>CM037588.1:3844495-5125993 GCA_021018995.1 Chloranthus sessilifolius | reverse complement strand
ATACCCAGCCACCCATAAGCGAGAGGCAGTTGACACGTGTCCCAACAAGGTGGAATCGCCTATTCTAACATGCCCCTTCCCACAAAAAGGACCGTTGAATACATTCCAATCGCTCAATAATGGAAGCGAGACACCTGAACATTGATAAGAAAAAAATGGGGATTGCCGAAAGCACCGCTTTAATCAATACCAGCCTACCCCCGCTACTCAACAGCCTGCCTTTCCAAGACAACAATCTCAGCTCGAATTTTTGCACGACCGGCAGCCAATCACGGCTCGTGAGCCTTCTGACACCAAGAGGCAATCCCAGATATCTAATAGGCAAACCTTCGATGCGGCACCCAACCGACCCAGCCATGGAAACCATCATCTCCTCCTCCACCCTAATCCCCGATACCGAAGACTTAAGGAGGTTAAACCGTTGACCCGACACCGCTTCGTAGACCGAGAGAACATCAGCCATCGCATAGATCTCCGACGTCCCAGCCTTCCCAAATAATATCGTAAGGTGAGTGATACATCTCCCCTGCTGTCCTACTCTAATGCCATTAAGTAGACCCAACGTCCTAGCACGGTCAATTAACCCCGATAAAGCTTCCCCCACAATATTAAAAAGGAAGGGGGATAGAGGATCACCCTACCTGAGGCCCCTGGAGTTTTTAAAGTATCCCACTGCAGTCCCATTAATTAGCACCGAGAACCAGGGGGAAGAAAAACACTTGCGCATCCATTTCCTCCAAGCATCTCCAAACCCCAACCTTCCCATCATATAATCTAAGTTCTCCCAATTGACCCGGTCATAAGCCTTCTCATATCCACCATTCAGACCACGGCCGGTGTACGAAGCTCATAGGCGGAGTGAATGGTCTCATTTGCCACAGCGACAAGGTCCAGGAGCTGCCTACCACGGACGAACGCCCCTTGATTACCCGTAATGATGGTGGCCATAACCCACTTTAACCTGTTGGCCAAGACCTTTGCAATGATCTTGTAGACACAGTTAATGAGACTAATCGGACAGTAGTCGGAGATGTCGTCAGCCCCGTGCGACTTGGGAATGAGAGTCAGAAAGGTAGAGTTGAGTGCTCTCCCGATAAAACCCGTGGAATGGAACTCATGGAAAACCTCCATCATGTCGGCTTTAATACTCTCCCAGAAGACACGGTAGAACTCCATGGTAAACCCATCCGACCCCGGCGATTTGTTACTGCCACCAAATCTGATCGCCATCCACACTTCATCCTCAGTAAAGGAAGCCTCAAGCCCCCTACTAGTCTCGTCCGAGATGGAAGAGAAATGTAGGTCATCCAACACAGGTCGCATAAGACCCTCATCAGTGTATAGGCGGTGGTAAAAGTTGACGATATTGTCCCGCACATCATCGTGTCCCTCATACGCCACCCCATCATCAGTGATAGTCCCTAAGAACTTTGCTTTATTACGGGCATTCGCGACAGCATGGAAAAACTTCGTGTTCGCATTCCCTTCTTTGAACCAGCGAACTTTCGCTTTCTGTCTCCACATGAGTTCTTCAGCCCTACAGATCTCCCTGAAGTCTGCCTTTACTTGAGTACTAGTTGCCCTCTCATCCGCGGAGAGGTCCCTGAATTCCTCCAACTTATCTAAGGCTTCCATTTTGGCGAGCAACACTTCCTTTTTAACTTGCACCTTGCCAAACTCCTCCCTGTTCCAAATCTTAATTCTTTCCTTAGACCGGTGCAACTTATTCAAGAAACGATAGGCAGCTGTCCCATTCGACACCGGTTCCGCCCACCACCCCCGAACCTTTTCCCGAAACGCCTCGTCCAATAACCACATATTTTCAAACATAAAAGGGGTCGGACCCCTACCCCTGGACTCGCACGTGAGCACAATAGGCCGGTGATCGGAGATAGCACGAGCATGGGCTTCCAAACGGGCTCCCAGAAAAAAAAATCAAGCCACTCGTTAGTACAGAGGAATCTGTCAAGCCGACTAAGCGTCGGAACCTCCTGTAGGCTGGACCACGTGAACCTGGCCCCCAACAGCGGGATGTCCACTAAACCCCAGTCCGCGATGAAAGAATTGAAGTCACGCATCACCCGAACATTGGCCGGACCACCCCTTTTTCTCGAAATCCCATCGGATCGCGTTGAAATCACCGGCCAAGCATAGAGGATACTCCCATCTGGCAGCTAAGGCATTCAACTCAAACCAGAAATCCCCCTTCTCTCGATCTGACGCCGGTCCGTAAATTCCCGCAAAGCTCCAAACATTGCCTGACGCTTTGTCCCGCAACACCACCGAGGCCGAAAAAACTCCCAACTCCTCATCAATTTTGTCAAACAAAACCGACGACCATGCCACCAAAATACCTCCTGAGGCACCAATCGAGTTGACACCGATCCAGTCCCAGCTGCCCCTTCCCAAAATTGAAGCCACCTTCCTTCCATCGCAACTTCCCCACTTTGTCTCTTGAAGAGTAATCACAACAGGTTTGAAAGACTTGACCGCCTGCTGAACCCCTGCCCATTTCCCCTTATCACTAGTGCCTCTAACATTCCAAGCAAGGGTCAAAATACCGGATTTCCGGTACGTATCGTCCTGACCTCCAGGACGATACGTACCGGGTATCGTCCGATACATTCAATGTATCGGCCTGTTTGATACATTCAAAAACCCAGTTTTTTGAAAAAAAATCCCAAAAAAATCCCAAAAAATTCCAAAAAATCTGAAAAATTATATTTATTTATTTTGTATTTATTTCAACTATTTTTGCTTTTATTTTTGACTTATTTGATGCATTATTTAGATGAATATATAAGTAGATGCCTATTTTGTAACTTAACCCAAGTCACATGCCTATTTTGTAACTTATTTTTGTCTAGATCACATTTTTGACTTAATGTAATAGATCTTCTAACATTATGTTCGACCAGCTGATCACATGCCTATTTTATTAACAATATTTCATAATTTGATCGACGCAGACACACAGTCACGCATAAAGTAAATTACAATGTATATTGTCAAAAATAATAGCTATGTTGATAAAAATAAATTTAATTGTACATGAAAAACTTACTTTAGAGCCACATTGAATTTCGTGGTGGTTCTTGGCCCTCATGATCATCGTCATCATCGGTGTGCGAGCTTTCCGGCCTTTGCCTATAATGTTGCCCATATTGATACCTATGATTACCGAGGCTCGATGTAGAAATGCGTAAAGGCGGTCCTCCAAAAATCGACCAACGAAGTCATATGGCAAGAATAGGTTTGTTGTTGGTAGTATGGGTTACTAGTTGCTGAATCTTCGGTATTTTGCAAACTGAATCTCCCGAAGCTAGAAGTCATATAACCCATATCCGTATCATCTTGTGGTGGTGGTGGTGGTGGTGGTGGTGTTTGATATGATCCCGACGCTCCTCTTCCTTCAACCCCTCCCATTCTAAATGTAGGAGTGTCGAACTGTGTTAACGGCGTCGAGTCATCGTCCCATGCCGCCATATCTCTATAAGGATCAGAGGTACCAGCTTCCTCCCCTCCACCACTAGTGCCAACGTCCCCTCCACCATCATCCTCACCACTCCCACCATCACTACCGTCATGAGATCCAACCAGAATGATTCAATCTTCTTTCCGCCTTCGGTGGTTGGGAAGCTTCTTGCTACTTCTCTTCGATTGTCCAGCCATTCAGTGCTCTCACTATCCAAGACTGGCTCTTCTCTCTCTTCGATCCATTCATTCAAAGGGTCATCCTCCTCGAATATATAATCCAACTGGATGGGATCAAAATAATTACCGTCTACAAGGTAGAATATGATAGATGAATTAGTATAATATGTAAGTAAGACTTCATATAATTGAGGATCTAAGACTTCATGTAATTGCTTACCACGGTTGGTCCTCTGTATATTCCTGACCCTTAATCGCATGTTGTAGTGGCAGTAGACTAACTTTTCCAATCGGTTCATAGTTAGTCAATTCCTTGTCTTAGTATGAATGAGAGAGAAAGTGCTCCAATTCCGCTCGCAGTTGGACGAGGAACACGTTTGCGACAATATCCTCATTGCTACCTGCCTCAATATCGGACCATCACCTCCATAATGCATCCACCAATCAGCGGGTTTGTCGTGTTTAATTTGGGATTTATGGGTCCCAAATGACCCATGTCTCTTGCGAAACATGTCAATCTATAAAGATGAAACAGAGTAAGGCACATATCAATAAATAGATGATAATATCACATGACATTTGACTTATTACTTATAAGGTATGATACTATGATCACTCACATCTCGCGGCCTTGGTCCGCCAACTCGTGGAGCATTCTTTGGATTACATTGAGCAAACGGTATACACTTCATCGGTCATTTCGAGCGTCAGCGTATCTTTGGAAAATTTGGATTCAAGTAGTGTGCTACATCAAATATGAGCAATTTCATCGATATGAAAATAATGAATAAATAAATAAAAATCACTACATAATTGTGCAACATGTTATATCTCGATGCATGCAATCTGTGAAATTGTGCATCCCACCTCTTGTCGACATGATCGTTTATATTTTGTAGGGCATTTGGTTTTTATAGCCAATTTTGCCTTATCCATTGACTCATAAACGTACCCCATCGTTGGTTTGTCATCACTATCAACCAATCTCAACACTTGCACCAACGGGGTAGTGACGGCGATCAGGTGGTCGACATCTGCCCAAAACTGCGTGCTGTAGATCAAGTCAGCAACTTCAGTGCAAGCTAGTCTCTTCGCTCATGGGAGTCCTATTTCATGTTGATTCCATTCTTCCGACGACACCATGCTTTTCAGCTCACACCTATGTCTAGCCTAGGGCTAAGAACTGTGTTGCAAAACGTGTAATCGTAGGTCGGAGCAACTCATTGTTCGTGAAGGCTCTCATTAAATTGACCAGCTTGTCACTGTTGTACAGGTAGGAAGTAATCGTTCTTCCCTTTTGAATAGTTGTCTATGCCTTGCTTCTCTTTCCTAAATCCTCAAGAATGAGGTCCACGCAATGTGCGGCACACGGGTCCATAGGTGACGTCTCTTCGCCATTAGTTTTAATCCAGCGGCTTTGTAGTTTGCCGCATTGTCTGTTACCATCTGCACAACCCGCTGCTCTCCAACCTCATGAACTACCATATCTATTAGTTTAAAGAGGTAGTCAGCAGTCTTTACGTGTCTAGAAGCATCAACTGATTTCAAAAATCGTCCAAGATCGTAAACCAAAAAGTTTATCAAACTCTTCTTTGTGGGACCATCCATCGCATACATAATTGTGCAACCTCTCTCATCCCATACATCCTCAAAGCTCACATAGCAAGGCGGTTATCTCATCGTACTCATCCATTAATAAGGGCAGGATATCTCATATGGAGAAGGCTTTTTAACTCCTGGACCAACTTCTGCACTTGTATCAATCATGCTTTTGAAGTACGGCGAGTCTGCTACTTGGCTCAGAATGTGGTTGTATATAAAAAACTTGACAATGAATTTTCCAAGCTTCTTCCCCATTTTTGCAAGTGAGATTGCACTCAATTTGGTTTGTTTGGAGCTTTCAGTGCGATACATGAATGGATCCATAATGAGTAAAGCCTCTAGTAGACACTATAATCCTCCCAGGATGTTGACCCACGCAACCCTGATCTGCTCAACATCCTCATCAACATCAACAACATGTGGCCTATGACTAGATCCACCACCGGTAGCAGGCATGGATGGGCCCCTCAACCTGGACCGAAACCGATAATCGGCTTCTTCCTGATCTCGCCGCTGTTGTGCTTCCCTAGCACTCTCTCTCATAGCTCTCGCTATCTGCTCATCCTCATCATCCTCAGGTGCACCTGATGTAAACTCTGAATCTGGCCTCCTGATTCATACATTTCCCTATCACGATCGGCTTCAGCTTTTTTCTTTCCCTTTGCCACTTGTAAACTAGCTCTGATATTTTCTTTTACCTCTCTGGGTACACTAGGACACCCTCTTGTCTCTCCCTTTACATGAGCCAGATGCTCCTTTAATCGTGTGATACCTCCTCCCAGCAGTTTTTTTCCACAAAGATTATATTGAATCTGGAGTCTATTACCATCTATTGTCGTACCATATTGCCACGCTGGATCTGTCGAACGTACCATATTTATTTATTTCACCTGCATGAATGAGCAAACGATTGAAAATAAACATCTAATTTACACTTGAAAATAAAAATTACACTTGAAAATAAAATTTATTTTTTAATTATTGCTATTTTAAAAATCTTAGATTATATTTTATCAAATTTATTTGATATTATTATAATTTTTGAATATTTATTTGATATTATTATAATTTATGAATGTTTATTTGATATTATTTTAATTTATGAATATTTATTTGATATTATTATAATTTATGAATGTTTATTTGATATTATTATAATTTTTGAATGTTTATTTCATATTATTTTAATTTTTGAATATTTATTTGATATTATTTTAATTTATGAATATTTATTTGATATTAGTATAATTTTTAAATTTTAATTTGAAATTTATTCCATATTATTCTAATATTTTATGGGACATATCCCATAATATTAATTATTTTAATTATATGTAACGGTCACATATAATCAATATGGGTCACATATAATTAAATTTATTATTAAAATTAATATGGGTCACATATAATTTAATATGTGACCCATAAATTTAATTATATGTGACCCATATTAATTTTAAGTTTAAATTATATGTGACCCATATTGACCCCATTATTTTATTAATTATATGTGACCCATATGATATGTAACCCATATTATATGTGACCCATATTGATTACAAGTGACCCTTAATTATAATTATTTATATTATTTTTTACCCATCAATTTAAATATTTTAAATGGGGTCACATATAATTATTTTTAACCCATCATATTATTTTTGACCCATTATTTATATTATTTTTAATTAATTTAAATATTTTAAATTATTTTTTCCCTCTTCTTAATTTAAATATTTTAATTATTTTAAATAATATTAATTATTTTAAATAATATTAATTATTTTAAATAATTTAAATAATTTTAAATAATTTAAATAATTAATATTATAGGTAAATGATAAATTTTAAAGGTAGATCTACCTAATTTAAGGGTAGATCTACACTTATTTAGTGTAGATCTACCCTTATTTAAGGTAGATCTACACTTATTTAGTGTAGATCTACCTTAAATAAGGGTAGATCTACCTTATTTTAGTATTTAAAATGAAATAAAACAATAGTAAAATGATAAACACGTACCTTCCACGTTGATCCCGTGATTTTTTGTGCAATTTGGCGCCGATTTAGGGTGTAGATAATCGAAAAATGAGAGAGGAAGAAGAAGGAAGAAGAGAGGAAGAAGAGAGGAAGAAAGAAATGGGGAAAAAAAGGGGTTACCCGACTAAAGAGTCGGGTCTATGGGTGGGGCCCACCAAAATTTCAAATTATCGTCCGATAATTTGAAATTATCATCCGATACGGACGATATTTTGTCCGTATCAGACGATATTTTGTCCGTATCGGACGATAATTTCGTCATTTTAAGCAGGGTACGATACATAGGGTATGTATCGTACCGCTGACCTCTAAAACCGATACGTATCGTCCGATACGTATTGGTATTGGACGATATTTTGACCCATGATTCCAAGATAGCATCTTCATAATCGACTATTGTATATCCCGCCCATAGACAGCTACCCGTCAAGATCCCCCCTCTCTTCTCCCATCTGACATTCCCCACTGCAGCCGTGCAAGCTCCCGAGCTCCACCCCGCCGCTTCCGTTTACTCAACTGATGACAGGTGATGACTGAGCCGAAAACCTTCCGTAGCTCCGCCTGCGATCCCGTAAATGTCATTCCGAGGTTTCGACCAACCTCGATGAGCCTGTCAATTTCCACCACCATTTCAGGCTCGGTCACCCCTCGTAGCATCAATTCAGTCCCAGCAACTCCCACGCTGTCCTCGGCCCAATCAAAGAAGTCCTCCTCCCCGGGGATAGGATGGTCCTACAAAAAATTCTCCGAGTTGCAGATGAGGTTCCTCCCCTGACTTAGAGATGTCAAAGCAAAGCAACTCTCTCCAGTATCGAAGAGGGATGGGGACCGATAACCCATAACAAAACCCCTCGGACCAGGGCCACTAGAGGCCATCGACCCAGACGATGCAAACTGGGCAAGAAGCGGAAGAGTTCCAAACCGAGAGACCCCCATCGGGTCTTCGCAGCATCACGTAGCCCACTTAACCCGGCCGTCTATCCCAACAGGAGTTCCAGACCCGACAGCAGTAACCAATAGGGTGCCACGTGTCCCTTCCCCTTTATCCTTTAAAAAGCCCCGCCAGGCCCCAATATCGTCGAGGTAACCAAAAAGATAAGTCGTTGACCTTCCAGCGACTTCCGAAGCCAGACCACGCGTCGCCTTCCCATTTCGTCTCATGGCCCGAGGTAGCAACCTTCCCCTTCTTCTTATGTAAAACCTAATGGGCTTTAATCCTTGCAGAGCAGCAGACAACGCAAAGGAGCCGACCACCTCGATCTCCATAGGATCCCAGGTACAACTCCCAACCTCGTCCGACACAACCTCCTGTCCCCTGTTCTCACCAACTTCCTGTCTGTGCAGGTGTACGACGGTCGGATCGACGTGCAAACTGATCAAGGCCGTCGATCTAGAGGAAAACGCGGAGGAACCAGCCGGAAGCTCACCAGGCGTCACCTCCCCAACACCTTTGTCCAGATCCGCCGCCGCACCGGAATGAGTGATACCGAAGATGAAGCCATCCCCCGCCGGCGAAGCCTGGGAGATGAATGGACCCAAATCGTTCGGAGAGTCCGAGGTCGAGCACCTCTCCGCGCCTCCCACCGATATCCCATCCGACAAAGCCCGTCCATGTCAGACTGGGTCCAACAACGGCTGAACTACCATTATCGAAGGCTCCACGACGCCAGAATCAGAGGGCAGAACCCTCGCCGGCCTATCGATCGGCTGATGCTTGAAGATTACCCTCTCACGTCAGGCGAGCTCTACCAGGAGTTGACAGCGGTGGCCGTCAACCAAGACGTCGATGATCCGAGGGATCCGCTCGACAGCCACGAGAATCCGAATATGAAACGTAATCCAGAGATCCGCCGACCGCCTATCGACCCGGATGAAGCGACCACAACGGCTCCCAATCTCCGAAACATCTCCGGGGACCAGACGTGGATCGGGAGGCCGAAAACATGTAGCCAAATGCCCTCCTCCTCGTGAAGCTGAGAGTCTCCCACACAAGGTTCCCATCGCCGACAAACCACCGGACAACCCTCAATGAGGCAAAGTTTATTGAGGCAACAAGCCGAAGCAACCTCCTCCGTTCCGAAATGCAGAAGGAACGAAGAGGAAGAAAGAGTAGAAACAATAGGTATATCTGATAGTATCTAATTGTAATTTACCCATCTGTGAATAGATAGAAGGGATAGAAAATCGCTCTGTGCTTCTAGAACCACCCAGTAATGTTGTAAATTAGCAACAAGCGAGCGTAGGTGAGTACCGTCGACTTCGAGAGGCCCCGAACCGGTCGAATCGATTCGAGACGCCGGGGTCCTCTGAGGCAACGGATGCATGACCGGATTCCCATCGCCAAGACACAATTCACCGGGCCGGTTGTCCGAAAATAACGACGCTGTGTTAACCGACCTGTTGTTCTTAGCTGCAATAGACCAGCCTCGATGAAAATCGCGAACCTGAGAGTCGTCCAAGAAAATCTGCCTCTTACCAAACATCGCAGATTGGTCGGAAGACGTCGCATTCGGGACGATTTTGCCCTGAGATCGGGTGGCGACGCAGCCGTGCCGGTGGCACACCAATCGCCGCCGGAAGTTGACGTTACGGCACCGCCCACATAGCCAGTTTCCGGCCCGGAGCACAAGGGGACGACTCATTTCAATCGCACTTGATAACGCGTCTGATGTTTGCTTACTCTCTACACGTCACTTCATAATTCAGATAGTTTGGCAAACGATGGTTTTAATAATCTTCTTTACATAGGAGTGAAGTGTACACTTTGACGTAGATTGTATTAGTATTCCTTGCTGGCCGGCACTTTCCGCCCTTTGTTTGTACCTTTCCTTCATCTAAATTGTTGTTAATTATAAATATAAACTATTATCATTAAAAAATTAATAATAATAATAAATCATATTAACAATGACTAGATGATAATTCCAACAATGATTGCTAACAAAATACGCTATGTTATTTCAAGCGGGTTACACTTATGGCCAACAAGAATATTAAGAGCACGAATGCAGTGCCTAAGATCATGTAGCTTGTTTCTCAATTACCTGTTCAGTGTTCACTCAAAAATGCAACAATTTGACTTCCATTAGGAGAATAATGTCTTGGAAGATATGCTGCAAATTGCCAAAATTATGCTTTATCCATCCCCTAATTATTGGTTGGCAACAGTAATCTAGTATAAACTTTGAGAACACAATAACGACATATTAATTCATGGTTAATGGTTCAACATGGTCTAAGTGTATAGTGGACCTTTCCATTTTATGAGAATCGGCTGCTCTAATTTGTCATCACAATTGTTATCATAGGACTTTAAAAAAAATATTAATATATATGGCTTAATAACAATAACATGAAAACTTGTGTTTCAGGAATCAAGCCGAAGTTGGTTGGGACTCAAGAGGCAAGTTGTATTGGGGTTTAAAATACCAAAGACCTACTCTTAAATGAAAGTAGCTTTCTCTATGGGTCTCAAACAATCATCAGTATGCAATTAGTTATAAAGACAGTTTAGGCATGCACTTATTGAGACTTATACAGTATTGTCCATCTAAGTACAAATCAAAAGTAACCATATGGATGTTCTTTGTCCTTGGGAGTCCTTGCCACTCGAAATGACCACAAAGCAACACCACTAAGGACCTGCAAGATTTAAAAAAAAAACATAACAGAAATAAGCATGGAAATAACCAACTATAAGTTTCATGGCATTCAAAAGTACCTATTTTATAATGATCCAACAAACCAAGATTAAAGTGCATGTGATGGATTAATTAGGAGTTAGGAGAAAAAGGAGACAGTAGCTAATAAGATAAGAAGACCTATATTAAAAAGGGGGTGAAACATTTCCTAATGATGAAAAAAATTGAAGTAAAATATGCAACAAAAAACAAGAGATAACTCACATAAGTATCATGTGTGAAAATTGTAGCTATTAATTTCAAAGCTATCCCTACCAGGGTACCCAGTCGCTCAACACCTGACTGAACTGCGACCAAGTTAGTAGCAAACTGGTTCACAGCTCATTCCGGTCTGGTTCACTCGGGACAGTTTTGTTTCTAATTTTATTATTAAAATTTAAAGTTCTAAATGTTAGAAAGAGGATTTGAACATAGATGCATGTGCTTTTAAATGTTAGAAAGGGATACTAAACCGACAAGCTAAGAATCACTTGATTGTTTAAAAGGTAATATTGTTTTATATGTTTAATATTTCCATCCAAAACACATCCTACCCACCCCAGAAAACCGGATTTTCTCTACAGTGGCGAACCGCGAACCACAGCAAATCGGGTACTATTCCGTACCACGTTTTCTCTCAGTTTAATAAACAAAAAATTTCCTGTGCAGCAATTGATGACCAAACTTTTGTTAGAAAGCATCAAAACTTAGCTTGATAGAACCTTTGTCTGTTGGTGAAGCCAAAATTCATACATGTAGCAATATGAGGCTAACCATTTGATGGCATCACAAGACAAGGCGAACATGCTTGATCGTTGATTTGTTGAGTGTTACAATAATTTTTCATCATGAATTTGCATAAAAGATACTTAGTATCCATATCATTTGTTCTACTTTGTTTTATGTAAGTCTGGTGTGATTTTTTGTTTATTTGTATCTTTTTATAAGTTATAACACATTGATCAGTTTGCATTAAAGATAGTTAAGTGAATCTCCATACCATTTCTTTTGTTCCCTAAAATTATTTTTTGTCCTACCAATGGAGAACTCTCAAAACCCTCGTTCTCCATCATCCAACGGCAGACATTAGATTCTGTCCAGCTAAATTTAGGCTATGTTTAAATAGAGGGAAAGGAATGGAAATCGTCGGAAAGGAAAAGAAAACAGGCCATTTCCTATGTTTGGTGAAAAAAAATTTGGATCGCAAAGGAAGGTGGAAAACGGGCTGTTTTACCCACCTCCAGAAAGTGCAAAATCCTAGCTTTAAAACGGGCAGTTTTCTACAGCGCTGCCTTTTCTCGACGTTTGAGATTCTTCTGCAATTTTCCGTCTCCCTACACACACAGTTTCATATTAACAAGTAAAATTGATAGTTGTTGATCATTTTGTTATGGCTGATCACCTTTGAACTTTAATGGCAGTCTATTGATACAGATATTAGTTTCACATTTTATAATCTGCATTAAAAACAAAAAACAAAAGAACTTGTCGAGCTTCCATTAATGGACGCTTCACATGGAAAGAAGACAGAGAAGCACCCTCTCTCAGATTTTAGTTTCTTAAAGAAAAGATTTTTAAAAAAAAAGATCACGAGTTTATAATCCAGTGTGGGATATGTACACCGAGGTCTCCCACCCAAGATAGAAGACAATGAATTTGTCTAGACTGTTGAGTGGGAGCATGGAAGGTGGTGCTCCCTACTCATTTATATTTTCCTGTCATCTATTATCCCATCTAAACACTAAAACTTGATGTTTCATATGGAATCTAACTCCTTAATCCTTAGGAAAATCAGGATCAGTTTCCTGTTTTTTCCAGAAAATAGCCAATCAGACCCTTAAATCAAATCACTAATGAAAAGGCAAAATTATGTGGAATAAAAATTCCACCACCTCATGAACATTGATCCTTTTCTTTTTCTCTCTAAACTCAAAATAGCACAGGTCTTCTAAGAAAATCATAGTTTCCTGACTTATGGTCAGTTCCATTCAAGGTGTCCGATTCGTATCAGCAAAACATATCGGTATCAGGGTCGTCTTATTGGTATCAGCCCATATCGGCCCATACTGACCAGCATGGGTGACAATCTCAGTTTCCTGGTTAGTATCGTCCAGCACCAAAGCAATGTCGGATGTGTGTATTGGTTTCGCCCAGAATTTTGAACCATGCCGAACAGTAATGGAAACACTGTGAACAGTATTAACCTATACTTTGCTTTTTTTAAGAATCAGAAAACAAAATCCCTCTATAAGCCATACGTCTCAGTATTGGTCGATACCGGATGATCCTATAACCGGATTTACCTTGGTTCCATTTACATTTCTAGCAAAATCAAAATGGAAATAGCTCAAACTACCTAATAAACTTGCTAAACCAACTTCACATTAACAGAAAATACAAATGAAATCAACAGAAAAATAAACTACACTAATGATCCATAGCTTCTACAAAATCAAATTCCAACAAACGCCAAAACCAACCAATCGGCGATCAGAAACTTAAGGTTTCTACTTACGACATCGGAAGCAGAATGAGCTGCATCGGCGACGATCGCAGTGCTCCCCGTCAAGTACCCCGTCAATGCTTTTCCGGCAGACAAAGCAATGTCGGCAGCAAGACCTAATTTAAAAACGTAATCGCCGCTTTTTTCGTCGCCGAAGTGAGAGTGGCTGCCATGCCATCTGACGGTAGATTTGGAGTGGTTAGGGATTGAATAAAAAAATGAATCGTGGTGAGAATCGATGGGGAGAAGAGAGGAAATTAGGGAGATTCTTCTGTTTGTGGGAGTGATTCTGGAGATGTAATTGTATAAATTGCGTAGTGGCACGAAATTAGGGCGTCTGAAACCCATTTTTCTTCTACGAAGGTTCCTTGTTCCAGAGAGAATTTGTTGTTTTGGGTTCAGAGAGACGAATAAACGGTGCAGAGAATGAAAATGGTGATCGTTTGTCAGAAAGTAGACAAGCAAAGTACTTAGAACTATTAGTCGAAATGTTGGGATGACGAACTTGCCCCCACATCCAAAATTTGTTGATCATCTAAAATTTCCCTCTACTCGACTTTCTGTGGAGCAAACTCAACTAACCGACTGATGTGTTAATCTGAACTAAGAATTAATCTCATGCAATCTTTTCAGATACCAGTCTTTGCAAATCAAGATTTGGTAAAGGCAACTAGGGTTTGCATGTGAAAATCATAAACGGTCTTGAATCAAACGGTGGAGAATATTCCTCAGGAGTCAGGAGGATGACCCAAAGAGAGTTGATGCGGTTAATTGGTGGAAATGGAGATGTAAAATGCCGCATGGAATCAACATTTGACCCTCTGATATGTTTCAAAATCATAAGATCTATAATTTTAAAGATTGAGACGTTTTCTTGTGCGAAAATCCTGGTTGCAGAGACAGAATCTGGTTGCAAATCCCTTGCCCTTTTAAAATACCCTCTGAATTTGTTCTTTAAGATGGAATTTGTTTGAAATCTTTTATGCTACATATATGTCCTAATATGTCTCCAACCAGCAAATTTGAAATCTTAATTGCAAGAGGATCATACAAAGAGAAGGCATTAAAAAAAAGGGGTAATAGGTCCTCGCCTACATTTAAACACCAAGTAGTGATGGAAAGGTTTTTCACTCATATTATTAAATATATATATATATATATATATAAAATAAAAAATTTGTAATTTTGATCTCACACCATTAAAGTGTGGGTTACTATTGTGACATGTGTGGTGCACAGCGGCAATCCATCATTAGAAAATGCTTTAGCCAAAGAATTATGGTTATACGTAATGTGAACCTTCCAATCCCCAAATTTTAATATCAGCCATTAAAACAAAGCGCAATTGTTGATTAACCCGGATCTATCACTTTGATATTGTAGATCACCCGCATCTTAAACCAATTTGTAGATTACCCACATCTTAAACCATGGATATTGTAGATATTGTAGATTACCCACATCTTAAACCATGGATGGTATTTGATCATTTAAACACCAATTTGGTGTTTAAATGATGGTCAGGAGGGTCAGTCCGTAAAAAAAAATTATTACATATAGCAGAACAAATTATTATATATAATTGTAGAAATCCGTATATGAATGATATTAAAAACAGGATAGTGTTATACAGTGGACAGATTTTATGTAGACAAAGTACAGGCGACTGATGTGGCACGACAAAGGAAAAGAAATGAGCTCCTCACAAAAAAATCGATGGCCGGCATGGTGCGAGCTGCGAAATGGTAAGTGGAGAGAGAGGTTTTCTACCAAAAATTAGGTCGGGAAGTGAAGGATTGGGTTGCAACTAAAGAGGACGTGGGTTCTTGTAGAGATGGAGATTGGAGGTGCCAGACTTGTAGGATTTGGAACTTCTCTCGTCGTCAGTGGTGCTACAGAGCGTCTTGCAAAGTTCACCGGAGCGCAGGTGTGGTGTGGAAAGAGAAGAAAGCAAGGAATGCTTAGAGACCTTTATCTCACCAACAGGAGGTTGACGTAAAGAGGGGGCGGTCCATTTGGGGATGAAAAAATTACAGCGACATTGGCGGTGATGGTGGTGTTAGGCTGAACAATCAATGGAGCTCGTCTTCTCCAGAACTCAACATCAATACGCTCCTAGTCGAAGGATGGGAGGCCTGGCTAGCCAGGTTTTGTGTGGTGGCATCATCTGAGGAGCTGATGCCTCCACTGGTTAACTTGTTGTGGTGGGCGAAAACCGATTGGGAGGTCAAAACCTTGGTTGCCAAGAGATACAAGGCTCAGACGGTGGTGTTTGAATTTGGGAATAATGATGAGAAGGATAGAGTTCTCAAACACTTGAAGGGGAGTCGGGGATGCATGGGGATACAACTTAAAATCATGTCGTGGAATTGCAAGCTTGAGGCGGCAGATGAATGCTTTCTAGGGCAGTTTGTTTGGTTGAGGTTGAGGGGACTCCCCTTTCATCTATGGTTGGAAACGGTATTTGCAGACTTGGGTAAGTTGTGGGGTGGGTTGTCGGAGGTGGATCAAGCTACATTAGGGTTTGTGGAACTAGAGTATGTTAGAATCAAAGTTGATTGCAAGGAGTGGATCAAGATTCCCAAAATGGAGTGGGTATCATCAAGGAGACTCCGTTATCCTGTGGTGGTGGAGGTGGAGTTAGATGTCGAGGTAGTTGGAAGAGGGTTCCCAATCATGGATCAAAATTTCGTCCGATACTAATACGTATCAGACGATATGTATCGGTATCGAACCCTACCGATACGATACATTGAATGTATTGTATCATTCTTCTTCATTCAAATACCGGACGATACATTCAATGTATCGTCCGATACAATCCGATACCGATACGTATCGGTTTTGGGCTGGGACGATACGTATCTGGAAAGCGAGATTTTGATCCATGTTCCCAATCCCTAGCATAGTGGATGGAACCGAGAGTTCAAGTGGAGGGATAAGGGGCGAGGCTTCTCGACAATCAATGGTGGTTGAAAAGATGTCGGAGCTTGCTACAGGAGGAGACTTTAAGGAGTCGTCGGAGAATGAATGGGGGTGTGATAGTAAAGGTTTTGGTCTAAGTAAACAGGTCATGTGGTGGGACTGTTAGCGGAACGAGGTGGCCTATCAGGCATGGATCAAAATTTCGTCTGATACCGATACATATCGGATGATACGTATCAATATCGGTAGTTTATACGGCATATACCGAACGATACATTCAATGTATCATTCAATACAGACCGATGACGATACGTATCGGCTTTCCGGCATTTCGATCCATGCTATTAGGACTTGCCATGTAGTTCAAGTTGGGGGACATACTCTAAGCCGAGGGAGGAAGGACACTTTGAGGTTTTCATCTCGATTGTTCCAGATCTGAAACATGTTCAAAGCTGGACGGTGGCCATTCACGTTTGGGCAAGAAGATGTCGACACCTAGCAAACTTGATAGACACATATTGGTAGTTGAGCAACTTGCATGTCATTCTGATAACGGGTCGAGCGAGGAGGAGGTGGGGAAACTGAGTAGTGCACATTCGTAGATTCAGGGCGGGCTCAGGCTCAATTGTTCAGGAAAGCTGACTCCGATTAGCGAAGAGGTGGGAGAGTGCTGGGAAGATCGAAACTACAACCAAGACAGAAAGCCATTCTCTAGCGCTTTAGGGGATCAGAGCAGTTCATCTCGGGTCAAATTGATGAACTCTCAAGATGATCTCAATGAATTGTTGGGCGCGGACATTACGAATATTTGTTTAAAGTATGGGCTAGAGTTTAGAGGGAGACAGGAGGATCTTCGATCGTTATTTGGACGCAGAGGTATGCATAAGGACAACATAGTTCATTCCTGTGATACAGTGCAAGAAAGAAGGGTCACAATGGCAACACGGGGCTTGTCAAAGGATAAATCCAATAATGATCAAAGTATCGAGCTTGAGGCCTGAGTGGGTGTTGGTCGGGGGATATATTTGTTTGTTTTATGTCTCGTAACTTTAATTTGATGTCCTGGAATGTCCGGGGGCTTGGGGAGGACATGAAGTGCACCTTGGTCAGAGATAATATTCTTTTGCTTAAGCCGACGATGGGGATGTTACAAGAAACAACATGGGACTCCTGAGGTGATGCCAAGGTCAGAAAGATTCTTCGAGGGAACTTTTGGAAGTGGGTAGCTCTGGATGTTGTGGGCACTGGGGGAGGGTTGTTACTATTTTGGGATAAAAGATTGTTCAGACGGTTGGACTGTTGCATCGGGGCAAGATCCATCTCAATGAAATTCTCTGATCTCATCCATAGGGAAAGGGTTCTCCAAACTCACCTTTTCCTCCTCGGAAATGCATGCAAATAGAAGGTCAGCTGGGAATGGTCTGATGTCGGCTTCCTTCCGGTATCTTTCCACAAAATGATCAATAATCGTTGTTTTCACAACAACCTTTTAAGAAACCAAATTACCATTGATATTTAAAAAAGATATTCTATTTACACGACCTCTAGCATTGGCTAACCCATGAAAATAACCTGAATTATTGTCTCCCACTTTGACCCACTTCTCTCTAGATCGATGCCACCATAAACGCTCTTCTTCTAGAGATTTATTATTAAATTCATATTTTAGCCACTTCCTCGTGATTTTGTCATCCAGCGATAGACCTCCCTCCATCTGCTCTTTCACATCAAAGCCCTCTATTTGACCCAAGAACTCCTTCTTAATATGGATCACGTTCCCATAAGTCTGTTTGTTCCAATCAACTAGGAATAATTTCAACCTCTTTAATTTAGTCATAAAAACATGTTTAGGAGACCCACGAGTCTGCCATCCCCTCCACTTATTAGTCACCATGTTGTTGAAAGAGTCGGTGTTGAGCCAAGCCACCTCAAATCTAAATGGACTCGGTCCCCACCCATCATCTTGGATGACCAACATCACGGGAATATGGTCAGAGATTGTACATGGCCGGCCTTCGGAAGCAATGGACGAACAAAGATCCATCCAATCAGTGGATAGGAGAAACCTATCAATTCTACTCATCGTTGGTACCTCTTACCCATTAGACAATGTGATCGTGAGAGTGTTAGTGAACCGCTTTAGAGGGGTTATCGACGGGTTAATCAGTCCAGTGCAGGGAGCATTCATCAAAGACTGTCAAATTTCAGAGGTTGCGATTATTGCCCACGAATGCCTTCATTCGAGGCATCTGGACAAAAAGCTTGGTATCATTCTTAAACTAGATATGGAAAAATCTTTCGATCAGGTCAACTAAGCTTTTATTGATCAGATGCTTCAAAAAATGGGGTTCGGAGCTAGGGGCGCAAATGGATCCTCGGGTGTATTCAAAGCCCCATGTTTCCGATTATGATTAACGGGTCGCCTAACGGTTACTTTGCCGGTACTAGGGGCCTTAGACAAGGGGACCCTCTATCCCCATTTCTTTTCAATTTAGTAGGGTAATGTTTAAGTAAATTAATAGCCAGAGGTGCTAAACTAGGGGAAATTTTGGGTTTCCAAGTGGCTACAGGTGGCATTCGAGTCACCCATTTACAGTTTGTTGATGACACTGCCATATTCTGCAATGCGAGCAAAGAGGAGCTTTTAAATTTGTGGTGGATTTTAAAGGCTTATGAGGCCTGTATAGGGCAACAAATAAATGTTGAGAAAACCAAGCTAATAAGGATCCAACTGCTTCCTGGTATGGCGAAGGAGTTCGCAGGATATTTTGGGTGCGAAGTTGGGAATATTCCTACTACATATCTGGGATTGCCCCTATGTCTTGGAGTCCCTTCACTCAGACTTTGGTATCCTATCGTGCTGAATATGGAAAGAAAACTTGTTGTATGGAAAGGCAAACTTCTATCTATGGCCTGGAGAATTGTTCTTATTAAAAGTGTGCTTTCTAATATGTCGGCTTACTACCTTTCGACGTTCAGATGTCTTGCTAAAGTAGTTGCTACGATAGAGAAGATCATGAGTGATTTCTTGTGGTGTGATGGTAATGAAAGGAAAAAGTTGCACATGATAAGTTGGGACACGGTGTATCGTCCTGTTGAAGACGGAGGGATGGGTATTCACAGCATAAGGCAGTTCAATGACGCTCTTTTGTGCAAGTGGTTATGGAAGGTGGGGGATAGACCAAACTCGTTTTCGGGTGCTGTTGTGATTCACAAATATAAGTTGGGGGAAAGAGGTTGGGAGCCCGGTGTTACTGGGCATCATAGAACGCCCGGTTGGTGGAGAAGTGTATGTGATCAATTGCTAGATTTCAGGAGAGGTGTTAAGAACGTTCTTGGTAATGGTTTGTCCATCAAGTTTTGGGAGCATTCATGGGCCACTTGTCACCCTCTTAAATTGGCTTACCCTCGTATTTATACTCTCAGCTTGAAGAAGGGAGTTACGGTTGCCGAGTGCTGTAGTGAGGATAGGTGGGGCAATGTTGTTTCGAATTTAGATCTTCGTCGAGAGCTTCAGGGTTCTGAGATGCATGATCTATCCCAGTTGATCACCGATCTGCCTCAATTTTCGGTGTTCAACGACTACATTGATAGGAGGGTCTGGTGGCATCAGGGTAATGAGAGATTCACAGTTTAATCGGTGAACCGTTGTCTTTGGCGCAGGCCAGTCATTATCAGGTCGTGGATTGGGGTATGGAAGGTGAAAGCTCCTCCGAGAAATATTTTATTTGCATGGTTTGCTGCTCAGAACTGTGTTAAAATGATAGATATTCTATCCCATAGGGGCCTCGTGCTTCCAAACCACTGTATCATGTGTTGTTCAAAGGCCGAATCTGCAGATCATACTTTTATTCATTGCACGGTTGCGAATCAAATATGGAATGTGTTTCGAAGCGGTGGGAATTTAGTGGGCTACATGCTGAAGTCTTGCGATGAAGTGATTGCGAAATTTTGCAGCAAATTTAATCGCTGCAATCAGGATCACATATGTTTCATTCCCTTGGGAATTTTCTCGGCCATTTGGAGGGAGAGAAATGCTAGATTGTTCGAAGGAAAGTTCAAGGCACACATGTGATTGGTCAGTGAGATTAATAGAGACTTAAGGACATGGGCCAAGGTTTGGGGCCTCTTGGGGGACTTCCAATCGGATACGGCGGGGATTCAACTCTTTGAAGGAGATTGAGGAGGGCTGTCGCCGGATGGTCCTTTCTTTGGTTAGGAGTTGTAGTTGTTTTTGTTGAGTTGTTGCTTTAGTTGCTTCCATTTGATTGGCCTTTTTTTTTTTTCGTTTCGTCTTGTCGAGCTCCTGGCTCGTCTCTGATTAGTGGTTGCATCTTCATTGTGTTTAATGAAATACTAATCTTATTGATAAAAAAAATGCTTCGTATACGAGCATTGGCGGCGCGTTAGGCAGCGGTGCAAGTGCCTCGATGTTGTCAGTCAATGGGGGTGCCGTTGGTGCTGCCATAAAGGCCGCTTCTGCATCCTTTCGTGGTGGTAGTGGTATGTCTAAGACGGCCTCCTCTGTTGGGTTGGGGTTGGAGGGCTGACTGGGGTGCTGCTGAGCTTTCTGTGGGTTGGGATTAGAAGGGTGGCAAGGGTGATGGTGAAAGAGTGATGGGGTGTTGAATTTGGTGGGTTGGGATTGGGGTTGGAGGTGTAGGTGTGCTTTTTGTGAACCCTTTGGTTTTGTGACTTGAAAGGGTGGATCTGCTGCTGGTAAAGTCTATGGGTTCTTGAATTTTGGGGGCTGCTGTTGGACGTGAATGAAGGACATCCAATAAGACATGATAGTAGTTATAAATGATATTACAAGTATCATAGAAAAAAATCCCATAGTGAAAAGAGTAGATGATCCTCGTGATTGATGAGAAGGAGAAGGCGAATGCAAAGGTGAAAACAAATCCATTGAGAGAGAGAGTCCCACTAAAACTAGATTGCTTCCAGATAATAATAAATCCATTGAGAGATACAACTGGTTGATAACTAGTGTTGTGTCTATGGAGGGTTCTCATCTTTTTATAGATGCCAATGCACTTAAATTACGTGACAGTCAGTTTGTCAAACGATTTGGGCAATGGGCGGGTCATACTGATACTGGTTGAACCAGATATTGGGTTCAACTAGATTTATTATCATTGGATAGAAGGGCAACATTGATCAGAAGAGGAACATGAACCACACTTAATCATATGGAAACCATGAAAGTCAAGATTCCCTAATATCCAATAGTTGGAAAATTGGTTGAAAATGATATTTGGTTCAATAACCATTACCCGTGGCTTATATGTTTGAATCTTGGTGGTGATATAATTCTTAGTTCGCTTAGGATAGACTAGTATATGGGTACTGGTATTTACAACCCGGCACCACTTGGTGTTCATCTCATTCTCTGAATTCAACCAAGCAAATACTACACATTAAACCTTGGTATATAAGCACTGGCGGCATGTTAGGTAGTGGTGTAGGTGCCTTGACGTCATCAGTCAATAGGGGAGCCATTGGTGCGGCCGTAAATGCCACTTCTACTTCCTTCCATGGTGGTGGTGGTATGACTAAGACGGCCTCCTCTGTTGGGTTGGGGTTGGTGGGCTGGCTAGGGTGCTGCTCAACTTTCTATGGGTTGGGATTAGAGGAGTGACTATGGTGATGGTGAAAGAGTGTTGGGGGTATTGAATTTGGTGGGTTGGGGTTGAGATTGGAGGTTGTTGTTTGGCTCTAACTTGGAGATTGAATAGTAGTTTGACTCTAACTTGGAGGTTGACTCAAACTACATGGTGAAGCTTAGATCAAGGTGGAGAATTGTTGTTTGGCTCTAACTTGGAGGTTGAATTATTGTTTGGCTCTAACTTGGAAATTGAATTGTAGTTTGACTCTAACTACATGGTCAAACTTAGAGTCAGGTGGAGAATTGTGGTTTGGCTCTAACTTGGAGAGTTTGAATTGTAGTTGGACTCTAACTTAGAGGTTGGCTCTAACTTGGAGGTTCATTTGTAGTTTGACTCTAACTTGCAATGGCCTAATTACATTTAGACTCTATATAAAGCTAGTTCCTCTTAGATTAGAAGTAGGAATTGGGTCTTATATATAAAGAGAAAGCGCTTGGAAAAATTAGAGAGTTGAGATATCATTGTAAAGCTATGGAAAACCTATCTAAAGCTTTGTAACTAGAGACAGGCACTCTTTGTGGAACATGTGTTTGCAATCCAACATCACTTGGACTTCATCACCTCCTGTGAATTCAACCAAGCAAATGCTACACATCAAAGCTAGGTATACGAGCACTGGTGGTGCGTTAGGCAGCAGTGCAGGTGCCTCGACGATATCAGTCAATGGGGGAGCCGTTGGTGCGACAGTAAAGGCAGCTTCTACTTCCTTTTGTGGTGGTGGTGGTGGTATGTTTAAGATGACCTCCTCTGTTGGGTTGGGGTTGGAGGGCTGGCTGGGGTGCTGCTCAACTTTATGTGGGTTGGGATTAGACGGGTGGCTAGGGTGATGGTGAAAGATTGTTGGGGGTGCTGAATTTGGTGGGTTGGGGTTGGAGGTGTAGGTACGCTTTTTTGTGAGTTGAAAGCGTGAATTTGCTATTGGAGAAGACTACAGGTTCTTGAATTTGGGGAGCTGGTGTTGGGGTAATTCTGTTGAGGAGAGTAGTTATAAATGATATTGCAAGTATCATAGAAAAAAAATCCCACAATGAAAAGAGCAGATGACCATCGTGATTGATGAGATGGAGAAGGCGAAGCTGAAAACAAATCCATTGAGAGGGAGAAAGAGAGAGTCCCACTAAAACTAGAATGTTTTAGATAATAATAAAAAATAGTTGGTTGATAACTAGTATCGTGTCTATGGAGGGTTCTCATCTTTTTATGAATGTCGGTGCTCTTAAATTACCTGAAAGTCAGTTTGTTAAACTATTTTGGTGGGTCATACTGATGCTGGTTGAACCAGATATTGGGTTCAACTATTACCACCATTGGATAGGAGGGAAACATTGACCAGAAGGGAAACATGGATCACACTTAATCTTATGGAAACCATAAAAGCCAAGATTCCCTTCTATCCGATAGTTGGAAAACTGGTTGAAACCGATATTTGGTTCAACCATTTGGACCTAACTATTGCCTGTGATTTATATGCTTGAATCATGATGGCGATATAATGGTTAATTCGCTTAGGATAGAATTGTATATGGGTATTGGTATTTGCAACCAAAGATAGATTAGTATATGGGTACTGGTATTTGCAACCATAGATAGATTAGTATATGGGTACTGGTATTTGAAACAAAAGATTCGGTCTCCACCATTAATGATGTTGACTGCCTTTAACTAGTCTGTAGATATCATTTTTTCATCCAAATCATTCTCACAATAGATCTCTTGATCACGGTCCACCGATCAGACTGTGTTTAGTCTATATTCTGTCTGTCTCTATAGAGTACAGACCAACAATGGTAATGGCTTTTTTTTTATAGACTGGCTGGTGAACTGCTCTTGGTGAAATATATTTGGTATAGGAAAACAGCAAATGGCAGACATGTTTTATAATTAGAGAGAGGAGCAATCTTTGTGGGACATGTGTTTGCAGCCCTGCAACAATTGGACTTCATCTCCTCCTCCGAATTTAACTGAGCAAATGCTACGCATTAAAGCTTGGTATACAAACACTGGCAGCGCGTTAGGCAGCAATGCAGGTGCCTCAATGTCATCAGTCAATGAGGGTATCGTTGGTGCCCTGTAAAGGCAGCTTCCACTTCCTTCCGTGGTGGTGGTGGTATGTCTAAGACGACCTCCTCTGTTGGGTTGGAGTTGGAGGGCTGGCTGGGGTGCGGCTCAATTTTCTGTGGGTTGGGATTAGTGGCTAGGGTGACGGTGATAGAATGTTGGGGTGCTGAATTTGGTGGGTTGGGGTTGGGGTTGGGTTTGGAGGCGTGAGTGAACTTTTTGTGAACCCTTTGGTTTTGTGAATTGAAAGGGTGGATCTGTTGCTGGCGAAGTCTACTGGTTCTTGAATTTGAGAGGCTGGTGTTGTGGTACTACTATTGGACGTGAATGAAGGACATGGAGCTAAATAGGACAGTAGTTATAAATGATATTGTAAGGCGAAAGTGAAAACAAATCCATTGATAGAGGGAGAGAGAGTCCCAGTTAAACTAGAATGCTTTCATATAATAATAAAAAACAATTGGTTAATAACTAGTATCGTGTCTATGGAGGGATCTCATCTTTTTATAGATTTTGGTGCTCTTAAATTACATGAAAGTCAGTTTGTCAAATAATTTGGGCAATAGGTGGGTCATATTGATATTGGTTGAACCAGACATTGGGTTCAACTAGGTTTACCACCATTGGATAAAAGGGAAACATTGCCAAGAAGGGAAACATGGACCACACTTAATCTTATGGAAACCAAGAAAGTCAAGATTCCCTTCTATCCAATAGTTGGAAAATTGGTTGAAACCGATATTTGGTTTAACCTGTTGGACCTAACTATTGCTCGTGGTTTATATGGTTGAATCTTGATGGTGATATAATTCTCAATTCGCTTAAGATAGATTAGTATATGGGTAAAAATATATTAGTATATGGGCACTGGTATTTGGAACCAAAGATTCGGTCTCCCCCATTTCCACTGTTAACATTGTTGACTGCCTTTAACCAGTCCACTGTTAATATTGTTGACTGCCTTTAACCAGTCTGTAGAGATTGCTTTTTCATCTTAATCTTTCTCACAATAGATCTCTTAACCAATTGTGATAATGGCCTTTTTTTTATGGACTGACTGGTGAACCACCATTGGTGAAACATATTTGGTATAGGAATATTGCAAATGGTAGACATGTATTGTGACGAGAGAGAGACACTCTTTGTGGAACATGTGTTAGCAACCCGACATCACTTGCACTTCATCTCCTCCTCTGAATTCAACCGAGCAAATGCTAGACATTAAAACTTGGTATACGAGCACTGGCGGCGCTTAAGTCAGTTGTGCAGGTGCCTTGACGTCATCAATCAATGGGGGTGTCGTTGGTGCAGCCATAAAGGTCGCTTCCCTTTCGTAGTGGTGGTGGTGGTATGTCTAGGGCTGGCTGGGGTGCTACTCAACTTTCTGTGGGTTGGGATTAGTGTCCAGGGTGATGGTAAAAAGAGTGTTGGGGTGCTGAATTTGGTGGGTTGGGGTTGGAGGTGTGGGTGTGCTTTTTGTGAACCCTTTGGTTTTGTGAGTAGAAAGGGTGGACCCTTTGCTGGCGAAATCTACAAGATTTTGAATTTGGGGGGCTAGTGTTGGGGTACTACTGTTGGACGTGAATGAAGGACACACAACAAAACAGAAGAGTAGTTATTAATGGTATTGTAAGTGTCATAAAAAAAAAACCCACAATGAAAAGAGCAGATGGCCCTCGTGATTGATGAGAAGAGAGAATGCGAAGGTGAAAACAAATCCCTTGAGAGAGAGATGGAGAGATAGATAGAGAGAGTCCCACTAAAACTAGAATGCTAGTTGATAACTAGTATCGTATCTATGGAGGGTTCTCATCTTTTTATAGATGTCGGTGCTGATGTGGCTGCGTGACTGGCTGCCCCTCAAATTCAAGAACCCGTAGACTTCTCTCAGGTTGTGTGCAAGTGGCTGATGTGGTGGCGCGATTGGATCCCCCGCCTACATTGCTTGGGCCCCACTGCACTTGCAGCCAATTGAGTAGCGACACGTCAGTTTCCTGCACGTTGCTTGCACAAAACCTACCTGCCATATAACACTGCCCCTTTGGTATATGGTATACACTATGCACTAACCTCTTACAATTCGTTCACACAACCTAGTTCAGAATTACGTTTTTAAAATGCAAGCTGAAGCTAGCCTGGTCCGTCGTAGCTAGGTTCAAAGTTGGGTCGGGCTCGGACCTTGCCCTAATTAATTAGAATTGTGTTGGTTTAATTGGGTTGGGTTTGGGCTCGGGCCTCGCCCTAATTCATTAAAATTGTGCAGGTTCAAAGTTGGGAATTGATAGATGGTTCCCTCACAGTTCCTACACTTGGCCTATTAGATTAGACCCACTAGTAGAGGGCTGGGATTTTTGTTTTTTTGTTTTTATTAAAACTAGTAAAGTGCACGTGTGTTGCACATGTTAATATAAATGTTGAGACACTATCAAATTCATTTGATTTAAATGTTACATTCTAAAGATCTTCTATCTCTATCATATGACTCAACACAATAAAAGGCCATCAAGCGATCAATTTATGGTTCCATGTGGCATACATCCCAAAAAAGTAATCGAAAACCTTGTGACATATTATACTTAAACGTGATTTTCGATAACTTTTTGGGATGTGTTATTTGTACCATGTGCAATAAAAAATTAACTGTTAGTACACTCATGATCTCATGATCCATAATGGGTACGATTGGGACGAAAATTATCTTTATTGCCTGATTCAAAATAATAAATGGTATTCGGTTATGGTGCCCTTCAAAATTGATTTTCAATTCAATCTTCCACACAACGATCCTTGAGGTAAATGGTATACCAATAGACGGTCAATTTTTAATCTGCGTGACACACATCCCAAAGAAGTAACTGAAAATCATGTGGCAGACATCATGCTTAAACATGATTTTTTATCATGTTTTGAAACATGCAACACCTAAAATAAAAAGTTGATTGTCGGTACACCCAGGATCTCATACATTATCAGGAAGGCTGGGCAACAAATGATTCATCGTCTAATTCACAACAGTCAATGATTTTCAGTTATAGTGCCTTCAAAATTCGATGGGTGCAAATAAACCGTTTCTATTATCGTTTTAATCTTTTACATAATGGATCCTTACCATTAGAGGCTCAATTTTTTTATCTCACCTGACAGGCATTCCACAAAAGTAACTGAAAATTATGTGGCACACATCATATTCAATCATGATTTTCAAACTTTTTGCGATTTTAACGGTGGAATCATTAGTTGTGAAGATTGAATCTTTAGCTGCAAAAATAAATTAGAAATTATACTTATCCACTGTTTACAACATGTACATAAATCAATGCATCAAGTTGGGTGGGCATCACTTTAACTTTGACCTATGATTTGAAAGGCCAAAAAATTGAAAAGATACATTTTTTATGGGAAAATTTCATAATTGACCTCTAGTTTCCACCTTTTCCATAACTGACCAGTTTGAAGCCAAGCCAAGTTAAAATGTCGTAAATACCCCCAAGGTATGTAAAAGGTGACAAAAACTTGGGTGATTCTAAACATCTTAACATCATTGACTGCTTTGAATCCAAGATGGAGATTGTTTTCCGTCTAACCTTCCACTCAATTGATCTTGAGATCATGGGCGTACTATCAGATGATCCATTTTGCTAAAAAACGGGACAAAAATAATAGGGAGCGATATCACGTCCATTGAAGAGTGTCAACATTCCTTAAGGGGAACGTCAACACTTCTCTAGAGGAGCCAACGCTCCCTTAAGGGAGCATCAACACTCCTCTAGCGCTCCTTTAGGAGAGCGTCAACACTCCTCTAGAGGAGCGTCAACGCTCTTTTAGGGATTGTCAGCTCTCCTCTAGAGGAGCTCCAACGCTCCATAATGACTCCATCTTTTTTAGTAAAATTGACTATTTGATAGTACACCCTTGATCTTAAAATCAATCCTGTCGAAGATTAGGATGAAAAATAATCTCCATCATAGGATTTAAAGCAATCAATGATGCTAAGGCGTTTAGAACTGCCCAAGGGAATTTACGATTTTTTAACTTAGCTTGGCTTCAAGTTGGTTTGTTATGCAAAAGGTGAAATTAGAGGTCCAATGCTGGAAAATGCAAAATAATGGTGGTCGATTCTGAAAATTTCTCATTTCATACCATAGTTATCAAAATTGGCATTTTTTTAAAGTACATTTGTCTTATACTTTTTTTTAAGAGGCTTTGGGGAGTATACTCCCAGGCGCACAGGATGACCTATGCGCCGGGTGGCCAGATCACATGTCACGTGGCATGCTCAACCCAAAACAAATCCCGTTTTGGATTGATCATCCATGAGACATGTGATTTAAAAAAAAAATATTTATAACTTTTTTGTCCTTTGCTTGATGGGTCAAAGATAAGGTAACACTCTAAAATTTTAGTGCATTTATTTTTGCAACTTTAACCATATTTTTAACAGTGGAAAATTTATAAAAAGAATATATTTTTTTTGAATCAGATATGATCTACCATGCCTAAGTTGCCGTTGCACTCGATCCTCGCGATGGATGCCACATGATAGCTACCTAATGGTGGACGTAGAGAAATCTCTACCTTGGGCGTATAGTCTGTGGCCTCTTTGTAAATAACAACATCGTATTTTTTTAAAATAAAACTTTAGTAACGTGATTAGAACACCCTTTTTAATGAGTTTCTATCTTAAACATGATTTTTATGAGTTTTTTTTCTATTTTTCTTAAATTATTCTAAATTATATGTGGACAAAAATTCCATGGGGATTGATATCCGTTCAAAATCCTCATGGGAAAGTTTCTTATACTGTTCCACTATATGGGCAACTAGTCATGTACAAGCAAATAAAAAGTGCTTTCCTAAATAGAGGAAGAATACTGAGAGCTATTTTAAAAGTTTTATTTTGAGGGGATAAGGCTAATAAATCGATTAAAGAAGGACCTAAAATCTGTTATATGAATCCTTCCAAACGATTAGGGTTTTTTAGGAGACTGGTTCGATTAGGAAAAATTTTAGAAAGTTTATTTTGAGATAGAGGAAGAATACTGAGAGAGATTGAGAGATTTTAGGTTGGATTAGGCTGGTTGAAGGGATATTTTAAGTATGGTATGAGTTTTATTTTGAAGAGATTGATTGGATTAGGATGTCTACCGACTTCTTTATAAAGAGAAAAAAATAGGTGAAAACATAAGAAATGGTAGATAAGGTGAAAGTTAGGGGTATATGGGGTGATATAGGGATATTTTGTCCCTAAAAGATATGGAAACACAAAAATTGACAGAAATAGGATTTGGTCATTCATGCTTTTATATAGTAGTAAGATTATTTCACATCGGATCGAGAGACGTCTACGACTAACCCTTTCATGTATGGACGTGTTTTGGGTGGAGTCTGCGAAACGTAACACCCATGTCAGGTATAAAATCGGGGCATAGATTTTAGCCCAGAATCTAACAATATCGTTATAAAGCATTAAGAGAAGGGGAGTTGCTACTCGACTACAAGACCTTGGGGAGCACACTCAACTAGTATTAATCTCATGCGGGCCCAACTAGTCTGGATTAAAATGCGGGCTCCTTGTTTAGTGGCCAGTGGGGTGCATGGGTTGGGGTTGTCGGATGGGCCGAATTTTAGAGACGTTTTTACTTACAAGGATTGTTCTGCTCTTGGGGAGGGGGGACTTTTGAATCTTCTTCAGGGCTGGAGGAGACTGCCTCCTTGGTTGAGGAATCTGAGTCGTCAGCTTCTATCTATGGTGGGGCACGACCTTTACGTTCTTTTATGCAATTACAGTCGGGGAGATGGGTGGAGCATGGATCAAAATATCATCCGATACCGATACATATCATAATCGGACCAAAATGATACGGTAAAATGGGTTTTTATCGACCCCTTAAAAAATAGATAAATTATCGTTTAACTTATCGTTCAATGTATCGTTCGTATCGTCTAAATTATCGATCAATTTATTATTCGTCCCAGAATTTTAGGGTTTTTCTATGGCCTCTTAGAAACAGCCAAATTATCGATCGAATCATCCGTATCATACAAATTATCGGTCAATTTATCGTTCGTCCCAGAATTTAATGTATTTTTTGAGATTTAAAAATATATATACTAGGACGATACATTGAATGTATCGGACGATACGCGATACTTATCACCCTGGAGGTTTGGATGATATGTATTGAAAATCTAATTTTTTTATCCATGGGGTGGAGTGCACCTTCTTGACAGATGAAGAGTCGCTCTCAGAAGATTCTAAGGAATCATCAACTCCTAAGGCTACAATTGAAGTGGAAAGGAAAGTGAAGCTAGATGCTATTGCGCAATTAATCCAATTCGGTCGGGATATTGAGATGTCATTTAATGGATTAGATGAGTCGCTTTGAGATCTTTTCGAGGCAATTTATGTTAGAAGATCACAACGGTGCAAAGGAAAGAAGAGATCTCGAGCTCGGGAATTGACCAGATTGGAGTAGGGATTATCGGATGGGAAGGGTGCCTTAGGCCGTTAATGGCTAGTTACGACGGGTCTGGTCACAATATGTTATTTTATGAAGTTCTTTTCGTGGAATGTTAGGGGAATCAGTGGTAGTAAGAAGAGAGCGGGGGTTAGAAAGGTGATTGCTATGCATAATCCAACGATTCTTACTTTGCAGGAGACCAACTGGGGAAGTTGTGATAGATTTAAAGTGAAATTGGTGCTTGGAGGTAACCGATGGGAGTGGATTGGGATCGATTCGGAAGGGGTGTCAGGGGGAATTTTTTTGGTGTGAAATGCGATGCTATTTTCAAGAGTGGTCGAAGAAATCGGTCAGTTCTCGACAATGGTGGTGTTACAGAATAGGGATAATGGCCTTTGTTGGTGCTTCTCCGGGGTATACGGTTTGAATAATGCAAGGAGTAGAGAAGATTTTTGGTTCGAACTCTAGGCGATCACGGCGAGATGGGATGTTCCGATATGTTTTGGTGGTGACTTCAATGCCATAAGGTCTCCTTCGGAAAATTCATGGCGGGCGGGTTAGGAGGTCGATGGGGAGTTTCAACTCTTTTATCCAGGATTGTGTTGTAACAACTCAAATTTTTTAGACTTTATTTTAACAGTGTTAGATGATGTACTACACCGTGCACTGTGTTAACGCTCCACACTAGAATCCGAACCCACCCTCTTGTTAGAAAAATTTTAATTTTTTCTATACCAATATTATACTTATTGCGAAGTGCTTGTCGATACAATTTCAACGATATATAATTTATCGATTTTCGACAAGAATATAAAAATTTATACCCATTTTAAGTGATCAAGCAAGTTAAAAGGTATAACTGTAATTTCAGGAGAGAAATACCATTTGCTTTGATGCTTACACACAGCGGTGGAACGAAACCTTTTTTCAAACTATTCAAGTCACATATAAATTCTTATTGCGTGAAAAAACTTCTATTTTATTAAATCTTCTACGAAAAGTGTTAATTAGAGTTGACCTAAAACTTCATACTATTATAAATAAAACTTTAAAAGTTCTCTGCTCTCTATAATAAAAAATTATTTTCTCCTAAGACTTAGACGAATCGACGACTTGGGCATTGACCTTTTCAACTTGAACTGTCACAAATCTACTGTTCACGCTTCAAGAGGTGGGTACCCATCAATCTATCTTGTTTTTCTCAGATCCCGCCGCGTAGGATGCATTCGATCGCGCGTCGACGAGTTTAAAAATCTTATTTAAACCTTAATATCTCATAAGTTAATAGACCTATATGTTTAATATTATGCTTTCCCTTGAAAGTTGTATATTTTGTAAGTCAAATTTATATGTTGTTTCTCTTTTCAAAACAACCCCTTTGTTTGGATTATTAATATTTTACCTTCTATTAGATCTGCATATTTAATCTATATACTAATTAAATATGAATATCTTTAAATATGATAAGTCTGCATATTTAGTATTTTATTTTCTACTAAAGTTGCATGATTTGTAAGTCAAATTTATATTTTGTTTTTCTTATTAAACAATTTCTTTGTTTGACTATTTAATATTGTACTTTTCTATTAGGTCTTCATATTTAATATTTTACCCCATCTTTTAAATCTATAAAATTAATTAAACTCTAATATTTATAAATTTGATATATTGACTTATTTAAAACAATACCTAATTAAAATTATTTATTTCTGAATCTATATGGTTAGAAATTTACCTTTTTACTAAAAACTATAATGATATATATATTATTATTGCAAGTCTATATTATTATTTATTTAAAAATAATTAAGCCATAAAATTAAATTATATACTTATTTTATTTAAAAGAATAATAGATTGCACAATCTTGAAGTTACGGGTCCGAAGTTGCGGCTACGAACCTAAATTCGAGGCCACAAACTCGAGCTCACGACCATTGATATACTGATCCCGATATTTTGGCTATAACATTTTACTCCGACCTCAGATTGATGTGATTCTTGCGATATTGGAAAGAAGACAGCGAGCTTTACAACTTTGTGTGAAATAATCATTTCACGAATCTGACGATTTAGAGGTCAGAATAGAGTAGCAAGTCAGATTCAGTTTTGAATGACCCAAGGCTATACGAATTTAGTGGTATTCTCTGATTTTCATGACTAAAATTTCTATGTATATTATATCTTACTTAAGGTCTTTCGATCGATGCTCATGATATATATATATATATATATATATATTAATGTATCGCTTCAACGCGACCTCTTCGATAACACGAAAGATTAGAAATTCGATACCTCATGAAAATCGAACTCTAACCTTCATGTTTTCAAAATCACAATAATAATTACCTTATTCTATATTTGTATTAATATAAATATAAATAAATATATGTATAAACATAACTAAATCTAAATGTAAATTTATATTGTGTGTATGATAATTTTATTCTTTCATCTTGGTCATGTTATACGAGTTATGGACAAGCTAGGACATAAGTACGAGAGTGTATGAGATTATGTTTACACTTGGGCGTGATGTTTCGTTGAGATAGTACTAAAATTTCTATGTATATTATATCTTACTTAAGGTCTTTCGATCGATGGTCATGATAAATTATAACTTAGTGATTATAAATATTTTTTAATTTAATTATCCAATTATAGTAATATATATATATATATATATATATATATATATATTAATATATCGCTTCAACCCGACCTCTTCGATAACACGAAAGATTAGAAATTCGATATCTCATGAAAATCGAACTCTAACCTTCATGTTTTCAAAATCACAATAATAATTACCTTATTCTATATTTGTATTAATATAAATATAAATAAATATATGTATAAACATAACTAAATCTAAATGTAAATCTATATTGTGTGTATGATAATTTTATTCTTTCATCTTGGTCATGTTATACGAGTTATGGACAAGCTAGGGCATAAGTACGAGAGCGTATGAGATCATGCTTATACTTGGGCGTGATGTTTCGTTGAGATAGTATTAAAACGAGGAATATACCGTATTCACATGCCTTACAACTTATGGTGAAATGGAACCTATGACGGGTGAGTAAGAATTCAATATAACTTCGTATACGGTGGCATATACGGTGACCCGATCACCCCGAGTCTAAATATGATAGTATAAGTATGAGTTAAGTTATGAGGTTCATCATAGGCTTTAGTTGTGGTGAGGTAACTCTTTTATAGTCACGCGAAACTCAGAATATTGACATCCATGTACGGATGCAACACCTCAATGGTAGTATGGGCTTCCACACGAAATACCTCCAGATTACTATGAAATCTTTTTCTTGGGAAGCGTGATTTAGGAAAGTTACCCAACTATAGTTTATCCTAGAATTAAGTGTAAGAATATGATAAGCTATGCGTATAAGATAAGATAAATTATGATATGAGTACGATAATATGACACCGCTGTGTAGGCCAGCATAAATTAAAAATATAAGTCTCTGTACGTGTCGTTCCTTGCGTAACCATCGTAAGGGCAATAATGCCTTTCAACCAAGACGGATTTCTAAGAGATATTATAAGTATGAGTATGTTATGAGTGACTGACCATTATGTCTCCCCATTGGTTGGATGGTGGAGTATGAGTATGATACGAGTATCTTATGATATGATGGTATGATACTATATTGACCCTCCCATGGTAGCTCAAACAACGACTTTGGCACAAGTTGTTTAAAATTTTATGAGTATGTTAGTTACACTCATGCGATGTACAGACGTATGTGCGAGAATGATAATAAAATATAGTATGTTACGAGATATAGTGAGGTACGCTAGGATATGAGTGTCTAGATCACGGTCTTACATTTATGATATGATACGAGTTTTACTATATACAAATAATTTTGTCTTTCTCTTGCTATCTGCTTTGAGATATTATGTTTATCACTCACAAGATGCACCCACAATGCACCTGAGTAATATGGAGTGAATTGGTGGTGTATTTCATTGAGTTTACGTGACTGAGTAAACTCATCCCACGACAATCCAGATCCCACCGACGCCGATTTCGTTGATCCCGCGGGCATTGAGTATCAGGAGCCTTAGGAGGGCGACGCAGCTGAGTACTAGGAAGACCTCAATGCTGACTTTGATCCGAACACCGGTTACTGATAGTTTTAGATTCGATATTGTGTTTCATTTGATACTTTTATTTTGACCCTATGATTTCATTTTATCGGATTTGTCTCCAACCTGCACTACGGTTATAATTGTGAATTTATTAGATTTTATCGCATTTATTCATTATTTATGACTGCTTCTATTTTCATCTTTATGTGTTGACTTTCACGGATTTTGTGGAGCTAGAATTGCGCGATAACTCTGATTAAGTGTATGCTCGCTTAGCATATCCGAGATATGTGCGAGTCATAACTCGAAATTCTAGGCCCTCGGGATGGGGTAGAATTTCGAGTCGTGACATGTGCACTGTTTGATTTCCCTCTATTAGGCAACAGTGTAGATGCCTCGACGTCCTCAGTCAATAGGGGCGCTGTTGGTGCGGCCTCATAGGCCACTGCCGGTGCACTTCTTTTGGGTTTCATATGTCTATGATGAGCTTATTTATGGGGTAAAGGTTAGAGAGCTTGCTGGGGTGCTGCTCACCTTAATGGATAGTGGGTTGGATTAGAGGGCTGGCTAGGCAGCTGCTGAATTGTTGGGGGTGCTAAATTTGGTGAAATAGTGGGATTTGTGAGTTTGGTGGGTTGGAGTTGTAACGCTGCATCTGGTGGTAAGAGTCCACTCAATCTTTGAGGGCACTTGCATGGAAAACAATTGACTACTTTGAATAAGACATGGAGATGGGCATGCTATTGGCCAAATTAGTTTCTTATTCCAAGCACACATCCCAAAAAGGTGATTTGGAAATCATGTAGTTTTTTATTACTCTTTTGGAATGCCACTTCGAATAAAAAATTGAGATGTCAAGATTTGTTGGATGGAAGATTGGAGCGAAAAAAAAAACCTCGATAGTATAATTCAAAGCAATTAATGATATTTAATAGGAAAAATTAAAAAAAAAATCCCGTACTTTGACCTTGACATCAACTAAACCTCCATCATCACCTTCCGTTAATATGCAAACGAAAAATGCTGAGTTAACATACATCACCCTAAGAAAGCGTGTGTGGCATGCCAACGTGCGAAGATGAATGACAAAAAGTTCTTTCATATTTTTTTTCTTTTAATTTTAAACTTTTTCTGCTAAGTCGTCATCACGTTGGCACACTACACACGCTTTCTTGGCGTGTTATATGCTAACTCAATAATTTCGGTTCGCATATTAACGGAAGGTGACGGTAGGAGTTTATTTGATGAACTTATGTAAACTTTGAGTGCCTATTAGATAGGAGCAATAGTTTAGGTGCGTTATTGATGTCGGGGTCAAAGTTCAGGAGTTTTTTTTTTTAAATTTTCCTATATAATCATGCGTACTCCTTTAAATTTCATTGTTATTTTCAACTAGTTTCATAGACTTGCAATTTTTGGAACGGAAGGTTCAACCTAGGGGTGTAAAAAAAAACCAAAAATAAAAAATTGATGAAAACGAATTGAAGAAAAAAAAAAGACCCAAATTCCAAAACTCGAAACCTTTTTTGGAGCTGTTCGATTTTGGGTGCCAAAAACTGGTGGACTAAGGAGAGAAAACTGACCCTAGCTAAAACAGAAAACATCACAAAATAAAAATTCAATTTAAAAAAATTAGGAAAATTGCACCGGCCGAAACCGGATCGGTACGATTCAATTTTGGTTTAGGGGGGGTTAGGAGTTCGGTTAACCGCAACATTTTGGTTTAGGTTTGATTTTAGGAGACCTGACACCAATGACATTTGGGTTTTATTAACCGAACTTCCACCCTAGTCCCTAGTTCAACCTAAAATACCGCTTCCTTTCGATTGCTCAATCAGGTGACATGGGATTTGAAAGAAAAAAACCTTCTAGAAAATTTTGCCCCTCATTGTTGGGTTAAAGATATGGTACAGCCATCTAATCTAGTCCGTTGAATTTGGGCGCTTTCGATCACATTTTTAATAGTGGATATGTATCGTGTCCAAAAATTTTGGGAGGTACTTGATCATCCTTGGGAAAGTTGTCGTGTCACTCAATCCCTAGATGAGTGTCACATGGGGCCCACACATGGATGAGCACATTTTTCTAAAATCGCAACGAGTTTGACTTCGATGTGTGGACCACCGATCATGAGCGGGAGGTGATCTCGGTGTCCGCTTGGTACACGGACTTACATGCACTGTGGAGTCCATTTTCATTTACTAAAAGGTTGCAAAAATGTGAAGCTCCAATAATGAGTAGTGCGCTCATCTTAGACAAACTCAATTGCAATATATATATATATATATATATGGAAAAGGTGTCCTTCCTCTATGAGAGGACGGTCACCGTCCTCCAAGCTTCTATGTGGCACTCAAACTATTGTTTTGATGTCACGTGGAGCTCTGGTGCATTGCTTAGATCATCTTTAAAAAAAATAATAATTGAAAACTCATCTCCACCGTGTGTTTTTTGAACTGTGAACCAATGAAACCCGTCAAACTTTGACTTGTCAGTTTAAAAAGTTTTTTTCAAGTTTTAATGAAAGAGAGTTTTTTCAAACTGAATTGATTTTGTACTGGGTGTGTTTTAAGTATCTCATCCAAAAGCATTTTAATCCTAATGGGTTTGAAATTTGATATTGTATGGATGTTAGGTTAGAGGAAATTACAAAAAATAAAAGCCTACTTTCTTCTAATTTTAGACTATTATCTTAGTTTGAATAAGGAAAATATTCTTTCAAATATATATATAGGGAGCCGGTTAGGTCCTCCAATGGAGGATGGTGATAGTCCTCTAAGATCCACGTGGAGCTTCACATGACACCCAAAATACTTTGGGTACCACGTGGAGCATAGGTAAACAGTTTAGATCAATCTTAAAAAAAAATTTGAAAAAAAAATTTTAAACCCACAAGTTAAAGTTTGACGATTTTCACTGGTCCACATTTTACGGTTCAAAATATATACGGTGGAGATGAGTTTTTATTTTTTTTTTCCTTTTCAAATATGATCTAAACAATGCACCCAAGGTCCACGTGGCACCCAAAAAGTGTTTTAGGTGTCACGTGGAGCTCTATGTGGAAGGTTAGAGGACGGTGACCATCCTCCTATGGAGGATGGTCACCGTCCTTCAAGCTTCCTCCTGGCACCCAAACTATTGTTTCGATGCCACGTGGAGCTCGGGTGCATTGCTTAGATCATCTTTGAAAAAAAAAATTTGAAAACTCATCTCCACCGTGTGTTTTTTGAACCGTAAAATGTGGATCGATGAAACCTATCAAACTTTGACTTGTGAGTTTAAAAAAAAAAATTCACTTTTTTTTTTTAATATTGATCTGTACCGTCCACCTTGTGCTCCACGTGGCACCCAAACAATATTTTGGGTGCCACGTGGAGCTCCATGTGAATCTTGGAGGACGGTGACCGTCCTCCAAGCTTCCACGTGGAGCTTCACGTGACACCCAAAATATTATTTCGATGCAACGCGGAGCTCGAGTGCATTGCTTAGATCATCTTTGCAATATATATACGTGACACCCAAAATATTATTTCGATGCCACGTGAAGGTCGGGTGCATTGCTTAGATCATCTTTGCAATATATATATATATATATATATATATATATATATATATATGCCTCCGTCCACCAACCTTTCACGTGGTACCTAAAACACTTTTTGGGTGCCACATGGACCTTGGGTGCATTGCTTAGATCATATTTGAAAAAATGAAAAAAAAACTCATCTTCACCGTGTATATTTTGAACCATGAAATGTAAACTAGTGAAAATCGTCAAACTTTGACTTGTGAGTTTAAAATTTATTTTTCGAATTTTTTTTTTTTTAAGATTGATCTAAACTGTCCACCTGTGCTCCACGTGGCACTCAAAAAGTGTTTTGAGTGCCATGTGAAGCTCCACATGGATCTTGGAGGACGGTCACGGTCCTCCATTGAAGGACCTAACTAACTCCCTATATATATATATATATACAGGGAGCTGATTAGGTCCTCCAACGGAGGACCGTGACCGTCCTCCAAGATACACATGGAGCTCCACGTGGTATTCAAAACACTGTTTGGGTGCCACGTGGAGCACAAATGGACGGTATAGATCAATATTTAAAAAAAAAAATTGAAAAAAACTTTTTAAGCCCACAAGTCAAAGTTTGACGGGTTTCATTGGTTCACATTTCACGGTTAAAAAAATACACGGTGGAGATGAGTTTTAAATTTTTTTTTTTTTCAAAGATGATCTAAGTAATGCACCCTAACTCCACGTGGCATCGAAACAATATATTGGCTGCCACGTGGAGCTTCACGTGAAAGCTTGGAGGATGGTAACCGCCCTTCCATGGAGGACAGAGGCTTTTTCCTATATATATATATATATATATATATATATATATATATATATATTTGAAAGAATATTTTTCTTATTCAAATTAAGATAATAGTCTAAAATTAGAAGAAAGTAGGAATTTATTTTTTATAATTTCCTCTAACCTAACATTCATACAATATCAAATTCAAACCCGTTAGGATTAAAATGCTTTTGGATGAGATACTTAAAACACACCCACTACAAAATCAATTCGGTTTAAAAGAACTCTCTTTCATTAAAACTTTAATTTCTGCCTTGTTTATCTGCTTTTCTTCTTGATCGTCGCTCTCTGGAGCTCAAACTTGACTTAAATCCCTCACTTTCAGAATCTAAAACGTCCAAATCCTTTAGGTTGCGTTTGGGAACGGATTTAACAAATTGGATTTGTATTTGGATTCCTCAAATCCAATTCCTCCATTGGATAGTAATTTTTGGGCTGTAGATTTTGATTTGTCAAATCCTAATCATTTACAAATACGTTTAAATGAAGAAAAAAAGTGAGGATTTGAAATAACGTTTGGGAGGCATTATTTCAAATCCAAAATCCCTTCATTTGCGATAGTCCACGCCACAGCAAGGATCAAAATATCAGCCGAAAGCCAATAATTTGACCGAAATTTCGATCAAAAATTTGAGTCCCATACAAAATATGACTGAAATTTTAATCCTTGGTCCACACTGAAAAATCTGAAAAAAGTACTTATATTTATAACTTAATTTTCTGTATTTGCAACCAAAATTTGTAGTGGTGAAAAATCATTAATTGCTTTGAATTAGATGATGGAGATTGCTTTTCGGTCCAATATTTTACCAAATAAATCATCATATCATGGAGCACCTATCAAATGGTCAGGTATTGATTCCACACTGTACACAGCCCTAAACATAACAACATCTTCTCATGATCACTTCTTTAAGGGGGGCCGGGCGGCATGTAATAAAAAATCTAATCGTTTGATAAGTAAGCCATGATCAGGAGATTTATTGTGTAGAACATTAGTACGAAAAACGATCTCAGCCATCTAATTTAAGGCAGTCAATGATCTTCACATTCAAAAATCCGATTATTGATACAAAATATTAGGTTACAAATAACAGTACCCAAACCAAAGCAAAAGTAGTGACAACTGGCTACCCAAACCATTTTTCCTTCTTTTCTTACTTAGGTTCCGCACTAGTATTTACAATAAAAAATTATTCCAATTGCAGCCATTCTCCCATTAAATATGTTAGACTGCCTTGAATCCGATGATGAAGATCATTTTTCATCCCAATCTTCTATACAAGAGAGTTTAGGACTATGACCCACCTATTTAGTCTTTTGATTAGTGGGTCATGATCTCAAGATCTATTGTATGGATGATTGAGACGAAAATCGATCTCCATCGTTTGATTCAAGGGAGTCATCGATTTTAACGGGAAAAAATATAGTTGTGATTGTAGATTCTTCAATTGTAAATACTGGTATCATTCTATTTTTCATTTTTATTTGAGTAGAAAAATAAATATAATAAGATTAGGAGAGTAAGGCGTAGCGAATTGTGTTTAAACGATCTTACCCCATTAAAAGTAGAATTTTGATTTAACACCATTAAAATATAATTTATTTTTAAGTCATCAATCGAAACAATCCAAGTCGCACCCATCAAGTACATTAAAGCAATCACTATAAAAAATAAGACTATTAGCGGTACAAAAAATTGTTACTATTAATAAAAAAATATGTTGTTTCAATAGTGATAGGACTAGTAGCGGCAATTTTTTTATTATTAGCGACAAATTTTTGTGCCACTAATAGTCTTTGTAGTGAGTTCACACATCCGTGTGATTGCGTGATGTGCAGACTTCCATGCATTGGAAGTCTGTGCATGTTATGTCATGATGGGTGGACGCTCATTGTAGACTACTCTTAAAAAAAAAAAAAAAAAAAAAACCTGAAGGCATTTTAATTAGTTCAATAATAGGAAATAGTATTTGGATTTGAGAAAAAACATTTAAAATCCAAATAAGGTGTGTTAGACATCCAAAAACGAAATTTACAAATTCAAATATTTGAAATTCTAAATTTGAAATGCTCGAGTTTCAAATGCTTTTCTTAAATCCAAATACTCGCCTCCGATCAAACATGAGAAGAAGATGTCATATATACCGCAGACATATTAAAAATAAATAGATAAATTGATAGAGAAGAAGAAAAGGGAAGTGGAGAGATTCATTACATCTCTAATCTCCTATAAGCTTACAGCGTAGAATGTTAGAGCGGCAGCTGCAAAGATCCCCAAGATCGGAAGAGCATCTTGCATAGCATCCATTTTTATCTTTTAAAGAAGAACCTCTTCAAACATTATCAGTAACCTGTGGCCACAAGATCAAGAAAGATAATGTGCTATTGATCTTTATGCCCCTGAAAATATCTATAATACCGTCAGGAAAGGGCATTTGTGACATTATCACTAATTTCGAATACTGCTGGTAGTGGGTCGGGTCAAGCCATTTCCCCGACCCGTACGACCCAAATTTTTTTGAGGTATCCTTCTTTCTTCTTCTATTTGTTCCTGGTTACTCTCTCTCTCTCTCTCTCTCTCTCTCTCTCTCTCTCTCTCTCTCTCTTCAGTGTTATTTTTCTTTAATTAGGTTTCCTCTCTTTGTGATTTTTCCTTAATTAGGTTTCCTCTCTTTGTGATATCCCTCCTCAAGGGCATCTTATTGTGGGTGCTTTCGATAGTTGGGTGTGATGGATCTATCGATTTGGTCATCCAAATGTATGTTCTAGGATCTAGGCGCATGATTAATCAAAACAATAAATTAATAATCCATAAATTAAAATATATGTGTGCACCTTGAGTATGAGTCATAAAAGGTGAGTTGTCGATCTTCAATGATCTCCTCTCTCTCAATACCTCCCATCACCATTAAAGACTTAAATTATTAATTATATTGTGATTGGAAATCACAATCATACCCTAACTAAAAGATTTAATTATTAGTTGTTTATTCTCTTAAATTCAATTAGCAACTATTACATCTCAAGATTGATCTTACACCATTCACCGGTCAACGGATTAATTATAGTGACGACCACCAAAATAGCAACTTCTAACAGAGTGGTGATACTAGATAGGCGTTTAGATGCGTTTTTACTAAATCCTTTTTCATCTCACAAAATCAACTTCCTTCACTAAACACTTGATACCATATTTTTTCAAATCCGGAGGTAACTGTATCGATACCAGAACTAGAGATGATCTGTTGGATTTTTATATTGTCAGGGTAGTTTTATCTGGGGATCGAGTTTCATCCCCTGATTTTATAAGCGTTGGCATTGGAGGAGAAAGAGGAGATTTAGTATTCTGTAAATCAGGAGATGACAAGTGGACTTATGTGCCAAATCAAAAGTGGCCTTTTGATGACATCCTATATTATCAACATAAGTTTTATGGCGTGGCCCACGGCTGTCTACTTGTAACTTCTGACATTGGGCCTCCTCCCCTATACACTGAATTTGCATCAGTGGCAGGTCGTTTCAAGAAGTGTTTGGTGGACTCTGCAGGAGAACTGTTACTGGTCGTAAGGTTTACCACTGATCTGATAGGGCTCCTCCAGACAATCATGGAGATGATTATCTTGTTTCAGTAGTTGATGAACCCTATAAAACATTTTGGTTGAAAGTTTTCAAGCTAGATACAAATGGGCCATCATGCTCTCGGCTGAATAGCGGAATTCGAGGGATGCAAAGCAAATCACATCTATTTCACGGACGACAATAGTGAGGGTCCTATGAAAAACCATCATGCTCTCGGCTGAATAGCGGAATTTGAGGGATGCAAAGCAAACCACATCTATTTCACGGACGACAATAGTGAGGGTCCTATGAAAAACCCAGGGCCATGGCAAACTAGTTAGTCTATGGATTGCTTTAGTGATGTTTTTTAGCACATTTATTTGTTTAGTGTTGACAGTCATGAAATGACATAATGAAACCATGGACACTGGTCTATGTTTGATTATGTTTCCTAATTGATTTATAAATCTTTCTTTTGTGCTCTTATATAGCCATATGCCTATATGAGTGATTCTATCAACCTTTTAGCATGTGTTCTTCATAAATTCATTTCTTCTGTGTCGGATGTGTTTTTTTGAACTACTTTTTGCGGGTTATATCATCAAGCTTCATCATCCCAAAAAAATAAATTCATTTCTTATGTATCATATGTTTTTTTTAAACTACTTTTTTGAGGGTTAAATTCATCAAGTTTCATCATCCCGAAGTACAGCTTAAAGCCCCAAGGGTGTCACTCCGAAGTACAGCTTAAAGCCCCCTTGTTGCCAGGCTGTCTGTACTTCATGGAATCAAGGTATGCTTTCTCTTCCTCTCAGTTTGAGCCCCTTGCTCCCAGCCCCAATGTTCCTTGCTATAATGTTCTCCATAAAGCGAAAAAGTTGTTCCTTATCATAATTCTGTATATGCTCATCAAATAGGTTGAGATGGCTGATGACTGCATCGGTGAGGGGGTGGAAAAATTGGTGGCTGCAATTCCAGAAGGAGGTGTTTTGCTTCTTGAAAATGTGAGGTTTCACAAGGAAGAAGAGAAGAACGATCCGGAATTTGCAAAGAAGCTGGCTTCACTTGCAGACCTCTGTGTGAATGATGCATTTGGCACTGCTCACCGAGCACATCTTCCACAGAGGGTGTCACCAAATTCTTGAGGCCTTCTGGCGCTGGCTTCCTTATGCAGAAATTATGATGGTTGTCTCATTTTTCTTTTACATGGTCCTAGTAATACTATTTCAGACTATTTTGTATTGCAGATTGCTCCTCTGATTCAACATATATGCGCAGAATGTGTATGGCAGTTATTATATTAAGCACAAATGTATAGAAAGGCAACCTTAGAAAGGCACAAAGGTAGGCGAAGACCCCCCAAAAAAGATCATACCCATTCATCACGGGATGGTGTTTAGCTAATTATCTATACATGTGATAAACATGACCATAAGATATGATCCTTCCGCATCGCTGGTCATCTTGTCAACGTCATATGGCCTAAAATTAGGTGATCAAATGCTCCTGATCACCTGATCAAGAACCTTCAAATGCATGGGCAACATTTTAATTTCAACTTACAATTAGCTTTGGATAGAACTTAGAATCCTGTAATTTTTGTGATCTTTTGGCTGTATTCCATTCTTGTGACGTCCTGCCACGTGAACTGTTTATATCTATTATCATGCTTGACACCTGTAGGTCCTGTACTACAAAAAAGACATGAGCACCATCCTTGGTGCTTGGGCATGAGAACTTGTTTTTATTCAAAACTCATCAAAGTAATATATTTTTTGTGATCCTGTTAACTGACCAATAATCGAATTTTAAATTTATGCTTCTCTAATGTGGCTTATGAACTAGTGGCTACATGGTTCATCCTATTGAATGTGATCATTTTTCAGGAACTTGATTATCTCGTTGGAGCTGTGGAAAATCCAAAGAGGCCATTTGCTGCCATTGTTGGTGGCTCAAAGGTATCATCCAAGATTGGAGAAATAGAGTCACTGTTGGAGAAGGTTGATGTCCTCCTTTTGGGTGGAGGGATGATCTTTACATTTTACAAGGCACAAGGATTCCCCATTGGATCATCTCTTGTTGAGGAGGACAAGCTTGATCTGGCAACATCACTTTTAGAAAAAGCAAAGTCCAAAGGAGTGCCACTGCTGTTGCCTTCCGATGTGGTTATTGCTGATAAATTTGCTGCTGATGCAAATAGCAACGTTTGGTCCCTGTTCTAATTTTCAAGTGAATGAATAAGCTCAAACTATAGTTGCAGAGGAATTTGTTGAGAAATAGGGAAATAGATGGCTATCGGCTATGGAACTTTTGAGTTGCAACTATGCCCATGACTAGATTAAGGATCTGATATTCAAAGTTCATGCCCAGTCTCATACGCTATGCTCTATCTTATTGCATGCAAGTTGCATTAATGGAAATTTCTCATATTATTGATAAAAAACGAAAAAAGTAGCATACATACCACTCATATTTGCAAAAATGGTACGAAATAAAAATATTATAGTAATTCTAACTAGTAAAATAGGGTAGGACTCAATATTGGTAGTTTGATAACATGGAAATAATGTACTCCATTGCCAAATACCTAGGCAGGGAGGTACACGTAAGAGGAGTTGTAAATTGTAATTTGTAAACAAATAAATTTGGATTATAAAATGTCAAAGCAAATTGATGACACTATTTGACAATTTTTTTCGTATATTGGTCACATTTGCGGAGAGACAAAGTAAAAGTATTGTAGCAATTCTAATTAGTAAAATAGGGGATTCAATATCGGTAGTTTGATAATATGGAAATAACGTACTCCATTGCCAAATAACTAGGCAGGGAGATTGACATGAGCGTTGTAAATTGTATTTGTAAACAAATAAATTGAGGTTATAAAATTTCAAAGCAAAGTAAAGACATATTTGACAATTTTTTTTGTTGAAATTTGTTAAATTGAAAATTGATCGTCTGTTTTTCAGATTGTGCCATCATCTAGCATCCCTGATGGTTGGATGGGACTAGACATTGGACCTAATTCCATCAAGATGTTCAGTGAATCTCTGGATACCACCAAAACGGTGATCTGGAATGGACCTATGCGTGAGTTGGTTAAGTTTGCAGTCGGAACAGAGGAAAACCAGACAATTTGATGTATAAAATATAGATTATCTTACCTCGACATTTGTGATGGTAGGCAATAAAAATGTGTAAAATCTTCTCTCCAACTGCAGGCAAGTGCAAAGAAGTAAGCAGAAATAAGCGGAAAGGCGGTGACGACCATCATAGCAGGCGGTGATTTTGTTGCTGCAGTAGAGAAAGTAGGGCTTGCTGACAAGATGAGCCACATCTCGACAGGGGGTGGTGCCAGCTTGGAGCTGTTGGAAGGCAAGCCGCTTCCTGGGGTTCTTCCTCTTGATGTTGCCACTCCTGCTGCCCTTTAAGGCAGATCATGTACTCCCTTCACTTTTTTTTTTTATAATATTAGCTGCCTAAGTTTTGTTTGATTTATAACTGGAATGTTGTAGCTTGATGAGAAAGAGAACTGATGATATAGAGGTTATGGGTGGGTTAAATAAGTGGACTCCCGAGTGGTAGTGTTGAGAGTTGCTTGGGACAAAAAACTATAGTGTTGAATAATAATTTTATAGTTTCTTTGTATGCTCTGGAGCCATGAAATCAGAACATAGAGAAATTTTGTTGATGCTAAACTCGTGTACTTCCAATAGATCGTATTGCTGTAACAGCATGTGTTATCGTTCCTGTTCTAAAATTTTCCATCTTAAATACAAATAGGTTTAAGCCTGCACTGTTACGAAGATGATATGTATCAGCACTCTTGTATTTGATGATGTTATACGTCTATTGCCTGTCACAGATGTTAGACCATGGTAATCTTGGATGGTCATTTCAAGAGTCAGATCTAGGGATCTTATTTCCTGCTGAAGAATTGAAACCTGTGTTTGGCTATGTTCCTTGGGGCTCCAGGTTGTCTCTTGGCAAACAGCAGCTCTTCAAGATCTCGTAACTGATTTCTGTGCCTTACAGAGGACTGCTCCTCAATCTCAGCTGTTACAGAGATTGCTAACAACAATCAGCTGAATACTAATTCCCCCCTCAGTCTTAAAACTTGTCATCGAAGGGTTTTGAAACACTCCCATCTTCTGCTCCCAAATTCTGCAAATGTTGTTGAGAGGAGAGAGAGGCCTTCTTGTATCATCTCAAAACTGCTACAATGTTTCTGATCTAGTTTTACAATGCAGTGTCATTGGTAATAATCTGGTTTCTTTTGACAAGGAACCTACATTTTGAAGGTAAAGAATACATCCTCCGGGGTCAGGAGGATGACCCAAAGAGAGTGATGCAGGTAATCGGTGGAAATGGAGAAGTGCCGCATTGAATCAACATCTGACTGTTTGATGTGTTTCAAGATCATCGGATCTGTTGTGTTAAAGATTGAGACGAAAAATGTTGTGTTGGTTGAAAGCAGTCAATGGTTTTCATGTGTTAAAACGCTGGTTTCAGAGACCGAATCTGGTTGCAAATCCCTTACCCTTCTAAAACATCCTCTGAATTTGTTCTTTAAGACGGAATTTGTCATGAATTCTTTTATGCTACATATATGTCAGAATATGTCTCCAACCATCAAATTTGAATTCCCAATTGCAAGAGGATCATAGAAAGAAACGAAGGAATAAAAGTAATAGGTCCTCGCCTACATTTAAACACCAAGTAGTGTTTGAAAGGTCTTTCACGCGTACTTGAAAAAAAAAAGGGTCTTTAACTGTTAAATTTGTAGTTTTGATCTCAAACCATTGAAGTGTGGTTTACTACTGTGACAACTGATATGTGTGGTGCACAATGGCAATCCATCATTAGAAAATGCTTTAGCCAAAGAATTATGCTCATAAGCAAGGATCAAAATTTCGGCCAAAATGACTGAAATTTCGGTCCAAAATTTCAGTTTCGGTCCTCACTGAAACCAAAACGAAATCCAAAATTTTCAGATGTTTTGTATGGGTTTGAGGATTTCAGCCGAAATTTCCATTTCGGTCCCCACCAAAACTGAAACGAAACTCGAAATTTTGATCCTTGCTCATAAGTAGATGTGATCCATCCAATCCGCAAACTTTAATATCAGCAATTGAAACAAAGCACAATTGTTGACGGTAGAGTGCTCATATCAAATGGTTCAAAACTCTCAAAAAATTTGATTTTTGCGACTATTTGCCTTGCAATCCATGATCTTTCACTTTCATATTGTAGATTTCCCACATCTTAAACCATGGATATTGTAGATTACCCACATCTTAAACCATGGATGGTATTTGATCATTTAGATTAGGAGAGTCGGTCCGTAAAAAAAAAAATTATTCCATATAGCAGAGCAAATTATTATATATAATTGTAGAAATCTATACATGAATGATATTAAAAACATGACAGTGTTATATGGAGGACGGTAATTTGTGTACGATGCAATTGGCTGCAAGTCACGGTGGGCTCAATTAATGCCTCAACAAATCTATCGTACATTTAGAATTTTCCTTAAAAAAAGGAAAAAAAGATAGTATCCTTGTGAAGCAATGCATGGTAGCCATACGGGCTTACGGCAACCCTAATATGAGGCCGTAAACTATAGAACTGGGTTATACATTTGGAGGGAGGGGCCCTAATTTTTGTGTTGACCGCCTCTTGGGCCTATGCCTAGGGCCAGCCCTGCCGGCCTCTTAGAGAACCTCACTAAGACTGTCCCCGATTACATGCAACACCCTCACATCACACTTCCCAATCAGTCACCCAACTAAATTCCTACAAAGTGGCAAACTAGGGGTGTGATTCAAACTTAGATGCTTCGTTTCTTGAGCCATGGCTTGGTTCTGGGCACTCCACCATAGAGCCACTCTAAGGACTCACAAGATGAAATCTTGATGTAGACTCTGAATAATTGAAAAAATAATAATAATAAATAAAATCTGTAATATAAACAAACTTCTTCCAACTAAAATTAAAAAAACAAGCAATATAAAAGAAAATCAACTCATTAAACAAATTGCCCATAATTTAATTATCTAAAATAAAGAAGGGTTACCAGGAGGGTGATCATTGAATGTTGGAGAAGGGGTATTGTAGAGTGCAAAGGGAACATGAGGAAGGTAACCACAGAGAAGCACTCTTTGTGGAACATGTGTTTGCAACCCGACATCACTTGGACTTCATCTCCTCCTCTGAATTCAGCCAAGCAAATGCTACACATTAAAGCTTGGTATACGAGCACTGGTGGCGCGCTAGGCAGGGGTGCAGGTGCATCGACGTCATCCATCAATCGGGGTCGCCGTTGGTGTGACCGTAAAGACCGCTTCTACTTCCTTGCTCGGTGGTGGTGGTGGTATGTCTAAGATGGCCTCCTCTGTTGGGTTGGGGTTGGAGGGCTGGGTGAGGTGCTGCTCAACTTTCTATGGGTTGAGATTAGAAGGGTGGCTAGGGTGCTGGTGAAAGAGTGTTGGGGGTGCTGAATTCGGTGGGTTGGGGTCGGAGGTGTGAACCCTTTGGTTTTGTGAGTTGAAATGGTTGATCCGTCTATGGGTTCTTGAATTTGAGGTGCTGGTGTTGGGGTACTGCTGCTGGATGTGAATGAAGTGTTAGATTTTTTGTGGTCAACACCTTAAGCCATCATTGTGTTTTCATTAAAAACTGGGTTGAACTTTTGATCACACGTATCTCGAGGTAATAGGAAGTAGTTTCCTAATATAAGTGATATGCCTCCACTCTTTTTCCTTGATGGGTTAGGAAAGAGGTGGCTATATAAGGAGATCAACTACTTCCTATTGCCTCGAGATACGTGTGGTCAAAAGTCAAACCCAATTTTTAATGAAAACACAATGATGGGTTAAGGTGTTGACCACAAAAAATCTAACATTCTCCCACTTGGTCTACACCTTAACTCATCTAAACATAATTTTTGAAAACGACTCTCCGGGCTGATAAACTCTGAAAAGCGGATGGCCATCCATTTTATATTTTGATAAATCATTGACCCCTACTACCTTGATGCTTCATAACAAACACCCAAATTCAATAACAATACCAGTAAAGGATCATGGCGCACATAGTATTCCATCTTACGAATCGACACTAGGCAATCTATAGTTACAAAACTAGCATCATTAATGGACTTAAGTCTTTACTTAGTGATACCAGACAACTTATATATCTGTATAGTTCCTATATTTGTCCATGCGTTATACCCCCAAGGATATGTCGTTCTTGATATATTACTGGCTTCCCGCCTATGACTTTCAGTCACCAAACTATCACAACGAAGGTTTACCGATGTGGTACCTAATCACATCTAGCCCAAGCAAAATTCAGACATAACGAGGTACAACCTTACCATCATGTCATGTGATAAAATCCCCATGCATATAGATAGAGTATAATCACATGTGCTCTCAAGAGCATGTGGACAAAATTAAAATATATGATGCATTAACAACAAAATAAACTTATCACTATCGGAGAGACAACTTCCACTAAAATTGCGCAGTTAAAACTAATTCGATATGAGCATCATAATTCTAAGAATCGTAATAACTGTCAACAACTACAAGCTCCCACTGATTTAATCATTCCTTAAAATCAGTAAGTTTCCGACAAAAATAACTTAATTCTAACCGCATTAACTATTCACAATTTAAAATGTTTTATGTCTATAAAAATTGATATCAACTAAAAATCATTAAATTTCTCTAAAAATCTAATTATAATAATAAGGTTCGATTATCAATTTTGGCATTCCAACTTGTATCTATATCAACTCCAATGTTTTAGTATAGTTCACCTCAAATAAATCAATACTAAGGAAGCAAACAAATTATGAGGTAAATCATAAAATCATCTCCAAATTAAAAATATTAATATTCTTAAAATATGTTTTTAAGTGTTACATTTTCATAACATCTATAGTTATTCAATTTGTGTCTCACTTATCGATGCACAAATCATCATCGTCATCATTTAACTTTTTTCATTTATCATATTATAAAATCACTAGCCACACACTAAGCCAAAAAATTGAGATCTTTTCGATGCTCAACTCCATAAAAATTTTAAAAATGGTAGACACAATTATAACTGCATTAATAGTGACCATATACCACTAGATAACATTAAAAAATATGTCACTATACTTTTATAATGTATTAAATATTTTGACTATATATCACTAACTATTCTCTGTGAATTACGTCATGATTATATGTCTAATAAATCTATAACCATATGTTACGGATCGTCCTTTAATTACAGCATGACCATATGTCACTAAAAAATTCATCATGAACTATAACCATATATCACTAACTAACCTCCGAGGACTTAACTCGAACTTAGGGTCAAATTTGAATTAATTAGAGTGTAAGTCATGTGCTAACATTCACTCTATGGGACAGCTCGGTCGCATTGTCTCAGCATCACCTTTGGAAAGAAACTTCAACATGCAGTTTGCTTCCCAAGATCGTGTTTAAGAAAACATGCATAGACCTAATTACTAGTGTTAATGGTTGATCTAGACTCTCCATCAGCTTTAGCGAGAAAGATTATCCTTCTCTCTCGTAAACATTTATGACTATTCTATTCACCCTACTTATATGAAATTTCTAAATCAGTTTTGGCCAGAAGTTAGAAACCTCATAGAAGCATATGCCAATCCAATCTTAATGAGACACAAGTATCAAAATTCAAAAGTCACGCAACCTACATAGGTGGTCACCTTTGGACATACCTCAGCCTATTGCAGCTATGTACTCTCGAACGATCGTTTTACTGGTCTACCTTGATCCTTAAGGTATGACCTAAATTTCATTCAACCATATCAAGTCTGATTCAAGGTTTCAAAAACGTATTTTCAGATATATGCACACCTTGCTAACTAATCTACTTTTGAAAGATAAATCAATGCCACACATTACAATTGATGAATAAATGAATCAAAATCAAACAATTATAAGATACATATGCATTAAGTGAACATATTCTCTATAATCATCAAATTATGATTATGTGGGCATGCATGTCACATCTAGTCAATATCGATAATAGAATATTGAAAAACACACATGATATTTATCTTGAATCGGATATGATATGTTGAGAACAATCAAATAAGATTAAATCTCATTTATAAAAATCACGGCACTAGGAAGGATCATCACCATTGGGCAAAAGAATCTTTTCAAGTAGCCAAATCTAACTCGTGTGGTGGGTAAGTGTCAAAATTAATAATAATTATGGGTAACATTATGTATGTACCAGCGTTAGTGCTAGAGCACAACCTTCAATACCCAATCCTATATTTTCTCATAAAATCCAACTTAATTAAAAGCACTCAAATATATAATAATCATCCAATTAAAAATAGTCAAAAAGACGTCAGGTCATTAAATAATCACAACAGAGAACTCATTTAAAAAATTAGACCTCAAAAACAGATCCGGAATGTCCGAGAAAGTCAAAATTTATATATAATGTTTAAAAATCGGACCTATAAATAGTCCAAAAATGACTAAAAAAGAATAATGAATAATACGGGTCAAAATGGGCTTTAAGGACAAATGGGACGTGTCTAATGGACCGAATCGGGTCATGAACCATGGGCTAGGAATGGATTGGATCGGACCATGGGCCAAGATTGGCTCAGTGGGCGGGTCGGTTTAGGCAAATCGTACTCATTTTAATTCTTAACTTACTTAAATTCACTTAATTAGGCTTGTTATTTACCCTCCACTATTTCTAGAATAAATCATAGATGTGTGACACAAGTCATCCAAGAGTTGCTCTATTGAAGAAAATCATAATCCTTGTGCTATAAGATAGACCAATGCAAATTTGACGTTTGTTAAGCATCGATGGCTCATCTTTGAGCCTTTTTTTTTTTTTTAGTTTATAGTGTCCATAGACCTATGAGAATGGGATAGCCTCTTTCTATCTCATTCTCCTAAAGGAGTTCCACCAAAACAAACCTATTCCAAGCACCATCAACTATAATATATCAACTTTGGAAAAGAATCCACAGATTTCTCTTATCTAACAGAGATCATTATTTTTTATTTAAATACAAGGTATGCGTGTTCTTGCAAAGGTATATTTTGATCGTGTGATTCGAGCATAGATCTTAAAATTTCTAACAATTGGTATACGAGTGCGGGCGGCGCGTTAGGCAGGAGTGCAGGTGCATCGACGTGAATTCGAAAGACATGCAACAACACAGGAGAAGAGTAATTACAAACAGTATTGCAAATATCATAATAAGAAAATATCCCACAATGAAAATAGCAGATGATACTCCTCATTGAGGAGAAGGAGAAGGCGAAGATGAAAACATATCAAGTGAGAGAGTCCCATTAAAACTAGCATAAAATTAAAATTCTTGATAACACCTCTATTTTCTCTACCCTAAACTTCAAAGATAACCGAAAAAATCCGAGAAAATAACTAAAATTGGCGAGACGGCAAAAACTTGGTGTCGCTCCAAGTGTGCCATAATTGTGTGCATTATGAATCAAAAATTAAAGAATTAAAGAATGCTAGGTTATATGGATGTTAACTTATGAAAGGGATATCAGCACATTGGGGCTAACACTGGCCTGCAAGATCAGGGCCAATTGTAGCAAGTTTTAAAAGTAAGTATTTCAAGATCGTCCACAGAGAATTTTGTCTAAACTGAGAGATAAACCTCCAGATCTGTGCTACCAGATCTGGCTCTATAATTATCTAAAAAAAAGAATAGATAAAAGAGAGTGTTGGATTGTGTCACATTTAACTATAAGCAAATAAAGAAAAGAACTAACTACATGATCCAGATTTTAGAGTTTTCATCTCTGTTTCCCTCATTCCGGTCAGATAGCTTATCTGAACCCCCTGTAATCCCTTCTTGTAGTTTACCTTTGAGAGCCATTGTGAGTGATTTGTACTTCCAAGTTCGGATTCAAGACTGTAAGTCTGAGGGCTCTCTAAGAAGCCGTGCTCTGTAATTGTAATTTTGGATTTTAAAAGGTTGCTGTTCTGTTTGCCGATAAAAAATACGCGAAAGATACGAAAAAAAAAAATGAGAAAGATATGGAAGATAAGGCTAAGAATTACTAAATATTATTCATTGAACAGCTAAGACTCCAACTCCAACTTTATCACAGTAATTTAAATACCTATTGAAAAGTATAATTTTTTTAAAAAATCACGATTTATTAAAAAATAGTGAATTATTAGCATAGTGACAAATTTCGTTTTCGGTATTTTTTTAGTAGGGGTCCTTTCGGTACATTTCGGATTAATTTCGACAGTTGGTTTTTTATTACACATAGTCCACATCTCAAAAAGTGACCCTAAAATCATATGACCTCTATCACGCTCAAACATATTTTTAGTACCACGTTTTGAGATGTGTGCCATGTGTAATAAAAAACCAACCATCTGATGGTATGCCCATGATTCATAGATCTAGTGTGCAAAAGATGATATAAAAAGTGACCTCCACCATCTGATTCAAAGGCGATCAATATATACCAGGTGGAAGAAGTGGGGGTGAAAAAGCAGCTTCTTAGGGTGCATAAACGATAGTCATTGCCAAGCTTCAGCCGTTTTCACTTCGTTTAGTCCCAATGGGGAGAAAAAAAAAAGAGTACCAATATAGTAGCGGATTCCTTTACCAATGCCCGTTCTTTTCCACCATCCTCCACGTCAAAAGTGGATTCTGTCAGGTTGATTAATTTTTGGCTCCTACAATGCTGAAAATTGGGGGAGCAAGAATGACTTGTGATAAGCGTACTGTGTAGATAGATATTTGCCATGTTTAAAAAAAAAAGAAGTTAAACATTAAAAAGAAAATACTGAAATTTACCAAAATTTCTGAATTTTTCGACTAGTGTATATAGATATTTGCCATGTTTTTTTAAAAAAAAAAGGTTAAACATTAAAAAGAAATTATTGAAAAAATTTCTGAATTTTTGTCGAAAAATTTTGAAATTAACGAAAAGTATGAAAATTTCGACGAAAATTTCATTTCACCTCAATTCAGCGAATTTCAAGAAAATTTGGCGAAATTTGTCATTATGATTATTAGTGACTTTTTATTAAATACACTAATGTTTGAAAGGGTAGTATTATTTGCACCCGTTGTTTTTCTAGTGAAGACCATGCGAACTTAAAAGTAGGGTTGCCAATAGGTCATGTTAAAGGTTTGACTGTCCGATTGGTAAATGATATATGCTGACCTAACCTGGCCTTATGGTGCACACCAACTCAACTTAATACCTGAAGGGTCAAGGGTATATTTCCAACCCAACCTGGCACCTATTCTGACCTTAACTTGAATGGTCGAGGGTATATGCCCAACCCGACCTGACGCCTAACCTTATAATTATACTTTTCAATCCTATTTTTTCAATTATTTTTTATTTTTCTCTCAATTTTTTTTTGAATATTTCCTCAAACTAGTTAAATTTTCCCATATTTCTGACCCAAATTTTAGGTGATTAAACACCTGACTTCTTTCAATCTGATGATAAAGATTGTTGTTCGCCGCAATCTTTCACACACTATCAAACGGTCCAATTTAATCTCATATAACACACATCCCAAAAAGTGAAGATGATTACAGCCATACATTACATTGCACCTAATTTAAGAGAAAGGCTTGCTTTCTTTGGTAGCTGTGCCATTTAGAAATATATCTAATCCAATTGATTTTAAGGCCATGATATAAATATCTTTTGTGCAAAAGACAGGCATTGGTGCAGCCACATAGAAGGGCGTGGGGGCTCAAGCCCCCATTTAACTCTAGAGTTTCTATTAAGTATAGTTCTTATATAACCTTTGTTTGTATATAAGCTCCCAAATCGGCTCAAGCCCCCATTTAACTCTAAAGTTTCTATTAAGTATGATTCTTATCCAACCTTTGTTTGTATATAAGCCCCCAAATCTATGATGTAGAAACCCCCAAATTGGCTCAAGCCCCCATTTAACTTTAGAGTTTCTATTAAGTATGGTTCTTTATCATTTTTATCCTCCACCAACAAAAATTCATGACTAGGCCCATGAAGACGGGCACATAAAATAGTCTCTATCATATGATTCAACACAGTCAACTACTTAATCGGACGATGGACATTGACTATATTCAAACTTATAATAGGGATCGTGTTTTGTGCCAATATTTGATACTACATAAGCATGCATAAGCATTTTGGATCGTGTTAATAAGCATTAAAAATATAGGTATCGGTCGATACCAGTAACTCATCCCAAATTTGGAGTTCAGCTAGAAATATCACCAGTAAGTCACCACCAAATTTGGTAATTTTTTACTTTTTCTATTGCTTTGAATGATCTAATGGTGTAGCTTCATCTTACTTCAGTTCAAAGTTCATATTGTGATTTGGTCTGTGCCCAACCAATATAGTTTGATCATTGAGCTGCTAAGGGTATAGCTTCATCTTTTCAGTTCATAGTTCATTTTGTGATTTGGTTTGTGCCCAACCCTCGTAGTTTGCAGCCATGCCCATCAACTAATTCTATACACACTCATTTGATATATACCTTAGCTTCACATAATTGATCTTGAGATCATGGTAAGCCCATCAAACAATTATATATTGATTCCACATTGCACACATCTCCAAAACTAATTAAAAAATATTTGATCATTCTCTCACAAATATATCTTTCATTCATAAAAGGTACATATTTTAATTGGGCAAATGCAAGATACAATTTATCAATATCGTCTTACAAGGTCGTATATATATCAAAATATTAAATACAAGAGACTACAGATGATGACGAAAAAAATATCTTCTAAATAGGTAAAATCGAGAAGGAATAAATACCCATTTTCAATTTAATTGAAATTTCCAGATTATACTTATTTGTTAGTTTTTATTGTTTTTCTTCATGTTCTATAGTTGGCAATATAAGTTATATTTTTTTTATTTTTAATTAAATTTTTTATAATTCTAAATTATACATAATGAAGACATAAGAAATATAGTAATAATAATAATAATAATATATATATATATATATTTTTTGTCTTTAATAAAGCATAAAACATAATAACAAACACTTAATATACTATATTTTCTTTATGTTCAAATCACTCGATAGATGTCTAATGTCCAAGTACATTTGCACATGCTAATAATAAAAAACAACTGGTTGATAATCAATATCGTGTCTATGGAGGGTTCTCATCTTTTTTTAGATACCGATACTATTATGGGCGGGTCATACTGATACTAGTTGAACCATATATTGGGTGCAACTAGGTTTACCACCATTGGATAGAAGGGAAACATTGACTAGAAGGGAAACATGGATCACACTTAATCTTACGAAAACCATGAAAGTCAAGATTCCCTTCTATCCAATATGGAAAACTGGTTGAAATCGATATTTGGTTCAACCAATTGGACCTAACCATTGCCCATGGTTTATATGCTTAAATCTTGATGGTGATATAATTCTTAGTTCGCTTATGATAGATTAGTATATAGGTACTAGTATTTGCAACCAAAGATAGATTAGTATATGGGTACTAGTATTTACAACCAAAGTTTCGGTCTCCATCGTTAACAATGTCTATTGACTTTAACCAGTCCGTAGATGTCATTTTTTCATCCCAATCTTTCTGACAATAGATTTCTTGATCATGGTATCGATCAGACAGTGTTACATCTATATTCTGTCCATCTCTACAGAGTACAGACCAACAGTGGTAATGGCCTTTTTTTATAGACTAACCAGTGAACTGCCCTTGGTGAAACATATTTGGTATGGGAAAACTGCAAATGGTAGACATATTTTGTGCAAGTGGCTGATGTAGCGGCGTGACTGGCTGCCCCGACCTGCATTGCTTGGGCCTTACTGCACTTGTGATCGGTGTCAAAATGTGACTATATTTCGCACCTTAATTCCTACATTTAGCTAGCCGATGAAAGCATATGATGACTGTTATATTGTAATATCCTAAAAAATTAAGCGTTGAACTTTGACCTCGGGATCCGTGCACGACTGATCATGGGTTTGACCAAGTGATGGTCAAATAGTGGACTCATGAAGTTATGTACTAAGGTGAGATTAGTGTGACCTAGGTGTAGAGTATGGTGCTAAGTTACAGTCACATACACCTATCTTTGGTGTATGTGTTTAACACACAAGCGAGAGAGCAAATATAAGGGTTTAATAACCCTATTTCCCTTTTGTTTTGAGCTATTGAAGAGAGAGTTAAGAAGAGAGAGAGAGAAAAGCAAGGAGGAGTTATGAGGGCTAGAGGTTAATGCAAATCAAGAAGAGGATGGAGCATTGATTGAAGGATTCAACACGTTAGGATCGTTGAAACGAAAAGCTGGAACCCTAGCCATTTCAACCTAGATCTTGATCAAATTGAGGATTGATTGAAGGTGAGTTTTAAATTAATGTAATGCATAGAGTATGAATGATTAAATTCTGTCAAATATGTTTAGAAGGATAGATTAAAGGCATAGGAGAGAAAGGATAAAGATTTGGGAGAACAGCCCGAAAGGGGGCTGAATCTAGCCAAATCGATTAATCAAAATTGGAGTTCGATTAATCGATTTTGGCCCAGAAGTCGAAAAGTCATAAAAGCCTAATTTCGATTAATCGAATTGTATTTCGATTAATCGATTTGGATTTGGATTAGTCAATTTGGAAATCGACTAATCGACTGGGTACCTCCAGTGGCTGGAGAAAAGAAACCTGGAGAAATCGACTAATCGAGTTTGGAAATCGATTAATCGATTTTGGATTTCGATTAATCGATTTGGGATCGACTAATCGATTTCTGAATTTCGACCACTCGATTTAAGAATCGATTGCTTTATGTTGGAGATTTTGATTAATCGAATTGGGATCGATTAATCGAATTTGAATCTCGAGTAATCGATTTTGAGAATCGATTAATCGATTTTGAGAATCGATTAATCGATTTGGGTTTTGATTAATCGATTTTGGGAATTGATTAATTGAATTGCATTTCGATTAATCGATTTTGGGAATCGATTAATCGACTTTGACAGTTTTGCTTAACTTTCTAAGTTTTCTTTGAGATTCATGGAGGGTCCAGGACCTTCTTCATTACATCTTTAATGATGTATTGCATGTATTATGATGTACCATAGGTGGTACGTGTGAAAGCGAGCATAAGGAGCCGCGTGGGACCTTGATGCTTGGACCATCAGAGAATTAAGGTAGGGAACACCTTGAACATGTACTTTAATTTCAAGAGCATGCATATAGTGATATAATTATCAGATTTGAAATTGTTTTCAACTATGAGAAGCTTTGCGAAAATGGGTGCGTGTGTGACACTAAAAATGTGATAAAGGCATCGGTGTGATGCAAGAAATTAAGAACAAGTATTCTAATGAGATTGAGGCATCCCCAGGGAATGAGAAAGTAATAAAGGCATCAGGTGTGATGCGGGTATGTATACATCCCAGGGATGTATATATATATATATATATATATATGATTGAATAATTACTGTTGATGCCTAACTGATATAAGATAACACACTTACACGGTGAACAACTATATGTAAAGCACATGTTGTTATTTTTGTTATTTGAGGTTTGATAGGATACCCCACCGACGTGGCGGGATACCCACGACTGACACGGCAGGATATCCGTGATCGGTACGACGGCGAATTCGTACACCAGTACGGAGGTTTATCCGTAATCGTAAGTACATCCCAGGAATGTTGTGTGATATTTAACCCCGCCGCCTAGTGAGAAAGGGGCTTGGGTCGTATTCTCAGGGAATATATTTTTACAACTGTCTAATTAAATGACGATGAAGGGTATCTCATCGGGGCTCGATGCTATATTGCTCGGGGATTACTTAAGTTGAAGATTTAAGTTTTTGCTTTAGGCCTGTTCAGTGTCATTCATGATAAATCAACAGTAAAGTAAGACATGCTAATTACCAGTAAACTTGAATGTAATTCATCAAATTTAAAATGTTTTTCTAGCAAAAGCATAGACTCATCATTCTTAGAGTATCATGGAATATATATGAGTTTTAACTTATATGTTCATTGTGTTTGTTCCTTATTGAGCTAGGATGTAGCTCACCCTTTAAACTATACATTGCAGGTCCACTGATAGCAGCAGCTAAGGCTTCGGGAGACGTAGATCCGGGTGATTCGGATTACGTGCCTAGAGACAAGTTGGAGCCTCCACCCGAGGACTTCTTCTAGAGGACTCTGTTGTGTACTTTGATAGAGAGTCAGTTTTGAGAGCAGATTGTACGGCTTGGTATGTCAAGCCTTTATTTTGTTGAACATGTAATTAAATTGAATTATTCTTTTGGTGAACCATCTGGGGTGATCTGTATATCACCGATGGTTCAGGTCGGTTCTCTGTTCATGCGATGCCATGAAAGTAGAACTGTCTTTTGCATATGCCAGTTGGGCATATTAACTGTTTCCGCTTTATGAGATTAATTGCTTTAATTATTTAAATTGTGCTTGATATACCAATATTTCGTGCACAGTTTTGGGCCACGGTCTGAAGGATCGTGCTGATGGCACGGGTTTCGGGGTGCCAAAATTGGGGTTGTCACAGTTGGTATCAGAGCATTTCTTTTAGAAATTTTGACAATCATTCTTTTGTCAGAGTATAGGGACTTCTACTAATGAAAACTTTGTTTTCACGTGCAAACCGTTATGTCTTCTAGAGGAAGGGGCCGACCCAGGGACGACCATAGTAGAAGCTTGCGTAGTCGAGATAATTTCATCTCGGATACCAATAGAGTACCCATAGGAGATGGAGGGGCTTCTGGCAGTGGTGGCCAAGGGAGCCAAGATCAGGCAGAGGCTCAGGATCGAGATCGTTAGGATCAAGATCAGAGAGAGCAGGAAAGAGTTAGAGAAATAAATGAAGATAGGGAGGAGTGTCAGAGGATGATACACACCATGGAGACCATGGCAGCTGCTATGGCTCAATAGGCAGCATCTTTGGCAGCTCATACAGCTCATGAGCAGCATCAGCCACCGACACCTCCAGTGGCTTCAACACCCCCAACATCTTTAGCGTTTACTGAGTTTAGGAGGATGAGACCTCTTAGCTTTTCTGGACAGGGAGAGCCCATAGTGGCAGAGCATTGGCTGAGTGAGATGGAGAAAGTATTCAGTGTACTGACGTGCACAGAGGACGAGAGCATCCGTTGGGCAGCCTACATGCTAGACGAAGAGGCTGGGCCTTGGTGGAAGTCCGTTTCACGGACTAGGGCTCAGGAGACTCCGGATTTGCCCTCGACTTGGGATGAGTTCGTCGAGGAATTCAATAAACAATACTTTCCTGAAGTGGTGAGGAACCAAATGGAAATCCAATTTCTACAGCTTACTCAGGGGAAGATGAGTGTGAGAGAGTACGGAGTGGAGTTCATGCGACTCGCTCGCTTTGCGCCTGACTACGTCATCACAGAGATGATGAGAGCAAAAAGGTTTCACTAAGGGTTGAGATTAGACGTGAGGGGAGGAGTAGCACCATTCCAGCTGAGGACCTATGGAGAGATCATGAGTAAGGCCTTGGTGGTAGAGGAAGAAAATAACAACAAGTACCGCTAGAGGGAGCAACAAGGAAGGTAGAACACAGATAAGAGCAGAACGGGGAATTATGAACCGGTGAACAAAAAGCCGAGGTTCATACCGAACAATCAGAAACCACCATTTCAAGGAGGTTATGGGAGACTGACGCAGCAGAGCAACCAACAGAGATTTCCATTTCTCGCGTCGGGGAGACCGATATGCTACGAGAACCCTGCTATTACTACAGGCGCTACAGTCACACAGGGTGCTTCTCCAGCAGCTTCTTCCACACCTTGTGAGACTTGTGCCAAGTGTGGCAAGCCTCACAAGACAGCAGACTGTAAGGTAGGCACTCGGGGTTGCTTTCGATGTGACAAGGTGGGCCACTTGATCAGGGAGTGCCTTGAGATGAACAAAGGGAAGACGACTTCAGCTCCTATTCCACGACCTATACAGGCGAGGAAGCCAATCGTCCATGGGAGAGCCTACGCAGTCACAGCTCAAGAGGGTCAGAATACAAATGACGTGATTCAAGGTGAGCTTCTTTTAAAATAAAGAATTTCAATTCATGAAATTTTATATAGAGAAGGTGCATCTACATATAGGAGATATAAGAAGAACTTGCATGTGATAAATTATGGTATGATAATAAAAAATATATATATGTGTATGTATGATTAGGTACGTTACAAATATATAAGTATGGAAGCGACGTGACATTCGAGGCTCGCGTGTTGATAGACCTGGGGTCTACCCACTCATTCGTTACACCTCGCTTCACGAAGAGGATGAAAGTTGACCCAGAGGAGTTAGACTTCGTTTTAATCGTGACTGTTCCTACTGGGAAAGCGGTTGATACCGAGAAGGGTTGCAACTCCGTGATCGTGAGGGTCATGGATGGAGACGTCTTTGAGCTACCGGCAAACCTAATCCTTTTGGACATGCAAGGATTCGACGTGACCCTTGGCATGGATTGATTATCGACTCACTGTACGACGGTAGATTGCAAGAACAAAGTCGTCATCTTCAGACCCAACACGAGGAGATTATTTAGATTTCGGGGAGAGAGGTTGACACACCTACCACTTATCTCGGCAGTCAGGGCTGAGCGATTGATCAGAAAAGGGTGTAGTGAATGCTTGGCATTTTTGAAGGAGCAAAAAGAGGAGAAGAATGTGATATCTGAAATAGCAGTTGTGCGAGACTTCGCTGATGTATTTCCGGAGGAGTTACCCGGATTGCCTTCAGAGAGAGAAATAGAATTCGCCATCTACTTAGCACCAGGAACGGAGCCTGTTTCTAAAGCACCATACAGAATGGTTCCTGCTGAATTGAAGGAGTTGAAAGAGCAGCTACAAGAGCTAATGGACAAGGGGTTTGTTAGACCGAGCGTGTCTCCATGGGGCGCACCGGTCTTGTTTGTAAAGAAGAAAGATGGGTCAATACGTCTGTGCATTGACTATCGACAATTGAACAAACTTACCATCAAGAACCGATACCCTTTTCCTAGGATAGATGACTTGTTTGATCAACTGCAAGGAGCGAAGTATTTCTCCAAGATCGATCTGAGATTGGGATACCATCAGTTGAGAGTCAAGGCAGAGGATATTTAGAAGACTGCATTCAAGACTTGATACAGACACTATGAATTCGTAGTGATGTCGTTTGGATTGACAAATGCCCCCGACGTCATTCATGGATTTGATGAATAGGATGTTTAAACCACACCTAGACTCTTGTGTCGTAGTGTTTGTTGACGACATCCTGATCTATTCAAAATCAGAGGAAGAGCATAAAAAGCACTTAAGAGTAGCCCTACAGACTCTACGTGAACACCAGTTATACGCCAAGCTCAGCAAGTGCGAGTTCTGGTTAGAAGAAGTTAGCTTTTTGGGACATGTCATCTCAAAGCTTGGTGTCACTGTAGATTCAGTAAAGATCGAAGCAGTAGTGAATTGGGAGCAACCAAAGACAGTGACCGATATCGTAGTTTCCTTGGGTTGGCAGGTTACCATCGACGTTTCGTTGAGGGTTTTTCAAAGATATCAGGACCACTCACGAGACTTACACGGAAGGATGCAAGGTTTGAATGGAGTGAGGCATGCGAGAAGAGTTTTCAAGAACTCAAGAAGAGACTCACTTCAGCTCCAATGTTAGCGATTCCTTCAAGTAGTGGAGGGTTTGCAGTATACAGTGATGCTTCGTATACTGGTTTGGGCTGCATGCTTAATCAATACAAACAAGTGATAGCGTATGGGTCGAGACAGTTGAAAGAGCATGAAAAGAATTACTCGACACATGATCTGAAATTAGCAGCGGTTATTTTCGCGCTCAAGATCTGGAGACATTACTTGTATGGTGAGACGTTTGAGATTTTCACCGATCATAAGAGCCTCAGATATCTGTTCACACAAAAGGAACTAAATATGAGGCAGCACAGATGGATGGAGTTTCTTAAGGACTATGACTGTTCTATACAGTACCATCCAGGAAAGGCTAATGTAGTAGCTGACGCCTTGAGTCAGAAGAGTTCAGTTCAATTGGCTAGTCTAATTTTGGGTATGCACCGATGGAAGAGATCTGGCACTATATGATGCGAACATCGAGTCACAAGCTACAGGAGCTTTCTTGGCTAATATATCAGTGAGACCGATGATATTTGAGCATATCCATGAACTACAGATGAAAGACCCGGCGCTAACAAAGATTCGTCAAGATGTGACTGAGGGCATTACACTTAGGTTTTTAGAGTTCTTGTTCTTTACAATTTTTGGAAGCATAGTTTGCATTAAGAACAAGGCATTGTAAGGAGAAATTTTGGGATAAATAAAAAGTGCATGTTTAAGAGAATGACTTCGAGTTTACAACGAGATTGTACACCAAGGATGAGTGGCTAAAACCACTTGTTCAAGGAGGATGCGATCCCCAGATAAGTAACTCTTTTATTATTAACTCCACAATTTCTTAGTTTCATCATGGAATCATTCTGCTAAAAAATGTATTTAATTGAATATTTTTGAAGGCTCAATTATGGTCATTGACCTAGGTTATCAACGATCATAAACGGGTCATTCCATCTAGATCTGTACCTGCATGCCGATCTAGGCTGCAAAGTGATTATTTTCTCATTGCCGTGATTTAGAATTTTGAGATACACTATGCTTTTTATATGACTCATACCGCAATGATAGGTTGAGTCATAGTTTTTAGATAGGGTATGCCGGATCGATAATCGCGTTTTCTTATGATTCATTTTTTTTTTTAGATAAATGATGGTGTGATTAATGTGCTATGAAATTGTGAGTTTAATGATAGAAAAGTTATAAATCTGGGGTAGCAAACTCCTTGATCATTCCTTAAGTTGTCCTTTTATTTGTCAGAATTTGTTCTTGCTTAGATTAATTTACTCTTATTGCATCTAGAATCATGTGGTAATTGTGGCAAATCGACTTTCTCTCCCTTGGTACTTCCTTGGGTGTCTTTTTCTCTTTAAGAATTAATTAAATTTTACACTTCCTTGTGAGTTTGACACCCTTGATTTTACCGTGGTACAATCGATCTTATGCACTTGCAAGGGTAACATTTAGAACCGATCAACTTGTAGCCAATTTTGTTGCGGTACGTCCATTGCCTGCACTTTGCCTGCACAAAACCTGCTTGCCATATAACACTGTCCTTTGGTATATAGTATACATTATGCACTAACCTCTTACAATTAGTTCACATAGCCTAGTTCAGGATTGCTTTTGAAAAATGCAAGTTGAAGCTAGACTAGTCCGTTGTAGCTAGGTTCAAAGTTGGGTCAGGTTTGGACTCGGGCTGAGCACTAATTAATTAGAATTGTGCAAGTTCAATTGGGTCAGGTTCGGGCTCGGGCCTAGCCCTAATTCATTAAAATTAATTGAGCAGGTTCAAAGTTGGGAATTGATAGACGGTTCGCTCACAGTTCCTACACTTGGCCTATTAGGTCAGACCCACTAGTAGAGGGCAGGATTTTTTATTTTTTTTGTTTTTGTTTTTATTAACATTATCTCACCTCGGACAGAGATAAGCCTGCGACTAACCTTTTCATGTATCGACGCGCTTTGGGTGAAGTCTGCGAAATGTAACCCATGTCAGGTATAAAATAGGGGTGGAGACTTAAGCCCAGAACACAAAAATATCGTTGGCATGTGGGTATGAGTAGTGACAAATGCTTGCACCTCAATCATCCCACGAGTATTTCACTAATTACGCACCTTACGAAGCATCCTCGTATCACATAAGAGAAGGGGAGTTGCTACTCGACTACCAGACCTTGGGGAGCAAACTCAACTAAGTATTAATCTCACGCAATGTTTTTAGATACCAGTCTTTGAAAGTCAAGATTTGGAAAAGGCAACTAGGGTTTGTATGTGAAAATCATAGCCTGCCTTGAATTAGACGGTGGAGAATATTTTTTGAAGGTAAATAATACATCCTTAGGAGTTCGGAGGATGACCCAAAGAGAGCTTATGCAGTTAATTGATGGAAATGGAGATGTAAAGTGCCGCATAGAATCAATATTTGACCGTTTGATGTGTTTCAAGGTCATAAGATCTATTGTTTAATAGATTGAGACAAAAATTGTTGTCCGTTGGTTGAAAGTAGCCAATGGTTTTCATGTGCGAAACCCCTGGTTGCAGAAACAAAATCTGGTTGCAAATCCCTTACCCTTTTAAAATATCCTCTGAATTTGTCCTTTAAGACGGAATTTGTCATGAAATCTTTTATGCTACATATATGTCAGAATATGTTTCCAACCAACAAATTTGAATTCTTCATTGCAAGAGGATCATACAAAGAAAAGAAGGCATAAAAAAAAAGGGGTAATAGGTCCTCGCCTACATTTAAACACCAAGTAGTGTTTGAAAGGTTTTTCACTCATATTAAAAAAAAGAAAGAGGTCTTTCACTGTTAAATTTGTAATTTTGATCTTATACCATTGAAGTGTGGGTTACTATTGTGACATGTGTGGTGCACAGTGTAGAAATTTGTATATGAATGATATTAAAAACAGGATAGTGTTATACGGTGGACAGATTTTATGTAGACAAAGTGCAGGCGGCTGATGTGGCACGACACAATTAGCTGCAAGTGCACGCGGTGGGCTTAATTAATGCAAGTGGGTGGAGCCAAGCATGTCGTGCCATGTCAGCCGCCTGCACTTTGTCCTCAACAAATCTGTCCTACGTTTATAATTTTCGTTAAAAAAAATAAAAAAAGATATTATTCTTGTGAAGCAATGCATGGTAGCTATACGGGCCTACGAAAACATTTTTTTTTTTTTTTTTTTAATGGGTATCCACCCTCTAGGGCAGGCCTTAAGATTTATGGGGTGCTAGGCGGGTTCGTAATATGGAGCCGTAAACTACTGAACTGAGATATACAATTGGGGGGAGGGGCCCTAATTTTTGTGTTGACCGTCTCTTGGGCCTATGCCTAGGGCCACCCTAGCCGGCCTCTTAGAGTACCTGACTAAATCTGTCCCCGAATACATGCAACACCCTCACATCACACTTACCAGTCACTCACCCAACTAAATTCCTACAAAATGGCAAACTAGGGGTGGGATTCAAACTCAGATTCTTCGCTTCTTGAGCCATGGTTCGGGCACTCCACCATAGAGCCACTCTAAGGAATCACAAGATGAAATCTTGATGTAGACACTGAATAATTGAAATAATAATAATAATAAATAAAATCCGTGATATAAACAAACTCCTTCCAACTAAAACTTAAAAAATGAGCAATATAAAATAAAATCAACCAATTAAACAAACTGTCCATAATTTAATTATCTAAAATAAAGAATGGTTAAGAGGAGGGTGATCATTGAATGTTGGAAAAGGGGTAGTGTACGGTGCAAAGGGAACATGAGGAAGGTAACCATAGAGAGAAGCACTCTTTGTGGAACATGTGTTTGCAACCTGACATCACGTGGCCTTCATCTCCTCCTCTGAATTCAACCGAGCAAATGCTAAACATTAAAGCTTGGTATACGAGCACTGGCAACGCATTAGGCAGCGATGTACATGCCTCGATGTCATCAGTCAATGGGGTGCCGTTGGTGTTGTTGTAAAGGCCGCTTCTACATCCTTTCTTGGTGGTGGTGGTATGTCTAAGACGGCCTCCTCTGTTGGGTTGGGGTTGGAGGGCTGGCTGGAGTGCTGCTCAACTTTTCGTGGGTTGGGATTAGAAGGGTGGCAAGGGTGATGGGGGTGCTAAATTTGGTGGGTTGGGGTTGGGGTTGAAGGTGTAGGTGTGCTATTTGTGAACTCTTTGGTTTTGTGACTTGAAAGGGTGGATCTGCTGCTGGCGAAGTCTATGGGTTCTTAAATTTTGAGGGCTGGTGTTGGGGTACTGCTGTTGGACGTGAAGGAAGGATATGCAACAAAACAGGATAGTAGTTATAAATGATATTACAAGTATCATAGAAAAAATTCCCACAATTAAAAGAGCAGATGACCCTCGTGATTGATGAGAAGGAGAAGGCGAATGCGAAGGTGAAAAAAAATCCATTGAGAGAGAGAGAGAGTCCCACTAAAACTACAATGCTTCCAGATAATAATAAAAAACAACTGGTTGACAATGAGTGGGTCATACTGATACTGCTTGAACCAAACATTGGGTTCAACTAGATTTACCACCATTGGATAAAAGGGCAACATTGACCAGAAGAGAAACATGAACCACACTTAATCTTATGGAAACCATGAAAGTCAAGATTCCCTAATATCCAATAGTTGGAAAATTGGTTGAAACCGATATTTGGTTCAATAACCATTACCCGTGGTTTATATGCTTGAATCTTGATGGTGATATAATTCTCAGTTCTCTTAGGATAGACTAGTATATGGGTACTGGTATTTGCAACCCGACACCACTTGGGCTTCATCTCCTCCCCTGAATTCAACCAAGCAAATGCTACACATTAAACCTTGGTATACGAGCACTAGCGGCACGTTAGGTAGTGGTGCAGGTGCCTCGACATCATCATTCAATGGGGGTGCTCTTGGTGCGACCATAAAGGCCACTTCTACTTCCTTCCGTGGTGGTGGTGGTGGTATGTCTAAGACGACCTCCTTTGTTGGGTTGGGGTTGGTGGGCTGGCTGGGGTGTTGTTAAACTTTCTATGGGTTGGGATTAGAGGGGTGACTATAGTGATAGTGAAAGAGTGTTGGGGTGCTGAATTGGGTGGGTTGAGGTTGGAGGTTGTTGTTTGGCTCTAACTTGGAGATTGAATTGTAGTTTGACCCTAACTTGGAGGTTGACTCAAACTATATGGTGAAGCTTCGAGCGAGGTGGAGAATTGTTGTTTGGCTTTAACTTGGAGATTGAATTGTAGTTTGACTATAACTTGGAGGTTGACTCAAACTACATGGTCATGCTTAAAGCTAGGTGGAGAATTGTGGTTTGACTCTAACTTGGAGAGTTTGAATTGTAGTTCGACTCTAACTTGGAGGTTATTTGGCTCTAACTTGGAGAGTTTGAATTGTAGATGGACTCTAACTTGGAGGTTGGCTCTAACCTGGAGGTTCAATTGTAGTTTAACTCTAACTTGCAATGGCCTAATTACATTCAGACTCTATATAGGGCTAGTTTCTCTTAGATTAGAAGTAAGATTTGGGTCTTCTATATAAAGAGAAAGCTCTTGAAAAAATTAGAGAGTTGAGATATCATTGCAAAGCATTAGAAAACCTCTCTAAGGTTTTGTAACTAGAGAGAGAAGCACTCTTTGTGGAACATGTGTTTGCAACCCAGCATCACTTGGACTTCACCTCCTCCTTTGAATTCAACCGAGCAAATGCTACACATCGAAGCTAGGTCTATGAGCACTAGCGGCACGTTAGGCAGCGGTGCAGGTGCCTCGACGATATCAATCAATGGGGGAGCTGTTGGTGTGGCTGTAAAGACAGCTTCTACTTCCTTTCGTGGTGGTGGTATGTCTAAGACGACCTCCTCTGTTGGGTTGGGGTTGAAGGGCTTGCTGGGGTGCTGCTCAACTTTCTATGGGTTGGGATTAGAGGGGTGGCTAGGGTGATGCTGAAAGAGTGTTAGTATGCTGAATTTGGTGGGTTAGGGTTGCCGGGTTGGGGTTGGGGTTGGGGTTGGAGGTGTGGGTGTGCTTTTTGTGAACCCTTTGGTTTTGTGAATTGAAAGGGTGGACCCGCTGCTGGTGAAGTCTACGGGTTCTTGAATTTTGGGGGCTAGTGTTGGGGTACTAGTGTTGGATATGAATGAAAGACATGCAACAAAACAGGAGGAGAGTAGTTATAAATGATATTACAAGTATCATAGAAAAAATCTGCTCCTCGTGATTGATGAGAAGGACTGATGAGAAGGAGAAGGCGAAGGTGAAGGTGATAACAAATCCATTGAGAGAGAGAGTCCCACTAAAACTAGAATGCTTTCAGATAATAATAAAAAATAGCTGGTTGATAACTAGTATCGTGTCTATGGACGGTTCTCATCTTTTTATGAATGTCGGTGCTCTTAAATTACCTGAAAGTCAGTTTTTTAAACCATTTGGGCAGGTCATACTGATACTGGTTGACCCAGATATTGGGTTCAACTAGGTTTACCACCATTGGATAGGAGGGAAACATTGACCAGAAGGGACACATGGATCACACTTAATCTTATGGAAACCATGAAAGCCAAGATTCCCTTCTATCCGATAGTTGGAAAACTAGTTGAAACCGATATTTGGTTCAACCATTTGGACCTAACTATTACCCGTGGTTTATATGCTTGAATTCTGATGGCGATATAATGGTCAATTCGCTTACGATAGAATTGTATATGGGTACTGGTATTTGAAACCAAAGATAGATTACTATATAAGTACTGGTATTTGCAACAAAAGATTCGGTCTCCACCGTTAACACTAGTGATTGCCTTTAACTAGTCCGTGGAGATCATTTCTTCATTCCAATCTTTCTCACAATAGATTTCTTGATCACGGTACATCGATCAGACAATGTTAAGTCTATTCCGTCCATCTCTATAGAGTACATATCAATAGTGGTAGTGGCCTTTTTTTTATAGACTGGCCGGTGAACCGCTCTTGATGAAATATATTTAATATAGGAAAACAGCAAATGACAGACATGTTTTATAATCAGTGACAGAAGCAGTCTTTGTGGAACATGTGTTTGCAACCCCGCAACGATTGGACTTCATCTCCTCCTCCGAATTCAACCGAGCAAATGCTACACATTAAAGCTTGGTATACGAGCACTGGCAGCACGTTAGGCAGCAGTGCAGGTGCCTCGACGTCATAAGTCAATGGGGGTGCCTTTGGTGCCGCCGTAAAGGCAGCTTGTACTTCCTTTCGTAGTGGTGGTGGTGGTATGTCTAAGAGGGCCTCCTTTATTGGGTTTGAGTTGGAGGGCTGGCTGGGGTGTGGCTCAATTTTTTGTGGGTTGGGATTAGTGGCCAGGGTGACGGTGATAGAATGTTGGGGTTGTGAATTTGGTGGGTTGGAGTTGGGGTTGGGGTTGGGGCTGGAGGCGTGGGTGAGCTTTTTGTGAACCCTTTGGTTTTGTGAGTTGAAAGGGTGGATTTGCTGCTAGCAAAGTCTATTGGTTTTTGAATTTGTGAGGCTGGTGTTGGGGTACTACTATTGGACGTGAATGAAGGACATGGAACAAAATAGGAGGGCAGTAGTTATAAATGATATTGCAAGGCGAAGGTGAAAACAAATCCATTGAGAGAGAGAGTCCCACTAAAACTAGAATGCTTCCAGATAATAGTAAAAAACAACAGGTTGATAACTAGTATCATGTCTGTGGAGGGATCTCATCTTTTTATAGATTTTAGTACTCTTAAATATCGTGAAAGTCAGTTTGTCAAACGATTTGGGCAATAGGTGGGTCATATTGATATTGGTTGAACTAGATATTGGGTTCAACTAGGTTTACCACCATTGGATAAAAGGGAAACATTGACAAGAAGGGAAACATGGACCACACTTAATCTTATGGAAACCAAGAAAGTCAAGATTCCCTTCTATCCAATAGTTGGGAAACTGGTTGAAACCGATATTTGGTTTAACCTGTTGGACCTAACTATTGCCCGTGGTTTATATGCTTGAATCTTGATGGTGATATAATTCTCAGTTCACTTAAGATAGATTAGTATATGGGTACTGGTATTTGCAACCAAAAATAGATTAGTATATGGGTACTAGTATTTGGAACCAAAGATTCGGTCTCCACCGTTTCCACCGATAACATTGTGGGCTGCCTTTAACCAGTATACTGTTAACATTTCTAATTACCTTTAACTAGTCCGTAGAGATCGCTTTTTCATCCCAATCTTTCTCACAATAGATCTCTTTATCACGGTCCACCGATCAGATAGTGTTAAGTCTATATTTCATCCATCTCTACAGAGTAGAGCCTAATTGTGATAATGGCCTTTTTTTATTGACTGACCAATGAACCGCGATTGGCAAAACATATTTGGTTTAGGAAAACTGCAAATGGTAGATATGTATTGTAACGAGAGAGAGAGAGAGGCACTCTTTGTGGAACATGTGTTAGCAACCCGACATCACATGAGCTTCAACTCTTCCTCTGAATTCAACCGAGCAAATGCTACACATTAAAGCTTGGTATACGAGCACTGGCGGCGCGTAAGGCAGCTGTGCAGGTGCCTCCACGTCATCAGTCAATGGGGGTGCCGTTGGTGCGGCCATAAAGGTCGCTTCTACTTCTTTTCGTGGTGGTGGTGGTGGTGGTGGTATGTCTAGGGCTGGCTGGGGTGCTACTCAACTTTATGTGGGTTGGGATTAGTGGCTAGGGTGATGGTGAAAGAGTGTTAGGGTGCTGAATTTGGTGGGGGTTGGGGTTGGTGGTGTGGGTGTGCTTTTTGTGAACCCTTTGGTTTTGTGAGTTGAAAGGGTGGACTCGCTGCTGGAGAAGTTTACAGGTTCTTGAATTTGGGGGGTTGGTGTTGGGGTACTACTGTTGGACGGGAATGAAGGACATGCAACAAAACAGGAGGAGAGTAGTTATAAATGATATTGTAAGTGTCATGGAAAAGAGCAGATGGCCCTCATGATTGATGAGAAGGGAGAAGGCGAAGGTGAAAACAAATCCCTTGAGAGAGAGAGATAGAGAGAGAGAGAGTCCCACTAAAACTAGCATGCTGGTTGATAACTAGTATCGCGCCTATGGAGGGTTCTCATCTTTTTATAGATGTCGATGCTGATGTGGTAGAGTGACTAGCTGGCCCTCAAATTCAAGAACCCGTAGACTTCTCTCAGGTTTTGTGCAAGTGGCTGATGTGGTGGCGCGACTGGCTCCCCCGCCTGCATTGCTTGGGCTCCACTGCACTTGTAGCCAACTAGGTTGCGACCCGTCAGTTACCTACAATTTGCCTACACAAAACCTACCTGCCATATAACATTGCCCCTTTGGTATATAGTATACACTATGCACTAACCTCTTACAATTGGTTCACACAGCCTTGTTCAGGATTGCTTTTTTAAAATGCAAGCTGAAGCTTGCCTGGTTCGTTGTAGCTAGGTTCAAAGTTGGGTCGGGTTTGGGCTTGAGCCTGACCCTAATTAATTAGAATTGTGTTGGTTTAATTGGGTTGGGTTCGGGCTCAGGCCTGTCCCTAATTCATTAAAATTGTGCAGGTTCAAAGTTGGGAATTGATAGACGATTCCCTCACAGTTCCTACACTTGGCCTATTAGATCAGACCCACTAGCAGAGGGCTGGGATTTTTGTTTTTTGTTTTTATTAACATTATCTCACATCGGACAAAGAGAAGCTACGACTAACCCTTTCATGTATGGATGCGTTTTGGGTGGAGTCTGCGAAACGTAACACCCATGTCAGGTATAAAATCGGGGAGGAGATTTAAGCTCATAATCCGACAATATCGTTATGAAGCATCATCTTATCACATAAGAGAAGGGGAGTTGCTACTTGACTACAAGACCTTGGGGAGCAAACTCAATTAAGTATTAATCTCATGCGGGTCCAACTAATCCGAGTTAAAATGCGGGCCCCTTGTTTAGTGGCCGGTGGGGTGAATGGATCGGGGTTGTCGGATGGGCCGGATTTTAGAGATGTTTTTACTTACAGGGATTTTTCTGCTCTTGGGGAGGGGGACTTTTGAATCTTCTTTGGGGCTGGAAGAGACTGCCTCCTCGGTTGAGGAATCTGAGTCGTCAGCTTCTATCTATGGTGGGGCACAACTTTTACGTTCTCTTCGTCAATTATAGTAGGGGATATGGGTGGAGTATGGATCAAAATATCGTCCGATACCGATACGTATCGGTTTTGGACCGGAACTACACGGTAAAATGGTTTTTATCGCCCCCCCTAAAAAATAGTCAAATTATCGTTCGTATCGTCCAATGTATCGTATGTATTGTTCATATCGTCCAAATTATCGGTCAATTTATCGTCCGTCCCAAAATTTTAGGGTTTTTCTATGGCCCCTTAGGAACAGTCAAATTATCGTTCGTATCATCCGTATTATCCAATTTATTGTTCGTATTATCCGTATCGTCCAAATTATTGGTCAATTTATGATTCGTCCTAGAATTTTAATGTATTTTTTGGGATTAAAAAAAAAGTACTAGGACGATATATTCAATGTATCGCCGATACATTGAATGTATCGGACGATACACGATACGTATCGTCTTGGAAATTTGGATGATATGTATAAAAAATTCGATTTTTTGATCCATGGGGTGGAGTGCACCTTCTCGACAGATGAAGAGTTCACTCATGACAGATTTCGAGGAATCTTCAACTCCTAAGGCTACAATTGAAGTGGAAAGGAAAGTGAAGCCGGATGCTATTGCGCACTTAATGTAATTCAGTCGAGATATTGGGATGTCATTTAATGGATCAGATGAGTCGCTTCGAGATCTTTTCGAGGCAATTTATGTTAGAAGATCATAGCAGTGCAAGGGAAAGAAGAGATCTCGAGCTCGGGAATTGGCCAGATTGGAGTGGGGATTATCGGATGAGAAGGGTGCCTTGGGCCGTTAATGGCTAGTCACGACGAGTCTGGTCACAATATGTTATTTTATGAAGTTCTTTTCGTGGAATGTTAGGGGAATCAGTGGTAGTTAGAAGAGAGTGGGGGGTTAGAAAGGTGATCACTATGTATAATCCAGAGGTTCTTACTTTGCAGGAGACCAAGAGGGGAAGTTGTGATAGATTTAAAGTGGAATCGGTTGCTTGCACTACAAAAAAATAGATTATTAGCGGCTATTTTTTGTAGCAAAAAATTGCCGCTATTAACAAAAAACTATTAAAGACTATTAGCGGCAAGGGTATTAGCGGCAGTTTTTGACTGCCGCTAATAGTCTTGTATTTTGTACTATTGGAGGTAACCGATGGGAGTGGATTGGGATCGATTCAGAAGGGGCGCTAGGGGGAATTTTGGTGTGTGGAATGCGATGCTATTTTCTAGAGTGGACGAAGAAATCGGTCAGTTCTCGGCAGCGGTGGTGTTACAGAATAGAGATAATGGCCTTCGTTGGTGCTTCTCTGGGGTATACGGTCCGAATAATGCAAGGAGTAGAGAAGATTCTTGGCTCAAACTCTAGGCAATCACGGCGAGATGGGATGTTCCGATATGTTTTGGTGGCGACTTCGATGCCATAAGGTTTCCTTCGAAAATTTCGTGGGGGGGGGGGGGTCGGATAGGAGGTCGATGGGGAGTTTCAACTCTTTTATCCAGGATTGTGCGCTGTTCGATTTCCCTCTACTAGGGAATGGTGCAGATGCCTCGATGTCCTCAGTCAAAAGGGGCGCCATTGGTGGTGCCATTTCTTTTGGGTTTCATATGTCTATGATGACCTCATCTGTGGGGTAGGGGTTAGAGAGCTTGCTGGGCTGCTGCTGAATTGTTGGGGGTGCTAAATTTGGTGGGTTGGGGGAGTGGGTGGACTTTTGGTGAATCCGTGGGTTTTGTGAGTTTAGTGGGTTGGAGTTGTAAGGCTGCGTCTGCTGGCAAAGTCTTGGGGTTCTTGAATGTTGGGGGGTGGGGGGGGGGGGGGGTTGAGAGCACCTGCGTAGAAAACAATTGACTACTTTGAATAAGACATGGAGATGTGCATGCTATTGGTTAGTCATTTTTTTATTCCAAGCACACATCCCAAAAAGTTGATTTGGAAATCATGTAATTTTTTATTACTCTTTTGTAATGTGTGCCACGTGGAATAAAAAATTGAGACCTCAAGATTCGTTGGATGGAAGACTGGAGTGAAAAAAAGATCTCCATCGTATGATTCAAAGCAGTCAATGATATTTAATAGGGAAAATTTAAAAAAAAAATGCCGAACTTTGACCCCGACATCAATAACGCATCTAAATTATTGCTCATATCTAATAGACACCCAAAGTTTACATAAGTTCATCAACTAAACCCCCATCGTCACTTTCTGTTAATATGCGAATGAAAAATGTTGAGTTGGCATACAATACCCTAACAAAGCGTGTGTGGCATGCCAACGTGCGGAGAGGAATGACAAACAGTTCCTTCAGATTTTTTTTCTTTTTTCAAACTATTTCTGCTAAGTTGTCACCACGTTGGCACACCACACACACTTTCTTAGGGTGTTGTATGCCAACTCAACATTTTCCGTTCGCATATTAACGGAAGGTGACGGTGGGGGTTTAGTTGATGAACTTATGTAAACTTTGGGTGCCTATTAGATAGGAGCAATAGTTTAGGTGCATTATTGATGTCGGGGTCAAAGTTCAGAGATTTTTAAAAAATTTTCCCTATTTAATCATGCTTACTCCTCTACATTTCATTGTTACTTTCAACTAGTTTCATAGACTTGCAGTTTTTGGAACGGAAGGTTTAACCTAGGGGTGTAAAAAAATAAATAAATGAAAAACCAATGAAAACGAATTGAAGAAAAAAAAAATGACCCAAAATCCAAAACTCGAAACCTTTTTTGGATCAGTTCGATTTTGGGTGCCAAAAACTGGTGGACTAGGGAGAGAAAACTGACCCTAGCGAAAACAGAAAACAACAAAAAATAAAAAATCACTTAAAAAAAATTAGGAAAACCGCATCAACCAAAATCAGATCGGTACGATTCAATTTTGGTTTAGGGAGGTTAGGAGTTCGGTTAATCGCAACATTTCGGTTTAGGTTTGATTTTAGGAGAATTGACACCGAGAATGACATTTAGGTTTTATTAACCGAACTTCCTCCCTAGTCCCTAGTTCAACCTAAAATACCACTTGCTTTGAATTGATCAATCAGGTGACATGTGATTTGAAAGAAAAAAACTTTTAGAAAAAGTTTTTTTCCCTTCATTTGTTGGGTTAAAGATATGGTACAACAATCTAATCTAGTTCCTTCAATTTGGCCACCTTCGGTCACATTTTCAACGGTGGATATACATCGTGTCCAAAATTTTTGTAAGGAATTTGATCATCGTTGGGAAAGTTGTCGTGTCACCTGATCCCTAGATGGGTGTCACATGGGGCCCACACACGACACATTTTTCTAAAATCGCAAAGAGTTTGACTTTGATGTGTGGACCACCCATCATGAGCAGGAGAGTGATCTCGATGTCCGGTTGGTACACGGACTTCCATGCATTGTAAAGTCCATTTTTATTTATTAAAAGGTTGCAAAATGTGAAGTGCACTTTCCCGCCCATAATGAGAGTAGTGCACCCATCTTAGACAAACTCAATTGTAAAATTATATATTTTTCTTTTTTCTTTTTTGAAAGAATACTTTTCTTATTCAAACTAAGATAATAGTCTAAAATTAGAAGAAAGTAGGCATTTATTTTTTCTAATTTCCTCTAACCTAACATCCATACAATATCAAATTTCAAACCCATTAGGATTAAAATGCTTTTGGATGAGATACTTAGGCCTTGTTTGGCAACACGAGTTTTGGAAAAAACTCGGGGAAAAAAGGAGTTTTTACGTAAACTACACTTTTTCCGCTGTTTGGGATCGTCGTGGGTCCCACTTATCCAAGAAAAAGGTAAAAATAGCTCACAAAAAACTTCCAGTAAAAAAACACCTGAAAATCGTTTTAGTCCAGGTTTTGGGAAAAAACACAGCGACCCTCCTCCTTCGTCCATGATGTTGCTAATGCTCAATCCGATGGGCCACATGGGATGCGTATACAAAAAGAAAAGGCTGCATGTAATTTGGTTGAGTTGGTGAGTGGTATTTGCTGTAAAAAAACTTTCATACAAATGGAGGATGACCAAATGTCAATTTTGTCGTATCTTCAACTCGGAGAAAACTGAAACACTAAAAATGGAAGAAACCATTAAACTTCAACTAGACCTGAAATACATGGTGAAAACTAAACAAAAGAAAAGAAAAAAAAATGTCAATCGATCATAACATTTTTCAAGTACTTTATTGTGTTTTGATGAAGTTCTCTACAACCTTCAAAAACCTGAATGTATCTATCTTTAATTGTATCTGACTCCAGCACTCTACTCATTATTCCATCATCTTTAACCTTCAGAAGATCAACAAGACCTGCGAGATTCCAACATAATTGAATGTAATTTTTCAGAGTAATAGATGGATTTTGCAAAAATACATCGATTATGATCTGAGGGGTTTCATTGGTTTGTAGATGGAAGCCATGTAACAAGTCAGAGAGACTTGGGTAATGGGCTTGGCTTAGTGGCGCACCATCTATGTACCAATGGAGTTAATGGTGTGTCACAAACGGAGTTAACAGTGTGTCATATCCAATTGGGTACCTCTATTAGCACCTAGGCAATCTCTGAAAGCGCTCACCTCAGAAAACCCTTCAAAACCATCGATTACTTCGGATCAGATGATAAAGATCGTGTTTGATCCCGATCTTCCACAAAATGAATTTTGAGATAATGTTGCACCTATCAAACGGTCTGTTTTGAATTCCACATCTCATTGATCCCTAAAAAGGGCCCCAAAATCACATTTAAGCGTGGTGTGTGCAATAGGATTGAAGGGGTAGTTTATGGGGATCTGTGACATTTGAATAAACAACTGACCGCTTGGTAGGTGCAACATGATCTCAAGATCCATTATGTGGAAGATATGGTTGAAAAACGATCTCCATCTTTTGATCTGAAGCAATCAATGATTTTGAAGGGTTGCACACGTGGGGCACTTTTGGAGATTGCGTGGGCGCTAATAGAGGTACCCTATCCAATTCAAGCGGCGGATGTATCGGGTTAGGCCCCATCCGATACCGATACACACTCCAATTCTATATGAGGTCATATATCAAACCATATCGAGTCATACCGGCCGATATCTATCGGATATGACTCAAACAAAATACCAAAATTGTCATTTATATATATTATTTATTGTTTTATAATTTAAAAAAGGTGCTTGAATCTTGGCCGATTTGGCCGAAAGTATCCGATATATCGGGATACGAATAGGCTTGGGACCTAGAAGATATATAAGACTTTAAAACCCTAGTTTTAACTTAATCAGTGAGGATCATGGTTCAAAATTTTGGCCGGTAACTTAAGTTATCGGCCGAATCGTTAAGGTTTCGGTTCCCACTGAAACGATAAACTTGAACCAAAATTTTGGTCCAAACATATATGAAGGGGAAATTATGGGCCAAAATTTCGGTTTCAATCATGCCCGAAACCGAAAACGAAACCACTATTTTGATCCTTGGCAATGATATCATATAGATTTGAAGCGTCCTAAATTTTCGTCAAGCGTACACCTCCTATGTGGCCTCCGATGCGTTATTATAAAAAAGAAAGTGGAGGTTGCTTAATGGATTTTAGAAAAAATAAAATTTTATGCATTTTGTAGCCAAACGGCTGAAAAAAATAAAAATCACTGTCTTTGAAAATTTCTAAAATTTTTTTTGCCATGAATTATTTTTTCTACATACTCATGGGAAGTTAAGAAAAAAAATAAAAAAATAAAAAAATTCCCATGGGTTTTGCCAAACAAGGCCTTATAGTAAAAAGCTCATACTATAAGCTTTGGGGTACCTCTTAGCTAGCCTAGTTGGTAGTGTAGTATATGCTTTGGGGTGCCTCTAATCTCACTGGCCGAATCTCTATACGCACCTACATATTAAATACTGAAAACACCCCATCTACTACTAAAAGAAGTTATAAAACCATTAACTTATGTTTTTGAATTTTTCATAAATTATAAACTCACCTTAAGCATCTTCTTCTTCTTCTTCTTCACCTTAGCAAGTTGCACGACCTAAACCTTCCGGCGAGTCGCAAGAACTTGAATTGCATCCTCTGGCAAGTCGTGTATCAGAATCACCCACCTCTTATTCTTTTTCTTCCTCACTTCCAGTTAGTCCCAATGTAAAAATGAATGAACCATAGTGACCATATCTTGCATCTAGCAATTTTTTTAAAAAAAATTGAAAGTGGCACCTACCATCATATGCCATAAACCTGATAGTGGTCACTCACCTTAGCGACTCATATAAAGGTTTGTCTGTGATATGATAATGACGCCCACCATACATATGAAAAATTAGGGGTGGGTGCTCACTGCCAATTTTTTTACATCTAACAGTTAATAGTCACTGTCAGGGTCACAAAAACTTGGTCTTCACTTGTCACGCCACTTAATTCTCTTTTTGAATCATAAATCAAGAACTTTAAGAATAGAGTTTTATTATTATTTTCTTCTTCTTCTTCTCCTCTTCGGGGAGTCGCAACTCCATTAATAAAACGAAAGCATAACTCAACATGGGGTTGGCTGAGGACTGCCGAATGTTTTTATGTCCAAAAAAATTAAAATTTGTATATTTTTTTACCACTCGTAAGAAAAATAGCATGAGCGGGCATCATTTAATTTTTTTAATTGTAGATTTCGTTTCGGTTTTCGGTGGGGACCAAAACCAAAATTTTATACTGTAATTTCGGTCATTTCGGCCGAAATTTTGATCTTGCTCACAAATTCCTAAAAGGATGGCTCTATTTGCACCAATGGATTGCAATGCAACCTAACGAGGGATCTATAGATTATATATGGAGGTGCAATTAGTAAGGGTATAAGATGGTTATTAAAGAGTAAAAAATGGCTAGTACAATGGATCGGTCTAGTACAAAACCCTATCAGTCTCATACAACACCGATTAGTCGATTGCGATCTCGTACAAGATTGGTCAATCTCATTTAAAAATAAATGTGTACGAATTTTTAATTATATGACATTTTTTTAATCAAAAGCCGATCGAATACACATTCCTTTAGAAAAGTTAAGGGAGATACGTGGGCCTGTGAGGTAAATATGGGGCTTGAACTTGGCCATCCCCAAAATGGACGGAGGAAGGTTGGTCCGTACAAAAAATAGTCCCGACCCAATTGGTAATCGGGCTGGGTGTGGGCTAGCATCAAAAGGCCGATTAACAATTGTCCTATTTAAGCTGAGCCCGAACCCTTGCTGACCCTGTCATTTGAGATAATTTTTATTCAAATTATATAGAAATTGCAAGGTGGCCAGTGGCCCAGCCCGGACCGACTCAAAAATGGGGCGGGTATGCACTGGGGTAGGTAGGCCCGAATAAAAAATAGGCTTGGCCGGCCTGAACGATTAAAAATGAGCTACCTCCAAATGCCCGAATAAAACCAACCAATTTAGGGCCCATATCGAACCTGCTCTGGCCCATTAAGACCCCTATATAAATATGTGAAAGGCTGGAACCGCCGGTAAACGATCCTAAAAAAAATAAATTATCTTAAACGATCCTAAAAGAAAAAAATTATTTAGTAGAGCCACAAACACCTCGATTAATTAAAGCTTCACTGCTCCCCCTAAATAATTAGGGGTGGCAATGGGTCGGATTTGGGTAGGGATCGAATATATCCAAGCCCGACTAGAAGAATTTGAACTTGGCCCAAACCTGGCTTGGGCTATGGCAAACTTATGATTCTAAGTCCAAGCCCAACCCAACTTGTTTATTCATAAACGAGGAGAATGAAATGAAATTATGGGAGAAGAGATAATGAGACTTCTTTAATACTCTGTCTTTTCAAAATCTTTCTTGTGAATATATGATATATTGGATATATAATTTTGGGAAGATAAGTTCTTCAAAATTCTTTTTATTATCAAGAATATGATTTCTTATTGGGAATATGAAACAATAGTAAAGAGAGAAACATATGATCTCTTTTACTTTAATTGGATGACATGAAATAGGTGATAAACAGAGTCAATATGACAGGCCTACGAGCTTAAGGGGTTAGGCTTAAGCCCAATCCGTTTAATTATCAGGCTTAAAGTGCTAGCTCAAGCTTCACCAATGGCTTTATGATAAGGCTCAAGCCTGCTTTAGAACAAGCTGGGCCTAACTGGGCGGGCGGGCTACCCACCCAGTTTCGACCCCTATAAACAGCCCAAAAACCCGCTCCTCTATTTCTCTCCATCCTCATTTTTCAGGCACTAGGTGCCAACGAATGGGTCAGTCATTACGACGAGCCGCCGGAAGAGCCCGAACCTCGACCCTCGAGCACTCTCCACAGCCCAAGAACGTCGACCGGCGGCCCAAGGTGGTCCCCGCCGAGCCGAAGACCACAACTGATGGCGGTGATCGAGCAGCTGCATTTTCTGATCCCGGTGAGCAAGCTACTTTCCATTCGATTTTTTTTTTTTTTCATGGTAATTTGAGAACATGAGTTGGGAATTATCTGAATTTTCGTGTATTTTTCATAGTTCTTTTGCGTATTTAAGGTTTTGTAGTAGAAATTAGATGAATTTGATCTTATAAGTTCGTTTGGACGCCCTGATTTTGCCAAAAAAAATATAAATTAGGAAAAATAATTAATTTTTTTCAAACAAACCTATGAGAAACCATTTTGCAGTTGATTTTATTATTATTATTATTTTTTTTGAGATTGTGCATCCAAATGGTTCATAATGTTCGGTGTTTTGATCTATGTAACAATGACACTTCATATTTCCATATCGAACACCCTGTATCTGTGTCAAATTCAGGAAAACGACGGTAAAAATACGAGAAGACTGAAAAGAAAAATTATAAAAAACTAAAAATTAGGAAAGAATTGAGAACAAAGCGAGAAAAAATGGGGAAAAGTAAGAAATTCACATTTTATTCGCGAAATTTGTGACTTTTTTTTTAGAAAAAGTTGTGCCTTTTTCAAAATGTCGCGAGTTAATCATCAACTGGAGAAGTCGTGATTAAAACGCAAAATTTTAGAAGTTTCACACTGCCATGTTCAAGTCTTTTGTATGTTGTAAATACCGTACACCTTTTGTTTTTTTCAAACTTCGATTCAACTGCCATGCTTAAGTTAGGAGCATACTTGTAAGGGAACAGCGAATGCAGAAATAAGTCCATCTATAACTTACCTGGTTAAGGACCTAACCAATATGCCAAAAGCACATAGGCGTTAATGGAGTAAAAAGTTAAGCCCTTCTTACTTTGGGGTACTAACCCACCACCCTGCTCTGAAGCCAATGTCTGCATCATCCCACTCTGTGGCACCTTTCAATCTTTGTGGGCCCCTAGATAGACCTTTCCCTAGGTCGCTTCTTCTGGGACTTGAACCTAAGACATGGTGCTTGCTCTGATACCATTTTGTCAAAGACCTAACTGATACACCAAAAACACCTAGGCCGTTAATACTTTGAGGTCGTAACATACCTTTGTATAAATGCGATGCCAGCCGTAGAATGACTGTTAATTTCTGTCTCACTAAAGTAGTTGTTGATATGCGGAGATGGGGTGCTGGTCACATCGTTCCTTTTGAGATGATTCACACCTCCTCAGAGTGAATATGGTGCAGCAAAGTTTCTGGTATGCTATCTCTAGGTTACAACAACCCAACCGATCTATACATCTCACTGTTGAGCATGTATGATTGAGATCATGCTCCATGTTTTACCAAAAAAAAAAAGGTAAGGATAAAGTTCTGTCCGGAGTGAAATATATTCCCAACACACTGTTGTGTTCTTAAATAAACACAAAATGAAACAATTCAATCTGAATCATTGGATTTCACAAAGTGCTCAAAGACGAGGGACAAGACGTCCCTAGGCATGCTAGTTGGTATTCTGATGCACAATAATGTGTTTACAAAATAGGAAAGATGCATTATTATCTCGAGTAATGGTATCTTATTTCGTAAACAATAATAAAGTCAATATTAAACAAATAGTTATTTATTAAGTGATAATTAATTAAATTAATAACAGAAAAAATCTCGTCTAAGCCTCAAGCCTGGATTGGCCCAGAACAGTGCCCCTTATAACACAAACATATGTGTGTTAATTAATGTGAATTGAATTGACGACACCTAACTAACTCATCTTGGGTTTTAGAGTAGGGCACACCAATTTTCATAAAAAACCAATGTGGGACTAAAAAATTCAAATGAAAAACATGGAGAGTACTTTCAAATGAAGGCATTTGAGATTAAAATTGCTTTTAGCACGTGTGTGACCAGAAAAATGAGAGTTTACCCCAAAAAAATATCGCCATACTTTTAAAGCATAGTTGCCAGGAGTTGGTACAGGGTACTAGTACGTTTAGATGAAAAACGTTTTGGGTACATTTTTATTAATATGTCTTTAGTATGATATTGATACTATAGAAACAAAATAGATACGATATATTTACGAATAGAAACCAAAAAGATGTGTTGTAGGTACAAATATATATGACATTGATACTGCGTAGATATGAGATGGATTTGTCATATAAAGATTATAAATGCGACATAGATGCTAAATGGATTTGACATATATATGATATTGATATAACATATATATCTCAATTATTTTTGTCTGAATTGATATCTATATTTCATTTTCAATGGGTGAGAAACACATGATTAAACTTATCTGTCAGTAGTATATATAATGTCATATATTATCTAAGTTAGTCCTTGAAAAATATCATTAGAAACTTATCGTATCTAAAATGTATTTATAATATTCAATCACATGCACTTGAAGCTCATTCCATTATTTCATGCTTTATAAAACAAATGTTTTTAATGTCCCTAAAAATTCATAAAGTCAGATTTTGACTTAATGTAATGGCTATAAAGAATTGTTATGTAGAAAGACGAAACTAGTTTTATATCTAAGAGAAGAAAATATCAATTAAACATAAAACGAGTTTGTATATAAATTGGAATGAGTTTCTTCTAAGATAGAAACCAGTTTTTGTTTAAATTGAAACAAGTTTCAAATATATATTAAAATGCGTTTCTAAAAACTTTTCTGAAACGTTTGGAAAGCGTTTCATACCAGCCCCCGATACTGTTATGCTTAAGGACTGGTACGTTAGGGTAAAAGGGGTTTCTGGATAACTATGCTATTAAGCTTGAGAATAATACAACAACTTGATGATTGAGCCTTGCTTTCACGGACTCCACCATGACTAAGAGCCTCCTTTTTCTAAATGATACCAAGTTTCCTTATCCATTGAGATGTAAGTAATATTGTTGATCCCTATCAATTCGAGGCTTTCCTTTTGTATTTGTGGTTGTAGTGTGTGCTGTGTTCATTGTATTTGTTTTTGGTTATTAAAGGCTGGAGGAATTTCTTACTCTACTTCAAATTCTTGTTCTTGCAACCTGATCCTTTCTTTCTTCGTGAAAAATTTCCCTTCTAGCTTGTCTCTTATTACACCACTCTCAGATCGGAGGTCAAACTTTCTATTTGGTTTTAGTTCATTCATGCTTAATCTGTTGGCCGGTGATAGCTTCTCCCGGTACTGTTTGGCTTAAAGCTTTGCAAGTCTTTATTTGGGAATATGTGGTTAATATATCAATTTTTTACAATAACTTCAGTAGGGAATACCACCTGCCTGTAGTGGAGAAAAGCGTTGGAGTGGAGAAAAGTATTGGAGTCAAGGGATTAAAAAATTAGCAGAATAAAGACGGAATACATGGAGTGCAAAATAGCCTGGATGAGGATATAGTTAAAATAGAAATTCATTTAGTGCCACATTGCTATAAATTTTACTATTTAGGCTCTACTTTTCAATCAGATGGTGGATTTGAAGAGGACCTCGCAAATAAGATTAATGCAGGTTGGATGAAATGGAGGCAAGCAAGCGGAGTATCGTGCAACCCAACAGTTCCATTTAGATTGATATAGTATTTTTATGCGACGACTGTTAGACTTGTCATTTTATATGGTGCAGAATGTTGGGCCACGAAAAAGCGCCAAGAAGATAGAGTTCATGTGGGTGAGATGTGTATGTTGAGATGGATATGTTGATTGTGGAGCAACGAGTACATAAGAGAGAATTTGATAGTGGTACCTGTAAAGGACAAAAGTTACGGAAGGCCGCTTGAGGTGGTTTGGACATGTTCGTCGGAGGCATGAAGGAGACCTTGTACGAAGTGTTGATGATATGAAATCAAACCCTAGACATTGGAATCGTGACCCGATCAAGAAAAGGGAACTGATGAAGAAGTTGGCTCCCAAATGGGTGCTTAAATACTTGCTAAAGACTAGTTAAGGAACCGTGAAGACAAATGTTCAAGAGCCAAAGATGAGCCTGAGAAAGAATATGCGTTCTAGAATTTTATTTCACGGACGACGTGAAAATTCTACTGACGTCTGTGATGCTATAGACGGCTGTCGGGACAGACGTGCGTGAGGGTTATTTAATGTCACCTACGTGAGTTAGAGTTAGAAATTATTTTAGTTTCTTTATTAAAGTTATTTAGGGGTCATGCATATACATGTGACACATAAACCTAAATTCGCTACTTTCAGCGTAGCCTTCGAGAAAATGGTCATAACTTCTTCAATACTCCTTGGAATTGTGTGATTCTTGACTTGTTGGAAAGTTACTTCGGTAAGCTTTCAAAGAAAACCAATTTCACATCAATCAGACGTCGTTTGATGTTTGGAAAGTTGCCGCATATAAAAACAGGAATTGAAGGTTGAGTTATTTATGACCGTTAGGATTTCTTTACTTGTTACATGCACACGATTAACAATCTGTACCAATAATAATGTTGAACATGGCACCGATTGCACACTCATAAGTTTTAAAGAGTAAGATGGCCTATTACATAACTACATTGTCAAACGACATAATTACATATTTCAAGCCAAAACGTGTAAAGGGGTTGTGTGCTCCCTAACAAGCTATTAATACACGTAATGTGCATATAGAGCTGTACAAGGCCAAACACGTTTTGAGGCCCAAACACATTTGGCCATTACCAACAATCAAATGAGCCCTTTACAAGGCCAAACATGTTTCGAGGCCCCAAACACATTTGGGCATTACCAACAATCAAACGAGCCATGAGGTTTTCTACCTGTGGCTTCCCTTACCCTTGTACGACTGTAGATGCTTTGAGCACATGCATTCTGGACTCTTTGGAACTAAATTCCTAACCTTTATTACCAAACTCAATAGAATTGCCTGAGCTATTCTCTTTCCTTTTTCACTTTGCATCCGGAGGGTGAAACACTAGTGCACTCAGGACTGAGTATCCACAGATTCCGTACGCTTATGATATGTTTGCTATTTTGCATTTCTTTTGTTCAAATAAATGTCATGGATAGGAAACTATTTTATATTATATCCAGTTTGGTATTTAGTAACCAATTAGAAAGCTCATGAGCCACAAAGATAATTATTGATGCGATCCACCCACGGTAGCCACTTGAGAAGGTACTAGTTTTGACAAAAAACTAGCAAAAGTTGTAGGAAGGTAAAAATTTGTCTCCCAAAGTGGTTGAACTAAGGAATTTCTCACCAAAATTCCTCTTCCAGTGAACCTGCAGGAATATGAAATACTAATCGCAACTAGTAGGGCTTCAAAAGCTCTAAACAAAATATTTCATTCAATTCTCTAAATTAATTTTCAATATTACAGGTCTTTAAATAGGCTTTTATAATACATAAAATTAGAAAGCCTAGTCTAACTCTAATCCCTAATTTAAATAAAATTAGATATCCTAATTTTTCTAAAACATTAAAATGAAGTCCTAAATGATAAGGAAACTAAACCTGTTTCTAATAAAAGAAACAAATCTTATTGGTTAAAATAAAATAATAATAAAACTAATCCAAATTCAACTAGAAGCCTTGAAATTGCTCACTTCCAGTATAGCCTCCGAAAACTGACCATAACCTCTTCAATACTTGTCGGAATTGCGTATATCTTGGCTCGTTGGAAAGCTACTTCGATAAGCTTTCAAATGAGACCAATTTTGCATCAATCTGACGTCCTTTTAACACTTTAAAGTAGACCAAACATAAAAGTGACTGAATTGAACGTTGAAGACTTTGCGACCGTCCAATTAAAGGCTTTTCATCAGTGAATTTTAAATTTCTCTTTTCTTTCTTCTTTTCTTCCAGTTCTTAATGAAATTTCTTCAGTAAAACATCTCTAAAATTCTCCCATTTATGCCTGCATCAATTATAAAAAATACTCCCTCTGATTATGTGCATTCTAGTCGCAACACTAAATTCCTCAGTGTGCATGCTTCCTCTAGGAGTATCCCATTTAATCCATTGTCAATCATGAAATGTTGGGGTTACTGATTCATTCGTATCTATACTAGTTTTGCCTTTCAACTGTTTTTGCTCACAATGCTTTTTGAATGGGCTAGGTTGTTGGACTTTCCATAATCTAGAAGCCTCTCTAACCTGATGAAGGTGTCAAAATGCCTATACAGCTCTTTGAGAGAGTTTAATTTTTGTGGGATTAGTCTCTGGTTTCCCTAGATAATCACCATACAGAGAAAAATTGCAGGCTTTATTATTGTGCAGCCATGCGTATCTCAATTTCAACTAAAACTACCCTCTGAACCAGGTTAATTTCCCTAAATATTTATTTCATCGTTTCCAACCTTCATTTGTTTCTCGTGGTTCCTTAGTTTGGTAGTGCCACCCAGAACATTTACCAAATTGGTATTTGCTTAAGTTTGACGCGGAGCTATCTTGAATATTTTAACAATTTGTTACCTATAGAAAATGTCATGTCCTATATTACCTGGTTTGCTGTTTCAATTTGAGGGTTGTTGTTCTCCACTTTAAAGCATATTGTGATACTTTCTGTAGGGGGTGTGTTTTAACGTTATAGTGTACAACACCATAACAGAGGGTATACTTGTAATCGGCGCCATAATAATTAATTTAATATGGGTCATAATTAGTAATTAATACATTATTTATAGTATCCGATATAATTCAAATGCACATAATATATGCATGAAGGATTAGATTAAGGGCTAGGATTGCATAGTAACTAAAAGTAGAATTAGTCTTAATGGTATAAATTATGCAGAAATGTTACGTTAAACACACACGCATATATATAGTCCATGATATTTCAATAACAAAAATGACCGATGTGCCCCTTATTGTATGTCAAAGCAATAAATATTCAACATAAAGCTCATGCATCATACAAACTTGTATGGCCTCACACAAAATAGTTTAAAAGGATTAAATTATTATTATAAGTTTTTCAAATATTAAGTAGAAATAAAATTATTAATTTAGCCCAATGATAGGGTCCAAGGGTATTTTCATAAATTGCCAATCCTACGGGCAAAATATCAATGTAAGTTATTTAATAAATTTTGAAGATTTGACTTCACAAATCCTCTTAAATGGTCAAAATAAGATTATATGTATTAATTTTTAAAAATGTTAATTTAGCAAATCAATTAATAAGAGTAAAAAAGGTAATTTCATATATAAGGGCAAACTCAGAATTAATAAAAATTCAGGTTGTTACACAAATAATGGTCGGGTGTTCATTCTAGAAGCTACAGAGAGCCTGGTTGGTGGAAGGGGGTGTGTTCCATTAAGAAAGATTTCATTAAGTGCATTAAGTTTGATTGCTGCATGTGAGAGCGGGATGATATGGGCCTTGTCGAGGGGAACTCTTTTACTGGAGTTCTGGGTGCTTTGGTTGGAAAGAAACGACATGGTAGTCGAGAACAAGGATCAAAATCTGGCTATTCCGATATGTATCGTCCGAGCTCCAAACCGATACGTATCGGAATAGTAACTTACCGGACGATACATTGAATGTATCGTCCGGGCCTTTCCATACAATTGGACGATACGGTACATTCATCGTACCGTATCGTCCTAGTCCAATACCGATACATATCGTCCGATACGCATTGGTATCGGACGATATTTTGATCCATGGTCGAGAAGATTCGTCGGCCTACTGCTATGATCATGAAGGCTGCTAGAGATTAGGTGATCAGGTTGGTCACATTGGATAAGGATGGGAGATGGGCGTAAAGAGCCCCTCGATTGGTGGGATGACTTGGATGAGATGAGCTGCTTGTGTAGAGGGCATAATCCGGGCCTCTTTCTTTTCCTTCTCTAGGCTTTCCCATCAGTAGGTGTTATTTTGGGTGGGCTTTTTTGGTTTTCTCTCGTTTTTTTTTTTTCCTGTTTTCTTGCCCCTTGCTACTTTAGTGCCTTGCTATAGCACGGGGTCTTTGTTTGTTACTTCCCTTTTCCTTTTGGTTTAATAGATTTGTTGCTTTATTGATAACAAAAAAAGTATGGTTCATCATTTTGCCTAAAAAAGATGCATACAGGTAATCGTATGCACAAAGATTTTTTCATCTAGCATGTTCCATATTGATCCAAGCATGGGGAGACTCGATCATCCAAACATTTGGTGGCAATTTGAGTACACAATAGGCGAAGCTAGCTTCTCTATCCTAACTTAGGTTCGTTTAGGGAATAATAAAACCGACCTCCTTTGCATGTTGATAAGTCAAACTGGCAATTCATAATTTTAACCGCGTCCTATATAATTGATTTTTGTTTAAGTTTGTTGAGATATCTGGAGAAATCTAATTTATTGTACTTTGAATACTTCTGAGATAGCAAAAGTAATTATCTAATGCCAGAAATGGAAAGGACTGTGGGATTCCTCTATCTATTAGATACATGACGTTTTAGGTAATCTATTAATGGTGAAATGTGGAGGATTCTTATGGTTCGATTTCCAATAATGTCACCTGACATCTCTCTATTCATTAATTGCACGAAACTGCAGTTTCCTTATACTTCTTTTCATGTATTTTTTTTATTGATAATCTTGAAGTTGTTTTCATGTATTTTTTTCTTCAAACACACGTCATCTTTGCTTATGAGTTCTACTGGTTGAATCAAATTTGAATTGTTAGTTTCTTTGTGTAAGAAAAAAGATAAGTCTGCCTGTATGAGTTCTACTGGTTGCAAGATTAAGTGGCAGATTCATTATCTTTGCTAACATGTTCACATTTCTCTTCACTGTAGAGGTTAGCTCAAGTACCAAGAATGAATCTGATGTCCTTGAAGAAAGAGATCCAGGGTATGATGCCATGCTTAGTAAGATGGTAGGGAGAATCACGTCAAAGCCTGGAGGGAAACTTGAAATGGGTGAGGTGAGTTATATTGGTTGCTAGTGTGCTCTTTGTAATTGCTATAGCTATAAATAAGTACATTTGTGAATGTCCTTTTATTAGATAGATGCATGTGTGAAATAAGGCTATGGTAGAGGTGTTTTTCTATGTTAGATGCATGTGTAAATGGCCTTTTATTTTATAATCTATTATTATTGTTATTATCATTTTTTCCAGGTATCCACACACACACACAAATTGAGGCTAGGAACCCTACCTAGGGTTCAACCCTGGGGAAGAGTCTATTTAGGCCAAAGTGGCATTCGAACATGTTTTTGAGTGTCATCTGGGCATATGGGTGATCAATCAAACAAAATTTAACAAAAAAATAAAAAATAAAATATTGACCATTGTGCAATCAATTGTTAAAAATGATCTGTGAAACCAAATATTAGTTCACTGTTCCATCACTGTTGATCATGGTGATATAATATTTATTTTATTGTATTTTTTCTATGAAGGGAGTGGTGAACCTTAGGGGGAACAATGTCACATTGGGAATGGTACCCTTCCCTAGAGTTCATCCCTAGGGAAGGGTCTAGGATCCTTGTGTGCCACGATTAGGAATGCGAAAAGATACGGGCTTTTGTGGAAAATTTTTATTTGCCAAACCTTTCTGTTCATCTGATGGGGAGTCAAGAGAGAGGAATTGGAGGTGGAGAATAGAGGTTTTTCTTAAAGATGCATTTAAAATGTAGATATGGGGATTCATGCCCACAGCACAGATACAGTAAAGAAAATCTGTTCTTGCATACCAACTCATGGGCTTATGTGAAAAAACACATTATTTCCGAAACCTTTTTGTTCATCAGATGGGCAGTCAAGAAAGTGGAATTAGGAGTGGAGAATAAAGATGTTTCTTAAAGATCCGTTTAAGATTTGTATATATGGGAATTCATGCCCACATACCATCTCTCTCTCTCTCTCTCTCTCTCTATATATATATATATATATATATATATCTATATATAGATATAGATATATTATCCTCATGAACATCATCTCTACCATATATATAAATATGAAAGGCCCGAGACTATGTGTTCGAACGCATGGTTGAATCATGCGTTCAAACTAGCTGGGCCCCAGGTGGCACCTAACGCGAGGATTGGGTGCCACATTAACTTGCCTTAGGTCGATCAGGTCCATCTTAAAAAATTATTAAAAAAGATATTTATCAACCGTTCAAAACATGGTCAAAGATGTGAAACTTAAATGCACCAGGTTCAGGTGGCGGATGGGAATCTTTGACCTGGGATTTGAAGGGTAAAATGGTCCGATTTTTTTTAAAACCCTAATACCCTATGGGACTGGGTGAACCATTAGGGGATGGGTGTAACTTGCGATCACGTGCTATGCGTGCGTTTGAATGATACAATTATGATCGTAGTGTAATAAGCGATGGCTGATGGCCAATGAGACTGTGTGACAGTTACATACACCAACGGTAGCATAATTGCAGCAGCTAGTGGATTTGAATTCAATAGTGGTATGACTCTCGTGGCACCATAATAGGGTGATAACAGTACCACGCCATCATTTCTCTATAACAAATCAGTAGAGAAGTGTGTAGGTGGTGTTTCATTCACGGAAGTTATTTTCACCTCCACAGTAGCATACTTATTTAGTCTGTACAGTGTACATGCTCAAAGCTGGCTATTTTGCAACAAATTCAGAGACCACGGAATTATTCCTTGAACCATTAGTAAACCAGACCATGAAGAATGAAGTGGTTCCAAGCAATATAACCTATGCCGAAATCAGAAATATGCCACTGGAAGGTCCTCCTAATGCCTTTCATTGTAATTTCTCGTCATTGAGCATGAGACGATCCAGAAAGTGTAAAATGAACAAAATCCAGAACTAGGTAAACTGTGTTTCAAATGTTGATGTGTTTGAGAAACTAACATCGCCACATTTTCTGATGGTAAGCATGGTTAATAAAAGACTGAACTCACATAAGTGTGGAGGCAAAATGGAGTTTTTTGCCCCCTGAGGGACGAGTATGTGATTTCTGTCTCAGGAAGTAGGAGCCATTTGATCAGTGATCGAAATGTTAGTATCGGGGTACATAGTATCAAGGTTCAAAGAATGATACGTGTAACCGTATAGCTGGCGCATGATTTCAGTTTTTGGTTAAGAAAAGTTGAACAAAAAATTAAATAATTAAGTTGAACAAGCAATAAAGATAGAACCATTGCTTTTGCTAATTATTGCACTCGTAGAAATATATAATGCCTTGTGGAACCTTTTGCAAATGAGTGGTGTTTTCCTGAGTACAACTGGACACTTACAGGAAAATTTTGACGTACCCTTACACACACATTTGACCAAATACTCAACTCCAGCTTTTGTTTTGTGACTTTGTAAAGCTATTTCTTCCTATTTCTTTGTCAGCAGATGATATCTCCAGTTCTGAAGTTGTCCAAGGTCACATGTTGTCTGTGTTACCTAGGCACTTCTACTTATGGAATTTTTGCTGTGCCAACACTTGGTGGCACTTGGACACTGACACAGCAGAATACTTTTAGACTTGTATGAAAATACCCCATAATACCATCAAAATCTTCCTCGTTTTGACACAATAAAATGAACTGTGGTTTTGTAATTTTTTTTTTTTTTTGTAAAGTTTAGAAACTTATAAAATAAAAAGCTTGGGTCGTTGAAAACGATTTGTATAATATAATATACTTTTAGTTAGGTTCATGGCATACATTATGTATCTTTTCATTACATATCCCAATTGGCTCTCTAAGATTTTCATTAATTTTTTATTTTTTTCTATATACGTTTTATCTTTTTAAAATTTTAAAGTTTTTCAAGTCCTCGCTGCCATATTGAAATCTTTAAAAATTGGCATGCCAAACATCTATAACACCTTGACACTTGGCACCCATGCCATATGTCTAGGTAACATTGCATGTTGTCATTTAGCTTCTCTGGTGATTCTCATGGGTAATGGATATATCTCATTTGCAGCATGCTTATAATTCAAATATGATCTCTGATGTAATGTTGAAAAGTCATAGTTGGGATCCTCATATCATAGGGTTTGCAATAACTGTTGCAGCCAAAACAGCCAATCCAAACCCTTTTTATTAAAGGAAAAGGCAACAGGCATACAAGAAAATTAAAGCATAGAGCAGCCAAACCTTTCAAGAAGGAATTAACAACCTCAGGATCGTGTCTTGTTGATTACCATTCTCTCTTTTTTTTTTTTGTCCTGGTGAAAGTGAATGCCACTACTTTGACTTGCACGGAATGTTTCTTCTTTCTATTTTGTCGGCTTTCCTTCTATTAGTGATATCAGCACCAATACCATGTCCTTTATTATCGGGATAACGGCTCCTCACCGACATTTAAGACCAAAATGGTGTTTAAATAGTCTTACACCATTAAATTAGACTTTTTTATTATTATTTTACACCATTGAAGAGTGGTTTGCTATTATGTCATGTGGCGTACATTTGTGCTCAATCTCGATTCTCCAAGCGGCAAGCCATCATTGGAACATATTTTCTGAAAGATTCATGCCCATGAGTTGATGTGGACCATCTGATTGACAAACTTTAATATCAGCCACTAAAACTTATAATAATGGTTGGTACTAGACTGCACAGATTGGATGGTTCAAATCTCCCAAAAGTGTGAGTTTTGGACCCATTGTCATTCAATTTATGACCACTTTGAAGGTGTGGATTAACACATCTTAAGCTATTAAGCGTGTAAGATCATTTAAAAACCATTTTGGTGTTTAAATAAGGGTCAGGACTCAGGAGAGTTGGGTCCTTTATTATCACGTCTCCTTTTCTCTTCCTTTGGCGTGCTAAATCACTAATGGGTAGTGGTAAGCATAGTGACCAAATTCTCATTTTGAAAAAAGTTGCCAATAATTAGTATTTTTTGAAAAATGAATAAAATTATAATTCTTTGCAACTTTTTCAAAAAATGGCGAATTTTAAGAATTATTCACAAATTTCAAGAATTATGGCTTTCAAGAATTGTTTTTTCATTTTTTTGTAATTTTTTTTTTTTTCACTTTTCAATTTTCATTTTTCTAATTAATATATTTTTCTAATTTTTCTTTTTTATTTTTCCGAATTTGACGAATTTTGTCGAATTTTTTCCAAGCCAATTTATTCCCGAACCCCGACTTGGTCACTATGGTGGTAAGTACCTGCCAGTTTCATGTTCTATTCTCCACTAAGTGGAATTAAAGTTCTGAAGCTTCCTTAAAATTGTGGATTACCTACCCAAGAAGATACGATTAAATATCTATAGGCCTAATCTGTAGGACCTGTGTCCCTTGCAATTAGTCATGAAAGTTCAATGAAACAGTTTTTTCTTCAGTTGAACTGCTGGACTTATATTGTTTTTTGGAAAGATGATAAGGGATCTTGCATGTGGAGCTATTTTACCCATAGAAGGCATGAGTATGCCTTTTACATTTGATATTGATTGGATAATATAGATGGGGTCATTGTTATCGCAAGAGATAAATTATCTCTTACGAGGTTTCTTCACATAGATTTGATATAATATGAACTGGATACTCTGCCCTTAGCAGCACATTGAGGTTATCCTTTCGACGATGAAAGAGAAAGTCACATGAAATTCTTCAATTTGATTTTTTATGTACGTGTAATTGAATCTATGATTATTTGGTTTGTGAAGCTTTGTTTCGAGCAGAAAGGGTACTTCTACTCCTTGGTTAACAAGAGAATAGACCCTAATCCATAAATTTTTGGAAAATATGTTCCATTATCATTTACTTGTGAAATATTTGAACTAGATTGTGGGTAAATCCATACCATTGGGTAAACCCATGATTCGATTATTTGTGGATGGCCATTATCGGCATCTAATGGCACTTTAAATTTATTAATTGATCTATATTTATTGTTTAGTTAGCTTCTTCCTATCCAATTTTTGGTGCAGGCTTTCATCGTGGAGAAGTACAATAGACCCATGCCAAAGCTACGGACTACGAAGGCAGATGCGAGCCGGGATGAACAAAAGGCAGTGCCCCCTGGAACTCTGAACCTCGCCCAGCTGCGGCATATCCTCCTCCTACATCAAGGCAAGGCCGACGATCACGATGGACCAATGGAAGCTCACCAGATCGCCGATAAGTTCAGGATCGAGGTCACACATGTGGAGAGGATCTTACAGTTTGTGTCATTGCCGCCGAAAGAAGATAGCCGTAAAAACTAAAACAAAATGATGCTTACAAATCATCACTGTCTCTTGCCTTCCCGATTTGTTTTGCTCCTCCACAATGGGGGGGACGACAAATCCTTCGGCTGAGAAGATCCGCCAGAAATCGGCATCACATCACACACTAAATTACCAAATTGATGATAGTTCATGCTTAGGAAGTTTTGAATGAGAATTGTAACTGCTCGGGCTAAAGGATGAATTAGTTGAAAAAAATTATACCTTGTCACGGTTCATGCTATTCTTAGTATACAAACCAACATGATCTAGGGTCGTTAAGGTTTCAGGTAGGTAAAGGGAGATGTTATTCAATAAGTTGTCACATTTTATTTGTAATTTTAAGTGTTGCTTTCTCGCTCTCTCTGAGACCTCAAGGTAGACTTCTATGTTGCGTCAGAATGCACCTATCTTCAGTAGGCCTCCTTCTCACTTTTAAGTCATATGGTGCCACTTGGCGCACAGACTTTATGAAACTAAGTTTCCCAAGTTGATGAACATTATATAACCTTTATGCAGCCCAAACAATATGCTTGTCGGAGGATCCCTACCATTGAATCCAAGCACTTCAATATGAACACTATGTTCGATGTGAACCACGGTCCATATTAAACTCCTTTAGATTGAATAGTTTGATCCTCTGATGAGCATGGTTTTTTGTTTTTTAGTTTTATTTATTTATTTTGTATTGGTTGATCTGTATATGATGATTAGGCACTTGAATATCTGGATTGACAAAAAAGTCGGTAATGTGGCTCAAAAGTGGGGATGGTGAGGTAAACTCACTAAGATAACCTTTTAGCCACCAAATCGTATCAAAATCTGACTTTCAGTCTTTTAGGCCATTAATTTGTGAACTGACTTCTATTAATTTTCTTGAGCCCTAGTAGCTGTGGAAGTGAATTTTTGATGAGGTAAATGATTGATCAGCTAAAAGGTTCTTCATTAAATAGAAAGGATACCTTTGAACACGACCATAAGTTCTCTCAAAGTGCCCGCGTCCGAGGCCATTTTTCACCCCTATCTTCCACACAATACACACATGTTAACAGTCAGTTGTGAGTTCACGTGTCACTAGGGCTGTCAATGGGCCGGGTCTGGGCCTAATATTTTCAGTTTTATTAAACGGGCCGGGCCTGGCTCGACCCGGATAAGAAATGGGCTCGGGTTCGGTCTTTAAAGTGTAAGGCCCGACTCAGCCTGTTTAGCTGAGATCCGTAAAAAAAAACTTGATTTTTTTTAAAAAAGGGGAGAAACTCGGCCCGGATAGCTAATCGGGCTGAAAAATTCTAAAAAAGGGTTGAGCCTGGCCCAGCCCGGATAGCTAAATGGGCCGGGCTGAGCCTAATTTGTTTGTTAAAATATAAGCGGGCTGGGTGAAAAACTCGGCCCGGCCCGTTGACAGCCCTACGTGTCACAAATTCCAAAACAATGGCCCTAAAATCATGTTTGGGTGTGATTTTTAACCATATGATTCAAGGGCCATTTTTTAGGGATTGTGATACATGGAATAAAAAACTTACAGTCTTATAGGTGCGCTATGATTTCAAGATCTATTTGGTAAAAGATCTATAGAGCGCTTTTAGAGAAGGCGTGGACATGTTTAGAGGTGCCAAAATAGAGAATCTTTTGATTCTTTTGACATTGAGAGCCATTGCTTGAATTGCATACGATAAGTTGATTGTTGTCACAGTTTAAAAAGAAAGACTTGATATTTTGGCGATCTTTGTCATGTAATATTTCATTTAAGACGCTTGATCTGAAGGTCGTGATTTAAAGATATGTGATACAGAAAATTGGCACAAAACAAGTTCTCTATCAAAGGATTCAACTACCGAATCAGATAGCAACCTTTGACTGCATTGAATCATATGATAGAAATTTTCTTTTGTATCAAAATTTTGCAATCTCGTTTTGTATCTATGTTTTTGCACCAATAATCTTTTAAAGTAAACGGCTTAGATCACATGGCATAGTTGATGTACCCATTTCAAATTTTAGAGAGGAGTCAGTAATCAACGGTTTATGAAGCTACAATAAAATAATACTAGTTTTTGAGACAGGTTAGACATCCAAAGCGCCCGTGGCCTAATGGATAAGGCGTCTGACTTCTAATCAGGCGATTGTGGGTTCGAGTCCCACCGGGCGTGCGTCTTTTGCCCTTTTTAAGGGCAAAGAGCAGCTCTTTGGCTTCCCGTTTGGTAACATATCTCCTTGCCCCATTTGCTTTGAAAGGGAGCTATTTTAAGTGATCAAACTTTTCTTTTTGGCCCTATTGTAGAGCAAATTTGATATGCTCTAATATAGAATAGGAGAGAGGTACTTCTGCTCTTATAAGAGCTAACCCAAAACCCTTGGTTTTCTTTAAAAGAGCAATTTAAAGAGATGCTCTTTTAAGCTCTTTGGCTCTAAAGAGCAATCCCAAGCACAATGCCTTCCTGGCACATGAGATTTGTACCATGGCACATGTTTAAAAGAATTGACATTTATTTTTGGATCTATGCCAAGTCAATCATTTAAGCCTTCTAATATAAAAATTTTTGAAGCCAAACATTGGCACAAGACGTAATTTTTTAAAATTTTATATTTTTTCTATCATTTGATTCAATACAGTCAAAGCCCATTATCTAATTCAATAATTGATTCTGATAAATTAGATGATAGAGATCATGTTTCATGCCAATATTTCGCCTCAAAGATCTTTACATCATTGTCTTCAAATAAGATTGTGTCCACATAGCACAGATACAAAAATTTATTCTTCCTATGCCACAATATAAATTTTGTGTGCAAGTTTTAGGTCCCTCTTAATCCTTTTATGAGAAACTCTATTCGCGACCTGTTTACTGAAAGTGCCTACTTAATGATGTTGGCCATGTGGTCAGCGTTAGTGCGCACTTTCATTAAGTAGGCGTGAAACAGACAATCTCTGTACTTTTTAGTGTAAAATATTAGGTGAGAAACAATTTTCAGCCAAGGACATGACTACCTTTAGTTGAAAATGATGTGCTTTTGGAGAAGGAGCATGAGAATGCTTTTAGAAGTGGCTAAGTCCTTATCTGAAAAAATATTTTTCACCCAATACTTTATCTTAAAAAATACTTTTGGAAAGCAACTTTACAAAATAGGATCTCACTCTCTGCCCTCAAAATCGAGTGTTAACCGAATTTTTATGCTTGACGCTTCAAGTCTTTTTTATTTTTTTTAATTTTTTATTTTTGAAAGACACTTCAAGCCCTTTCATTTTTTTATAACCACTGCAAGCCATTTATCATAGCACCAATAAATGATCCCTTCAACATTACATAATAATAATAATAATAATAATAATAATAATAATAATAATAGTATCACATAATTTGACCTTTGACCGAGTTAGGTTTAATGTTTAATGATAAACCCGACTTGACCCAATAGGTCAAGTTTATGTGTCCAACTTAAATTGTCAACCGGCTCATGCAGGGCAGATAACAGGTGGAGCCAACCAGTTGGCAAACATATTTGCATGAGGGTTTTGGTAAGGTCTAATTGATTGAACCCTAAATGGGGTTCAATTGATTTTAAAGCCATTGGATGCAAAGGAATCCTGTCTTTAATTAACTTTAGGCAGTTGAAATTGATGCTTGTATGCACCAACGATTGTAAAATCACTTGAACCCCATTGAGGGTACAACTGCTTGGATTTTGTTTCACTTCAATCTTCCACACAATAGATCTTGATATCATGTTACACCTATCAGACGGCCATTTTTTGATTCAACATGTTATGATCCTAAAAAAATGGCCTAAAATCATGTTTGGGCGTGATGTGTGCCATATGATTGAAGGGCCATTTTTTGGAGATTTGTGAAGCATGAAATAAAAAAATAGTCATCTTATGGATGCGCCATGATCTAAAGATCTATTTTGTAGAATAACATGGTGAAAAAGGATCTTCATCATCTGATTCGAAGGAATCAATGATTTTCAATGGGTCCTGTGGGCTCCTTCAGAGGTACCCTAATCCTAATTGCACATATTTGCATACTAATTCAATGCTTAAAATTTGCGTGCATTTTGGAGAGTGAGCGGGTCACAACCCACAACTCACAAGATTCTATTCTAATAATGAGAGAGAGAGAGAGAGAGTCTGTGTTAGAAAACAATGCCTCAAAAACAAACTTTTTAGCAAAAAAGATCCGACTTTAAACGTTTTAGAAAAACAATGCTTTCACGGATTTTAGAACTTTAAAAAATCGTAAAAGCACCTTTTTTAAAAATTAAAATTTAAAAAAATGGTACTTTCACGGTTTTCTAAAGTTCCAAAATCCGTGAAAGCATTGTTTTTCAAAAACGTTTGAAGTCCGGTCTTTTTTGCTAAAAAGTTTGTTTTTGATGCATGTTTCTCTAATTATCCGTTATTTTTTTTTCATTCCCACTTAATGATGCATCGAAAATAAAAAACATTTAAAAGTAGTTTGCATGCATGGGTTGGTTCTGGAGCAAATTTTAGGTTAGCGATATGCAATGAATGCATGAAGAATATGAGTCGGGTCTTTTAGACTATAAATAATGGCAATTCTTCTAAAGAGAAGGCACAAATGGGCTCTCTCTAATCCTTATATAGCCTTCTATCTGAGTCTGCTGTGTGAGTGAAGATGGAGAGTAAGAGTTGTTACTCTGGGAGGACTTAATCTCCAAGTTCATGTGGCTTGGCTGCACCTACAACCAATAAGGAAGACGAAAAAAAGCCTAACATCATTAAAACTGAAGTTGGCAAGGGAAACTTTCCCTTTTGGGGATCCTAAAATAGAAGTCAGTGTTAAAAAAGAGGATTCGGCCAAAGTTATCAAATCCATTGTTGGATGTGGGGGTTGTGGATCAGCCAAAAAATCACCAAAAAAGGAAGTTAATTGAAGTGTGAATTGGTTGGATGGTTGGGTGCTTTCTTGGGGATTTTGGATTAGGTGTTTTGATTTCGATAGGGTTTTTGGATTCTATGGCTTTTTGTTGTGGATTTTGCTCTTGGCTTTAATGGTTGCAGTGTGCTTCCATTTTGATGAAGTGGCTTTTTGGGTTTATGAAGGGTGCTTTGCTTGTTGATGGGTTTGTTTTGTCTTCCATTTTAATATGTTGGCTGTTTTTTTGTTTGTTCATGAGTTCATTTTGTCAGCTTCCCCTAATTAAAACTTGTTTTATGAGCCTTTCATTTTGACACGAGATTTGTGTGTGGCATGTACACGGTTAAAAATAAAGACGGCTATTTTTAAGATCTGTTCCACATGGAACATCATTTGAGTAGGGATGCAAGTTCGGTACAACCCGGATATTTCTTTGTTCAGTTCGGTACACCCCAAACCGAAATTGATCAAAATCCATTTGGTTCGGTTCGGTATTTTTTTTTTTTTTTGAAACCGAAACCGATTCGGTTTGGATCGGTGTCGGTAAAATATCTACTTTTTAATTTATTTTTTTAATGTATTTTTTTTAAATTTTTTTCTGATTTTTCGGTTTACTCAACCTACCCCTCAATTTTTGGTTTTGAGCCACCCAAACCTAAACCGAATTGGAGTTCGGTTCAATTTGGTTTCAGTCGGTTTTCGGTGTGGTTGGGTCCGGTTCGGGACCCTTGATTTTTGGTTCGATTTGGTTTCAGTTGATTTTCGGTGTGGTTGGGTTCGGTTCCACGTGCATACCATTGGGGGATAAGTTTCTGATTCCACGTGAGATATTAAAGGGAACCTCTATATACACTCCCACATATTTTCTGAAAGCGCCCACTTAATGATGTCGCTCTGGGGGACACTAGCACGTCCTCTCATTAAGTAGGTGCTTTCAGTAATTCGGTGGGCACGAACAGAGGTTCCCAATATTAAGTATCCACTACTAACCACAACTGAAAATCATTGACGGCTTTGAATTACATGATGAAAATTTTTTCGTCCCATTTTTTCATGTAGTTGATCTTGAGATTATGCAAGTATAATCAAATGATCAGATTTGTGGCACACATCCCAAAAAATGATCATGATAATAGCATACATAAAGTATGATGGATGGTTCATGGATCGAGAAGATGAACATGATCATGGTAATACATGAGACATGGTTTATGGATCATTTCTCAAGATTTGTGCCACTCAAAATCAGAATCTTATCGTCGCAAGATACGCCCATGATTTAAAGATCGATTGTATGAAAGATGAGATGAAAATCGATCCCCATCATCTAATTCAAAGCAATCAACAATAATTAATGGGAGATATTTCTGCAGGAGAGTTAGTAGCATTTTGCAAAAAAAAATTGCAACAAAACTTAAGTGCATTGCACTAAGCGAGCAATGCATACAAGTTAGAGATGCAAGGTATCGATCCCCGTACCTCTCGCATGCTAAGCGAGCGCTCTACCATCTGAGCTACATGCTGGCGATTATATGGTGCATCTCCAAACCTTAAAAAACAAAATAATTTTTTTTCAATGAGTAAACTTCGGTGTAGTACTTGCTATGCACGTGGAGAGAGCCAAAGAGAGGTTAAGCAGGTTAAAAATTCAAAAAATCGGTACTTATCAACCAACTCTAAAACCGATACGTATCCGATGATATATATCAATTTTGAACGATACAATGATATGTATCATCCGATATTTTGCTATTTTGTATGGGAGGCACCGATCTAGTACCTTAAATGTATCATATCGGTGAGGTCTAAAATCAATACATATCGAACAATACGTATCAATATCGGACGATATTTTGATCTATGATGTTAAGGATGAGTATACTAGCAACTGATGTACTCTTCGCTTGTGGAAGCTACAGGTCATGTGTTTTAAACTCTACTTTTAAACTCTACGCATGCTTCTGCCCCTGTGTGCAGGTCTCCTTCTTATGTGTTGTACTAAAAATGGATTCTCACTATGTACCAGTTTGCACAGACACTACATCTAGGCTATTTATGTTGTATGACATCTTAAAAAAAAGAAAAGAAAAATAAATAAAAATAAATAATTGATTAATTAAAGAATACTTTGTATGGTACATTATTGCAACCATAAATTCTGTCTCCTTAATTATAATTGTCATTAATGGTTATCCTTTTAATGAATTTGTAGATTTTTATTTTTTTTACGAAAACAAGACATACGCGGTACCCATGTTTTCGTCCGGTCCTAATTTTTCCCTTCTCGCATATGTTTATATACAGTACTAAAAATAAGGAAACTTATTCAAAATAAGAAAAGGAAAAATCAGAAATGAGCAAGTGCTCAAGCTAATAGTTATAAAGTTGGAATTCGGGAACAAAATTGGCAAGGAAAAAGAAGGAAAAAAAATTGACAGAATCTGCAAATTTCGGAGAAAAAATTTGGAAGCATTAATAAAAAAGTAATGGAAATGTTAAAAAAAATATATATATATATATATTGATAAAAATAAAAATAAAAATTCATTTTTTTTTGTAAAATACGCTTTTAAAACATAAAAATAGCGAGTTTTCTTCTTCTTCAAAATTACAAGTATTATTTTAAAAAGACGAGTATTAAATGTATTTTTGACATTTTATGAAAAATCGCGTTCTAAACAAAGTTTTTGTTTCTTTTTTAAATAAAAAATCATCGATTTTGGTAACCATACTCAAGCTGGTCTAGTGAAAGATCAAATATCTGTTAGAAGTTTTTATTTTGGTGGCCGTCACTATGGTCAACCCGTTGACCGGTGAATGGTGTAAGATCAATCTTGAGATGTGTAGTTGCCAATTCGGTGAGTTTGAAGAGAATAAACAATTAATAAGTAAGTCTTTTTGTTATGGTATAATTGTGATTTCTAATCACAATATAATTAGTAATTTAAGTCTTTAATGGGAAATGACTCTTTAGCTATAAATATAAAGGGGGTTTGGTCCCAACGATTGCTCTACACAATTCAATCCTCTCTATTAGCAAAAGCATCCCCATTGTGCTAGGAGATATGAAAAGCGAGAAGATTGACAACCTACCATTAATGGCTCTCATTCAAGGTGCGCATATATTTTTTATTTATGGATTGTTAATTTATTGTTTTTGATTGATCACGCACCTAGATTCTAGGGCATATATTTGGATGGTCGGATCGATTGATCCATTTACATTCAAACAATTGGTATCAGAGCCATGACTAGTGTTTGATATGTCAAAGCATTAGTATATTATTTTTTTGTATGATATTAAGACCTAGAGCGAGAAATTTGGTAATGTAATATCCCGAAAAAATTGAGCGTTGAACTTTGACCTCGGGATCCATGCCCGATTGACTGTAAATTTGATTAAGTGATGGTCAAACTTTGAATTCATGGAGTGATGAATCAACGTGGTGCATATGCGACCTAAGTGTAAAGTATAGTGTTAAATTACAGTCACATACATCTATCTCTGGTGTATGTGCTTAAAACCGAAACCAAAGAGAGGATATAAGGGTTAATAACCCTAGATCCCTTTTGTTTTAGCTATTGAAGAGAGAGTTAAGAAGAGAGAGAGAGGGAGAAAACAAGAGGAGTTATTGAAGTAGGAGTGAATGCAATTCAAGGGCTGATTAGAGCATTTAATGTCGGATTTCAACGCAAGAGGAGCCGTTGAAGCAAAAGCTGGAGCCCTAGCCATTCCAACCTAGATCTTAATCAATTTGAGATTAATTGAAGGTGGGTTTTTAATTGAGGTTAATGCATAGATTGTAGATTATTAAATTCAGTTAAGAAGGGTTTAAAGGATAGATTAAAGGCTTAAAAAAGAAAGGGAAAAGTTTTGGAAGAACAGCCAGAAAGGGGGCTGAATCGGACCAAATCGATTAATTGAAATTGGGATTCGATTAATCGATTTTGGTCTGAAAGTTGAAAAGTCAAGTAAGCCCGATTTCAATTAATCAATTTGGATGTTCGATTAATCGATTTGGAAATCGACTAGTCGACCGGGTACCTCCAGTGGCTGGAGAAACATGTCCTGGGAAAATCGACTAATCGAGTTGAGAAATCGATTGATCGACTTTGAATTTCGATTAATTGATTTGGGATCGACTAATCGATTTTAGACCTTCGACTACTAGATTTGAGAATCGGCTTTGCTATGCGAGGGATTTCGATTAATCAATTTGGGATCGATTAATCGATTTTAGATTTCGATTAATCGATTTTGGGAATCAATTAATCGAATTGGGTTTCGATTAATCAATTTTGGGAATCGATTAATCGATTTTGGCAGATTCAGTTGACTTTTATAGTTTTACTTTGAGATTCATGGAGGGTCTAGGACCTTTTTCATTACATCTTTAGTGATGTATTGCATGTGTTATGATGTACCATAGGTGGTACGTGTGAAAGCGAGCACAAGGAGCCGTGTGGGACCTTGATGCTTGGACCTTCAGAGAATTGAGGTAGGGAACACCTTGAACATGTACTTTAATTGCAAGAGCATGTATGAAGTGATATATTCATCAGAATTGAAAATGTTTTAACTATGAAAAACTTTGTGAAAACGGGTGTATGTGTGACACCAAGAATGTGATAATGGCATCTGTGTGATGCGAGTAACTAAGATCAAATTATCTAGTGAGAATGAGTCATCCCCAGGGGATGAGAAAGTAATAAAGGCATCAGTGGATGCGAGTAAGTTATACATCCCAGAGATGTATATATGATTGAATAATTACTGTTGAGGCCTAACTGATATAAGATATTACTTTACACGGTAAACAACTGTATGTAAAACACATGTTATTTTTGTTATTTACGGTTTGTTTAGGATACCCAACCGACGTGGCGGGATACCCACGACTGACGCGGTATGATATCCGTGACCGTTACGACGGCCAATCCATACACCAGTGCGGAGGTTTATCCCTACACAGTAAGCACATCCCAGGGATGTTGAGATGAGTTTTAACCCCGCTGCCTAGTGAGAAAAGGGCTTGGGTCGTATTCCCAGGGAATACATTTTAACAACTTTCTATTTAGACGACGATAAAGGGTCTCTCATCAGGGCTCGATGCTATATTGCTCGGGGATTACTTAAGTTGAAGATTTAAGTTTTGCTTTAGGCCTGTTCAGTGTCATTCATGATAAATCAACAGTAAAGTAAGACATGCTAATTATCAGTAAACTTGAATTCAAATCATCAGCTTTTAAACTGTTTTTCTAACAAATGCATAGACACATCATGCTTAGAATATCATGGAATATATGTGAGTTTTGATTTATATGTTCATTGTGTTATTCCCCATTGAGCTAGGATGTAGCTCACCCTTTAGACTATACGTCACAGTTCCTTTGTTACAACAGCTGAGGCTTCGGGGGACGTAGATCCGGGTGATTCGGATTACGTGCCTGGAGACGAGTTAGAGCCTCCTCCCGAGGACTTCTTCTAGGAGACTCTGCTGTGTACTTTGATAGAGAGTAGTTTTGAGAGCGGATTTGTACGGCTTGGTATGTCAAGCCTTTAGTTTGTTAAAACAATGTAATTAAATTGATTTATTTCTTTTGGCGAACCATTTGGGGTGATCTATTTATCACCGATGGTTCAGATCGGTTCTCTGTTCATGCAGTGGCATGAAAGTAGAACTGTCTTTTATTTATGCTAGATGGGCATGTTACTTTTTCCGCCTTATGAAATTAATTGCTTTATGTTTTTATAATTGCTTGTTATACCAATGTTTCGTGCATAGTTTTGGGGTACGGTCTGGAGGATCGTGCTGATGATACAGGTTTTGGGGTGTCGAAATCCGGGTTGCCACAGGTAATGTTCGAAAATTTGAATCTCTCCCACAATACCCTCTCAAGGGTTCAGCTCCATGTTCGTTTGAGCAGATGATCTGTTTATCCTCTATTGATTTATCGTACATCGATTTGGTGGGTTCACTTCCAAATATCACAAGGCTCCAATAGATCCTTTTCACGAACAACAGAAGACTATTTGGTAAAATTGCAGCCTTGCCGTGAAACTGCAGCCTTGCCACCGACTCCCCAAAGTGTATGCAGCTAATTAGAAAAGAAATCTATTTTTTCTTATTAGTTTGCTATTAAAGAGATGATGGGAGAGTTGTAAAATTGGGGATTGAGAGGCTTCAGGTTGGGATTCGTGGGTTTTAATTTTTAATAGAAGAGAAGAAGACGACTTGAATGCGTCTCCTTTTATTCAATGACGGGTCATATAGGCCCCTACCTCAACCCAGCCCATGAATCCAAATTTGCACATGACCCGGCTTGGTTTGTGATCCGGCCCGGTCGATGACCGGACTCGGGTCATGACCCGATCCAACCCATGGTCCGGTCCAGTCCATCGCCCAACCTGGCCCATGATTTATGACCCGATTTGGCCCGTTCATCTTTAAGGCCCAATTATGATCCGTACTATTTCTTATTATTTTTGGGCTATTTTTGAGCTATTTATAGGTCCGATTTTCAGACATTATATATAGATTTTGACTTTCTCGAGCATTTCGGATATGTTTTTGAGGTTTATTTTTGACAGTGAGGTCTCTGTTGTGACGTCTTCATGACCTGATGTTATTTTAATAATTTTTAATCGGATAATTACTGTATATTTGAGTACCATTAATTAGAGTTGGGTATTGGAGGTTGTGCTCCACCACCAAGGTTGGTACTTACATATTATTACACTGGATTATTGTTAATTTTGACACTTAATCACAACACGAGTTGGACTTGGCTTATTTATTTTATTTTATTGATTAATCACTTTTATAACCATCTAAAATATTATCAAATCGAAATTGAGAACATGACTTGGAATGATTCTTCTGCCCAACGGTGATAATATTTTCTATTGTTATAGTTTTCAAAGTAAGATTTATTTTCGTAAAAGACAGTGTTACAAATTTAGTGAAAGTGTGTAAAAGACAGTGTTACAAATTTAGTGAACATTGACGTCACAACTTAAGGGATTACTTCTGCCTAACGGTGATGAATCACTTAATATTATGTGATGGTTGTATTTTACTATTCATTATTTAGTGTGTGGGTACCGCTAGCGTGTTGTGATTCGACCAAACGGAGGGTCATAACGACACAATTAGTACCACAATCATTAATATAGATTGAGGAAGCAGCTAGTGTGTTATGACTCGACCCAACGGAGGTTATAATGATACAAATTATTTCTCAATAAAATCACATTGATTTTAATTTCTATTATATTCCTTGATATATTTTAACTCCTGCGTCACATACTATAATTATAACCTTGTGGAATTGATAGCTACTTCAATTATATGTGGATATAATAAGGCCCTTAATTATTGTGTAACATTGAACCCATCTTCTATAACTAATATGATTGGTGGAATTAAATTTTTGAGTGGCTTAAATTATGGTAAATGAAAGGAACAAGTTGCAATTGTTCTAGGCTGCATGGATCTTGATTATGCTATATGATCTGATAAACTCAAAGTGTTCACTGCTAATGCCTCAGCTGAGGATCTGGCAGTGAACAATACGGATTTGAAAAAATGGGATAGATCAAATCGTATGAGCCTCATGATCATAAAGAGTTCCATTACTGATGCGATCCAGGGAGGTATTCCTGACTCGCACAATACAAAGGAATCCATGCAAGCCATTCAGGAATAATTTCAGGGGACTTCTAAAGCACTTGCAAGTAGTCTTATTGTTAAAATGAGAACCATGAAATATAATGGTTATAGTGGCGTACGGGAGCACATTATGAGAATGAGTGGCATGACAACTCAATTGTAAGAAATGGACATGAGTTTTTCTGAGGGTTATCTTGTTCACTTCATTATGACTTCTCTTTCTGCATAATTTGGCTCATTTAAGATTAATTATAATACGCAGAAAAAGAAATGAAAGATGAACGAGCTAATCGCTTACTGTGTCCAAGAAGAAGAAAGACTTCGGGTTGAAAAACCTGATAGTACTCATTACGCCGCTCTTGGACCATCGAAAGGAAATTTCAAGCGCAAGAAGGGATCATATAAAGAAAATAATGTGAAAGCTTCTCCACCAGAAACCAAACAAGGAGAAGCTAACGGATCTATTTCTAGCATTAAGTGTCACTTCTATAAGAAGAAGGGACACATTAAGAAGAATTGTCAGAAATGCAGAGATTGGCTAATTAAGAAAGGTAATGACCTAGTCTTTGTATGTTTTGAATCACTTTATGTTGATGCTTCACGCAATATTTGATGAACAGATTCTGGTGCAACTATTTACATAAGTAATTCAATTCAGGGATTTTGATCCAGCAAGAAGCTAAGTAAAGGCGAACGAACCATTAAACTCAAAAATAGAGTAGAAGCAGACGTGGAGGCCATTAAGACTCTTCGTCTTATTTTAGATAGTGCTTTCATTTTGGATTTAGTTGATACTATTTATGTTTCAAGTATCACTAGAAATCTTATCTCAATTTCTAAATTGGATTCATTAGGTTTTGAATTTAAATTTGGACATAATATTTTTACTCTATTATTTGATTCCGATATTGTGGGTGGTGGTTCATTAGTGGGCAATCTTTATCAGTTGAACTTGGATTCATCTTATGTCCAATCTTTAGTTTCTATGCATGTGGATGATAAAATTAGTAAGAAACGAAAACGAGCAATCGACAACTCCTCCATTTTATGGCATAAACATTTAGGCCATATATTTAAGGATAGAATGGAGAGGTTAATTAAAGATGATATAATCGATGCGCTCGATTTCTTTGATTTCAATACTTGTGTAGATTGCGTTAAGGGAAAACTCACAAAGACTAATAAGAAAGGAGCTATCAGAAGCACGAGTTTGTTGGAAATAATCCACACTGATATTTGTGGACCGTTTCCAACTCCTGCTATTGGTGGCCAAAAGTATTTTATTACCTTCACTGATGATTATTCTCGTTTCGATTATATATTTTTCATTCATGAGAAATCTGAGGCCTTGGATATGTTTAAAATCTTTAAAGCCGAAGTTGAGTTATAACTCAATTCGAAGATTAAAATTGTGAGATCTAATAGAGGCGGAAAGTACTATGGTAGATACTTTGAAACAGGTCGCAATCTAGGACCATTCGTCCTGTATCTATAAGAGCATGGCATTGTCGCTCAACACCATGCCGAAAACACCTGAATAAAATGGTGTAGCTGAGCAACGAAATCGTACTCTTATGGATATGGTGAGAAGCATGTTGTGCAACTTTAAGTTGCCTATGTTCTTGTGGGGAGAAGCCTTAAAGACAACGATGCATATCTTGAATCAGGTTCCTAGTAAGGCTGTTCCCAAAACTCCTTATGAGCTATGGGTAGGAAGAAAACCAACTTTATGATATTTACACATTTGGGGTTGTTTGGCTGAAGCAAATGTGTACAACCCATAATTAGGAAAATTAGATCCTAAAACTATAAGCTATCATTTTATTGGTTACCCTGATAGGTCAAAAGGCTACAGATTTTATTGCCCCACTCATAGTATCCGGATTGTTGAGACTAGGTATGCAAAATTCTTTGAAGATCGTAAGAACAATGGAAGTGTTGAGCCTAGGAAAATCACTTTTGAGGAAAATCGGGTTATAATTCCTATCCCTTTTGTTCAAGATAAAGTGGCACCAACACCAGTTATTCAAGCAAATATTGATGTACATGTGGCTATACCTATTGAAACACTCCACATTGAGGAGGTTCTTGCTCTCATGGCGACTGCCAATGATCAACCATTGCGTAGATCAGAGAGAGCAAAGAAGCCAACCATTTTTTATGACTATATAGTTTACCTCAATGAGAATGAGTATGATTTTGGAAAGGAATCAGATCCTGTTTCCTTTAGCCAAGCCATGAAGAGCGATAAATCTACTAAATGGCTCGAAGCCATGAAAGATGAGTTGGAATCAATGAAACATAACTCGATCTGGAATCTTTGTGAGTTATCTGAAGGAGTCAAGCCTGTAGGCTGTAAATAGGTATATAAAACCAAGCAAGACTCCAAAGGTAATATAGAAAGATACGATGCCAGGTTAGTCGCTAAAGGTTTCAGTCAAAAGGTGGGAATAGACTATAAAGAGACATTTTCTCCTGTCTCCAGAAAGAAATCCTTTCGGATAGTCATGGCATTAGTAGCTCATTTTGACTTAGAATTGCATCAAATGGATGTTAAAAGTGCTTTTCTGAATGGTGACTTGCATGAAGATGCCTTTATGACACAACCTGAAGGTTTTCAGGTTGAGGGGGAGAGTCATTTAGTTTATGGACTCAAAAAGTTTATATATGGTTTAAAGTAGGCATCTCGACAATGGTACTTAAAATTTAACGGAGTCATTTCAAATTTTGGTCTTAAAAAAAATACTGTGGATCAATGCATATATCTTAAAATCAGTGGGAGCAACTTTATCATCCTTATTTTATATGTTGATGATATATTACTTGCAAGTAGTAATTTGAGCATGTTACATGAGACCAAGAACTTTTTATCAAAAAGTTTTGATATGAAAAATCTTGGTGAAGCTTCCTATGTGATAGGAATTGTGATTCATCGAGATAGAGCTCGTGGCATATTGGGATCGTCTCAAAGAACTTATCTTGATAAAGTTCTTAAAAGGTTTAACATGCAAAATTATTCCGCTATTGTTGCCCTGTCATTAAGGGTGATAAATTTAGTTTACTTCAGAGTCTCAGGATCGATCTGGAGAAAAAGCAGATGGAGACAATTTCCTATACATCGGCAGTTGGGAGTCTCATGTATGCATAAGTCTGTACTCGTCCAGACATAGCGTATATAGTTGGCATGCTTGGTAGGTACCAATGTAATCCTGGTTTAGATCATTAGAAAGTAGCCAAGAAGATTTTTCACTATTTACAAGAGACTAAAGGACACATGCTCATGTACAAAAGGATGAATAACCTTGAAGTTATTGGTTATTCAGATGCTGACTATGTAGGGTATCAAGACACTCGTAGGTCCACATCGGGTTATATTTTTATGCTTGCAGGTGGACCTATATCTTCGAAGAGCGTTAAACAAACGCTGACTACTTCGTCTACTATGGAAGCAGCATTTATTATATTTTTTGAGGCAATATGTGAGGCGATATGGTTGAGGAATTTTATCTCAGGGCTTCGAGTTGTTGATAGTATTTCAAGGCTACTGAGAATCTTATGTGATAATTCCGCTGCGATAGCTATCTCTAATAACAACAAGACTAGTGGAGGTTCCAAATATATTGATATTAAATATCTTGTTGTAAGGGAGAAAGTTCAGAATCAAATTGTATATGTTGAAAAGATCAGTATGACACTTATGTTGGCTGACCCTCTCACTAAAGGCTTACCTCCCAAGCTCTTCTCGGAGCATGTTGCGCGCATGGGATTAACAGATATTTTTGATAGCCTTTGAGAGTGAATATATTTATTTAATTGATTTAGAAATAAAGATTATTTATTTGCTTTTCCATTTTTATGCAAATAAAAATTTGGAACATATGGTGCCAGTAGATGGCAATACAGTAGGACCAGTAATAGATTGAGTTTACATGTAATCACCATTCAATTTGTAAATTTGTAATCTATGTGAAATCATACTAGTTGGAATTCATGTCAGTGATGACTTCCAATACGACAACTAATGACCGGTCATGTATCGATGACATGAAATATTGACTACATTGATTCTGTGTTGAAATTCTCACTGGACCGAACTGATTATAAAGACTTTGATTGTGATTGATCATGACTTACCATTCAAAGAAAGTTAGCTAACATTTGATAATCGGAGTTTATTGATATAGTGTGGCCAAGTGGGAGACTATTAGAAGTTTCTATTTTGGTGACCATCACTATGGTCAACCCGTTGATCGGTGAATGGTGTAAGATCAATTTTGAGATGTGTAGTTGCCAATTCGGTGAGTTTGAAGAGAATAAGTAATTAATAGGTAAGTCTTTTAGTTATGGTATGATTGTGATTTCTAATCACAATATAATTAGTAATTTAAGTCCTTAATGGGAAATGACTCTTTGGCTATAAATATAAAGGGGGCTTGGTCCTAACGTTTGCTCTACACAATTCAATCCTCCCTATAATTAGCAAAAGCATCTCTATTGTGCTAGGAGATATTAAAAATGAAAAGATCGTTGAAGATCGACAACCCACCATTAATGGCTCACATTCAAGGTGCGCATATATTTTTTATTTATGGATTGTTGATTTATTGTTTTTGATTGATCATGCACCTAGATTCTAGGGAATATATTTGAATGGTCGGATCGATAAATCCATTTAGATTCCAACAATATCAACATAAATGGGCCATAAACCGTATAAGAAAAAATAGAACTATTAAATACTAGAAGGGCCATATATATAGATCACAAATGATTGAGACCTCTCACACATAAATGGGGGCCCTATTAATGAAAATTAAAAAAATTTGGGCTACGAGCCTTTAAAGAATTGACTGACAAGGAGCATGGTATCAATAGGGGGCCTATTAAAGAAAATTAAAAAAATTTGGCCTACGGGCCTTTAAAGAATTGACTGACAAGGAGCATGGTATCAAATATCGGCCGATGCCGATACACTTTTTTGAAAAATCGATATGTATTAGCGCTGATACGTATTGATTGTATCCAACTCAATATCAGTATCGGCCGATAGTTGTATTTTTGTTTTTTATTTTATTTTTTAAAATGAGTGGATTAGTATCGATATCGGCCGATTCGTATCGATTGTCCAAGGATTGATACCCGATACCGACATCCGATGCCACATTTTGGGACATGTGACATCCATGGATAGCAGCAGATGACGAGATTTGATGAGGATAGATAACAATAGCTTGTTGAGCTTTATATATAACTTAGAAAATACTTCTTTGGTCAATAACCACAAGAGTCAAAGGGCCATCCTTGAGAGGCTTCTCCAAAGTTGTTAGAATAGGATTATAACCCTTAAACCTTAATTAGTCCCACCCTGGGAAACGAACATATATATATATATATATATATATATATATATATATATATATATATATAGTCAAAGGGGAAAGTGCATTCGGGCGTAGAGATATTTCTATGTCAATTGATATTAGTGCGACACGTAAGCGAATCTTTTGTGAGATGATGGGTGGCATGGGGCCAACTAATTAAGGTTAAACTTTTAAAATATTATAAAAGTTATATTCCTTTTCAGTTGTCATTTTTTACTTTTTAAAAAGTTTTTTTAAACTCTATCTTTTCTCTCTCTTCTCTCTTTTTTTAAGAACAGTGTTAGAGTTACTTTTTCAGATATAGTTTACTCAAAAAATATGAGCGTCCAGTAGCGAAACGCTAGCCCCTAAAATGATGCGCCGACGCTTCGATAGAGAGGCGCCGACGCTTCGATAATTTATTTTTATTTTTTTATCGAAGCACCGACACCCCTAAAACGAGGTGTTGACGCTTCGATAGAGAGGCGTCGGCGCTTCGATAAGCATAAAAAAAAAATATTTTTTTTTTAATTGAAGCACTGGCGCCCCTAAAATGAAGTGCCGACGCTTCGATAGAGAGGCGTCGGCGCTTCGATAATTTATTTTTTTCCCTAAGCGTTGATGCTTTGATAAAAAATAAAATTAATTAATTATTTATTTATTTTAAACAAAGCTTCGACGCCCCTAAAATGAAGCGTCGGTGCTTCGATAGCGCCAACGCTTCTAAAACGAAGTGCTAATGCTTTAATAGAGAGGCGTCGATGCTTCGATATAGAAGCGCGCTCACTATCGGGGTGTTGGCGCCTAGTGTTCGAGGTGTTGCCGCTTCGCTATCAGGCGCCACATTTTTTGAGTAAAAAATGTCTGAAAAAGTAAGTCTGATTATTTCTTGGAAAAATAGAGAGAAGAAAGAGACTTTAAAAAAGTCAAAAATAACGGGTGGAAGGGTATTTAAATTTTAAAATATTTTAAAAGGGTAACCCTAGTTTGTAAAGTGGGCCCCACGCCACCTACCACTTCACAAAAATGACGCTACGTATCGCGCTCATATCAATTGGCGTAGAGATATCTTCAAGTGCGAGTGCACATCCCCGGACCTCTCTCTCTCTCTCTATATATATATACATGGATTTTTGCATTTACCCCCCTAAGTTATTCCGAAATTGGATTCTGCCCCCCTGGGTTATACCTATTTGTATTCCGCTCCTTGGAATACAACTTTGCATGCAAAAGGGCCCTTGGGATTAGTCAGCTGTCGTTGACTAACAATTTTTATGAGATGGAGGCTAACGGGATGGCATAATGACCATTTACCCATGTCTAACCCAAGAAATTTATGAGTATTGCCACGGACGTAGCCACCTACGTAGCATAACTTCTTAAACTAATGTTGGCGCCAAAACTTTTATTTCCTTACCCTTGTTAGCATTAGATATTTACATGTTATGCCATTAAGCTATATCAGCCTATATTTACAATCCTGCCAGCCATCAGGCTACGAAAACCGATGTTGTAACCCTCTTATTAGGCTACGACAACTGATGTTGTAACCCTCTTATCAGGCTATATAGCCCATATTTATAATTGTGCCATCAATATATAACTTATCATATTTACAACATTGTGATCAGGCTATAACAATGATGTTGCTATAGTAGCCGATGTTGTAACTCTGCCATCAGCCGGACAACTATATAGGCCATCAGCCATTAGTTTACAAGAGCCGATAGTTTACCCTTGCGATCAGGCTATATAGCACATATTTACAACACCTGCCATAAGTGTACAACTTTTCATATTTACATCCCTGTGATAAAAAATACAAGCCAAATAACTTTCTAACTTGTAAACATGATTTGGCTATAACAACCCATATTTACAACCCTGTGATAAGGCTATAGCAGCCCATATTTACAATCATGTCATCATGCTACACCAGCTCATATTTACAACCATGTGATTTGGCTATAATAACCCAAATTTACAACCCTGCGATCAAGTTATAGCAGCCCATATATACAATCATGTCATCAAAGTAAATTAGTTATTAACTAAATAGGCAATCCACATTCAATAGTAACTAAACACAATCAAGAAAAAATCATAACACCTATTTTCCTTCAATTTTCCTTAATGTTGCAGTCACCTCCAATTTCTTGGAAAGCTCTTTGACTTCAACGGTAACCTTCAATCTAAATTCCCTTGAATCAATAGCAACTTTCACAGATATGTTATTTATGCCTCATGTTGCATCGGTATTGACATCCGCTATATATTTTACATCTTGTACTCCAATATCGATCCATCTAAAGAAGTCACACATATAACACCTAAAATATTTTCTACTTGGGTTCTTCGCCGTCGGAGAAGTGAAAATTCTGGATGGCTTACCACAGCGACAAGGTGGACTAAAGTCAGTCATCTTCTGATTCGGACAGTCCCTAACCCAATAAACCAATTGTTTACATCCGAAGCAAATGTCCATGATGTTATTTTAGTAAGTACAATAGTAAGATACAACAAAATTTCAACCAATTAGAGCAACATAAAGCAAGTATAACTGCAAGTAGAACATAGTTCATACAAGATACATAAGCGAGTTACAACAGTAACATACAACAAAGTTCCAGCCAAAATGAAGTAAAATAAAGCAAGTACAACAACTTATATAAATATAGAAACATGAAAGAAATTAACCCATAGCTGCACATATATTGTATCACAACAAGTACAACAGTTTATGCAGCCCAATAATATGAACTGATTCCTATATCAGAAATCCAAAATAGCTGCACATAGATTGCGTTCATTACATGATATAAGTTGGTAATGTATAAATGATATTAGTTGACTTACATGGATAACACTGGTTGATATCCTACTACATCAGGGTACTTGATTGGCTTTTTGCTACATCAATGTATATCAGGCTACTGATATAGCCTGATATCAGTTGGTAATGTATACATGATATCTGCTGGATTATATCAGGCAAGAAAGAAAACAGTGAAACAATCATACACTGATATCATTTATACCCTGGATTATATCAGGTTACAACAGTGTATACATTGTAATGTATGTTATCAGTTGATAACTGATAATAGTCATGTAATGATAGCTTGTATTCACTGACAACAGTCATATAATGAACAATGCTACATATAATTAATCAGATTGTAATGAACCAGGCTGTGTATACATGATATTAGTCATGTAATGAATCGGGCAGTGTATACATGATATCAGTCATGTAATGAACCACGTTGTGTATACATGATCTCAAGTTGATAATGTATAACCAGAAGTGTATAATCAGTTATAATGATAGCCATGATATTATGTATACAATGTAATACACTGATAAAGCATTGTATAACCAGACTGTATATACATGATATCAAGTTGGTAATGTATAACTAGCAGTGTATAACCAATCATGTATATCATGATATCAGTTGGATTATATCAGGTAAGATAGAAAAATAGTGAAATCATGTATACACTTGATTATATCAGATGTATTATAATAGACATGTAATGAAAATAGTGAAACAATCATACACTGATATTGTGTAGACACTGATACCATACATTCTTTGAAATGTATACACTGATTAATTACACAAGAAAGAAAATCGACAATTACCTATGTTCGGCTGTGGGTTATATCTTGCGCACAACATTTATTAGGTTCTTCTGTCTGTCCGACATGAAGATTAGATTGTTGGATACCCTATGGCTTGTTGCAACTGCTCAGCAAACCAAGTCCAACTCTCTTTATTTTCTTGCTCTATCACCGCATATGCCAGCGGAAATAACCTGTAATATCCCAAAAATCTGCGTTAAACGGTGACCTCAGGATCCGTGTCCGACTGGTCATAAGTTTGACCAAGTAGGAGTTCACTAGTTGACTCAAGAAAAGATGAGCGGATATGATGTGAATTTGAGGTAAGTGGGTGGAGTGTAGTATAGATCTAGAATCACATACACCTATCTAGGTGTATGTGCTCAACACAAAGAGAGTAGGGATATAAGGGTTTAAAGAGCCCTAGCTTCATTGTTTTGGGTTGTTGAAGAGAATTAAGAAGAGAGAGAGAGAGAGAGAGAGAGAGAGAGAGAGAGAAGTAAAGAGAGTTGTTAAGCAAGGAGTAAATGCAAGCCAAGGGAGAAAGATTCGAGTATTTAAAGCCGAATTCAACGCGAAGGATCCTTTGGAGCTAAAGCTGGAACCCTAGTCATTCTAACTTTGAGATTCAATCAAATTGAGATTTGATTGAGGTAAATTTTATGAGAATTAAATGCATAGATCATAGAGGTTTAATTGCAGTTAGAAATATTTAAAATCATAGGATGAATGCTTAGAAAAATAAGGAAAAATTGTTTGAGAATGATTTGGAAGAATAGCCCGAAAGGGGGCTGAATCTGGCCAAATCAATTAATCGAAATTTGATTTCGATTAATCGATTTTGGCCCAGAAGTTGAAAAGTCATGGAAGCCCGATTTCGATTAATCGAAATGAATTTTGATTAATCGATTTGGATTTCTATTAGTCGATTTGGAAATCGACTAATCGACTGAGAAGCTCCAGCCACTGGAGGAAAGTAACCTGGGGAAATCGACTAATCGAATTGAAATTTCGATTAATCGATTTTGGATTTCGATTAATCGATTTGGGATCGATTAATCGATTTTGTGATTTCGATTACTCGATTTGAGAATCGACTCCATTATGTTAGAGACTTCGGTTAATCGATTTGGGATCGATTAATCGAATTTGAAATTCGATTAATCGATTTTGAGAATCGATTAATTGATTTGGGTTTCGATTAATCGATTTTGGGAATCGATTAATCGAATTGCATTTCGATTAATCGATTTTGGGAATCGATTAATCGACTTTGACAGTTTTGCTTAAACTTTATAGTTGACTTTGAGATTCAGGGAGGGTCTTGGACCTTCTTTGTTACATCTTTAGTGATAAGTTACGTGTGTTATGTTGTACCATAGGTGGTATGTGTGATCATGAGCACAAGGAGCCGCGTGGGACCTTGATGCTAAGAATTTCAAAGACTTGAGGTAGGGAACACCTTGAACATGTATTTTAATTTCAAGAGCATATATGTAGTGATATAATTATCAAATTGAAGTTGTTTTTAAATTGAGAAAAACTTTGTGAAAATGGGTGTATGTGTGACACCAAGAATGTGATAAAGGCATCTGTGTGATGCAAGTAATTAAGAACATGTAAATCTAATGAGATTGAGACATCCCCAGGGGATGAGAAAGCAATAAAGGCATCAAGTGTGATGCGGGTATGTATATATCCCAGGGATGCATACATAGGATTGAATAATTACTGTTGATGCCTAACTAATATAAGATAGCACATTTATACGGTGAACAACTATATATAAAGCACATGTTATTTTTATTATTTGAGGTTTGGAGGATACCCCACCGACGTGGCGGGATACCCACAACTGATGCGGCAGGATATCCGTGACCAGTATGGCGGCGAATTCGTACACCAGTACGGAGGTTTATCCGTAACCGTAAGTACATCCTAGGGATGTTGAGTTATGTTTAACCTCGCCGCCTAGTGAGAAAGGGGCTTGGGTCGTATTCCTAGGGAATATATTTTTACAACTGTCTAATTAGATGACGATGAAGGGTATCTCATCGGGGCTCGATGCTATATTGCTCGAGGATTACTTAAGTTGAAGATTTAAGTTTTGCTTTAGGCCTGTTCAGTGTCATTCATGATAAATCAACAGTAAAGTAAGATATGATAACTACCAGTAAACTTGAATGAAATTCATCAGATTTAAACTGTTTTTATTTCAAAAGCATAGACTCATCATGCTTAGAGTATCATGGAATATATGTGAGTTTTAACTTATATGTTCATGTGTTTGTTCCCTATTGAGCTAGGATGTAGCTCACCCTTTAGACTATATGTCGCAGGTCCATTGATAGCAGCTGTAGAGGCTTCGGGAGACGTAGATCCGGGTGACTCGGATTACGTGCCGAGAGACGAGTTGGAGCCTCCACCCGAGGACTTCTTCTAGGTGACTCTGCTGTGTACTTTGACAGAGAGTAGTTTTGAGAGAGTAGTGCGGCTTAGTATGTCAAGCCTTTATTTTGTTAAAACAATGTAATTATACTGGATTATTCTTTTGACGAACCATCTGAGGTGATCTGATTGTCACCCATGGTTCGGGTCGGTTCTCTGTTCATGCAGTGGTATGAAAGTAGAACTGTCTTTTGCGTATGCCAGTTGGGCATATTAACTTCTTCCGCTTTAATGAGATTATTTGCTTTATTTATTTAATTGTGTTTGTTATACCAATGTTTCGTGCTAAGCTTTGGGGCACGGCCTGGAGGATCGTGCTGATGGCACGGGTTTCAAGGTATCGAAATCCGGGCTGTCTCATAACCCCTGATTCCCATCTAACGCCGTAAAGGCAAGCAGGTTGCACTTGTATTTTTCTTTCAAGTCACATCCATTAAGGCCTATGAATGGTCGACAACCAGCCAAAAAACTCATACGATATATTGCGAAACAGATAAACATTCTTTGAAAAGCCCCATCCTCTTCAAGCTTATGCTTCGCGATGCTACTCGGATTAGTTTATAACAACGATAAACAAAAGGAAGGTACAAACTTGTACGATTCTTTAAAAGATCCATAAACACGACCCAATGCTAATTCCTTGCCTCGCCATATGTGATGGTATGAAATTATAACACCGTACTCCTTAAATAATATCTTCGCTAATTTCTTAATTACAATTTCATGGTCAATTATAACTTGTTCCTCCATGCGTCTAAAAATCCATCTAACAGTGGCCATCTTATTGTCATCTCGATTATACCTTGAACATGTATAATTTTCTTTATAGGTTTTGACACGAAATGTAGTATTGTCCTCATATACGGACTCATGAATGTGTCACGAACATTTGGGTTGTGCACACATCGCTGTCACCCTCGTCTTCTCATTCTTCACATGCAACAACTAAAAATCGTGAAGAATCACAAAATGCAACAATGCATCTCTGAAGTTATAGATAGACTCATACATCATCCCTACGGTAAAAATAGGCTTATCTCTTTCCTTCACAAACTCATGCTGGAACCCTATCTCAACCACCTCATCTGAAATGTCATCTCCACTATCCGAACTACCAAATGATTCGTAACCATTCGGATCTTCATAATCAGATAAATGGTTGTCATTATTGCTTTCCGATTGCTCTTTAGTCCTCCCTCTTACATCGTTTGAGAACCCTTTATCCTCATCAGAACATTCACTCATTGAATCTATGCTCTCAAAATCTTCTTCAAAAGAACTATCACCATCATCAAAAGAATTATCATCATCATTGTCTTCTTCCACATAACTTGCATCTCTCCCCCTTTTTTCATAGTTCGGTGTTGTGCAAGGAGGATCTACTTCAATGTTTTGAGGCACCGGGTTTGGCTCAACCTCCAAATATATATCGAATCCCTTCATCTAACGATGTCTCTTGAACATTGTCATCAAATCGGAGTCACATAGGATAGAGACCACTTCATCTCGCCCACCTACACCCAAGTGCCTATACTTGACAAGCGGTGCATGAGTCTGGGGGATGCTGCAAATTTGAATGACATCATTTACTAATATAAGGTACGATGCTCAATCCATATCGACAGAACATTCATCGAATTTTTCTCCTACGTCTCTATTGCGGCAACTGTATTTGATGAAGGAACCTCTCTAATGAACCCTCAATTTTATATAATCTTCGAATAAATTTGGTCGGTTCATCATCCTAACCTATATAGATAAACTGTAAATTGTCGAGCCATTACACAGTAAACAACCACCAAGAAGTAAAGTTGCACCTATGTATACATCTAGACAAATAAAATAACTTACCATTATTTAAAATTGCACCTACTATAGTTACTCTATTATAAAATAGGATAAAACTATATAATAATAAAAATGGATTTTGTCCCCTCAAACTACGATTTTATCCTAAAAAAAACTAGGGTTTTATCCCTAAAAAAAACTAGGGTTTTATCTATTGTACGAAAAGGAAATAACAAAAATCAGAATTTACAAATTGAAAAAATAAAAAGGAAACTATTGTCTTACCTTAAAAGGATGACATGTTTGAGTTTCAGAAGTAACGCGTTAGACAGAGAAGAAACCCTAATCGTTTCTTAAAAAACCTATTCTTCCAGGCTTGACCAGCTGCATGCATGCATATAAAGCACCAAATTTTAGTGAAATAAACCCTAAAAAACAAAAGGGAAATCATTTCTCTAACATTTATGAGACGTTTGAGTTCCAGAAGCAAGGCGTTAGAGAAGAAGCCCTAATCGTTTCCCAAAAACCCTGTTCTTCAAGGCTCAATCAGCTGCATCGGCTGCATGCATGCATATAAAGAATCAAAGTATAACGAAATAATTGACAAAAATTGTGAAAAAAACTCTAAAATCCAGAAAGAAAATAATTTCTCTTACCTTTCTAAGCCCTTAAACCCATTAATCTTCTCCTCTCTTGACCGGGAATGAAAACCCTCTTCTCGCTGTCTATTCGAACGAAACTGGAGTGGAGAGGAGAGGTGTTATGGCCCGTCGTCAGAAAGAGAGAGGGATAAAGAGGAAGGGTGGAGATGGTATTTGTAAAAAGTAGCCTCTCTTAAGTGACTGACGCTAACATAACCAAGTATTTACTAATGTTTGGTCATGGTAAGGGCCCTTTAGCCCGCGAAATAGTATTCCGGGGAGCGGAATATATATATAAGTAGGTGTTAGTGTATTTAAGTTTTCTTATATTAAAATGTTAGATGTCAGTAATATCATTCCCTCAACAACTACCATCTTTTTAGATAGATGATAAATTGTTATTTAAGTTTACCCAATTTTAGTCCATCATGGGCATGGGTTTATACATTATAAAATATTTCATTAATTTATTATTTATTTTTCTATGGTTAAATTGATGATAAATTATTTTTAACTTTTTTATTTTTCTAAAACTTCGTGAGAAGAGTGAACGCTAAAGGGCATGGTATCAAGTATCGGTCAATACGTTCAGCAATACATATCGATATTTTAGCCAATCGATACCAATACCATATACTAGTTTAGGGTAATCTTATCTGATATTAGTCGATATATGCGTGTATATCGGTAAATACGATCGAATATCAAACAATATCTACTAATTTTGAAATTTTCTTAATGCTTTTTTATAAAAAAATATTTTATTTTTATTAAAAAAAGGAGCCATTACTTGCACACGTTTTTCAAGCAATTGCACCAAATTTAAAGAAAGACTTAGTATTTTAGGGACATGTGATATGTAAAAATGCAATATAGGCCATCTGATTTGAAGTTCATGATCAATAGATCTCTAGTACATAAAATTGGTGCAAAACACGATACTTGTCATATGATCTATTGTAGTCAACCGTTGAATTATATAATAGTCTTTGACTCCATTTAATCAAATGATGAAAATTATATTTTGTTCTAAACTTTTGCAATTAATATCTTTAAATCATGGCCTTCAAATCAAACGGCTTAGATGGTGTTTTCATATAATAGAGGTCGCCAAACTTGCAAGTCTTTCTTTTAAATTTGGTGCAATCCAGTGCAATCACTTGAATAGTGTGTGCAAGTAATGACTCCCATAAAAAAATCATCTAATTATTTAAGTTTAAACTATAGTTTTAAGATCATAAGTCTATAACTTGTATAATTTAAAAAAAAAAAAAAAATTTAGTAAGAAGAAAAAAGGCATCAGTGTAACAGCCGAGACCGATACCCGATACCGAGTCAGAATTTTCTACCCTGCTAAAGGGAGGATGAGTTTCATGTGGCACCCACTGCTACGTGGCACCTGACAAGATGAAAATAAAGAGACCGGTCTAGTGTGAGAACTGTATATTGGTGTTACGCAGCTTCTTTACTTTACCTGTTTTCAGTACGTGATAGTATATTTATATGGTAAATGATAGGGTTGTGCAGAAACCAACCCGAACCGACCAAACCGATCGAAACTGACCCGAATTTCGGTTCGATTTCGGTTTTGGGACATATCGGTTCAGTTTCGATTTTGAAAAATAGAAACCAATAGTTATCGGTTTGGTTTCGGTTTTAACGTTAAAATATTGAAACCGAACCGATAAGAACCGATGAGAAACCAATAGTGGTGCATGCCTGAGATTAGAGTTCAGTGAAGCTATTGGAATCTCGATATGATTTTTCTATTATCTGCATGCACGTGTTTAGATGGATCTTGTTCATGTATTGTCTTCTGAATTGGTTTGTGAAAAATATGTTTCAATCATTTATTTTCTCTATTTTGATTTATATTTTTTCTCTTTATGTAAAAAATCTGAATATATATATATATATATATATATATATATATATATATATATATATATATATATATATATATATATATAAGTTGTAATGCAATGAAAATATAAAATAACTATAAAGGGTCATGTGTCATGAATCTGGTCGATCTGGAGAATACATGTTGGCAACCCATATCATGCATTTGAAAAATGCTTGACATTTCACAGATTAGATGATTGCTAAATAGATGGGTGAAAATTTTATGAACAACTGTCTAAAATTTGGCATGCAATTAAATGGTTAGGGTTGCTTGACATTCTACTTTCGAGCTGTCTATTGTATGGATTTATGCCGTCGAGACCTATCAGTGTGTACTAATAATCGGTGCATCTGCCCATCGATCTGGACTGTCCGATAGGTACATTAATTTCTTTAAAATGTTCTTAACCATCTGATCAATCACCTACTTTTGGATGGTTCATAGCGAATTAGCGATATAGGAAACAACTTATAGAGTCTTCAATGATTTGACTCTTATGAATTGGCAATGACTTCCTAATTAATTTTTTTTTTTAAATTTAGGTTTAGAAACCAAAAACCGACTGAACCGATAATTATCGGTTCGGTTTCGGTTTCATAAAATAGAAATCGATAGTTATCGGTTCGATTTTGCCCCAAAACCGACCCGAACTGACCCAATAACACCCCTAATAGACGATAGATCTTGGTAAGATTATTTCCTTAATAACTATTATCTTTTTAAGTTTGGAAATAAAAATAATCTCTAACATCTGATTCAAAACAGTTAACTATTTTTTCACTATAAGCGTCCTTAAAGATTTAATAGGTGCAAATAAATATTTAAAAAATATAGAATATGAAGTTACAATATGTGGAGAAAGCATAAGCAATTAGGGTTCTCGTATAATCTCAGCGGATCCATACCGATTCTGATTATTCGGGCCAAAATTGATCCGGACCAGCCGATTCAGATCGGAATCAGCCTAGATTTCAAAGCATGATCCTAAGATAATTTAAAAGGGGGGCATCTTGAATTTTGAAGGCTATGAATTAATTACCTTTGGGTAGCCTTATTTTTACCTACCGAACTTCTGTGGGCATAAGAAGCCGTTGCTTTGAATTGCATTACGGAGATTGTTTTTCGTCCCAAGGATCCTCACAATGGATCTTGAGACCACAGATGTATCATCAGACGGTCAGATTTGATTCAAAGTTTGTCTGAGAACTACATTTGATCATATAGGCATGATCACATTCACTTTTTGAGATGTGTGTCACATGAAATGAAAATCTACTCTTTTATGTAACACCCATGGTCTCAAAATTCATTTTTTTCATAATTGGGTATTCTGGCCTCCTAGATTGAGCACTCGACTAATCCTCGAGGCACGTGCACACCTCATTTTACCACAATCGGGTCAGCACAGGATAAATCCCTAGGGCAGCTCTTAAGGGGGCTATTGAACTCAGTCTAATTAAGATCTATTGCGTGAAAGATTGGGATGAAAAACGATTTCCTCCATCATAGTCAATGATTTTTAAGATCCGTGCCCTTAGAAATTTGGTAGGTGCAAATAGAGCTACCCACAACCATTTTAACCACTAAATAGTATGAATCTAAATAGGACCCATTTTAGGACATGAGAGTATGTGACATCTATGCATGGTTCAAAATTTTTGCCGAAATGTTTCGGTCCCTCCGAAACCGAAACAAAAACCTATAATTTCGTTTAATTCCGGTTCCCATTATAATTTTTAGCCAAAATTCAAAATTTCGATTACGGTCCAGCCCGAAACCGAAACAAAATCCGAACATTTTATCCTTGCATCCATGGATAAACAATAACTTGTTGAGATTTATATGACTTAGAAAAAACTTCTTTGGTCACTAACGACAAGAGTCAAAAGACCATCCACTTATTGAAAAGTAGAGTAGGGAGCCAGGTGCCAAATCGGGTATAGTCCCGTATATCAGCCGATGCCGTTGCCGATAAGATACACTATTATTAAAAAAAATATAGATTAAAGGAAGGAGGTATTGACCGATACCGATACTGCTATCGATACTGTATTAGGGTTGTATTAGTATCAATTGGCCAAGATACTGATACATATGGCCAATATGTATTGGTATCGGCCGATACTTGATACCATCCTCTCCTCTCTCGGACATTAGAGTAATTAACTCAAAGGGCTATAGACAGGACCGGCCTTGGACCAAGGCGGCGGCCTTGGGCCCCCGATTTTCAAGCCCCCCCTCCGAAAAAAAAACTCTTCTAAAAGCAGGTTTATATATATATATATATATATATATATATATATATATATATATATATATATATATATATATATATATATATATATATATATATATATATGGGAAATTTGCACTTTCGGCCCTATATGTTTGCGTATTTGCAGGAACGGCCCTATAGTTTCAATCCTTGCATAAATGGCCAGCTCCAAGCCTAGCCGGGTGCACGTCAGATATCTATATATATGCTTCTCTATGCAAGCATTGAATCTAGAATTTTTGTACCATCTTTTAACAATTTTTATCTCTCTTGGAAAGCGATTTCGAGATTCCACTAAAGGTCGTATAACATAGAGAATACAACAGGCTAGGTAAGATATCGAGTACAATATCTTTTAAGTTATTGTTTTCCAAATTTCTCGCAACATCGTAGGAAGTCCAAGATATCTTAAGATATCGGTCGATAACTTAAGATATCGACCGATATCTTAAGTTATCGACCGATATCTTAAGATATCGTTTGATATCTTAAGTTATCGATCGATATCTTAAGTTATCGACCGATATCTTAAGATGTCGGCCGATAACTTAAGATATCGACCGATAACTTAAGATATCGGTCGATATCTTAAGTTATCGGCCGACATGTTAAGAGGTTTTTTTTTTTGTTTTTGGATTATGGTTTACGTTAAAAGTCCATCCATCGGCTATATATCTTAGGATATCGAGCGATAACCTATGATTGACAAAAACTCTAAAGTTTTCATTCCTTTAATTTTTTTAATAATATTTTTAAACAATTGTAGCGCTAAGTCAAGTATAACTCTTTATAAACAACTAATTTTAATTTTAATTTTGTAAATATTATAGGTTGAAATGGATGTTCCCCTTCTTTGCCATTTTGATTTCGTACGCGTGAGAGATAATACTTACAACGGAGGACATCGGAGGATTGTCACTGTCACGGAGAATATATCATTTCTTTGAGTTTATAGAAAATGTACAAAGTCGTGGACACTAGGAAGAACATTCTATTACATTTACTGTTTCATTACGCATAGGGAATGAGCTTGTATTTGCCGAATTGTCTGACTCTGATGATCTTACAAACTTATTTAGAGCATATCGTATCGGTGATGGTGTTATAAATATTTATATCGAAAAATCATTAGTCACTACTGTAGCAGAAATTTTGCCGTCTTTAGAAACATTTCAACCGTTTAAGGAAACAAACGAAGATGATCATGATGTTGGAACAGAACATTTGATTGAAAATCAAGGAATACGGTATAAAGAGGAGAACATTGTTGCACCGATAATAGCCGACGATGATAGAAATATAAATATAGGATTCCGCCCCTACAGTAAACTTCCAGAGCAACCCTATTCAGACATTCCGATGAGTGAAGGCGATGAAGATCAAGGCTATTCTCATCAAATGAATCCGATGCATGATACATCTCAGTTCAACTTCGATTCGGTAAATCAGTGGGAAACGTTTTTAGTCGGCCTTAGTCCATATCAATGGCCTTCGGAACAAATAGCTTCGGAGCCAACGATAATCGAGCCTTCAACAGAACAGCCTCTCATACATCAAACGTTCTCGCATCGGCTAACATCAATCCAAACAACTGCACATCAACCAAGCGTACATCGATGGGCTCAATCCCAATCACGTAATAACCATCCAGTCGATGACGGTGATAGTGATCCTGAAAATAATGAAGCCCCGCCGTCTCCCACTTCGCGTGTTTATACTAATAGGGGAATTGATCAACCTCTGGTGGACGAAGACTATCAGCTTAATGACTCGGAAGGGGGGTACATGGATTCAGACGATGAGGTACTGTATGAAGGAGGAACGATTACCATTGGTCAGGAGTGTAGAAATAAGAAATCATTTCAAAAGTTCTTAAAGAATTTGCGATGACAAATAATTTTTAGATTAAACCAATAAAAACCAGTCCTCTTCGAGTAACTGCGAGGTGTGTTGAAGTAGGATGTGCTTGGCGAATACATGCATCGAAATTAGTAGGCGTAGACACGTTTGCTGTGAAAACTTTCCACCCGGAACACACGTGCGGAATGCCAGCTTTTGGAAGCGGACATCGCCAATGTACGACATCGTGGATAGCTTCATTCGTTAGAGATAAACTATTAAAGGGTTTTGACGAGACTCCTGCTTCAATAATTTTTTATATTGAAAAAAAATACGGTATAACAGTAGGTTACTGGAAAGCATGGAGAGGAAAAGAAATGGCGTTGAATGGCATCCGAGGTAGCTGGAAGGAGCAATTTAAGATATTGTCATATGTTGCCAATTCTGTTGGTCAATCCATCTGAGCATCGAATTGTGTCTCGAGCCTGATAATGCATTTCAGAGATTCTTCGTGGCATTCGGACCTTGCATTCGAAGCTTTCGCAATACTTTACGAAGAATAATTACGGTAGATGGAACGCATTTGCGTGGACGATATAAGGGAGTGTTGTTAATAGCTACGGGGATAGACGGGAATAGACATTTATTTCCTATAGCGTTCGGCGTTGTACCGAAAGAAAATGAAGACCATTGGACATGGTTTCTTGATCTATTAGGGAGACGTGTAATCGGTGAATTTGAAGAACAGTTTGTTTTGATATCGCATGACTAGAAGGTTTGATGGAAGCGAGAAAAGTTTTTCCTAATGCCTTTCGACTCATATCGACACGGCTCTAAATCTGTTTGATAAATATAAGGATACAATCTCTAGACCGCTTTTTTGGGTTGCTGGCCGTGCATTTTCAGAAGCAAAATTTAAAAGAAGTATGCGAAAAAATAGAAGACACGCCGTGAATGTACAAAATGGATTAAAGAAATTGGTGATCATTTCGCACGCTTATTTCAAGGGAGGCGTTATGATATGTTGACAACTAATATATGAAAGCATAAATAGTGTGTTGAAAATAGCGAGGAGGAACCGATTGTGAGCATGTTAGAAACTATTCGCACAAAAGTAGCGAATTTTATCTTCGCTGGGAGGAAGGAAATAAAATGACACATGTGTTAACAGGCGGCGAAAAACACATAAAAGAAATTCGTGGATGGGCCCGTAGAAAAAACGCGTCATACCATATGGTCGTGATATATTTCAAGTTAAACGTGGTGATTACACTCACAATGTCGATCTAGAATCGCTAACATGTACATGCGTAGACTGGGCTATTCTTGGATTACCATGTTCACATGCGATTGCCGATTATCGCAAAACAGAGAAAGAGAGATCCCCAATTTTGTGAACACCGGTTTACCAAAGGACTTATTTAGGAAACTTATAAAGAACACTTTGTCCGGCCGTTGACAAGCGCCAATGGACTTCGCAAATAAAAGACATTCAAGTTTTGCCTCCCACAAAATACGTCAAGCCGGCCGTCCAGAAGAAAAGGAGAACAAGATTTAAAGGGAAGTTCGACCTCATAATGTAAAAATTGTAAATAAGTACGGTCATAATCGTCGCCGTAAATTTGTTAATATTTGAAATTAACTTATATTACATCAAAGGTTGAGATTGAAAACATATTTAGATTAGATTAGACCTAGTGGCAATCGAGCTTCCAATGATTTCATTATATAAGAGTATTTTTTTTTTCTCTTTTCTTTCCTTCAATATAAACAGATTAAACCTCAATAAAAGAGCGATCAACATCTACAAATTAATTAATATATTTTTTTGGAATTGTGACTAAAATATATTGTTGTGCTTCTTAATAAATCATTCATTCATTCAAACAGGATTTGAAAGTTTCCAAATTCGCCCCTAATTTACTAGTGATTGGCATAAAGCCAAACCAAAGATATCAGGCTTCACAATTCAGAAAGGTCTATCTTAAATCATCGTCCTATCATTTAAATCATCGACCGATAATTTAAGATATCGGCCGATGGTTTAAAATATCGTTTGATATCTTAAATTATCGGCCGATGATTTAAATTATAGGACGATATTTTAAATAATCGGACGATAGCTTAAATGATCGGACGATAGCTTAAATCATCACCCGATGATTTAAGATATCGGTCGATAATTTAAATCATCGCCCGATGATTTAAGATATCGGTCGATAATTTAAATCATCGCCCGATGATTTAAGATATCGGCCGATAATTTAAATCATCGCCCGATGATTTAAGATATCGGCCGATAATTTAAATTATCGGGCGATTATTTAAATTATCGACCGATAATTTAAGATATCGGACGATATTTTAAACCATCGGCCGATGATATAAGTCATCCGCCTATTGGAATTGCATCAAGAGAGGAAGCCTCCATTGATACATCATGCAAGGTGATACAAATAAGATAAATAATTGATAACAACGATAATGAAAATTATACAAGTTAATAAAAATTAATAAAATTAAATAATTTACAATTTAATCAAAAAATATCTTTACAAAACACTAATATTTATTACAGATATTAAATCTTCTTCCCAAACGTGCACATTCGATGTCCGATTTCGGCTCTAAATTGTTGCATATGTTTATCGTCGAAATCAATAGGCCGCTGTTGGGAGAAGTATTCTATATACTTCAAAATGTATACACCGCAATCCCATCCGTTCTTTTGGATCGGGAGAACGACGCTGTTGAACGCCGATACCTTCCACTGTTGATCGAAAGCTGACTTCAAACCGATAGTGTAAAGAAGGCGCGGAAAGTGATTCAATAGACATTCTTTATGTGCTTCAAACCTTTTTGAGCACTCTCGGTCTGCTGGATCAATTAGCTTAATTTCTCGATCAACTAATGAAATTATAGCCAATGCCCAATGGCTATGTTTTTGGCTATGCATCGGAAGATAAATCTACATAAAGCGGAACGAAATTTTAAATAATAAATTTTATTTAAAAGCCGTTAACGTTAAATAAAGCGAAGTTTAGTATTCAAAACGTCTGCTCCACAAATCGATCGCGTGAATTCGCGGCTATTATTTGTCAATAGTGGTTCCATCGGCTTTGAATTGTTACGAACATTCCATTCGTCACAATAGGCCTGCCACCTATTGAGGTCGCTGAGCGCAGCAATACCTTCATTATCGATATATTTTTCAAATTTTTTCTCGTCTGCCATAAACAAGGTCTGATTGGCGTTAATGAAGTTAATCAAGAGTCGTGATTGAAAAGATAAAAAAGAAACATACGAGCCAATAAATATTTGAAACCTTACGTAAGGCATTTGCTTAACCATTTTTTCGCATTGGCGTAAACATTGAATCATTTATAACTTCAAGGACTCTCGGTATCGTCGATGACTTCATTATCAAGCCACGAGCGTCCTTTGGGAACCTTCAAAGAGCAACCGTGATCTCAACACACGTGATAGTATTGGCGATCACATTGTCCTCGTTCTCCGGCCGATTCAAAAACTTCGGCATATACTTTTGCTCCATTGATATTGCCTCATCCTCCTCCTCCTCTACAACCAATCTTCATTTTTTATTAATGCTTTCTTGGTGGGGACTTTCTTCTTACGAGCACGCAAATCATAACCTTCGCTTGCTTTTGTAGATGATAGTTTCACTATAATTGTTTTTAGTGATGCCGGCTGTGACTCACGAGAAGGCTGCGTAAGAGGAGCACCATCATCACCCACATCAACCAAGGGTTGTTTAGTAGGAGAGCGATGGGTTTTAGGGGCGGCGGGTTTAATGGGCGAGATTTATTTGTAAGTTGAGGCGGCGGGTTTTGGGGATTGATTGTTGTCTGGGTGGAAGAGCAGAGGGTTTTGGGGCACTTGACTGATGGCTTGGTTGAGGACCAGTTGGTTTTGGGGCACTGGAATGATGGCTTTGTTGAGGAGCAGGGGGTTTTGGGGCAGTAGACTGATGGCTTTGTTGATGAGTGGTGGGTTGAGGGACAGTTGATTTTGATTGAGGGTAAGTGGGTGAAGGAACGAAGGTGTCAAAGAGCACCGAGGTTAAAATATTATCCTGCATAATTGCAAAAAAATATACATTACAAAAAATAAAAAATAAAAAAAATTGCATTATCGACCGATAATTTAAGTAATCGGTCGATAATTTAAATAGTCGATCGATAATTTACATTATCGACCGATAATTTACATTATCGGTCGATCATTTAAATTATCGACCGATAATTTAAATGATCGACCGATAATTTACATTATCGACCGATAATTTAAATAATCGGTCGATAATGTAAATTATCGGTCGATAATTTAAATGATCGACCGATAATGTAACATATCGTCCGGTAATGTACATTATCGATCGACTATTTAAATTATCGGTCGATAATGTATATCGTCCGGTAATGCACAGCTAATTTTGCATTAAGTTGTAAAGAAATGATTTTGTTCTAAATTTGAAAGTCTTGGTTTGATACCTTTCTTAAATGAGAGATGACCGCATCAAGATCCTTCCGTATGACTTTATTTTCCTCTTATAAGGCCTTCTTATCTCTGCCTAGTTGTTCAATGGTGAGTGCTTGCCCTTTCAGCAGCGTAAATGCACGCCGGAATTCTTTTTTCATTTTTTTTACAGCCATGCGGAGAGTCTTGCATTCTTTTCTTAGCTCCGTCACTTCTTTGGTTAGGTGCGGTTGCCTAACTGGCTGCTCTCTTGTTGGCTCGGGCCTAATTTCTTGTTTGCCCTTTGGTTGGCGTACAACGACTTCAAAATCATCGTTATCGTCGCTATAATCTTCGTCATCCTCATTGTCGTCATCTCGGCTATTCGGCTCTTCGGCTCTTTCTTCCGGAAGTGTTGGATGACTTGGGATATCATCATATTCGTCTACATTTTCTTCGGAGTACGGCTCTTCTCTTTCTTCGGTCTCTTCCTTCTTATTTTCAATTTCTCTTCGAATCAAAAAGTATCGAAGCCATTTATACTGTAATTCGTGCTTCTCAACTTCAAGCTCTATAATCACTTTAGACTTAAGAAATTTTTCTCTATATAAATTAGGTTACTGAATTTGGCCTTCCCATTTCATTAGCCTTGGAAATGGTTCTTTAAGCCCAATAGGAGCGGTGGATCACGGAAAGTGCTCAAACGCCCAAATCTGTAAGGCGATAGTGCATCCATAGATATTGTATTGCCCCTTCTCTGACCTTCTCGCCATTTCCCTGCTGCCACTCGCTTTTGATAGACTATCTAACAAATTATTGTAAACTATCTGGCCCCACCGTAACTTGTTGAACTCTACTATGTTATCTACTAAGTCTAAGTATCTGTATCTACTTCCGTATGTATCCAAGTAAAAAGAACATCTGAAAATAATAATGACAGTTTCAAAAACTCATCGTTGGATAAATCAGCACTGTCAATAATTTCTTCAATACGAGATCTTTTCGCCGGCTTCCCCCGAAAGAATTTGTATCGAATAGTTGTTTCCTCTTTTACGGCAACCTTCTCAGACTCAGGTTCCGTCAGCATGTTGAGGCCTAAAATCAAGGCTATATCGATCGGTTGCAGGAGTACATTGGTGTTCTTAACCTTGAAAATATTCTCTTCAACCCAAAAACTTAAAATAGCGTCAACCAAGTCTCCAACGAAACCTAATTTCTCATTCATCCTAAATAGATGACCGAATACCGAATCATCTAAAATTTTCTTTCTCTCTTCGTTACAGTGCATGTAAAATTTCCTAACACCAACTCCAGAACATTTTCCGATGGGCTTTAAAGTCATGATCATTTTCAATCACTTAGTAGGAACTGCAATATAAATAAAAAGCAATTAATAAACAAAAGAAGTGATTTTGAAAAAACTACTAATCCCCTAACCTACCGATAACTTACCGATAATATAAGTTATCGACCGATAACTTAAGTTATCGGTCGATAATATAAATTATCGGTCGATAATCTAAGTTATCGATCGATAAATTAAATTATCGGTCGATAACTTAAATTATCGACCGATAATTTAAGTTATCGGTCGATAACTTAGATTATCGGTAAGTTATCGGATTAGGTGGGAAACATTGGGGATGACTAAATGTGTTGAAATGTAAAAAAAATAAATTACCTGGAATTGTTATGTGAACTTTGTGACCTTTTACCGCTTTGTCGCCGCTAAGTCGCCGCTCTCTTGTTTTTTTCAGAAAAGTTAAACTTAAAAGTAACAGTAACTAATGAAAGTAAAAGTTGCTTTTATACTAATGTTAAAGGGCGGTGGAATTTTTTTTTTATATTATTTAAAATAAGTTGTTGCTGACGTGGAGTAGGCGGAGGCGGCTAGGAGTGGAACTGGTCATTAATGCAACGGTTGAAACTATAGGGCCGTTTCTGCAAATACGCAAACATATAGGGCCGAAAGTGCAAATTTCCCTATATATATATATATATATATATATATATATATATATATATAAAGGGCCCCCAAATCTCCGATGCCTCTCTCTCTCTCTCTTCAAACCCTCTCTTGTCTCCAGCTGTGAGCCGTCTAGGCCTCTAGGGCCTCTTAGTCTCTCTCTCCATTGCCTCTCTCTCTCTCTCTCTCTCTCTCCAGGCAACCTTTGTCTGTCTCTCTCCAGCACCTCTCTCTCTCTCTCTCTCCAAACCTTCTCTTCTATTAAGGCTATTGAATTGGAATGCTTGCCTTTTGGATTGTCTCATAAACAGGCTGTGTTGAAGGTAGTTGGGTTTGCTATTCTATTTATTTTGTTGTTAATTTTTTTGGGTAGCATTTGTTTTGTGGATTATACAGGTGGGTTTTGGTTTTTGTAGCATTTGGTTGTAGATTATTCTTAGCAGGTTTTGATTTTGTAGCATTTGTTTTTATTATTTTTTTTATGGCATTTGTTTGTTGATTTTCTGCAAGTGGGTTTTAATTTTTTTAGCATTTTGTTGAGGTAATATGTGTGCGTTTTGGGTTACTTTCTTGCTTTATGTGGATTTAGTCCCCAACCATAGTATCATAGTTCTTTGTTGCAGTGGATCACTTTTCAGTTTGATTACAAAGGTTAGAAATAATTTTAATGGACTTTCTATAATCTGTTTTGGTGCTACAGATAAACTGTTTGATGAAATTCATTAGTGATAGAACTTTCTTAGTGGTAGAAAGCCAACACCCAAAGTAGCAATGTCATGTGTTTAGAAGAACTTTCTTAGTGGTGCATTATTTTGGCAAGTTGCTATATTTTTTAATATAATATAATAATGCTAATGCATCTATCATCATCATCATATGTCACCATCCATCGTCAACATGACCTTGGCTCATCTATTTTGGGTCGGTGTTGCAAGTCTTATTTCTCTACTCAAATCTATTCAGAGCTAAACTCTCTCTTACTCTATAATCCTTCATTTCGTTTCTTAATACTTCTCTCCAACTCTTCATTGTCTTCATTTTCTTTTTTTTTTTTTGTGCTTTCAACATTTCAATCCTTGGTACGAGGGCTTTTTCAAGTCACCGTCGAGCATGCTCAAGCCATCTCAAGCAACATTCTTTAGTTTTATCTTTTCTTAGAGCGACTAAGGGTGCATTTGAACATCATAAATTTAGACTTTAAATTATAACTTAACCAAATTTGAAAGGACCCTTTTACTCTTGTTTACGTGTTTGGCAAGTTCGTCAGACAAAAACGTAAGACTTGCGTATTTAAGATAATCATGTTTCATGCGGGAAATCTAAAGTGTGATTCTTTGTAAAGAAATGCAGAATGAAACTTACTTAAAATTTAATTCGTTAAAAAAAGTCGTGGCGTGGGTGTGAGATCCAAGTTTGTTCTTCTTATGATAAGTCTCTTGCTCTCCTCTATTGCATTTCTCATTCTCTTCGGCCTTCTTCTTTGTATTTATCTATGTTACTTCTCACTCTCTCTCTCTCTCTCTCTCTCAAGCACTCGAGTGCTTTAACACGGGCAACATCACCGAGAAATTAGAAGTCTTTTTTTTAGCACCTGTGTTACGAGCATGTGTGCTTGTATTTCCTATTTTTTTGTTTTGATTTTCTTTTTAGCTATCTGAACACCATCAAAGAAGGTTGATATATTGTCCAATGTTGTCTTTCCATTTTGATAAGAGTTTTTGTTCAAGTATTTCACAAGTAAATTTTCTTACAGCTGATATAGAATCATTCACAGCACAACTACAAGAAATCCACAAAAAACAAAGAATTATAAAACCAAGTTCCTTGTTCTTATCAGATCATACCCACATGAAAAACATTACATAAATTTACAATTCACATGAAAAACATTGCATAAATTTACAATTCTCACAAACAATATATGGATTTTCTCTACAAATTTCCAATGATCTATAGGAAATGAACATAGGATGATCGGATTGATTTGAGGAGACAATATTCAGCCTACATCACCATTAGGCTCAACATTCTTCCTGCCATAACCAAATAGATTTCCAATCCAGTCATGATAGGATTGATTTGGAAGAGGGAAAATTAGAAAAACATCCTTAAAAAACAAACGGTTTAGCAAAAAATCCAGAACTTAAACGCTTTAAAAAAACAATGCTTTCACTGTTTTTTGAAGTTCTGAGATCTGTGAGATCTCAAATCCTCATTAAAAAAATAATGCTTTCACGGATCTCAAAACTTTAAAAAATTGTGAAAGCATTGTTTTTTTAAAATATTTAAGTTACGAATTTTTTGCTAAAACGTTTGTTCTTCTAAAGTGCCCTTTGGAAAATCATGATTTCAAAAAAAAATTGTGATGATTTTTTTTTTTATATTATAAAATAATATGAAACGGGAGATCTATTTTAGAAACTTGCCTTGGGCCCCCAAAATGTGAGGGCCGGCTTTGGCTATAGATTAATACTCAAAACTTGTGTGAGTGCACTCTGATATCACTAGTGATCTGTGTATAGGCTTTTTCATAGCTGTAGGACCCATTGGTAACGTATGGTTTAGTATTTGATTCTCTTTCTCGCTCTACCGATAAAATAGTTTGCCAAAAATGGGCTTGCTCCCCAATGTTATAGGTATGGAATATATCAAGTATTGGCCAATACCGATACTGTACAGTATCGGTTGACAGGCATTAGGTATCAGCCGATGCCTACCAATTTTTTAATTTATTATTATTTTTTAAAAATATATTTATTTTTTATTAAAAAAAGTCACCATATAGTTTAGATTATAAGTGTGAACTATATAGTTTTAGGACTATAAGTTTATAACATGTATCATCATTTTTTTTTTAAAATGGTATCAGTGTATCAGCCAAAACCGATATGGATCAATGGTACGTATTGCTACTTTGAGAGAGAAGATAATTACACTAGTAACATGAGATAGTGGCTTTCGTGAAGTGTCCTAAATCAACAAAGTAGTGCACTGTTAGGGATGAGCTGATTGTTACCATAGTGACCAAATTCTCCGACCCTTTGAAAAAAATTACGAATAATTCGGCGCAATTTCTTGAAAAATAAATAAAATTATAATTCTTTCTAACCTTTTCAAAAATTTGCGAATTTAAAAATTATTCATAAATTTAAAGAATTATTCATGAATTTATTTAATTATTTCAATATTTTTTCCAATTTTTTATTTTTTAATAAATAAATACATAAATATATATATATGACCAATCCTTCCCTGAATTTGACAAAATTTTTCGGATTTTTAAAAAAAATTTCCAATCGGATTTGTTCCCGAATCCGCACTCGGTCACTATAATGTTAAATACATAATATAATGGGTTCTACCCTTGATTTGGCACTCAATGAGCCGATCGCTTTCTGAAAAAAATAAAGCTCATTCTTGACAGATGGGGGGAAAGAAGGCTGGGCAACCTCCATCAAATAAGTTGGATGCATTGGTGGGAACTAGGAAGCATGGATTTGAAGTCCGACATCGATATCGGTTACGCTCTCGGCTTGGGCCCTATCCAATAGGGATATGCTATATGAAGTTAAATATGAGGTCAAACAGGTTAAATATTGTACCATATCGGCCTATATAAGGTCATAGATTGGCAAAATGTTTCCTTACTGATTATGTTGTGGCTGAATTATAGCCATAGGATTATGCCTGCATAACGATTATCCATGTGCAGTCGAAACGTGAAGTCCGTACTCTTAGATAGAATCCCTTTCTTGGTACCGTCAGTAATGCCACGTGAAACTGCAACATGCATCACCCTTTTTCCTCCCTCTTGAGTAGATTTACCACTTGAATCAGACCAAGGATATTGTTTATGGTGTGTTTTATCGTGGCATTAAAAAGGTATGACCGCCTGACGTGTTAATAGTCCCACATCGGTGAAATAAATAAAGTAACGTTTATTATAATTAATTTATCGGTGAAATAAATAAAATAATGTTTATTATAATTAATTTGTCCCTCAATGGTATATGAGATATTTAGTTATAATAAACGTTATTTTATTTATTTCACCGATGGATCATGCCTTTTTAATACCAGGATCTGATTCAAGGGGTCAACGAACGGTACCAAAAAAGGGTTCTATCTACGAGCACGGACTTTATGTTTCGACTGCACATGGATAATCGTTATGCAGGCATAATCCTATGGCTATAATTCAGCCACAACATGATCAGAAAGGAAACATTTTGCCAATCTATGATCTCATATAGGCCAATATGGTACAATATTTGACCTATTTGACCTGATATTTAACTTCATATAGCTATCCGTATTGGATGGGGCCTAAGCCGAGGGCGTAACCGATACCGATATCGGACTTGAAATCCCTGCTTCCCAGCTCCCACCAATGCATCCAACTTATTTGATGGAGGTGGCCCAGCCTTCTTTCAATTCCCCACATCTGTCAAGAATGAACTTTATTTTTTTCTGATAGCGATCGGCGCGCTGAGTGCCAAATCAAGGGTAGAACCCGTTATATTATGTATTTAACAGTATAGTGACCGAGTTCAGATTCGGGAAAAAATCCGACTGGAAAAAATTTGGAAAAATTCGGGGAAGAATTGGTTGAAATTTGGAAAAATAAAAAAATATATATAGAAAATAGAAACATATTAATTAAAAAATAAGAAATTGGGAAAAATATTGAAATAATTAAAGAAATTCATGAATAATTCTTTAAATTTATGAACAATTTTTAAATTTGCAAATTTTTGAGAAAGTCACGAAGAATTAAAATTTTATTTGTTTTTCAAGAAATCGAATTATTCGTAACATTTTTCAAAAAGCCGGAGAATTTGGTCACTATGGTTAACAATCAGCTCATCCCTAACAGCGCACTACTTTGTTGATTTAGGCCACTTTAGGAAAGCCGCTATCTCATGTGAGCAAGGTTTCAAATATCAGTATTGGTCACCGGATCGGTCAACCTAAAATTGATCCGGATCGGGATCGGCAGATCGGATCTGGCAATCCCAATGCCAAAAAAGTTTGATGGCAAAATTACAATAATTAAACATTTTTTTATATAAAAATGAGATTTTTATACATATTATATATATGTAATATATATAATATCATATATACAGTTGATGTAGGCACAAGAGCAAAAATATTCCAGCAAAAAAATCATTGCATATTATGCTCACCATATATTATTATATAATATTATATAAAATGTATACAAAAAGTCACAAAACACAAAATAATAATGCAAAAAAAATTATTGAGAGAAGCTCCTCACCGTTCTCTAGCTAGCGAAGGCACAAAACGCAGAAGCTTGAACCGTTCAAAGAAGACTTTTCAGAGAAGAGCCTCAATGCAAGAGGAAGCAGAAGAGACTCCACAGTAGATGCTAGGATTTTAGAAGGTTTGATTATTTTGGGCGAAGATTAATATAATTGCCTTATTTTGTTTATTTTGTAATTTATATGCAATGTAGAGTTTAATATATTTTTTATGTGTATACGTTTTCGAGATCAGTGGATCGGCGATCCGACCTAAATATCGTTCAGTATCGGCCGATTCAGAGCGATCCGACCGATCCAAGTCCGATACTCATGTACAAATGATCCAACCCAAGGATTTTGGATTGTTTGGGCCAAAACCGATGCGAATCGACCAATCCGGATCGGGATCGACCGATATTTGAAACCATGCATGTGAGTAATGTAATACGGATTATATAAAGGTCTAATTATTTTCTCTTTCAAAGTAGCAATTCTGGATTCAGTAGGAGGAACAGTGTGTACCGGTGATACATATCGGTCACGCCTGATACCATTTTTTAAAAAAAAGAAAGAAAAGAAAACATGATACCTATTGTAGACTTATGGAGTTATAGTCCTGAAAATATAGTTCACACTTATAACCTAAACTATTTGGTGAGTTTTTTTAATAAAAAGCAAATACAATTTTCAAAAGTAAAAAAAAAATTAAAAAATTAGTAGGTATCGGGCAATATCCGAAGCCTATCAACTAATATTGTACAATATCGGCTTCGGCCGATGCTTGATACTATGCCTATGACATTGGGGGAGCAAGCCCATTTCGGCAGACAAATTTTATCGGTAGAGAGAGAAAGAGAATCAAGTACTAAACCATACGTCACCAATGGGTCCTACAGCTATGAAAAAGCCTGTACACTAGCTCACTAGTGATATCCGAGTGCACCCACACAAGTTTTTAGAATTAATCTTTAGCCCTTTGAGTTAATTGCTCCAATGTTCGAGAGAAAGGGAGAGCATTGTATCTAAGGCCCTGTTTGATAGTAATGAAACTCTAAAGAGGAAATGAAATCAATTTCTTAGTTGATTTCCTAGGAAATGATTTCCTTTAGAAATGGATTTTCCATTATTTGATTAGTGTGTTTGAGAAATGAATTTTATTAGAAATTGATTTCTCTTGTTTGATTAGTATATTTGAAAATGAATTTTTAAATTTTGATCATTTATTATTAAAGTCAAATATTAACTAATAATTTTTTTAATGATATTCTATTATGTTACAAAATAATATCATCGTAATCACTATTTATTACTAAGTTACATAAGTTAGAGTTTGAAAAGTTAAACTCAAATAAAAAGTCAAATTTTGACCAAACTTAAAATTTTGATAAAAAAAAATATATAAAGTTAAATAACAAAGTTGTAAATTCTAGCATCTACTGTAAGTTTATAAGTTGAAATGAAATTAAATTTCTATAAAAGTCAAACTTTGATTAAAAGAAAATTTTGCAATGTACCAACAAGTTATAAAATTCCAATTGTAAATTAGTATAACAATATTCATATATATCTTTAGGTTACACTAGTCAAAATTTGATCAAATATTCACTTTCAATAAAAGTCAAACTTTGACTAAACGTAAAATTTTGATTAATAAAAATTTTTAAGACTAAAGTACAAAGTTATATAGTAAATGCTAGTATGAATTATATATTGAAACAAAATTAAAACTTTAAATTTGAAAGAAAATTCAATTTTTTTAAAAAGTCAAACTTTGACTAAATTTTTTAACTTTGACCAATAAAAAATTCGACAATCTACCGCCAACCTCCAAATTAAAATAACAATATTCGTATCCATTGCTAGGTTACACTAGTAAAATTTTTGACTAAATATCAACTTTTAAAAAAGTCACACTTTGACTAAATATAAAAAAAAATAAAATCAAATTTGGTAATGTACTAGAAAGTAAAAAATTAAAAAATGATAATCTCATTGAGGATACAGAAGTTCAAAAAAATCAAATTGGTTTTAAAAGTCAAAGTTTGACCAAATATAAAACTCTGACTGATTAAAATTTATATTACCAAAATATAAATAACAATAATAATAATCACTATCTACTGTTAAGATACACTTCTCAACTTTTGATTAAAGTCAATATTTGAATAAAAGTCAAATTTTGACTAACAGTTAAACTTTGACCTATAAAAATGAGTTAATGTATTTTCAAATTATAAATGAAAATAATGATAGATATTTTTAATTATAATATTTCACTAATAAAAATTTATAACATTTTATGGAAAACAGAACTTTGACCAAAAGTCAAACTTTGACCCAAAAAAAATTGTACTGATACGATATAAATTTATGTAGTAGTGGACTTTATCTATAAGCAGGTTTCAAGTTTGACTAAAAATAAAATTTGTGTAAAAGTCAAAGTTTGACCAAAAGTTAAAATTTGACTAAAGGTTAAACTATTGACTAATACAATTGAAAATCTAATATCAAATTATACATCAATATGGCAATATCCTTTTTCCATCATCAAATTATTAGAGTCTAAGTTTAATAAAAAATAAATTTTAATTAATAGTCAAAGTTTGACCTTAAGTCAACCTTTGACCCTTAAAAATTTGATAATATATTACTAACTTACAACTTATTATCATGTTTCAGTAATTAAAGTTTCATCAAAAGTCAAAACTTTATATAGCTTATAAATCAAATTAAAGTTTGATTAAAATTCAAACTTTGACCAAAGTCAAATATTAACTGAAAAGAGTATGATCTAGATAATATAGTGGTCATAGTGATCATACTGGTATGATGGTCATAGAAATTAAAGTTACTTTTTAATAGTCAATTTTTTTTTTTTTTTTACTTTTAGATTTTTTACAAGTAACTTTAGATTTTTAATAACAAAACATTATTATTTTATTAGTAGGAAATTCAATTTCAGCCACTTGAATGATTGAAATGATTTCCTCCTAAAATGATTTGGTGTATGGAAATTCAATTTTCATGCAGGACGAGTTAATTTCATTTCCATCTTCTTAAATAGCTATCAAACAATAACAATTGGAAACTAAGTTTCATTTTCATAATGAAATTACATTTCCATATTATCAAACAAGGCCTAAGTATCAACCAATATCAATACAGATCGGGGATATGTATCGATATCTTGACCAATTGATATTAATACAATGCCAATATGATATTGATAACAGCATCGGTATCGGTTGATATCTCCATTATTTTTTTCTTTTAATAATAGTGTATCGTATCGACATTGACACCTCGCTCCATTGCTCTACTTTTCGATAAGTCGATGGTCTTTTGGCTCTCGTCCTTCCTGACCAAAGAAATTTTTTCTAAGTTACATATTGTTTATCTATTCCCATCAAATCTTATCAGGCTGCTGCAGGTATCCATTGATGTCATATACTCGCATATCTAAAATTCGGTCCTATTTAGATTCAAACGATTTAGTGGTTAAAATGGTTATAAGTAGCTCTATTTGCACCTACCGAATTTCTAAGGGCATCGACCCTAAATATCATTGATCACGATTTTATCTCAATTTTTCACACAATGGATCTTAAGACCGCGTTCAATAATCCCCTTAAGGGCAGCCCTAGGGATTTATCCCGTGTTGACCCAATTGCAGGAAAATGAAGTGTGCACATTTCTCGAGGATTAGCCTAGTGCTTTAGGAGGCCCGAATACGCAATTATGAAAAAAAATGAGTCTGACTCTTGAGACAATGGGTGTTACATAAGACATTAGATTTTCATTTCATGTGGCACACATTCCAAAAGTGAATGTGACAATCACCATGTGATCAAATGTAGTTCTGAGACAAACTTTGAATCAAATCTGACCGTCTGTTGGTTCAAGATCCATTGTGAGCAACGATGGGACAAAAAATGTCGGTGATCTAATCCAAAGCAGACAACAGCTTTCTTATGCCCATAGAAGTTCGGTAGGTAAAAATAAGGCTACCCGAAGGTAATTAATTCATAGCCTTCAAAATTCAAGATGCCCCCATTTTAGATTATCTTAGGATCATGCCTTGAAATCTAGGCTGATCCTGATCCGAATCGGCTGGTCCGTATCAATTTTGGCCCAAATAATCCGAATCAGTATGGATCCGCCGAGATTATCGGAGAACTCTAATTGCTTATAGTCTCTTCGCAAATTGTAACAACCTCATTTTCTATATTTTTTAAGTATTTATTTACACCTATCAAATTTTTAAGGGCGCCTATAATAAAAATAAATTGACTGAGAGCTGTTTTTTCTTCCCAAACTTAAAAAGATTATAGTTCGTGAGGAAATAATCTTACCAAGATCTGTCGTTTACCATATAAATACACTATTACGTACCGAAATCACGTAAAGCATAGAAACTGCATAACACCAATATTATACAGTTTTCACATTGGACCAGTCTCTTTATTCTCATGTTTTCAGGTGCCAGGTGCCACGTAGCATTGGCTGCCACATGGAACTCATCCCCCTTAAGCAAGGTAGAAAATTGTGACTCGGTATCGGGTATCCGGTATCGGGAATCGGTCTCGGCTGTTATGCCAATACCTTTTTTTCTTACTAAAAAAATATAAAAAAGTAAAATTATACAAGTCATCAGGATACTTAGTATTGGTATCGATTGGCTAAATATCGATATGCATCGCCAAACGTATTGGCCAATACTTGATACCATGCCCTTTAGCGTTCACTCTTCTAGTGAAGTTTTAGGAAAATAAAAAAATAAAAAATAATTTATCATCAATCTAACCATGGAAAAATAAATAATAAATTAATGAAATATTTTATAGGGAGCCATTATTACTTGCACACGCTTTTTAAGTGATTGCACCGAGGTTAAAGAAAGACTTTGTATTTTAGGGACATGTGACATGTGGAAATGCAATCTAGGCCGTTTGATTAAAAGTTCAAGATCTGTAGATCTTTAGTGAATAAGATTAGAGCAAAACACGATATTTATCATATGATCTATTATTGTTATTGTTGAATCAAATAATAGCCTTTGACTATATTTAATCACATGATGAAGATTATATTTCATGCCAATCTTATCCAGTAAGGATCTATAGATCATGAACTTTAAATCAGATAACTTAAATTGTATTTTCACATATCACATGTCCCTAAAATACTGTCTGTTTTTAACCTCGGTGCAATCACTTAAAAAGTGAGTGCAAGAAATGACTCCCTATTTTATAATGTCCAAACCCTTGCCCACGTGGGACTCAAATTGGGCAAACTTTTTTTTTTCTTTTTTTTTTATAACAAAATTGGACAAACTTGAATAACAATCTATCATCCATCTAAAAAGATGGTAGTTCTTGAGGGAATGATATTGCTAACATCTAACATTTTAGGATAAGAAAACTTAAATACACTATCACCTACTTATATATAATACACAAATCATACAATTTCCCAAGTCCATTCCATCTAGCCTCTCAATCAAAGCGAGGTCTCAAGTCCATGCCATGGACTCGGAACTAATAAAATCAACCGATCATTGGATAATATTAAAGTTTATATATATATATATACTAGTAAACATGTCCATACTTTATACGTGTTACTCTATAAAATTATAAAAATAATAATAAATTTATAAAATGAAAAAAGTTTATGGATTCTAATATATGGATAAACCTATGCATTCAAACTAGATCATATGCCACGTGACACTTGATTTCAAGATAGTACCTTTTTTGGGATCGTGTGCAATATCGTTTGTCATCTATTAAAAATAATTAATCTTTTTTTGTTGATTTAAACAACAACCAAAGGTTAGATATTGCCTCACACATCATAGCATATGAAATTTTTTATCGATTGACTACATATTGGATCGTGAATGTCCACTCATTTTCAACAATTTTTATTCATTGAATGCGGTGGTTGTAATATAAAGTAGTGTGCCGGTAACACCAACTAAAATATTATCAGCAGGCTGATTTGATTTCGTTGGTTGACTCAATTTTTTAACTAGGTCGAGAACATGAACTTGACCCCTCGGATGAAATTCGAACATGAATCATTTGAAGGGTAGGTTGACAAATTTTTTGTATGCAAAATATAAAGAAAGGGGAATTATGGAAATTGAAATGAGCTAGGTTTGGTAAAAGCATACACCAGAAAAATTGGAGTCAAATGTGTAAATCTAAGGAGCATACTGGGGTGAGTTTTAAATAATATTGATGTTGATGCAATTTCACAAGTTAAACCGGTGATGATAGAGATAATTTTTCACCCCACTAATGACATTATATGGATCATGGTTCAAAATGTCAACTCAATTTCAGTCGCCACCGAAACTGAAACGATAATTTAAAATTTCGCTATTTTCGCTGCCTTTGGAAGATTATAGGCCGAAATTCAAAATTTTGGTTCCGGTCCCCACCGAAACCGAACCGAAATCCAAGATTTTGAACCTTGCTATGGACCTCTTGAAAACTCCATCTGAACCGTTTGATTTGTAGCCCATCATTTAAAGATATTAAGTGCAAAAGATTAGCACGAAATATAATATTCATCATGTGATTAAATATAGTCAAAAGCTATTATTTGATTTAACGATTGATAACAATAGATCTTATGATAAATATCATGTTTTGCTCCAATCTTATCCACTAAGGAACTATAGATCATGAACTTTAAATCAGACGGCCCAGATTGGATCTATAGAACATGAACTTTAAATTAGACGACCCAGATTATGTTTTCACATGTCACATATTCCTAAAATACAAAGTCTTTCTTTAACTTTGGTGTAAGGGCCACATTTCCAAATTTCCGAGTGGAATGATCCAAAATATTGTTTTAATTGATTTGCAACCCATTATTTTGAAAAGTAAATTAATAATTAGTTGTAACCCAATAATATAAAAGTAGTAGGTTATGTGAAGCATTTACAAATACATAGGGAAAACTATAAATCCGATGGCATATCAGACCAACGGTACAGAGTACAGACTACAGACTACAATTGTTGTTTAACTTGAATTGAAGAGAGAAAGAGAGAGGAGAGAGGAGAGACAGAAAGGAGCGAGAAAGAGAGAGGAGGAGAGAGTGAGAAAGGATCCTACAGTCCTATAGTAATACAAACTCTTCTACTTTAAGTATAGTTGAGCATGCCAGTTTCCTAAGCGTTGCGTGAAGTCTTTTTATGCCTAAAATGCCCCTAACTCATATCTCATATAATATCGAAAACAGAGTTCAAGCTTCGTTGTCTTCTTCCTTGCTACCAATCTCCCCTCGAAGCTTTGAATCAGGTTACCTCTCTCTCTCTCTCTCTCTCTCTCTCTCCTGTTCTTATTCCTCACGGTAATAATCCCTCTCTCAATTTTTTATTTTATTTTTAATATATTTTGATTATGTATTATTTGAAAATTTTCAAATTTTTATTTATCAGAAGCCCTAATTGCCCGAAAATAAAGTTCAAGCTTCTTCGTCTTCTTCGTCGCTACCAATCTCTGCTCGAAGCTTCGAATCAAGTTACCTCTCTCTCTCTCTCTCCTGTTCTTCTTATTCTTCGCGGTAATAATTCCTCTCTCAATTTTTTTTTTATATATTTTGATTATATGTTATCTGAAAATCTTCAAATTTTTATTTATTAAAAGCCCTAATTGCAGAGATTATGGATTTTTAGGGTCTTTTTGTGATTCATTCGGGAAAGCTCTGTTCTTTGACATTTCAAGGACATTTTTGTATTGGTTATTGGTCCTAATTAGGATTCATTATTGGTCTATTTGATTTAGGGTTTGTTTTTTATTTTCAGGTGAAGAGCCTGGATTTATAGGCCATTTCCTTGATCTGTTTTGGGTAGACTGTTTTTTTTAGAATTTATGGGAAGGAGGTGAAATTTGTGAAGCTTTTTAGGATTTTTTTGGGAGAAATACAGAAATATTTTAGGGTTTCTTTCAATGTTTATTTATTAAATAGATGTTCTAACTATTTATGAACGGAGGAGTTTTGTGATGAATTTCAGATGCGCACTATTTAACAATAAAATAGATTCATTTTATTTATTTTTTGATGAATAGCATTGACGTTGATGGGTCCTCACCCTATCATTGGAAAAAAGCCTCACAATACAAGCAAAATCCGCTATAAAGCAGTAGGAAAAACATACCAGAGATAAACCCAAAGATCAAAGGGAGAACTTCGGCATCGCCATCACCCTCACCCAGACCCTGAGACTACACAACAAACAAATTGCAAAACTAGAAGCAAAGAAAACAGGGAGTAACTGAGTCAAGGAGAGCCAGAAGTTTGCCTAAAGACTCACCTAGCAACTATTCATTGAAGTTGCAGGACACAATAAATCTCATACCCAACCCATACCAATACCAGTCATAGCCCCTAAAATAAAAACTAATTGTAAAATTTAGTCCCTACTAACAAATACCCAGTTTCTCAGACAATCCTGTATTGAGTGTGGCGCCTCAAGGAATTTCAAGCTCTTAGCCCACTGCAAAGTCTTAGCTAGAAATTTGTCCACCAAAACAGATGATTGGAAGTTCTTGTTGTAAAAAACTCTTTGATTTCTTTCCTTCCAAATGAGCCACATAGCAGCAAAAACCATCAGATTCCAACACTCTTTTTCTTTCTTGGATTGGCCATTGAGGAACCAAGATCCGAAAAACGCACTCACCGAAGTAGGAATAACCCATTGAATACCCCACCAATTGAAGAGATAATTCTAAACAACCCTAGAATAGCTACAATGTAAAAATAAATGTGCATTGGTTTCCTCTTCTCTTCAGCCAAAACACATCTGTTTGGCAACTGAAGCCCTCTTTTTTGGAGATTCTCCACTGTGAGAGCCTTGTCTAGCACTGCAAGCCACGCGAAAGTAATGGTCATGTAGGGTACCTTGGCCTTCCAAATTTATAGCCAAGGGGGCTTCGGAGTCACTGCAGACGCAAGTAAAGAATACATGGAATGTACTAAGAGGTCTTTCCCTATGCTCAAATCGCAGAACAGTTGATCCCTATTATGAGAACTCGAGAAATTAAAATTCTGGAAGTCTCTAAATTCTATGAAATTTCACCTAAGGGGCTAATAATAGTTGTATCCCTGATGTTGATGTCTTTCTTTACCATAATAGAAAAAAATGTAATTGAACCTATAGCTCAAAGCAAATTTTCCCAACCAAACATCCTTCCAAAAAAGAGTATCGGCACCTTTACCTACTCTAATGGATGCTCCAATATGAAAGAGTTGTCTACGATAGCCAATAGCTCTCCAAGAAGCCAAACCACCTCTTGAACATGTTGCCCCTAGATCCGTATTTCTCGGCGAGAATTCGACACCAAAGACTATCTCGATCAGTAGCAATTCTCCATAGCCACTTAATCAGTAAAGTGTCATTGAAATCCTACCAATTGGTGATCCCTAGACCTCCATCTTCTCTATTCCTACAAACTAGGCGCCAGTCCGCAAGATGGTATTTACCTCTCTCATCCATCCCCTGCCATAAAAAATCTCTTTGCATCTTTTCCAGCTGATTTCGAACCCAAACTGAGCACGGAAAAACAGACATTAAAAACACTGGTAAGGCCATAAGAGTAGACTTGATTAAAGTAAGCCGACCCATCCAAGAGAGGTATTTACTTGTCCATCCCTCAAGCCGTTTTCTAGACTTGTCTATAATATGTTGTCATATTTTCTTATTTGGTAACTTTGGGCCAACGGGGAGGCTGAGATACATAAAGGGCAGTGATCCAGCCTTGCACCCAATACCTAGCGCCAATCTCTCTACATCATCCTGATTCCAACCTATCCCCATGAAGTGAGATTTGTTTAAATTTACTTTTAGACGAGAAATCACTTGAAAAAGTAGACGGGTTTTCTTAATAATGATAATGCCTCGGCTTCCCCTTTCACAAATATAATTGTGTCATCTGCAAATTGCAAATGCGAGATAGAGGTGGAGTGTATAGATGAATTGAAGCCTATAAAGTAATTCAACTCAACAGCCCACTGCAGTAATGCATGAAGATCCTCGACGACGATGATGAAGAGGAAAGGAGATAAAGGGTGGTCTCCTTGGCAAAGCCCCTTCTCAATCGGAAAAAACCTTCGACAATCCCATTAACAATGATTGACATCCAAACTGAAGATATACAACCCTTCATCCACTGAATCCATTTGTCCCTGAATCCCATCAGATATAACATATAAAGGAGAAAATCCCATTTGACTTTGTCATAGGTTTTCTCCAGATCTATCTTAAAAATGAGTCCTTGATTCTTCTTATGGTGCAAGCTATCCACACATTCATTGGCGATGAGCACGTTGTCGATTAGTTGACGACCTTGTAAGAAAGCTGACTAAACAGGTGAAATAACAGACAACAATACTCTTTTAAGGCGGCTGGCCATAACCTTGGACATAATTTTATATAGACCGTTTATTAGACTAATAGGCTTGAATGCTCCAACCCCATTTGCACCTTTCACTTTCGGGATAAGCGATACAGAAGTGGCATTTATCTCTATACTGGCGATACCTTTCTCCTGAAATTCTCAGAAGAGTAGAACCATGTTTTGCTTAATTATATTCCAGCACCTTTGCTAAAATGTTAATGGGTGATCATTCCCATAATTTACCATTTATCACCCTTAACTTAGTGATGCTAAACCCCAGTTTGCTATTAACAAGTTGATGGTGCGCAGATATTAAGGATAGACAGTAAAAGAGAGTCAAAGTGTTAATCTTTGTTAAAATGAACTCATAAAGCAGTAAAAAAGACGCTTGAGCATAAAAGACGCTTCAACGGTGAATAAAGGTCATTCAATCGTACTTTATGACTGAATGGAACCAACGGAAGCTAAGAAATCGTAAATTATGATTCTTCAGAAGACGTTCAAAAAGAGAAGCATGATATAAAAGAAAAGTGATCGTTTGTAAATGAAGAATCGTTCAGAGGAAGTTGTATGAAAATAAGAAATCATGATTTACGATTTTACAAAATGAAGACTCTTGTTCCTGCTGATCACGTGAACTCTACACCACCATGTATATAATTAGAAATATACTGAGATTAGAAGTTTAGAATATCACGGATCCAAGAAGATTGATGAAGATAAACCCCTAAGGATCTCTGTTGCTAAAATAAGGATAGAACCCAGAATGCATCAACTATCCAAAGCAAGTAAAGCTAGGATTAGAAGTAGAGTTATATTAGGAATCTTTTTGTTGCTTTTATTAGGATTAGAATAACGTAAATCGACTCCTTATGATCTACAAATAAGAGAGCTCGATATAGGATTCTTTATCGAAGGAATTCTCAGCATCAATTGACGACTGAGGTTGAGTGTTTTCCGATCAACTTAGAGTAGTTTAGTTTAGATATCCAAGGTTCCTCGATTACAATTGACGATTGGGATTGAGAGCTGGAAGATTAGCTTAGATATCCGTAGTTTCTCAGAAGCAATTGATGCTTGCAGTAGTTTAGATTTATTTTATTGCATATTTCCTGCTTTGTAAATATCTAAATGTTTTTTTTTTTAATTGACGACTCAGATTGAGAATTTACAGATTAGTGTAACAGTATTTTATTTTCCATCTACAATTTTTTTAGATTTGATTGACGCCCAAATTCTGGTTGGTTGCTGATTAGTATAAATCCGTATTGATAGGATTTTAGTTTTGATTAACAACCAACGCTAGGAAACTTGATATACGGTGTAACGGTAATTTTAATTTCATAAATATCTGAGAATAGAAGGAGATTGATTGATGACCAGGATCCAAAAATTTGAAGATTTGGATTTATTTTCTTGCACTTTAGTTTAAACAAAAACCATTCTTTCATTCATATTTCGCAGTCTTTAAAGACAAATAGAAGCTTTCAGAAATTAATCCTTCCTCATGGGAACGATCCTATACTAGTGCTGCAATTTTCATTGTGCACTTGCAATAAGTTAAGACTAAATGAGAACAACTTAAATAACATCTCACCGAGATTCCATCTGGTCCCGGAGCTTTGTCATTAGGAAGATTAAATACCACAAATTTTATTTTGTCTTCCGAGAAAGGTTCCTCCATCTCTTCTACCTCCCTTGGAGAAATTGAATTGAATTCCAGACCATCTAATTTGGGTCTGCTAACCCCTTCCTTTTTGAAACCTTTGCTAAAGTGTTGGACAAATCTTCTAGCAATCTCTTCGTGACTCGAAAACGAGGAATTTTTGGATTGGATTTGAGTAATTAAATTGCGTCTGTGTCTATTAGCCGCCAACCTTTGGAAGTACTTGAAGTTGCGATCACTCGCTGAAACCCAGGAGTCTCTTGAGTTCTGCTTCCAATATATCTCTTCTTTCTTTAGTATACTTTGAAGTTCTTCTTTGAATAAGATCCTAAGGTCATGCTCTTCCCTTGAAAGATATCCAGACCCTTCCTTAATATCAATAGATTTAATCTGGTCAAGGAGATTTCTTTTTGTGACAAAATGTCGCTAAACACATCTCTGTTCCAAGCGATGAGAGCGGCTTTAACTGCTCTAATTTTGGACATGAATCTGCAACGAGCCCTATTGCCTTTTTTTGGAGCAATCCAGGCATCTTTAATGATCTGCACGATAGATTGGTTTTCTAACCACATAAGCTGGAAATGGAACCTCTTAGGTTTGGCAACAATAGACTTGGGATGAAGAAGTAAAGGGTGATGATCAAAAGCCGGTCTAGCCAAAGCTTCTACCATATAATCTTGGAAAGTAGCATCCCAATTTGCCGAAATAAAAAAGCGACCCAATTTGGAAAGAGTTGGATTATCTTGCATGTTGGACCACGCGAAAGACCCTCCCGAAATAGACATATCCAATAAATGATTTTCAAAAATGAAGTTAGAAAAACCGGTGGACCCGTTTGCTCCACTCCTTGTGATGTGGTTTCTCTCTGATAAAAATCTGGTGACGTTGAAATCCCTGGCTATGCACTATCCTGAGGTTTCCACTGATAGGCATAAATTTGCATCTTTGAGCTCGGACCCAAAATCTTGCCTTAAACCATCAATCCTTGGATCATACACATTAGAGATGAGAAATAGTTTTCCATCAGAAATGCATTTAAGCAAGACAGAGAATTTTGAAGAGTCTCGTACCGTTAACAGACCTCCCGACAACACAATAGAGTCGATAACTTCCCAATAACCAAAGTAATGGAAGCCCAATTCTCCTATCAAACCTCTATCTACTTTCTGCATCTTAGTTTCCTATAGAATAAGAATTTCAACCTTGTGGCGCCTAACCAGTTCCCTTACGTGTCTCCTTTTCTCTGGGGCACCAAGCCCCCTAATGTTCCAAGACAAATAAATCATGATAACTTAGAGGGCCCTTCCCCTGCATCTCCTTTTCTTGAAAACCGGATTGTCGTTTCCAATCGTATGAGTTCTCTCTCTTTTTTGGAAAGTCTGTACCTCTTATTTGTATTAGCCTCTGAAACCTATAATCTCGTTTTAACCTTGATGAATTTCATGATCTTTAGAAGCTCCTCTTCTTTGCCTTCAAATGATACTGCTAGGTTCTTGCAAAACTCCAAAACACTTTGAGTTCGGAGACTTTCATGTAGCGGGAGATCATATTGGAGGAAGGGAGAATTATACTCTTCCTCCATATTATATCCTTCTCCAAAATGAAGGTAATCCAACCCTTGATCCGGAATCTCTCCTTCCTCGCCGTCGCCCCCGGAGCTTCCCAAATCACATCCCTTTTCAGATGCAACTAATTCTAAAAAATCTAAGTCTTCAGTAAGCTGTGGATGTTCTATAGGAGCTTCGAAGCCAGGAGGGCATATTTGTTAGAAACTATCCTCAACAAAACTGTTATTAGAATAACTCTCCTTACGAGTAGGAACATTGTCCTTCAAGGAAGAATATTGTCCATCAGGTCCAAGTATTTTGGCTTTTTCCCATCAGAAAGCGATAAAATGTCAATGAAAGACTTGCATAGTTTTCTAGCTATTTTGGGAAAACTCGCAGCATTTTGGACTGGGCTCATTACATATTTGAATTTGAAATTTGAAAAGGAAACAACTTCCTTACCTTGCGGTTACGTAACACGTGGCGTCTCCTCGGTTGGGACTCATTTTATAATCCACAGTCCGCATGCATACATCTCAAATCGACAACCACAAAAAGAACATTACAAAGAGATAACATGAAGTATAATTAAAATTTGAGTTCAACTTCATAAGCCATAACATTTCAAAATTTTCACCGAAATTTTAAATTTTTTTAGTGACTCGGAAAAATAGGTGAAATTTTGTTGAAAGTTTTGGTTGATCCCATTTTGGTGGAATCCAGAGAATTTGTGACTATAGCTTTGAATTTTGAGTAGAGCTGTAAATAGGTGTGACCCGACGGTCCCAGCCCACCATGGATTGGGTCCAAAATCCTGATCCATCGGGGTGAGTCGGAAATCTCAACTTGTTTATTAAATTGGTCGTGCCCGGGTCATAGTTTCTTGAAGCAAACCCTGCCCGACCCGACTTGACTTGGCTTCCTACCTTATATTTTGGTATAATTGGTATAATCGTATCAATCCCCTTTTGTTACAACTTTATGAAATGGTATAATTGGCAAACACTTTTTATTTCCACTCTTTTTTTTTTTTTTGTGATACGACCATTCGGCCAAGACAACCTCAAGAATCGAGGAGCAGACACGCATACATATATGACAATTACGGAGCAGCGTGAGGGACCACCAACTTCAGTGGTGAGGGTTAATTGATAGAACCCAACCCATACCTTGTAAAGACAAAGGTGGAAAACAACGTGGAAGACGAGTATCGAACCCACGACCTACTCCTTCACAATGGAGGGAGTGAACCATATAATAGGTTGGGTCAGGTTGGGTTGTGACCTAACCCAATACCCGACTTAAAAACTGGGCCCAATGAAACACCCTATTATTTACATGTAAATATCAGGTTGGGTCTGGTCGGCCTAACCCAATCAGATATGTCGGGTCAAGTTTATGTGGCCCGCTTAGTAAAATATCACGTCAGGTTCGGTATCGGGCTGATCTGATCCGTTGACCGTCCAACTGACACCGATGGCACTCTCTCCGTCATTCAACTTCAGAAAATAAAAAATGCCCGGCCTGAACCAACCATAAAACCTGATTCATCTCTGCAAACATTAGAAACGGTGAATGAATTTTCAATGATAGTAGGTTTTGACTATATTGAAATAGATGAAGATCCTTACATGATTGGCTTCCAAATCAGACCACTTAAATGGTGTTTCAGAAATGCCCAGGTCTTACAAAACATGTGTTCATAGGGCATGCGAGTATAAAAAGATGGCTGTTTTTGGAAGAGATATATATCAATAGGCTGCATAGCGGACCCTGCCCCGATTACGACCCGTCTTTAAATGGACCTTCGCTATACTATCCGTTGGAGAGCAAGCCGTCCACGCTCAAGTGGCAAACCACCTAGCCTCGGGTGTTCCGAGAACAGCTTTCGAATCCAGCACGACCATCGACCCAGAGGATGAGGCGTGAAGAAGGCACGTGATCACAGCTTTCAGCAGCAACACGAGATTAATTTCTCCCTAACTGTTAGCAAGCCATCTCAAAATACTAAAGGGACAACTTACTTATAATAAACGTTAGTTTATTTATTTCACCGATGTGGGACTATTAAAACGTCAGGCGGTCATACCTTTATAATACCACGATAAAACGCGGTTTTATGGGTACTTTTCGGAATGTATGTGAAAGTGAGTCAAAATCGGTCCGTCTGATGATATACAAATGATTTCAAGATCTCTTCTGTAAAATATTGTGACCATAAACAATCTCCAGGGTCTGATTCAAGGGGTCAATCTACTCAAAGAGGGAGGAAAAAGGGTGATACATGTTGCAGTTTCACGTGGTATTACGGACGGTACCAAAAAAGGGTTTCTATCTAAGAGCACGGACTTCATGTTTCCACTGCACATGGATAATCGTTATGCAGGCATAATCCTATGGCTATAATTCAGCCACAACATAATCAGTAAGGAAAGATTTTGCTAATCTATGACTTCATATAGGATTATATAGTACAATATTTGACCTATTTGACCCGATATTTGACTTCATATAGTATATTCATATTGGATGGTGCCTAAGCAGAAGGGGTAACCCATATCGATATCGGACTTTAAATCCCTGCTTCCCAGTTCCCACCATAGTATCCACCTTATTTGATGGAGGCTGCCCAGCCTTCTTCTGTCAAGAATGAGCTTTATTTTTTTCAGATAGGGATCGGCGCGTTGAGTGCCAAATCAAGGGTAGAACCCTTTATATTTATGCATTTAACAGTATATAGTGACCGAGTTTGGATTCGGTAAAAAATCCGATTGGAAAAAATTTGGAAAAATCCGGCAAAATTTGTCAAATTTGGAAAAATCCGATTGGAAGAATTGGTCGAAATTTGGAAAAATAAAAAAATATATATATAAAATAGAAACATATTAATTAAAAAATAAAAAAAAATAAGAAATTGGGAAAAATATTGAAATAATTAAAGAAATTCATGAATAATTCTTTAAATTTATGAATAATTTTTAAATTTGCAAATTTTTGAGAAAGTCACGAAGAATTAAAATTTTATTTGTTTTTCAAGAAATCGAATTATTCGTAACATTTTTCAAAAAGCCGGAGAATTTGGTCACTATGGTTAACAATCAACTCATCCCTAACAGCGCACTATTTTGTTGATTTAGGCCACTTCAGGAAAGCCGCTATCTCATGTGAGCAAGGTATCAAATATCGGTATCGGTCACTGGATCGATCAACCTAAAATCGATCCAGATTGGGTAATCCCAATGCCAAAAAAATTTGAGGGCAAAATTACAATATTAAAGATTTTTTATATAAAAATAAGATTTTTATACATATTATATATATGTAATATATATAATATATAATATATACATTTTATATATATGTATATATATATATATATATATATATATATATATATATATATATATATATATAGATATATATATTATATAATATATACATTTTATATATCTGTAATATATATATATATATATATATATATATATATATATATATATATATATATATATATATATATATATATATATACGGTTGATGCAGACACGAGCAAAAATATCCCTGCAAAAAATCATTGGATATCATGCTCATCATATATTATTATATAATACTATATAATACTATATAATATTATATAAAATGCATACAAAAAATCATAAAACACAAAAAAACAATGCAAAAAAAATCATCGAGAGAAGCTCCTCACCGTTCTATCGCTAGCGAAGGCAAAAACCGCAGAAGCTTGAACCGTTCAAAGAAGACTTTTCAGAGAAGATCCCCAATGCAAGAGGAAGCTGAAGAGACTCAGCAGCAGACACTAGGATTTTAGAAGGTTTGACTATTTTGGGTGAAGATGAACATAATTGCCTTATTTTGTTTATTTTGTAATTTATATTCAGCGTAGTGTCTAATATATTTTTTATGTGTATACATTTTCGAGATCAATGGATCGGCGATCAGACCTAAATATTGTTCAGTATCGGTCGATTCAGAGCGATCCCACCGATCCAAGTCCGATACCCATGTACAAACGATCCAACCCAAGGATTTGTGATCCTTTGGGCCAAAACCGATCCGGATCGACCGATCTGAATTGGGATCGGCCGATATTTGAAACCATGCATGTGAGTAATGTAATACGGATTATATAAAGGTCTAATTATTTTCTCTCTCAAGGTAGCAATTTTGGATTCAGTAGGAGGAACAATGCGTACCGGTGATACATATCGGTCACGGCCGATACCATTTTTTTTTTAAAAGACAAAAAGAAAGAAAAGAAAAGATGATACCTGTTATAGACTTATAGAGTTATAGCCCTAAAACTATAGTTCACGCTTATAATCTAAACTTTCACACTTATAACCTAAACTATTTGGTGACTTTTTTTAATAAAAAGCAAAAGTAAAAAAAATTAAAATTCCTCTCTCTCCTGTTCTTATTCCTTGCGGTAATAATTTCTCTCTCAATTTTTTTTTATATATTTTGATTATATGTTATCTGAAAATCTTCAAATTTTTATTTATCAGAAGCCCTAATTACATAGATTATGAATTTTTAGGGCCTTTTTGTGATTCGTTCGGGAAAGCTCTATTCTTTGACATTTCAAGGACATTTTTGTGCTGGTTATTGGTCCTAAGTAGGATTCATTATTGGTCTATTCGATTTAGGGTTTGTTCTTGATTTTTAGGTAAAGAGCCTGGATTTATAGGGCATTTCCTTGATCTGTTTTGGGTAAAGTTTTTTTTTTTAGATTTCATAAGAAGGAGGTGGAATTTGTGAAGCTTTTTAGGATTTTTCTGGCATAAATACAAAAATATTTTAGGGTTTCTTTCAGTATCTATTTATTAAATAGATGTTCTAACTATTTATGAACTGAGGAGTTTTGTGATGAATTTCAAATGCACACAATTTAACAATAAAATAGATTCATTTTTTTTTTTTTTTGGATGAATAACATTGAGGTTGATGGATCCTCACCCTATCATTAGAAAAAAGCCACACAATACAAGCAAAATCTGCTATAAAGCAATAGGAAAAACATACCAGAGAGAAACCCAAGGATCAAAGGGAGAACTTTGGCATCGCCATCACCCTCACCCAGACCCCAAGACTACACAACAAACTAACTGCAAAACTAAAAGCAAAGAAAACATGGAGTAACTAAGTCAAGGAGAGCCAAAAGCTTGCCTAAAGACTCACCTAGCAACTATTCATTGAAGTTGCAGGACACAATAAATCTCATACCCAACCCTAAAATAAAAACTAATTGTAAAAGTTAGTCCCTGCTAACCAATACCCAATTGCTCAGACAATCCTGTATTGAGTGTGGCCCAAGGAATTTCAAGCTCTTAGCCCATTGAAAAGTCTTAGCTAGAATTTTGTCCACCAAAACATAGGATTGGAAGTGTTGTCGAAAATTCTTTGATTTCTTTCCTTCCAAATGAGCCACATAGTAGCAAAAATCATCAGATTCTAACACTCTTTTTCGTTCTTGGATTGGCCATTGACGAACCAAGATCCGAAAAACGCACTCACCAAAGCTGGAATAACCCATCGAATACCCCACCAATTGAAGAGATAATTCCAAACAACCCTAGAATAGCTACAATGTAAAAATAAATGTGCATTAATTTCCTCTTCCCTTCAGCCAAAACACATCTGTTTGGCAACTGCACTCCTCTTTTTTGGAGATTCTCCACTGTGAGAGCCTTGTCTAGCACTGCAAGCCACGAGAAAGTAATGGTTTTGTAGGGTGCCTTGGCCTTCCAAATCCACAGTCAAGGGAGCTTCGGAGTCACTGTAGACGCAAGTAAAGAATACATGGAATGTACCAAGAGGTCTTTCCCTGTGCTCAAATCCCATAACAGCTGATCCCTATTATGAGAACTCGAGAAATTAAAATTCTGTACCAAATCCAACAAAACGACAATCTCACGAATTTCATGATCATAGAGTCTTTTGGAAGTTTCTAAATTCCATGAAATTTCACCTGAGGGGCTGATAATAGTTGTATCCCTAATGTTGATGTCTTTCTTTGCCATAATAGAAAAAAATATAATTAAACCTGTAGCTCAAAGCAAATTTTCCCAACCAAACATCCTTCCAAAAAAGAGTATCGGCACCGTTACCTACTCTAATAGATGCTCCAATACGAAAGAGCCGTCTATGATCGTCAATAGATCTCCACGAAGCCGAACCACCTCTTGAAGGAGCGTCTTTTATTTCCCACATGCTGCCCCCAGATCCGTATTTCTCGGCGAGAATTCGATGACAAAGACTATCTCAATCAATAGCAATTCTCCATAGCCACTTAATTAGTAAAGTGTCATTGAAATCCTTCAAATTGGTGATCCCCAGACCTGCTTCTTCTCTATTCCTGCAAACTAGGCGCCAGTTCGCAAGATGGTATTTACCTCTCTCGTCCATCCCCTGTCGCAAAAAATCTCTTTGCATCTTTTCCAGCTGATTTAGAACCCAAATTGGGCAGGAAAAAAGTGACATAAAAAACACTGGTAAGGCCATAAGAGTAGACTTGACTAAAGTAAGCCGACCCACCAAAGAGAGACATTTACCTTTCCATCCCTCAAGCCGTTTTCTAGACCTGTCTATAATTTGTTGCCATATTTTCTTACTTGGTAACTTTGGGCCGACGGGGAGGCCAAGATACATAAAGGGCAGCGATCCGGCCTTACACCCAATACCTAGTGCCATGATTCTAACCTGATTCCAACCTATGCCCATGAGCTGAGATTTGTTTAAATTTACTTTTATACCAGAAATCATTTGAAAAAGCAAAAGGATTTTCTTCATAATGACAATGCCTCGGCTTCCCCTTTCACAAATATAATTGTGTCATCTGCATATTGCAAATGCGAGATAGAGGTGGAGTGTCTAGACGGATTGAAGCCTATAAAGTAATTCAACTCAACAGCCCACTGCAGTAATGCATGAAGATCCTCGGCGATGATGATGAAGAGGAAAGGAGATAAAGGGTCTCTTTGGCAAAGCCCCTTCTCAACCGGAAAAAACCTTCAACAATCCCATTAACAATGATTGACATCCAAACTGAAGATATACAACCCTTCATCCACTGAATCCATTTGTCCCTGAATCCCATCAGATGTAACAGATAATTGAGAAAATCTCATTCGACTTTGTCATAGGCTTTCTCTTGATCTAGCTTAAAAATGAGCCCTTGATGCTTCTTATGATGCAGGCTATCCACACATTCATTGGCGATGAGCACATTGTCGATTAGTTGACAACCTTGTAAGAAAGCTGACTAAACATGGGAATAACAGATGACAATACTCTTTTAAGGCAGTTGGCTATAACCTTGGACATAATTTTATATAGCCCGTTTATTAGACTCCTGAATGCTCTAACCTCATTTGCACCTTCCACTTTCGGGATAAGCGATACAAAAGTGGCATTTATCCCTTTACCGACGATACCTTTCGCATGCAATTCTCAGCAAAGTAAAACCATGTTCTCCTTAATTATATTCCAACACCTTTGCTAAAAAGCTAACAGGTGATCATTCCCATAACTTATCATTTTATCACCCTTAACTTAGTGATACTAAACCTCAGTTTTCTACTAACAAGTTAATGATGTGTAGATATTAAGGATAGAAAATAAAAGAGAGCCAAAGTGTTAATCTTTGTCAAAATGAACTCATAAAGCAGTAAAAAAGACTATTAAGCGTAAAAGATGATTCGACGGTGAATAAATTAAGGTCATTCAATCGTACTTTAAGATTGAACGGAACCAACGGAAGCTAAGAAATCGTAAATTATGATTCTTCAGAAGACGTTCAAAAAGAGAATCATGATATAAAAGAAAAGCGATCGTTTGTAATGTAGAATTGTTCAAAGGGAGCTGTGTGAAAATAAGAAATCATGATTTATGATTTTACAAAATGAAGACTCTTGTTGCTGCTGATCACATGAACTCTACACCACCATGTATATAATTAAAAATATACTGAGATTAGAAGTTTAGAAGATCACGGATCCGAGAAGATTGATGAAGATAAACTCCTAAAGATCTATGTTGCTAAAATAAGGATAGAACCCAGAATGCATCAACTATCCAAAGCAAGGACATCTATTAGGAATCTTTTAGTTTCTTTTATTAGGATTAGAATAATGTAAACCGACTCCTTATGATCTATAAATAAAAGAGCTTGATATAGAATTCTTTAGCGAAGGAATTCTCAGCATCAATTGACGACTGAGGTTGAATTTTTTCGATCAACTTAGAGTAGTTTAGTTTAGATATCCAAGGTTCCTCAATTTGAATTGACAACTGAGATTGAAAGCTGAAAGATTAGTGTAGATATCCGTAGTTTCTCAGAAACAATTGACGCTTGCAGTAGTTTAGATTTATTTTATTGCATATTTCCTGCTTTGTAAACATCTAAATTTTTTTTTTTTTAATTGACGACTCAGATTGAGAATTTACAGATTAGTGTAACAAAATTTTATTTTCCATCTGTAATTCTTTTAGATTTGATTGACACCCAAATTCTGGTTGGTTGCTGATTAGTATAAATCCATATTGATAGGATTCTAGTTTTGATTGACGACCAACACTAGGAAACTTGATATACGATGTAACGGTACTTTTTATTTCATAAATATCTGAGAATAGAAGGAGACTGATTGACGACCAGGATTCAAAAGTTTGAAGATTATGATTTATTTTCTTGCACTTTAAAAACAAATAAAAGCTTTCAGAAGTTAATCCTTCCTCATGGGAACGATCTTATACTAATGCTACAATTTCTATTGTGCGCTTGCAATAAGTTAAGACTAAATTAGAACAACATAAATAGCATCTCACCGAGATTCTATCCAATCCTGGAGCCTTGTCACTAGGAAGATCAAATACCGTAAATTTTATTTCGTCTTCCGAGAAAGGTTCCTCCAGCTCTTCTGCCTCCCTTGGAGAAATATAATTGAATTCTAGGCCATCTAATTTGGGTCTGTTAACCCCTTCCTTTTTAAAATCTTTGTTGAAGTGTTGGACAAATCTTTTAGCAATCTCTTCGTGACTCGAAAACGAGGAATTTTCGGATTGGATTTGAGTAATTAAATTGCGTCTGTGTCTGCTAGCAGCCAACCTTTGGAGGTACTTGATGTTGCGATCACCCGCTGAAACCCAGGAGTCTCTTGAATTCTGCTTCCAATATGTCTCTTCTTTCTTTAGTATACTTTGAAGTTCTTCTTTGAATAAGATCCTACGGTCACGCTCTTCCCTTGAAAGATATCCAGACTCTTCCTTAATATCAATAGATTTAATTTGATTAAGGAGATTTCTTTTTGTAACAAAATGTCGCCAAACACATCTCTATTCCAAGCGATGAGAGCGGCTTTAACTACTCTAATTTTGGACATGAATCTGCAACGAGCACTATTGCCTTTTTTTGAAGCAATCTAAGCATCTTTAATGACCTGCATGATAGAGTGGTTTTCTAACCACATAAGCTGAAAATGGAACCTCTTAGGTATGACAACAATAGACCTAGGATGAAGAAGTAAAGGGTGATGATCAGAAGTCGGTCTAGCCAAAACTTCTACCATATAATCCTGGAAAGTAGCATCCCAATTTGCCGAAATAAAAAAGCGATCCAATTTGGAAAGAGTTGGATTATCTTGCATGCTGGACCACGCGAAAGACCTTCCCGAAATAGGCATATCCAATAAATGATTTTTAAAAATGAAGTTAGAAAAATTGGAGGACCCATTTGCTGCACTCCTTATCATGTGGCTTCTCTCTGATAAAAATTTGGTGACGTTGAAATCCCTGACTATGCACCATCCCGAGGTTCCCACTGATAGGCATAAATTCGCATCTTTGAGCTAGAACCCAAAATCTCGTCTTAAACCATCAATCCTTGGACCATACACATTAGAGATGAGAAATAGTTTCCCATCAAAAATGCATTTAAGTAAGACAGAGAATTTTGAAGAGTCTCACACCGTTAACAGATCTCCCGATGCCCCAATAGAGTCGATAACTTCCCAGTCACCAGAGTAACGGAAGCCGAATTCTCCTATCAAACCTCTATTTACTTTCTGCATCTTAGTTTGCTATAAAAGAAGAATTTCAACCTTCTGGCGCCTAACCAGTTCCCTTACATGCCTCCTTTTCTCTGGGGCACCAAGTCCCCCGATGTTCCAAGACAAACAAATCATGATAACTTAGAGGTCTCTTCCCCTGCATCTCCTTTTCTTGAAAATCGGATTGTCGTTTCCAACCGTCTGAGTTCTCTCTCTTTTTTAGAAAGTCTGTTCCTCTTATTTGTATTAGCCTCCGGAACCTGTAATCTCGTTTTAACCTCGATGAATTCCATGATCTTTAGAAGCTCCTCTTCTTTGCCTTCGAGAGATACTCCTAGGTTCTTGCAAAACTCCAAAACACTTTGAGCTAGAAGACATTCCTGTAGTGGGAGATCAGATTGAAGGAAGGGACAATTATACTCTTCCTCCATCATATTATATCCTTCTCCAAAATGAAGGTAATCCAACCCTTGATCCGGAACCTCTCCTTCCTCACCATCGCCTGCGAAGCTTCCCAAATCACATCCCTTTTCAGATGCAACTAATCCAAAAAAATCTAAGTCTTCAATAAGCTGTGGATGTTTTATAGGAGCTTCGAAGCCAGGAGGGCATCTTTGTGAGAAACTATCCTCAACAAAACTATTATTAAAATAACTCTCCTTACGAGTAGGAATATTGTCCTTTAAGGAGGAATATTGTCCATCGGGTCCTAATATTTTGGCTTTTTCCCATCAGAAAGCGAAAAAATGTAAATGAAAGATTTGCATAGTTTTCTAGTTGTTTCGGGGAAACTCACAGCTTTTTGGACTGGGCTCACTAAAGATTTGAATTTGAAATTTGAAAAGGAAACAACTTCCTTACCTAGCGGTTACGTAACACGTGGCGTCTCCTCGGTTGGACTCATTTTGTAATCCACAGTCTGCATACATCTTAAATCGACAACCACAAAAAGAACATTACAAAGAGATAACATGAAGTATGATTAAACTTTGAGTTCAACTTCAAAAGCTATAACATTTCAAAATTTTCACCGAAATTTTAAATTTTTTTAGTGACTTAGTAAAATAGGTGAAATTTTGTTGAAAGTTTTGGTTGATCCCATTTCGATGGAATCCAGAGAATTTGTGACTATAGCTTTGAATTTTGAGTACAGTTGTAAATGGGTGTGACCCGACGGTCCCAGCCCACCATGGATTGGGTCCAAAATCCTGATCCGTCGGGGTGAGTCGGAAATCTCAACTTGTTTATTAAATGGGTCGTGCCCGGGTCATAGTTGCTTGAAGCAAACCCTGCCCGACCCAACTTGACGTGACTTCCAACCTTATATTTTGGCCTAATCTGGCCCAAGCTGACCCAAACTTTTGCTAATATGGTTGAGTCAGGTTCAGATTGAGGTTCAAATAAACGAGGTCGATTGGCTTCGGGTTGAGAGTTTAGTTGGGTTGACCCCAACTCCAACTGGCCCAAACCTTATTCGAATCGACCCATTTGCAGCCTTAGTTTTGAGGGTCAACTTATAATGCTAATGCACACATCTATGTGTCTTTTATATGAATTATACTACGCTTCACATCTGCCCAATTAAGGCCACATATGGTACCTAGATATTGTTCAAAAACAATTTTTGACTGAACCGAACCGATGCTACTTTGGTTCGGTTTCGGTTTTGGGTGGAGAAAATCCAAAAATGATTAAGTAGGAGTAGGAAACTAAAAAAATCCAAACCCTGTTAAAACCTAAAAATCCTTACTACTATATAAAAGCACGAATGATTTTTGTTAATTTTAGTGTTTCCATACTTTAGGAACAAAATATCCTCATAATCTTTCTTATGTATCCTTATATTTTATAACTTTCTGTAACTAAACTTCTAATTAAACTAGGACTCTTCTAGCTAAACAACTCCTTACTAATGATTTCTGTCAAGTTCCTATTTTCTCTCATTAAAATAGGACTTATCTAGCCTCTTTATAATAAGATTTGAAGGCCACTCCCTTACATAAGAATTATCTAACCTATTTTCTCTCAAGCCTCCTTTCATTGAATTTGCAACCTCTCATATCTAAGGACTAGATTTGGCTTGATCAACTTGGTAAACTTTTCAAGAAACATCTATAAAAGGAGTTGAGATTTTGAACTGGATCAGCCCCACCCAAAACCTAAACCACTCTTATGTACAGAAAATATTTTGAGTTGTCGGGTTAAGTCAGCCATGAGCAGCCTATGATGGATGTACTTAAGGGTTAGATTGAGTGGCAGGGTTAGAGGGTCTCGAAGACTAATAAGGAGTTGCTACTAACTCTCTCCCTCTTTAACTACAGTTGAAAACCATTGGCTGCTTTATATCAGACAACCCCGATATTTTACACAATGGATCTTAACGCCATGGGCTTACCATCAGACGGTAAGTTTCTTATTCTTCATGGCACACATTCCAAAAAGTGGTCTGAAAATTATATTTTAAGCATTTTTTCAATCTTGGCAGCCTAAGATTTTCAAAGACCATTAGACTGTCATTTTTAATTGGCCGTTTTTAATTGTTTATGGTCCAATAATGGCCACATCGATATGACCATCCGATGACACAAATGTAAAATAAAACCGCTATAAGAATGCATGATATTTTGTAAGTCTTTTAGTAGAAGTTATATGCGTTGACCAAAGAGTTGGATGGCCATATACTCTGCTTTCAAATGAGTTGGATGGCCCTTTGACTCTTGTCCTTATTGACCAAAGAAGTTTTTTCTAAGTTACAAGCTCAACAAGCTATTGTTTATCTATGAATCATTTGTGATACCATTAGGGCTGTCAACGGGCCGGGCCGGGTTCGGGCCGGGTTTTCATCCAGCCTGTTTATATATTTAAAAAAAAATTAGGCTCGACCCGTTTAGCTAACAGGCCGAGCCAAGCTCAACCCGTTTCTATAATTTTCGGGCCCGAACCTGGCCCGATTAGCTATCCGGGCTGGGCTTCCCACCTTTTTAAAAAAAAAATCAAGTTTTTTTTTAGGATATCAGCTAAACAACCCGGGTCGAGTCGAGACGGGGCTTAAACTTTGAAGCCCGAACCCGGGCCCGATTATTATCTGGGCCAGGCCGGGCCTCAACCCGTTCAATAAAACTTAAAATTTTTAGGCCCGAACTCGGCCCATCCGGGTCGGGCCAGGGCTGAAGCCCGGCCCGTTGACAGCCCTAGATACCATGCTCCTTGTAGTCAATTCTTTAAAGGTCCGTAACCCAAATTAAATTTTTTTTTTAATAGGCCCCATGCCTGTTGAGAGGTCTCAATCATTTGCGATCTATGAGCGATCTCTAACGAACGGTTCCAACCATGGCCCTTCTAGTATTCAATGGTTGCTATTTTTTCTTATCCGGTTATACCTTTCACTAGACCAGCTTGAGCATGGTTATCAAAATCGATGATTTTTTATTGAAAAAAAAAACAAAAACTTGTTTAGAACTCGTTTTTTAATAAAATATCAAAAATACAATTAATACTCTTTAAAATAATACTCATAATTTTGAAGAAAAAAACCTCGCTATTTTTATGTTTTAAATGCCTTTTCTACGAAACAAAATTGTAAATTTTCTTTATTTTTATCAAAAAAATATATACTTTATAACATTTCCATTACTTTTTTATTAATGCTTCCAAATTTTTTGTCCGAAATTTGGAGATTCTGTCACTTTTTTTTCCATCTTTTTCGTTGCCAATTTTCTTCCGCAATTCGGACTTCATAACTATGAGCTTGAGAAGGGAAATATTAGGACCGGACGATATATAGTGCGAGAAGGGAAAAATTAGGACCGGACGAAGTCATGGGTACTGCGTAGGTCTTATTTTTGTGAAAAATAAAAACCTACAAAATCATTAAAAGGATAACCATTATTGGCAATTATAATTATTATGGAGATAGAATTTATGGCTACAATAATGTAACATACAAAATATTCGATATTTATTTATTTATTTATTTTTATTTTTTTAGGATGCCAATGTCATATGATATATAGATAGCTCAGATGTAGTGTTTGTGCAAACTTGTACACGAGGATCCGTTTTTAGCACAACACACAAGAAGGAGACCCGCACACAAGGCGAGAGCATGCGTAGAGTTTAATTACAGCACACGACTTGTTGCTTCTACAAGTAAAGAGTATATTAGTTGTTGGTATACTCATCCTTAACATCATGGATCAAAATATCGTCCAATACCGATACGTATCGGTTTTGGACTTCACCGATATGGTACATTCAAGGTACCATATTGGGGCCTCCTATACAAAATAGAAAAATACCAGACGAAACATACCAATGTATCATCCGAAACCGATACGTATCGTCCAGTATGTATCGGTTTTAGGGTTGGACGATACATATCGATTTCCTGCTAAATCAATGTAATTCAAAGCAATCAATGGTTTTCAGCTATGGTTAGTGGTGCATATCTAGTATTGGGAACCACTATTCATGCCCACTGAATTACGAAAAGCGCCTACTTAATGAGAGCATGCGCGCTAGCGTACACCACAGCCCTAGACATCATTAAGTGAGCGCTTTTAGAAATCAGGCGAGAGCAAATAGATGTAGCCTTTAATATTTCACATGGAATCAAAAACTGATCGCCCAATGGTACGCTTATTGTGGTCTCTAGATCCATTGTGTCGAAGATATGGGCAAAAAATGATCTCCATCGCTTATTTGAAGCAGTCGATGAGTTGGCGCTTTCAGAAATCCTTTTGGTTCATATAGAAACAAACTCTTTGGTGGGGGGAGCTACGACTTGCGCACGAGATTTGTGCTGTGGCACATGATTAAAAATAAGTCTTATTTTCGTGTTCTTTGCCTAGTGGAACACCATCTAAGTTGTTTGATTTGAAAAATATAATGATAAGATGCAAAAATAATGGCTCCAAACATGATCTCTATTATCTTATTTGTAAAAGTCCACCATTAAATCAGTTGATGGCCTTTGACTGGATTGAATCGGACGGCAGAAATCGGGTTTCGTGTCAATCATTGGCCTCAAAGATCTTTGTATTATCATCTTCAAATCATTAGGCTTAAATGATGTTCCATGTGGTACAGATCTCAAAAATAGCTGTCTTTGATTTTGATCATGTGCCACGGACAAATCTCGTGTGCTAATTTTAGCAAAAAGGAAAGTCTCACGAAACAAGTTTTAATTAGAGGAAGCTGACAAAATGAACTCATGAGCAAACAACAAAAACTGACATGTTAAAATGGAAGCTCACAATAGAAACCCATTACCAAGCAAAGCACCCTTCATAAACGCATAAATAAACCACTTCAAAATGGAAGTACACTGCAACCATCAAAGCCAAAGCAAAATCCACAACAAGCGAAATCAAACACCTAAGCCAAAATCCCAAAAGCACAAAAAGCCCTATAACCCAAAAACCCTATCGAAATCAAACACCTAAAACCAAAATCCCAAAGAAAACACCCAACAATCCAACCAATTCATACTTCAATTAACTTCCTTTTTTTGGTGATTTTTTTGGCTGATCCACAACCCGCACACCCAACATTGGGTTTAATATCTTTGGCCGAATCCTCCTTTTTAACACTAACTTCTATTTTAGGATCCCCAAAAGGGAAGTTTCCCTTGCCAACTTCAGTTTTAATGATGCTTGGCTTTTTTTCATCTTCCTTTTTGGGTGTAGGTGTAGCCATGCCACATGAACTTGGAGAATAAGTCCTCCCAGAGCAACAACTCTTTCTCTCCATCTTCACTCAAACAGCAAACTCAGATAGAAGGTTATATATGGCTTAGAGAGACCCTTTGTCCTTTTAGAAGAACTGCCATTATTTATAGACTAAAAAACCCAAATATTTTTCATGCATTCATTGTATATCGCTAACCTAAAATTTGCTCCAGAACCAACCCATGCATCCAAACTACTTTTAGTTTTTTTATTTTCTTTAGAAGAATTGCCATTATTTATAGGCCGATTTCTGTCACCTGCTCTCTCTCTCTCTCTCTCTCTCTCTCTCTCTCTCTCTCTCTCTTTATTAGAATAGAATATTGTGAGTTGTGACCCGCACTCTCCAAAATGCACGCAAATTTAAGCAATAATTTAGTACGCAATTATATAGGATTAGGGTACCTTTGAACGAGCTCACGTTAATAGCCCTGAAAATCACTTATTCCTTCAATCAGATGATGAAGATCATTTTTCATCCTGATATTCTACAAAACAGACTGCGCACATATAATACGATCAATTTTTTATTTCATGCTTCACAGATCACTAAAAAATGGCCTTTGAATCATATGGCACACATCACGCCCAAACATGATTTTAGGCCATTTTTTTGGGATCTATGACATGTGAAATCAAAAAATGGTCGTCTAATAGGTGCACCATAATCTCAAGATCTATTGTGTGTATGATTGAGGTGAAAAACAACCTCCATCAGCTAATTCAGAAGAATCAATGGTTTTCAACAGGGGTGTGAGACGTGGGCTCTTTTAGAGAACGTGTGGACGCATTTGGAGGTACTTTAGGCATTTGGAGGTACTTTAGGATCAATTAATTGGGTCGAAATTTGACTTACGAAGGATATCAAAATTTGCTACAATCTTTGAGAGGTGTCCATCATCTTGATAAATTGGGTTTTCCTTGTCCGAGGACTTAGTGTTTGGTTCTTAGAGGCTTGTTTAGTTTGATTTATTGTTTTTGTTATAGTTTTTTGTTTGGATTGTTTATTTTCGTATAATTTTAATATTTGGGATGATTTTTTTGAATATTTGTAAATCCCAAATGCCCTGCATGTTACCACAATTTTCTCCCGCTGCAAGTGAGGGCTTTTAATAAAATTGGGAGGGGGTCACTCATGGACAGGTGACCTTCGTCTCTTTTTTTTAAAAAAAGGAGAGTTTAGGCCAATCAGTTGAACCCTAAATGGTTCAATTGATTTATGGTTGAACCCTAAATGGGGTTCAAGTGATTTTACAACCGTTGGTGGAACATATCCAAGCATCAATTTCAACTGAATATAGTTAAAGACAGGATTCCATTGCATTCAATCGCTTTAAAATCAAGAGTACCGTTATTTCCACCTATCGAATCTTTCCATCCACCCACGTTCCCACGTACGAGTAAAAAAAACCAAAAAATTTCCTTGAAATTCGTGAGCCAAATACACCCACCATTTTATTTCCTTCCACCCACCTATTCATGCATGCAAACCCCACACCCCCGAGCTCTTCTTCTTCCCCCCGTTCCCGTGCTACGACCTATTTGAACACCGAGCATTACCCACACTCCCACTTTCGTTCTTCTTCGCTTACTTTGACACTCACGACTGTTTTCTTCCTCCTTTCGATACACCCACATATATTCTTGTTCCTCTTGTTTTGGTTTCGAAGGACGCAGATGATAGTTCTGAAGAGCTGCTATCATATGATGATGATTTGGAGTTCACCCAACTCCCTCGGAAAGAATCACAACCTCCTGTACAAGTAAATAAGTTTTTTTTTTCATTCTATTTGTATTCATTTTCCATTATATATTATTGTTCATTATATAATTTTTCATTCAATTTAAATTCATTTTCATTCTATTATTATTCATTCTATAATAATATAATTTTTATTATATTATTTTTCATTTGAAGTAAACTTAGGGTTTCATAGTGGTAGTGGACTTATTTTGAATTCTATTTGCCTTATTTTTCATTTTATTTGTATTTATTCTAATTTCATTATTTTTGGTTCTATTTATATTAGTTTTCATTATATACTTTTTCATTCTAAGTAAATTTAGGGTTTTGTAAAAGGGTTATTTTTCAATCTATTTGTATTATTTTTCATTATATTATTTTTTATTCTATTTATATTAGTTTTCATTATAGAATTTTTCAATCTAAGTAAAGTTAGGGTTTCTATGCAGTAATGAAAATTGATTTGGTAATATACATTTTTGAAATAATAATATATATATTTTATTTTTAATGCATTGACTTTGGTTCATAATAAACTCGCTTTGGTTAAAAAATGATTGCCAAAAAATCTTTGAGCATTTCGAAGTAAGTTACGAGAGGGTATATATATTTTAAAGATTATATGCATAAGTTCGTTCATTCATTTTAATATTGATTATGTTTTGAACGTTATGTTATTATGTTCAAGTGGACGATACGCAAGTACAGAATACGGGCCCTACTCTCCTTATGACTACAAATGAACTTTTTAACACCCATGAGAAAATGATAGAGTGGGCTCGCCATGTCGCAAATAAAGCGGGAACTGTGTTAATGATACAGAGGTCCGATAAGGGATTTCAAGGCCACAGTGTTAGGGTTCAATTGGCTTGTGAGAGAGTAAGAAATTTTCGTAATCGTAAGAAGGGACAATTTAAGACTATAGCAATGAGAAAAACTTTTATAAAAAATTTAGGTTGTCCGTTTTTGTTACAAGGAACAGAGATTAAACAAGAAGGGAAGTTTGTATAGAAGATGGACGTACTTTACGGAATTTACAACCAACCCCCGAGACAATTTGAAGAAAGTCATTTGTTTGCAGGACGATTGAAAGAAAACGAGAGAGAGGTTTTGAAAGAGATGTCAGCTGTTGGGGTGAAGCCTAGTCACGTACTGCGTAGCATTCGAAAGAAGGATCCGAAAAATTGTTCGACCATTCAAGCCATTTACAATGTAAGACATGCGATGCGGTTGACTAAGAGAGAAAGGAGGACACACCTCCAACAGTTGATGTTCAGGTTTCAAGAAACTAAATACGTGTATTTTCATTGCAAAGATCATAAAGTAGATGAATTGACCGACATCTTCTTCGCTCATCCGGATTTTATAGAGCTAGAGAGCATCTTCCCTCAGGTGTTTGTTTCGGACTGCATATATAAGACGAACAAATACGAACTTCCGGTATTGAGCATCATCGGAGTGACCTCCACACATAAAAGCTTTTATGTTAGCTTCTCGTTCATGTCATCCGAGAAAGAGAACGCTTATGTGTGGGCATTGCAATCATTCAAATCACTTTTCAAGGGAGGCGAGCTTCCGTCTCTATTTGTCATCGATTGAGAGCAAGCACTCATAAATGCGATCGAGTAATTTTTTCAAAAGCCAAACACATTTTCTGTGTATGGCACATAAATATGAGTGTGTTAAAGAACTGTAAAAAAAGTGTTTGATACTACGGAAGAATGAGATGCCTTTTATCAGGCGTGGAATCGTATGATGTATAGTTTATCGGTAGAAGAATACGAAGCCGCGGTAGGTACTTTGATCCCTAGGTACGCGAATCATCAAAGTATCCTCCACTATTTGTATACCACTTGGATAGAATCGTACAAGAAAAGATTTATGTCAGCATGGAAGAATGAATATATGCATTTCGGTAATACAGCATCAAACCGAGTGGAGAGCGTGGATGCTCAGATCAAACACGAGTTGAGATCTTCGATTGTTGACCTTCTGCAATCGTTGGAGGAGATTGAAAGCGTCATTGAGCTGTAATATATATACATACGAGTGTCATTTGAGGAAAGTAAACTGAAGAGGGAGTATCATTATTCCTCCCATTTTTACGAGCTAGTAGCGGGTCACGTGTCTAGAGCCGCGATAGAAATTATTAAAGCAAATAGAGTTACAGTTGAGAAGCAGCATGTTATTGAATCTCAGTGCATGTATGTTCTGCGCAAGACACATGGCCTTCTATGCTTGCATAAACTCTCTTCATGGCTATTAGCCGGTGACAGAATTTCCATTGAAAAGATTTATCTTCGGTGGAAGAAACTCTACCACCTTAAAATCGGTGTATCATCAAGAGGTGTTGAACTGTTAGAATGCTTTCATCGCATATATAAAAGATATGAGAGGTCTGACCCTGCGGTCGAGGACCAAATTTATAGACAATTACATGAGATGACAGACCCCACTATGACTTGTATGGTCGAGCCAAAGTTTCGCAGAGTAAACGCGACAGGCCCAAGGGGAAGGGGAATAAAAGAAAACATGACGCGTCCTCGAGAAGAGAGAAATCTGGATTTGAGTACGTAATAAAAAAAGTTAATATGAAGGAGAAGGCAAAGGAGAAAGGTGAGAAGGCTGAAGTCGTTGAAGTTTCGAAGCTTCAAGAAAGTCTCGGAATTAAATTATATCTGAAGTCATTCCTTGAGTTTGTGAGTCCTATCGTAGCTGATATTACCGAAGTAATGGCAGATGTGCACTGCGGGTTTAGAGTTGTTGCACATTGGTTAGGGATGGGCTACGATGGATGGAAGGTAGTGCAAGCAAATTTGTTGGCTGAGTTGACCGCCCGTGCGGAGAAGTATTTACCGATTTTTGGTAGCCAAGAGCGAATGATTCAGATACATACGATCCTCAACTGCTTCACTGACAATGCTCGGAGTGCCTACTGGATGACTGTGTCGGACATGGGATACCTAATAGCATCATACTATCGTGCCCCTTTAGTCCTTCTTAGCACTCGACTTTGTATGTCATTTTTTTCATTGTGGATAGTAGCAGACACAACAAAAAAGGTGATTTGCATCGCTCACTTGAACGACTGTCACTTCGTGCCAGCGACCTTAATTAAAAATAGTCTCATTCCATCATCGACGGCTGTATGGAAGCGATACCAAGATGATTGTGCAGCGGGATGGGCGTCTCAGTTCGCGGAACGATCGAAGAACTTCAACTCTAGCAATGATAGTGAAAAAGTTATCACCGAAAATTATCCGATGGTTGACCTCGATTGACAATTTTTTTATATGAGAGTGGTGTATAATTATATAAATGGTAAAAATATTATGATCATGTCAGCATCTTTTTTGTAACTGGTATGAATATAGATACTATGAAATGATGCAGAAATGAATAGAAAAGAATTTTATTTTAAAGTGTATATTTTTTAAGATTCTTTATCCACCAATCTCTATAACCGTTACTTGCACATCAGAAGTTAGCCTTAGAATATAATTTAAAGGAAAGACTTGCCAACCAGATAATAGCCTTTGACTCCATTGTATCTACCTTGTTTGATTTTAAGATTTGTTCAAAAAATGATTACTGTCATCTGATTCGAAACAACCAATGATTCTCATAAGTGCCCTTAATAAGTCAAGTTATATGGGACCCTGTTTGGTTCACATAACAAAAATATAGACCTCATAAATTAATAAAATAATCATTACTTGCACATGAGAAGTTGGCCTTGTAACCATAGAATTGAACATTTTATCTGATTCGACTAGTAAATGTAGCATCCCTTTTAACGATGTATAAGTACAAGCAGTGAGGTATTTCTCTTGTGATTGTGGTCGATGTAAATTATGTTACTAACTTAATCCCAACATGTGCACCCAAAATAATGGCTCCAAAGGCATTTACAAGAGCACCTACGTAATAGAAGTTATACGTGTCATGCTCTAAAAATTCTAATAACAATGATTTTTTTCTTGATCAATAATAAAAATGAAAATTACGAATTTTCAAGGAATCAAAATTGACTTTATATAAAATATGGTGAGACTAGAAAGTTCAGTTATTAGTGCAGCATAATAAAATGGAGATTCTCACAAACTCCCTACTAGATATACAACCAAGTTTAACATTCTAATATTTAATATATTTTACACTTGAGACTGAACCAAGTGGATTATCAAAAATAAAACTCTAGATGGATACCTTTGGAGTGCAGCATAACAAAACTCCAAATGGATTATCAAAAAAAAATGACTAAAAATAATAAATTTTGTGCGTTTGACGGTGGACACCCACTGTCGGCATCACATATCTGACAGTGGGTGCCCATTGCCAGTGGCAAATATGTAACAACAAGCACCCACCGCAAAGGCATCAGTGGATGAACTCCAGTGAGCATCCTCACAGAAGTTCAGCCACTGATGCCTTGACGGTGGGTGCCTGCTGTCAATATTTTAACCCTGACAGTGGGCACCCACCATCAGGAAAAAAATTTGCACCTAACGGTGGGCACCCACTGTCAAATCCAAAAATCTGACAGCAGGCACCCATCGTCAAGGCATCAGTGACTAAACCCCAGTGAGCATCCTCACTGGAGTGAAAGGCTCTGATGCTCTGGCGGTGGGTGCCTGCTATCAATATTTTAAGCCTGACAGTGGGCACCCGTCAAGAAAAAAATTTGCATCTGACGGTGGGTGCATGCTATCAATTCTTTGTCACTGACAGTGGGTACCCACCGTCAAGAAAAAAATTGGCCCTGGCGGTGGGTATCTGCTGTCAACTCTTTGAGCTTGACAGTGGGTACCCACTGTCAGGTGCAAATTTTTTTCCTGACGATAGGTATCCACTGTCAGGCTTAAAATATTGACAGCAGACACCCACTGCCAGGGCATCAAAGCCTTTCACACCAGTGAGGATGCTCACTAGAGTTCAGCCACAGGTGTCCTTGCAGTGGGTGCCTGTTGTCAAATTTTTAGATTTGACAGTGGGCGCCCACCGTCAGGTGCAAATTTTTTTTCTGACGGTGGGTGCCCACCGTCAAGGCATCAAGGGCTGAACTCTAGTGAGGATGTTCACTGGAGTTCAGCCACTAATGCCTTGGCGGTGGGTGCCTGCTGTTACATATTTGGCACTGACACTGTCAGATATGTGACGCCGACAGTGGGTGCCCACCGTTAAACCCACAAAATTAATTTTTTTAGTCTTTTTTTTTTTTTGATAATCCATTTGAAGTTTCGTTATACTGCACTCCAAAGGTATCCATTTGGAGTTTATTTTTGATAATACACTTGGTTCAGTCTCAAGTGTAAGATATATTAAATATTAGAATGCTCAACTTGGCCGCATATCTAGTAGGGAGTTTGTGAGAATCTTCATTTTTTTATGCTGCACTAATAATTGAACTTTCTAGTCTCACCATGTCTTATATAAAGTAAATTTTGATTCCCTAAAACTTCGCAATTACCGTTTTTATTGTTGATCAAGAAAAAAAATCATTGTTATTAGAATTTTTAAAGCATGACATGTATAACTTCTACTGCGTAGGTACTCTTTTAAATGCCTTTGGAGCCATTATTTTGGGTGCACCTATTAGGATTGAGTAAGTAACATAATTTACATCGACCACAATCACAAGAGAAATACCTCACTGCTTGTACTTATACATCGTTAAAAGGGATGCTGCATTTACTAGTCGAATCAGATAATAGCGCGCAATATTCCCTATTTTCTTATTTTCTCAATCTGTTTGTAATGTGTGGTTGATAGGCTTTTGAAAGATTCATTTTCCTAGGGTGGGATTGGAAAAATGTTCAAATAAAGATGTTTCAATTCTAACAAGTCAACTCAACAACAATGTCTTTAATTACAGTGGAAAAATTAATACCTTTAAGCAATAATACACAAGAAATTGAGAAAGATAACGAAGCCCATCCAATTGTAAGCCTTACTAATAAATCAACTGACAACAATGTCTGTATTTATAATAAAATTTGATATCTTTAAGCAATACACAACTTTCTCTTCAAGAAATACCCAAAAACTGATTGCTTCAACAAATATACATATACAAAAAAACTCTGCATGCCATATCACTCAAACTTTTCCTTCACTAAAACTTTTTCCTTTTTCAAGGAAGATTTCGACGTGGTGTTGAATTGGTTTCAGCGACGGGAGATGCATTACTTGAGGTGGGAACCTGTGAGGCGGGCAAGTCGAATCAGAGCTCATCACGTAGCCTCTTCATGACCTCGATCAGATACCCAATATCTTGATTTGTACCGACAGCTATCGAATCCTCTAATAACATCAACGCCCTATCTCTGTGATATCGCTGCATTCAAAATAAGTATTAGACATTATATAAATTTTCGTATATGGTAGCAGTTATAAATTATAGACATCATAATAACACAAATACGTACCCATCCCTCCGAGACATTGTTGATATCGTCTCTACTTTGGACATCATCTCTACTTTGGAATGGCCTCAAACTCTTGCAGTGGTTGGGGTCCACGAGGTACAAAGGTGAGGACTTCTTATACCACTCCATATAACCCTCCACAGTGGCCCCACTAAACGTTAGAGGATCACGATCCTCTATGGATAATTAGTGACTAAGATGGTGTTCAAAGTTTTTCGAAGGAGCTCGGTAATATACGGTGTATGTCTTCGCAGTTCTCCCTTTAATGCTCCGTTCTGCAGGTGCTATTGGTGTCGGAGGGATTGATTGCACGTGCCCCAACTGTCTCAACACCCGCTCTAGATAGTACGGCTCGACAATATCGAAACTGAACAGACATCCCGTGTAAAATGCAGTAGGAGTAAACGGATACTCCGATCTAATCTTATAATATAAATCCCAAATAACTTGTACGAGAGAAAGTTATTACAATTATATAGGTTCACGTAAAATAACTAATTATAATAATACCCGATCCATTCGTAAGTCATCCAATGCTTCACGTAAAAGAATCAACTTCGATTCGGGATACGTGGGCTGACTGGAAGGTTGCTGCCATCTAAAGGTCAAAGGCAGTTTATCAAACAACTTTGGGATAAGCGCTGGATGCTCCAGAGCTAGGTGCTCGTAGGTTCACACCTGAAAATACAAAGCATATAGTTTAACAGTAATACAAATCAATTATTTATAAAATATTAAAAAAGTAATTTAGTAAGGCATTGCTATGCCAATGTAGTATACCTTAACCAACGTAAGCAACCCAGAAATTTGTGCGACCTTCTTTCCTGATGCGATGCCCAGCTACTTATAAAGATAAGCGAGTGCAGCCGCTCCCCACGCATAGTCCCCAATGGTCTTTAAATCGACCAACACCTTTACTTACCGAGCCGACACCCTACTGCCTGATTTATCAACAAGGATTGTGCAGCCTAGCAGATAAAGAATATATCCCCTCGCAGCACAGTCAATCTGATGATTAGATTCATCATCAGATTTTGACTCAAACGGGCACGCAACTGATGCGATATTTTTATTGTGATGTTTTACTCGCAAGCGCACGAATCAGATTGTATATAGTGGGTGCAGAGTACGTGATCGTTCCCACGAGGACTATTTTTGAAAGATCTAAAAAGACAAGGCAGTAATTCAAGAAATCCACCAAGAACTAATAGTATTCTTCCAATCTTATGATTTAGGTGGTTTGATGAGATGATAACTACTGACTACAAACTAAAATTTAATTAATGATTCAAAAATAAAGGAAAAGATGAAGATACTAAATCCTCCCATCTTTGGTTTGTTCTTCCCATAATATAAATCTAAGGATTAAGCAATGAGATATACTATTGAAAACAAACATCTTTTATGAAAGATAAATAGTCAAAACCTTACTAGGTTTCATGTTGCATCCCTGCAATCAGGACTTAACTTCAGAGATGATTTTCATATATAGATCTGGGATCAAGGGCATGGCTCGGCTCACATGATCTCAGGTTCAAATAAAAATCATCCCCAAAGTGGGTAAAAATTTCAATAAGAATACCACCATAGATCTGAAATTAAGGGCATAGCTCGGCACACTTGATTTCAGATTAAGGAGTAATTAAGATAAAATTACTTTTACAGATTCAAGATCCAGGGCATGGCTCGGCACACTCGATCCCGGATCATAATCGTAATTAGATCCACACGATGAAAGCAAAAAGACTATATAACAATGATTGAGATAAAATTACTGTCACAGATCTGAGATCCCGGGCATAGCTCGGCACACGCGATCCCAGTTAGTGACGGGGATTTCATCCGTTCATGATAGCACAACAACCATAAAATAAGATCTTATATTTTAATCCTAAATTTATATTATTAAAAGTACATCTCTCGGATGGGAATCATTAGATTCTCATCCCTATGAATTTAGCCACACATGCTGTAATTAAATGACATAAATAAATAAGGAAGGAAAAATAACATTAATTTAATGAATTAAAAATACCTCAAACTTTAATAGAAATTATTTTGATCCAAAAGTATGATGATCTTCAGAAACGAAATTAATGCAGAAATCACTTGAACAAAAATAATAAACTGAAGGAATGAATAATGGAAATTAAAGGAACAAAGCTCTCAAAAAGGAAAAGGAATAATAAAAACTCTCTCTATCTCTACCTCTATTCTAAAAAAAATAAACTCTTCAAAAATTAAAAATCCCTAAACTCAAATTTTTCTTTTTCACAACTCGTAGCATCCTTTTTATAAAGTCGGCCAAACCCTATCCCTAATACCTCAATCGATTGAGAATTAAATCTCAATCGATTGACTCTTAAGTTGGAAAAAAGTTGTCTTCTTATGTCAATCGATTGAAACTTAATTATCAATCGATTGAGGTCTAAAAGCTATTTCCGTAAACTCCCGCCAAACTTTGCATCAGATACCGCCTCGGTATTTTGGTCATAACTTCTGTCCCGAACTCGAATTGAGGCGATTCTTACGGCGTTGGAAAGCTGACGACGAGCTCTACAACTTTTGTGTTTAAGCAATTTCCTAAATCTAACGTCTTGAAGGTCCAAATTGAGCTGCAAGTAGCACTAAGTTCCCGATGACCCAAAGTTGCAGTGTTTTGACATTATTTTCAGAATTCTTGGGCTGTTTTCTGCACTTGGATTATATTTACCTGAAACACTTCAAATCTAGTAATTCTCATCAGATAGCCTTCATCTGATAGCTAAATGTAGGTATTTAGGGGTGAAATATCATCATATTTCACTACTCATCAGCAACCATTCCAAGCGAAAAGTTTTTTCCTTGCATCCTTTGTGATTTAATTCTTCGATCACATCGTCGGCACCAATACCAAATGTTTGAACACGCATTGTCACCAATTCAGTTGTATTCCAAGAGTTTGCAACAACTGCCTTGCTGACTACAGATAAGCCAATGAGATGCTTCACGTCGTCAAAAGTGATAGTCATCTCACCGGTAACAAAGTGAAATGTATTTATTTCAAGGTGACATCTCTCAACCAAGGCAGATACTAAGACCCGCTTGATGGTTCTGAATGCAACCCTAACCAACAACCAAAATCCTGCCATCTTGATCCTACTTTTAAATTTGCGGGATATTTCAACGATGGACCAGACATCAAGTTTGGCTGAATGTTGGATGCAACGAAGTGTTCCTCAATCTTACATCAACCAACAATAAAATTAGTAAGAAATTTGTAATTATGCACACATATTTTAAATAAAAATGATAAATTCATTACATAGATTGAATATTGTTGGTTACTTACTTTGTTAACCCATAGATCATGGGCAACATGGTTTCTATACCTTCTTAGAACCGAAGTGTTTGTAGGGCCTCCGAAAAATAGTGACACATTATCGTCGACTTTAATTTGGGGTGGCTCAACGTCGACCTCTCTCATTTTTCTCTTCATTTTCGGAACTCTAATGCCTTCTCCTTCACCTTCCACTCTCTCCTCCATCCTCTGAGCTCCATCACCTTCACCCACTCTCTCCTCTACTCTCCTCCAACCTCTGAGCTCCCTCACCTTCCTCTACTCTCTACTCCACTCTCTCCTCCACCCGCTGAGCTCCCTCACCTTCACCCACTCTCTCCTCCGCCTTCTCAGCTCCCTCACCTTTAGCAACTCTCTCCTCCACCCTCTCAGCTCCCTCTCCTTCACCCACTTTCACTTTCTCAACTTCACCCTCTACTGCCATATCATCCACCCTCCCCTCTATTGTGTCATCATCCAATAACCACACTCCCCTCCAATAACCACACTCTCCTCCCCCACTCACTTCTTCCACTCTCTCTTCTAAAATTCTCCCCTCCTCCACTCTCTCTTCTTTCACACTCTCTTCTTCAGATATCACTGTCGCTGCAGATGCAGCTTCAACTGCTATTGTTAAAATTTTTAAATTATCAACATCAGTTTCAGAAGACATCCCTTTGGATGCTCCTTAGATTCTGGCTTTTGTACGCGCCTTCTTCTATTGGAAGCCGTAGGTCGATTACGGAAATCATCAATTTCACACAATCCCTATCAATCCATTAAAAAAAAATGAGCACATTCAAATCCACCCACCAAATCTTTGAGTTCAACAAAATCATTGTGTTTTACTGTGGGTGAACTCAAAAATTTGTTTGAACAATCAATAAACCTCTAACAGATATGTTAGACAATTAACTAAAAAATGAGTACAATACAATCAACTAATTATGTTAAACAATCAACTAAAAAATTGAAAATACCTCTATTAGATGATTTCGTTGCCCCACAAACAAACCCTAACAAGAACTCATAGACAACTGGGGAAGGAGAGTTTGTCCTTTCCTCAACTTCTTGTAGCGCGAGATGAAGATTGGGGAAGATATCAGTCTATAGCCACGAGTACAGATGTTGCACAAGGCGAAGATACAATTAGAGAAGACGATGTGGTATCCTTGTTTTCAAATATGGCGCAGGCGGGAAAAGAAAGAGAGACGAAGACGATGTGGGTGTATGCTGAAGATTTCAGTGGGTGGATTCGAATGTTAATTTTGGAACTGAATATGTGGGTGGAAGGAAAGATTTTGTTTCCCCTTACTCGTGCACCCACTTATGTGGGTAGATGGAAAGATTCGGTGGGTGAAAATAAAGGTATTCTAAAATCAATTGAACCCGATTTAAGGTTCAATCAATTACACCTTACCAAAACCCTCATATGCAAATAGGTTTGCCAACTGGTTGGCTCCATCTGTTACCTGCCCTGCCTGATCCGATTGAAAAATTAGGTTGGACACATAAAATTGACCTATTGGGTCAAGTCGGATTTATCATTAAACATTGGACCTGACTCAGTCAAAGGTCAAATTATTATTGTTATTATTATTATTATTATTATTATTATTATGTCATGTTGAAGGGATCAATCCTTGATTGGTGCTATGGAAAAAGGCTTGAAGTGGTTAAATAAAGAGACTTGAAGCGTCAAGCATAAAAACTCGATTAACACTCTGATTTTGAGTCCAAAGACTAAGGTCCTGTTTTGTAAAGTTACTTTACAAAAGTAACTTTTAAAATAAAATATTGGGTGAGAAATACTTTTCATCTATATGTGGGTGGATGGAAAGATTCGGTGGGTGAAAATAAAGGTATTCTAAAATCAATTGAACCCGATTTAAGGTTCAATCAATTACACCTTACCAAAACCCTCATATGCAAATAGGTTTGCCAACTGGTTGGCTCCATCTGTTACCTGCCCTGCCTGATCCGATTGAAAAATTAGGTTGGACACATAAAATTGACCTATTGGGTCAAGTCGGATTTATCATTAAACATTGGACCTGACTCAGTCAAAGGTCAAATTATTATTGTTATTATTATTATTATTATTATTATTATTATGTCATGTTGAAGGGATCAATCCTTGATTGGTGCTATGGAAAAAGGCTTGAAGTGGTTAAATAAAGAGACTTGAAGCGTCAAGCATAAAAACTCGATTAACACTCTGATTTTGAGTCCAAAGACTAAGGTCCTGTTTTGTAAAGTTACTTTACAAAAGTAACTTTTAAAATAAAATATTGGGTGAGAAATACTTTTCATCTAAGGACTTAGCCACCTCTAACTTAAAATGAAAAAGCATTCTCAGACTCCTTCTCCAAACACACATCATTTTCAATTAGAGGTGGTTGTGTCATTGGCTGAAAATTGTCTCACTTAATATTTTACCTTAAAAAAGTGCAGGGATTGTCTATTCGCTGCTACTTAATGAAAGTGCACGCTAGCGCAGACCATATGACCAACATCATTAAGTGGGCACTTTCAGTAAACAAGTGATAGCAAATAGAGTTTCTCATAAAGGGATTAAGGGGGGGCTAAAACTTGCACACGAGATTTATATTGTGGCATAGGGTTAAAAAGAAAGACTAAATTTTTGGATCCAAGAATTAGCCTTATCTAAAATGAAACAAGTTGGCTTGGAGCCGGCCTATTCTTCACTTAATAAAATTATAGGGCTATTTTTATAAATTCAAATATTCATAAGGCTAAAAATATAAATTTCTCATCTAATTCAAAGCAGAGAACGGGTTTTTGAAGCCTATAGAGCTTTCCCTTGAAATCTAGGTTGATCCCAAGAATCGGCTGGTCCGGATCAATTTTAGCCCAAATAATCCAAATCGGTATAGATCCGCCGAGATTACCCGAGAACCCTAATTGCTAATGATTTCTCCACAAATTGTAACTTCATATTCAATATTTTAAGGGCACCTATAGCGAAAAAAATTGACTGGAGATCATTTTTCGTCCCAATCTTAAGCACAACAGATTTTTAGATTTTATACATACCATCAGACAATCCATTTTTTATTATATGTGGCACATATCTCAAAAGGGGATCGAAAATGATGTGGTGCACAACACACTCAAATTAATTTTAAGGTCACTTTTAGGAAAGTGTGCCACTAAAAAAAAAAAAAATTATCTAATGGTAAGCCAATGATCTCAAAATGGATTGTCAATGTGGTGCACAACACACTCAAATTGATTTTAAGGTCACTTTTAGGAAAGTGTGCCACTAAAAAAAAAACCATCTAATGGCACGCGGATGATCCCAAAATCCATCATCTGATTCAATTGTTTGTTCCGCCAGAGACCCTACGTTTTTACCTTTAACCAAACCGACCAGCTTCAAGCCAAGCCAGTTCCAACTAGCACAAAAAGTCAGATATACCCCTTCTTACACTTTTTTTGGTTCTACATAATTTAAAATTTTAAATATTTGCACTTTTCTATATTTACGCGATGTGAAACGAGATCTATGCCGTCTGATTTGAAGGTCACAATATAAAATCGATGGTGCCAAAGATAGACACGAAAAAAGATAATATCGCCTCTTTAAAAAAAATAAAAATAAAAATTTAAACAGTCAATGCCAACTCTTTAAAGAGTCGGTACCAACTATTTAAAGAGGTGATGGTGATTCTTTATATAGTCGATACCGACTTTTTTTAGTGGCACACCAATACTCTTAAATTATTTGTGAATTTTTGAAAAGTTTGATAATTTTTTACTATGGTGTTGCACACCAACACCACTGTCTATTTCTACAGTGTCCACTATCCATAGCGGTTTTAGCCCCCCTCAAATTCAAATTTTTATCATATTATTTCTTCTCAACTTGAGTTTCATATGCTTAAACTCTTGATGACATTGAATTAGATGATGAAGGTCGCTTTTCGCCCCAAGCTTATACACAATGGATATTGATCTTGATCTTGATCAGATTGAGATCATGGGCCTACCATTAGACTAACAGAGTTTTATTTTAAATGTCACACTTCCAAAATAGTGAACATAATCTGGCCATACATCAGCTTCATTCTTAGATCACTTTTTGAAATGTGTACCATGTGTAATAGAATTCTGGCGGTATGATGGTGGGTTCATGATATGAAGATCCATTGTGTGATTGTAGTACAAAATTGCTCTACTCATCTCACCAAGACAACCACCACCAACGCCAATTCTCTGTTTCTTATATATAAATATCAGGTTAAGTTGAGTTAATCTGACCCAATAAAACCCCCTATTGTTCATATTTTATATATATAATAAGGGCACTTTAGAAAATCAGGACTCGTTTTGAAAAGTTTTGGAGTATTACACTAATTCAAAACGTTTTAGCGAAAAAGGATTGACACGAGTTTCTGAGGTCCCAAAGGTATTTTTTATTGCACATGTGCATTCTAGGTTTGACACGAGTTTCCGAGGTCCCAAAACTGTTTTTTCTTACACATGTGCATTCTAGGTTATGTGAATTGACCTTTATGCCCTTCTTCTTCTTCAACAAAACTCAAACTAATAATCTTCTTTTCAACTAAATCTGTAAAGCTACTGAAACTTATAGTCTTCTTCTCTACTAAATTTGTAAAGCTTTCAGTTGTGGGTGACCATCTGTCACGCCCTGAAATCCGATCCATGATCCATTTCGGCACATGAACGTATTTAATAATCAAATTTCAAATAAAGGAAACATAACGGTCCATTCTCATTAATAAAATTCAAATTACAGTTATTTTCAATTACAATGCTTAATCACTTCCTAACCAAGGCTAAACCAACAACTTTTCAAGGGTCTCCTCCTGAAGTACAGCTTCTGAATCACGAGGTCTGATTTTTGAAATTAAATAGCAACGGGGTGAGATAAACTCAACAAGTAACCCCCAAAATAATATAACTCTTTTATCACTTTTATCAGTTTCAAATTGAGAATTTCATATCAATATCAATTACATCAGCTATACCATCTAATGATTCAATATAAAGAAAAATAACTTAATTTACAATTATACTTCATATATTATACAATTGTTAATCAATAGCACCGATACAAGTGTATTTGCATTCACATCATCATTCATCATTCATCATGGATACCAGTCACAAGGAGGGTTCCATACTTTCATCAATCCTATTGTCAACCGTGCCGATCCTATTTGACGGGTTTACTTCGTATTACGAAAGTACACAAATGAATCCGTTCATCCAATACTACCATGCGGCCCCATGGGGATATTAATCAAAATCATAACGTAATCATTTTTACGATATTCATCATTTCTACATTCATTCATATCAGTTTCTTTTGTAAAGCTTATTCAGCAGGTTTTACCCATTCTCATTCTAAAACAGTGTGATAATTCAATGTAAACAAAATCATATGATAGATAAATCGAATATACCATGCTTGCAGCATTTATCTTTTTCTAACATGATGAAATAATCATAATTGAACCAGACAAGTATAGAAATATTCATACAAGCCTTAACTATTCAATCATTTACTTATCAATATGATAGTATATGCTATGTAAGAATAAAAACATCATTATCTAATAAGGTACGTGTGTAAAACATGCAATGGGATAGGTCACTTGCCTCAGATGTCATATTCAAAGGTCTTGTGAAGGTGGTGTAAAGTTTCATGATTTCAGTTAGTTATCTGGGCACAAGGGAAACTCGGTCAAGAAGAAAGAACGAACTAGGGTCGATTATCAATGTAAAGTTGGATTCTAACTTGGTTATTTTAAATCCTTATTTTGAAAAATATTTAATATTTAAAATTCTTAATTTAAAACACTTTATAAATCAGTTTTAAAACCCTTGATTTACTATTAAGTAATTACTTAATTTCTTTTTAATCTCAGAATCTGATTTCATATAATTATATTTTAATATAAAACCAGCATATAGACTATATATATATAATCGGATAAAATCTAAAATAGAAATCGAACGAAAACTCATATTATATAACAGAATATAAAATCAGCTTACATAATAAAATGGATTATAAAAATCAGATTTATAAAACTAGGATGAATTTCCTGTTTTAAGACAAGTTATAAAACAGATTAAAAAAATTAATTTATAAGAAGTCAGATTTGTAAAACAGACTATATAAAATCAAATTTATAAAAATCAGATTTGTAAAACAGATTGTATAAAAATTAGATTTTTAAAGCAGCTTATAAAAATCAGGTTATAAAATCAGATTTATAAAGCAAATTATATAAAAATTAGATTTATAAAAATCAGATTTATAAAACAGATGATTTGTAAAACAGAATTGTAAAACATATTAATAATTCAGATTAAATACAGAATATCAGATTAATATAATTCCAGATTATCAGATTAAAACTGGGATAAAAATCAGATTAAAATAGAATATAATTTCTGATTATTATAACTGAATTTTGAAATACACTATCAGCATATATATCCAGATTTAAAAACTCAATCCTTAAGATATAAAAACAGATTTATAAAAACTAGATTATAAAGTCAGACTTAATCTATCATTTTAATTAATCAGATTTATTAAAAATAAAATAAAACAGAATATAGAACTAGTCCAGATTTAATAAAATAAAATCAGACATAAAATACTAAACTACGGATAATCAGATTATAAGAAAAAATTTAAATATGAAAAATCAGAGTTAAAAAATACAATATTAGGACAAAAATCAGAATAAGACTAGAAGTTCCTGTTTTAAAATTATAAAACTAGAAATATAAAATCAGATTTATATAAACAAATTATAAAATCAGATTTAAAAATAGATTATAAAAATCAGATTTATAATACAAATTATAAAAAATCATATTTATAAAATATATTATAATTTTAGATTAATTACATAACTGAATTTTAAAATCAGAACTAGAAATTTCTGTTTTAAAATAAGTTTAGAGATAAACTTTTAAACCTAGGAATAAAGTGAAAAATCAGAACTAACTAAAATATTAAAATTTATTTACAGAGCTAGAACTTAAAGGAATAAAACAAAAGATTAGCATATGTAATTTATGGTTTAAAGGACTAGAATTTCAAAACTAAATCTATAGAAAATAAAATATTAACTAGAACTAAAATATAAAACTTACCTCAGGAAGGAAAGAAGAACAAATCTTGAAGGAGAGCTTGGAGAATATGATTTGGTGTGGAAAAGAGAGGAGGAATAGGGCTCTATTTATAGGCTCGATTGGGTGACCGTTCATCTTTTGCATTAACTTCGCGAGTAATGGTGAGCGTTTACCAAATTGAAGAAGAAGAACGCAAACGGAAGTAAATGGCATCTGTTATACGTGAGTTTAATTTGGGCTTTTAAGTGGTAAAGGAAAAATTAATGTATAAAGCTTGTATAAGTTAGAATGTGTGTGTGCATGCTTTGGGTCGAATCGGGTCAGGTCTACGGACTTTTGGTTGAGTCGGGTCGGGTCGATTTAGGGTTTGGTTTTGTGAAAGTTTGGGTCGTCACACCATCTCCATTCATAGTATTTCATCTTATGATCTAAAGCTTTTTAAATCAATTATGTCGACCCCCAATAATGCTAGCTTAAGCTTTTAGCTCCATTGATGGAGTTTAGGATGCATTATCCATTTTGAACCGTTACAAAATAGACAATTTTTTCCGAATTTTAATGAAGAATCATTGGAATCACCCATTGCATAATAGAGGAAGAAGAATGCAGACACTTGTTGATATCAATGGAGGGAAGTTTTACAGATTTCTAATTGGAGCCCTCTCTCTCTTCAATACAAAGGAAGAAGAACAATCTAGTCTACATTTCTCATTGAAACCCATCCAAACCAGAGAAAAAAGCACAATGAGAGCGAGAGAGGGACCTAAATGTTTCAGGATTGATGATTTGGCGGTTTTCAACATCCTATGTTCAAACGCTAAGTTTTTGGGCGTAAAGAAAAGGTGCAAACATGGAAGGATATTTTCGTAACTTTAAATCATCGTTCCTTCCAACATTTGACCGAGTATTTGCTTGGAGACCTTGATAATTGTGTCAATTCCCTTTTGTTACAACTTTATGAAACGATTTAATAGGCAAAAACATTTTATTTCCATAAAATTGACATATAACAAGGTGGGTTGCGGCCTCACCAAATACCCGACTCGAAAACCGGGCCCAATGAAACACCCTATTTTTTACATGTAAATAACAGGTTGGGTCTAGTCGGCCTAACCCAATCAGATATGTCGGGTCAAGTTTATGTGGCAGGTCAGGTTAGGTATCGGGCCGATCTGATCCGTTGACTGCCCAACTAACACCGATGGCACTCTCTCCCTCATTTAACTTTGGAAAATTAAAAATGCTTGAAAACCCGATTCAACATCATCTCTCCAAACAAATTAGAAACGGTGAACGAATTTTCAATGATAGTAGGTTTTGACATGATGGCCCTCAAATCATATGATATTTCAGAAAGGCAAACCCAAAAAACCAAAAAAAAAAAAAAAAAAAAAAAAAAAAAAAAAAAAAGTGTTCGTAGGTCATGTGTGAGTGATAAAAAGATGGCCGTTCGTAGGAATGATTGCGTCAGTGGGCTGCATAGCGGGCACTGCCCCGATTGTGACCCATTTTAATAATGGACCTGAGCCATGCTAGCTGACCCGTCCACGCTCAAGCGGCACGCATGATACCACCTAGCCTCGGGTGTTCCGAGAACAGCTTATCGGATCCAACACGACCATCGACCATTATGGTGAGGCGTGAGCATGGACGGCTTGCTATCAAAGCCCTGCAGCCCACTGATATATATCTCTCCTAAAAACTTGACCCGAAATATTTGTTTGGGTTAGACCGACTAGACCCAACCTAATATTTACATGTAAAAAATAGGGTGTTTCATTGGGCCTAATTTTCAAGTCGGGTTTCGGGTCAAGTTGCGACCTAACCTGACCCAACCTATTGTATGGAAATTTTAGAGAAACAAGATTGGAAATAAAAAGTTTTTGCCGATTATTTTGTTTCATAAAGTTGTAACAAAATGAGATTGACATGGACGTCTGATTTGAAGGCCATCATGTAACGATCTTTCATCTATCTCAATACAGTCAAAGCCTACTATCATTGAAAATTCGTTCACCGTTTCTAATATGTTTGTAGAGATGAAGTTGAATTGGGTTTTCTACTCAGGTCAGGCCAGGCATTTTTAATTTTCCGAAGTTAAATGAGGGAGAGATAGTGCCATCAGTGTTAGTTGGGCAGTCAATAGATCAGATCGGCCCGATACCTAACCTAACCTGATCTGATATTTTACTGAGCGGGCCATATAAACTTGACCCGACATATCTGATTGGGTTAGGCCGACTAGACCCAACCTGATATTTACATGTAAAAAATAGGGTGTTTCATTGGGCCCGGTTTTTAAGTCGGGTATCGGGTCAGGTCGCAACCCAACTTGACCCAACCTATTATATGGTTCACTCCCTCCATTGTGAAGGAGTCGGTCGTGGGTTCCATACTCGTCTTTCACATTATTTCTCACCCTTGTCTTTTTAAGGTGTGGGTTGAGTTTTGTTAGTTAACCCTCACCACTGTAGTTGGTGCTTCCTCATGCTGCTCCGCAATTACTCATATGTGTATGCGCGTCTGCTCCTCGATTCTCGAGGATGTCTCAGCCGAATAGCTGTTTCTCAAAAAACAAAAAAAAAAAAAAAAAAAGATTGGAAATAAAAAGTGTTTGCCAATTATACCGTTTCATAAAGTTGTAGCAAAATAGGATTGACACGATTATCAAGGTCTCCAAGCAAACACTTAATCAATACTTGAAAGAAAGATGATTTAAAGTTACAAAAACGTCCTTTCACAAAGATGATTTAAAGTCACAAAAATGTCATTGCACGTTTGCACCTTTTCTTTATACCCAAAAACTTAGCGTTTGAATCTCCTCTCTCAGAAAAATAAAGAGCTCCGATTCCCATGCATGCGATATCGTCTCTTTTCGTTCAAATATGTTGAAACGATTTCTATCCTCTGTTGAGCATAGCATGCTGAAAATCGCCAAATCATCAACCCGAAAACATTTAGGGCTCTCTGTAATAACCCAGATTTTTGAATTTTATTTAATGGTATTAGATGATGTACCACACAGTGCGTGGTGCTAACGCTCCACACCGGAATATACTCACTTTAGAAATAGTCTGATTTTTTTTATATATCAATATTAGACTCAATGCGGAGTACTCGTCGATACGATTCCAACGATATATAATTTGTCGATTTTCGATAAGAATATAAAAAGTTATGCCCGTTTGAAGAGTGAAGCGGGTTAAAGGGCACAACTGTAAATTTGGGAGAGAATCACCATTTACCTTGGTGCTTACACAAAGCGCTGGAGCAAAACCTCTTCTCTCAAGGAATTAGATATATATTTACTTCTTCTCTCAGTTGTTTTTCTTTATCCCCTCTTCTCTGCAAAAGCTCTGACAGTGCCATCTTTCATAATTCCTCGTCGGATCTCCATCGATTTTCGATCTTATCAGAGAATCTTACACCATCAAAGTTTCTCATCGCCACACCAATTTATCGTAAAGAAAGGAATTCTCGAAAAGACTGCATATCGTCTCGAATCCGATCTCCATCAACCCAAATTATCGTAGGATTCAAACACGCTCAACATGTGGGTGCCTCTAAATCCATCTTAAATTATTTAGTTATTTCAAAAAGAAAACCCTAATTTTTCTTAAATTTTGATAAATTTGGTCTTAAAATATAGAAATTTGGCCCAAATTCGATAGGATCGTTTTCATTGAAATTCGGCCAAACTCTTCAACAGACACAGCCTCGTTATTTTGGCCATAACTTTTTATCCCGAACTCGGATTGACGTGATTCTTGCGGCATTGGAAAGAAGACAACGAGATCTATAACTTTGTCTGAAATAGCAATTTCACGAATTTAATATTTTTAAGGTCAAAATTGAGCTGCAAGTCGGGATATTTTAGATGATCCAAGGTTACACGGGTTTGACATTATTTTTTTAACTCTTTGACTACTTTATGCTAAACTTATCTCTAGACTTATAAATCCCTAAGATTAAATAAAATACATTAAATAGCTTGCATCGAATAACAATCTATAAGTTTAAGGGGTCAAATATGGATGCTTTTCAATACTTACCATTCTATTACCTCCTCTAAGCCTCATACAATTCTTGAATTGACACATGCGCTCCTTTAGAATTTTAAAATATGTTGGATCGCTATACCAGTCAATCACCAAATTTCATGAATATAATTAACTTTAATGAAGTATAGTTTCAACACTATTATAAAATAAATATAGTTAAATATTTCTTATTTTCTGTTTTACTTTAATATTTCGTATGTTATGCTCTTTATTAATTTTCTTCAAAAATATGAAATGTTTAAGGTTTATGTTATAATTCATTCTTATATATGTTCACCATTATCGTATGACATTCATCATATAGAAAATCACGATAGGGCATACGCATATAAGTTAAGAATAAAATATGACACATGACTTAAGCCTTCGTCACGGTGGGGTTTCTTTCACGGTCACGTGGAACTTGGAATATGAGCATCCGTATACGGATGCAACCTCTATGGTAGTATGGGATACCACATAAGTACATCTAGGTTACTACGGAACCCTTCCTTGAAAACGTGGTTTAGTGAAGCCTATCTCACCGTGGCCTATTCTAACTAAGTTTTAAGAAGAAAATAAGAAAAGAATATGTTAAGACACATATATATTAAGAAAGTGGGGACTTAAGCCCACACAAATATAAAATCGGGGGACCCAAGCCCGTAACCTAATAATGTTATGATAGGTTAAGAATCTGTTTGTGAAGGCCACTAAATATAAATTAAGTTTCACGCGTGCACATACCTACGAGCCACCGTAAGGGCTCAACGTCTGCAGTCAAGAGGGTCTTAAGGACATTATAGCTTTGTCTCGAACTAAGGGGACATCGTGGTTACTATGCGCAACCTCATACGGTGGATGGTGGTTTATATTATGATATGGAGGTTAGGTGGTTATCTACACGTGGACCTCACGTGGTAGGCTCGGCGATCGATCCGCATGATCGTTTAAATAAGATAAGATCAAATGCGTTGTGTAGGCGTATGGAGTAATTAATAAGACTTACGATATGTCACGTATGCTAAGTTGATGAGACAAATAGGAAAAGAAATAAGAAAATAGAAGCATCATGCACTCTTCATGTTATATTAGTATATTTTAGGTCTTGATTATGATAGTCTATGAATTATGGATAAGTTATTTCATTTATTTAAGATGTTGGTTATATTTTAAAATGCATAATTCAAGCGATTGCACACATACGCCCACCGAGTAAGTTATGGTGGATCGATTGTGCAACCATGAAGTTTACTGTGATTGAGTAAACTCACCTCCCAAAATCTAACGATTTCGGTGAAGATTACGCTTATCCCGTCTGGATGATTTGAGAGTCATTGAGGCGGCTTACGAGATGGAGCGTTGGCTATCATCAGGAGAGCGTAGATCCGGTGATTTCTCTGAGCCTTAAGAGTCCTATGCTTCAGACTTTATTCTTTGAGAGACATATTCTAGTTATTTTGATATTTTTGTGAGTTCATGTTTAGGACCATTTTATCCTACGTAAACCTTATTTTTTCCTATCTTAGATGCATGGTTAGGATTTATCTTTTTATTGTCTTTTATAATTCCTGCTGTTAATTTATGAGTATTATTTTTAATGCTATCTTAAATGCCTCAATCCATATGCTAAGTCAATTTATAGATTATGTGTATGTCCGCTTATTGCCTTAACCAGCATGCGGTGTCATAACACGGAATTCTGGGCCCTCGATATCGGGTAAGGATTCTGGGTCGTGACACTCTCTCTCTCTCTCTCTCTCATTCATTGTGCTTCTTTCTCTGGTTTGATGGGTTTCAATGAGAAATCTAGACTAGATTATCCTTCTTCCTATGTATTGAAGATAGAGAGGGCTCTAATAAAAAATCTGTAAAAATTCCCTCTATTGATATCAACAAGTGTTTCCATTCTTCCTCTATTCTATAATGGGTGATTCTGGTGACTATTCATTAAAATGCGGGAAAAACTTTCTATTTTGTAACGGTTCAAAATGGATAATGCATCCTAAACTCCATCAATGGAGCAAAAAACTTAAGCTACCATTATTTGGGGTTGACATAATTGATTTAAAAAGCCTAAGATCATAAGATGAAATACCATTAATGGAGATCGTCACCCACAATTAAAGCTTTACAAATTTAGTCAAGAAGAAGATTTTAAGTTTCGGTAGCTTCACAGATTTAGTTGAAAAGAAGACTATTAGTTTCCGTAGCTTTCAGATTTAGTCGACAAGAAGACTATTAGTTAGAGTTTTGTTGAAGAAGAAGAAGGGCATAAAGGTCAATTCACATAACCTATAATGCACATTTGCAATAAAAAATAGTTTTGGGACCTCAAAAACTCGTGTCAAACCTAGAATGCACATTTGTAATAAAAAATAGTTTCGGGACCTCAGAAACTCGTGTCAATCCTTTTTCGCTAAAACATTTTGAATGAGTGTCACACTATGAGTCGTGATTTTCTAAAGTGCCCTTATTTTATCCTTACTACTATATAAAAGTAAAAATTATTTCTGTCAATTTTTTATGCCAAAAATGCCCAAACTCATATCTCCTAGCCGCAAGTCCCGAAAATCCCTAACTCATATTTGGCGCCAAAGAAAACGGTGACCGCCCACGGTGCAGCAATAGTCGGTTCAAGAAGAAAAGCCTTCTCAAACTCCAGTAACGTCCACCATGTATTATACCCACTCTAACCTGTCACCAACACGTCCAACTGATCTAAAAACAAAAACCCATCAAGAAGAAGACTAAATCATCACTATTAAAACTAGAATAAGATGGAGTTTATATATCGTTCGAGAGAAATGGTCACCAAGAGATGCACCCCAACCTCCATCTCCAAATGACTCTGTGATCGAGTCACCGAAAAGAATGATCTTCAGTCGCATCTCTCTCTCTCTCTCTCTCTCTGCAATCAAATCAATTCAAATCAATTTTTCAATGGATTTCTTCGATTTCTTCTTTTATTGTCATCTAGATTTGCTTTATGTTATATATGACATGCAATCTACTCTAAGGCCTTGTTTGATAACATGGAAATGTAATTTCATGGTGGAAATGAAATTTAGTCTCCACTTCTTGTTGTTTGATAGCTATTTAAGGAAATGGAAATGAAATTGAGTCGCCCTGCATGGAAATTGAATTTCCATACACCAAATCATTTTATGAGGAAACCATTTCAACCATTTAAATGGCTGAAATTGAGTTTCCTACTAACAAAATAATAAGTTTTTGTCATTTCAAATCTAAAGTTACTTGTAAGAAACTTAAAAGCAAAAAAAATTATTTTTTGACTATTAAAAAGTAATTTCAATTTCTATGATCAACATACTGGCACGATCACTATGACCACCATATTATCTACATCAAACTTTTTTTAGCTAATATCTGACTTTGGTCAAAGTTTGAATTTTAATCAAACTTTAATTAGATTTATAAGTTATATAAAGTTTTGACTTTTGATCAAACTTTAATTACTGAAACATGATAATAAGTTGTAAGTTAGTAATATATTATCAAATTTTTAGGAGTCAAAGGTTGACTAAAGGTCAAACTTTGACTTTTAATTAAAAATTATTTTTTATTAAACTTAAACTCTAATAATTTGATGCCAAAAAAATGATACTGCCGTATTGATGTATAATTTGAGACTAGATTCTCAATTGTATTAATCAATAGTTTGACCTTTAGTCAAACTTTGACTTTTGATCACACTTTGACTTTTACACAAATTTTACTTTTAGTCAAACTCGAAACCTACTTACAGATAGAGTCTACTACTATATAAATTTATTTTGTATCAGTATAATTTTTTCTTGGTCAAAGTTTGATTTTCTATAAAATGTTTAAAATTTTTATTAGTGAAATATTATAATTAAAAATATCTATCATTATTTTAATTTATAGCTTGAAAATATATTGCTTCATTTTTATTGGTCAAAGCTTGACTTTTAGCCAAAGTTTGACTTTATTCAAATTTTGACTATAGTCATAAGTTGAGAAGTGTACCTTGACAGTAGATAATAATTATTACTATTGTTATTTATATTTTTGTAATGTAAATTTTAATCAGTCAAAGTTTGATATTTGATCAAACTTTGACTTTTTAACACAATTTAATTTTTTTGAACTTCTGTATCTGCAATGAAATTATCATTTTTTAAATTTATTACTTTCTAGTACATTATGAAATTTTATTTGACTTTTTCTTACATTTGGTCAAAGTTTGACTTTTTTTAAAATTGATATTTAGTCAAAGTTTTTACTAGTGTGATCTAGCGATGGATACGATTACTGTTATGTTAATTTGTAGGTTGTCGGTAGATTGTCGAATTTTTTATTGATCAAAGTTTAAAAAATTAGTCAAAGTTTGATTTTTTTTAAAAATTGAATTTTCTTTCAAGTTTAAAATTTTAATTTTGTTTCAATATACTATATAACTTTGTATTTTAGTCATAAAATTTTCTATTAATCAAAGTTTTATATTTAGTCAAAGTTTGACTTTTACTAAAAGTGGATATTTGATCAAATTTTGACTAGTGTAACCTAACGATATATATGAATATTGTTATATTAATTTGCAGTTGAGCTTTTATAACTTGTTGGTTCATTGCAAAATTTTCTCTTGATCAAAGTTAAAATTTTGGTCAAAGTTTGACTTTTATAAAAATTTAATTTCATTTCAACGTATAAAATTACATTCGATACTAGTATTTATAACTTTATTATTTAGCTTTACATATTTTTTTAATCAAAATTTTAAGTTTGGTTAAAGTTTGACTTTTTATTTGAGTTTGACTTTGCAAACTTTGACTTATATAACTTAGTAATAAATAATGATTACAATGATATTAATTTGCAATGTAATTGAATATCATTAAAAAAATTATTGGTTAATATTTGATTTTAATTATGATTTTAATAATAACTGATCAAAACTTAAAAATTCATTTGCAACGATACTAATCAAATAAGAGAAATCAATTTCCAATGAAATTCATTTATCAAACATACTAATCAAACAGTGAAAAATCTATTTCTAGAGGAAATAATTTCCTAAGATGTAATAGCCCGAAAAATCTCGTTGAACTATGACCTCGGGATTCGTGTCCGATTGGTCTTAGGTTTGACCATGAGATAGTTCCTTGATGAACTTAGGGTGAGGTGAGCAAATGTGATGTGTGAACCAGTGTAGAAGAGTGGAGAGATAGAGGAGTGTGTAGAGTGGCATACACTGATGGGTGTGTATGTGCTCCACACCGAGAAAAGAGATACAATAAAAAGGGTTGAAAACCCTAACTTTCATGTTTTGGTGTGTTGAGAGAAGTAAAGAAGAGAGAGAAAGAGAGAGGAGTAAGAGAGGAGTTATTGTGGGTGATTGGAAGAAGGATTCAAGCATTAAAGAGGCCGGATTTGACGCAAGGAATCCGTTAGAAATCAAAGCTGGAACCTTAGCCTTCCAATCATTTGATTTGAAATCAACTTGAGATCTATTTAAGGTAAAATTTTTGTAAATAAGATGCATAGATTATAGGGGTTAAGTTGCAGTTAAATGTGGGTTAAATCATAGGATAATGACTTAGAAAAATAGAAGAAAAAGTATGGAAAAAGATTAAAAGGGGGCGACAATTTGATTAATCGAAATTGGGTTTCGATTAATCGAAATTGGCGAGAAGTTGAAAGGTTTGATTTTATTAATCGATTTTTGGATTTCGATTAATCATTTGGATCATTAATCGATCGAGAACTCCAAAGGACCCTGTGTTAAAGGAATGATTTGAGGAAAATCGACTAATCTAAATGGGATTATTAATCGATTTGTTTTCGATTAATCGATTTGGAATCGATTAATCAACTTGTGAAACTCGATCGCTCGAACCGAGGGTCTACTTTATAAGAAGGATTTCGATTAATCGAAATTGGATTCATTAATCGAATGAAAACTCAATCGCTCAATGTAAATTTTGCTTACGAAAGAAGAAGAGGAATTGGATTCATTAATCAATGAAAACTCAATCGCTTGAACCGAGAATGGACTTTATGAAGAGAATTTCGATTAATCGAAATTGCTTCGATTAATCGATATTGACCTTCGATTAATCGATTTTGGAATTCGATTAATCGACTGTAGTAAACTATGTTGACTTTTGGTTTGACTTTAAGATTCTTGGGGGATCTTATACCTTCTTTATTGCATCCTTTGTGATGTGTTTCACCTGTGATATGATACCATAGGTGGTACGTGTGGACTAGTGCACAAGGAGCCACGTGGGACCTTGATGCATTGATCAATTGAAGACTTGAGGTAGGGAACACCTTGAACATGTACTTTATTTTACAAGAGCATGTATGTAGTGATATAGATTTCAATTCAATCATTTTTACTGCTTAAAGAATTGTGAAAAGCGTGTGTGCGTGATATTCATAAGAGTAAACGAATGAGCCATCCTCAGGGGATGAAGAAGTAAAGAGACAAGAGCATCAGGTGTGATGCAAGTAAATGGATACATCCCAGGGATGTATCCAAGGATTGAATCATGTTCGATAGGGCCTAACTGATATAAAATAGCACACTTACACGGTGAATAACTATATGTAAGGCACCGATATTTTTGTTATTTGAGGTTTGATAGGTTACCCCATCGACGTGGCGGGATATCCACGACTGACACGACAGGATATCCGTGACCGATACGGCGGCAAAATCGTAGGCCAGTGCGGAGGCTTATCCGTACATAGTAAGCACACCCCAGGGGTGTTGATTGAGACAAGTGAAACCCCGCCACCAATCCCCAGGGGAAAGGGGCTTGGGTACTGTATGGTATTCCCAGGGAATACATTAAAACTGTCTATATAGATGACGATGAAGGGTATCTCATCGGGGCTCGATGCTATATTGCTCGGGGATTATTTAAGTTGAAAGTTTAAGTTTTGCTTTAGGCCTTTTCAGCATTATTCATGAGCAAATGAAAATATAAGTAATCAACAGTAAAACGAAATGCTTTTTAACTGTTTCATCAACAACTGCATAGATACATCATGCATGACATATCATAGAATATATGCGAGTTATAATTTATATGTTCAGTAGTGTTTGTTCCCTATTGAGCTAGGATGTAGCTCACCCTATAGACTATACGTCGCAGGTCCACTATTAGCAACTGCCGAGGCTTCGGGAGACGCTGATCCCATGTAGTCGGACCTCATGACGTGACGAGTTGGAGCCACCTCCAGAGGACTTCTTCTAGAGGACTCCGTTGTGCCACTTTGAGAGATTCTTGGAGAGGTTTTTGTACGGCTTGGTATGTCAAGCCTTTATTTTGTTTAAAATCATGTATATGAGAAGTTGGGATTTCTCTTTTGGGACGAACCATCCGTGATGATTGCTATCATCGATGGTTCGGATCGGTTCTCCATTCATGCAGAGGTATGAGGGTAGAACTGTCTTTTGGGGAGTTAATTAATATAGATTTAAATCCCGAAATTTCGTTTATTTTACTTTTTGATGCTTGATATACCAGTGTTCCGTGCTTAGCTAAAGGGCACGGTCAAGATGATCGTGCTGATGGCACGGGTTTCGGGGTGCCGAAATCCGGGCTGTCACATAAGAAATCAACTAAGAAATTGATTTCATTTCCTCTTTGGAGTTTCATTGCTATCAAACAGGCCTAAGAAACTCTTTAACTGCAAAGTATCCTTCTTCAAAGATACAAAGCGCAGTGTGATTTGAGCTGCTTTTTATTAAGACTCAGAGAGAGAGAGAGAGAGAGAAAAGAAAGAGAATATGCACACCTGTCTTTTCAACTAAGCAATTGAGAAATCCCTTCCAGTTCATTGAATGGCCTTTTTATTGTAAATAATAACGAACTTGCCACTCTATCTCGCAAATGTCAGGTCGTCATCACTGATGGAGTGGCTAGACCGCTAGAGGACTAATTTTAATTGTTGCAGTGGTTGGAAAGAACCAAAATAATGGTTTGATGCATACTTAGGCCCTGATTTTGTGAAGGAGGTAAAATCAAGTCAAGATGGTCAAATATTGGGTTCATATCGGGCGACACATAAGTATGGGTGGAAGTAACACCAAAATTGCTTTTGGACAATTTTTTTATTAATTTTTATATAATTAAATTTTTTTTTTTAAATTAGGTTAATATCGGTTGGTTTGGCCGATGGGTATCCGATGTTTCTGATACATATCAACTTGGAACCCAATCGATATGCTTTGAGAGAAATGTGGTAAAAAAGAACGAAAATCTATGGACCGACCCATTAACTGAGTTGAATTGTCTTGTTAGCGTTGTTATTTGTTATACGAGCCAAACTAGCTCCCATAACACCTGAGAATAACCGAGTAGTAAGAGCAACTTCTCGATTCACCCCAGATGCAAGACAGGGAGAAAAAAAACACGCGCAAAATAAGCTAAAAGAGAATCAGTTTCTCCACCTATGGGTGCAGATTTGGTTAACCAAACCGAACCGAAATCAAAGTTTCGGTTTTGGGATCGGTTCCGAATCGAAACCGAAGTTTGGGTTTTGGGTTCAGTTTCTGCAAAACCAAACCCTAATTGAAACATTTCAGTTTTGATTTCGGTTAACCAAAATCGAACCAATCCGAATTCGGTGTTGGTCGGTACGGTTCCATTCGATTTTCGAATTCTTCATATTTTTTATATCTTTTGGATATATTTATTTTTCGATTTTTTTCAATTTTCTCATGTTGCAATTACCTTTTAAATAAGTAAAATTCTTAATGTCTATATTTATTTGTTTGGTAATCGTTTGTTTTCAAAGGTCATTTGGGCTGCTGACAATCGGGTCTCGGAATCTCCAAAGAAATCGAAATTCTTTCGTAGGTATGCCTTCGATTTGTTCTTAAAATTTTTTTTTTGGATTCTAAGGTTTGTTTCAATTTATAATGATGAGAATTGCGATATGAATTGTTTTGATTCTAGCATGTTTGTTTAGGTGATTTTATGATTTGGGTTCTGATTAATCTGACTTGTTTTATAATATTTTTTGATTTTGTGATTTGATTTACTGGGCATAGATGGAGATTCAATGAATTGGATTATTGCAATGGGTCTTAAGTCATTTTTGATTGATTTATGTATGATTGATTCACTTTTGTATGCTTTCTTTCAATAGAGTTTTTTACTTTCGTGTCATTGTTTAAACTTTGTAATCATGTAGTGCAAATGACCTATAAATTGAATTTTGACATTTTGAGCGTATGATATGCATCCAACACATACGGTATTGGATGATGTGTATTTATTTTTGGGGTAAATCTACACCAATGTTTTTAATTCTTGACAATTGGCATGGAGAAAACACCAAGTTGAAATATAGCGAATCAATACTAGAATTTAGAAAAATCTACAATAGAGTCCAAACATATAGGAAGCCCATATGAACTAGAGTCGCGTAATGTTTTAAAGGGTTCAATCAAATTAGTGAATTAAAGTTGAGTTGTTGGTAGCACAATACATGCCCATAATTACTTGCTTCCTTAGATTAGATTCCACTCGCACTTGCTCTATAAGTCCATAACTAATTATCAATATATATATATATATATATATATATATATATATATATATATATATATATATATATATATTGTAATTATGCACTTCATGTACTAATTGGTGATGAGAGTGGGAAAATTTGGCTCACATTATTTCAAAATAAAGTAAAGATTCTTATTAGTTTTTCCCTAAAAGATCTTATGCTTTTAAAATTGAAGGTAATATTTTTTATTTTATTATATTTTCACATCAAATAAATTATAACTAATTATGTTTTATTATATACAGGATAAATATATATAATTTCAAATTCACATAAACAAATATCTCGAAATGAGTATTTCTTTTCAATCAAAGTGCAAGATACGATTTATCAAAATCGTCTTACAAGGTCGTACATATGTTAAAGCATTAAATACGAGATTACGGATGATAAAAACAATAAAATCCTCAAGAAAGTTAAAGTCGAGAAGAAATAAATACTTATTTTCGATTAATTATATTTTTCATATTATAATTATTTGTTAGTTTAAATTATACATAAAGAAGGCATATGAACATACTAATAAGTGTTTTCTTTTTTTTGTTTAGGGTAGTAATGAACACTTGAAATGTTAGTATATTGCACAAAGATTGACAGAAAATAGACCGAAAAATTACTTCAAGGCGCGATTAGATCGTTGTCTTTAAGACAATATTTTCCCCCTATATGCAACGGGATATCGGCAAATTCGCCTCTAGGATACAATGAAGCCTCGGTGAAGGACCGATCTGTCACACACTACGTTGCACTGTAGTGTGCGACCCAACGAAACGAAGACGCAGAATGCTCTAGTTTACACACGAATTCTGAGGGCTCAGATGTAGGATTCGAAAATTACAAGTGTTTAGAATCCCTCCTCGTCATCGCGTGCGTGTGCATGTGAAACCGCCGCTATGAAGTCATTCTTCTTATCAAGCCAAACAATATGGAAGGTAAGTTTCCATATATAAGCCATGAATATTTCTTATAAAATAGTGAGGTGGGACAAAACATTTACAACACTTTTAAACTTATGGTGGGAAAAGTTTCCCTCCAATATTAATTCAAAATTCAAGTAATTTTGACTTGAAGGTTAAAAGCATCCTTTTAATATGGAACCAATCACTTTAAGGAACCATTTAGAAATAAATAAACATTATTAAATTAATAATAGATAAATATTATTAAAGTAATAAATATTTATTTGGTAAATATCCAACATGAAATATTATAATTTTATTTTTATGTTCAAATCACCAGATAAATATCTAAAAATCAAGTTCAATCACTTAAAAGTCCTAATGTCTATGTGCATTTGCACGTGCCTTTTTACTAGTATATATAAAATATAAAAAATAGGGGATTTCATTGAGTCAGATTGACCCAACTTAACCTGATATTTATATAGAAGAAATAGAGAATTGGCGTTGGTGGTGGACGTGGTTGTCTTGGTAAGATGAGTAGAGCAATTTTGTACTACAATCACACAATGAATCTTCATATCATCAACCCACCATCTCATATGGTCAGATTTCTATTACGCATAGTACACATTTCGAAAAGTGATCTAAGAATGAAGTTGATGTATGGTCAGATTATGTTCACTTTTTTGGAAGGTGTGACATTTAAATAAGACTCTGTTATAGTCTAATGGTAGGCCTATGATCTCAATATGACCAAGAGCAAGATCAATATCCATTGTGTATAAGCTTGTGGTGAAACACGACCTTCATCATATGATTCAATGCCGTTAAGAGTTCAAGCATATGTAACTCGGGTTGAGAAGAAAGAATATAATAAAAATTTGAGTTTGAGGGGGGCTAATACCGCTACGGATAGTGGGCACTGTTGTAATAGACAGTGGTGTTGGTTTGAAACACCATAGTAAAAAATTATCGGACTTTTCAAAAATTCACGAAGGCACCTACACTGAAAGGCACTTTTAGAGATATGACAGGTGCAAATAAAATTAGCCGATTTAAATCAGGATGGGACCATTGTGACAAATTTCACTTTCTGGAATTTTTCGGTGGGGGTCCTTTCGGTACATTGCGGATTAATTTTGATACCTTTCAGAAAAAATTTAAGGATTAAAAATATAAATATAAATAAATAAATAAATAAATATATATATATATATATATATATATATATATATATATATATATATATATATATATATATATATATATATATATATATATATATAATATTTTTTTTTAATATTTTAAAAAAATTTAACAAAATTTACCAAAAAATACTGAAAATCGAAAATTTTCCGAAATTTTCATTTGACCCCCATTTCTCGAAAATTCGACGAAATATGTCACTATGGATCAGACTAGCACTACAAAAAATAAGACTATTAGTGACAGATTTTTTTAATAAAAAATTGCCGCTATTAATCCTGTCGCTACAAAAAACTGCGATTATAACGGCAGTTTTTTGTAGTGACAGGACTAATAGCGTAAAAAAAATTGCCGCTAATAATCTTATTTTTTATAGTGTAGATTTCAAAGCATTATCCAAAGCTAATTTAAAATGGGGCATCAGGAATTTTTGAAGGCTATGAATTAGCTTCGGTAGCCTTATTTCACCTATCGAATATCTAAGGGCTTAAAAAAAGCCATTGACTGCTTTAAATAAGAATACGGAGATTGGTTATTGTTATAATGTTCCTCACAATGGATCTTGAGACTACGGATATATCATCAGATGATCAGATTTGATTCGACGTGGCACACATCCCAAAGGTGATTTGAGAACCACATTGGATCACATGATCATGATCACATTCACTTTCTGGAATGTGTGCCACATGGAATACAAATCTAACCTTTTTTTTTTTATAATCCGGTATTCGGGTCTCTTAGAGCTCCCGCACTAATCCTCGGGGCACGTGCACACCCTCTGTTACCACAATCAGGCCAGCATGGGATAAATCCCTAGGGCGGCCCTTAACTCGAACAAGGTCTTAAGATCCATTGCCTCAAAGATTAAGATGAACAATGATCTCCATCTTCTACTTCAAAGCAATCAATGGTTTTCAATAATAGTATCCTTAAAAATTGGTAGGTGCAAATAGAGCTACACAAAACTATTCTAGTTTGTAGCGACTAAATCCTATAATTTTGAGAGTGTGACATCCATGGATACCAGCAGCTGACAAGATTTGATGGGGATGGATAAACAATAGAGTTGATCTACAATGGGTGTTCATCGATCACTTGCATTAAACCATTCCTCACCTTTGCGTGACTGCTTGACATGCACGAACTTCTATGTATTAGAAATTTGTGCACGTTATGCAGTAACATAGATGTGTGGACACCCATTATAGGCTAACTCTAAACAATAACTTGTTGAGCTTGTCGTAACTTAGAAAAGTAGAGTAAGGGGAAGGGGGGACGGTTCCCAATATTTAGCATATGATTATAACCCTTAAACCTTAATTAGTCCCACACCGAGAAAACCAAAAAATTATATAAACTACCCAATTTTTGTTAGATTATTGCCTCTCTGGCATGGACTTGTAACCTCCTCTCGAGAAAGGGGCCAATGGTTTGACAAGTTTATATATTAGTGTAATAATACAAATTAAGCCTCTAATTATTATTATTACAAAAATTATTCTCTTTCAAAAAAAGTTCGCAAGATCGCTGTTGTAAGAAACGCTATATGATAGTGTTCTTTTAGTTTATTTAATAACCTGTAAGCGATAGTGTGGTTTGAAAATGGTGAAATATTTTATTAATTTACTATATAATTTTATGTGATTAGATTGATGATAAATGATTATTTAAGTTAATCCAAGTTTAGTCTTGCAAAGGTTTAAAAATGGTGAAATATTTGATCTAATCAGACCCGACCCGACCCTAAACTCTTGACCTGAAAACCCAACCTTGGTCAAGGGTATATGGGACCTGACCTGAAACTCTTGGATGCCTCATGCACGATCCACGCCATGGGTCCAGTTTATGTCCCAAAACCCGGTAAAATTCTCGGTTCAGGCAGGTGAAGTGGGCCAGGCAACTGGTTGACCCGACCCGTTAACAGTCCTAATTTCAATCCATGATAACGTGCCTGAATTATATAGCCATATAATGAGCCAGCACAAGAAACGTCTATTAAGTTGTTTTCTGTTGTCTTGTAATCTATTGGACTCATTTCCCAATCTTAGATTTGATGGTGATGATTATCCTATAGTGTAGGTTTTGTTGCATTTTGAGTGCCACCAACGTCCACAATCAGGTGAATCTGACTTGGGTCGTTCTTCAATGTTACAATTGGGTTTACCATCTAACGGTGCAGATTCCCTTCCTGTTCACCTTATATTTACCCTTGGAAGTTGACCTTCAATATGAAATGGTTTACTAAAAAACCAAAGAGGCCAATTGATTTGTGGTTTTTAAAAAATAACATTAGTACGACATCAAAAACTGGAAAAAATTAAAGCCATGAAAATAAGAACATAATTTAAAAAGTAAGTTTCTGAACCCTTCGCAGATGCTTGTTACTCTCCCTCAATGGTGGTATAAGATGGTTGAACCTATAGAGGTGGAATCGTCAAACGGTTTCTCCCTCTAAGAACTACCATTTTATTTTTATGTACTTTTGTTGTTTTTGATCGAATGAAATTGGTCCAAGTGGTCGCATATAAGCACCGTGAGGTCACCGGGGGCAATAGTCATGTCCTACTAGGTAGAATCAGATTTTCAGTCCTACCTCATCCGCTATCCTTGGAAATAAGAAATTCTTGACTTTCTTGATTTTCACCTTTTATAGCATGACATGCAGTCAAGATTCTCCTATTTGTAAGAGAAGTGGATGAGGTAGGACTTTACCATTCCCCGATCACCAGGAACTAAGTTAGATAGACCGGCAAGAATTCATATGGAGCAATTTCAGGATTCCTAAGCACACCTTTTGTGCCTGGATGGCCCTTAACAGGAAAGGTTTTTAGTTGGCAAACCTTGGATTGTGTCAAGGGATCAAAATCTCCGTTTCGGCCATGACCTTAACCGAGATCAACCTAAATTTTGGTCAAATTTTCGACAATTTTTTAGTCACTTTGAAGACTTTATAGTGGTGTTTTACACATAGAAAAACTTAACTATCATAGTTTCTTGTAAAATATAACTCATAAACATGCTAGCACAAGATCCGGAATCAGTATATAAAAAATCCGAAATTATGGTACTCGAGTACCCGGAGCGAGTTTTGTTGCTGGTTGAGTGGCCCGATTCTACAGTGAGATGAGTTTGACTCCGGCCGTTCTTCAATGTTACCGGCATAATTAGGTCATAATCCAACGGCGCATATTCACTTACCGATCCACCTTAAAGTAAGATTAATCCGACGGTGCAGATTCGCTTCCTGATCTGTCTTATGTGAAGAAGACTTGCGCTAAAACCCCTCTCTTACTAAAGTAAGATTAGTACCACATCGGAAATTAGATTCCTTCAAACACTTTGGGATAATCCCTTCGCTATCAACATAGGATGCATTATTTTGATTTTCAAAAATTATATATGAAATAAAAATTTTATTTTTGTATATAGCTCACTAAGCCACTAGAGTGGTTTAATTGGTTTGTGACCTATAGGTTTTAAGTTCAAACTTTCTTCTATATAAGATATAACTTTTGATTAATTTTATTAGAGCTTATACACTATATCAATGTGTTTAAGCACACAATAGTAGATCCTCTCTCCATAAATTAAATAAGTGCGAACAACTCTTAGGGTGGAGTATTTTGCTCCCTTTTTTTTTGTGATTAAAACACATGTGTAAAATTGTTGACTCTCATGAATCGGACGATGAAGATCATTTTTCGTCCTAAGCTTCTACACAATAGATCTTTAGATCATGATGCCCTTATCAGACGGTCAGATATTCATATCGTTTTATCGATAATGTAATTTTATTTTATTTTTCTTTAGAACTTATTAGGTTTTTATTTATTTATTTAAGTCACCGTGGGCATCGGCTCATATTGGGCATTAACTGGGTCCGCCACTGGGTGGTGGTGATAGTAGTGGTAGTTGTAGTGGCTAGGGCTGTCAACTGGTCGAGTCGGGTCAAAATTTTGACTACCCGACCAATCTAATGGTGCACCCGACCCTACGAGACTGTGCACTCAAGCCAACCCGACCCGGGAGGAGACCCGACTAGATGCTGCACTCAAGCTGACCCGACCCGACCTGAAAACTTGACCTGACTTGACGCATTACCCAACGTGACCTCTTAATTGACCAGACCAAAAGGTCGGTTTGCATGTCTCATGCCTGACCCGGTCCGACAAGTCAAGAATATGTGCCCGACCCGATAAAATATTAGATCGGGTATTGGGCTGACCCAACCCGCTGTCAACCCTATTAGTAGGGGTGGTGTTAGTGGTGATTCTAGGGGTAGTTGTAGTAGTCATTGGGTGGTGGTGTGGTGAGGTGGAGGAGCATGGCCTTGGTGGCGAGGTGGAGGTGATGGTGTCACAGTGATGGGTGGCGGTTTTACATGTGGTGGGGTCAGTCGTGGTGGTGAGGTGGAGGAGGTTGTGGTGGTGGTGGAGCAGTTGGGTTGGTGGAAGTGGCGTTGGCAGTTATGGGTGGTGGTGGTCTTGATGAACTGGAGGAGCAATTGTATACTACTATGACACAATGGATCTTAAGAGCATGAGCCTACCATCATTAAGTCAGATTTAAATATATTCCCCATGACACAGTGATCTAAGAATAACGTTGATGTATGCACAGATAATGTCCACTTTGTATGTTTTTGGATAAGCAAAATTTTGCGCATCAAGGGAATCGAGCAGTACCGTGGGAGGGTACTATGTCCACTTTGTGAAATGTGTGCCATGTAAAATAAAATTTTGATCGTTTGATGGTAGGCTATGATTTCAAGATCCCATGTGTGCAAGATTGGGGGTGAAACCGTGATGTCCATCATCTAATTCAAAACAGTTAATCATTTAAGCACATAAAACTCAAGTTGTGAATGAAGAATGTAATAAAAATGTGAATTTGATGGGGGCTCAGGAATTTGATGGTGCAACTCCATGGCTTGGTGCCCTTACCATTGTCCACTCTGCCTAATGTGTAACAACATAAAAAATTTTTTGCCAAACTTTAATTTAGAACTGTGTACGATTGTAAAGAGCTGAATTTGGTTCTCTTTTAAAAAGTAATTTAAACCAATTCTTTTAAGTAGGCTGCTCTTTGCCTCCATAGAGTAATCTCAAGCATAGCCAATTCTGTAACATTTTAAAAATGTTTAAATATTTTTATTTTTATTTTTATATTGTTCTCCCTTTTTCTTTAAACTAAACTTGTTGAATTTGTAAATTTTTTTGGCGTTTTTAACCTGATGAATTTTTGTCAAATCCCGACTGTGACCATGGGTAATACATTTTCTTAGAGCAATGGGGTTCGTAGCCACAGGTGTGTATTGTCACGTCTAAACAGAATAATGGGAACCAACAGGTCTGATCGGACTAAATTTTAGTTGTCAAACTAAAATGACCTGATCGAACCTGACGGTACGCTCAACCTGAGCTAACCAAATCCAACGGATAGGATACCTGACTAGAAAACTGAACCCAGCGAGTCGAGGTTATATGCCCAACGCGACTCGAAAGGCCAAATCCAAGGGATAGGATACCTGACTAGAAAACCGAACCCAGCGAGTCGAGGTTATATGCCCAAAGCGACTCGAAAGGCCTTGGATGACTTATAACTGACCTAATGGGTCAAGTTTATGTCCCGACTTGGGAAAAAACTCGGGTCGCACGGAATACGCAACTGGTCAACTCGACCCATCGATAGCCCTAACTTCCATCCTTGATGATGTGGCTGAATTTATAGCCATTTAATGAGCCTGCACAACCCTCTATTACGGTGTTTTCTACTGTCATAGTAATCCAACGGACAGGGATCCATCATAAAGAACAAACGGCAAGAATCTATTGGACTCATTTCTACAGCCTATATTTGATGATGATGGTTGGGCGTGCAGATTCGGTTTACTGAACCAAAATAAAAAAATTTGGTATTCGCCCTTTCGGCTCGGTTTAGCCTAAACAGTAAACCAGAATGAATCGATTTGGTTTCGGTTCTCTTTTTTTTTTTTTTTTCAGTTACTCACACTGAAACCGAGCCAAAATTGGAAAAAAACTGATTCTAGTTGGTTCGGTTTTGGGTTGTTGGTTTTTTATTGTTATTTTTAACCATTTTTATGTTTTCTTTTCTGATTTTTATTTTTTCAGTTTTCTAATCTTACGGAATCTGTTTTTGGTTTCAGCCAACCAAAACTGAAATTGAACCGAATTAGAATCGGCTCGGTATGGTTTCTAATCAGTTTCGGTCCGATTCAAACTGGTAGGGTTTGGCAGGTTTTTAGTCCAATTCGGGTTTCGGGTCAAAACTTGCATCTCTAGTAATAATTATCCAATTAGTGTATATATATATATTATATTATATTAATATAATATATACATATGTACACTATTCAGTCTATTCTGAAGGAAAATAACAGCCTAATATTAATATATAAGGGGTTACTTTTGTCTTATCAATAGTATAAAATATAATAATATCAAGTTTTTTCTTCTTAACTGTCTGAAAGAGAGTTAACAAAAATTATATAATATATTATATATAAAAGAGAAACAAAGGGTCATATGCTTCAGCGGTTTCATGGGAAAGGTGCCTTAAATGACGGTGATGGGTGATCTTAACAGAGTAAGCAGCCGCAAAAGCGATGGTCCAGCCCACCGGCCAACAACCCCCAACCCCAGGAACCATCCGGTACCGATCTGGTGACCATCTGGTACCGATCTGGTGGTTGTTCGATGAACCAAAGAAGCGAACTGATTCGCTGATTACTATATATATATTTAATTAAGTCTTAACCAATTTCAAGCGCATAATGAAAATTATAGAGCTAGTATAGGATCGTTCCTACGAGTAATTTGATTAACACCGTGTTAGTATTTTTAAGAAATTTATATTTATCTTTAAGATTTCAAACTACCTGAAAAATATGAATAAAGAATGATTTCTTAAACTAATTTGCATAAAATAAATCATAAATTCTTCTTCTTCAAATTGTGGTTATCAATTACATTCTTCAGCTATCGGATGCTTACAAATTTAAAATACTGTTACACTATATATCTAATCTCCTAGCATTGGGCGTCAATCAAAACTAAAATTCTATTAATATAGATTTTATCTAATCAACAATCTATCAGAAATTTGGGCGTCATTCAAACTCTAGAAAATTGAATATGAAAAAGTAAAAAATCGTTACACTAATCTGCAAATTTCAACATGAGTCGTCAATTCAAATTAAAATTTGAAGATGCTGACAAAGCAGTAAATTGCATTAAAATAAATCTGAACTAGAAAGCAATTAAAATATATCTTTCACCCTTCAGTCGCAGTTGTCAATTGCGTCTGAGAAACTACAGATATTTACACTAATCTTCCAGTTCTCAATCCCAATCGTCAATTATGATCGGAGAACTTTAGATATCTAAACTGCAAAGCAATAAAAATCTACTCTAAGTTTATCGAAAGAAAATCCAACTTCAGTCGTCAATTGATGTTGAGCATTTCTTCGATAATTATTCCTATACCAAACCCTCTTATTTATAGATCATAAGTAGTCGGTTTACAGAGATCTGATTCTAATAAAAGAAATCACTAAAAACTAAAAGTATCATATTATAATTATAATTCCTAATTTTATTCTTCCTTGCTTCGAATAGTTTGATATGCTTTTAGAACGTTCTCTGATTTTCAGCAACAAAGTTATTAGGAATTTATCTTTGTCAATCTCTCAGATCCGTAATTGGTCAAACTACTAATTGTAGAAGACTTCTAAAAATATGCATAATAGTGTAGAACTTAACACATGATCAGCAACAACAACAGCAGTAGTAGGAAGCTTCTTTTTGTGTAAAATCATAAACTACGATTTCTTCTATCTTTTCTTTCTCAAAAATCGTAAATCACGATTTTCTATTCTAAGTAGGCTTCCAGCAACGATTCTTCATTTACGATTCTTCGCTCTCCCTTGTATCGTCTTTACTTTATACGATTTTTCTTTGGAGAATCGTAAATTGCGATTTCTCTCTTTCTTTAGTATATTGTTCTGCAAAATCGTAAAACACGATTCTTCTCTTCTTTTTAGGCGAAGAACTGTCTTTTACCTTCAATTGTCTTTTTACTGTTTTATGAGTTCATTTTGACCAATATTAATACTTTAACTCTATTTAGTTGATTTTCTTTAATATCTGCACATCGTTAACTTGTTAGTAGCAAACTATGGTCTAATATCACTAAGTTAAGGGTGATAAATTGATAAATTATGTGACTGATCACGTACCGACGACAGTAAGGTGAGATAAACTCATCGTCATCTTTTCCAACCTCTTATGCTTTTTTTTTAATGTGCTATATGATGGTCAGCCAGTGGCCATTCCCAAGATCACCAATCAGCCGGCGAGGAAAATCGCCAAACTGCCCACCAAGGCTGCGGGCGATCACCAATCGTTGGCAGGGAAATCACCAAACCACCCACCAGAGCCGCAGGAGATAACACTGCTTCGGGTTTAGAATAATACAAAATACTTCATCCTTTTGAAGATCTAAGCCGTTCAAACATGTTTGATCATCTTTAGCCTCAACCAGTAGCTTTGATACCAATTGTTACAATGAACTTTGTAGGATCACTACAAAAAATAAGACTATTAGCGACAGTTTTTTTTAACAAAAAATTGTTACTATTAGTCTCGTTGCTACAAAAACTGCCGCTATTAGTTCTGTCGCTACCAAAAATTGTCTTAACAGCAAGTGCCACTAAAACACCTTATTTTTGTAGTGGATCTTTTGGCTGAAGAGGATCAACAGTGTCCGGTCGATGTATGTGTTAGCGTACCTTGGTTATACGCCATCTTTGAATCCGAACTTGCTTCAATGAAAACGAACTTCAATCCTCTTATTCACCGTCAACTCTATAGCACGATGGGGATGCGAACTCCACGAGAGAGAACGAGTTTTTATTGAAGCGAGAATTGGGACCGTGCATCCCTTATATACATAGTGTTATGCATATCCTACTCATCAAGGATTTTTATTCATAATGTGATTCTAAGTCACAATCATGTTTAAATTAGGAGATTCGATTATAGTTGTTATCTATAAAAGTTTGTCGTAAATAGCAACTTCTAATTTAGATTAAGGATTTGTTATCCATCGGTCAATGCATTGACAATAGTAAATGACCACAATCAGAGAAAAATCTAACAGCAAGTTGAGTGCCCCCAACTTCAACAATGAGGTGAATCAGACCTGGGTTATTCTTCAATGTTTCATGTACAACAAGGTCACCACCTATGACGACTCAAAGCTGCATGCCACAATATTATCCAATTTTGGGCTTAGGTCCCCGCCCCGATTTTATTTCTGACATGGGCTTAAGTCTCCACCCAAAACACGGCATCTATGTATAATGGCACACAGTGAAAGATATTGTCCAATTTTGCGCTTAAGTCTCTTCCCCGATTTTATATCTAGCATGGGTTTAAGTTCCATCGAAAACGTGTCATGACATGTGGGTCTGCAATCACATATAGCTCAGTACTTTTTCCTAACCATGTGAGACTATCACAATCCCCCTGCCTTATATAAGGGTCATCATCGGCTCTAATACCATTACGTGATGACCCAGACCCACATGTCACAATATTATCCGATTTTGGGCTTAAGTCTCCGCCATAGTATAAAAAATCGGTCGATACCAATACTATCGGTTTCTCGGAAAACCAATGCGTTTCGGTATCTCAACTCGGTTTCGGTATCGGTATCAGTATCGGCCGATACTGTATCAAATTTTATTTATTTTTGTTGTAAAAAAAATATAGGTTGGTAAGTATGGGTCGAGTCGTATCAGTCCTCCATGGACTAATACCCGAGTCCATTACCGATTTTGACACCTTGGTCCCTGCCCCGGTTTTATTTCTGGCATGGACTTAAATCTCCACTCAAAATGCGTTATCTATGTATCAGAGCACACAATTGATGATAGTGTCCGGCTCCGAACTTAAGTCCCCTCCTTGGTTTTATTCTTAGCATTGTCAGGACATGTAACATCCGTGCGAGACTATCACACCATCTGACGTGATGATGCACTTTCGTGATCCATCCTATATGAACTTGGACCTTCAATATGAAAAAGTTTACTCTATACGACAGAGGCCAATTGAATGCTGGGTTTAATATGTTACCATTAGTCAGTCCCACATCGAAAACTAAAAAAATTTACGCCATAAAATAAGTGTATATCGTAAAGTAATATACGAAATTTTGTTGAGCCCTCGTCATAGACTTGTTTGTTCTATAAGATGCATGGAGTTCTGGATGATAATTAGGGTTTAGGGTTTAGGATGATGACCAGCGCTGGCTTTTAGCCGTGTAAGCGGGCCAAATCAAGTTGATGGTTAGCCCTTGAGTGTTACTTGCATCTGACGCCTGAGCACAATGCTATGGGGCAACAATGATCTGCCCCCAAACAATCTAATGAACTTTTTTGGCTTTCTTTTGATGGGTCAAAGATAAAGTGACGCCCCACTAGCCTGGTGCATTAATTTTGGACACCTTTTGACTGTTGTAGATCAAGCACAAATTTTGGTTGTATCGCTCGTATCAATTGTGTTCAAATTGCCGTGGCACCCCATCCTTATGTATGCCACATAGTGATCAGCTCATCTAGACGCAGCCCTCACCGTTGCATCCATAATAGCAATATTGAAAGGAAGATCTCTTGGCTGTCTTCCTCCACTCTACTGGCGTTATTAAGAGAGAAATTAACGCTACCCTCATAGCTTTAATTCCTAAAATAGAGGGGGCAGACGAGGTGGGAGCTTTCAGGCCGATCTTCCTCTTAAATAGCCTCTACAAAATCATTTCTAAAATGTTAGCCAATTGTCACTCTCGGGTGTCCTTTCTCAATTAATTTCCCTCTCCCAATCTACCTTTATCTAAGGGCGGCAACTCGTTGACAACGTCCTGGCAGCCAATGAATGCATCGATACTTACCACAAGAAGAAGAAGAAGAAGTGCGGTCTGATCTTCAAAGCTGATTTTGAAAAACCTTACGATCATGTCGATTGAAACTTTCTCCTCTATATGCTCGGCCGCATGGGTTTTAAGCCTAAATGAATAAAATGGATAAAGGGGTGCATTTCATCGGTTTGGATGCCCATTCTCATCAATAGATCTGTAGAGGGTTTCTTTTCGGTGATTAGGGGTATCCGTCAAGGCAATCCTCTTTCTCCTTTTTTATTTCTTATTGTAGCAGAAGCTCTAATGCTATGCTTCTCTGGCTGGTTAACATCGGTTATTTATATGACTTTAAGCCTTCCAATGTGGCTTTGGAAATTTCTCATCTACAATTCACAGATGATACGATCATCTTCATTGATGAGTCACTTGAAGAGCTGCTCTGTGTCAAGAAAACTCTGTTATATTTTCAGGTGATTTCTGGTCTGAAGGTGAATTATTTCAAATCTGGTCTTATTGGTGTCTCTATGCATTCGGACTGTGTTCAACAATTTGTGTTAGTTGTTGGTTGTAAGATTGTTAAGCTTCCCTTCACTTATCTTGGCCACATCGGCCCTTTGTTACCGAATAAGAACATCTGACAATCTATTATTGATAAATCTGAGAAAAGGCTAGAGGGTTGGAAAGGTGAATATCTTTCATTTGTTGGTCGTTTAACCTTGATTAAGTCAACTCTCTCTGCGCTCCCGGTCTTCTTCATATCAATATTTCAATGTCCAGCGTAGGTCAGATAGAAAATTAGAAAAATTCAAAGAGACTTCTTTTGGTAAGGAATGGACGACAAAGAGAAGATTCATCTTGCGGATTGGCGGCTTTTCTGTAGGAAAAAGGATGAGGGTGGAATGGATATCATCAATCTCAAAGATTTCAATAATGCCATGTTATGCAAATGACATTGGCGAGCATCTTCTAATCCCAATAGCATTTGGTGTCATATTTTAATGGATAAATATAGTAAAGGAGGCTCTCTATTGGCGATCAATGATAAGGGTGGCAGAAATGTCTCCGGGGTATGGAAGGCTATTTCCGAAAGAAAGCGTATATACTATCTTGGCGCCGGTATAACCATTGGTGACGAATCATGGATAGCTTTCTGGAACGATGTCTGGCCGGGTTCTCAACCTCTTAGTATCAAATTCAAGGTTATCTTCAAGTTGACGGTTAATAAGAATGTGAATGTTGGGGAGGCTACAATTCTAAGGGATTCTGGCATCTCCTCGTGGAACTTGCAGGTTTCTCAGAGGCTCTATAATTGAGAAAATCAGAGAAATCATTGATCTCATTGAGATATTAAATGAAGCTAACATATCGTTTTCTGATTCTGCTGATAAACTAATCTGGAGGCTCGATAATTTTGAATCCTTCTCCTCTAGATTGATGTACAACCTCATTTCCTCTGTAGTTTGCCCCAAGCTGCCTTGGCTATGGATTTGGAAGGCTCGTGCCCCTACCAGAGTTGTTTCTTTCGTTTGGTTGACTGCTATGGATAAAATCCTCACTGTTGAGAACCTCTAGCGCCGAGGCTTCCACTACAAAAAAACTATCCTACGCCGATAATTTCATCGATGATTACTTATGCCAATAGCTGGAGCCATCGGCATAGGGTAGGGGCCCAATGCAGACGGCTACAGTCATCAACGTTGGTATTTATTTATTTATTTATTAAATTTTAATTTTTTTTATTTCCCTTCCTACGCCAATAGTTGCAGCCGTCGACATAGGGTGTTTTTTTTTTATTAAAAAAAAAAATCAAAATTTAAAAAATTAAACATATAAGAACCCTGATTTGGTGAGAGATGTAAAATATTCAGTTGACGCTTTATTTAGATTTTAATTTACTTCAATAAATGTGTAGTCAAAAGAGCATGCTTACAAGTTACTTACAACTACAAGAGCGAACAGCCAGAGAATCAAAAGACGCTTTGATGGCTATTGGAGCAAAATTGGCATTAGGCACATGACCCCAAGTCACCTCTATTGAAGGTGTCACAGTTTTATACACGTGGCTTACTTGCTCATCAAACACTTATATGTATAGTGCTGCATGTAGTTGTCCTCTAGACTGGATTCACCTCTTCTCATAGTCGTCGACAAGGGGCTCTACAGGAAGGATAGAACAAACTGAAAGGATAAGACCTTTGATGAAATCTTTAGGGCATTCATCATCTAGAAGCTGCCCAACCACTAAAAGGAGCATTGCCTGGGTTCACCTATAAAGCAAATATACAAGAAATACAATGTTAATTTTCACAATTAAAGGATTGAATCATAAGAAAGAGAGCCCAGCTAGAAAGGATTTGAAAAACAATTAATTTGTCCCGTTTTAGAAGCAGGAAACGACTTAAAAGGGAAAACAAACAGGAGCAACTTATATAATAAAGACCAACCTGCTGATAAGTATGAAAACAGAGCCCAGCTAGAAGCATGGATCAAAATATCGTCCGATACCGATACATATCGGTTTTGGACTTGAACAATACGATACATTGGGTTTTTATCGCCCCCCTTAAAAAACAGTCAAATTATCGTTCAAAGTATCGTTCGTATCGTCCGTATCAGATGATAATTTGAAATTATCGTCTGCTAATTTCAAATTATCAGTTTTGTTGGTTTTTTTATTTTTTTGTGTTTTTTTTAGGAAAAAATCAGAAAGTATCATCCAGAACATTTACGTATCATCCAGTACATATCGGTTTTGGGGCTGGACGATACGTATCGAAAATCTAAGATTTTGATCCATGGCTAGAAGGGATCTCAAAAGCACCTCTTTAACATTAAGGCCCTACAGTTTCCAAAAAAAAAAAAAAAAACCCGTTTCATATAAGATTTTCCCTTTCTAAGCGGATAGATAACAATGTGCTTCCATGTATAATACTTACAACAAACTGCCATGTAAGGAGTGAATGTGATGCCTTCCGTGAACACTGCCACAGGAGCCATGAGGAAAAGTGACATGATAGTTGTTATAGAAAAGAGTTATATGGTCTAGAGATTCCTGTTTGAGAAATATCATGGGTTAAAGCACCAACCTTGGACGAGATTGCTTTGCCAAATACCATTTAGAGATATAAAAATAAAGTGAAAGTAATTAAATGTAATTGGAAAATAAGAAAATAAATGCAGTATTGTTTCTTTTTTCCTGGTTATAATGATTACCTCTTTCTTAACCTTGAATTTTTTGTTGAGTACATTACGAGATTGATTAATCAGGTTGGAAGTCATTGTGCTCCAAAATCCAGCCCTGCTTCACATATTAGAATGATAAAAAACTCATATCAGAATAATGTAGACAATTACCATACTCTAAACAAAGAAGCTCCATTGTGACTAGGAACCATTTTCAGATCTTCTTGACAATAACTTCACGAGGATTCGCTTACCAATTGAAAGAAGCTTAGGTGACTGATGCCAATGCCACTCCACCAACAATTGGCACAAGGGAGGAGACGACCCAGAGACAAGGAAACTGTATGCACGAGATGGTCAAAGTAAAGTCAAAATAATTTAATAGTAAAGCAGAAGAGGAGTATCCCGCATGATAACCAGACAAAACTGCTGAATCAACATCATAGATCAAGACTGTTCAACAAAATCTTCCAAGACAAGTGGCCATTTTTGAAAAAGAATTTAGCTTCATTTTTTATAGGAAGGTCAGAAACTGACAAGATCCCAAAAAACGAGCTTGGATTTTGTAAATTAGAATAATCGTTGCATGCCGATAAGATAAATTTTCTAAACACAAAAGTAATTAAATTGGTTATTTTGAAATTTAAATTTTACTGGCAATCCATTTTAGATAAGGAAAAAATATAAATACACCCACCTCCCCAAAAAACATGGTTGAGAGGACAACTGAGAAAAAGGGCTCCATTGCTTTGATTGTGTGAGTGAAGGGAACAACAACTTTTCCAAGACTCATGTTAGTGAAAAGGTTTCCCATTGTATGCACGACTGCCAATGGCATGATTGCCACTAGCTGTAGAGTGGGAAAATAAGTATTCATGATACAACTAAATAACGAATAGAAATTTTCATAAGGAACCACTCAACCGTAATCATCAAATACTTGTGAAGAAGAGATCTTGGGCTTCCTGTATAGATTAGTTGTCCACATGAAAAGAACAAGCACAATCCCAATAGCAAACTGAAGTGTTGTGATGGTCATTGGGAATGGAAAAACCTTCAGAACCTGAACACATATAGAAGCATTCACGTTGTGTCGCCACTTTCTCGTGCATCATAATAATAATAATTCCTTTTAATAGCAGTAAGGTAGTGACTCTTCACTAATATTATCAAGCTGGCCATTCATAAATGACAAAATGACCTTCACGCATACCGAGGGCATAAGAATTCCTCATAATTGACAAAACAATGTTCATGTATAGAAAAGGAGTGGCGAAATTTTACATTTTATCCAAAACCAATCAACAAATTAATGTGGGGCAGGCCCTCTTAATATACAAGGAGGATCACCAGGATCAGGTCATAATAGTGACGCAGCTAATAATGAACTGAGGAAAGAGAGCGAAGAAAAGAAGAATTTTAACAAGTGGTCGGTTTGCCCGACACGAATCCAATATATCCAACACGTATCAACTGTGCCCAACCGATATGCCAATATATATTATGTTGGGATTTGAGATCCCTAATCATGTGGAAGCAATGGGTGGATCGCAATCGATTCTACACACTTCGAGAAAAGTCGAGATAATTTAATGCTCGTTGATCCGAACCGTCAACTATCAGAGAAGACGACGTTATCTTCATGTCACGTGGATCTGACGGTGATTGATGGCACCGTAGAAGGATAATCACAACTCCAGGGTTTTAGCTTAGAGAAGAAGGGAGAACTTGTGAGAAAGAAGAGTTTCACATCCGTAAGTTACAATCTCTAAAGCCATATATTAATAGGTAACCCTAATATAGCTATTATACGGTACATATTACGCACACCCTAGGGGTTGTACAAGTGACATCTCAGCCACTCAAACCAACATCTCCCACTCAACCCCGTAGGGAGTAGTGTCATGATTAACAAGTTCTCTAGAGCCCAAAAATAGAATCGTGATAGTCCTTACAGAACAAAGGACCTATGGAGTGGGACCAGCCGAGATCGCATATCTCTCAAACAGGTGTGCACACACTAAGTTGTCATCTTTCTAGTGCGCCATTACCCAAGCTTTCCTATGTCTGCCCATAGTCCGCATGACCACACCGAAATATACAACTTTTGATCTAAAATCGCAAACTCATACTATACGCACTTATGTAACTTATCAAAAGAATTTTGAAACAGTTTCTTTGAATCCATTTTGAAAATAAAATATTTAATAAATATATATATTTTCAAAAAATACTATGTTAGGTTCCTTACCCTCCTCTTGGGATCTTACTAAGAAAATTCTCAATCACAATGGCTCTATCAAAACCTTCAGAGATTTATGTCGTCACCTGGAGCACGAGATAGAAATGAACATAATTCTACCAAAAGCTCCTCTTATCCATTACACCGAGGATCGAAAACGCAAAGCTCCCACTGATAAATTTCGAAAGAATAAGAAACCTCGAATGGATAAGAAGAAAGGTGACACCGGTCCACCTACATCTACTAAAGCAAAACTAAAGAATCATCCTTACCGCATGAATAAGTCTCGTGATCATATTAAGTGTTTCGTCTGCAGTGAGGCCAGCCATTATGCCAGAGACTGCAAGAAGAGGAAAGATGTTGCAAAGGTTGTATCTATCCTTTGTCCTGTCGTTTATTCCTTTGTTCTGAAGTCCTTATAGTTGATACTTTATCTTTTCAATTGATTGTAGACTCTGGAGCAACCAAGCACATCGCGAGAGACTGCGTAGGATTTTCTAACTTTCATCCCGTTGCTGTTGGTAGCTACAAAGTCTATATGAGAAATAACTCGTCCGAAGACGTCCTCGGAGTTGGTGCATACCACCTTTAAACGTGTATTGGACAAACGTTGGTTCTTCAAAATACTTTATATGCTCCAGGGATAAGAAGAAACTTAATATCAATTCCTTGTTTAGTTAGAGATGGTTTTGATGTTAGATTTTATCATTCTAGAGTGTCCTTTCGTAAAAATAATATTTTATTTAGTTGGAGACCTCTTTATTTTAGACATTGCTGATTCATCCATTATTAATTCTTCATCTTCACTTCCTGTTGTTGCCTTATTTGATGTCTTTATCACTTCTAAATTCCTTAAATGGCACACTAGATTTGGTCACATAGGTAGATATCGAATGGCTAGATTGGCCATAGAAGGTCTTTTGGGTTCTTTAACTAAAATTAATCTACCCACTTGCGAGTACTGCATAACTGGTAAGGCTTCTAGAAAACCCTTTCCTAAGGCAACCAGATCTCAAGGTCTTCTTCAAATTGTGCATACAAATATATGTGGACCTTTTAATGTACGTGCCAGAAATGGATGCCATTACTCTATAACTTTCATTTATGATTTTCTCGGTATGGGCATGTATTTTCATATCACAAAAATTTGATGCATTTGTGTGTTTTCAAAGATATAAAAGTGAAGTTAAAAATCAATTGGACAGTAGAATCAAAGTGCTTAGATCAGATAGAGGTGGTGAATATGCTTTTGAAAATTTTAAACTATTTTGTGAAAGTGTTAGCATCTTTAGGCATTTCACCATAACCTATACTCCACAGCAGAATAGAGTGGCTGAGAGAAGGAATAGAGCTCTTCTTGACATTGTCAGATCGATGATGGCACATGCTAATCTCTCTACGAGCTTTTGGGGTGACGCGCTGCTAATGGCCGTCTATATCTTGAATAGAGTCTCTTCTAAGTCGGTTCCAAAATCCCTATATGAACTTTGGACATGAAGGTCACCTTCTCTTGGTAATCTACGCCATTAGGGATCTCTAGGTCATGTACTGATCCCTGCACCCAATCGAAGTAAATTGGATAGTCTAATCGTCGAGTGTATTTTTGTATGCTATTCAGATAATTCAAAGGGTCATATCCTAGTCCATGAAGAGCGTGGAGGTTTAATTGAGATCGAATCTCGTAATGCTACCTTTATAGAGAATAAATATCCTAGCAGGAAGCGTCCAGGATCGATAGTGAGTTATATGAATTACCGAACGCAACTCAGGATAGTGGGAGCTCATATGAAATTAATGAGAATGCCCCTGTTAATCCTGTAAACAGTGGGAGCCTTCGTCAAGCTGATCCTAAGGCTCGAAGGAGTACACGTGATAGAATTCCTCGTAAATTTTCTGAGATTGAAGGAGAATTATTCTTGTGTGTGGCTATGGATGATGATGAACTTGAAACTTATCAGCATGACATGACTTCTCCTAATTGTGACAATTGGGTAAATGCAATGAATGAAGAAATGAAATCTATGAGGAAGAACCTTGTGTGGGAGCTTATTGATTTACCTCCTAGTGGTAAAGCCATTAGCAATAAATGAGTCTTTAAAATTAACAGGAATACAGATGGTTTCATAGATAAATTTAAGACTCGTTTAGTCGCCAAAGGATTCACGTAGATTGAGAGAATTGATTATGGACTTAGAACTCCATCAGATGGATGTTAAGACCGCTTTCCTAGATGGTGACCTAGAGGAAGAGATTTTCATATAACAACTCATTGGTTTTACCGAGAAGGGTAAGACCTCCAAAGTATGTAGACTTTTTAAGTCTCTTTATGGGTTGAAGCAGTCTTCTAGACAATGGTACATGCGTTTTCATACGACCGTTATCTCGTTTGACTTCCTTATGACTGAGGAAGAATGGTACATATCATCATTTTATCATTATATGTCGATGACATCCTCTTAGCTGGTAATGGTAAGTGTTTACTTGCTTCTACCAAAGAATGGTTGTCCGCTAACTTTGAGATTAAAGACTTAGGTGAGGCCAATTTCATTTTGGGCATTAAAATTGTTAAGAATTATTTTAAAAGGTTCTTAGGTCCTTCTCAGACTTCTTACATAAAAAGAATCCTTGAGCATTTTTGTATGAGTAATTATAAACCGGTAGCGACTCCAATAGATAAATATGTAAAGTTGAGGAAGGATCTGTGTCCCAAAACAGATGTTGAGAAATTGGCTATGTCTGTTGTCCCTTATGCTAGCAATGTTGGTAGTCTCATGTATGTCATGCGATGCACACGTCCTGATATTTGTTATGCAGTTAGATTGGTCAGTCGTTACCAGAGTAATCCCGGTCAATTATATTGGCATGCTGTCAAACGAATATTTTGATATCTTAGAGGCATATGAGTTTATGTAGACTTTGATTAAGTAGACTCAAAGTTATGCAAGTATTACTGAGAGTTATGGTTCCATTACTATTTCATATTTTTCATTTATATATGGTTGTTATTTATTAGACGCGACCATCATTTTATGATTATATTTTATGTATATTATATTTTAGTTGTCTCTGCGCAATGTGGATAATTTATTTTCTTTATCAGTATTTATATATATTCTTATGCTGATCATTGTGTGATTGCACGAGTAGGTGCGATCACCTCCATGTGAGAAAAATGATCATTAGTCAGCAGGCCACTTGCCCACTCGCACGGGCTAATCACAAGCCTGGAGTAGCGGAAAGCAATAGGTTACACGAGCAGGTAATAACCACCTCTAAACGACTCCTTACGGGAGTAGCAGCGGTTAAACACCATTGCACATGGGTGTGAGCTGCGTTTGGGGTTGAGACCTACAGTCGAATGACGCATTCACTGGTATGATCTAGTGTTGATGTCATGGCCCGAATGGAAATCAGGCTAGTGTTGTTGATAGATGTTAGTTAGCCTGCGTATTGTAGAGTTGACGAGCACTGATTGAGTTCAGTTTGTCTACTTTATGGCATGGATGAACGACCACGTATTCAGAAAATCGAGTGCTCTTGAACTTAATTACCTACTATTACCTGATCCGATCTGGTCAGTACATAGTGCGAGCTACCAGTCTCGTAGGTGACTCTCGTGCCCTTAGCTACCCACCTTTATGTATATAAGGATTAGATTGGATGTCGATACTTTAGTGTATAATGACAATAATTATGACTAATATGATTGGGTGCACGTACTATTAGGAAAGCGGCTTAGTCAAAATCTGAACGACATAGTTGCCTGGGAAAGTTCCTTGACATCAGCATCAGGCTCCTAGGGCCAATGATACGTACTTGTAAGATTTATCTATCGGCATCGTAAATTATAAAAGATTTAAACGATAGTTTTTTTTTTGAAAATGTATGTATTTATTAAATATTTTATTTTCTTTGAATCCATTTTGAAAATAAAATATTTAATAAATACATACATTTTCTGATTTTCACTCAAGTTACTCCCCGCACTCCTAAGGTATGCTATCATCTGATTCATCTTACGAATGTGGTCTTTAATCGTAAACCCTTGAGGCATACGATATGCTTGAAACTCCATTTCCATAGCACGAATCCTTGTATCAATTTTTTTAGCATATGCCTCGTAAAGAGCATCCAATAACTCCTTCGCGGTAAGATAAGACTCATATGTATGAAAGAGTTCTTTGTGAAGACTCAGAAGGATAAGGTTCCGGGCTGTACGATTATGTTTCAGCCATTTTGGGTATTTCTCATCTACAGCGTTCATAGCCACAATGGGTACATCCTCGTTGGGCTCGCCATGATTTCTTCTATGGCATATTGGATATCCTTCTTATCCAGGAGGATTCTCATCAGACGAGATCAATCATCTTAATTATTTTCATCTAACTTCTCAGTCTTAATCAAGTCAGTAAATAAGGATTTGACAGCCATTTTTATCACTATTTAAAAAAAAAAATTAATTATTGGATAATAATATCATATTTTATGCGCAATCTCCATCAGTATTCTCCAAAATATCAAAGAGATTTCTCGATGTTGAGATGACTTTAGCAGCTATTAGATCGATCTGAAAGTATCACATACCCGATTGGGTGCTGTAAAAACAATCAAGATTAATCACATAATTGTTGAGTATCTCATCATTAATAGTCTTAATGTCAAAAATGACCTACTCATCTAAGTATGTATCCAAATACATGATGGGTGAATTACCTAAGATAATCTCAACTGGATCATCAAAGATTATCAAGGTAAACGAGTCAATCAATCAACCAATTACATCTCATAGAAAATAATAAGATAAAATATTCACGAACACAAAGTAGCGTTATCGAGTAATCTTGAAATGACTTGAGCTCATGAATAGTTCCCATGTGAATCTATAGTTTACGCCCTAAAACTATCCTTCCACAACTAGAACCATTTATTACAACTCGAGTCATCATATGAATGCAACACCCTATGAAACTAATGGAACTACTCCTTCACGTCAATTGACATGCATCTCCTAAGAGCTCCATCTCGCCTTTTGATCGCTTGCGCCATAGGTACATCTCCATAAGGGTGCAAGTTCATATTTATGTATTCACCAATTTATAAAATGAAAAAAAAAAATACATGGACTCGATCTAATACAATTTGATCAATTAATAAAACATCCTAGGAAGCATGTCAACTTGATGACACAACAATATGCATTACCCATAACCAATCAACTGTAAATGATCACCCATTCACATCTCATAATAGCATAAATAAATAAAAATTAAAATTTTAATCATCGGGGCTGTCGATAATTAAATATCATAATTAAATATTGTGAATGATATTCATAAATTTTTGAGTGAATCAAACTACCAAAAAATAAATTCGATTAGTCCAATCTGTAGATCTCATCGAGTAGATCAAAATTGGCTACTTATGGGCCTAAATACGATAAGTAATGAGAAAGTTATTGCCAAAACAAAGATGCAGTCAAACTATTGCAGTTTCAAAAAATTGCGCTGGTGTGCACATTTGACTGATCCGATTGGATCATTCAAATCAATAAAATATGTGATATTTTGTCAGAAGGTAGTTCAGTAAGAGGACATACTATCTAACGACTCATATTTTATAAAATAGAAAAAGAAAAATCAGTGTTAAAAAAAAAACTTCAAAACAATCTAAAAAGCGGTTGTAAATGTTCAATATATATACTTTTATATTGAAGCATATTATATCAAGACAAATTAACTGACTTGGTTCGGACCCGGACCAAACCCATTGGATCCAACCCAAAAAATTGTTGGCGAGCAGTCCAAAAAAAAATGGGCCTAGACCCGATCTAGACTCTGTCCAGAATTGAACCAAGAGCCATCCAAATCTGGCCCAATAACTACCCGAATAGACTTGGCCCAAAACAGTCCAGACCCGATCTAGACTCGGTCCATCATTGAACAAGACGCATCTAGATCCAGCCCAATAGCTACCCGAATAGACCCGACTCAAAAGGTCTAGACCCGATCAAGAACCCGGTCCAGTATTGAGTTGGACCCAACTATATCCGACATAGACCCAGACCCAGCAGGTCCACTATTCAAAAAATATGTGCACTAGGAAACCCTAGCACACAAGAAAGAAGAAACGGGAAGGGGAAAGCATATGAAGTCATGGCAACCTGGTGGCTAGCCGGCGGCCGACCAAGTCTGTTCGGCAACATCATCGGTGGCCAACCAGGTCCGTCTGACAACACCGCCAGCGACATCGCCGGCGGGTACCGGATTTTTTTTTTTTTTTTTTTTAATTTTTTCCCTTCATCACCCATTCCCTCTTTTAATACCGACAACGAGTATAAGATTAAACAAAAATAAATTATCGGAATCTAATCAGAAAATTAGAAAAAAAAAATTATACTTAAAAAATGAGAGAAATCGATATGATTGCTCTGATACCACTGTTGGGATTTGAGATCCCTAATTGCGCGGAAGCAATGAGTGGATCACAATCGATTCTACACACTTCAAGAAAAGCCGAGATAATTTAATGCTCATTGATCCGAGCCGTCAACTACCAGAAAAGACAACGTTATCTTCACGCTACGTGGATTCGACGGTGATTGATAGAACCGTAGAAGAATAATCACAACTCTAGGGTTTTGGCTTAGAGAAGAAGGGAAAACTTGTGAGAAAGAAGAGTTTCACATCCGTAAGTTATAATCTCTAAAGTCATATATTAATAGGTAACTCTAATATGATTATTATACGGTGTATACCACGCACACCCTAGGGGTTGTACAAGTGGCATCTCAACCACTCAAACCAACATATCAGACTTTAAATCCCTGCTCCAAAGTAAAATTGATGTGGAACACAACGCAATAAACATCTCGTTTTACAAAATATTAAAGCTCACTGATAAAAAATTACCCATATGCTTAGAATAAAAAAGGTTAGATAACTATAAATAAAAGGAAAAAAACCCAGAAGAAGGAAATCCCGGAACATGCTTTCAACCGAAAATTTCCAAATAGCTTAATGTGATACTTCCATCTACAATTCCTGAACATGCTTTCAACTAAAAATTTCCAAATAGCTTAGTGTCCTACCTCCATCTGTGGCCCTTGCATCAACAATTCTTGAACAACCTTATATTGTCACTTTCACCTAGAAAAATAATTTCTCTCAAGTACATGACACAATCAGCCCAACCACCAACATTTTACGCAAATAAAATGCAAAGAGAGCATTACTGTCACACCCCAAAATTCTATACACCGCGAGCTTCAGAACGCGAGCAAATTCAATAATCAAAACAGAACTAAAGGTTAACCAAAACACATCATCCAATATTCCATTCATGATCACAAAAAAATAAGCGTACATCATTGTTACAATTCATTGTTTATCGTGAGTACAATTACAATTCCAAAAACCCTTACAACCAACGCAAGACCTGACTAACTCCTTGGCTCAGTTCAGGAGATCCTCTAACGTCTCCTCTTGAGAAGTCTGATGATTAACTTGATCCGCCGCTGCAATGTTAACAACGGGAGTGAGATAAACTCAACAAGTGCCCCCCTAATAATATCTAGTAAACTACATCTTAATAACAAGATGACAGACAATTCATAGATGAACATTCTATCGATTTCAGCAGGAGTTGTATATATATAAACAGTTTCGCCAATCGTCCCCAATACATTGCATGTGCACTATCATCAAGTATGAATGAGGTGTATGTGTCAAAAACTTAACATTTTTCCTTAAAAAGGGAAACAAAAGAAAAATAACTTAACTTCAGCGGTTACACGTTTATAAGTGTAAGTTCTACTACTATAGTACCGGATCCATGGTACAGCCACATGTGACCCGTTTGGACACCTCCGTTCAGGTTGTCCTTATCACATCATGTTACATGTCTAACTTTCACGCCTTATCATGGCAGGTAGGTAGGCAATGCGTACTTCATAAATGGAAGCAATAACACGGACATTCGTCCCAACCCATGCCTGCCCGATGGGAGGATCCACACAAGAAATATCATATATTTATATCAATGCACAACATATGCAAGGGAAAATCATGTGTTCAATAATTGATGCCTCCTATAGTCCAAATGGTATTCATGATGCTTTTCGAAAAGATGTGAAGACTATCGTCAATCTATTTTCCTAATCATTTCCTCTTCCTACCAGTTCATGATAAATCATGCAATAACTATGTTTACTCATATGTTCAAATACATGACATGCCATCAAGAAATCGACTACCATTACTTCATGCAAAATTTCGATTATCAGTTATACATGGTAGAGATCAAAGAACAAGTCCTTACATGATTATTCTAGCATATTTATAATATCATCACCCAATAATGTTCCACATATATATATATCACACTACCTAAGGGTTTCAATTCATAATTATAGGGTTGCGCGTAGTCGCGTATACATATCATATTTACTTAGTACTAATTTACTTAATCAAAATCAAGTGATAAGGGTAGGTCACTTGCCTTGATGCGCGCCTCCTTGGTGATTGCGGTGGGGGTGGTTGGAGTTCGGGTCGCTCGACGTGTTGCCTGCATGAGAACGATAGAGTGTTAGCACTACGCGATGACTAGATGAAAGCGTTGGATGGCTACATGGGGATTATGACTTAGGGGTTGAGTCGGTTCACGGAAGGGTTAGCCGATAGGGTATCGATCGGGATGGGTCGAGTCTCGTAATAAATAAAATGCATTTTATAATACTATGGCTGATACGAAACCTAATGTATACATATTTTCCTAACCTATTTTATAATCGGTTAAGGCCCAAAAATGTTCTTAGTGGTACGTGGCTATAAACCCTTATATATATATATATATATATATATATATATATATATATATATATTTTGGTAAATAAAATAAATAATGAAAGAATAGGTTCCTAAATAATAAATATAACATATGAAAAATAATTATATGCATGCTGATTTTTATACCTAATGTTATATGTATATAACAGCAATGAAAATGTTTTATGGGCACAGGTCCGAGTCAAAACAAAGGGGAAGGTAGTTGTTTAGTCTATATGCTATATATCTTATTTATATATACATAAAAATATTAAAAAACATTATAATGCTACAACTCTTATGACAAAAAGAAGTGAAAGTTGGGTTGTGGGTTGACTGGGCATGGGGGTTTAAAATGGGTATTGGCATAGAAGAGAGGGAAAACGCGGTGGAGCAATATGGGCTTCGTTGATGGGTTCAGCACTGCCGCCGATGGGGCAATGCCAATCGCGATTGCAATGGAAAACGATGGTCGCGAGAGCGTGCCTGGTAACGATCGGTCGTGTGGTGAGCCGGCCCCAAAATAAAAGAAAAAAAAAAATAGAAGATAAGGAATAGCAGAGGGAGAGAAGAAGAAGAAGAAGAAGAAAGCTTACCAGAGGGTTAAATAGTGGGTTGAAGAAGAAGAGGGTCGGCTCCTATTTATAGCTAGAAAGGGGGAGGGAGGTGACGTGAAGGGGATGCTGTCGTGTGCCAGGGCGCCTGCCGTCGAGATGGTGCCGGACAGCGGCTCCATATTGCCCCATGTCTCCGTAGCGGATTTCACTCTTCAATGTCTGGTTCAACTGATGGGGGTAGGTGGGAGAAGAGTTGGGTGCTGAGCAGAAATAGAAAGAAGGGGTTATAGGGATTTTTAGGTTGGGTCTGGTCTGGGCCTTGTTTGGGCTAAGAGACGGGTCGGGTCAGTCTAGCCTGGGTCCTCACAATTACCCTCATAATATTATCTTTTTCTTCTTTGGCTTGCTATCACAATCGAAGAACTTTATAACTGAGAGACTTCAACATTCGTATTTATATCTAACACCATTAGACTCATTATGACGAAAAATGTTTCTTAATAGCTTATAGCTCCTCAATTTACCAGCTACCCCTCAATTGTCCTTCAACTGTTCACAGTTGGTTTTCAGATTACTTAACTTCAAAAATATTCTGATTGCCTTGGTAATGGTTGTATAGTTGGTCCCTAGGATGGTCTTAATGATGGTTCTACAAATAGTCCAAACAATGTTCCCTAGGATTGTCAAGACAGCTTAAAAAAAAACACGATTTCATACATGAACACTCTCCTTAAAGGTATGCAGGACAAAGGAGTATAAACTCAAAAGCCCTCTCCCCCAAAGAGAAAATCCCAATTTCTAAATCCTCCACTGCTCTTAAATAAATAAATTATTTATTTATCAAAGTCCTCCATGTTCATGGAATCTGACCAATGAATGGATTGTAATTAAAATTTGGCAAGTCTTCAGCCATCACTCATGTTAAGTTTGGACTCTTTGAATTGTCAATCAATACACAACAAAAACTCTTTGAACAATCACCTATGTGCATGCAATCACTCGACAAAACTGATTATCGTTGTTAACTATATAAGAAATTGATTATCAACTCTCACAAGGTCAACAGTTCACATACCAGTCATCACATATTCAGGTGTGGCATAACCGTAGGTACCCATCGCACACCTAGACGCATGGGCCTCATCTCCTTGTTGTCAAGATTTCAAGCTTCCAAGAAAGCAGGTGGGTTGAGTCCCACTGGGTATGCCTGTCAAAAAGGGCTTGGGCCTGTAGTAGAAAGGAGGTTGTCAATATTGCAAATCAAGATCACAGGTTCGAGCCCAACTTACCTTTGGTAAGGTTCTTGCAATGTTGGTGGCAATGAGAGTATTGTCCAATTCTAAGCACTAGTAAATTTTGTAAACTGATGGAGCTCCTTGATTTTTTCTAGATGATAGAAATTTAAAAGAATGCAGTTAATCGAATATCCAGTGAGCTGCTCGAAGCTGCTTACGATTCTCATTATTTTTAAAAGAGTTAGAATTAGGTACCTAACCCAAGCACTGCTGGCATACTCTGGTCAATCTCTTTCTCTGCCAAAATGGTCAATCTCTTTCTCTGTTTCTTAACAAGCTTCGCACTGGCCTTCGTTGCATTTGTGGTAAGGAGCTTGAAGGCTCATCATCAGAACTATCCGCAAAGCTTTCATCTCCATCACTACTGCTTTGTTTTTTAACAAGCTTTGCACCAGTCTTTGTTGCATTTTTAGTAAGGGCGGACTGAATGAGGAATGACGAAAATGTATGTTCAGTTAAAATGGATGGAAAAATTGCCAAACATTGCAATTAAAACCACCAAAAAAAGATAGCTACCACATTTCACTTTTTTTAACGAAAAGTTGAAAACCATTACCTTTTTCTCCAGCTGCTTTCTTGAAGGCTCGTCATCAGAGCTTTCATCTTCATCACTACTGCTTTCCTTTTTAACAATTTTTGAACTGGGCCTTGGTGCATTTGCAGCAATCGTAGTCTGCATGAGAAACAACAAAAAAGATGGTAAGTTAAGAACAACGAAATGAAGCAAAACGCGGGATTTCCATCTACTCTTCAATGATGAGACCACCACCCCCCCCCCCCCCCCCCCAAAAAAAAAAAAGGATTTCCATCAAGAAATGCAAAGAGCTCCAAAATTTCAACTTTTTCAATGAAGAAATCCACCTTTTTCACCTATTGTGATTTCAAAGTCTCATAATCAGAGCTTGCAATCTTCATTGCTGCTGCTCTCTTTGTTCACAACCTTCACACTAGGCTTCATTGCATTTGTAGCAGGGGTGGTCTGCAAGGGCGAAAATGATACGGATAATCAATCAACAATGTGGAAAAACATAATAAAAAAAGGTAACTCACGTATGCACAGTAACATCCCTACTTATCAAAATACCCTTACATACACAAATATATGAAACCATTATTTATACCCCTTCTTAAATGCACAATGTATCAAGTGGTATCATCAAGAGTTCAGTGAGCAGTAATGAGAAACTTAGTGAAACAGTGTGCATTCTGAAGCTTAGATGATATTTAAGGAATGGAGAAAGCCCTGACCAGGTAGTGATGATAGAAAAAGTGACTCCAGTTCTTGATATGTTTTATTTTCTCATAAAAGACTAGATTTATGATCCCAGTAAAGAGGATAACTGTAAGTATGTGCCAATAGTCATAATAGTGCAAACACAAGGATAAAGGAGGAAAAATTACCCAAAATAGTAAGCTTTATTTGTTTCGCAATATTCTTCAATTCCAACATGAGGTAGCATTTCTTTGTGAAGAATGTCTTTCGCATGACTGCAAAAAAAAAAGTAAGTATTTCATTGCACTGGAAGGCACTAGTGCAACAAGGAATCCACATTGTGCAGCCGGATAGAACCATTAACAATTGATAGCTTATAAAAGAATGTTGGAGCCTTTTAATACAAAAGTTGCAATTTGATACCCACCTGATCCTCTTTTCCTTTGTGGCACCAACTGTTGATCCTCTCGTCGTGGCACCGATAGGTGATAAATTGTGGCCATTAAATGGGCATTCATTTGCCGGTTCTCCTTTTTTTTTAAATGCATTACTGGGGACGCTTGCTACCAATAGTTTCCTTTAACAGTCTAACTCACAGAATTCCTATAAGAAATTGGGAAATTATGGTGCTGCAAATAATTAAGTTCGATCATGTGAGAATAAACCTTAGATCTTGAATTATTTTTCAGTATTAACCTCAAAACTTCAAAAACTAGGGGAGAAATAGGACTCACAAAGCTTATCCAAATAAATGGGATAAGGGTGTGATGATGATGACGGTGGTGGTGGTGGTGATGATGATGATGATTACCCTCAGATTTAGGTAAAACATGGAAGGATATAGTGAATAAAAATAGAGCAACATATCTGGTATCCAGAAATCTTGCTCAGTCTCTAATCAACATATTAGAAGTATTGAAAGGGTAACCAACTTACCATTGGCAAAGTCGCCGACTTTCATTGAAATTTTAACCATCATTCATCCTAACCAATTAAAATTCATATAAAAAGGAAGGGGTAAGCTTACAGCAAAGAATCCTCCTGCTTTGTTTCCTACATCAACAACTATATGGAATCCAAGGATCAAAATTTTGGGTAAAATTTCGGTTTCAGGCTTGGCCGAAACCAAAATTTCGGTAGGGTTCGAAACTGATAATTTTGGCCGAAATTTCGGTCATTTCGGCCAAAATTTTGATCCTTGATGGAATCCCTCCAATGGCTTCTCTGCCAATTAATAATGAAGCAAATGAGATGATCGAATGTACACTGCTTAATTGGGGAGAATATGTAAGAAATTCAAAATAAAAATAAAAGCAATGAAATTATAAACTGTAAGCCACATCTAAGAGCCAAATGCATGAAAGGACCAACCCCAAGTCCAATGAAAGAACAATTCAAAATTAACAGGAAAAATAAATAAGAACCAGAAAAATGCATCAGGTAAGCTCTACTTGAGAATGCTCCTCACTATTTGACAGCTACAAATACCATTACAACCAAGCACTAGACAAAACACTTATAAACAGTACCTATATCTCCTGCAACTTTGCGTACTGCCTCTACAAGATTAGATGTATAAACTGACATGTAGTCAACCTTTTTCACAACTACAGAAGTTGCCCTTGGTTCCTTTGGACTTTCAACTAAGTTATCATATATAGCTGCAACACGCTCCCGAATATCTTTTATGTCAGCTTTCCCCAGTCCTCTAGCATTTGTGAAAAATTTAAACCATTGCGATTGTAAGGACGATGGCTAGCTGTTTACAGAAAATTCATATATCAATATTAATTAGCTTTGAAAAATATATGGAAGTTAAATATTCTTGAGTGCCAAGGTTTGAATAAGTATAAAACACTAGCCGCTATGATAAACAAGTATATTACTAATTGTGCATAGCAATTTTTACAATACAGTCTAATAGCACTATGTCCTACATATAGACCATTGCTTATCTGAACATTTCTCCAGATTGTCATACAGTCATATTGATGTGGGACAAGGACCCTAAACTACGTGAATGCTATGAGTTAATTAATTGTCGAAATTAAATAAAATTAATTAAACAATGAACTTGAAAATAATGTGGATACCTTCAAGTTTCGTAGTTTCCTATTGGAAAATCACGCTTGATTGGAGTAGGGTCCGGTCTGTGTGCTAGATCCGTTAGCTTTGCAGTATAAATCGGTCCTAGAGATAGAACTTTAGATATTCTAGATTAGGGCGCCGCTCAGGATTCAATGATGGAATCGCGAGTGTTCAAAGGGTTCTGATTCGGGTTGGTTTAATGGTTCATATGAAATCTAAGCTTGAATAGGATCGATTCCGGGACTCAAATGGGATCTAGGATTTATAAACTTCAGGGTATTTAAAGGTTGGATGGATGAATTTAGGATTTTAAGATTGGTTCGAATCAATGGCTCTGATGGAGGCTAGGTTTATGGTTTTGGTGATTTTAAAAATAAAGTAATGGCTGGATTTAAGATTTACGGCATCAAACAAAGCGAAGAAAGAAAAATAAAAACGAAGATATAGATAGAAGATAGATTTCGGGCTTCACACCATTGGCTTCACACCAAACCCTTCTCGGAAAGCGAATATTCACTCTTCATGGAGACTCATCTCAAGCACACAAGCAAAAGCTCTTTTCATTCAATAATAAAAACTGATTACATTATTTATTTTAATGACCTTGTATAGTAGGTCTTAAAATAAAACCCTAAAACAAAAAGAAAGACACGTTTGTCCCTAAAAATTTAAATTTGAATTTTGGTCACAGCACAGTCAATCGATCGACACTTGGTATTCGATCAATTGACTCATATATATATATATATATATATATATATATATATATATATATATATATATGTCGCCAGAATTAGTCCCTCACAGGCCGTAGTCAATCGATCGAATACCAAGTGTCGATCGATTGACTGTGCATTGCTCTAGCACGCTGATTCTTTAAATTTGGTTCTTATTTCTGTTTCTATTTTACTTCTTCTGATGCCGCTACACGCGACACGGTCCATATCAGATGTCTACAATGTCGGCATCCCATCAATTCTTCCGGGCCGAAAAGGCTTCATCACTGATGAAGCGGTGTGGTGATAGCGATCGAGCACGTCGGGGTCCAGGCGTCGCACCTCGTCTTCAATTAACCATGCTTTCTCGAAGTTTGACTTTCCCATTCACTTAACCAAGTATTTCTGAAACCCTCCACCATGGGTAGATACCGTAAAATCATCAAGTATCCCTTCGATTTAATCTCTCCTCTGCCTACATGGGGAAGGGAATGGTAGAGATTGCAGGGTGGGGTTGGGATTGGGCTCGGGGCTACTTGGAAAGGGTTGGTAGGGGGTGGGGTTGAGCCCACAGAAGGGACTAGGTCCTCCACATTGAACGTAGAACTGACCCCAATATCCGGTGAAAGTTTAAGAACATACGCATAAGGCCCGCTCATTACCACAATTCTAAAAGGCCCAGCCCCACGGGCTTGGAACTTCTTTGCGACTCCCGATGGGAATTGTTCAGGCCTAACCCGAACCATCACATGATCCCCACTTGAAATTCTTTGAAGCGCCTATGCGCATCGCAGTTATCTTGTAATGTTCATTGCTTAAATTAGTTTTTTATTTAATTTCGGCGTGCAAGCTATGAATGTGTTGTGCAAATACGTCCACAGACTCAGGTACACGATATGATGCAAATATGGGGATTAAATCTAATGGTGTCCTTAGCCTATGCCCATGTACGACCTCAAACGGACTCATCCCTAGGGACCTATTGACAGAGTTGTTGTATGCAAACTCGACTATTGGTAACTTAGAATCTCAAGTCCTAATATGATCACTGCTAAACAACAAAGGAGATTACCTAAGCTCCTATTGGTGACTTCCATTTGGCCACCGGTTTGAGGATAATAGGTAGAAGAAAACTGGAGTATAGTACCCATCATGTGTCATAAAGTTTTCCATAAGTAACTAGTGAACTTCACGTCCCAATTTGACACAGTAGTTTTGGGTAACCCATGGAGACACACAACCTCCTCAAAAAATAATTTGGCTATGTGAGTCTCATCGGAGGTTTTACGTCAATGTATGAAGTGGGCCATCTTAGTTTTGGGCAATCCCTCCGGCATGTAACTCCCAAATGAGAAAGTCACGCAATGAGATGCGAGGGATGCATAGGCGAGTTCCTTTGAATAGATACCTGTCTTGCATGGTATACTTGGAGTTAATGTTGTTTGGATTTTCAAGGAGAGCAATGTATTCCACCCCGAAATCTGGGCACTCAGGATAATCCTGTTTCAAATGCTCAAATCCAACCACCTCTATGCTCATGGTGTGCAAAGTCAACACTCGACGACTAAGTGCATCGGCTGCCTTCTTCTCGACACCAGCCTTATGCTTTAACACGAATGTGAACCCTTGAAGGTACTCGACCCACTTTGCGTATTTCGGGTTCAACTTTTCTGTGAAGCAAGGAAGCTTAAGGCTTTACGGTCAGAAAATAACACAAATTCCTGTGGTCTAAGGTAGTGCTTCCGATACTAAAGACATCAGAAGACCGCATAGAACTCCTTGTCATAGGTGGAGTATTTTTGCTTCGCCTCATTAAGCTTCTCGCTAAAATAAGCCACTGGGTGGCCTTCTTGGCTAAGCACTCCGCCTATTCTCACACTCGACTCGTCACAGGCTACTTCAAAGACTTTAGAAAAGTCTGGTAGGTGCATAATGGGTGCAGTAGACATCTTATCTTTTACATCGGCAAAGGCCTTTGTCACGGCTCTACCCCGTTGAAACTCTCCGTTTCGCATACAATCGGTAATAGGTGCCATAATGGTGCTAAAGTTCGGATGAAGTGACGATAGAATGTGACCAATCCATGAAAGCTACGGACATCATGAATATTCCTAAGCTCGAGCCACTCCACAATGACCTTAACCTTCTCATGGTCTACAACCATCCCATCAGCCGAGACAATGAATCCAAAGAATACAATGGATTGTTGCATGAATATACATTTCTTGAGATTCGCATATAACCTTTCTCCCCTCAAGGATTCACAAACCAACCGTAGGTGGATAATGTGTTGTTCTTTGTCATGGTTGTAAATCAAGATATCGTCAAAGTATACGACAAGGAATTTACCGAGAAACGGCCTCAACACTTAGGTCATGAGCCTCATGAATGTGTTGAAGGCATTCGATAGCCCAAAAGGCATGACCATCCACTCATAAAGACATCCGTAGTTTTAAAGGCGGTTTTCTACTCATCACCAGGGTGAATGCGAACTTGATGGTAGCCACTTTTAAGATTTATCTTGGAAAAGATAGTGGCGCCAATCATCATATCAAGCATATCGTCAAGCCTTAGTATAGGAAATCGATATTTAACCGTAATCTTGTTGATCGCACGCTACCCACACATATGCGTCATATACCATCTTTCTTAAGAGTGAGTAGGGTGGGTACGGCACACGGGCTTAGACTCACTTTGATGAAACCTTTCTGGAAGAGTTCATTGACTTACCGAGTCAATTCGGCATGCTCAACAGGATTTAACTTGTAATGGGGTAGGTTTGGTAAGGTAGATCCGGGAACCAAATCAATCGCGTGTTAAATTCCACGCATGGGAGGAAGCTCATTGGGTAAGTCTTCGGGAAAGACATCCGCAAATTCATTCATTATCGGCTCGACCTCCTTGGGGTACTCGCTTACTGACTCAGGAGCACTCTCAACGGTGAAAACTACGTACACCACACTCTCATTTAATGTTGCTTTCTCAAACTCTGAAGAGCTCACAAGATTAATGGTCTTGGACTGACCGCCCTTCTTCTGGACTTTGTTGGTCGATGGTGTTTTGAGAGCCAATAGAAGAGTGATTTTCTTGCCCTTATAATTGAACGTGCAAATGTTAGATCGATCAAAATTGGTCACGCTCAAATCATAGAGCCATGATCTTCCCAAAATGATATGACTTACATCCATCAACACCACATCACATCATAGGGTGTCAGAATACGAACTCAATTGTATTGGTACACGACACCTCTGAGACATAGGAATGGATGAGGAGTCCACTCATGCGACTTTGTAAGGTCTCGGGTGGGCTTTGGGTGTAAGCCCTAAGCGGGTGACGGTATGTTCTGACACTACATTGGTGCAGTTTCCGTTATCCACGATAACCCTACAACTTTTTGTCTCACATGTGACGAAGGTATGAAAGATGTTCTCCCTTCTCCAACCCTCCTTTTCATCCCTTTGAGGTTGTGCAAAGGCACACCTCAACTAGAGCACGACCAATGTCATCACCTTCCTCATCACAAGGTGTGGCATTCGGCTCAAAGACCTCTTCTTCAAAAACCCTGTCATCCTTATTGCCCTCTCCCTCGACGTAGAGATTCCTTTGTAGGTTTCTCTTAGGGCATTGGGCAGCAAAATGTCTCAACCCTTGACAATTGTAATACTTGATGTGAGAACCACCCTTCGAGGATTCTCCTACCACACCCTTTCCTTTATCAAACCGCACATCGAATGTAGATTGTGTGGGTTTGGGGGTTGGGTTTCCAACACAACTCTTCATCTCGTCGGTACGAGATTGACCGATACACTCAGATTGTCTCACCACCATCATTTTCAAATATCGTTCAAAGTCTTGAACGACAGTGTAACATTCGACAAGAGTCTCAACGGGGTGAGAAACTAACTCTTTTTGCAAGTCAAACCTCAATCCGGTGATAAATCTGGATAGAGTGACTTGGGGGTATTCAAAAACTTTGGCTCTCATCATGAATTTTCCAAATTTGCTAATGTAATATGCTATGGGCATACTATCTTGGCGTAGATTTTACCATTGATCGAGGAGATGATAATAGTATGAGGAAGGGACGTACTTCTTTGTAAGTCGCTCCTTCATGTCCTCCTAACGTGTAATGGGAGCACATCCTGCATTCATTCTGATGCGTTCAATATTGACCCAAAAGAGTCAGGCTTTGCCAATAAGTTTCATCTTGGGGAGCCTGACGCACCGCTCATCCCTCATGTCAAGCTGCTCAAATTGTTGGTCCATGTCAAATAACCAATCGATGAAGAGTTTAGGATCTAAGCTTCCATCAAAGGTTGGGAACTCAAATCGAACGTTTTTAAAGAGTTTTCCATCCGGGTGGTGGTCATCTCCACGATTATCCATCCTATGATTTCGGTTACGATCATGTTGATAACCATTGCGTTCGAAACGTAGACCATCATGTTCACGACACTGCTCAATGTATTCATCATTCTCATCTAACAGATTGACTCGATCTAACAATCTCCCATTGGAAATCTCAAGGTTTCTTTGGGCTTGCTCCATGACAGCCATTCGATCATTGATTACTTTCAATTCAGATCTCATGCCGTTAAGAACATCGATAATCCCATTCATGTTCATGGTGCTCACAACTACTAATACGGGTTCTAAATGGGCATGCAAATATGGACCACAATGAAAGAGAAATTTTATCGAACACAAGACGTGCACACTTTTGAACACAATAGAAATAAATGCCAAGAAAATTGGAATGCAATAAATCAAAATCTCACACAATATGTCCTAACCTAAAACTTAAGCTTTGATACCAAAACTGATGCAGGACAAGGACCCTAAATTATGTGAATGCTATGATTTAATTAATTGCCAAAAATAAACTAAATTAATTAAACAATAAACTTGAAAATGTTGTGGATACCTTCGGGGTTCGTAGCTTTCCATTGAAAAATCGCGCTTGATTGGAGTAGGGTCCGGTCTGTGCGCTAGATCTGCAGTATAGATCGGTCCTAGAGGTAGAACTCTAGCTATTCCAGATTAGGATGCCGCTCAGGATTCAATGATAGAATCGTGGGTGTTCTAAGGGTTCTAATTCAGATTGGTTTAATGCTTTGGGTGACATCTGGGCTTGAATAGGATTGATTCGGGGACTCAGATGGGATCTAGAATTTATAAACTTCGAGGTATTTAAACGTTGGATGGTTGAATTTAGGATTTTGAGATTGGTTCGAATCAATGGCTCTGATGGAGGCTAGGTTTATGGTTTTAGAGATTTTGAAAAAAAGGTAATGGCTGGATTTAAAGTTTACGAGATCAAACAAAGCAGAGAAAGAAAAAATAAAAATGAAGAAATAGATAGAAGATAAATTTTGGGCTTCATACCCTTGGCTTCACACCAAACCCTTCTCGGGAAGCGAAGATTCACTCTTCATAAAGGCTCATCTCAATCACACAAGCAAAAACTCTTTACATTCAATAATAAAAACTGATTACATTATTTTTTTTAATGACCTTATATAGGAGGTCTTAAAATAAAAATAAGCAAAAAGAAATATAAGTTTACCCCTAAAAATTTAAATTCAAATTCTGGTCACATCACAGTCAATCGATCGACACTTGGTATTCGATCGATTGACTCACATATATGTCGCCAGAATTAGTCCCTCACAGGCCGCAGTCAATCGATCAAATACCAGGTGTCGATCGATTGACTGTGCATTGCTTCATCACGTTGATTCTTTAAGTTTGGTTCTGGTTTCCATTTCTATTCCACTTCTTCCGACGCCGGTACACGCGAAACGATTCTTATCCGATGTCTACAATGTTGGCGTCCTCGTCGATTCGATCAATTGACTGTGCATTGCTCCAGCACACTGATTCTTTAAGTTTGGTTCTAGTTTTCGTTTCCGTTCCACTTCTTCCGACGTCAATACACGTGAAACGGTCGGTATCCGATGTCTACAATATCGGCATCCCCATCACATATCAACCATTATCAGTGATATCATGTCCTTATCAGTGGCGAAAGCAAGATTTTTATGTGGCGGGGGCACCATCTAATCTATAGTCGATATATACTAAAAAAAAATCTTACCCCCTTAGAACTGAAAAAAAAAAAAATTAAGAATCACAAAATACTTTAAAAAATCAAACAATTCCAATTTATGTAAGTAGATGTGAACCATCCGATTACTACACTCTAGTATCTGCCATTAATTTTGAAAAAAATTGATTATAATCAACAGAGCAACTGATTTAAATCTCCCTGAAAGGTCATATTTAAACTTGAATGTAGGGACTGGGGACAACTTACAAGTTAAACCATTAATGGCGGGGAGTATGTAAACTATATAACAATTAGCACCATCATTTATAACATAATGATAAATGTATGCCATATGAAATTAAGAGAAAAGTGCGCCACTTAGACAATTCATGTTGATCACAAATGTGTGCCACCACATGACATGATGAAACAACTCATTTTAAAATGTGTGAGATAATTTAGTCTAATTTTAATGTTTAGGAAAATGATTTAGTTTAATTAAATAATTTAGTAAAGTAATTTAGGTTTAGGAAAATGATTTAGGGTTTAAAAATTTAGGGATTTTAGGGTTTAGAAATTTAAGATTTTAAGGGTTGAGAAAAAGGATTTAGAGTTTAGCAATTTAGGGAATTTGGGGTTTAGGAAAATGATTTAGGGTTTAGAAATTTAGGGATTAAGGGTTTGAAAAAATAATTTAGGGTTTAAAAATTTAGGGATTTGGGAGTTTATGAAAATGATTTAAGGTTTAGAAATTAAGGAATTTAAGAGTTTAGATAAGGATTTAGGATTTAATAATTTAGGAAAATGAGGTTAAAGTAAATAATTTAGGGTTTAGAAATTTAGAGATTTAGGGAGAGAGAGAGAGAGAGAGAGAGAGAGAGAGAGAGAGATGCTTGTAGGATGGTGGGTCAAATTTGCCGATGCGAGTTGAGGCGTTGAGTGACGCGCCAGTGCCAATGGTCTGAGCAGCCGTGCAATGGAGCAGAGCATGTGGGCTGTGGGCCTGTGGCTGTGCTTGAGAGGAGTGAAATCGCTAGATCCTAGACGTTGTAAAGAGAGAGAGTGATGGCATGGATGATGGAGCTAGAGAACTCAAAACTGAGAGAAGGGACGAAGGGTTTGCGCAGAGAGAGGGAAAGAAGAAATTAAATAAAGAGGAGAGAAGAAATAATAGGAGATTCATCCCTAAGTAAAAAAAGAGAAAGTTGAGTTTAGTTATTTGCAACCTGTGTAACTTATAAAAGCTTTTTTTTTTTTTTATTTATGGGGACCGTGGAAGCATAATGCGGTGGCCTTTGCAAAATTATTACTAAGCCCTTAAGAGCTTTTGCATTTGCTTATGGGGGCCCAGGCCCCATACCCTTATACGTCATGTATACGCCCCTGGTCCTTACATAAGATCTAATATCATGTTCTTGAAAATTTGCTATCCCAGCTTGACCCAGGTCCTTTGTCTTTTATAGGATCAAATGACGTCATATAATCTCAAAATAGCTGATATTGTTATCAAATCAAAGGTTTATATTCCATAACATAGAAGTGTAGAACATTACATTTACAAATAACTTGTAATCATTATGGCTCCATCAACTGGACAAAAGAACTCCTCATCTTGTGTAAGTGTGTTGTTAAACATTGTTGGTGTAGATGACAGTCTACAAACAAGAATTAAACATTGCTGGTGTTGAAAATTTTTGCATTGTGACACCAACATCAAAATGCAGTTTATAATTCGAAGGTGCCAAGTGGATGGCTCTTAGCAATGTCTTTTTGCAGTCTTTCCATTGTTCAGCCTCATAATGAGTGCGTGCCAGATAAAAAAGAACTTGTGTATCAGTGTTATAATAAAACTTCCTCAAGCAATTTTGATACTGCAAAATTGTAGGGGTTATCAACAAAAATGCAAGGAATTAAATTATGAGAAGTATCAGAGACAGAATGACAGACTTACCATTTTCACAGCCAAGGCAAATTGCCCCTGAGCAAAATAGACATGTGCCAAATTTATCCATACATTGGGCATCTGGACAGAGATGCTTCCACTTGTAGCTTCTTGAACCTACACTTGAAAGTTCAAAGTAGACAACAATCGCATATGATTTTTACCATATCATGCTTCAGATCTCATACTTCTACACAAACACATTTTATCGACAAGTTAAATGATTCATCTAGAAAATGTTAACCTAGTTATTTGCTAGGAATCTTCTTTCCTTTAATTTTTATATGTTATATTTTGGTAGACCACTCATCAACTAAAACTAAACAGTAGGCCAGATGGTTAATTAAAAGTTGAAATAATTAAATAATATGTACTGTCATATTTTCTATTATGCAGAAGAATAACAAAATCAATTTGCAGATACTATGCAAGTTGTAATCGCCTGAAGGATAGGACCCATAAAACTTAAACCTAGACCATGAGGTCACCTCTACATGGGGGTGAGGGGTAGCTAGAATCTAATCTATGAACTTGGCATATATACCATACGCCCTAAATGATGGCCAATTACGTTGACCACAGAAAACATATTATTAAAAGTCACAGGATGAAAATTGTCAGATAAACTCCAAAAATTAGGAAAAGCAATAACAGAAATAATCAAAATCAATTATCTTAAATGCAATTCCCTATAAGTTATACAGAAAAGATGGCGCATCAAACTTGATCCTATAAGAACATCTAACAAAAAATCACAAAATTACATATAAAAAACTCAATCAATACCATATAAAAAAATATCAATACATCAGCAACATTAAGAACTTCAAACATATTTTCCATGAAAAGAAGGTATAAAATATAACAAAAGATAGGAATCTGTAAATCTAAGTGGGATCAAATCAAATTCATATAAAGAATCCAATAGAAAAATATATTAGAAGTACATCCCATAATGAAATCTCTAATATTTCCATCAAAAAAAGGTAAAATTTCATATACCACTAAAGTCGAGAATCTACAAGGTATCCATCCCACCCATAAACATTGTGTCTGTTACTTCGTGCATTAGATAGAGTTGACTCTCAGAAACCAAATTGACACCGACCCCTCACAAACTGTGAATCCAATCAAAAAAACTAATAAATGAAGTATACCAAAATTCCAAGATATTTTTCTCTTCATTTCAAGATCATAGTCACCAAAGTCTGCAACTTTTTTAAAAAGTCGTGAATTTTGCAATTAAAGTCATGATTAATTCACGATTTTTTCAATAAATCATGACTTTCTCAACGATTTTTTTATATTTACATGCGTTTTAATCTTATTTTTAAAAAAATTTAATTTTTCTCCATTTTTTCCTGACATTATTCCTATTTTTGTTGAATCTATCCCAATTTTACTCTTGCCAACTTATTCTCAAACACCAACTTGGTGAATATGAGCTCACCAAGTGAATAGCAACTTGCGAACAACGAAAAGCAAACCAAACTCTAAATCAGGTAAAACTCTAGGCAATGAACTTGATCGTCAGTAAAATCATAATATTTAGCCCCACTAGAAAGAATCGCATCAAAACCATAGTGAACAAGTAGGGTTTCGGGAATAAACCGGCTTGGAAAGAATCTGGCAAATTTCGTCAAATTCGGGTAAAAAGTTCAAAATTTTGAACAAATGAAATAAAAAATATATTAATTAAAAGCTATAAAAATTGAAAAACATAAGTTTTTTTTACCAAAATCTGGGAAAAAGTTGGAAAATTCTCGTACAATTCATGAAATTTGTTATTTGTTCCGAACAAATATGATTTTCCAAAAAATTGTGAATAATTTGAATTTTATCTGTTTTTTTTTTCAAAAAGTCGCAAATTATTCACGACATTTTCAAAAAGTCGGCTTATTTGGTCAATACGATCAAAACTCATAAAATCCACTTGACAAATCAACCCTAAATCCAAAACAATCCAAAAAACTCCACATAACAAAACTTGTCATCATCTTCAAGAACCTATAAATTTAAACCACAACAGATCAAAACCCTAATAGATCACTCATAAAATCCAAATGGACAAATACACTCTAAATAAAAAGAGAAACCAAAAAACTCCATATAACTAAACTCATCATCATCATCAAAAATCTATAAATTTAAACTCATCCCATCAAATTGACTCGGAGATGATGACTAAGCTCCGTAAATAGCTCAAACATCTACCCTAAATCAGCAGTGTTCCCAAGAGAATACAATAGAATCAAAGTCGTCGTCGGATTCTTGTGATGCTGCTACCGAGAAAGCTAAATCCAAGCATTTGTGGTTGATCTGCAAAATTGGAAATAAATTTGACGAAATCAATGGGATGATTGATTTGAAGATATACCTACGCCAACTCTTTCAGCCGTCGGCGTACCCTCTTTTTTTTTTTAGTATTCCTACCAAGGATCAAAATTTCGGTCCAAAATATCGGTTTCGGTCCTCACCGAAACGATAATTTGGACCTAAAGTTCGGTCATATTTTGTATGGGTTTCAAATTTTCGGTCCTATTATCGGTTTTCGGCCAAAATTTTAATCCTTGATTCCTAATCGCTAATAGATGTATTTTATGCCTATCCAATATTAAAGATGTCAAGCACTTCTTCCTCCATTGTACATATTCACTTCTTCCTCCATTGTATATATTCGTATGAGGCATGGAGTCTTTTGTTATCCTGGTGTAATCATAGTTGGATTAAGTCATTCTCAATGAGCTTTTATATAGGGGCGTGGGATATAAGCAGTTGCTCTAAAAGAAAGAATGAGTGCTGGAAGCTTATTGTCCCCGTTGCTCGGTGGTTAATCTAGAAAGAAAGAAATAACATGATCTTTGAAGACAAAGGTACTCATCCTACTCTCCTCGCGGATCGTATCAAAATTAAGGCTTTGCAATGGGCCAAAAGTTTTAACTTTGTAGGCACTGATTCCATTCAAAATGATCTCAGGGATTGGGGTAGCGTATGAGAGATGTAACTTTTTGGGTCCTTTTGGACATGTAAGGTCGAGATTTTTTTTTAGTTTTTGGCCTTATGATGATGATCTCCTTGCTCATCCTCATCTTGTAGTTTTCTTTTTTATTATTGAATATATTTTGTGGCTAATTCATCAATATATATATATATATATATATATATATATATATATATATATATATATATATATATATATATATATATATATATATATTTTTTTTTTTTTTTTTTTTTTTTTTTTTTTTGAAACACCAATGACCTTTCACTATTTAACAACAATTTTGATCTTATACCGTCCTCCATTACACTATTATACAACGATTCTGATCACAAACATAGTCCAAGTGGTCGCATACAGTTGTCAAAGCACTTTATCATGCCATTCTGCAATCGAAATAAGTCCAATCTTTTTTAACACCCACGGAATCTTGGAAATCATTGATTCGTTTAAGTCAAAATTGAGATCGGTTTTCACTTGAATCTTCCACATAAGGGATCTTGAGATCATAGGTGTACCATCATATGGTTAGTTATTGATTACACAAGCTACACATCTCAAGGAAGGGATAAAAAATCACTCAGCATACATACATCACACCCAAACCTGATTTTCAGATAACATTTTTGGGATTTGTGACCCCTGTAATAAAAAAACTAGTGGTGTGATGATACTGACATGATCTTAAGATCCGTTGTGTGGAAGATTGGGATAAAATCGATGTATGTCGTCTGATTCAAAGCAGTCGATGGTATTTGGCATGGTACCCTCCAAGATTCAGTGGGTGCTAATAAAGCACTCATAATTTAAATTGGGAGCTACAACTTTCACACGAAATTTGTACCATGACATATGTTTAAAAGATTTTTTTTTTTTTTTTGAGATTCATGCCACATGGAATGCCATCTAGCCCATCTGATTTGAAGACCATGATGGAAAGATCTTTGAGGAAAATTTTGGTATAAAACAAGATATAATCTCTATCATCTGATTGATTACTGTTAAAGGGCATCACCTGATTCAATGGTTGACTTTGATAACTCAGATGATAGAGATCATTTGTCGTGCCAATTTTTTGTGTTAAAGACCTTTACATCATGATTTTCAAATCAGATGGTTTATATGGTGTTTCATGTGGCATGGATCACAAAAAATAATGTTTTTCTAAATCATGTGCCTTGGTATAAATCTCGTGTGCAAGTTTTAGCTCCCATTTAGTTGTTTTCTTTATTTTTTTCCTAACTATTATAATGCAAGAAGGGGAGATACTTCAATAGGGGGTCATTTTGGATAATTTTCAAGAAAATTCAAAAAAAATTGAAAGAATTTCGAGTATAAAAAAAATATATAATATATTATAAAATTTTGGTTAGTAATTAAAAATGGCAAAAATTTATATTAAAAAAAGTGTAATTTCAACAAAACTTCATTAATTTTATCAAAATTAATAAAATTTCAGCCTTTTGGAGAAATCATCCAAATTTTCATAAAGTTTCTTCCGACCCCTCTTTCATTGAGCTTTTGAGAAATTTCGAAGAGTTCGGGAGAATTTTGTCACTGTGAGTGCCAGGTGAGCTTGAGTTTTAAGCTCTTAGGCTCAGACGATATTGACAAGATTTTCTGTGCTAATGTTTCGAAAAATGAATCTTGAGAGCATGGGCCTATCAGTCAGATTTTGATTCAAAGTAAAACACATCTAAAAAATCAACATTATTGTCGTCATACATATTTCCTCCTAATCACTTTTCAGGATATGCGCCACGTGACGAAAAAATGATTTTCATTGATGCAAGGCAGTCAACATTGTAAGCATGTAAAACCCAACTAGAGAAGGACAAATCTTGAGTTGAAAGTAAAATATCCATGCCAAAATTATCTCACACTTCTATGTCCCATATCTTCCCTTCTCATATGGGCATGGTCAACTGATGACAGTTGTGGAGCGACATTATTCTAATCCGAATTTTTTAAAATCAAATCGTATGGCCTTAGACGAGGTGGTGCACCAAGTTCGGTGCATGTGCCCACACCCAGTGGCCGAGCCACGTTGTGCAATGGGGGGTTCAGATCCCCCTTCGCTAAATTTTTTCTTTTAAAATCTTTTAAGGTGCATCTTTTTAGCCACAAGATCTTTTAAGAAGGACCTCCAAAATCTCAAAACTTCTTTAAGATGCTTTAGAAATTTTCCTTTTTGTCTGCAAGATTTATTAATTATTAATCAACTCCCAAAATTCTCTCTCTCTCTCTCTCTCTCTCTCTCTCTCTCTCTCTCTCTCTTCCAAAAATCCCAATTCTCAAACGACATTCACCCTCTCTCTCTCTCTCTCTCTCTCTCTCTCTCTCTCTCTCTCTTCCAAAAATCCCAATTCTCAAACGACATTCTCCCTCTCTCTCTTTCTAAATCTCAAACCGGCATTCTCTCTCTCTCTCTTCCCAAATCTCAAACCGAGCCGGCACTCTCTCTTTGTCTCTCTCTCTTCCCAAATCCCACATGCATGCAGTCGACTCTCTCTCTCTCTCTCTCTCTCTCTCTCTCTCTCTCTCTCTCTCTCTCTCTTCCTAAATCTCAAACCGGCACTCCCTCTCTCTCTCTCTTCCCAAATCTCAAATCGAGCCGGCACTCTCTCTCTCCCTCTCTCTTCCCAAATCCCACATGCATGCAGCCGACTCTCTCTCTCTAAAAGGATACTCTGAATTGAAAAAGCTCACTTTTTGCATAAAATTTATTATTTACCGTTTGTTTTAGTTTCAATGCGAGCATCTATTTTGTTATTGCGGTTTGATAAAGGTGAGTGTGATAAAACTATAAGGGATCCCCCATCAGAAAAATGCCGGCTCCGCCACTGTCCACACCTTAGCATAGCCCATACAAGTAAATAAAGAAGTTTCTAAATTAAGATTCGATTTACACTAAAGATGGTAATCGAATCCTAAGAGACCTATTGTCTTAAGTAATTAAGATAATTAAATCTCATCATGCATGAGACCTATCGTCCTCATGGTCTCATGTATATACGTGCGGGTGGCAATCAACCAATGATAGCCCGTCCTTGGCTTCGTCCATGAGGACGATGGTTCAAGTTGTTGCCTCAACTTTTATTCAATTTTAACAGCTTTATGTTCAGTATATCAATATTTGTTTAATAAGTAATAATGTTTACATGGCAGTATTGTAGATGGGTTTTACAAACAATTTAAAGCAGAATTACCCCCATTATAAGATACGACATTGCACCCTTGATTTAAGACTTGTGGAAGCTGTGTTCGACGTGGATGGTCCTTGTTTAATCTTTGTTTTACATTTAATTGAAACGAGAAATTGGAAAGTGCAAACCCAACGTAAATCTCAACTAGGCTCATGCTCAAACTCTTTTAACAACCACTCTACTCATAGATGCCCCCACACCCCTATATTTTCTAATTGTTATGAAACGCCACCCTTGTCTTCGCAAGTTTTCCGTTTTAAAATGCCGCCCAACTTCAGACATAATTGCACCACAGATATTAAAGGAAAGATATGTCTTTCGGAAGCCACCTTGACCGTCCACTCTCTCAAAGACATCACCACTCTCTCCCTTATAAGCCTTACAAAAAAAATCCCCTAAAACCGATGCTTGTACACGATTCTCTCCATCTCCTCAAGCGACATCTACAAGAACCTCTGCGTCTCTCTCTCTCCACTTCACCTTCTTCACTGCCTTCCTTATATGGAAATGGCTTCTCACCTCATGAAGCTTCTCGTCTCTATACCATTAATGACACTATGTATCTCGATTGTTGGTTTAGGTTGCAATTTTCCGGCGATCTTCAACTTCGGCAACTCAAATTCCGACACCAGTGGCCTCTCTGCCTGTTTTGGACAAGCTCCTCCACCGCACGGCGAGACCTTCCACTCTTCGGCTGGTCGGTATTGTGATGGACAACTACTGATCGATTTCATCGATGAGAGCCTGGGATATATCTCGTGGGATATATCTCGATTCCATGGGAACCAACTTCACCCATGGAGCCAACTTGGCTATTGCAGGATCTTCGATCCAACGTCAGAACACTTCCCTGATTTTAAGCGGGTTCAGTCCCTTTTCACTATATGTGCAATCCTGGCAGTCCTCTCAATTGAAATCAAGATCCCAAGTCGCCTACCAAAGAGGTAGAGTTTATCTGGAATTGTTGCCAATGGAAGAATATTTCACAAAAAGCTTTATACACATATGACATAGGGCAGAATGACCTCACTTTTAGTTATTTTCAAAACATGTCCACCCAAGAGGTAATGGCTCATGTGCCTAATGTACTAGAAGAGATCAACGTAACCATTAAGCTCTCAAGCCACCCTTCAGCATAAAATTGAACTGATCTTCAATATATATGATTATGATTCCAATGGGAAGGTGACAGCTACAAGCCTTCATGAACCTCTTTTCTGCATGGAAGCGTTGCCACCGCACTCATGACACCATCGGTCCGAGCCTTTGCAATATCAATCGTTCATGCATCAATAAGTGGGTGCCCTTCTATCCATCTAAATCTACGCTTTTACACTTATATATGATGAAATCATGATGATTATATGAAAATTGTTATATCCCAATCTTATATTTTGTATGGACTCACAAGACGGTTATGGTCAAAGAGTTAACCCACCCTGTGATTGAACCCATCGATCGAGAATCATATGGTATTATACCCTTCCACATGGCACACAAGTGTGTCGACAAAATAGATCCTAAGGACTATAAATTGAGCACAAAGAATGCTCCAAGTCAAGAATGGGTTGCTGCCCCATTCTGTTTTTTATTGCCTACTCAATGTAGAGGTCTTTGTTTGACCATTTCGATCCCGAGGATCTGATCAGTCTCTAACCTCGGTCAAACCGTGGACTCCCCATAAAATCATATGTTTTATACGTCTAACAGTTCACATTGATCTGCGTGTCCTTATTTTTATAAATTTTAGTATCCTAAAATGTGAAAATATTTATTTTACACTTAGAATATATCCTGCTTTTAATTATGAAAGTCTGGATATACCTTGGTGAAAGGGTCTAGTACAAGGATCAAAATTTCGGCCGAAACTATTGGTTTTAGTCCCCACCGAAACGATAACTATGGACTGAAATTTCGGTCATTTTTGAATGGGACCCAAAATTTCGGCCGAAATTTTGGCCAAATTCTCGATTTTCGATCAAAATTTTACTCAGAATTTTGATCCTTAGTCGAGTATGACCCATTAAATTTAGCAAAATACAAACCTTTGGGCCGAAGCTTGTAAATCGAAATAAAGATCATATGTTCGTCTGTTAAATAAATGATCAGATTTTTATTTAAACAAACACATCATGGTCTTTGCACCACTTAAAGTCATGCACATAATCACCAAAATTCATACACTTTATGCTTATGACACCTTAGTTTAGGGTCTGATTTGACCCTTTTAGATATCAAGTTTTAGGTCGAATTGGGTCAGGAGTCAAAACCCACTTTTTCTATAACACTAAATGGTTATTAAATTCGGTGTCTCATATCCGATTTATTAAAATCCTTAAAATTGACCTTAAATATCGTATAAGCCTTAATGGAAATTGAATCATTAAATACCCCTAAACATCATAAAGGTCAATGGGCCTTGTGGGCCCGTCCAGTCTATGAACCCTTAATGGGCTCGTATACCCAAAGTAGTCAAACGCGTGTTTTATAAAATTGCGGACCCAAGCTTTTGGAATAAGCTCAACCCACCTTCTAAGCTTAGGATAACTATTTAAATGCATCTTTTACCCATGTTATGAATGTGTACATATTTCAAAAACTGTGTAATAAGGATCCGACGATCGAAACTTGTGTGAATCACATGAGAGTTCTATCAAACACTTGAGAGTTAAAGTCTAACTCACCCTTTTATAGATGTCGATTTGATATCAGTATTTCTAACAACGCCATATGATTGGATTATTTGTTTGAATTATTATGAGTAATATTAGTTCTCTTATGTTTAATTATTTTCCTATTATATGTTTCATCTGCATGGAATGACATCCATTACTTAAAAATAAGTTAGGGCATATGTATGATAAGAAAAAGGACCAAGATACGACACACGACTTTTAAGTCTTCGTCATAGTGAGATTTCTTTCATGATCACGTGAAATTTAGAATGGTGGCGTCCATATACGGATACAACTCCTCTATAGTAGTATGAGATGTCAGACGAAGTACACACTATAAAAAAATAGATTATTAGCAGCAGTATTTTGCTCAAAAAACTGCCGCTATTAACAAAAAACTATTAGCGGCAAGGGTATTAACAGCAGTTTTTTATTAATAACGGCAGTTTTTGGCTGCCGCTAATAGTCTTGTTTTTTGTAGTGACATCCAAGTTACTACGGAATCCGTCCCTTAGAAAGCGTAGTTTGTTAAGTTTATCGCATCGTGGCTAATTCTAATTAAGTTTGAAAAAAGATGAAACATAAATATGTTAAGTTACGAGATGTTAAAAAAGTGGAGACTTAAGCCCACACAAATAATGGTATGATATATTAAGACACGCTATGAAGGTCAGCTGAATATAAAATTAAGTTTTACACGTGTCATACTTTACAGCTAAGATAGGTCTTAAGGATAATATGATACGATAGTGTCTCGACGTAAGGGGACACTGATTTTTATGCGCGTAACCTCATCGGGCTGGATGTTGATTTATGTTACGATATAAAGGTTAGGTGATTATCTACACGTGGACCTTGCGTGGTAGGCTCGAGTAGCGATCTTGACAAAAGTCGTATACATAAGATAAGTGAAATGCGAAATACGTTGAGTAGGCGTATGAAGCTACAATAAGATTCAAAATATGTTACGTAAGTTAAGTTGACAAGACAAGTAAAAAAGTGATAAGCATTAGAAGCATCATATGCACTGAAATCTGTTACGTTCTTTCAGTTTCATAATTTTATAGTTATGCAATGATATGAGAATTTTTATTATATTGTTTGTACGAAAGTGTAAAAGATTCACTTTCACTCACAAAGTTGCACTCACGATCACCTGGGTAGATTGTGATAGATCGATTGTACAATCTACTGAGTTTACATGACTGAGTAAACTTACGCCCCTCAAAAAACTAATAGCTGCAGGTGAAGATATGGACTACACCGTCCGGTAGACTTGATGCACTAGTTGATTATATAGTTTATAAAGTCGATGACATGGACAACCAGGTAGACAATATCAACTATATATTAATTATTCATTAGTAAGATTTTTCAGTAGTTGACCGTGCCCTTATTTATGATCATTGTGTATAATTGACTCAAAATTCATGTAAGTTTAATGAAGGGAATTTTTTATATGAGAAGAAAATTTGATTTACGATTTTTGGAAGCTCTGATTTATATAAAATTTAGTAAGATATATATGTCCGCTTATTGTCTTAACAAATGTGCGGTATCATAACACGAGATTCTAGGCCCTTGAAATCGGCTAGGATTCTGGATCGTGACAAACAGAGATCCAACCCACACCTTGTAAAGACAATGATGAGAAACAACATGAAGGACTAGAATCGAACCCACGACCTACTACCTCGCCTTAGAGGGAGCATACCAACTAGACTAACGCTTCTTTGGTCTTGAATTATTGAACTACTAGAATTATAAACCCTAAACCTTAATTAATTAATCCTACACCATAAAAAGACAAAAGATACACTACAAAAATAAGGTGTTTCGACGACACTTGCTGTTAATACAATTTTTTGTAGCGGCAATTTTTGATAGCGACATGACTAATCTTATCAATTTTTTGTTAATAACGACAATTTTTTACTACTGCAAATAGTCTTATTTTTTATAGTGTGAGCATTGTATTCTATTGTGCGATTCAAGGTAGTCAGCGGTTCAACTAGGTCTATTTATCTTTATGTGAACGATCTCTATCGTCCGATTCATGGTAATCAATGGTTTAACGGTTTAGCTAGGTCCATTTTTCTTTTACGTATTGTTCTCGCTCTCTTTTAATCTAAATAACAATGGTTTTGCATATTTAGGACTATCAATAGGTTGGGTTTCAACTCGGGCCGGGTTCGGGCCTAATTTTCTAGTCATTTAATAAACAGGCCTAGCTAAGCTCGGATAAGAAACGGGGTTGAGGTTCATGCTGCAAAGTGTAAGGCCCGGCCCGGCCCAGTAAGATGAGGTCCTTATTAAAAAAAAAAACTCTTAAAAAAACCTTAAAAAATAGTAGAAACCCGGCCCGACCCCGATAGCTAATGGGCCGGGTTCGGACTACAATATTTAAAAATCAAGTTGAGCCCGACTCGGCCCGGCCTGATTAGCTATCGGGCTGTGTTCAGGCCCAAATTATAACTTTAAAAAAAGGGTCGGATGAAAAACCCGACCCGACCCGTTGACAGCCCTATGCATAGTCTAGAGAGAGAAAGAGATACTCGATCAATCGTCACTTACCGACTTATAGACTTATATGGATGGTATTTAAAGAAGGAAAACCATGTAAAAAAAATTTGAGTTTTGATCGATGTCTGTTACATTTGTGATTGCGTGATATATATGAACTTCCAATGTTTGGAACAAGGATCAAAATTTTGGGTTGCATTTCGGTTTCGGAGGAGACCGAAACTGAAATTTCGGTCCCATATCATCGTTTCGGTGGGGATCGAAACTGATAATTTCGGCCAAATTTTCTGTCTAAATTTAAGTCATTCCGACTGTATGGTCTGCTTTATAGCTGATGGACACCCCATTCTAGACTAACGCGTCAGCCAAAACCGGTGGTTAATTCCTTTTTGTGGGTTGGTGCAGGCTTGACGATTTAAGCTTGATATAAATTGGCTTGGCTCGGGATACGATTTTAGCCTCTAAGTTTAGAGAACCTTTAATTCCACCCAGTGAATCTTTGAGTTCACCCACTCTGAAACCCATTAACTTATTTGAATCCGACAATGAAACCCATTAACTTATTTGAATCCGACAATGCAGATTATTGTTCATTCCAATCTTTCACATAATGGACCTTGAGATCTTGTGTTATTTCATGTGGGGCACATCCCAAAAAGTGACCTTATTTAAGCATGATGATTTCTACGTGATGTTAAGGTCACTTCTTTGGAGTGGATACCATTTAAAATAAAAAAATTGATGATGAATGGTATGGGCATGATCTCAAGATGTAGCATGTGAAAGATCGGGATGAAAAATAATTTGCATCGTCAAATTCAAAGCAGACAATGGGTTTCAGCATGGGTTAACTCAAAGATTCGATGGTGAATTTAAAGGTAATACTAATTTTATTAGGTTAGCTCAAACCATAGTGGCCAAAATTCTCTGACGTTTTGAAAAAGTTGCAATAATTTATGATTTTTGAAAAAAATTAATAATATTATAATAATGGGTACCTCTGTTCGTGCTCGCACCATCTCTAAATGCGCCTACGTTCGAAATATTCAGAAACCCATTGACTGCTTCGAATTAGATGATGGAGATCGTTTTACACCCCAATCTTTCACATGATAGATCTTGAGACCATGAGCGTACCATCAGACTATCTAGTTTTTTTTTTCGGGTGGTACAGGTCTCCAAAAAATCTCATTTGACCATGATGTGTGCTATGTGGAATCTCGTCTCGTGTGCAAGTAGTTGCTCTCTTATTTGACTATAATGTTTACCATGTGGAATCTCGTCTTGTGTGCAAGTAGTTGCTCTCTTGTTTGACTGTAATGTTTACCATGTGGAATCTCGTCTCGTGTGCAAGTAGTTGTTCTCTTTTGGGGGGATATGTACCATGCACGTGGAAAAATTAATATGCCGTCTGATTGTATATTCATGGTCTAAAGATCAATCATATGGAAGTTTGGCTGAAAAACGATCTCTATCATCTAATCCAAACCAAGCAACGAATTTCGGGGTGTTTCGAACGTAGGCACTTTCAGAGATATCGTGGGAGCGAACATAGGTATCCTTGTGATTATTTGCATCATTTTCACGAAAAATCGTGAATTTTATGAATAATTCGCAAATTTCTTGAAAATTTTTAATATTTTGCTTGATTTTTTTTTTTATAATTTCCATTTTTGAGATTTCCGTAATTTTTAATTGAAGGTCAGGATGCTACCCATGAAGGTAGCGTTTTGGTGCTGCCTATGAGATTGTTGGAGGACACGTGACACTTAATCCACAAATCAAATCTAATAGAAATTTGGGGGGCAAGATCGATTAAGCTACACTAAAAGATTTTGAGTAAAATCAAATGTTTATCCACCATTAAAAATGTGGTCAAAGTTGAAAAAAAAAAAAAAACAATGCACGTAAATAGGTAAGCGTTACCTTATATTGAGAGGCAAAATGTTTGGAAATTTAAAGTTTTTTAAATTTGTCTTTTCCAAATTAGTGTGTCCTTTCAAAAGAAGTGTCTTTCCAAAGTGATTTCTTTTCAAAAGAATGTCTTTCCAAAGTCGTATCTTTTTCGAAGGGATGCGTGTAGCACATTTTTATAGGAAAATGGTGTATTAACACACCACTTGATTTTCTATTTAAGAAATCTAGAATAATTATTTTCACAACACAATAGAGTTTCATTTCTCCTCTTTGATTGTCTTTAAAGGTCTTGATCAAAATGTTCTTGTAATATTTAGTATTCAAATAGCGTGAACGGATTCACCAAATCTTTCACAAGAATACACAATCGATTTGTTGTATTCTGGAATCAGTTTATCGGTAACCTGTTGGTGACCACTTTGTCAAAGTGGTGGAGGCAAATATTAGTTTAAAAACAGTAATATTTCTCATGCCTCGAACTAGTTTCTTGTATTATTTCGGATCAACATTTCACAATTTTTCTAACACAAAATTGATTTTTTTGTTATGAATCCCTGCCTTATGAGAGTAGCATGAAAAATAGATGCATTTTGGTTGATCACATGCTTCATGGAATAGGATCTAGCGATCGTGGGTAGCACTTGGACGCTAACTACCCTCATAGGTAGCATCCTGTCTTCCCTTTTTTCAATTAATATATATTTATGTAGCATGTGATCTAGCTATTGTGAGTAGCACTTGGATGCTACCATCGTAGGTAGCATCCATTTTCCCTTTTTTTTTATTAATATATTTTTATAATTTTTCTGAATTTTAACTCTTTTTTCTGAATTTATTCCAAGTAAAACACATCCATAAGAAGGTTTCTTAGGCATAGTGAAAAATTTCGTGTTCGGTAATATTTCGTTGGGGGGTCCTTTCGGTACATTTCGGATTAATTTCGATACATTTCGAAAAAATTTCAGGAAAGTTTCGGGAATTAAAAATATATATATAATATATTTAATATTTTTAAAAAAATATTAGCAATTGATCCAAGTGGCCAAGCACTAACACGGAGCTCAAGCATAGAACTATAGAAGACAAATTGACAAAGGGCAGTGTTATACTCACCCAAAGGCTGCTTTTTCACCCCACCTCCTCCACTAGGCATGCATTGACCACCTTTGATCAGATGGTGGAGGTCATTTTTCGTTCCCATATTTTGTACAGTAGATATATGGATCGTGAGCGTATCATCAGACAGTCACTTTTTTATTACACGTGGTACACATCTCAAAAAGTGATGCTAAAATCATGCTTGAGTGTGATGGAGGTCATATGATTTTAGGGTCACTTTTGAGGTGTGTGTCGTGTATAATAAAAAATCGACCGTCTGATGGTATCCCCACAATCCATAGATCTATTGTGAAGAAGATGGGGACGAAAAACAACCTCCACCATCAGATTCAAGGCAGTTAATGATTACTAGCTGAAGAAGTTAGAATGAGAAAGCAACTAAGGAGAAGGGACTAGGAGTTGCTATTTTTTACAAAGCTTTTTTAGTCCTACATCACCTGGGAGTAAAACCCTCCACACTCTACCCCTCTATATAAGAGGTTTCCTTCCCAATTAAACGTCACATTCAGCTGTATGTTGGCTCATCGATTAAATTATTAATTTATTCGGAATTTAAAAAAAAAAAAAAAAAAAAAGTTGAAAAAAATGGCTGAAATTTACAGAAATTTCGTCGAAAAATGTCAAAATTGCCGAAATATCGAAAACTGTTGAAATTTCTTCGAAATTTTCGATTGACCCCTAATTCGGCTATTTTCGCGAAATTTTGCGGAAATATCGAAAACTGTTAAAATTTCTTCTAAATTTTCGATTGACCCCTAATTCGGCTATTTTCGCAAAATTTTGCCGAATTTCGGTGAAATTTGTCACTATAGTCTTAGGTCAATTCTCGAAGTGATTTATTCCCGAACCCTATGTTCGTGACTGTTGCAGGGGTGGCAAGCATATTATCTATGCTACTCTAGAAGGTGACAACAAAAACTATTTCTTTCTATTTTAGAGTTTAGAAACAAAATACTCTTCTTCAGCCTAATGTACTCCTAAACTGTTCCCAGCTTACTCTTAATCTTAAAGGTGAAAGTCATATCGTCTTGAGGAGAGTTCTTAAATTTATAAATGTTTTGCCACTCAGCATGTGTTTCCTCCACTCCAAATCAGCATCTTCACATTCTTTTTAATCACCATCCTCTTTATCCTCTTTACCCTTATGAACCCCGGTAAACCTCACCTCATCTTTTTGGAAAGCCTCTAGTGGGACAGATTTGTCCAACACTTTGTTGTCAATGACACCATCTGCGACAGAGACGTCGTCCAAAACCTAATCTTCGACTCCCGCGTACCACACATCTCTATCCTTGATGTTGTCGCCAACTCCATTCATCACCAGCTCCTCATTGTCGTCCACTCCCCACCTCCTTCCCCTCCTTTGATTCCCTCAGTGCGTATGGCCTCTTGTCATGGGCTAATTTTTTTTTGCGACATCCGTGCGGCAACTCGCTGCAGCTACAACGAGGTCAACCTATCTCAGATATCAATTGTCACGAGACACAATCTGACATTGGCTAAAACCTTCGTGCAACGCCTTACTATCGCATACAGTGAGGCCAACTTATCTAACCATCGCTCTAATACTACCCGCCTAGAGAACGGGAACTCTTATTCATGATTGCTTTCACTCGAGGCAAACCATCTCAACGCATCGTGTCTACTCGCGACACACATGCCAGCACTACAGTGCCACCTGGCCTACCCAGCTTCACCCTATGTACTGCACTAGTTCCTCGCTTGTGAGAGTGACATGCATCTTCGTGCCATGCAGGCCAATTATCGTATGTGGTCCATACGACCAGCACACTTAGAGTAACATGCAGCTCTTCATACTATCTAAACCAAGCATCGTGTGTGGCCCACGCGACCAACATACTTGGAGTAGCATGCAGCTCTTCATGCTATCTAAATCAAGCATCGTGTGTGGCCCATGCAACCAACACACATCCCATCAGTCTTTCAGCTAGCACGCACCACTGTGTCTCACGTAGCTCTTGAGTGCCCTCGTGAAGTTGCCGACCTAAATGCACCGCGACGCATAGTTCGGAGTCATATGGTAACCTCACCCCAGGTGACACATGGCATCCCCGCAGCGACGTTCTAAGCTCACCTCTAACCTAAAATATTTATGCGCTCGTCCCGCAACGCAGGGTCCCATGTGTGGGAGAATAGCTTCATAGTTAACTTCCCCCAACTATGGTATAAACACCAACTTGAGTCATCCAGCAGAATAATCTCAAACTTATTAGTTTGACATACCACAATGACACACAACCCTCTGCTCATGACACGCACCTACAAATGTAGTGGTTTGACATTAATTATAACATACGAACCTCTGTCTATGGCACACAGTGCCCTCAATAACTGCAATACGCCTCATGAGGTCCCTCATCCTCATGCCATGCGTCCGTGTCGCGATCATGTCGCGTCCGCATCGTGAGGCCCTCATGACCTCATGTCACGTGCCTTCATGGCACGGTATCGCGAACCCCGCAGACACCATGTCGCGACTATGTCTCGTGCTCACTCGTCTCGATGTCCGCCTGCCATTGCATTAGGATGTCGCGCGCCCTCTTGACACCGCATCATATACCGTCATGGCACCAAGATGTCACATGTCTCTTTCGCACCACATCGCATGCCTCATGACACCACATCACATGTCGTACAAGATAGATTTTGCGTGTCCTCTTGACACCGCATCGCGTGCCGTCATAGTATCGCCTCAAGTGCCTCATGACACTAGGACGTCGCGTGCCCCTACGCGGAACACCGCATTTCACGCCTCACGTGCATCTAGTCGTCACACTAAATCGACACTTAGCTCAAGTCAGCATTGCAGCATATATAAGGGGAATACGCACGCGCCGCAAGGCAACATGCCTCCGCGCACACGCGCTATACAGCTAGCTCCAAGGTCCTCCCGCCTTCCTACTAGCCAAATGCCCAGCTCGAAGGTCGTCATCCCTTTATGCTGGCTCGCAGATTAATGAGGCCGTCACACTCTGCTCACATTGGTGGTTCCTCTTCATCCAGCTCGCTGAAGTTTAAACCCCTCGCATCCTTTAAAACTGGAGTCTCCATTCTTTAAAAGCTTAAATCCCTAAGTAAAGCGCAAATGCCCAAATTCAAAGCCTCGCAAGGCCCAACTAGCAAAACCTACCTAAACACAAACCATCATAAAGTTCAAATCCGAAGCCTCTTAAGGCCCATATCTTCAATGCATCAAAGAGAACATACTCTTAAAGTTTCCAGGAGTCGGGCTAACGCTTTTGAGTGCCCTAGGAGAGTTTCTAAAATGGGCAAGAATTATCTTGGCCTTAAGCTCAGGGTCGGCCCTGAAAGTTTCCCAAGATCTAAATCCGTAAGCTTCTAAGGCCTTATCCTCAAAGGCTCACCAAGCCCAACACCCAAAGCTTTTATGACCAAAACCTTCAAGCCTCTAAGAGCATCTCTAGCAAGGAGAGCAAAATTTTGATAGCTAAACACCACTTTAGTTACTGCTATAGTACTTTAGCTACTACTACAGTAAAAATCACTCCACCAAACATTCTATTTTAGCTTTTCCTTTCTTTAAAATATTATTTTTTATTCTTGTTTTATTATATTTTACTAACCACACTTAGGAAAGCAAGTTTGGTATACCAATCGAACCAAATCGAAACCTATTTGGTCCGATTTTAATTTTTTTTCTGAAATTGAAACCGATTTGGTTTGGTTCGATGTAGGTAAAATACCTACTTTTTTTATTTTTTTAGGGTATCTTTTCGTTTTGTTCGAATTATTTTTCGGCTTCAAGCCTCCCAAACCGAACCAAATTGAGGTTTGGTTCAGTTTATGTCGGGTTTCGATTTGGTTTCATTTTTTTTTTCTGAAACCAATTTGGTTCGGTTCGGTGTAGGTAAAATACCTACTTTTTTTAAATTTTTTTAGGGTATTTTTTTAGTTTTTTCGGATTTCTTTTCGCCTTCAAGCCACCCAAACCGAACCGAATTAGTTCGGTTCGATTTGTGTCGGGTTTTGATGCGGTTCGGTCTAGTTCTAGACCCTCGGTGTGGTTTGGTCCGGTTCGAGACCCTCGGGTTTCGATGCGGTTTTGATTTATTCTTATTTTATTATTTTACTACTATATAAGAGAGAGAGAGAGAGAAAGGGGGAGAGAGAGAGAGAGAGAGAGAGAATTATCCTTTAAAAAAAATACTATTTTAATGTTTAGCTACTGCTACAGTAATAATTAAATTTAGCTATTACTATAGCCATAGCTATATTTGGCGTATGGGATGACGCTCCTGCTGGAGCTCAATATTTGCAATTTGGAGCGCTATAATAGGTTTTGCGTGTAGGATAGCTCTCTTGTTGGAGATGCTCTAAGGCCAAGTATCTAAAAGCTCAAAAGTCTAAATCTCTAATGCCTCTAAAGACCCAATTTTTTTATTTTTATTTTTTATCGATAATGGTTTGAAATTGTATTAAAAAATAGCGAGGCACTGAGAAAATAAAAACACCCACCCATACCAAAAAAACTCGTGACCATAGAGACGGTCGGCAAGCAAGGAACCACAATGAAAACGAGAAAAAAAATCCAAAAAAAAAAAATAGAAACATAAAAGAAAAGGGATGGCAACCTCGCGGGTACTACCCCGAATCTCATGCAAGAGGAACCCCACCAGCCCCCTCCTTATCCAAAGTCATCCAACAGCACATTAAATTCCAAATACTCTTCAAAATCATCCCAATAAGGCAACGTCTACGATTGAAAAAGCGGGCATTTCTCTCAAGCCACACGCACCATAAAACTGTGAAGAAACAGATTCTCCAAAAGGCCCCCCTCTCTCCCTCCAAGTGAACTTCAAACCATGTCAAAAACTGTTGAGAGACGTTTTCCGATTGAACCCACCTCATATCGAACGACTTGAGAATAACTCCCCAAATTTTAACAGTCACCTAATAGTGTAAGAATAGATGTGTCGACAATTCTTCCGCTTGCAAGCACATGACGCAAACATTAGGGAGGTCTTTTCCCCTCCTAATCAGCTGATCAATCGTGAGAATCCTCTCTCATCAGGGATCACGAGAAAAAATGCACTTTGGGAGGGACACAGGTGCCCTCCATAAATCAGCTCAACTCCATCTAATCAACAGAAGATTTGCCAACACCCGAAAATAAGACTTGACAATAAAAGCTCCCTCATTCCTAGGAATCCAATTCTGTTCATCGACCCGCCCCTGATTTTGCACCGCACCATAGAGAAATTTCATCACCCAGTGATACGGGTCACTCTCCTCGGCTCTAAGATTGCCCCCTCCCCCCCCCCCCCCCCCCCCCAATCTCCTTCTAAAAAGAAACTAGCCACTAAACTATGAGGATGAGCTGCAATTCTGACCATCCCCAAGAAACTCTCCTTGAGAGGTCTGATCTCCACCCATGGGTCCTCCCAAATCCAAATTCGAGACTCATCTCCCCACGAAAACTGAATTCATCACGAAAACAAATGCCAAGTTCTACAAATGCCCCTCCACCACGGCGAGAACGTGTTTGTAACATTTACATTGAAACCCTAGTGGCCCGCCATCCACCCATACTTATCCACCAAAACAGTTATCCATAGGCTATTTCTTTCACTCTCCAAACCTACACGTCAAAATCATTTCCCAAGCATAGCAATGTTCATAATTCTCAGTCTACGAATCCCTAACCCGCTGTATCTCAAAGGGAGCTGGCAGGTCTCTCTGTTCACGAGGTGAAATATTTTGTCTAAACATGAACCCTCCCAAAAATTAAGTTGAATTTGCTCAAGTCTCCTAACAACTAAAAAATACGTGGAGAGACGATGGGACAGTTTTCACTAGGGTAAGGCGGCCCCCACTACTGAGGAGCTTCCCTTTCCACGGCGACAATCTCCGCTCGAACCTTAGAATAATCGGGTTTCAATCTCTAGCGGAAGGTTGCCTGATTACCAGCGGGAGGCCCAAATAGGAGATGGGAAGCATCACCTTCTCCCCCTCAACCACCTCTATTATCAGATTCAAAAGCCCCTCCTCAACCCCAATCTCAGCTATCGACGATTTATACAGATTGATGTGTTGTCTCGAAATTGCTTCATAAATGGAGATGACCCTAAATAAATTGCTAAATTCAAACACATTCGCCTTACAGAAAAGAATACCGTCGTCCGCATATTGGAGATGAGTGATGTGGTGACCCATTGACCTTACCTGAATACGTGAGATAAAATTAAGTTGTTGAGCCTAGGTAAGAAGATCTTGGAGGGCTTCACCAACCATATTAAACAGAAAGGGTGACAGCGGGTCACCCTGTTGAACTCCCCTTGAGCTCTTGAAATACCCAACCGACGATCCGTTAACCATCACCAAGAACCACGCTGAAGAATAGCACGCTCTCATCCACTGTCTCCATCTCTCTCCAAAACTAAATCTTCTCATCATGTATTCTAAGCAACCCGAATTGACACGATTGTACGCCTTCTCTATGTCAATCTTTCATAGAGTAACAAGATTGTGTGTGTTGAGTGGACCACCTCTTGAGCCACAACCACCATATCGACTAAGTGTCTACCTTGCACAAAGGCACCCTATTTTGTCGATATGACGAGAGTCATTAGCGGCTTGATGCAATTGGCTAGAACCTTGAAAATAATCTTGTAAATACAATTGAACAACCAAATTGGCCGAAAGTCCTTTATATCCACTATACCTTCTATCTTCCGAATCAATGAAATGAAGGTGGAGTTCATGTGACGGCCTATGAAGTTGTTGCCAAAAAACTAGAGGAAGACAACCATCAAACCCACCTTAACTAGGCCCCAGAAACTACGATAGAACTTCATTGTAAATCCGTCTGGCCCTGGGGCTTTATTCTTTCCACTACCTTTAACTGTCTGCCAAACCTCCTCCTCAAACGATCACTCCACAGTTGCTTGATCACCAGCCAAGATGACTTGAAACGGAATTCCCTCTAGGTGCGGCCAAGACCCACCCCTCCTCCATGTAGAGGCTTTTATAGAATTCGACCACCTTGAGTTTGGCCTGTTCCAGCTTTATAGCGATCAAACCGCATATTGAAATCTGCCCCAAAAATTTATTTGTGCCCCGTGTGTTAGCCATTGAATGAAAGTAATTGATGTTATTATCCACTTCCTTAAGCCAATGAACCTTAGATTTCTACTTCCAATAAACCTCTTCTATCAAACATTTCTCATTTAAGACCCAAATGTCAAAACCCACGGTCTCACAAGGATCAATTCACAAAAACTCAAAGCCTAAATGACAAAACAACAAAGCCCAAATCTAAAGTCTCACAAAGCTTCTTTAGACTCATACCCGTAAAGCCTCACAAATTTTGAATCCTCAAAGTCACTAAGGTTGCATATGGCATAGCTCTCTGTTAGCCCCTGTCATAACAGATTTCACCTGTTATAGCAGGTTTCCATCATCTTTGCTAACATTCTGCTACCTGCTTTAGAAGGTATCCCTTCTCCTTAATAATTCCGTGCATAACAAGATTTTATATAAGATTTACTTGATTAACAATCCTACCATCCTCTCTACTCACTTCTTGTCAAAGCAGATTTTATTTGTTCTGATAAGGAGTTAATAAAGAGCAAGGAAATTACTGTTAAAACAGGTAAATCCTCATTTACAGAGAATTAGAAAAGATAATAAAAACCAACTTAAACAGATAAACTATATTGCGACAGGTTCTAACAAAGAGCCATGATATACATAGCTTAATAGTCCATACCTTCAGTTACCTCTCAAGACTTATCCCCTCATTTCCTCTCCCTCATTGCCACTCAAGGCCCACGATTGTGTTTCATGTCAATCTTCTTGCATATATAATCCTTAGATGAAAGCCTTCAAAACAGACGACTTAGAGAGCCTTTTAACACGGCACATGTCTCCAAAATATCAAGTTTTTCGTTTACACAATGAGCAAGGATCAACATATCGTATCTCCTGTTTTAAGATGCACGTGCAATATAATAAACGAAGGGCATTTTTTTTGAATTTAATATGCACGTGCATTATAATAAACGGAGGGCATTTTTTTCTTCAAAAATTTTCACTTAGTCAATTTAAGCACGTATCATATATATATATATATATATATATATATATATATATATATAGGGAGCCGGTTAGGTCCTCTAATGGAAGATGGTCACCGTCCTCCAAGATTCTCATAGAGCTCCACGTGGCATCCAAAATACTGTTTGGGTGTCACATGGAGCACAAGTAGACGGTATAGATCAATATTTAAAAAAAAACTTTTTAAACCCACAAGTCAAAGTTTGACGGGTTTCATTGATCTACATTTCACGGTTCAAAAAATGCACGGTGGAGATGGGTGTTCAAATTTTTTTTTTTACAAAGATGATCTAAGCAATGCACCCGAGCTCCGCGTGACATCGAAACAATATGTTGGCTCCTACGTGGAGTTCCACGTGGAAGCTTGGAGGACGGTGACCGTCCTCCCATGGAGGACGGAAGCCTTTTCCATATATATATATAAAATAAACGGAGGGCATTTTTTTCTTCAAAAATTTTCAATTAATCAATCTAAGCACATATCATATATATATATATGGGAGCCGGTTAGGTCCTCTATTGGAGGACGGTCACCGTCCTCCAAGATCCACGTGGAGCACAAGTGGACGGTATAGATCAATATTAAAAAAAAAAAATCGAATTTTTTTTTTTAAACCCACAAGTCAAAATTTGACGGGTTTCATTAGTTCACATTTCACAGTTCAAAAAACAAACGGTGGAAATGAGTTTTCAAATTATTTTTTTTTTCAAAGATGATCTAAGCAATGCACCCGAGCTCCACATAGCATCGAAACAATATTTTGGGTGTCACGTTGAGCTTCATGTGAAAGCTTGGAGGACAGTTAGGTCCTCCAAGCTTAATTTTGACCCTAATAACTAGATATCCACAAGCTTTTATATATATATAAGCTTGTCCCTGTTTAATTTTGACCTTAATAATTAAATACCCAAAAATTTCAAGGTCAGGTCCTTCTAAGTAAATAAGATAAAAAGGGTTTATGCTCGATAATATATATATATATATATATATATATATATATATATATATATATATATATAGGCCCAGGGCGTAACACATAGCATCTTTTTTGTGAAGTAATGGATAGCATGAGAATTACTTTACCAATTAGAGTTATACTTTTAAAATATTTTAATAATCTTTCAGTCATCATTCTTGATTTTTTTAAAGTCTTTTTCTTTTCTCCATTTTTCTAAGAAAGTGTCCGATATATTTTTTAAATATTTTTTAATAAAAAAATATAGCCTCCTGACAGCAAAGCGCTGGCACCTTGGCAGCGATGTGCCTATGCCCCGAAAACGAGGCGTCGACCCCGATAAGTGAGGCGCTGACACCCCGACGTTGGGGTACCAGTGTCAGTAGCGAAGTGCCTACACCTCGACAGCAAAGCATTGGCACCACGGCAGCAAAGTTTTTACGCCCCGAAAACGAGGTGTCGACCCCGGATAAGCGAGGCGCTAGCACCCCGACGCCAGGGTGCTAGCGTCGGTGCCTCGTTTTAGGGGCGTCGACGCCTCTATATCGAGGTATCGGCGCTTCGATAAAATTAAAAAAAATTATTGAAGCATCGGCGCCTCGTTTTAGAGGCGTCGGCGCTTATTTTAAGGGTGTCGAAACTTCGATAAATAATATAATAATTTTTTTATTAAAAAAATTATTTATTTTTTTATCGAAGCGCTGGCGCTTCATTTTAGGGGCGTCGACGCTTCAATAAGAAAATAAAATTTATCGAAGCACCGGCACCCCTAAAACGAGGCGCCGACGCTGTATTTTCTTTTTTAGAGAAGCGTCGGCACCTCGATGCCAGCGCTTCACTGCCAAGCTGCTTCGCTATTGGGAGGCCACATTGTTTTATTAAAATATACGTTAAAAGGGTATTAAAATATACGTTAAAAGCGTAACTCTAGTTAGTAAAGTGGTTCCCATGACACCCATCACTTCACAAAAAGGGCTCTATGTGTCGCGTCCATATTAATTGGCGTAGAGGTATCTCTAGGCCCGAACGCATTTTTCCTTTTTCCACATACACACACACACACACACACACACATATATATATATATATATATATATATATATATATATAGGGAGCCGGTTAGGTCCTCCAATAGAGGACGGTCACCGTCCTCCAATAGAGGACGGTCACCGTCCTCCAAGATTCTCATGGAGCTCCACGTGGCATCCAAAACAATGTTTAGGTGTCACGTGGAGCACAAGTGGACGTATAGATCAATATTAAAAAAAAAATTGAAAAAAACTTTTTAAACCCACAAGTCAAAGTTTGACGGGTTTCATTGATCCACATTTCACGGTTCAAAAAACACATGGTGGAGATGGGTTTTCAAAAAAAAAATTTTACAAAGATGATCTAAGCAATGCACCCGAGCTCCACGTGACATCAAAACAATATGTTGGCTGCCACGTGAAGGTCCACGTGGATGCTTGGAGGACGGAGGGCTTTTCCATATATATATATATATATAGAGAGAGAGAGATATATATATATATATATATATATATATATATATAGAGAGAGAGAGAGAGAGAGAGAGAGAGAAAAGGTTTTTCCTTCATTATAAATAGCCTAAAATGATTAATCATGCGAGACACTCCTAGTAGCAGGAGCCGAAACTGGTGATCTGTTACTTAATGACAAGAGTGGATGTAAAGTAATCTCCCCATCTAAATTTGGAATGTTGGAATTTGTATCCATTCCAGTCCACATAGCACTATTTTTAATCATTTGTGCCATTTGATGTGAAACATCCGACATGAAGCTCTGGTCATTCAAATATTAGAACGCAAAAAAAAAAAATACGGAGTAGATTTTGAAGATTTACATAATAATCGTTCATTTAAAGATATAATGTGAAGATCTCGAGGTGATGTGAAATATGTTGGGTAGAAGATTTCACAAAAAATATATATATATATATATATACATTATTATTCAAACCAGTCAAATGCCTTTTAAATCATGGGTCAAAAAATCGTCCGATACCGATACGTATCGCCCGATACGTACGTATCGATTTTGGACCTGGGCGGTACGATACATTGCTTATATATCGTACCTCTTAAAAAATAAGGTAATTATCGTCCGATACGGGCAATATATCACCCGTATTGGACGATACGGACGATACTTTAAAATTATCGGGCGATAATTTCAAATTATCGTCAGATAATTTGATTTTAAATTTTTTGAAAAAAAAAAAAGTTTCAAAACGATACATTGAATGTATCGCCGATACACGATACGTATCGAACGATACGAACGAAATGGACGATACCATTTGATTTTTTAGATTTTTTGAAAAATTAAAAAATGTATTGAACCGATACATTCAATGTCTCGCCGATACATTGAATGTATCGGACGATACGCGATACTTATCATCCTAAACTTCAAGACGATACGTATCGAAATTTTGATATTTTAACCCTCGGAGTCAAATGCCTTTAAAAACAAAGTTTTCCTTGCAAATTTCATAAATCATTTTTAGCTGTACATTTTGAAGGTGTTTTGACCGCTCTGAATTACTCCATGGATATATTTTTTCATTTAATCTTCAACCCACCAATCACGGCCCTTCGCATCAGATGGTACTCACAAAATGAAACATAGTGCAATATGTCCAAGATCAGTGACCCATTCCAAATCTAGATTGCGAGCGAGTCAGTTACCATATACCAACACTTCATGAAAAGCACAAAAGAATCTTTGGATCAAAATTCTTTTCATTTATAAAAATCAAAAGCACCTGTATTGTACCCACAAGGTTAATCAGGCTATCCCATAAACACTCGATTAAACAAAATGTACGAGAGCCACTTCAGAGATGTGAGACTATCGATACGTTCCTGAAGGCAGGCTCTGGTGTCCTCAATTGATTTTCTTCGGCAGTCTAGTTCTCGTTTGATATCTATATTTCGGTTCAGCAAAGAGGATATCTCGGCAACTTTCGCCTCTCGAAATCCAGTCTCACTTTTTATCTCTGTACACACTGCGGTTAACCGGTCGTCTGCGAGTTTGATCTTCAAGTCACATTCCTTAAGTTGTTTCACCAACTGCTTTCTAAGTTGTTGGGCAGCTGACTTATCCGTAGATAGATCAAGCTTTACCTTCACCAAATTGTTCAGCCGTAAGGAACTTGTATCCCGTGAAGAAGTCAATTCGGCTAATTTGTCTTCAATTTCCTTCCGAAGTGACTCCTCATCTGCTGATGACTCAAGGCGCTTTAATTTCGAAGCTGAATCGAAGATTAGCTCCACGTGCTCTCTCAATCTTGAAGCATCAACTCCTAGATCCTCAATCTTTGAAAGATATTTTCTTGCTTGGTCGATCGAGGCGGGCGGTGCTTCAAAAGAAGGAGATACTATCTCTTCAAACATCTCCAACGAGAGAGAGATGGCTTGATTCTCATCAATCTGGGCAATATCTCTTTGGGTTTCATCGTTAGATTTCCGAGGATTGAGGGTGGAGAAACTTCTCACAGGAGACTCCAATGTGTGGTTTTTCGGCATCTCCTCCTTGTATCTTTTACGAGGGACAGAATATTCATCATTCTCTGTCTTCATGTGAGTTAACACGAGTTCATCATGTTTATTCTCCAAGTAAATATTACTCTCATCTGTTAATTCCCTCTTGGCCTTTGTTTTCGGTTTTGCTCGAATCAAATGTTTCTCACATCGAGTCATACCCGGCATAGACAACGCCTTGCATCTCCAGCCCATCCCATTTGATCTCGTGCAACGTAAATCCTCCGGAATCCCCACATTGTCCTCTATTGATTTCCTATCGGCCGTCTTCATTTTTCTCAACTCCGTTTCTTCGATAAAAGTTTTTCTCAACTTCTTGGCTCCTCGTAAGGCAGAATTTGCCACTTTCCCTTTTTTTTTAAGGTAATGTTTCTCACATAAAGTCTCATCCGGTATAGACAACGCCTTGCTCCTCCAACCCATCCCATTTGATCTCGTGCAATGTAAATCCTCCGGAATCCCCACATTGTCCTCTATTGATTTCCTATCGGCCGTCTTCATTTTTCCCAACTCAGTTTCTTCGATAAAAGTTTTTCTCAACTTCTTGGCTACTCGTAAGGCAGAATTTGCCACTTTCCCTTTTTTTTTAAGGTAATGTTTCTCACATAAGGTCTTATCCGCCATAGACAACGCCTTGCACCTCCACCCCTTTCCATCTGACCTCTTACAACGCAAAGCCGCCAGAATCCCTACATTGTCCTCTATTGATTTCCTATCGACCGTCTTCATTTTTCTAGACTTTGTTTTTTCAATAAAAAAATTTCTAGACTTCTTGGCTCCTTGTAAAGGAGAACTTGCCACTTTCGCTTTTTTTTCAATGCAATGTTTCTCACATAAAGTCTCATCTGGCATAGACAACGCCTTGCACCTCCACCACTTTCCATCTGATTTCTTACAACGTAAATCCTCTGGAATCCCCACGTTATCCTCTATTGGTTTCTTATTGACCTTCTTCATTTTACTCAACTTCTTGTTTTCGATAGAACGTTTTCTCAACTTCTCGGCTCTTCTTAATGCAGATTTTTCGTCCCTCTTTTTTGCTTGAATGTAATGTGTCTCGCATAGAGTCTCATCCGGCATAGACAATGCCTTGCACCTCCACCCCTTTCCATCTGATCTCTTACAACGTAAATCCTCCGGAATCCCCACATTGTCCTCCATATTACCAGACATTGATCTTGAAGGAACCATTAATCTAGCATGCAGAAGATAAGAATATATATTTTAAAAAAACACAATCTATTTAACTCATTATAACCGTAAATTATGCAAGGTCCAAAGCATTAGCTAGCACCAAGGTTCAAAATCTTTGTTTTCTGGTACTATCAGTCAGCTCCAAAATCGATTTGTGTCGGATGGCATGTATCGGTTTTGGACGATACATTGGAATGTATCGGCCGATACATACCAATATCTATGGGTCGATACATTGAATGTATTGACCTGCTCCGAAACCAATACATATGGGACAACACATATCGGTCTCATCCGAACGTTTGAACCATGGCTAGCACACGACACGGCTACAACGAAGTCAAATGAACAATGTCTATAAGAAAATACATTAAAAACCTTGCAACCATCTTATTCTTATATGATTAATGTAAGTAGAATGAAACATTATGAACATATGAATGTAAGTAGGAAAATCTAGCAGATTCAATGGAGATCTAAGGGTAACCAACATATGAATTTTTTTTCCTTGAGATATCAACAAACAATAACTTCTGAAATGTGTTGTCTAACAAAAAAGGAAGTATAAGCAAAAAATAAAGCCAATAACCAAGTGTTCCTCGTGGAGAAAATGTCGTTGATAAAACCCAGTGTGTGGAAACTATCAATAAAGCAAAAACATAAAAGATCAAAGACATGACTCAACAAATGGTGGTATTTCAAATGCCTGTTGAGCTAAGAGAAAGAATTAGGGAAATGTTAACAGAGCATCATCTTATTTTATCGAAGCGTTCGAAATGAACGGTATTGTTTAAACCGTCTAATGCATTGCCACGTGGGCTACAGATAGGGCTGTCAATGCGTCAAGTTGGCTCGATACCCAACCTGTCCAACCCGGGTCTATATCAGGTCAACACATAAACTTAAACCGTTGGGTTGGGTTGGGTCAGGTCGGATTAGATCAACCCATAGGTCAGGATGAATCGGGCAAAAAAATTATATACAAAATATAGAAAAATAGGGGGATTTCAATTGGGTCGGGTCTCTTTTTCGGGCTGGGTCTGGTATATAATCTTGACCCAGCAGGACTTGGGTGGGGGTGCACTGTAAGGCAGCCAAAATTTTGACCTGACCCACCCCATTGACAGCTCTAGCTACAGATGGCTACCCATCACTGGTCACCTGTGATGAGTAGGAGAGAGGGCAAGAAATCAGAGGTGCCACATGGCAACCCCTCATGATCACTCTCTCCCATCCCTTCCATATAAAAAGATAAGAGAATTTTACGAATTTTTTTTTGAAATGATGAATTAAAAGAGAAGACAGATACATAGTCAGAAAGTCGAGAAATGGCAATAATTCAGTAAGGGGTAAAATTAGGAAAATTTGAGAAACAAAACATAATGAAAATATATATTACAATATATTTCAAGTTAGAAATAATATTTTCAATAAATAAAATAAGCCATATTGTGTTTGATGCAAGGCACATCTATAACTACATAATCCATGTAATCATATGAAACCAAATATATGTATGTGCATGATTCATCACAGTTAAATTGGGCAAAATTGGGGAAAATTTGGTATGCCTTAATTAAGAACTTTTTTAGGTTTTTTTAAAAAAAAGATGTAAACTCTTGTGACAATGGAAAAGAACAAAAGAAAGAACAGGCCAGTCTTTAATCAATCTATTTATTGATGTTATTGTTATTATTATAATGTTTCTTCTATTTTCCCTTGAATACCTACCATATTGCAGACAATGCAAAATATACAAAATCGTAGATCAAATTAGAAGAAAATAGGACAATAAATTAGACGATTTTTCCTCTGTTTTTCTGCCTGATCGACAACCGGTAAGATTGGAATGTCCTCCTCATCAGCCCTAAATGAAAATTCCGAACAAGTATGTTGGTAGTTGTTTGTTAGGATTTAATTTTAGGTGATACTATTTAATATATTAAAGCACGGAGACCCTCGCCAAAGATGGGTCTCGATGCATCAACAGTCATCCAATGGAATGATCCTTCTTCAATCACTCTCGAACTTCACTCTCGCATTAGGAAAGATTTGATTTGCACTTTCTATAGATTGTAATATTTGCGCTTCTTTAATAAAAGGGTGGAGACCCTCCAACTCTAAGTATTTATCAAAATGGTAGCTCTGATTGCGCCTACCCAATTGCTGAGGGCATCTATGCTGTAAACCCGTTAACTGTGTTGAATTGGGCGAGCGAGATTGATTTCCATCTCAATCTTCAATACAATTGATCGAATTGACAACATAGGCATACCATTAGACCATCAGTTTTGTATTCCACATGACATAGATCCCAAAAAAGTGAATCAATCATCATGTGCAACACATGCTCAAATGTTATTTTAGAATTATGCTTTGGGATCCGTGCCACATGGAATAAAAAACTGACTGTCTGATGGTATGCCAATGGTGTCAAGATCAATCTTGTGGAAGATTGGGATGAAAATAGATCCCCATCGTCAGATTCAATGCAGTCAACGGTTTTACAATGTAGGCGCTCTTGGTAGGCACGAATAGAGATACCCTAAATGAAACTTCCAACAACATCGCAGAGTTCGCAAGCTATAAACCAGAGTATATACATAACAATTAGATGAAATGGTAACTCTATTGGGAATAGACCATGAATTAGATGAAAATACACAAATTTATAGAAAATAGACAAGAAATTGGATCATAATATAAGAGATTTAACTAAAAAATGTAGAAATTTCCATGGAAATAAACACCAAATCAGACGAAAATACACAACAAATTACATGAAAAAGAATTAAACGTAGAAAATTATACGGAAATAGATAGCAATTTGGATGATAATGTGCAACAAATTACATGAAAATAGATATCAAATTAGATGAAAATGGAATTGAATAAATTAATTGTAGAAAATTAGAAGGAAAAAGACACCAAATTAGATGAAAATTGAATCAAATTACATGAAAATAGCCATTAAAGCAGATGAAATATAAAAGAATAAACTCAAGATGAAAAATTAGATAAAATAGACATCAAATGAGATGAAAATGTGGGCTTACTTGCTTCGTGTTTTCTCCCTCAAACCTAACCCCTCCTAAAACCCTAGCGTTTGGGCTCTCAGCTAAGAAAAGCCTCCGAAGCATAGAAGGTGGCTTTTCCTATCATATTTATAGCAGCGCTCAAGCACCAAGGATGGCCTCTGAAAATTAATCAAGGGCTGTTAACGGGTCGGGTCAACCAATCACCCAACCCGCCCTAATATTTTTGTAAGTGGGTCGGGTGCGTGAACTAGACCCGTCTGGTTAAGGGTGCAGGTTAAACCAAAACCGAACCGAACCGAAACCAATTTTTCAATCTTCAATTGGTTCCACCTGAACCGAAACTGAAAAAATAGTTCGGTTTCAATTTTTTGATCTTTTGATTTCTTTTTATTTTTTCAGAATTTTTTCGATTTTGGGTCAATTTTCTAAACCTACCCAACCAATTTACAGTTTCGGCCACCGATAACTGAAATTGAACCGATTGGGAATCAGTTTTGGTCTGGTTCGATGGACCAAAACTTGCATCCATGTTTGGTTGGGTCAGGTTGGACATGAATCATCCAATCTGAGTTTTGGATCAGGTCGGATAGGGTCGACCTAACTTTACTCTATAATATATTATGTCGTTATCATATAACTGGGCTCTCAATGGATCGGGCTGGTTCAGAGTGCAACGCTGATCCGGCTCGAAAAAGGGTAACTTTATGTGTAACCTCGTTGGAGCCGAGGCTAGGCACATCATGTAATGGCGTTCACGGACTTCCAATGCATGAAAGTCCGTGCACATCATGCAATCACAGTTTAAAAAAATAAAGATGAAGGTGGGCTTAAGGGATTTTGAGCCTAGTCAGGTTAAGTAGGTCGGGCTATACCAATATGACATTAGTTCATTTGGTTCAATCTGACCCCGATTGACATCCCCATTGTCCCACTCTTTGAGTCACATGGCGGCTTTATGAGAGCTTACCTTAAGCCTAATTAAAATTACACACTAGCCCAATTTTGAACCATATGGTTAGGAGTGGAAATTCGTAGACCGATACCAAAACTGAAACCGTTTTTCAGTTTTGGTATTAGTTTGGCCAACAGAAGCTTATCGGTTTCAATAAACCGACAACCAAAAAGTGAATACCGAACCAAATCGATTCATATCGATTTTAGTCGGTTCGGTTCGGTTATGTTTTCAGTCTTTTTTTTTATATTTAATTTTTAAATGAATTTTCAGTTTTTATCAGGTTTCTCAATTTTTTATCGGTTTTCTCTTCCTATTATATCAGTTTTCGGCACTCAAAATTGATACTGAACCGAACCCAAATCAGTTTCGATTTGATTAGGTTTGGTTTTATCTATTTTCGATTTTTTTTTCTCCCCTACATCTGGCTAACTTGAAAAATTATGCTCATCCGGGCATTCAAACTATTTGAGTGGAGTAGTTTGTTATGGACATTCGTTTAGATCGAATTCAATTCATACGTAGTGCTTAGAGTAGATTACATTGTTATAATTTTGGACAGCACAAAAGACCATGAGGTAGGTAAACTTTCTTCATCACATGCACATTATGGCTTTGAAGGCAAGAAAATGATTGGTTTTATTTTAGGCATAACCACATAAGGGTAGGAGAGTCAAACCCTTAATGTGATAGCTCAAATTTTCGCACCCGGAAACTCATGCCATCAGGATTATATTATGAATGATTCTCGGAATAAATCAAAGAATGTCTGCTCCTTTAGCGGAAATCAGAGCAGACACTATCAAAATTAGCAGATTGAGTCATCATAAAAAAACTCTAACGAAAGAAAGAAAAATAAATAATACATATATATACTCAGAATATACATCATCAAAAAAGAACCAAGAAGAACCACAGGTGATAGACATCCATCACCCAAAACAATAGACCACAATAGTGGTTCCTATAGAATGTATAATACTATAAATAAACAACTACAGTAAATAAATACAGAAAAGTAACCACCAGGCACACGGATAATCCAAAATACATATACAGGACCAAAATACAAAACTAATAGGTAGAACTAGGGTGTCAAGATTCTCCTCCGCCTTCACCTCTCCCTGGGCCGTGATAGTCAGGATCGATCTTTGTGCCAGGAGCCCTAGCCTCAGAACCTATCATATATAAACAGGGTGAGCTACCATCTAAACTCAATAGAAGAAACTCAAGTAAATTACATTTTAATTGTAAAACATGATTTGCAGAATATAAATCAGACAGATAAATAAAGAAGAGTACAGACATAACAGAATAGATACAGACAGATATTCAGATATGCAGAATAATCAGAATGCAGAACTTTTAGGGAACAGAGCAGATGCAAGGTATAGGGACAAACTTTAATATCAGAATGATCAGATGCATGCAAATAGTAGTTATTGTCTTAAATTCTATATACTTAAATAACTCTCGTGAATATAGCACGTAATAGTCAAATGTGTGTCGATGGATAACCCTGACCATCGTCGTTCAATGAATAATTGCAGATCATTACATCAAGTCTCTTCAAAGGAGAGCAACTTGTGTCGAAATTTATAAATTAGATACACGGATATCCCGCCGTATTGATCGTGGGTATCCTGCCACGTCAAGGGGATTCGTCACATGAACTTTAAATTAATATACATAAAGACATCAGAATCAGATAGCAGAAACAGATGACAGAAACAGATGACAGAGACAGATAACGATGCTTTTAAAAGATGGAAATAAGATACTTAGAAAACATGCAGTCAAAATCAGATACAAGTAAATTAAATTTTCTCTACCTCAGAACAGATCTTTCTAAGCAAATCTAAAGTTTTCTATGATGTCTTGATCTTTACCTAGACCATACGTATAATACACTAAGTGTCAGAAGTGTCAAAACAGTAACTAGTACAAAGTTCAACCTTAAATTCCCCAAAAACACAAAACAGCAGAACCAGGGGAACTCGATCGATCAATCTCATTATTGATTGATCGGATGCCTCAAACCTACTCATTCAGAACAGAGGACATCTGATTGATCAATTTCCATTTGATCGATCGAATTTCCAAGTTGATCGATCAATTTTCATATTCGATCAATTAAATTCATCTTTATCACCTTCACAGAACTGACCTGACTTTGATCGATCAAATTCTCAATTCGATCGATCAATCTCCATATTTTATCGATCGGGTCAAATTTCCAGAAAAACACACCTCCTGTTTTCAAGTGTGCTTATAAAATTTGATCGATCAAATCCCTGATTTGATCGATCAATTTCATAGTTTGATTGATCAATCAGCCCCTCATTACAGAACAGAGGCAGATTTGATTGATCAATCCCTTAATTGATCGATCAATTCCTTAATTTGATCGATCAATCCCCATACTTGATCGATCAAATTTTTAAAGTCAAAAATTTTAGAAAAATAGGCCTCCTGTTTTATAGTCTCCTCATAAAATTAGATTGATCAAATCTCCTATTTGATCGATCAATCTTACCATTCGATCGATCAATTATCAATTGATCAATGATCGATCAGTTCACACTTGATCGGTCACTTCATTTTCTAATCGATCAATGCGATCGATCAATCTACCAATTTGATCGATCGAGCACATCGGGCTCCAACTTCCCAAGAAAGACACCCTTCTGTTTCAAAGGGGCTTTATAAAATTTGATCGATCAACTCCCAAGTTTGATCGATCGGATTGCAGATTGATCGATCAATTCTCAATTGATCGATCAGATATAACAGTTAAGCAGTCATTAATGGGGTTTGTTGAATTCAAACTGATTTCAACCCTGACCTTAATGATTCTTCCATAACTATTTAAACACACTTAAATGCATCTTTATGACATCAAAGACTCTACATGAACATAGTAACTCACCTCTTTTAAGTTGATTGATTCTTGGTTCACGGCATCCCAGCTTCAAGGCAATTTCGAGTCCAAACTCAAGAGTTCGTCAAAGTGGGTTCTCCAATGAACCAAAGTATGTCTCCACACTAATGCACAGGCGTGTATTGCTCTCACCAATGAATTTGACATACACCCGTCGATTCCCTCGTGTTTAAATCGAGGGTTCCGTAATCTAGGGTTTCTCACACTGGTTCCATAAAGGGTTTCTAGCAATGGTTTGCAAGCAAAGGTTAGGAGAAGGAAGAGAGATGTATATTCTCTAACCTTTCTTCCCTTATAAGATACCACTGGAAATATCTCATATATTTTCATTTTAATTTCTTTTGCTCCGGTGTTGAGCACACACACACACACAACACACCTAGATGACATTCTACATAGGCCTAAATCGGATCTCTAAGTCGTGTCGCAAGTGATCTATCACTTCGCACACTCACAGATTAAAAGTCTTGGTATTAATAATCTTATTTTTAAACTTTTAAATTTGTCTCGATTTTTGTGTCGGACACGAATACCAAAGCAGTCTGGAAGTTCTCAGAATTTTAGGGTCGTTATATTCTTCCCCCTTAGAAATTTTCGTTCCCAAATATGTCAGACAGATAGAATACAAAGCAAAGGTGAAGCATACAGACTAAGCAAAGTACTAAACAGGCAAAACAGCGGTCGAATATAGTGTACAGAGCAAACAAATCATACATGAACAAGCGTGCATGCAGAACAGAAAGTATATGGAAAATAAAATGATAGATATACAGATATAATTATTAACAAGAGCATATAATAGCATAGTAATCACCTGCCGGTGGAGTTGATGATGAACCTGGCTCCGTAGGTACAACTGGTCAGCTTGGTGGGTGGCTCGGTGCGATAGTCGTGCGAGTCCACAACATGCTGGCGGGCATGAGCTAGCATCGGGATAGAAGTGGGAACATACGAGTGCTGCATCAGTAGCTCGAGCATCCCCTCGTGATAATCCAATCGTCGATGGACCTGACAATGGAACTCCTGCATCTCATCCAGTCTCTCGTGCACCATCTTGTTGTTCTCATTCATGACGGCAAGTAGGGTCTCGAGAGTAAGGGTGGAAGGCTCGTGTCGGCGTGAAGTAGTGGCACGTGTAGGCCGGCGTGAAGGAGTGGGGGCCGGTCTAGCAGGCACCTCGGGTTGAGGTGGACAGTCAGACTGTGCCTCCCCCGCATAGGGAGCTCTCTCAGCAGCCTCTGCTCTCGCCTCCACTGAAGGAACCTCCTCCTCATTGGGTAATCGCTTGACCAAAAGGTTATAACTCTTGGTCCAATCCTTTAGCAAAAAGACCTTGACGTTGTCATTCCGCCTCGGCTCGCCAGGAGCCATGGTATAAGCCTCACGCACGGAGTTATACTGCTCCACCATGCGTGTGATCAGACGGGCGTAAGGCATCTCCCCCTTAGGCTTCGTCTTCCTCGCCATCCGATCAAAGGCATCGAGCATACCATCAATGACGACATCGGCGACAGAGAACCAACGGTTCTTAAAGGAGAAAAATAGAAATTGTTGTACTATGCATGTACGCTCCGACCGATGCAAAAAGGGATAAATGGCACACTTGATATAAGTGTCAAGCATCCATAGGTTGTTGGGTAGTTGGGCCCTCTTGATTGATTGGCTCGATCCATGCAGTCCATATGTCATCTTAGTGATGACATCCTCAAAAGCCACATCCTTGATATAGGGCACCGCTAACCCACACATCTCCACGTACCCGAATGGGCATTGCATCGCGGCAGTGATGTGGAATTGGTTGAACCGATATTTCAATCCATCGATCGTGGTAACCATTTGATGACAGCTACCTCCACGTCGAAGGTGTTAGTAAAAGAGACGTACTATGCACGGGCAATAGTAGTCATGGAAAGTCTTGAGCATGGGTTTGAGCCCGAGTTTACCAACATACTCAATTGCCCATGTCATTTTGAGACGATCGCCGAATAGAGTCGGGGTGAACTCGTATTCGGGCAAAAAGATCTTGGCAAACAACCTCTCCTTTGGGAGTTCCCGCTCAATCAGTGATGGTTTGGGTGGTTGAACGAGTGGCACAGGTGGTTGTGGTGGTGCCACGGGTGGTACAACGGGTTGTACGACCAGTTCGACAGGCGGGGTAGGTACACGTACCCGCGACGTGGGAACCTTGCACGAAGCATTCTTTGTGCGCGGTCCCATTGATTAAAAAGAGAAAAACCCCAAAGAAATTGAAAAGTTTAGGGTTTACCGTGCTAAGGATTCGAAAAGCGATCCAAGGAATCAAGAGAACGGATTTTCTTTTGATCATTCAAATGGGCTTTTTCAAAACCCAACGCCACTTAAAGAGTCAGGTTCGATTGATCAATGCTCCATTGATTGATCGAATTTGCAACTTAAAAAAACCTAACCCGATAGATTGATCGATCAATCCTCTAGGTTGATCGATCAGACTACAGAATTGATTGATCAATGTACCCAATTGATCGATCAAGTAGGTATAAAAGCCAAAATTCACTTGATTGATCAATCTTTAAATTGATTGATCGGATTAACAGTCGATCGATCAAATGTCTAATTTGATCGATCGGATTAGTCTAAATTGAAACTTCAAGATTGATCAATCAACTAGTCAGGTTGATTGATCAAGTTCACATTTGATTGATCAAATTATCACTTTGATCGATCGAATCTGACAGTAAAACTATCTTCCAAAAATGCAGGTATCACTGACCTAAGAGTATTGCCATAGTCCAACGGTGATACTATAAGGTTATACAAGTGCTTTAAACTATGCATACACATCTAACACATGCTCAAAAGATCTAACAAGGGCACTGTACAAAAGAAAGAATTCAACTAAATATCGCACGTACCTCGCATATCAGTTGAACAAATGAGGGTACTGTTCGTGAATTTCTGCTTCACGCTCCCAGGTAGCCTCTGTAGCTGAATGATTACGCCACCTTACTAATATGAGTGGAATTACCTTGGTTCGCAAGACCTGCTCTTTACGGTCTAAGAGCTCGACAGGTTCCTCAATCAATGTCAGATCCTCTTGAAGTTCAATCGGCTGAAAATTCAATACATAAGTTGGGTCTCTCACGTATTTGTGTAGCATGGAAACATGAAAGATGTTATGCACACTTGTCAATTGTGGTGGCAAGGCAATCCTATACGCGACTTCACCAACTTGACCTAGCACTTCAAAATGTCCAATATAACGTGGACTCAGCTTCCCACATTTTTCAAACCGCATTATGCCTTTAGTTGGCGAGATTTTCATGAATTCCTTATCTCCTATCTGAAAATAAGTATTAATCTCATACCAATTGAACAAACAGGGAAAACTAAGGTTTTGAACGCAACTAAGTATACCTGAAACTCAATATGCGTTCAATGAAGATCGGTATAACTCTTTTAGCGATTTTGAGCAACCCGTAATCTCTCACGGATCAATCGAACCATCTCAATTGCACTGTCCATGATATCAGGTCCCAAAATAAGCTTCTCACCGATTTCCTCCCAATTCAAAGGAGATCTGCATCGGCATCCATATAAGGCTTCGTAAGGCACCATACTAATACTGGACTGATCACTATTACGTATCCTCTATGACCTGGTTCACTCTCTCAGTCTGCTATCTGAGGATGAAAAGTTGAGTTGAATTCCAGTTTAGACCCCATGTCTTCTTGAAATCGATGCTAGAATTATAATGTATAAAGCGGATCCCTATCACATACAATACTGACTGGTATACCATGAAGCCGAACTATCTATTTCATGTACAGCTCTGCAAGTTTATTGACTGTATACGTAGTCCCATAAGGCAGAAAATGTGCAGACTTAGTTAGTCTATTCACAATAACCCAGATGGCATTGTATTTTCTTAATGTCTTCGATAATCTCAATACAAAATCCATAGAAATGGCTTCCCATTTCCATTCAGGCACTGGTAATGGTTGCAATAATCCTGTAGGATTCCAATTATCTACTTTCACTTGCTGGCAAACCAAACATCGAGACACGTATTTTGCAACATCTTTCTTTAATCCTCTCTACCAGAAGCTTTGCTTCAAATCTTGATACATCTTGGTACTCCCAAGATGTGTAGCATACGCTGACTTATGAGCTTCTTCTAAAATAGTGTCTTTAAGGTCCTTATTAGCAGGTGTGCACATTCGATTTCAGAATAACAAAGTACCATCATCTTTAATAGAAAAATTTACTATAATCCCATTGATCACATCCTTTCTAATGGCCATAAGCTCATCATTAATCATCTAAAGCTTACGTATTTTATCGAACAACATGGGGCCTTATCACAATGGTAGTCATTAGTGCTCTTAAACCTTTGACATCAAATCGTGTATCACATAAGGCCAGGTCCTCAAGTAGATACCACCTTTGTATTCTGGTGATAAGATGTGACAACTGCATCGAAGATTTCCTGCTTAAAGCACCCACCACAACATTGGCCTTCCTAGGGTGATACAGGATGGAACAGTCGTAATCCTTTAAGAACTCTATCCATCTACACTGTCGCATGTTCAAGTCCTTCTCAGTGAAAAGATACTTAAGGCTTTTGTGGTCGGTGAAGATATCAAACGTCTCACCATATAAATAGTGCCTTCAGATCTTCAAAGCAAGGATTACAGCTGCTAACTCTAGATCGTGAGTCAGATAGTTCTTCTCGTGTTCCTTGAGTTGTCTAGAGCCGTACGCGATAACCTTCTTGTGTTAGTTAAGAATGCAACCCAACCCATTATAAGATGTGTCACTATATATAGCAAACCCTCCTCCACCAGAAGATATAGCTAACACTGGTGCTGTAGTCAGATGCGTCTTAAGTTCTTAAAAACTCTTCTCACACTGTTCTGTCCAATCAAACTTAGCGTTCTTCTTTGTAAGCTGAGTAAGTGGACCTGAGAGTTTAGGGAAACCTTCTATAAATCGTCTATAGTATCCCACCAAGCCAAGGAAACTACGGAATTTGATTGCCATCCTCGGTTGCTCCCAATTCACTACAGCTTCAATCTTAGTCAGATCAACTGTTATACCCTTCTCAGAGATAATATGACCTAAGAAATTGACTTGGTTAAACCAAAACTCACATTTACTGAGCTTTGCGTATAGTATGTGATCTCTGAGAGTTTGTAGAGCCACATGCAAGTGTCGTTCATGCTCTTCTTTCATTCTTGAATAGATGAGAATGTCATCTACAAAAATGACCATTGACTTATCCAAGTGTGGTTTAAACACTCAGTTCATTAGATCCATAAAAGACGCTGGTGCGTTCGTCAATCCAAATGGCATAACAAAAAATTTATAGTGCCCATATATGGTTCTGAACATCGTCTTCTGAATATCCCCTGCTTTGACTCTTAGCTGATGATAACCTGATCGTAAGTCAATCTTAGAAAAGAACCTCGCTCCTTGTAACTGATCAAAAAGATCATCTATTCATGAAAGCGGGTAATGATTCTTAATCGTCAACTTATTCAATTGTTGGTAATCAATGCAGAGTCGCATTGAATCGTCCTTCTTCCTGACAAACAGTACTGGTGCTCCCCAAGGAGACACACTAGGTCAAATAAATCCCTTGTTAAGTAATTCTTATAGTTGCTCCTTTAACTCTTTCAACTCTATAGGAGCCATACGATATGGAGCTTTAGATAATGGCTCAGTACCCGAAACTAAATTAATAGCAAATTTAATTTTTCAAGCTGGTGGTAGTCTTGATAAATCCTCTGAAAACACATCAGGGTACTCGCAAGCAACATGAATGTCAGAAATAACATTCTTCTCTTCCGGTTGCTCTTGCAGAAAAGTCATATAACCACTGCACTCATTCTTCATCATCTTCTCAGCCCGAATAGCTGATACAAACGATGCTACCATAGACTTCACTCTGAAAAATATAAATGACTTCCTCTTTGGAGGGCGAAAGACTACAATTTTTTGTAGGCAATCTACGCTAGCATGATAAGAGAATAGTCAGTCCATACCCAAGATCACATCGAAGCCTACCATATTCAATAATATTAGGTGCGCTCGAGTTTCCTCCTTTTTAACTCTAATAACTACTGACTTGTTCACTGTGTCTGTTCTCACTGAATTACCCATAGAAATTGCTACTTGCAAAATGAAATCTAATTTCTCAGGCATAATACCTATACGCACCGAGAACATTGGAGTAATAAAGGAATGCGTAAACCCAGGGTCAATCAGTACACTTACTTTAGTCTCACATATATCTTGCTCTTGACGCATAAGAAGAGTACCTTAATTTATATATCAAATATATACGGTCAAACGCAGAATCTAATATACAGTAGTCACTAATATTTCTATGTATTAAAATTTACTAACACATTCAATAATATATGAAATCAATGACATAAATTAACTCTCAAATCGTAATGGTACCTTGAATGACATCGTTCGATGTCAGAGCATTAGTCGCTTTGACGACATATGCTCGACTTTGAATTGTCGATCGAGATGACTTCTGAGTGGATGCCGATCCAGCTCGCTCCTTGCTTTCCTTGCTCTCCTCAGGGTAATTCCTAGTCATGTGGCCCATCTTGCTACACTTGAAGCAAGTCCTTATATCTCTTCTGTAGTCTATTGTCTTGTGTGGCTTCTCACACTTTGCACATGAAGGAGTTGGAGTGAATGAAGAGATTCGTGAAGATCCTTACGCGATAGAAGCTCCACTAACAGAAGAACCAGCCGGTCTGAATGGTCTGGATGATGCAGGTACTGTCAGCCTCTGATAAGAACTCGGCCCCGAAGATATCGCTACTCGAGAGTGAGTAGGGTATCTGAGAGGTCTAGAGAATCTAGCCCTTTTGTTCTGTTTAGGGTCCTGAGATTGTCCCTGAAATGACCTCTCTTTGTTTTGCCTATCTCTCAAAGCAAACTGTTGCTGGTTTTCCTTCTCAGAAATGAGAGCCTTGGACATAATTGTTGCATATGTCTCCAACTTCTATATGGCCACTTCTTTCTGTATATTCAGCCTCAAGCCAAGCTGAAACTTCCGAGATCTCATCGACTCGGTGGCTACGTGTTGCGGAGCAAACCGTGATAGCCTATCAAACTCGGCACTATACTCTCACACCGTCATAGCTCCTTGTTCCAACTTGATAAACTTTACTTCCCACTGATGCCTCACTATCTTGGGGAAATATTTATCGTTAAAGGTCTCGACGAATTTAGCCCATGTCCAAGGGACATTGGGAAGCTCTTACTCATGGTGCCTCGATACTGATTGTCACCAAGGCCCTGCTTCCCCATCTAGTTTGAAGGTTGCCCAGCGCACCTTCTCCACATCAATGCATTGAAGCACTTCAAACACATTTTCCATCTCTTCTATCCAAGGCATCAATGGGGTCTATTTGACTTGAGAAATTAGGAGGTCTTATTCTCCTAAACTCGGCAAAACCGTCGGGTTGGTGAGGTGTTCTAGTTGCTTGTTGATTCAAAGCAGCAGTCTGCTGAGCTACCTTGGCAGCTAAAGCTTTCAACACCTGCTCTATTCTGTCGTCACCACCTATTCTACCTTCTCTAGGTCCTACCGGAATGACATTCTCACTCGATAGGAACCCCAATCCCCTGGATGTATCAGTAACATTGGGAATCTCTTGCAGTAGGATTCCTCTCTGTCCTTCTCTTCCTCCACTACGCCCGCCTCTGAACCTTGGGCCCATACTGGTCTGTCATTGTGAAAACAACAACATTGATCAGTACATAGATTGTAAAAATAATTCAACTTGAACCCGTGGTTCAACCTAAAGCTTAAGCTCTGATATCAACTGTGACAACCCAAATTTCTGCACCCGAAAACTCATGCCATCAGGATCATACTTTGGATGATTCTCAGAACAAACCAAAGAATGTCTGCTCGTTTAGCGAAAATCAGAGCAGACACTATCGAAATTGGCAAATCAAGTCATCATAAAAAAACTTTAAAGAAAGAAAGAAAATAAAATAATGCATATATATATACTCAAAAGAATATACATCCTCAAAAATGAACCAAGAAAAACCACAGGTGATGGACATCCATCACCCAAAACAATGGTTCCCAATAGTGATTCCTATAGAATGTATAATGCTATAAATAAATAACTACAGTAAATAAATACAGAAAAGTGGCCACCAGGCACACGGATAATCCAAAATACATATACATGACCCAAATACAAAACTAATACCCAAATTATGGGTATAACTTGTCAGCAGGGGTGTAAGTATCCTTCTCCTCTGCCTTAGCCTTCGGCTCGGACTGATAGTGAGGATCGCTCCCCATGCTAGGAGCCCTAGCCTCAGAACCTATCATATATAAACATGGTGAGCTACCATCTAAGCTCAATAGAAGAAACTCAAGTAAATTATATCTTAATTGTAAAACATGATTTATAGAATATAAATCAAATAGATAAATAAGACAAAGTACAGACATAACAGAATAGATGCAAAGAGATGATTAGATATGCAGAATAATTAAAATACAAAACTTTTAGGGAACAGAGCAGATGCAAGGTATAGGGACATACTTTAATCTCAGAGTGATCAGATGCATGCATATAGTAGTTATTGTCTTAAATTCTATATACTTAAATAACTCTTGTGAATATAACACGTAGTGGCCATATGTGTGTTGATGGGTAACCCAGACTATCGTCATTCAATGAACAATTGCAGATCATTGCATCAAGTCTCTACAATGGAGAGCAACTTGTGTCGAGATTTACAAATAAGATACTCGGATATCTCGCTGTGCCGATCGTGGGTATCTTGTCACGTCAGGGGGATTCGTCACATGAACTTTAAATCAATACACATAAAGACCTCAGAATCAGATAGCAGAAATAGATGACAAAAATAGATGATAGAGACAGATAACGATGCTTCTAAAAGATGGAAATCAAATACAGATTCTCAGAAAATATGCAATCAAAATCAGATACAAGTAAGTTAAATTTTCTCTACCTCAGAACAGATCTTTCTAAGCAAATCTAAAGTTTTCTACGATGTCTTGATCTTGACCTAAACCATATGTATAGTACACTACGTGTCATAAGTGTCAGAACAGTAACTGGCACAAAGTTCAGCCTTAAAATTCTTAGAAACCAAAATAGCAAAACCAGGGGAACTCGATCGATCAATCTCCTTGTTTGATCGATCGGATTCTCATCTGATCGATCAATCTCATTATTGATTGATCGGATGCCTCAAACCTACTCATTCAGAACAGAGGACATCTAATCGATCAACTTCCATTTGATCGATCAAATTTCATATTCGATCGATAAAATCCATCTTTATCATCTTCACACAACTGACCTGACTTTGATCGATCAAATCCTCAATTCGATCGATCAATCTCCATGTTTTATCGATCGAGTCAAATTTTCATAAAAACACACCTTCTGTTTCCAAGTGTGCTTATAAAATTTGATCGATCAAATCCCTGATTTGATCAACCAATTTCACAATTCGATCGATCAGTCCCTCATTACAGAACAGAGGCAGATTTGATCGATTAATCCCTTAATTGATCGATCGATTCCTTAATTTGATCGATCAATCCCCATACTTGATCGATCAAATTTTCAAAGTCAAAAATTTCAAAAAAACAAGCCTCCTGTTCTATAATCTCCTCATAAAATTTGATCGATCAAATCCCTTATTTGATCGATCAATCTTACCGTTCGATCGATCAATTCTCAATTGATCGATCAGTTTACACTTGATCGGTCACTTTATTTTCTGTTCGATCAGTGTCGAATTTGATCGATCAATCTACCAGTTTGATCGATCGAGCACATCGGGTTCTAACTTCCCAAAAAAAACACCCTTCTGTTTCAAAGGGGCTTTATAAAATTTGATCGATCAACTCTAAAGTTTGATCGATCGGATTACAGATTGATCGATCATTTCTCAATTTATCGATTGGATATGACAGTTAGCAGTCATTAATGGGGTTTGTTGAATTCAAACCCATTTCAACCCTGACCTTAATGATTCTTCCAGAACTATTTAAACACACTTAAATGTATCTTTATGACATTAAAGACTCTACATGAATATAGTAACTCACCTCTTTTAAGTTGATTGATTCTTGGTTCATGACATCCCAGCTTCAAGGCGATTTCGGGTCAGAACTCGAGAGTTCGTCAAAGTGGGTTCTCCGATGAACCAAATTATGTCTCCACGCTAACGCACAGGCGCGTATTTCTCTCACCAATGTATTTGACGTACACCTGTCGATTCCGTAATCTAGGGTTTCTTACACTGGTTCCATAGAGGGTTTCTAGAAATGGTTTGCAAGCAGAGGTTAGGAGAAATATTTCCATTTTAATTTCTTTTGCTCCGGTGTTGAGCACACACACACAACACACCTAGATGACATTTTACACAGCTCTAAATTGGATCTCTAATTAGTGTCGCAAGTGATTTATCACTTCGCATGCTCACAGATTAAAAATCTTGGTATTAATAATTTTATTTTTGAAATTTTAAATTTATCTCGATTTCCGTATCGAGCACGGATACCAAAGCAGTCGAAAAGTTCTTGGAATTTTAGGGTCGTTACACTTAAACACGGCAAAAGCATGTAGTCTTGTACTGCTTCACAGCCTCTAATGGAAAAGGCAAACATTAATCCAACTCCCAAATTGGGAAAACGTAATTTTCATGGGTTTCCCAAACCAAGAAAAGGCAATTTTCATGGGTTTCCACTTTCCAAGGCTAGCTTTGCAATTTCTCTGTAATTATTTTTATGGAAATCTCTCACTGGGAGTTGATATAAGGCGCCCAACACAAGGAAATTCTTAAGGCTGACCATTAGGGAGATATGAGGCCAAAATTAATGGATTTATGTCTTTGTTCTTCCGCCGAGACACAATGCATGACATGAAGCGAGAAAAGGGAAAACCTAGTTGAATAAGCAAGGAGTATTTGTTGAAGTCATCAAGTGTCACACTACCTTGCATTACTTATTATGACATTGAACATGGGTTAGCATTTGAATGCATTTTTGCTCTTTACGAGATAGTTCTCTACCACGAACTATTGCAAACCTCTTGTCTATTCCTGATTGATCAGTATGTTGGCTTTCCAATGTATGGAAACACCACAAATGTTGTTGTCTTATGCCTTAAGGTGAGTTGTCGTTGTCCATATCATCTATGGCGTACAGATAGTTAGATACCTAAATATTGTTTTCTTTATGTCTTGCGAGTAGAGGCATAGACGGGTTCAGTCAGAGTCACCCCGAATCCGACTGATTATAAGATCCTTACCAAATTGTGTAATCATTTTAGTCTATAAATGATGCAGAATATACTATCTCAGATTTCACGTCTGAGATCAAAATTATTGTATCAATTCTAAACGTGTTTATGCTATTAATGTTTTATTTGATGAGATTTGAGGGTGTTTTTCTTCCACCTGTTATGGTTTCCCCATCTTCATCTTCCTGTAACGCCTCTCCGTGCTCTCCTTAAGTTGGATGAAACAACTACTTGGTATGGAAGATGTTGATGACTGCGTGACTGGAAGGTTACAACTTCTACTTTGGAGAAGCCCTATTCAACAACCCATCATTCTTAATCCGAACGACATTGTTTTCAGAGGAAATGGAGATTCCGAACCTAGACTATGCAGCCTAGAGAAAAATAGAATCACCTACTGAGAGGATGGATCATGGGAACACTGTCTAAGATGTTCTCGGGTATGTTGTTGCACTCGAAACTTTGGTTGAAGTTTGGACAGCTCTTGCAGATGCTCTTGGAGAGGACTTTTACGAGCGAGAATTCCAATTGATGTTGGTATATGACCACAAATGCATTATCCTACAATTACAAAATTACAATAAGCACTTTATTGCGTGTTGATTAATGTATATGTTCATTACACATAAGGTGATTAAGAGGGAGCTTAAGGCCTCTTAATAGAAAATCCATTGGTTACATTGCTTGCTTATATAACTAATGCTCAAGCATTATATATAGCTTGTTGGACTTGGGGACGCCTAAGTTTGTTAATTCCAAAGCACTTGAAATTTTTTCATGATTGATTAAATCCGCTTTTAGTGTGCAAATATTCATGAGCAAAGATATTTTTTTATTCTAAATTAATGTACAAGTTTATACAGTGGTGGAAGATAACGTACATAAATGATTCGATGGTACACAAACTACATACTAATGTAGTGTATAAGATCCCATAATTAGAAAATTTTGTCATGATGGAAAAATCCGTTTTGGCGTGCAAAACCTCATGACTGGGAATTTTTATTGTGATGGGAAAATCTGCTTTGACATTTAAAACCTCATGATTGAGATAAGTTTTATCATGATGGGTAAATCCGCTTTAGCGTGCAAAACCTCATGACCGTGATATGTCTTGTTGTGATGGGTAAATCTGCTTTTGGCATGTAAAACCTCATGACCGATGAAACATGGTAAATCCTATATTGACAAAAGACATTATGACATATTGATTCGGCCTCAATGGCTAAGTGGGAGATGTTGGTACATGTGGCCATGTGACATCATCAATAGAGATTAAGAATCTCATTATGTATTAGTCGGTTACAACTATGTATTTAATTATGATTTATCACTGACCGTTACATGATTAAAAAGAGTCGTTTCTCCTTGAACATTGATGGTATATTCGAGCAGTCTATATATATATATATATATATATATATATATATGGGCTTAAAAATCTCATTTGTGTGAATATATGCAATGCGTGGTCATAAAACTACAATGGATCCAAGGACGTGATTAATCACAATTAAATACATAGTTGTAACCGACTAATGGATAATGAGATTCTTAATCTCTATTGATGAAGTCACATGGCCACATGTACCAACAATTGATGCATGATATGTCTTTGTTAGGAAAGGTACAAACTCTCTTGGCGAAAATATACGGAAGTTTTAAGGAATTTGAGAGGAACTCTCAGACATTGGCAAATCAATTCCAGATCAAAATAAAGATATTTTGCCTACCGCGAGGTCTGGGACAGGGGTAAGAAACCTATGTCACTATCATGTTTAAACCTCTCACCCCTTTGTATCATGATGCAGTCCTCTTCTTCAAAAACATGAGGCCAAACATCAAATTCATAGCATCGAATCAAGGGATAGTGGCTCCTGACTGACATTTAAACATCAAATGGTGTTTTAATGATCTTACACCATTAAAATTTGACTCTTTATCTCACATTAGAGGTGTGATTTATCATTATGCCATGTGGCATACATCTATGATCACTCTAAATTGCTCATGTGGCAATCTGTTATTGAAATATGTCTCAGCCCAATGAAACATGCCTATAAATGGATGTGAACCATCTGATTGATGAACTTTAACATCGGCCATTAAAACTAAAAACAACCGTTCATATTATAGTCCACAGATCGGATGGTTTAAATCTTCCTAAACACTATTTTTGGGACTATTTCAATTCAATCTATGATCTATCACTTTGACTGTTCAGATCACCCACATCTTAAACCATTGATGGTATAAGATCATTAAAACACCATTTTGGTGTTTAAATGACGGTCAAGAGAGTCGATCCCTTGAATCAAACATCCAACCGCTAGTGACATATTTTGTCCAATAGAGTTATGGTCAAAATGCAAATAAAAAGGGAAATGGTTAAGGACGATTCAACTCCAAAGGGCGTGCTTCTTCCTAAGGAGGGATCTTAAAAAAAGGAGGAGAACCTCATGGTCATAGTGACAAATTTAGTTTTCAGCAGTATTTCGGTTGGGGGACGTTTCAGTTCATTTCGGATAAATTTCGGAAAAGTTTCGAAAAATTTTTGGGGAGTATAAAATAAAATATATAAATTATATTTAATATTTATAAAAATATGAGTTATTATTTCAAAATGGATAATTTTTTTTTTGAAATTATTAATTTCGGTAAAATTTCTTTAATTTCGCTGAAAGTTTTGTCGAGGTTTCGGAGAATTTGTTGTTATGCTCATCATCAAAAAACAAAGCATGCAACAACACCAACGCCCACTTATTGGACAAGAAAGGCCGCAAGGAAAGAGCGAGATGATGTGCTCATTTGTCACTTCTGTGGAAAGAGAAGCCACACTGCCTTCAGTGTTTCAGCAGTTCAATAACTCCTTCGAGGAGAGGGACATCAATCAAACACTAGCAAGTAGCAACTATCACCATTGCTGATAATTGAGATTCCGAGTGGCTGTCTGATATTGGTGCCACATCCCACATTATTAATAATGCTAATAAGTTACAGAATCTGAAGCCATACTGTGCCTGTGATCTTCCAATTTTGCATATTGGAGACAAATATATTTACAAATCTAACATCTTTCCTTCTTAATGAATTGAACTTGCTCGTAAGCCAAAATCGAAATAAAAGTGTAATATATGTTGGAAACAATACCATACTGTCGTAATTTAAATGAATTGAAGTTATCAAAAAAGTAAGTTTTGCTTGTAAAATGAGAGAAACAGCAAAGTGAACGAGGCCATAAAGTATCTTAATTGAGTGCCACTAGTAATCTCAAGGGGTTAAGTTAGTTGGCCAGGTACTTGCTTCCAAAAGTCAGAGACCTAAATGTTTGAATCTCCTTCCCCTTGAGGGCCCTAGGGATTTATATCCTGTGCTGACTAGACATGTGCTAAATTTGGAGTGCACATGAATGTGATTCAAATGATTTTGTAAGATGCAAGGAAATCTCGATAACCTTATAAGGCGAATTCTCTTTTGGATCCCTTGCATTAGTTAGACCCCCATTTAGAGTTGCAAGTTAGTAGCAAAAGTTATCGCAACATCAGTTTATCATAATAACAAATCTTGTCGAATTTTCCAAAACATTGTGAACAATTGACAATCTATTATGCACTGAATTAGTCACCAATTGTTAGCAACTTTTGAAAAATTTAAAAAATTCGTAATAATTTGTAAATTTTTAATAAATTGTTACTTTTCTAATATTTTAACAAATTTAATATTTTTTAACTTATTTTATGATTTTTTTTTTCAATTTACCAAAGTTTCCTAAATTATAAGGATAATGGCTCCTCATAGTGTTTAAATGATCTTACACCATTTAATTAAATTAGAACTTTCACATTTGAGCTCAATCTAAAGTGTCCAAATGACAATCCATCATTGATTAGAGCATATTTTAGCCAGAAAAAAAAAAATGCTCATAAGTGATGTGAATCATGCCCATAAGTGAGTCATTCTCAACTGGTGAACTTTGAAATCAGCTACTCGTGATCTATCACTTCGATGGTGTGGATTACCCACACCTTAAATCATTAATGGTGTATGATCATTTAAACACATCTTAATGAATGTGAGTCGGGCCCAAATATTAACGGTAGCGGAATTAAACCGATTTAGTGATTAGTGATTACTGGCTTTCGTTACCCACAATACGTTACTCAAATGCATCCGCTTCGCAACTGATCTGTAGTCATAACACAGTAAATCAAAGTTGGGGGAGCCTGGGAAGAAGAAGTTAAAAGGAAATTAAAAAAATAAAAAAAAACGAACGACACGAGCCTCCGTCTACGAGACGTGTCCGTACGAACCAGTTACTATAAATACCTCTCGCCCCCCTCTAATTTCCCGAGATCTCTCTTCCTTTGTCTCGTCGTCTTCTTCTTCCTCTAAATGTCAATGGCAAGGGCAAGCACTGGCCTCGCTTACCCCGAGAGATTTTATGCGGCAGCTTCCTACGTCGGTTTCGGTGGATCTCCCAACTCATCAAATGCCGCCATCTCTCGGTTCTCGAACGAGGCCGCTCTCCTGCTCTACGGCTTATATCAGCAAGTAAGCTTCTCATTTTTTTTCAATCTTCACACTTCTCGGGAATCCGCAGATGTTTTGGGCGCCAAATTGTGTTTTTTTGTACATTTTTAGCTTCAATTAAAGTCGCGATGTGTTTCAGTTGTTTTTTGCTGGAATTTAGGTAGATCTGGTTTTGAGGAATGCCGATCTTGCATAATTGGATATGGATCGGGATTGCTTTAGCTTCGATAATGAGATTTGGTTCGATTCGCGATGTTTTGTGGGAATTTTGTTTAGATCTTTGGTTTTTTCGTGAAATGGAATGGACTTCGTTACAATGGGAATGATTTAGGCTCTCGGAGATGAATATTTATTTTATTATTATTATTATTTTTTATCTTTGTTGGAAACTTGGAATTGGCTTGCATTGGATTGCTGTTTGATTGCAGGCAACAATTGGGCGTTGTACTGTTCCAAAACCTCGAGCGTGGAATGTTGTGGAGCAGAACAAATGGAAAAGGTTTGAGCGCTTTAGATCTACGAATGGCACTATATTGTTACTAACGGAAATTCTGAATGTTTATTTACTTATCTTTTTTTTCATTGTTTGAAATTTGAACCCTACTGTATGAAGTAGTTACGGTTTAATAATTTATCTAACAGCTACCAACATACTTTTTTGTTTTTTTAGTATAGCTTGAAAATCAAAATTAGATGGTCTTAATTGCGCGATGGTGTGGATGCTATCTCAATTGTCATATCTACTAACCTTACAACTTTTTAGTTGGCAGTGGATGATTTTCTATCTGTGGTTTTGCAAGAAACAATGTATATACTAGTGTGATGCTAGATCAAGTGCCATGTGGCGTGAGTTACATCACATCCTGTAAGGGTTCACTAGATCCCTTTGGGTTTTAGATTTTTTTTTTCAAACTTTTCTGCCTTTGATTTAACAGGTCAATGATATGGGTTTTCCACCCGAAATTTTCCCCATTGAAAGTTTTTTTCTTCCCTAAAAGTCAATGGTGGAAAATCACTTTTTATTTTTTATTTTTAAATGGTCATTGATTGACGTTGTGTATGTACATGAGGCACCCGATCCTCGATTGTATAGTATCGAGCCTCTTATATATATATATATATATATACATCCGTGTGCATCTGAAACCCACTGCACACATATGCTAGATCACGTGGAATGCCATCATGAGTTGTACCTGATGTACCAATGTACACAAGAAAAGATGCTATAAGTTGACTGTTTAGCGAGCTGTTTACAAAACCTGGAAATGGCTAATTGGCTCAGTATTTTGTAGTGCAACTATGCTTTAAAATAAGGCCTATAAAAGGACTTAACAGATTATATGCCAATCTATCATATGATAAAAAATAGAGATGATGTGGAGATTAGGGTTAGATCTAGAGAGGAGGAGATAGAAGAAGAAGACGAAAGAGAAAGAGTAGAAGCAAATAATGCCTACACGCATATTATTAATATATATATATATATATATATATATATATATATATATATATATATATATATATATATAGACATACACTCTTGTACAATAGGATCCCATACTGATCAATAAACATCTCTACATGTACTCTAATTTACTAACAAACACCCTAAATGTACTCATGACACTCAAACACTCCTCAAGTTGGTGCATTAGATAACTATCAAGCCCAATTTTGAAGTGATGTCCTTTGAAGTGATGTCACCCAACCCGATTTTTCCAGCATCTTTGGTGAGAATATCAACAAGTTGGTCTTCTGAAGCGACTTGAGGCCCACAAAATTTATTTGATTCCACCCTCTCGTATGAAGTGGCAGGTCACCTCAATATGTCTAGTTTTTCCAAGATAAAAGGATTTACGGATCTATGGAGGACAATCTCATTATCCCCATGTAGTCTCATAGGAAGATTTACATGAATGCCAAGATCTGGCAGTATCAATCGAATCCACATTCCTCCCGGTCTCCTTATGCCATAATACTATATTCGGGTTCAACACTAGAGTATGAGACCACATTCTCTTCCAGGTAACTAGATTGCCCTCGGCAACTGTATAGTAACCAGTAGTTGACATTTAGTTACTTATAAACCCAACCCAATCAACATCTATGAATACTTCAACATCAAAATGGCCATGATCCCATACAACATGTCTTTACAGGGCTACTCCCAGTATCTCAAGATTTTATAGACTGCGTCAAAATCAATAGTATGGGGAGAGTGCATATATTGACTTACAACACTCACAATATATGCACGGTCGACTTATGGTCAATGTAGTTAAATTTAAATGGCATATGCGACCCTATGCGATGGCATAACCCCATTGCATATGCGGGTCACATATGCGATGGAATCTATCTCTCACCTATTCATACATTATTGGGTTGCTTCCAAAATTTGGGCCACGATCCTAAAGTCCTTCGATCTCAGCTGGGTTGCCTCAGAGAACCTCGCTGAGTTCCTGCTTGCTTGGAACGGGCTGAGATTGATCGGGCCGCAAGGAGCCTTTTGGAGGGTGGGGGCTTACGTGGTCATTTGGACGGTTTGGCTTGAGAGAAATGCTAGAGTGTTTAGGCGCCGCCCCATCAGCAGTATCCTCAGTCAAATTAAAGACACGACGTGTCAATGGACCGTGTTGGATAAATATGGAGGGCAGGGCATCGAAGATCTCCGTACGTGACTTAAGGTGGTATCTCCCCTAGCGCGGGGGAATGGGAGCGGGCCTGAGTTTGGTGGGCTGCTCTTGTTTGTCTCCTTTTCGGCCGGCTCCCTTTTTGTTCTTTTTTCCGTTCTCTTGATGTAGTGTCTGCTTTTGGCAGGTTTCGTTGTTTTGTAATCTCTCAGCTCCTCGCTGGTGTTTATGGAATCTTATATACCGATAAAAAAATATATTTATGCAAGTCACATATGCGATTGTTTCATGGCACACATTTTTTTTTTCAAAAAACTCAAAAAAATTTTAAAAAATTCCCAAAGTTCTTCATATTGAAAAGTAATATGTTTGTGTTAATTTTGTGCTCTATTAATTTTGTAGTGTCTAGAATGAGAAATAAAAGTATATAACATAAGTATATAACCCATAAGTTAGAAGGGAAAATATAAAAAATAAGTCCAAACAAATAGGACAAAAATAAAGTGGACCATAAAAAAGCGAAGGAAAGAGACCTAAAACATGCCTTCAGAGTTTTGGTATGCATTAGGAAAAGAAATCCCCTATTAATAAGGCTTGGGGAAGCCTAAAAAGTCTATATATATATATATATATATATATATATATAAAATAATCAATGTGGGAGAAGTATGCCATGACATACACTGTATGCAATGGCATACTATCGCATATGCGATGGTATGCCATGACATACAATAGTATGCGAAGGCATAGTTCCTGATGGCATATGCGATAGCATAATGGCATATGTAATCACATATGACAACACTGCTCATGGTGAAATATATGAGTTTTCAATACCTGCTAACGTCTTTAAATATTTCAGCATTAATCCTACGATTTTGAACCATAGGAGAATCTATAGGTTTACATTCCCAACATCCTAGTTTGGTTTAACACATCAATTGTATATTTTCTTTGGGAAAGTACAATTACCTTCAATGATTTATCCACTTCTTGTTGGATTTTTTATAAAATAAATATTTTTTATTAATTTTAAATTAATAATATTTATTTATTATTTATTACTTTGGTTAAAAGATTTTGACTTAACTTTTAAATGGTTCCTTTATATTCCATGTTGAAAAGTTGCTTTTGTCAATACTTGAACCTACAACCTTCTAGTCAAAAGTAATTTGAAATTTGAAAAGTATTGGAGGGAAACTATTCCCACCTAAAACTTGGAAGTGCTGTAAAAAGTTAATCCAACCTTACTTGTTTACAAGAAAGTTTCTTACCATTTATATAGAGACTTGCCTCCTATATTGTTTGGCTTGAAGTTAGAAACAATGCCCATAGCGGCGGTTTTCTGTCGTGCCCGTGCCCGCGTGCGTGCGATGGTGCAATTGACTCTTTTAAGGCGTACTTTGCACTCCGCACGTGCGCATTGTCGCGAAGAGCTTGATGACCATTTCTTATTTGATCTAAGATAGTCCGATTGGTTGAAGAGTTGACCGGGCACGAATTGACTTCACGTGTGTGTGCCGCATGTGTGCATTGGGTGGTTTCATACTGTTAAGATCCGGCCGTTCATGGAAATGGTTCGAACATAGCCGTTGGTAACTGTTGAATTACCAAAAGTTGCAACTGTTCATTGTGTACCGTTGGATCCTTGTAACCATTGATGGGATCAATTAGTGCCCTCGAATCCAAGGAACCAGCAAACACAACTGCCCTTGACATGATGCATAGAACACTATAAATAGAGGCTAGACGGGGTTAAATACTTGCAAATCTCGAATCCTATCTCCGTGCCCTTGAAATTCATGTGCCTACTAGAGCGATTATGTGTGTTCGTTTCGTTGGGCTGCACACTACTGTGTAACATAATGTGTGACAGATCGGTGTATCACTGAGGCTTCATTGTATCCTAGAGGCGAATTTGCCGTTATCTCGTTGCATAGTGGGGGCAAATATTGTCTTAAAGATAACGATCTAATCGTGCCTTGAAGTCATTTCTGATCTATTTCCATCATTTTCTTTGTAACCCACCAACAATTTTAAGACAATATTTCCTTACACAAAAAGTGATGGATATCTCCAACACGAAAATCAATAAACTCGAATGCTTTAATGACACCAATTTCAAACGATGGCAATCAAAAGTGCACTTCCTACTCACGAACTTGAGTCGCTTATGTTCTCACTATGGACGCACCACTACCGAAGCATGAAGACGAAACACTTGAAGAAGGTTGAATTCATACAAAATGGGAAAACGACAATTACACATGCAAATGTTATATTCTCAATTCTCTCGCCGATTCTCTCTGTGACGTTTATCAATCTTACAAGACTGCAAGGGAGCTATGGGAGGCTCTTGAGCGGAAATGCAAAGTAGAGGAAGCCGGCCTTTGCACTTATTTAGTAAGTGAGCTATTTAATTATAAGATGCATGATTCTAAACGTATTTTTGGAGTAAGAGTACTGGATATGGATTATCTTCAACAATCTCGTGACGGAAGGAAGCACAATAGACGAAGTTTCTCAAGTTTGCGATTATAACAAAATTACTGTCAGAATGGAAGACTACCACAAGAGTTTGAAGCATACTAAAGACGACCGAAACCAATAATTTGGACCGAAATTTCGGTCATATTTTGTATGGGACTCAAAATTTTGGCCAAATTAACGGTTTTCGGCCGAAATTTCGGTTCAAATTTTTGGTTTCGATCATGCCCGAAATCAAAATTTTGATCTTTGCTCTTGACTCATCTTCACATATAAGAAGAGGCTCGTTTACTTGACAAGGAGGAAGAGAAATTTGAACTCGTCTCCAAAGCTCATATCGTTGAAGATGCATCCAATTCATCGAAGAAGAAGAACAAAGGGAATGACTTTAAGCTAAAACAAAAAAAAGAAGGATTTCAAGAAAGGAAAAGACAAGGAAAAGGCAAAGAGGATACTTGTTTTTATTGCAAGAAACATGACTACTTCAAAAGTGATTGCCGAGAATTCTTGACGAATAAAAATCAGGTAAACGTTATGGGTGAAGATCATCTCGTTGCAGTAATCTCCGAGGTTAGCATGTTAGATGTTGAAAATGAATGGTGGCTCGATTCTGAGGCTACTAGGCATGTGACCTTTGTTAGGAATAATTTTGGTATCTTATGAGAAGGCACAAGATGGACATGAATTATTTATGGAAAATTCCACTACTGCCAAAGTTGTAGGACAAGGAAAAGTTGTTCTTAACTCCTAAAAAATCTGTCACCTTTAATGATGTACTCTATGTCCCTGAAATCCAAAAAAATCTTGTATCGGCTAGTATTTTCAACAAACATGGATTCAAGATTGTGATCGAATCCGAATCCATTGTACTTTCTAAGAAATAGATGTTCGTAGGCAGGGGATATGCTTATTGAGGAATGTTTAAGTTCAACCTCAATGGAAAATTTGTTTTTTCGGTTTACATGTGTGACTCAATAAATTTATGGCATAATAGATTAGGACATTTAAATTTACGTTATATGAAAAGTATGGTTAAATTAGATCTCATTTCTAAAATACATATAGGCTATGGTAAAAATAGATGTAGTATTTGTGTACAATCTAAAATGACTAAGAAGCCATTTAAGAGCGTTGAAAGACAATCTAAATTATTAGATTTAATCCATGCTGATTTGTGTAGTTTGAATAGCATTATTATTAGAGGCAGAAAAGATATTTCATAACCTTCATTGATGATTGTTCTAGATTTACATATATTTATCTACTTAAATTGAAGGACGAAACATTTAGTAAAGTTATCTCTCATAAGGCTTTAGTGAAAAATCAATCAGATTTTAAAACTTAGGCATTGAGATTTTAAAATACATGTTACATGAATTTTCAAATTTTTGTGACTAGTATGAAATTATTCATCAGGTCATCGCACCATTTTCTCCTCAATCTAATAAACTTGCTGAAAAGAAAAATCAAACTCTAGTAGAAATGGTAAATTCTATGTTAACAAATTCTTTTTTGAATTCAAATATATAGGGAGAAGCTTTACTCACTGCATAGTATATTATAAATCAGATACTACATAAAAAGTCCTCTAAAAGTCCATATGAAATTTGGAAGAACAAACCTCCCAAATTACATTATTTTAAAGTATGGGGTTGTAGAGCGCTCGTCAGGGTACCCGATTATAAACATACAAAAATTGGGTCTTAAAGCCATAGAATGTGTATTTGTGGGATATTCACTAAATAGTCCCACATACAGATTTTTTCTATATGAGCATAATAATATTTTGAAAAGGATTCAAATTTTGAATTAAGAGATGCAATGATTCAATTTTTGAATCAAGAGATGTAGTGTTTTATGAGAGCAAATTTTCTAGTATTCCTAGACCTCTTGTAACCTCAGACCTCATCTCTCTGGTACTGAAGATGAGGAGATAGAACCCAGAATAAATAAGAGACCTAGAAAAGCCACTAATTTTGGTTCAAATTTTTATGTTTATCTTATAGAAGGAACTAGAAATGAGAACTTAGAAAATGAAGTTTATTTTGAATATCGAAGAAGACCCTAAAACATATGATGAAGCTATTAATTCTATTGATTTCGCATTTTGGAAAGAAGTCATAAATGATGAAATGAATTTTATCATGTCTAATAATACATGAGAATTAGTAGACTTACCATAGGGAACATATAGGTTGTAAATGGATATTCAAAAGGAAATTTAATCCTAATGACACTATAAATAAATTTAAGGCTAGACTTGTTGGCAAATGTTTTAGATAAAAGTGTGGTATTGATTATTTTGATACCTATGCTCCAGTGGCTAGGAATTCTTCAATCATGACATTATTTATAATTGCTTCCATATATAATTTCAAGGTTCATCAAATGGATGTTAAGACAACTTTTTTAAATGATGAACTTGAACAAGAAGTATATATGGAACAACCATAAGGGTTATAAAGTAGGGACATGGAAATAAAGTTTGTAAACTCATTAGGTATGGTCTAAAATAGGCTCCCAAATAATGACACTAAAAATTGGTAATATTAGTTTATAATATGGGTTCAAGATTAATGAATAAGATAAATGTATTTATAGGAAAATGTCAAATGGTAAGAGGGTGATCGTTTACCTATATGTGGGTAACCTTTTAATTTTTTGTACTGATTTAGAAAGTATTGAAAATACAAAACTGTTTTTGGCTTCAAAATTTGATATGAAAGATATAGGTGAAGCCGATGTAATTCTTGGAATAAAATTATTTAAACGAGATAATAATATTATTTTATCTCAGTCACACTATATAGAAAAGTGTTAAATAAATTTAAACATAATGGCAAATTAACACCAGCACCTTTTGATCAAAGTGTAAAACTAAAACTCAATGATGGAAGAAGTGTATCACAATTAGAATATTCTAGAGTAATTGGTAGTTTAATGTAAGCTACTCATTACACTAGACCCAATATTGCTTATGTAGTAAGGAAATTAAGTAGATATATTAGTAATCTTAGTCATGAACATTGGAAAACAATTTTTAGAGTATTAAATTATCTTAATAGTACTAAGGATTACGCGTTGCATTATGTTGGTTATCCTACAATACTTGAAGGATACACAGACGCTAGTTAGAATAATGATTTAGATGAATCAAGGTCTACGAGTGGCATGTATTTACCCTTGGAGGTGTCGTAGTTTCTTGGGGATCAAAGAAACAAACATGCATTACACATGTGATTATGAAATCAGAATTTATTGCTCTTTCGGCAGGGAGCAAGGAAGCAGAGTGGTTAATAAATTTATTATTAGAAATTCCTATTTGTCCTAAGTCTATGCCACCGATATGTTTATTCTGTGATTGTGAAGCTGCACTATCAAAGGCTTATATCAAAATTTATAATGGAAAGTCTAGACATATAAGTCTAAAACATAATTATGTTAGTCAATTACTTCGTGAATGAGTAATTACTATAAATTCAATAAGGACCTTTGCTAATTTAACAGATCCCTTTACTAAAGGTCTTGCAAGAGATGTGGTAATTAAAACATCGGAAGGGATGGGTTTGAAGCCTAATAAATTACGTCACCTATGATGGTAACCCGACCTATTTCCTACAGTCCAGAATTTAAAGGCTTAATGGGAAAAATAAATCATAAGAAGTGATTGCACATTATTAAATTATGAGTATAGAACTCAAATCATCCAAAGTAATAATGTGATATTTGTAACGTAAGGAAGATGTTGAGTTAATTCTCTTAATCAATCTATAACATAAAATGTTGGAATGCCTAAGTTACAAGGTCGTTTTTTATAAAACTGACCTATATGAGTTGGTAGTATGGCCACTTCCAAGATAAAGACTTTTCTTGGAAAAACTCATGAATACCAGGGTATAAGCATAATGCCATAAAATGTTCTGACTGTAAGAACCAAATGAAAATTAGATTGTTTATGCGTGTGATATATCCGGCTGATTATACAAGAAAATTAGTTCAAGAAGATGGATCACTAATGTTCTTTATCTACTTTGATGTATTGTCACTAAGTGAAGGTTTAATTCCTTAGGACACCTTCATTTATGCATACAACAATCAAGAAGTGCTCAAGATATATTTGGTATATATATCCTGTCTTTGGTTATCTGATTTAAAGTTAGCTCTATTTACCTTTATTTTGTAAATAGGGGAGGATTTTTGGATATTTTACAAAATAAATATTTATTTATTATTTATTACTTTAGTTAAAAGTTTTTACTTAACTTTTAAATGGTTCCTTTATAACATGGTTCCATGTCAAAACGTTTCGTTTGTCAATACTTGAACCTACAACCTTCTAGTCAAAAGTAATGAAATTTGAAAAGTATTGGAGGGAAACTATTCCCACCTAAAACTTGAAAGTGTTGTAAAAAGTTTATCCCACCTACATGTTTACAAGAAAATTTCCTATCATATATATACACTTGCCTCATATATTGTTTGGCTTGAAGGTAAAAACAATGCCCATAGCAGCTGTTTGCCGCCGCGGGATGTGCAAATGACTCAATTGGCGCTTTTAAGGTGCAGTTTGCACTTCGCATGTGTACATTGTCGCGAGGAGCTTAATGGGCCTTTCTTATTTGATCTAAGATAATCCAATCGGTTGACTAGTTGACTGGGCACGGATTGGCTTCACGCGTGTGCGCCGCAGGCCGGCATGTGTGCATTAGCCTCTAATCTTGCTTTATATCTTTATAGTCACCCATTACTCCCAACAATTTTTCCCTTCAGGATCCTCAATTATCTCCCATGTATTATTTTGCTCAAGGCGCAGTATAACTTCTTTCCATTGTAGCTGAGATAAAACATAAAAAACGGAACTAGGAAGGAGGGAATAGAACAAGAATAAGAAGGGAAGAGGACACAATATATGATAAAGTGTCTCGTACTCTTGCGTAAAGTAAAGGGGAGATCCAAGTCTTTAAACTAGAGAGGTGGTTCACTACTTTGTGGACCAACTTCAGCAGACGACTTTTGGTTTGAGGCTTGCGGGAGAGGATGATCTCCTTCTACTTCTGAACAAACAATTCTCTTTCCAAACTTATCAAATTTCTCTGCGACTTCTTCCCTTTGTTGGAGACTTGTATGTTTCTCAACTTTTACCTCCACATCATCTTTACCTTTACTTTCATTAGTAGGAAACAACAACAGAACAGCAATGCTCTCTTTTGTAGTACTCACTCCTTGAGGAGGGTGCTGAGATGGTGGATAGAATGGACAGGACTTGAAGGAAGTGATGTTCATAGTACAAAGTACTTCCCAGATGAAGGATACTTAATAAAAACTCATTTTACAGCTTTGCGTGATAATTTGTCCTGATGAATGGTTGGTATATAGGCAAAACAAATACAACAAAAAACACGAGGAACTGGGAAAAGACAATTTGTAGGACACAACAATTTATGAGGAGATTCATCATTTAAGACAGGAGTTGGTATTCAATTTATTTAGAAACTGGCAGTAAGAACCGCATCACCCTACAAACGTTTCAGAACATTCATAGAAAGAAGTAAAGCTCAAGAACTCAAGGAGGTGCTGATTTTTCCTTTCGGCCACTCATTTTACTATGGAGTGTATGGACAAGAGGTTTTCCACTCAATTCCATGAGTGCGAGGTTAAGATTGAAAGATGATATGAAGAGTACTCACCACCATCAAAGATAAGATTGAATCCAAAGCTGCTTTCCATCTCTATTTAGACTTCTTGATGTCCATTGAATTTTTTTACAAAAAATAGCTTAAGCTACCAACTCTATAGCTATAAATATCTCCTCTCATTCTTTCCGAAGGTACGAAGGATGCTTTCCACAAATATTTCCCTGAATGAGTCTTGTTGAGTGTTGACTTCACTGCCTATGCTGCAAAATGCTCAACAATTTTACCCAACAATAGTCCTTGTGATGGCAAAATACTGACATAGAACAGTCATGCAGTGTCAGTGGGAGGCGACTAGACAGGTCTGTTGATGTGTGATGCTTCTGAAAGGGTCTGAGAAGTTTGGAATTTAATTTGTAGGCATTTAAGCCAACTATTTGTTCTTCGATGGAATATGGTCTTTTCAATGAGGAGCTATAGGAATGGATATTCTTGCTAAACAACTTCTTGCTTGATAAACAACATAATTTGATTAGGCTAACCAATCAGGTTCTTACATTGACTGTTGAGTAAATACCATTTTCTATTTTATTATCATCTTTTTAGTACTAATTTTAAAATGCATCTCTTGATAATCATAAGCTTTCCTCTCTTTTTCATGATCATATTTTCCCTATTAAGCTGCATCCTAGAAATTTCTAATGAAATATGTTATCTGAAGTGCTCTATCTAGATTCCCTTCAAATATAAGTGAATATTAAGTTATCTGAATCTTTGACTGCCACCTTCACTATTCTTCAATTGTTGTTCTTTTGAGCATTTTTTTCTGAAAAATGTTTCTATATCTACAGTTGGAACGGGCTAGAAGACATGGCTTCAGCAGAAGCAATGCGCCTTTTTGTAAAAATCTTGGAGGTGCACACAGATTGAACACTTAGACTTATGTTGTGTGTATTCTAATTCTTTAAGTTAACTTATTAATTCTGCATCATTTGCTCCAATAGGAAGAAGATCCAGCTTGGTATTCTAGGGTACCAGAATTTGTCATTGAGCCTGTTTTAGATGTGGAAATGAATGTGAGTTTATTGAAATTAAATCTAACGCTGGAGTTTATTTCCTGCTTTCAATCATGAATTCCTTCCCATATCAGTATAATGTGTTTCACCATTAGTTTTCAAAATGTTACCTTCTAGTTATTTCCTAAGTATATGAGTACGCTATTCTCCATGAAAAGATGGCAGATGAAAAGCTCTATATAATCTCCCTATTAAAATTTTACTCTTATTTTCAATATAACTTTTATCTGTGTAATTTGTAAGTTGCATGAATTTAAACTGTTTCCATTGTTTGTGGTTAGTTGACAGAATCAGCACCAATAGAAAAATTTGGTTTAAATAAAATGGATACAATAATAAATATTTAGTTGAAAAAATGGTTATGACCTTATCCAGTGGGCTCTTCATATGCAAATTTGTTTCATTATTGCGGTGTTTCAATTTTGATTAACAGGGGAGTGTGCCCTTAGTGGTTTCTCGAGAACCATAAAGTAATTGACTAACCAACAGGGAATTGGCTCAGTGGCTAGGACCACAACTCAAGCAGTGGAGGTTCTAAGTTTGAATTCCACTCCTTGTTGATCACTCACCGGGATTTGTTCCTACTGACTGGTACGAGTGATGTGCGGGTGTTGCACGTACCTAGGGACTTAGTCGGGTGCTCTAAGAAGCCGGACACCCCGCTAACATAAGAAAAAGTGATCCCATTGGTGTTCAGTATTTTCTCTTCATGGCAGGCCATCGGCTTATTCAGGTTTTTGTTGAGGTGTGGCTTTCTTTTAGGTGGTTTAACTAATACTGATACCCTCTGTCCCCTATTCTCAAATTTTGCTGATATTGTTGGTTCTTATGTTCATCAAAGTGAGTTCAGTTTATGGTAAGTTACAGTTTATGTAACTTAGACACATTATTGTAGTGACATATACTCGAGGTGCGTGACATGGCAATTCACAGACACAAATGCTAATAAACTTTCATGCTATACCCATCGTAGTTACATAGCTTCATGCAAGACCCATCATAGTTACCTGGACACGTGGCACTTGTGCGAATTGCCAAGGTGTCACAAGTGTTTAACATGCTCGCGGACTTAGCCAAATCACATGGAGAAATGAACTAGGTGACATGGAGTAGAGAAAGGCCTTCTGATACCAAGATAAATTTGGGCATCCATATCCAAAACCAATTGGCTATGAGTGGCGGGGCGCAGGATCTTATAAGAGGAGGCAAAGCTATAATTACCCGATGTGGGACTAAGCTTCAACACACAAGACTGTAAAAAATAAAAATATAATATAATAAAAAATTAAAATTAAAATATACAGTATGATAACTGATTGGAGATCGTACATAATTTACTTAGAAACCTAGTTGATGAAAAGATGAAAAGTATACATAATGAATTCATGAGACCTAACTTAAAATAGTTCATATTATACCAAGATCCAAGTGTCTCCTATAAAATTTGATAAACTTTTCACAAAATTTTTCTTGAAATGACAACATTTTACGGTGCTGAAAGAAGACACAGTTTGATGGTATCAGGTAATATTAGTATTTTTTCATACATGTCCAGACGTTTCATATCAGTATGAGGCGTGTCTAAGTGCCACCAAGTGTCGACATGACAAACATCCCAAAAGTAGTAGTGTCTAGGTGACACTGTTGGAGGGCATTACAATGTGGCACCCAAGGGAGGTTCACATTTTGCGGGCATTATGCATGACGGTGCATATAGGTGGGACTGGGTTGAGGTTAAAGCATTCTTGGCTTGGGGTGTTGGTAACCCCCTCGGAAGTTGATGTGTTGACTAGATTTGGGCTCGATTGTGATGTGTCTAAGAAGAACATGGGAGGCACTTGTGGCAGGTTATCTAGACACACTTATAGCTTATGTGGGACATAATGGTGTACGTTGCTTGACGCAGAGGCATACACGGGGTGGGGGGGGGGGGGGGATGGGCTTGTGGCTCGACGGAGGTCATAGCCTCGAGCAATTGAGAAGTGTTGGTTGAGAAGGGCCTTTCACATGGTGGGCTCGATTTGGTAAGTAGATGTTGGTTGAGAAGGGCCATTCAACTGTGCAATATCCAAGAATCTACATCGATTTATCAACATAATCTGCTACCAAGCTGCTGCATACACAGCTACGAAAAACCAACCATCACCTGGCAATACTGCCAACTGATACACTGCTGTATACACAGCACTTAAAAAACTCCAGGAATCAGTAGTTTCCAGGAAAATAATGGGACAGGTAACCATAAAACACTCTGGTTCGAAGCAACAATGGCCTGTACAGCCCTTAAATGACAGACACCACTGGCTTCCATAACCACACTGTAACACATTACCTTTTGCCCACAAAACATAACCTCCATAAGCATTCACCATGCTGGGAGAGCGTGAGATACGAAACAGCATAACTATTTCAATTCCAATTTAACCCAGCAAGCATATATCCAAATGAAAAACCGATTCGGATTATAGAGCATCACTGCAGAAAAACAACCCAGATCTCAGGAATCTCGATTTTTATGAGATTCAGTAAAAACAGAGATGTAGCTGTATATTCAATAGATTTCTGTTAATACCCATTAAGGGATCAAACAACTACCATAGATCAGTTCCGGGGATCATTTTGATCCAAGCAGGGCACCTTGTACCACCAGATTCAGTCTCATGATTCACGAAGCTCAGGGATTGAATCCCTTGCACAAGCAAAACAACCTTCGAAAGACCTAGTTGTTTTCCTCAAATCCACTGGGCGCCAAAGGATAAAATACTCACCTATTAATTTCGATCAGATTGGTGTCTGAAAAATTTCCATATGAGGTCAAAGCTCTGATTAGTGCTGATGTCAGCATGTCGTTGCAACGGCGTCAATGTTCTGAGATCTGCCCTTGATCAAATAGCACATTAGGTTTTAGGTTTGGTTAGGGTTAGGTTAGAAGGGACTAATTCTAGCACACCCATCTTTAGTGTGGAGAGAGAGAGAGAGATTCTAGCACACCCATCTTTAGTGTGGAGGGAGGCCCACTAATTCTAGCACACTAATCTACAAAACGCAGTAAGTTCTACGAATACATTAAGTTATAACTAACAAAACCAACAAGTTAGATTATCGTATCTTGCTTAAAGGAGTAATTTTTTATTATATATTTAATATCTTCATCTACCCCAGGCGAACAGGGTTTTGCTCAACATTAGCGAACCGTGAATCCGAATTCAAATCAAGTGAACCAGTGACGTGTAACATTCGTTGGACATGCCCATTAGATACCTGAAACAACCCTTACGCAAAGGAATTTAATTATACAAGAACAAGGAATTAGGAGAAGGTGAAGACCAACAAGGGCTTGGATGGAAGTATTAACCTAGAGGATTGCAGAATGACAGAGACTTTAGCTCTAAACTCTATACAAAACTTAGTGGATAAATGCGACTTGCAAAGCCGACCGCAAATAGATGGGACAATCGATGATGATGATGATGAATTGTGTTAATTAAATTACCGAAGAAGCCCATTTGAGATTATTTTTGGACAATGGTTGAATTATATACTTGATTTGGTTCTCTATCATGCCAAACTTGACTAGAGTACTCTGAAGTTGTGTAAAACCGAGTGCCTTAATGAAAATATCCTTCAGCTGGGGCAGCATGGTTTAGGAGGACTACCATACACAACAATCACCTACAATAATCAAATCCTATGGAACGCCTTGAGCTTAGGGCCAGTGACTGGCTTTGTGGGAGATGCCGTAGTGTTAATTTTCGCCGGCGGTCCATTTGTCATCGCATTGGTTGCGAGGCCACCCGGGCTTAGGGCAAGAGTGTTGCACCCACCGACGATGGGATTTCGATGGAGAGGATTGGGAGGCATACCTTTTTAAGCAAGTCGCAATGGCGAGACATTGATCGGGGGTGGTCGATAGCCGCGCGGAAGAACAGACAGGTGATCACGTCCTCCGCGGTGACTTTCGATCACCGACCCAGTACGTCGTATGCCGGTGCTGTGAGTAAGTGCCGGGCCGGTTCATCGCCATGTGGGTCCCAAGCTAATGATGACCAATCTGGTCCCGGGTCACTAACCTTTGACCTCCTTCAATTGCGTTCTCTCGCTGCTAACCTTCGGTACTTCTGGGTGGTCATTACTACTAATAAAGATTGTTTATCATCGCTGTCTTTACATTGCTGGTTAATTACAACTGGGAATTTACAGCTAGACCTATGCTATCTACTATTTCTTCGTTTCGGTTCGGAGGAAGGTGCCTCGGTTCTTTGCCTTAAAAAGCGGTTCTACATCAACGGTTGCAGGGTGGACTGTCGACGGTGGGAGCCTTTGGTTGGAAAGATATGCGTTCAGGAGGAGAAAGAGGGGGTATGGTTGCACATCTCTGGGCTCCCGTTACACGCGTGGTCCCCGGAGGTACTCCTAGGGATTGGGAACCGATGTGGTTGGTTTGTTCGTGTTGATCGGCAATCCGCGGACCTCTGGGATACAACACATGCTCGCATTATCGTCGTTGTCGATTCGCTCGCTAGCATCCCCCGCACCATCGACCTGCTGATTGGCGGCCATCGATGTCAGCTCGTTGTAGAAATTGCGCGTATCGAGCGGATGGTCGTCGAGCATCAATCGATCGAATTTGGTTCGGGGCTCGTTTCCTTTGACGGTTGCCTCATAGATCGTCCAATAGTAGAAGTTCGGCCGGTGCAGGATCCAATCGGACATGGAGGGGCTTCGCCGAATCGGATACCGACGAGAGGTGCGCAGGGGTACTCGGCAACGCACTCGGCGCTCGACCGGGGCTTTCTCGGCTCTCCGACCTCGGCGACGGTTGCCGGTGTCAATTCCCGATTGCTTCGGCTCACTCATTCTTTGTCGTTTGAGGGTTTGGAGGTTGGCGGTGCGGTTGTGTCGACGGTGGATTGATCGGCGATGGACCTCGCACCCTCAAGCAGATCTACGGATCAGATCATTGCGTATGATGAGCCAAAGATGGTACACCTGCACATACAGAGGTTAGGTGAGATCAGGGGGTTGTCGGATGGGAAGGACGATGTTGGAAGGTGTACTTGGGATCCTATGGAGCACAAGGCCGCCGGTTTCCAGCTGCGGAAAGTTTCTTCTGTCCCCAAAAAGGTCTTTAGGGTTTATCGTAGAAGAAAGAAAGGGAGGGTTTTTGTCTCGGGGAGCGAGGGGGCCTGTGGGGATGACACATCGAGCTCCTCTAGAAAGCTCTCGAGCGTCTTCTGTGCTAGATTTGGGTTTTCATTGCGGGGTTTATAAGAGGGGGAGGTTGTATTCTGATTTTCAGATGGGGGCACGTGGCCCGATTACGTGTCGATCGGTGAAGCTATATTGGGATGAGACGAGGGGGGGGGGTCCGTGCTTAGGTCTAACGGGTTTCGGGCTTCCCAAGTGGGGGTGGGTTTCGTTGAGTTAATTCGATTCGCTTTCGGATCTCGAGGGTCGAGCCGATTCTGGGGATGGTATGCTAGGTCTTCGGTGCCGGTTGTGGGCTGACCTGGATGCTCACTTAATATTCTATTTTGAGGAAGGATGGAACCGCATGCTTATTTGCAGGCGAAGATTTACTTTAGATGGGGATTGTGGAACTCTGGAGCTCTTATGACGTGGAGGCTGCTCCCGAGGTGTTGTTGTCGGATCCGCAGATGAAGGGGTTTTTGATTTCTGATGTGCTTGATTCGTTGGAGCAGGTGGGGGAGACGTCGGACTCTCACTCTGATGATGGGGGGAATCATCGGGAGACGCGGTTGCAGCTGTTGGCTCTCTAAGAGACCTCTGTGGGTGCCGCTGTTTTGACTCTTGGGGAAGACTGCGAAACTGATAGGCTGATTGAAGTAGGGAGGAGTCTTGGCATGTCGTTTGTAGGATCGCAGGAGGAGCTGCGAGCGGTGTTTAGATCCGTTATTTCCTCTCGCCAAGATGTCAGGAGGAAGCGGCGGGGTGGTTCGCGGGAACTCGCGAGGTTGCAATGGGGTATGTCGGATGGGAGAGGAGTGGGGGTTTGTAATTGGGGTTTTCAGGTGGGCGGGCTTCAAAGGTTTTGATAATGAGGATGTTATCTTGGAATGTTAGAGGTATATGCTAACTTGGTGGTGGTCACACTCCAGGAGACCAAGTGGGGCTGTTGCGATCGGAGGAAGGTCAACTCGGTTCTGGGGGGGTTGGGTGGGACTGGGTCGGGGCTGACTCGGTTGGTGCCTCGGGGGGTATTTTAGTGGCTTGGAAAGCGGATTTCTTGGATAAAGAGGATGAGGAGGTGGGACTGTACTCGGTTTCGATAGTGTTGCGAAATAAGGTTTCAGGGACTCGGTGGGTGTTTGCGGGCATATATGGGTCGTTGGTGGATCATGAACGTGGCGACTACTGGTTTGAGTTGGCGGCTTTGGCGGCTAGGTGGAACCATCCTCTCTGCCTTGGGGGGATTTTAATGCTATTAGGTGGGAGTATGAGAAGAAGGGTGGACCACCTAATGCTGGGGTGATGCGGGACTTCAATTCCTTTATTTCTGACTGGAGGCTCATAGACGTTCCACTTTCGGGGGCACGTTTCACGTGGTCGAATCAGCAGGATAACCCATCGCTATCCAGATTGGACCGTTTTCTCGTGTCGATTGATTGGTTAGATGTGTTCCTAGGGGCGAGGTTGGAAGCTCTTGCTCGGCCGGTCTCCGACCACCGCCCTTTGCTTTGCACGTGTGACTCAAAAGGGATGGGGCCTATACCCTTTCGGTTTGAGAACCTGTGGTTGTTGGATGCGTCGTTCTGCGAAAATGTTCTGATGTGGTGGCGAGAAATAAGCTGCACGGGGAATGTTGCATACCGTTTTATCTCCAAACTACATTATTTGAAGGGGAGGATTAAGGGGTGGAATCGGGATGTGTTTGGGATGGTGTAGGCCAGGAAAGAGAGTCTACTTAATAGCCTGAAGAAATTCGATGATTTAGAAGAGGAGAGAAATCTGAATGGGGAGGAAAGAGAGGATCGATTGAGAAAAAAAATAGAGTTTGACAGCATTTGTAGGGCGGAGCAGGTCAGTTGGATGCAAAAAGCCAAGGTTAAATGGCTAAAGGAGGGGGATGCTAATACGAAGTACTTTCATATTGTGGCCAACGCTAGAGTCCAATCCAAGTATCTGGGGAGGGTAGTGGTAGATGGGATTGCGGTTGAGGGCGATGACCAGGTTAGGGAGCGAATTGTTGCTTTCTACAAATTCCTATATACGGATGAGGGCTTTAGGCGTCCGCAGTTGGATGGGGTGTCCTTCCAAACTATTTCGGTGGCGGAAAGGGAGGCGTTGGAACAGGTTTTCACGGAGGATGAGGTGTGGTATGCGATCAGATTTGGTGGATGGAATAAAGCACCAGGTCCTGACGGGTTCACTATGGAGTTTTTTCGGGCGTTTTGGGGGCTGATCAGGGCTGAGCTAATGGAGGTCATGTCGGAGTTTCACATTGATGGCTTCGTTGGGAGGGCGCTTGGTTCCACATTTATTACCCTCATCTCGAAATGCGAAGGTGCTGAAGATATCTTCGATTATCGGCCCATCAGTTTGACCAACTGTCTCTATAAGATTATGGCTAGAGTGCTTGCTAATAGATTAAAACCCTTGATGAGTAAAATTATTTCGGGGAATCAGGGAGCTTTTGTGCATGGTAGACAATTGGTGGATCTTGTTGCGGTGGCAAATGAGACCATCCATTCCGCTCACATTCAGCGACGTCCGGCGGTGGTTTGGAAGGTGGATATGGAAAAGGCGTATGACCGGGTCAGTTGGGAGGCTATTGATTACATGCTGGGAAGGATGGGATTTGGTGACATTTGGAGAAAATGGATGCGTGGTTGTTACTCTTCCGTGTGGTTCTCGGTAATGGTCAATGGCACTCCTGCAGGTTATTTCAAGAGTTCTCGGGGTATCTGGCAGGGGGACCCTCTATCTCCTTTCCTTTTCAATGTTGTGAGCGAGATGCTTTCTCGTTTGATCGATTAGGCCAGGGATCGTCAGATCATTTCCGGCATTCAGATGGGGACGCAGGGCAGGTGCATCATGCATCTGCAGTACGCGAACGATACTATTCTCTTTCGGTGGGCGGTGGCTTCTGAGCTCAGGGTGTTAGGGGATGTGTTGTTTGTGTATGAGGTTGTCTCGGGGCAGCGAAATAACCTCCTTAAATCCGCCATTACAGGGATTGGAGTTGGCGAGTACGACTTGGCGGCACTTGCTCTCTCGGCCAGTTGTCCGACTCAGCATTTGCCTATTACCTATCTCGGTCTCCCCTTGGGTATCAGGAAGCTTTCGGCCCGGGATTGGCAATAGGTCGTTCAGCGTTTTGAGCACCGTCTTGCCGCTTGGAAAGGTAAACTTTTGAGCAGCGCTGACAGATTGGTCCTGGTCAAGGTGGTTTTTTCTTCCATGACCATTTTCTATATGTCTATGTTTTACTGCCCGACGAAGGTGATTTGCTGCCTTGAGAGAATCCAGCGTTCCTTCTTGTGGGAGGGATCGGGCTTGGGACGAAGATATCATCTGGTAAATTGGGAGGTTTGTCAGTTGCCGGTGGCTTGTGGTGGACTGGGTATTCGCAATCTTAGGCAGGTCAACCGCGCACTTCTTGGGAAATGGTTCTGGAGAGCTGGTAGGGATGAGGAGAGGGAGGGGATTTGGAGAAAGGTGCTGGTTGAGAAGTATGGGCAGTCCTCTGGTGATTGGGGTATTTGTCTGACCACACGTAGAGGTTCTTCTGCATGGTGGAAAGGGCTGTGCGGGGTTTGGTCCAGCTTTGCAAGAGGATTGCGCTTTAGTTGGGGGTGCGGTACCAGAATTCGATTTTTGGAGGATGTCTGGCTGGCCTCCTACCCTCTTAAATCCAGCTTCCCTGGCATCTATGCATTATCGGTGAATCCGGGGGGAATGATAGATCAGTTTGTATCGCTTGTTAATGGGGCGGTGGTCCGGACTGTTCATATCCGCAGATCGTTGACTGATTGCGAGGCGACAGAGTTCTCTAATCTGCTTCAGCTGCTGTATGCGGAGCAGTGTAATCAGAGGGGGGCTGATCAGAGAGTGTGGGCTCCGAGTAGGGACGGCATTTTTACGGTCAAAAATTTTTATAAGTTGGAGACGCGGCGTCCACTTATTATGTTCGAGGGGCGATGGCTGTGGAAAGTTCCTATTCCTTATAAGATCAGGTTTTTCGTGTGGTCTCTTTGCAAGGATAGAATACTCACGCGGGATCAGCTTATTCGTAGGGGGAAAGATGTTGCGGCTACCTGTGTTATGTGTACCGACGGGGAGGAGACCGTGGCACACCTTTTCCTTCATTGCTGGATGGCAAGCGCAGTTTGGAATGTGGTCTTCAATTTTTTGGGCCTGAGTTGGGTTATGGCGGAGACCCCATATCAGCATCTTCTTAGTTAGGCTCCTGGGATGGGGGAAGCTGACAGATGGGCGCAGTGAAGTTTTGTGGTCTTCGCGGTTTATTTGTGTCTGTGGCTTGAGCGCAACTCCAGAGTTTTTGAGAATATTAGCAGGTCCACGGGGTTCATAGTCAAATCTGTCATGGACCTAGTTGGTTTTTGGGAGGGAGGAGTTGCAGATGGGAGAGGGCATCTTTCTATGGTGTGGGATCCGGGCTAGGTGTTGTCCGGTGCTGTGTTTCTTTCTCTTTTTCTTTTTTTGTTGTCGGGTTCCCCCGTTTCCTTTTGATCTTGTTGAGGTGTCTGTTGTATTGGGTTCTCAGCACCTTGCTGTGTTTCAATATGCTGCTTTTTACTGATTAAAAAATAAATAAATTTGGTTCTCTATCGGTGAAAGGAAAAACATGTAATGATGCTGAGGCTCTTGTCGAGAGCATTCAATCTATATGTGGTGTCCAAATAGCAATACGGGAAACAATGACATGACTCAATATTTCCTAAAAATCCAGCCTGCACAAACAAACAAATACAGTATAACTGTTTAAAACATGCCACTAAAAAAATTAAAGAAAAAATTAACCTAATACAATGTGATATGCTCAATTAAATCATAGAAGTATCTTAATTCCATGCTAAGTGGTATTTGTATTATACTGTAGCTTGCATGCATGCATGGCGGAGGATGGTGGCTGTTGGCATGGCCGTGCACATATTAATTTCAATCTGCCTGCCTGGGTGTGTTTTGAAATATTTAGTTGGTGTCTTTCAAAGTGTTGGATACAACTAGGAAAGCACCCCCATATTTATACAACCACTTGACAAATGGCTTTGAATATTTTTATCCAGGAAAATAAATCCAGACTCCAGTAAGTTGCTAATCTCATCAAGACTGAAAATAACATCGCTAATTAATATTTTCTTGCAGTATCAATGTATCATTTAACCTTGTTATTTGTATTTGCAAGAAATTTGATCACCCTATTTTTCTGCTTTTTTGTAGGATCCGAAACTGGAGTCAGACACTCCAAATGGAAACTCTTTTCCAGTGACAAAGAATATTTCTGCGGAAAATGGTAGTTTATTAGAGACCCAGGATAAAGATATTGTCATGGAGGGACTGGGCTCAGTCACTGTCTATGATCAATGGGTTTCACCTTCAACATCTGGCCAACGTCCAAAATCTCGATATGAGGTATCATTCCTATCTTGTGACCCCAAGTAGTGAGGTTGATATCATTCCTGTCCTTTAGAATGCCTTTTATCGTAAATAACTTCTGAATATCTTTTCAATCTTTATAGCATGGAGCAGCAATAATTCAAGATAAAATGTATATTTTTGGTGGAAACCACAATGGTCGTTACCTTAATGACCTTCAGGTATGCTGCCTCAGAGGTTGCCGGTAGGCATACTCCTAATGTTGTTTATATCTTTAGCGTATTTAATAGAAAAGCCAAAACCGGTATTTCAGAACTCAGTTTCAGTGGACTGGATGATCACCAAAATTGAGTCATAGCACCGATACTGAGTCTACTTCACTGAATTGCCGCACTAAAATGACCAAAACAACTTCGGCATTGATGCTTGTATCAGCCAAATCAACTGTGTGATTCAATCTACACAAATGTATTAGTCAATGCAGCCAATACATGTGTAGGACTGGGTTGAGTCCCTGTATATGTGAACTTACGTGAAAACAAGTTGACTCGGCCATAGGATTTGGCTTATATGTAACTCTATTGGCTGATTCAGGGGCTAAAAAGCGGTGTTAACTTGGTTGAATTGCATCGACTCAACCAGGTTGGACCCTTGGTGAAGTTTGTAGTTCCTTAAGAAATTATGCTAATTCAGTTTTTCTAGAGTAGACTAGATTAAAGTTGAGCAAAGTTTGAAAGTAATTTTATGTTCTCAATAATTGGTTGAATTTTGTTTTTTCTACATCTTTATATATTCACTGTATATTTCCTGATGAGTACTGGATTCCATTAATTGTTCTAGGCATCTAAGTGCGCCTATAAATGTATAGTTTTTTTTTTTCATTTTGGAGAATTTCAGGTTCTGGACTTGAGAAATTTGACTTGGTCCAAGGTAGATGCTAAGCCGGCGATCGAGTCTCTTGAATCATCATCCACAGTGCCTTTAGCTCCCTGTGCCGGTCATTCCTTGGTAATTTATCTGCCTTTTGTTTTTGGATTTCATGGAGCAAATTTAGTTCTGCAATGAATCAAGTCTTATGCCTATATTTGTGTAAATGAGTTTTTTTCAATTTTGGGACGTCTATTTGTTTATTTATTTTGCTATGCAGATAGCATGGGGAAATAAGATTCTTTCTATTGCTGGACATACAAAAGATCCTTCTGAGACTGTCACAGGTTAAGTTTTTTAGCTTTCCTTTTTAAGTGCTAATTTACTGTAATTGCATCTAAGTGTTTCCTTGTCTCATTTTTTTTTTTTTCATGACAGTTAAAGAATTTGATCTGCAAACTTGTACGTGGTCAAACTTAAAGACTTATGGAAAAGCACCGGTATATACTGACCCTATTTTTTCAGTAGTATTATCATAAATAGCCATTTATTACAGAAAATGACAAATAATACCTTCATATAGAAATATGGTGAGATTGGCTTTGCTTTATCCATAATGTGAAAATAAGAAATTTTATGAGATAATAAACGTTCAGGCTCTTTTTGTTTTGTTTGTGACCCTGTCAACTGCACTCAAGTGACAATTTGTCTATGACTTACACTGTTATCTATTTACTGCAATGACTTTCCTTGGTTTATTACTTGTGGAATAAAGCATTTGATAATGTACATAAATTTGTGCTTGTGTTGAGCATTTTATGCAGTGCCAGAATCTCAGACACAAACAGAAGTACTTTCTGTGAGTCACCTGACACTTCATACTAGGTTAGGTTTATATGTTATGCTAGTGACACCCCGATTTGAAATTTTGTAGCCAGGGGTGGATATCCGATTAATTCCTACAATATCTAGCGATTTTAAATCATAACCACACTGAAGATTGAACACCAATATTTTACGTGGAAAACCCTATCACTGGGAAAAACCTCAGATCCGAAGTCCTAGCAGACAAATCCACTATAGAAAAAACCATTACAAAGAGTTCCGAATGATTATTGACAATGCGCAATGTCGAATCAAACCTCTATGTAATCCAATGACCCATTGCAGACCGGCTCCATAGCTCCGAATTTGATCGTCCTATCCAATCGTTGATTCACACACAACGATCCAATAAATGATCACCACACTTCGGTCCACCCAAACTCCAAGGTCAAGTCAACCGTTGATCGACACACAAAGATCCAACCGGTGATCAACAGACACCGGCCCATTCAAACTCCATGAGCATTCGAACTGTTGATCCACACACAACAGTCCAACTGATGATCAACACACTGCTCCACCGAAAATCTAAGGGCAATAATCAACACCCAAAATCCATGGGCATTGAGTAAAGCATGAAAGAACGAAGAAAAATCCTTTGATTTTACAAATCACATCACTCTAAATTTTCGCTCAATTTCAAAGGGGTTGGAAATAAAAAACAATTTCAAACATGGGAAGCTGATCCAATATACTAAAAACTAAAGCATGAGATCATCTTCCCCAAAAGGTTGTAGGTTAAGAGCTCAAGAATTAGGGTTTTATGACTTTTATAGAAACAGTGGCGGTCGACATCAAAAGGTTCAGTGGTCAACCCCGAACAAGTTGGTGGTCGACCTAGACACCTATCGTGGTTGACCTTGAAACCAATCAACACATGGTTCTAAGAACCGTGCCCCAACTTTTGCACCCAAAAATGTTTTTAAAAACATTTAAAAGTTAAAATCATAGGGGCACATGGTATATGGGTGGACTCATGGTTGTCAACTCGTGAATAAGATCGTAAATCGATTTCCTGAAAGATTGAATCGAATCGTGAATCGTAAGATTCAATTGATTTTTTTGAAAAAAAATATATAAAAAATCTGAAAAATATGCCAACATATAAAATGGCGACCATTTCTAGCACATTTGAATCATTAAAATAAAAAAACTACATTCATTTAAATATTTGATCGTTTGCCCTTTGTATTTGTAACTTTGTAATTCAATAACAAATGCTTATCCATATCTACTATATGGATATCTCTATGAAGTTATAAAAAAAACCAAAAAAATCATAGAGAACTATCCAATGTCTACAAACAAAAAAAATATGTCCATCATCATTCTTCCTCCTCTTGATTCTCCATGGCATCGCCACCAACAATGTCATCGCCTCCGCCAACATCGTTTTCTTCGTCACTTTCCTTCTCCCTCATGGCCATTTTATCCTCTTCCTCCTCATCTGTAGAAGATATAAATTCTTCTTCTTCTACAACTTTCTCTTTTCCTTTACCCTTAGCAAAGGGTAAGCCTTCTTGGGCTTATAAAAATAAATATTTCAATTAGTAATACATTTTACATGCTTCTTTACGTCAAAATAATCATATACTATAAATTAATGCAAACTTATAAACTACCTCATTTTTTTCTTTTTTCCTTTGCTACTTTCTTCACCTTGGAGTTGATCTAAATCCTCAAATTTGAAGCATTCATTCATGTCTATCCAAGCATCATCAAGGATCAGACCTTCCTTCTCCGCGATCCAATCATTGTCGGACTCCATATCCGATGACAAATTGCCTCCAATTCTTTCTCTTTCCTTTTGGCGAACATCAAGTTGAAGATTGTATTACACAAAAACCAATGCGTTTAATCTTTTCTGCTCCAAACGATTTCTTCTTTTGGTGTGAACCTACATTAATTATAATTAAAAGAAAAGATATATTAAATATGAGATGCACAATGACAAATTGATAATCAAATAAAAATTTACGAACCTCTACCTTAAATAACATACTTGATCAAATACGCTCTAGTTGCGCTTACAACTGGTGGCACTGCAAGTCAAACTTAAACCCCAAATGGCAAGTCTCTGTAACTCGGGAGTCCCACTTCCATAGCTTTCCCACCATAAAGATATTATGATTCATAAAGAACAAAACTTATTATTTGGTACATAATATGAGAAATTGAGAATTAGACATTTGTAATTCACCTTGAGTGCCTCCCTCTTAGTCGACCCATATGCACAGCCCTGCATAGCTCAGGCACATGGCAACCTCGCCTTGGGTGACACACGGCATTGTCGGAGCAACGTCCTAGGCCCATCCTTTCAGGCCTAGGAGACTACTACGCACCTTCTAGTGTCCCAAGGCCCCCTTGTGTAGGGAAGTAGCTCCACAGCTCTCCTCCCCTATATATGGGTTAAACACCACCTCAAGCCAAATAGCAGGAGAACCTCAAATGTAATGGTTTGACATACTACCCATGACACACGACCCATGCAACACCAACACCTCCAAGTCAGCTTCCACGCCCATGCATGTCTAGTCGCCACACTAGCACACCACCTAGCTCAAGTAGCCATCTACGCCACATATAGGGACGATGCACGCGACGCAAGTCCTGCACGCCTCCGTGCTCGCGCATCACACACCTAGCTCCAAGGCTTGCACGCCTTCCTGCTAGCCATCCAACCATCTCCAAGGCCCCCACACCTTCCTATTGCTCCCCAGAAGATTGGCCTCGTCACATCTTCATCCACTCCATAATGTCAGCTTCCTCGTTGACGCAATACTTACAAGGAAATGACCACGCTACCGCCCAACCTAATAACGTCAACACACCCATGCTGACACCCAATATCTAGCCCCGAGGTCTGACACCTCGCTAGCGCAATCTTGGTCCCATCCGCATTTCACTCGACATGAAGCCAACTTCTCATACAAATAAGAAACACACTGATTCTTCACGTTGTCCCATACTAGTGCTATCCATCACCACATCATGCACCAAGCACACGACTCGCTCTAGTACCCCGACTTTTGTCTTCACCCAAGAGTCTGCCAACCAAATTCAGCTTTCGCAACACCCCGGTACCTCGAACCTGCCTTCACCCCTCTGTTTATCAAGCTCTCCTTCGGCTCAATCTAGCTCCAAGATCCCCTCACCCACCTTCCTGCTAGCTCACCTAGCATTACCCCATTGCGGTTCAATCTAGCCCTCTAGTCCCAAGGTCTCCCCCCCTTCACACTAGTTGTCCAGTGTTACCCCTTCTGGATCGATCTGGCTCTAATACCAACTGTCATGGGGCACAACCCAACACCGGCTATCACACCCATGCGGCGCCTCGCTGCCACTACAACAAGGCGAGCCTAACCCTCCATCAGCTTTGATACCCCGCCTAGAGGACGAGAACTCTCGTTCATGGTTACCTCCTTACCAAGGCCTACCATACCAACGCATCATGCCCCTTTTGACAAGCATGCCCGCACCTCCATGCCTCACTTGGCCTGCTCAAGCTTCACTATGTGCCACGCACTAGTACCTCATCTCGTAATAGTAGCATTCAGCTCCTCATGCCGTCCCATTCCAACATGTCTCGCCGTCATACTGAACCAAACCCACCATTGTGTGTGGCTCACGCGACCAACACATCAGCATTTGGCCCTCAGCTAACGTGCACCACATTGTCCCACGTAGTGCCTCTCTCTTAGCCGACTCATATGCACCGCCTCGCATTGCTCGGGCACATGGCAACCTCACCTTGGGTAACACACGGTATTGCCGAAGCAATGTCCTAGGCCCACTCTTTCAGGCCTAGGAAACCAATGTGCACCCTTTAGTGTCGCAAGGCCCCCATGTGTAGGGAAATAGCTCCACAGCTCTCTTCCCCTATATATGGGTTAAACACCATCTCAAGCCAGATAGTAGAACCTTAAATGTATTGGTTTGACATACTACCCATGGCACATGACCTCTGTCCATGGCACGCGACCGATGCAACACCAACACCTCTAAGTCAACTTCCCCGCCCACACGCGTCTAGTCGCCACATTAGCACAACACCTAGCTCGAGTAGCCGTCTATGCCACATATAGGGAGGACGCATGCGACTCAAGGCATGCACACTTCCGTGCTCGCGCATCACACACCTAGCTCCAAGGCCCGCACGCCTTCCTGCTAGCCAACCAACCAGCTCCAAGGTCCCCACGCCTTCTTGTTGCTACTCAGAGTATTGGCCCTGTCACAGGCCGCATGAAGAGGTCGATGCAGTTGTAAATTCTTTCTATCATTTATGATCTTCCAAAACATCTCGTACCTGTTCTTCACACCTCCAATTTTTTTTGCAATTTTTTCTTTGGCCCTATCCATGGCCTCATGTATGTAGCCCATTGCAGGATTAGTGTCACTATCTACCAATCTTTTTTTGATCCGTAAATGATAATATATTGAAAAACAACAAGATGCTGAGGGAACAATACAAAACCAAACAAAACAAAGAAGAAAGGAGACACAAAAAAAGGAGAAACACCCTACAACAAGACTGGAAAGACTTCCCCTTGACTGACATTAACCTGGGTCCCAGGGCCACGACTCTATCTTGGACTGGTCACTGTCCGTTGGATCCCATAGGCCTACCAAGTTCACAATGTCTTTGACAATGACCCCCACCGTTTTCGATTTTTGGTTGAAGATTCTCCTATTCCTCTCTTGCCAGAGGCACCAAATGACTGCGAAGAAAATCCCCTTCCACATCTTCCCACCTTGCCCTTCCAGTCTAACCGCATTCCAAGCCAAAAAATGCAGATAAGGTGTGGCTGGGAGGACCCAGCTCATATCAAACAATCTCAGCATAATACTCCAGATTTCGCATGCCGCCGCACAATGGAGGAAAAGGTGTGAGACAGACTCCTCACCCTGGGGGCACATGACGCACTGCTTGGTTTTAGCTTTCCCTCTCTGGATGAGTTGGTCCCACGTAAGAATTTTCTCCTTGAACACCGTCCACGAGAATAACTTAATTTTGAGCGGGATGGAAGCCTTCCACAGCGTTGCTCCTTGAAATCTGATAAGAGGCCTACGGTACAATAACTGGTAGTAGGATTTAATAGTGAACTTGCCATTTTTGCTTGGGGACCACAGCCGCTGATCCTGATTCTGGGGATTTCGCTACGTCTCATAGAGAGAATGAAGGAGTTTGGAGAATGCATCCTCTTCATCCGCCCTTAGATTCCTGCGTAAAGTGACTTCCCACTATCTACCAATCTTAATACCTTCACCAAGTATTGTAGACTTCAAAGAATATATAATTTCATCCCAAAAAGATAGATCGGCTAGAACAATAATTCTTACTTTTGTCTTATCTAGCTTTTTAGCGTAGGTGCTTGTTTCCCACTCTAACGATGTAGACATATTTCTAAGGCCCAAACGTTGCTCACTAATGCTTTTCAATGTGCGGTAACATGTTGCAAATCGTGTTACCGACGATCTTGTCAATTCCTTAGTTTTCGTAAATTTTCTCATTAAGTTTAAGACCCAAGAATGCTTGTACATGTAGAGTGTGATCACCTTAGCCTTAGCTACATTATTTTATGTGTAGGCAAGTCTCCTATATCGCTCAAAATTAAACCAAGCAATGCGCCGCACATATGCCCGCACTATTAGTCACTACTTAGAGAACGTTATCCTCGCCAACTTCTTCCACAGCCTCATCAGCCAGATCAAATAAATGCCGTGCGTTCTTAAAAATAGGTGAGGTATCAACGGAATTCAAAATTACAGTACTCTTGGGACTGTTTACCTAAAAGTTGGTGATGGGGCGTTGTTTTTAATTGGTCCAACCATCCGACATGATAGTGCAACCGAACTTCCTCCACTCAACTCTGTAGTCTATACAATTCCAATTTTGTTTGCACATTTGTTACATACTTCTTCAATAAGGTATTTCGGGCTTCGTGGTATGAAGGAAACTTCAATCCATTCCCAAAAACCCATATGATTTCCATCAATGATTTAAAAAATGGGCTTTTTACCAAGTTGAATGGTAAAGCGTTCGCATACAAAAAATGACATATTTCTAAGCATGCTTTCTCTTGATCTTCTTTTTTCCACATTTCATTTAGGGTAGATTGCTTCTTCCGCTTTGTAACAAAATCATCTTTCTTTTTCCCTTCTTCTGATTAGTGATTTGAACATCATCATTACCTCCGTCATCACCCCCCCTCCGATTGAACATGTCATTGGCTTCATCTTTATCAATTTTGCCTTCCAAAACCTTCTTAAACTTCAATGATACATTGGCCGGAACTTGTGTACATCCCTTTGCATCTTTTCCCATACTTGCAAGACGGTGTTTTATTTGGAAAACACGACCCCAATAACTGTTTTCACGATAATTACATCTCAGATGTTGCTTATTGCCTTCATATACTGGCCTACAGTGTTCCCATGTAGGATCTATGACTCTCGCCATCTTCAAATAAACAAACTGTAGACACAAAAGAGTATATTTTATGAGAATGAAAAAAAATTAGTAACATCATGATTGATACATTCATGCTTTTTATGAATTATGAGGATGGGAACAAAAAAAAGATTATTCATGCATTCATGTTTTTTATGATAGTAAAAAAAAACATAACATTCTTATTTTTTTATGAGAAGGTAAATAAAAAATAGTAGCATGATGTTTTTTATGATCATATAAAAAAAGAAATATTAAATACCTTTTGTGTGAAAGCATGATGTATACATGCTCTTTTTGTGAACGTAAATAAATACATCAATTAAAAAATATATATTAAATAGAATTAGATATAGCTTTAAATGTCCAAATTGTGATGGAGGCACCAATCCCTTGAAAAATGATATGGGGAAGTTCCTATTTTAGCATAGAAGATGAACAACAAAACGGATTCCGATTTCGTTGCAGGATGAAGAAGATATTAAGATTCTAAGATTTGCCTTAAAAAACCTGAAGAGATCAAATCTTTCTTAACTGAAGTGTTTAAAACACTTATGGGCAATAAAATAACCCAAAAGAGTTTTTAAACCTCTTTAGCGGTGTTTTTGTGAAGGAAAAAGCAAGAGTTTTTTGGCTCGATTGCAGGATGAAGAAGATATTCCGATTTAGGTGTGACTTACGGGACCCCATCGAATCATACGATTCAATGCTTTTTGGCTCGATTTGAGTGGTTTGCTATTCTGGCCTTGACTTGCATCATTAGGGGCACGAGTCGATTTGAATCGTACAATTCAAATCGTAAATCGGATCGATTTGACAACCATTTGGCTATGTATAATAGATCAAGGAAAACACACTCCATCTTGTCTAACACCTAATTAGGGAGATTCATCTTGATTTTGTCAAAGATCTGTGACAACAAGAGACCCTACACAATTAATCCTTCTTTTATACCTACTGAGAGGAGGGACACCAATCCAGCCTGGATGAAACTGGTGGCACTCTTTTAATCCGTATAAATCCGAAAGGGTCATGACACTCCAATTCGGCCTGGATGGAACTGATGACACTCTTTTAATCCTTAAAAATCCAAATGGGTTCAGCCTGGATGAAACTAGTGATGCTTTGTTAATCCTAATATATCCAAATGGATCATTCTAATCCTTGTTTTTCATGGGTGGTCACGGCTAAAAGCATTTCAGTCTGGATGAAACTGGTGATACTCTTTTAATCCTTATAAATCCAAGTGTGCCATTTTAATCCCTGCTTTTTCTAATCAAGGGATTGTCGAAATATCCTTGGTTGGTGAAAGAGATGTCGACTTTCTTTTACTTTTTGTTAAGTTTAGGACAATATCCTCATAGCCCTTTCAAACAAAAAACTATCTTCTCTTTAGAGCATGGGGTTAATTTCAACGATAAATTAATCAAACAAATGGAGTGGATTCCTTAGTCCATAGGCTGGATTTATCATTGCCTAAGTTGTTCATCTGATGTAATTATAGGTGCATATTCTTTTCGTCACTACAAACACCAATTATCATGGAAATAAAGCAAGTTGTACTAGATTCAGGAAATCATTTATAGAGGTGTGGGTGCCTGCATGTGATCTAAATTTATTTATTTATATTATTATTATTAGTAGTAGTAGTTTTTTTTTTGTGTGTTTGTTCGGCAGGGTGGGGGGAGAGAGGGGGGGGGGGAGGGTATGTCTACAAAAAAATTTCTTATATTCTATGAGTTTATTATTATGAATTTTAGTATTTCTTATATTTATGAATTCTTGAAGCACCAATTATATTTTTTCTGTCTTAAAATAGAAGGGTTGTTTGGAACCCTCTGTTCTTTCCCCTAGCTTCTTCTTGTGTTAAAAATATTTTGTAATCCCTTGGGTTTGCCTTGTAGGTATCTCGAGGGGGCCAGTCAGTTACCCTTGTTGGAATGAATTTAGTCATGTTTGGTGGTGAAGATGCAAAGAGATCACTTCTGAATGACTTGCACATTCTCGACTTGGAAACCATGACCTGGGATGAAATTGATGCAGTGTAAGAGGCTTCTTAGAAATATTTATGCCTCACCCCTTCCAAAAACTTCTTAATACCATTATTTTTTTAATATGTCAATTGGTTGAGAAATTTTGAACCGTTTATGAAAGTAATCAAAAGATAAGGCTTGAATACTATGACATCATTGCAAAAAGCCTTTCCACCACTGCCATCATCATGGCCTTGTCCAATCCATTTGGGGTCTGCTAGCCTTTCCACCACTGTGCAAGGCCCTTATTCTCAAATAATAAATTGTCCGTAAGATATTGAGATGTTGATAATACCTCTGTTGTTCTAGCTTCTACCGAATGTGGTAATACCTCATTTTACTGCCTTTAATTGTAGATGGTGATCTAGCCATATGTTTCTTTCGTTCAGTCTGAAAATTCGTTCATACCTCAAATGGGATTTTTGAAGAACAAAATTGCCATTGTATGATTGTCCAGTTGGTTCTGATTTTTATTTATAAAGGAACAGAATTTCAGGAAGTATAGAATAATCAGAAATGTTTTTCTGGAGTTCTAGCCTCAGAAGCAATCGTGGTAATATTTTTATATCTTTGGAACAAGAGGTGTCCAGACTAGGATTTTCTCTTAATAATCCTCAATATATTTGGAAATTAATTTCCCTCCATTATTTTTTAGGGGGGTACCTCCTTCTCCGAGATCTGATCATGCCGCTGCAGTACATGCAGAGCGGTACCTTCTGATATTTGGTGGAGGTTCACATGCTACATGCTTCAATGATCTCCATGTTCTTGACTTACAGAGTGTAAGATAACACACTATTACACAAATATTTGTTTATTAGTAATGTAGATGATGTATTTATCCACTGCTGTCAATTTTTTTTCCAGATGGAATGGTCGAGACCGACACAACAGGGTGAGATACCAACACCTAGAGCTGGGCATGCAGGTGTAACAGTAGGGGAAAACTGGTTTATTGCTGGTGGGGGAAATAATAAGAGTGGTATGTATTTTGAAGCTCGAGCTCTCTAAAATATGAATTTGGTTTGTAACTTGCCCCATACTTGTAGAGATATATTATTACTTATACTGGTTTTTGTGTAGCATTATAGGGTATGTGTATTGTAAGTGGAAACACTTGTTTTCCCTTTATTTGTTTCATCGTAATCTGTGCACTTTTAGATGACATATAATTCGTTAATGCATTGGGATGATCAGCCCTAATTTTCTCCATCTTCCTCTTTCTTCTTCTTCTTCTTCCTACTCACCTAACCATAGCCCTAATCACAAATCTAACTTGGTATCAGAACAGGTTCACGAACCAATTTTTTGTTGCCGTCATTGACACCATCACTGTGCTGATGTCATCGCTGACGCAGCATCGTCGGAGTAACCATGCCAGATCGGGGATTTGGACATAGGGTTTTGATCTGCTTAATTTTCCGAATTTATTTCCCTCCATGACCATCGGATTGTGAACATTTGAGGTCCTCATCCTTAAACCCCATCCTCCGTCTTCCTTCTCTAACCCGTCACCTTCTTCGCATTGAAACCTGTAAACAACAAATTTGCGTCGGATATAAATCTAACACAAATCAATCATAACAAATTTCCCCTCGCTAGGAGAGGGTTTTATTAAAATGGCGGACTTTACACTTCCGGGTATCGCAATCGATTCCCCGTTAATTACATCAAAATTGAATACCTCTGATTAAAAGCTACTAAAAAATAATAACGTAATTACATCTCTGAAATAAACAAAACTAAGATTCTAATTCTAAGTCTTCATCGACATCTTCAATCCGTCGTGAGATAGATGGATAGCAGACTATCTTCATCGGAGATTTGAGAAATATGAAATAGGGGACGACGGATGGGAGAACCCCTCCTCCAAAAGCCGAGTCCATTTGATCGAAAAGCATGAGTTATTACTGGAGCAAGAAACTCGTGGACGAGTCTTAAAACGAATTCTTGTTCTCTGGTCTCAAAAATGACTTCGAATACCAAATCCATTTTTCGGACAACTGATTATCAGAAGAATTATCACTTTCAGTGATAGAGTGTCTAATCATGAGTTAGATATCGTCAAATTCCTTAAAATTTGATGATCATAGATGATTTTATAACGATTTTACCGTTGGATTTGATTAATATCTTAAGATTTGGTCAATGCATAGTAAATCCACCGTTGGATCTCGTTACGATCTCATATTATGATCATTTGACTAAAAGTCAATGAATCCACCACTAAGTTTGATCAAAATCACAAGATCTGATCAATATGTAATAAATCCACCGTTAGATCTCATTACTATCTCACATTATGATCGTTTGACTAAAAGTCAACGAGTCCACTGTTGGATTTGACCATAATCACAAGATCTGATCAATATGTAATAAATCTATCGTTGGATCTCATTACGATCTCACATTATGATCGTTTGACTAGAAGTCAATGATTCCACCGTTGGATTTGACCATAATTACAAGATCTGGTCAATATATAATAAATCCACCGTTGGATCTCATTACGATCTCACATTATGATCGTTTGACTAGAATTCAATGATTCCACCGTTGGATTTGACCATAATCACAAGATCTGATCAATATGTAATAAATCCACCGTTGGATCTCATTACGATCTCACATTATGATTGTTTGACTAAAAGTCAATGATTCCACCATTAGATTTGACCATAATCACAAGATCTGGTCAATATATAATAAATCTACCGTTGAATCTCATTACGATCTCACATTATGATCGTTTGACTAGAATTCAATGATTCCACCGTTGGATTTGACCATAATCACAAGATCTGATCAATATATAATAAATCCACCGTTCGATCTCATTACGATCTCACATTATGATCGTTTGACTAAAAGTCAATGATTTCACCGTTGGATTTGACCATAATCGCTAGATCTGGTCAATATACAATAAATCTATTGTTGAATCTTATTATGATCTCTCATTATGATCGTTTGACTAAAAGTCAATAATTCCATCGTTGGATTTGACCAAATTCATAAGATCTAGTCAAAATGCAATAAATCCACCGTTGGATCTCATTATGATCGTTTGACTAAAAGTCAACGAGTCCACTGTGAAAGAATTTCCGATCTCGAGGTTAAGGTCCAAACCCTCATTTGAGGGAGTGATGATCCGAACCGCGAGGGAAACTTTAATTATTATAGGTGAATATTTTGGCTATTATAGTCCGAAATCATTCTTCGGGTTCGTGATTGCATTCGGGTTCGTGATTGCAACCCGTATGAGCATTGAATTTGTGGTTGCAATCCGAGTGTACTAGGAGTTATGCCCAGGGTCGTACCCACGTGGCTTAACTATTTCTAAGTACTCAAGAGATTGGGTACGAGTCGTAACGCGTAATCCAAAATTGTAACCATAAATCCCACTTAGGAGAAGCCGTAGCTCTTATCCTAAGCGTATCTCCTTTAGGTAAGGGCGGTAGCCTTTATCCTAAAAGTTTTAATCCTAACTTACTCCTCCCGTCCACTTTAAAAGAAAATAAAAAAAAGAAGAAAAGAATAGTTAGAATCTCGGAGATCACCCTAAAGTCTTCTTTAGAAGAGTCGGAGATATTTTCGGCAGAGCTCTCGTCTCAAAATTTTCGAATCCCTTGCAATGAGGACGGGTCTGCTATTTATAGATTTGTGGTAGCGGTTATAGAAGTTACGATCTTACGGTTCCGTAAGGTTTTCATGAAATGAACGGTTGAGAGAGCTGTGTAAGTTTTCGTCTTCATACGGATTGAGAAGATTCTTCTCACGTACGTCATTTTTTTCTCATAACCGCCTAGGTGGATAAGTATATTTTTTATCCACCTAGGGTTGATAAGTATATTTCTATCCACCTAAGGTAGATAAGTATTTTTCTATCCACCTAGGTGGATAAGTATTTTTCTATCCACTTAGGGTGGATGAGTATTATTTCTATCCACCTAGGGTGGATGAGTATATTTCTATCCACCTAAGTGGATAAGTATTTTTCTAGCCACCTAGGGTGGATAAGTATATTTCTATCCACCTAGGGTGGATAAGGATATTTCTATCCACCTAGATGGATAAGTATTTTTCTAGCCACCTAGGTGACTACGTATATTTTCTAGCCACCTAGGTGGATAAGTATTTTTCTATCCACCTAGGGTGGATAAGTATATTTCTATCCACCTAGGGTGGATACGTATTTTTTCTATTTAGGTGGATAAGTATATTTCTATCCACCTAGGGTGGATAAGTATTTTTCTAGCCAACTAGGCGACTACGTATATTTTCTAGCCACCTAGGTGGATAAGTATATTTCTATCCACCTAGGGTGGATAAATATTTTTTTTATCCACCTAGGGTGGATGAGTATATTTCTATCCACCTAGGGTGGATAAGTATTTTTCTAGCCACCTAGGTGACTACGTATATTTTCTAGCCACCTAGGTGGATAAGTATTTTTTCTATCCACCTAGACTGGATGAGTATTTTTTCTATCCACCTAGGGTGGATGAGTATATTTCTATCCACCTAGGTGACTACGTATATTTTTTAGCCACCTAGGTGGATAAGTATTTTTCTATCCACCTAAGGTGGATAAGTATATTTCTATCCACCTAGGGTGGATAAGTATTTTTCTAGCCACCTAGGTGACTACGTATATTTTCTAGTCACCTAGGTGGATAAGTATATTTCTATCCACCTAGGGTGGATAAGTATTTTTTCTATCCACCTAGGGTGGATGAGTATTTTTCTATCCACCTAGGTGGATAAGTATTTTTCTAGCCACCTAGGTGACTACGTATATTTTCTATCCACCTAGGTGGATAAGTATATTTCTATCCACCTAGGGTGGATGAGTATTTTTTCTATCCACCTAGGGTGGATGAGTATATTTCTATCTACCTAGGGTGGATGAATATTTTTCTATCCACCTAGGGTGAATAAGTATTTTTCTATCCACCTAGGTGGATAAGTATTTTTTCTAGCCAGCTAGGTGACTAAATATATTTTCCTAGCCACCTAGGTGGCTACGTATATTTTTCTAGTGGCTAATCATAGCTTAGCACTTTAAATCCTATTTAGATTAGGATTTGTTAAAAAAAAAAACTATAAATAGTCTCTTTCCCTAATTCCTTCTATCTGACTTTTAAGGCTAAGTGGAAGAAAAAAAAAAGGTTCTCAATTCCAAAATTTTCGAGTCAACAAAACCCTAACCAGTCACTTGTTCTTTTGACCAGAAACCCAAAAACCTTCCACCACCATCTCTTTACCCTGCCGGATCCCGCCAACCCTCTCCAAACTCTTAATCGTTTTTGGAATCACCGGAAATCATTAAAATCTTGTCAGAAACCTCTTACACCTCATCAGAAACCTCTACAAAGGTATTTTTATTGTTTGTGATGCACTAAGGCTTGTGTTAGCTGTTTTGTGGGGGTTTTCATCACCAATCGTACCGGCATCCATTTATCTCTGTTGGATTTGTCTGAGAATCGTTGGATTTCATCCGTCGGTCCCTTTATTACATTTTTTTTTATCGATGAATGCTTCAACTGATGACAAGTGATGGTATATACTGGTTGTGATGATGGACATGTTTGTTTCTTGTGGATTTTCGTATCAAGAATCTGGAGCGTGGCTATGCAGCGACATGTTTTGTTTTCAGATGTTAGTGGACTGAGTTACGGTTCAATCATTCATTGTTTAGTGTGCTTGTGTTAATTGTGATGAAAAAAAGGGTGACTTTGTTAATTGTGTTAATTCCTTGTGTGTAAGGAAAGTGGTGTTGAATCCTCCTTGTGGTTTGAAAAAAAGGGAGACTGTAATGGAAGACTCCAAGGCTAGTGTGAGGATAGCTCTGACGGGTCCCATGGTTTTCAAATTACCACCATGAATTTGACAACAAGAATTACCTGGCATGGTTGAGGTCGGCCTACATGGTTCTAAGGGCAAAGAAGAAATTAGGGTACATCAACGACTCTGTGGCCGAACCTGCAACTACGGATCCCGTGTATGGTGATTGGGAATCCGAGAGTTGGTATGTGATGACCCTATTGCTGCACTCAATGAAACCCGAGATCAGTCAATTCTTCATGAATTTTCCTACGGGCAAGGCATTATGGGAGGTTATCTCTAAAACTTATTCTCAACGACAAAACTTAGCTAAGATGATAAGTATTCTCCGTTAGGGAGAAAGGTCGTTGAGTGATTACAATACTCAAATGTGATCCTTATGGGATGAGTTGGCCTGGTAGGCTCGTACCGAGAAAGTGAACTGTGTAGTTCATGCATTGGCGAGGCACACAAGGCTGCTGAAAGAAAAAAGGTGCTTGATCTATTGAGGGGTGTAAATCCTAAGTACGAAGCCATCCGGGCTAATATTTTAGGTAGAGAGGAGTGTCCTCCACTTGGCTCAGTTTGGCACAACTTCAGCATGAAGAGAGTCGTCGAGAGTATATGCATGTTGGACTTAATAAGTTGTGGTCCTGAGAGGTTCACTCTCCCATCCTTCTCTAAGTTTCTTAGAGAGGGTGAACAATCTAGTAGTCGTGGTGGTAGAGGAGACTGTGGGGACTTACATGAAAAGAGAGAGACAAGCTCCATCGCACTAACTGTGGCTGAAAGGAACTCCGTATTGACACTTGTTGGGATCTCCATGGTAAGCCTAAGTTCCCCATGGCATGTCAGACCACTAGTGATGACATCATAAGACCTCCCGTTGTTCCTACTTCTACTCCTCAGATGCATTCACCATCCACTTATGGACCGATTACTCTCACTCAACTAGAGTATCAAGATCTTCAGAGCCTCCTTCAACATGCTGCGATATCTTTGGTTCGAGCCCCTAGCTCCTCCAGTTCCTCTCACTTGGCTAAGCCAGGTACCTATGGCTCTGCGCATGTTTGTTCTTCATCTTCATTTCCATGGATCATGGATTATGAGCAATAGATCACAGGATGGGTATCTCACATTTATTTCATTCTTGATAGTGGCCAGATTCGTGTCATCTATGAATCCCTTGTCCCTGTGCAAGGTAAAGGGACCATCCAACTTGGTAACCTTTGGATTCTACTTGTTCCAAAATGCCCTAAAATTTGTTATCTGTTAGTAGAATAACTAAACATCTTAACTGTTGCATAACATTTTATCTTTCCCGTTGCGTGTTTCAGGACCCGACTTCGGGGAGGACATTTGGTCATGGTCGTGAGGAGCATGATCTCTACACGTATGAGGTTCCTGCACTTGAGAAGATACATAGACCTATTGCTGCCAATAGCAGTTTGGAGGAGCTCCAGTTGTGGCATCCCAGATGTGGCCACTTACCTATTTCTCACCTACTTTTTCCAGAAAAATTTTAGACATTGTGTTGTCATCTTTCAAATGTGAAACTTGTTAGTTTGCTAAGCATCATCGAACTTCATATCCTGTTAGTGAAAGTAGCAGCAAAGTTCCATTTGAATTAAGCAGGAGTTAGCGAATACGGTTAATTGTGACAGCGAGAAATTTCCAATCAAGTACTTGGGACTGCCGCTTGGGCTCCGACACCCTACAGCTAGGGCATGAGATCCAGTTATTCAACGTTTCGAACAACGGCTGTCTACGTGGAAAGGAAAACTGCTAAGCAGTAGCGAACGTCTCGCCCTACTTAAAGCGGTCCTAGCTAGCCTACCCATTTTTTACATGTCTATGTTCAAATGCCCGGATGGAGTAATCAATCAGATTGAGCAAATTCAACGTAATTTTCTTTGGGAGGGGTCGGGCATGGACAAAAGATTCCATCTGATCAACTGGGACACATGTAAACTTTCGGTGAGTTGTGGGGGTCTGGGAATTCGCTGTTTGAGGTGTACCAACATAGCACTCCTTGGTAAATGGTTCTAGCGAGTGGGGATAGTGGAGGAAAGGGATAGCCTTTAGCGTAGGGTGTTAATTGAAAAATACGGACAATCCAATAGTAACCGGGGCATCAACACCTCGGTTAACAGAGGCACATCGGCCTGGTGGAAAACTATTTATGGTACATGGCCCCTTTACTCTAGAGGGATGCGATTCAGTTGGGGTTGTGGCACCCGAATTCACTTTTAGGAGGACAACTGGCTTGGTGGGGAGCCTCTCAAATTGACGTTCCCGAATATCAACTCTTTATCCCTGAACCCTCGTGGGCTGATTGACGATTTTGTCTCAAAAACTCCTGGAGGTAGACTGTGGGAAGTTAATACTCATAGAAATCTGAGAGGTAATGAGGAGGAATCATTCTCAAACCTGTTACACTTGCTCTACGAGCAGCATTAGAACCCTTAGAATCAGAAATAGTGGGTTCGGGCTCCTAGCAAAAATGGCACCTTCAGCGTCAAGACATACTACTGGATGTTGTCGCGTCGCCCGCTAATCAAATTTCAAGGAGCAGGGGTGTGGAAGGCTATCATCTCGCTCAAGGTCAAGTTTTTCGCGTGGACGTTATTCAAAGATAGAGTGCTAACGATGGATCAACTCATTCGGAGAGGGAAAGATATCTCTAATCACTGCGTCATGTGTCCTCAGGGAGAGGAGTCTGCCACTCATCTCTTCCTCCACTGTGGTGCGGCGTTCGAGATTTGGAGCATTATTCTAAACCTGTTTGGTATGAACTGGATCATTCCCGCCACGCCTAACCTCCATTATTTGGTGTGGGACGCGGTCAGATTGGAAGGTTAGATAGAGAAGCAGTGGACGGTGACGTTCTTCACTTTAATTTGGTGTATTTGGCGAGGGAGGAATATGAGGATTTTCGGGCAGAAAAGCAGTCCGGTGGGGATAATTTTGAAATCAGTCAAAGACATGGTCTATCTATGGGGCTCAACTGGCAGCGAGACGATCGAAGACGAATCATCACCCTGGGACCCTGGTTAAGGAGGGATTTGGTCGGGGGTTGCTCCTATCCTATGTGTCATTTTTGCCTTTTCTTTTTTCATGCTATACTGGTTTTTTTGGTGCCTTGCTTTTGGTCGTTCGGTTATTAATATTGTTCTTTCAACGCCTTGTTGGTTATCAATATAATTCCAAATTTCTGATATAAAAAAATAAATAATTCATTCTGATGTTTGGTGTCCACCTGTGGTATTTGTGCATAGTTTTAGATTTTTTGTTTCATTTATTGATGACTGCACTCGCTATTCTGTGATATACCTACTAAAGACCTAGGATGAAGTTTCCCCTATGTTTCCTAGCTTTCATAAGTTGGTTCAGACTCAATTTCATGCTCATGCCAAGGTTCTTCGGTCATATAATGGAGGGGAGATGCTTCTCACCATTTCCAATCGTACCTTTGTGATCATGGAATAGAGTGGCAGACCACCTAACCTTGTAACCCCAACAAAATGGGGTGTTTGAAAGGAAAAATCGTCATGTTCTTGAAGTTGCTCTCTCTTTTATTAGGAAGTGATGTCCCAAAGTATTTTTGGGGTGAGGCTATTCTCACTTCCATTTTTTTAATCAGTCACGTGTCTACTCTTATTCTAATTGCATGTCTCCGTACAAGTTGTTTCCTGATCGTCCATTATTCTCTACCCCTCCTCGTATTTTTGGGTAATTTTGTTTTGCCCATATTCCTATAGTAGATCGATCGAAACTTGATCCCAAAGCTACTTAGTATATGTATGTTCGGTACCCTCCTTGCCAAAGGGGTACAAGTGTTATGATCCCAGTTCAAAAAAGGCTTGTCACTATGGATGTAACTTTCTGGGAAGACCCTCCCTTCCATAACCTTCAAGGGGAGGAAATTCAGTGCCTTGTTTCTAGTGCCCCGTCTCAGCCAAAGTGGAAGGAAGCCATGTTACAAGAAATGAAAGCCTTGGAGTCGAGCAATACCTGAGAGGTTGTGGACCTTCCTACAGGTAAAAAGTTTGTTGGCTGGAAATGAGTTTATACTGTGAAGTATATACCTGATTGTGTTGTGGAGAGGTATAAAGCACGCCTTGTACAAAGTGGTTTACGTAGACCCAAGGAGTTGATATATAAGAGACATTTGCACTAGTTGCAAAGTCCAACACTATCCGTATTCTACTATCTCTTGCAGCTCATAGGCAATGGTCATTGTGTTAGCTAGATGTGAAGATTGCCTTCCTTCATGGAGTTTTGAAAGAAGAGGTCTACATGGCACTACCACCTGGATTTATAAAACAAGGGGTGTCAGAAAAAGTCTACAGGTTGAAGAAATTGATCGATGGGTTGAAACAGTCGCCTAGAGTTTGGTTTTAGAAGTTTAGTGAGGCTATCCTAAGTATTGGCTGCGAAAGAAGTCACTATGATCACACTCTCTTGTGAAGAGGGCAGTTCATGTTACTTTAGTGCTGGTATATATGAATGACATTATTGTTATTGGTGATGACAGTGATGAGATACTCCAATTGAAAGGGTATCTAAACAAAGTATTTGAAATTAAAGATTTGGGCCCCTGAAATACTTTCTTGGGATCGAGGTTGCTAGATCCAAGAGAGGTAGAGAGGTGTTGCATTCTCTCAGAGAAAGACACACTTGATGTACTTAGGAATAGAAGGATGTTAGGGTGTAAGCTTGCTACACTCATTGAATCATAGACTCTGAGGAAGTGAAGAAGAACCACTCAAGAATATCCAATATCCGATGTATCAAAAAATTATTGGCAAGTTGATTTATTTCACTCTGACAAGGCTTGACATAACATATGTTGTTATTGTTGTCAACCACTATATGCACTCTCCTAGAAATATTCATCTTGATGACGTCTATAAAATATCAAGTTACTTGAGTGGCAGTCTAGGAATTGGGCTCCTATATGAAGATCATGGGAACCTTGACGGGCAAGTTCTGTTGATAATAGGAGATCTACAACGGGTTACTGTACTTTCCTGGGTGGAAACCTTGTCACTTTGAAGTAAGGGTGGCAACGGGACAGGCTCGAACCGAGCCTTATTAAAAAATGACAAAAATCTAAGCCCAAGCCCACCCATTGTCACCGTTACTTTGAAGTCTAAGAAGCAGCACGTGATTTCCAACTCTAGTGCCGAAGGTGAATATAGAGCCATGTCTCAAGGTACAAGGAAAGGAATGTGGTTAAGACATTCTTCCCGACCTTGGAGTTGAGGTTAGAGTTCCAATGACCTTGTATGGTGACAATGAAGATGTTCATCACATTGTTGAGAATCTTCTGTACTATGAGAGGATCAAGCATATAGCGGTTGGTTGTCACTTCATTCGCGAGAAGGTCGAGTTCAAAGAAGTATGCATTCCTCAAGTTTGATTCAAAAATCAGTTGGTTTTATTTTATTTTATTTATTTATTTTATTGGTAAAGGTACGACAAATATATTAAAGAGAACCAACGAGGAGCTGGAAATCGTACATCGAACCTGACGAAAGCCACTGAAATAGAAGGGAAACAACAAAAAGTAGCCAAAAAACTAACAAGAGCAGAAAAATACTCAAAACAAAGACCTCCACGAAGCTTTCCGAAGAATATCGAGAGGTCGGGGAAGGGACCTGAGGGTGCCGAGGGCTCTACCCAGGATCAAAGTTCTCAAGAGTCAAGACCCACCAAGGCCCCTTCCTTGTCCAACACCATCCAGGAGCACATGAGCTCCACATCATTTTAAGAATCATCCCGATCGGGCGACGTTTCTTGCGGAAGATGCACACATTTCGCTCCAACCAAATGCCCCAAAGGACCGCAAATAGAGCAACCCTCCAAAAAACTCCTGCATGCCCTCCCAACTTAGTACCAAACCAGGAAGTGAGAAGGCTAGGGATAGAATTTGGGAAGACTCATGCCATGTCAAACAACTTGAGGATAACTCCCCAAATCTCTCACGTCACCCAACAGTGGAAAACGAGATATGAAGCCGACTCTTCAGAATGAAGATACATAGAACATCGGCTGGGCAAGTCCTTACCTCTTCTAACTATTCCACAGTGAGGATTTGTCCCTTAACGACTGTCCATGGAAAAAACCTCACCTTGGGGAGGGGGGGATCAGAGCTTTCCATAACTTGGCCCAATCACACCAATAGAGGGGACAACTAGCCAACATCTGGTAGAAAAACTTAACGGAGTAAGACTCGCACTTGTTAGCCATCCAGACTCTCTCATCTATTCTACTCATGGATCAAAATCTCGGAAAATTGATACGTATCGTCCAACTCCAAAACCGATACGTACTGGACGATACGTATCGGTTCCGGACGATACTTTCTATGGCAAAAAAAATAAAATCAAACAAACAAAACGATAATTTGAAATTATCGGACGATACATTGGACGATACAAACGATACGAATGATAATGTGTGATAATTTGACTGTTTTTTAAGGGGCCTGAGAAAAAACCATATTTATCGTATCGTCCAAGTCCAAAACCGATACGTATAGGTATTAGACGATATTTTGATCCATGATTCTACTGTGATTTTTGTCGGTGTGGTATAAAAGAGACAACAAATCCTAGAAGGAAATAAGCTCTTCCTCTCTGAGATGTCTTCTTGTATACAAATTCCAAGAGGCCTCTCCCCCGTAAGCCGAAAAAAGATCAGCCACTGAGGAACAAAATTAATCGAGATGGAGTAAATGACAACAAACCTCTCCTTTAACGACTGTAGCTCGATCCAAATATCATCCCAAAATCTAATCCTGAACCCCTCACCCCAGCTGAAGTGAATTCCCCTAGAGTAGAACTTCCAGGTGGAGCAAATACCTTTTCACCAAGCTGAAAATTGTCTATTAACAGTGACGTTGATTCCCCAATATCCGTCCATCCAACCATATTTATCCACCTGAACAGATACCCAAAGACTATTCCTTTATATAGCAGTCTCAACTCGCGAAAACCACTTGCCCAACATCACGATATTGACCAACTGCAAGCTACGTATACCCAACCCCCCACTGCAAATCGGGAATTGGCAAACCTCCTAGCTGACAATATGGTATTTCCTATTAAGCCCCGAGCCTTCCCATAGGAAATTCCGCTTTGTCTGCTCCAATCACAGGATAAACTGCCTTGGGACATAAAAAAATGGGCATGAAGGAGATAAGCAAACTCGACAAAACCGTCTTCACTAAGAGCAACCTACCCCCAATAGTTAAAAGCTTGCCTTTCCATGAAACCATCTGCCTTTCGAATATATCGATCACCGGATCCCAAGCACCGACACTTGGCTTGCTAATACCAAGTGGTAGCTCCAAATAAGTGATAGGGAGCTGCTCAATAACCCCATCCACCTCCTCGGCCAGTGAGGATAAGAGCAAAGGATCCACACCGATGTCAGTCACAGTGGATTTGTGGAGGTTAACTTGTTGGCCCGAGACCGCCTCATAAACTGTAAGTGTGTTCGCCAATGTCGCTGAATCCGCCTTGCAGAAGATCACCGTATCATCGGAGTACTGCAGGTGCGTAACCCTCCGCTCAAAATTCCCCGCCCCGACACTCGAAATATGATTGACAGACCGGGAGCGGCGTAATAGACTGTCCAGAGCTTCTCCCACCATATTAAATAGGAAAGGAGATAAAGGTCTCTTTGCCTGAGCCCTCGAGAATTTTTTAAGTAACCAGCTGGCGACCTATTTACGATTACTGAAAACCAAGCAGTTGAGTAGCAGGCGCACATTCATTTTCTCCACCTATCACCAAAACCAAATCTTTGAAGCATCTAGCCCAAACAATCCCAACTTACTTTATCGTAGGCTTTTCCCATGCCCACCTTCCAAATAACAGTCAGGGCTCTACTTCGGTGAGCGGAGTGAACCACCTCATGTGCTACAGCCACCGAATCTATAAGCTGCCTTCTTTTCACGAAAGCTCCTTGATTCTCGGAAATCAGCCCACCCATAAGGGGCTTGAGCCGATTAGTAAGCACCTTTGACACAATTTTATACAAACAGCTAAGGAGATTAATAGGGCGTAAATCTTTGAGGTCCTTCGGAATAAGCGATAAGGTGGAGTTTAGACTTCTACCAATGTAGGCCTTTTAGTGGAACTCCGTAAAGAAATCCATGAGGTTGATCTTGAGCAGGGACCAAAAATGTCTAAATATTTCCAATGTAAAACCATCGGGCCCCGGAGCTTTATTTTTCCCACTATATTTGATAGCAGACTAGATCTCGCTTTCCTCAAAGAATCTTTCAAAACCAAAACCCAATCTTTCGTCGAGAGAGAAGCAAACTGAAGTCCATCCAATTGAGGACGAGTTCAACCCTCATCCGAGTACAACCTTTGATAGAAACCAACAACCTCACAGAATCTGTTGCTGGTCCACAAAAACAGAGCAGTCAATAGAGACTCCCCAATAAATTCCTATTCCCCCTAGCGTTGGCCACCGAGTGGAAGTACTTTGTGTTATTGTCCCCGACTTTTAGCCAGTGCACCTTGGATTTCTACTTCCAACATACCTCTTCCTTTAAACATTTATCATTAAAATCCATCTTAGCTTTGAGCCTTTCCTCCCTTTTGGAATCCAACAGACTTCTAGGTTCTTCAATCACATCGAGCACCCTTAGCTTTTCCAAAAGCGTCTCCTTCGAGACATGCACAAGGTCGTAGACTTCCCTGTTCCAGTCCCTAATCCGATTCTTCAAATGCCTCAACTTAGAGATAAGCTGAAAGGCAGTAGAACCAAGCAGAGAGATATCAGCCCACCAATGCGAAACCAAGGCCTTAAAGCCCTCTATTTAGTACCCACATGTTCTCAAATCGAAAGGGGGAAGGGCCCTTCCCCAACGAGTCACAGTGGAGAAGTGGCCAGTAATCCGAAACAGCTCTAGCAAACCCGTGAAGGGAAGCGTTGGGGAAGAGATCGATCCACTCTGATGAGCAGAGAAAACAATCAAGGCGGCATAATGTCGGTGTGTCTTGAAGGCTGAACCATGTAAAACCACTCCCTGCAACGACACATCAGAGTGCTCCCAATCCTGGATGAAGGCAATCAGGCATTGCATTGGCCCTCGATCCAATGGTCCCCCTATCGTCTCATGGGGCCACCTGATGGCGTTGAAATCCCTGCCCAAGCAAATCGGGAAATCCCACCTAGCAGTCACTCCAGCCAATTCAAACCAGAAATCATCCCTCTCGCTGTCCTCCGACGGGCCATACACACCCGAGAAGGTCCAAAGCTTTCCATTATCCTTATTTTTGAGAACCACAGTGGCAAAGAAACAGCCCGCCTCCTCGTCCACTTTATGGAATAAAGTAGAGTCCCAAGCAACGAGGATACCACCCGAAGCGCCGATCGAATCGACTCCAATCCAATCCCAATGGTTGCCCCCTAGGATAGAGGAAACCTTAAAACAATCACAACACCCCATTTGGTTTTGTGAAGAGTAATAATCGAAGGCTTGTGCATTTCGATGACTCACTTTTGCCCCGGCCCATTTCTTCGCATCGCAACTACCCAAATGTTCCAAGAGAGCATCTTCAGATAGAGATCCTGCCCAAAATTGAGGGAATAAAAAACTCAGACCCGGATCACCTGCCATCAGACATACGCCATTCCAATCTAGCTAGTTCTCTAGATTTGGTTCTCCTTCTTTTGTCCTCCGACTTAGAGCTTCGATTCGAGAGAATATCCTTAAACGCCTTTCGGATGTCCTCATCAGAACCCTGGAACGACATACCATGCTCTCTGCCAAAATGAATTAACTTCTGTAGAGCCTCTAACTCCGCGTTGTTGCAGGTAGAATAGGTCATCTGTGAGGGGGAAGAAGCAGAGCAGGAACCCCTGCGAGGACGAAAGGAGCACTGAACCCAAGTGTCAGTCTAATTGCGCGGGAGAGATTTGATCGGAAGAAGAAGACTCAGTATTACACTCCTATGAGGAGTTCGTGGAAGAGGAAGACGTCGAAACAGAAGAGGCGTTTAGTAGTCGAGACGTCGAGGCCTTACCGGAAGAAAAGCGTGAGTCCTCACCCAAAGGAGAAAAATCCAAAAGCCTTAAAGTGACCCAATGCAGCAAATGGAACCGACCTGGAATCAGAAACAAAATCCAGACCCAACTTCCGTTTTGGACTGGCAGTCCACGGGTCCATGAAGACATAATGCATTTGGCCCGCTACATCAAGTAGGCCGCTCCAAGCCCCGGCAGTGGCCCAAAGGGAGGACAGCTGTCCTCCACCAGCTCCAGAAAAGAAGGCTGTCTTCATACGCCAGAGAAAACCGCTTTCCAGGGGTGATATCCGTGGGCTGCAGAGAAAAACCGCCCTCAGCATTAGTTGTAAACCAAACCCTCCCTCCACGTGTCAATGTGCGATGCCTCGCAAGGTACCTTTGTGCCAACGACGTAACCAAAACCACCTAGGAAATATGTTCACCGGAAACCACTTCGGGGGAGCCATCGAGGCCACCAGAGGTGGAGCTAACGCCATGTGTCCTCAAAATGCCACGTGTACCCTCTTCCAGCATCAGATCCTCCCTATCGAGAACATCCTCTTCCATAAAACCAGCCTTCCAGGTTAGCTACTCCTCCATGTTACTTTTGAGATTCAAAAAACTACCCGTTGTAAAGTCCATGTCTGAAATCGAAGCCGTCTGGATCGTAGACCAAATAGACGAAGGAAGATTAAGCGAAGGATTCCGCTCCTCGGAGCCCTTCGATCCTCTGATTTGCTCGATTCAAGCCATGGAAAGCCCCAACAGTTTGAGATCCAAAACCAGATTTGTGACAACGTGGCACTGATCCAATGGTGAGAGATCTGCCTCCACCGACACTGCCAAAGCCTTGCCTCTGCCCTGTGCCATATCAAAAGACCAAATGCCGAGAAGACTCCGAGGGCTTGCCGAAAAGGAATCGAACTCATCGGACTAGGATCCGATCTCCCTTTTCTCGAACTTCGTCGCCACCCCACCTCCAAGACCATGGCCTCCAAAGGAAAAGACAACGCAATCCGTCGGGGACATGGCAGGCCGCCGATGCTCTGATACCGGTGTGGGCACATTGCCCTCCGAGCACTCTCCCCTTGTCATCCCCACCATCACCTTGTGCAGTCCACCCCATCTCGGACTGGTTTGACGCTCGTCGGGACTTTTTCGCCGGGACAATCGAGTACGCCTTCCTCACCTCCTACGGACCGCACCAGTTCATTCTCTGCATGCCTCGGGAAGAGAGCCCTCTCACCCAACTCCACTTCTATGAAGACCCAAAATGCCCTGGCCATTTATCCAAACTCGAAAAACCCTGGGAATGGACTCCCACCGATCGTTGGCGATGAGGATATGAGCGAATTTGGTGTCCCACAAGTCATCGGTACTCCGGTCAACCAAGATGAAAGATCCACATCTCTCTCCAATACCCTTCAGGATCTTGGCGATCCAAGCGTGTAGAGGAAGACTGTAAAGCCGAAGCTAGACACCTCCTTCCATTTTTTGCAGCTCAAACTCCCCAGCTCTGACGCCCCACCAACAGCACTGCACTGGAACTCCGTCCATGAAGAGGACTTTTTTGCCATAGATCTCATTTGCCACCATTATAGGAGAGCATCTTGGTAGGATTTTAGCCGTAGAAAATCTAGAAAGAGTTGACTGCTCAAAAAAGCCCCACCGTGTATGTAACCATTTGTAAATAGTAATGGGAAGGAGGGCATCATTCCCGGTAGAAAGAATAACCCAGAAACAAGGGAGATTCTTAGATAATGCATCATAATGGTATTAATGAAATTCAGGTCCACGTGGTCCCCACCAGTAACATATTCTTCGTTAAGCCTCTTTCTTGGGGAATGTAGGCGGACGTCAACTCCCAGAGGTCAGACGTCAGCTCCCATCGGCCACAGTGGGCCATCCGAAACCACCTCAGTGAAGGACGCCCCCTGACGGCATTTTCTTGTATTCCTCGGTTTGTGGCCCAAACCCTACTGCACCAAACCCGAGGCACCTCGGAATCGTTTTCCGGCTAAAGACCACCCACGGAAGTTAACGTTACGACAAGTCCCACAAATCCAGTTACCAGCCCTCAAGACCAACGCAAACGCCATTTTTTGCTGCTCCCTAAAATAAGTATGAGGAAAGTTGAGCTCATGAAGGAAAGCGCAAACTATAGCAAATCACGTGTCAAGGGCCATGAGTTGTCAGTTGGGAAATGTTCTCACTAAGGTCATGAGTGGGAATCATCTTTTTGATATTACTAGCAAGTAAGGCATGATAGATATGTATGGCACCAACTTGAGGGGATAGAGATATATTTTGCTATTGTAGGTGTGCGCGTAGCATTATTGGTTGTGTTGTAAGTGGATAAACTTGTTTTCCCTTTATTTGTTATCCTTACTACTGGATAAACTTGTTTTCTCTTTATTTGTTATCCTTACTACTGGATAAACTTGTTTTCCTTTTTTTTGTTATCCTTACTACTGGAGGTGTGTGTGTAGCATTATTGGTTGTGTTGTAAGTGGAAAAACTTGTCTTCCCTTTATTTGTTATCCTCGTAATCCGAGCACTGTAAGATGATATACAAATCATCAATCCATTGGGAAGAGTGTAAAACATCCTAATTTTCTCCATCCTCCCCTTTCTCGTAGTCACCAAGCTCCTTCCATATGCTCTGTTGGGTACTATGGTACTCCCCATCGATAAATCCCTTTGTTGCACTCAATAATCATTTGCTTGAGTTGGCAGATGCGAGTATCATGTTCAGATGGGACAAAGGTATCAGACAACTTGCCCCAAAGGGTGGCCACAGAGTCATAGAACATGAATCTTCTGTAAATCGAAAGGTCTATTAAATCTAAAAAGCCAAAAGAATTATAGCGCTGTCTGCATCATGTTTTTCAGTGTCTACAGTATTCATTCCATCTTGTACATTTAGGCCAGGAATTATACCAGAGAGAATTCCCATCTTCATTCTATCTTGTACATTTAGCGTAATGGCCCGTTTCCATTCCAAGTATTTTGTAGAATTCAATTTGGTAGAGGTGATACTAGTGGGCAGATGGTTAGAGCTCATTGAAGTCCTTTCAAGAAACACTTGATAGATGAACACTGACAGTTGCTACAATACCACCCAAGTGGCAGCAACACCCAGACTAAGACAGCAGTTATATGAAATAGAGCAGCATGCAAACATTCTGTACAGAGAGGGCATGTTATCAAACATGGTCAGATTCAACAATGATCCATAATCTCAAAAATAAAAAAAAATACAATTAATACGAAAGGGCAATACTAGCAGTCCTCGGCAGTGGTAGAAATTCATCGGCTGAAATGCAAAACCAGCAGAAAAGCTAAAGACAACATTCTGTAAACAAATCCAGCATAGCAGGAAAACACAGACGATAAATAGCAGGGACAAGATCACACAAATCTCTCTCAATCCTCAACTAAATCCAGAATGACTTGTTCCTATAGTTTGATAAGGGAAATTCGATGCCCAACCCACCTTCTGACCTAATCCCCTGGCCTTGCATAAAACTGCTCTCAAAATTGAGAGTCTGGGCGAGAAACCCAGCTCAGAAAAATCCTTTCGAAAATGCCTTTTATGGAGGTTTATGCTAGTGGTTTTAGAGTTGGAAAGGTGGTATTAGAGTTGGAATGTGATATTAGGTTTAATAGAAAGAAAGAGAAGAATAATAGTAAGGAAGGAGTCATAGAAGTGCTTAGTGAGTAGAGAGCCCCTCACCCGCATTTATATAAGTAGGAAAAAAGTTAATACACCTCCAAAGATACTAAATGCTTAGTGAGTAGAGAGTCCCTCACTGCCATTTATATTAAGTGGGAAAATATATACACCCTCAAAGATACTACACACACCCCATACACGATAGTAGAACACAAAACATTACGCGCATAATTACAGTTTAGTATATCAAGAATAATTTCCCAAGCTAGTTCGTGGGAATTTTGGCCAGTCTTGTTGTGTTGTTATGCCACACAGTTTCAGGACGGATTTAGAGGAGTCACATCAATGTTTCCGACTTTTTCTTTCTTTCTTAAATAACGGGGTATCCGACCTCTTAGAGCTCCCGCCTAAGTTTCCGGTACGTGTGACACCTGCACGTACCAGTCAGTAGGAATAAATCCCTGCAATTGGCCAACAAGGGGTTTTAGTTTTCCTTACAAATTGAATAGTATCTTGTACTTTTTCCTAAAAAAGTAAGGGACATATATCTATATATATATATATATATATATGTATATATGTATGTATGTATGTATGTATAAAGTAAATCTCTACCTAGAAATTACTGATATTAAATTCCTTCACAAAATGAAAAATTGAACAGGCTAGGTAGATGTATTTATTCGTAGTGCAAAACATTGTATTTTTTGGTTTGACCCATTAAGGATATTTTTGAATCTTGAGCAATGTGAATGAATGGATCATGGAAGATGCTAGTTCTGCGGATGGTTTACAGCAGAAATGTTGTGTAGTTTTTATTTTAATTTAATATTTAATTTTTCCCACTCTGTTATGCAACTCATACCTCGTTGATTGCAGGGGTATCTGAAACTGTTGTTCTCAACATGTCTACGCTGGCTTGGTCAGTTGTAACCACTGTTCAAGGACGTGTTCCTCTTGCTAGTGAGGTATGTACCATTTCTGGAACATCACGATAGCTGAAATGGGAGAATAGAGAAAGTATAAACTTAACCTTTGTGCATATATCGCATTATTTAGCCATTGAATAATATAGAAAGAAAAAAAGGAAGCTAGCGAGTGTAGTTTTGATTAGTATCTATTTCTGGAACTAGTCTTGTGACTGATTGCGTCAATGTCATTATTCTTGTTACTATCGTGTCTCTGTCCCTAAGTTAGAAACAGGTAGAATGGCACATCCACATCAAATATTTTTCAATGACAACAAGCACTCAGATGCATGTATATGCAAAATAAATTGTATGTGTAACTCTATTGAGCTTTTGCAATTTGTATGTTTGCAATTTGTACCACCTTGTAAATAAGATTAAGACAGAAAATAAATGTAAAATAAAATGGAATGCCACTCCTTAGCATTGTTAACTGACTATCACATTGTAAGGTGAGAACAAAGGGATTGTTAAGGCATGAGGTTAGGGTTTGAGTGCCCCTTTACTTTTTTTTTTTATTTTTTATAACCTGGGTATCTGGGCCTCTTAGAGCACCCGCCTAATCCCAGGGGCACATGCGAACCCCAAATTCAGCACATGCCGGGTCAGCACAGGATATAAATCCCTAGGGTGGCCTCAAGGGGGGGAGGGGATTCAAACTCAGGTCTCCTGCTTTTGGAAGCAGGTACCTGGCCAGCTCACCTAACCCCTTGAGGTTGAGTTCCCCTTTTCTATTAGCTTAAATATAGGGGCAGTTATTGCTTTTCCCTCTTATCACACCATTTCTATCTTAAACCATTGTTCCCATTATTTTGATCAAAGAAGCCATATTTTGGTGTATATTTATATACATATGTTGACACGGAATTTGGAAGCTTGCGAAGTTTTTTTTCCTCTAGTTTCAGAGCTCGAGGAGGATGAGAATAATTAAAATAACGTTAAAAAACAGTCTAAAAGGAATACTAATGCGCGTGCTAGCATACGCACACGTACCCGAGCCCGGCTCGGCACTGCGTGGTGGGGCATGCGTGCGTTTGTGTGTGTGTGTGTTTTATAAGTGGCATAGAGGGAGTTGAGATGCATAGAGGGAGTCCACGATAAATTTGAATGCTTACCAAAAAATATCACTCATATCCAAGAGGTGGAAAAATTCCCAAACGATGTGGGACTTTCTTCCAAAGGCAAGTGAGGTATTTTAAAATATTACAACAGCAATGGCCTTGGGTTTCTTCAACATTCTTGCATAATGAACACATTGAAACAATTGAAATTTCTCGAGAATTTATTATATAATCAACTGGGATAGCTCTATGGAGAATTTTCCAAGCAAAAGTCTCGACTTTCAATGGCATAGAAACAGGCCAAACCCAATGCCATTTACTGTCTTCTAGGTGTTTATGTTTGATCACATGCCACACAGACTTTGAAGTGAAACTTCCTGAATTTCTAGGCAGCCAAATAATTCTTTCAATTCAATTAGAAGGAAGAAGTTCAAAATGACTTCTTTAGCTATCTATGGCCCCAATTATTCAAATATGGCTACATTTCTATGATCTGTTAGAGAATACTTTGAAAGCATGTCATTATCATTGCAAGTCTCGTGCTCTTCTAAAGTGGATCCAGATCCTTTTGAGTTATGTTGAAGAATGAAGGTATAATTCCTTTGAGACACTTCGCATTTAGTGTTTTGGATTGTAGGCTGCATCATTGGAACAATTCTCTGCATATTTTATGCACTTTTTGGAGTGATATATTTGTTGTGAACATATCTTATCCACAACGAGTCCTCAGTAACTTTCATCTCAAATTCATTATTTGTACTTTGTGAACATCTTGAGGCCTGCAAACTAAAGCCCTCCATCCTTAGTTCTGCTAATTTTATCTCAAGATACCCAATGAGCCTTTTTCTTTCCTTCACTTTCATCCCAACAGAAATTGTCAAAAGCTTTTTCTATTTCGGGCTTTACATATTTAGGTATTGGCAAAATGGATAACAAATAGATTGGGATGCTTGATAGAACATGTTTCACCAAGGTAAGACGGCCACCTACAGATAAAAATTTTATTTCCATTCCGAAGCCTTCTTCGATGTTTTCTTAAGAAGAGACCCACACATTCTGTAGTAGGACATCCAGAAAATAAGGGAGAACCAAAATAGTTGGATTGAAGAGATCCTTTACAAAAGTCCAAGACTCTTTTATTGGAGGAAGCTTCTTTAGAGATGAAAAAGCTACTTGTAGTGCAATTGACAATTTGTCCAGAAAGGTATTCATGTTGGAAAGACTTGAGATTAGAAAGAGATTTTGTAAACAAATTGAGTTTATGAGAGAATGCTTTTTTTAGAGGCGAAAAAGCTACCTGTAGCGAAATAAATGACTTAGAACAACACGTCCACAAGGTGACCAAAATCTCTCAATTTGATTAAGAGCAGGAAGATTTGACAAATCTCGACTAAGGACAGCTTCAGCAACAATAAATAATGAGGGAGAAAGAGGGTCTTGTCTTAACTTTGTAGAGATTTTAGAATAGCCATAAGGTGAACCAATGATTAACACGGAAAACCTACAACTAGACAAACAACCCTCTAATGAATTTACTGAAGAGAGGAGAGAAGCCAAATTTCAACATGACATAAAAAAGGAACCCCCATTCAATGCAGTCATAGGCCTTCAACCTATCAACTTCTAAAGTAATATTTGCTTTAGTAGTTTTATTTTCAAAATTACTAATGAGCTCATGAGCAAGTATCATTATCAAAAATGTTCCTTTAACAAAAGCTCTTTGCTCTTAGAAGTAATGAGGAAGGATAACCAAGACAAATAACCAAGATCTTAGAGAAAGATTTATATAGGGCATTACATAAGCTAATCGGTCAGAATTGAGAAACATTTATGGGAGCTTCGACTTTGGGAATTAAAGATATTAAATTGGAGTTTACTGCCTTAGGAATGATGGCCTCTTGAAAGGAATTTTAACCGCCATCATGATATCAAAGTTTATATATTACTAAGCCGTCTTGTAGTAAGTAGCTGGAAACATAGATCAAAATCCAGGATGTATCGTCTAGGTCCTCTGGACGATATGTACTGGTGTATTGGCCAATACATTCAATGTATCCCCCTGGTGCATTTTTTAAGTCCCAAAATATACCCTAAAATTCTGGAAAAATATATTAATGGTTTTCTATTTTTTCAATTTAAAAAAAAAAAAATTATTTAAGGCTTCTTTGAGTCTTCTTTGGGAATGTTATCGCCTTAGAAGTATAAAGCCTCTCAACTTAACATTGTATATGAATATAACATATTCATATTGATTATAGCACATTGTACATGAAAAACTTACATTAAAGTCACATTGAATTCCTTGATGGCTCTTAGTCGTCGTCATCATCATCATTATCAGTGCATCAGTTTTGCCTATAGTGTTGGCCATATTGATACCCATGATCATATGTCCCCCTTCAAACTGAGACATTAGCATAGGGTATGGGTTAGTGTAATATGGAAATGTCGGCTCTCCAAAAATTTGACTAACGAAGTCTTCATGTTGGGGGGTAGGTTGGTTGAGGGATTTGGTATGGATTACTGGTTGCTGAATCTTCAGTGTTTTGCAAACTAAATCTCCCAAAGGTAGAAATAGTATAACCCATATTATCTTGTAGTGGTTGGTAAGATTTTGAAGTTCCTCTTCCTTCATCCCCTCCACTTCTAAATGTAGGAATGTCAAACATTGTTAATGGTTCATCGTTCCATTCGGCAATACCTCTATAAGAAGGACCCTCACCATCGTCTCCCCCACTAGTGCCAACGTGATCGCCTCCACCACTACCCCATCATTATCATCATCATCATCATCATCATTATCACTTTCGGGTTGTGTTTCTTCATCAGGTTCAGAGGGGGATTTGTGATGAAGTCTTCTTTTCTGCCTATATTGTTGAGAAGCATGGTCCTCCACTATTCTTTCTACATTGTCCAACCATACAGTGTTCTCACTATCCAACTTTGGCGCTTCTCTCTATTCAATCCACTTATTGAAATGATCATCCTCCGCGAATATATAATCCAACTCGATGGGGTTAAAATAGTCACTATCTGTAGGGTAGAATATGATATATTAATTAGTAGATGTCTCCCTAATTAGATCAAATAAAAAATGTATGAACTAAGAAGCTAAATAATTGCTTATCACGGTTGGCCTTCTCCATATTCTTGACCCTTAACAGCATATTATAATGGCAGTAGACTAACTTTTTCAATTGGTGCATAATTAGCCTATTCTTGGTCTTCGTGTGGATAAGAGAAAATGTAATTAGCAACATGTGACATATCCTTGAGGATATGTCACATGTAATTAATGACATGTGACCTATCATCAATGATATGTCGCATGTAATTAATGACATGTGACAATGATGTCACATGTCATTAATTACCTGTGACATATCATCAATAAATATTAATAAATAATTAATACTAATTAATTAACATAAAACATATGATAAATTGATAATTAATACTAATTAATAGATATATATATATATATATATTTTATTTTTTTTTTGAAATAGCAATCAATAAATATTTTTTAAAATAATAGTTAATATATGATTATATATAAAATATTTATTCAAAAATAATTGAATAAAATAAATAATCTAGGTTAGGAACAAAATAATTAATCTAGGTTAAGAATAAAGTACCAAAATATATATATAAATAACCTAGGTTTATAGATCTAGGTTAGAAACTAGAAACCCTAAAAAAAAAATTTCTAGTTCAAATTTGAGACATTGAGCTTGTCAAATTTGGGGGTATTAGCACAAATCCCACAAATTTGGAGCTAAGAAATATAGATCTACCATATTTATGGATGCTTCTAGCATATTTATGCGTAAAATGTAAGAATATGGGGAAAAAACACCCAAAAATATAGCACACGTATCTTTTGTACGGTCTCCGACGAGGGCGGCGATCCCAATCGATTCCGGGTGGTGGAAGATGAAGAGGAGGGCTCTTCGGTGCTTAGAAGGGAAGAGGCAAAGAGAAAAGAAGAGGAAAGAGAAAAAGAAGAAAAAAAGGAAAATAAAAGGCCCTTCCCAACCTACCAAGTATTTGGGCCCCTCAAACAAAAGCTTGAAATTTTACTCGATAATTTGAAATTATTGGGCGATGATTTCAATGTCTCGGTGATACGGGCGATAATTTTCCCGTATCGGTCGATAAATTGGTGATTTGTTTGGGTGCCGAGACAAAGCCTCACTATCGTTTCAGTCACCCCTGAAACCGATACATATCTGTTTCATCCGATATTTTGATCCATGGCTGGAAACCCATCTAATCCCAGTGAATTATCACCACACAAAAGAAATTTCACGATAAACCACCTCTTCTTAATCAAATCTTTATTTTGCTCTACACCAGTGACCTTAGGAATTAGTTCCAACAAATGAGAAAACTGACATAAGTTTAAAGAAGATAATAGGCTACAAAACTGCTTCGAAGTATATATATACAGAGAGGGGGAGAGACAGAAAGAAAGAGAAATGGGAAGATGCATTCTAATGCAGCCCTAGAGGGCTGCAGTCAGACGCCAAATCACATGCCATGTGGCATGATTAACCCAAAACAACACCCGTTTTGGGTTGGTCAGCCATGGCACGTGTGATTTAATTTAATTTAATTTTTATTTCTTTAATTCTGGCCTCCTTTTGATGGGTCAAAGATAAAGTAATGCCCAGCCAATCTTGGTACATTAATTTTGGGTTCCTTTGACTACATTTTCAATGGTGAATATTTATGGGTGGTACCTGATCCATCTTGTGTAAGTTTTCATGGCATCCGATCCTTGTGATGGGTGCCACATCGTGCCGAGCTCATCTGGACGCAGCCCTCATGGCTTTGTCCGGTTACATAGCCCCGGGCCTTATATATGTGTGTGTGTGTGTGTATACATGTTTGTCAATCTCTTACAATATACGATAAGATACGTGATACGATACACAATACACGATATTATAGAAAACGATACGAATCTAAGTGTATTGTTTTTTAAATGTAACTTACAATATACGATACGATACATTGCAACATACGATACAAATGATACATGTGATTTCGATTATAACCAGTTTTTTATTTTTAAAAAATATTTCTTATTATCCCAATTAATCTAAAAGGATTATGAAAAGCGAATAAAGAAAGAAGTGGAAGATGTCTACGAGAAGGAAGAGAAATAAGAAGAGATAATAATTTAACTGTTAATGAAGATGTTGGTGTTGATAATAGGAATAGAGATGAAGAATGAAGGCTTGAGATTTTTTTTTTAACTTTTTTTTAAAAATTTTGGGATTACAAACTGGTAATGTCAAGAAACAAGTATAGAATTTTTTTTAAAGTAGAAGTTGGGACTTGAAAGACACATCATATAAATATATAATACAAGTATACAATATATACGCACACCACACTTATACTTGTGCATCTGTAGGTATCTTTTTATATAGCGAAAATTGAAAATTTGTGATTTTATGTGACTTGATTTTTATCTCCACTTTATAAATCGATCCAATGAAATCTTTTGTTCAATTTCTTTGATTTAAATTCTAATTTCTAATGTGACAAATGATGGAGTGAGTGTCTTTGACACTTATTTCAAAAATTATGATATACATATACATACTATTTTCTCTGTTTTAGAGTTATATATATTTCGTATATATTCATAAAAATTTAAGTGTATCTTACGATTCGATACGTACAATCATGGATCAAAATCTCGTCCGATACGTATTGGTATCACTTGGTTTCGAGATGATACATTGGCTGGGTATCACCCAATCAATGTAGATGTCAATGTATCGTCCAATATGATGTTCTTAACGTTCGTATTGGATGATACATTGATTTAGTAGTGGGGACGCCGACACTGTGGACATCTGCTATAGACCATATTGCGTGTACCGGCATCAGAAGAAATGAGACGGGAACCAGAATCAAGCTTAAAGGAGAACACACTAGCCAAAGTTGCTCGAGCGACTTCACTTCCCGCTCTAGCTAGAAGGCTTCAGAAATAAGGCCAAACTTTCGGCCAAAAGTCGCTCGAGCAAGTTTAGTTGTCGCTCGAGCGAGACATCGAAGAGCGCAAAAGAATTTTCTCTAGATTAAGTCGCTCGAGCGAGTCGATTTCAAACTTTGTTAATTTTAGTCTTTTTTCTAGTTTTTCTTTTGATTCGAATGTAATTGTTTTAGGGTAGTTTGGTAACTTTTTTGTTTTAGGGTTTGTTTTACTTATGGCTACTATAAAAACATCTTTTGTAAGCCTTTTGGAGGCAGTTGATTATTAATGAAAAGAGCTATTTTCTTTCGGCTTGAGAAGAGCTTGATGAACAATGATTTTTCTTTCCTGTGATGGGTTTGGTATAAAACCAAGGGTGTGATGCCCACAATTTCCTAACTCTTATCTTTATCCCTTTGTTTATCTATTTTCTGCTTTATCTCTGATCCCATAAATCTAACTCATTCCATTTCAAGGTGAACCTCTCGAATCCAAAACCCTAGCTTTCATCTGAACCATTGGATCGAGTCAATTGGTTAGAAGGGGTTGATGAGCACCTTGATCAACGCCGTGAGCGAGATGGTCCACGCTTTAAACATGGTTCATCAGAATGTTCAGAATAGGAACCATAGAGTAGATCATCGCAAAGATGATTACTACCGGGATGGAAGACTCCTCAAGAATGTTCGAGTTGAGTTTTCAACCTACGATGGAAGAATGAAGCCTAAAATCTTCCTCGATTGGGTCTCCGATATGGACCACCACTTTGAGTGGTATGGCATGAGTGGTGAGTGATGTGTTAGGCTCGCCAAAATGAAACTCATCGGCGAAGCTTGGCCTTTTTGCGTCAACGTCGAGCATATGAGAGCGAATGTAGGTCATGCCCCCATTACCCGTTGGATGGACATGAAAGAACAACTTACGGATAAGTATGTTCTTTATCATACTACCATCGCTTACTTTATCAATGGCAAAATCTTCGCCAAGGTGGTATGCTCGTGACCAAATACATTGGCAAATTTGAAGAATTCATGATGAGAGCCAAAGTATTGGAAGATCATCAAGTCACTCTCTCTAGATTCCTCACTAGGTTGCGATTGGAATTACAGAAGGAGTTGATCTCCCACCCTGCTGACAATTTTGACGAGTGTTACGTCGTTGTACATGCCAGTGGTCATTGTACCGGTGAGGGAAGGCTTAGTGTCGGAAAGCCACCTCCCAGGCCTACACAACTCACTCCTATCAATGTGAGGTTTGACAAAGGAAAAGGTGTGGATCCTCGAAGGGTGGTTCTCAAATTAAATGTTATAAATGTCAAGGGTTGGGACACTTTGTCACCCAGTGTCCAAGTGACCCCCAAAGGAATCTCTTTATTGAGGGAGAGGAAGTCGAGGATGATGTAGGTGTTGATGAAGAAGTGTATGAACCGGACGTCCCACCTAGTGATGAGGAGGGTGATGGTAGTGGTCGTGCCTTAGTTGTGAGGTGTGCCCTTGCACAACTTCAGCGGGATGAAAAAGAAGATTGGCGTATGGCGAACATCTTCCACACCTTCGCCAAATGTGGAGAGAAAAGTTGTAGGTTATCGTGGATAGTGGGAGTTGCACCATTCAATGTAGTTAAGGCAGTGTGGTGAGGTCTTGGCGAAGAGGCTCGCTACGCCATGGCGTGGTCATAGCGAATCCATAGTGAGGCTATTTATTATTGTAATTAAAAAAAAAAATTTTATTTTATCTATTAATGAGTAGTATTCTTTTTTTATATATTTTTTGTATAAGAAAAAAAAATATATGAAGAAAAAACTTCAACTACTAAAGCATCATACTTTGATTCTAATATTGAGGATTCATGTTATAGGAATAAACAAATATCAATAAATACAAATCTAATATGGAACATCAACAAATTTGCAACATGGTAAGTATAAATAAATAAATATGAAATATCAACAAATATAGAATATTAAAAAATATGAAATATTAACTACACGTACGGTAGTATCATCGACACTGAGGTTTCAACGACGTTGGTGTTGGTAATTGCTGTAACGAGAGAGAGAGAGAAAGTCGAAGATTTTGTAATTTATAAGTTGAGGTTTTGTGACTTGTAAGCTCATTTTTGTAACTTATATATTATAAAAATGTCATAACTTACAAGTATTATACATTATTATCCAAAAAAGAAATAGCGTGCAAAGCGACGCCATAATACTATTCCACCATGGCGGCGCTATGACGTCGCTATTTAGCCATCATGATTATTTGGTTATATATAGCATTTCCCATCACCATTCACCATCGCGAGGCCATAGCGAGATTATAACGTGACCTTGACAACCATGGCACCAATGTAGTGTCAATTCATACTATCACCCGCTTAAGGCTTACACCCGAAGCTCACCCTAGACCATACAAAGTCGCATGGGTCGACTCTTTATCTATTCCCTTGTCTCAAAGGTGTCGTGTGCCGATTCAATTAACTTCGTAGTCGGACACCTCGTGGTGCGATGTCATGCCGATGGATGTGGGTCACATCATTTCGGGAAGGTTGTGGCTCTATGACATAGACACGACCCTTCTTGGTCTATCTAACATATGCGCGTTCATATATAAGGGCAAGAAGATCACTTTAAACCCCTTGCCTCCCAAAACACCATCGACCAACAAAGTTGAGAAGAAGGATAATCAGTTTAAAGCCATCAATGTTGTGAGCCATTCGAAGTTTGAAAGAGCATCTGTGGATAAGAATGTGGTGTACGTTGTCATCACTGTCGAGCGTGCTCTCGAGTCTATATGGGCGAACACCCTAAGGAGGTTGAGTGGATTTTGAAGGAATTTGCAAATGTCTTCCAGAAAATTTACCCAATGAGCTCCCTCCAACGCGTAACATACAACACGCCAGACTTAGTTCCCGGATCTACTCTACCAAACCTGCCCCATTATAGGTTGAATCCGATTGAACATGTCGAGTTAACGTGGCAAGTCGATGAGCTTCTTCGGGAGGGGTTCATCCAAGAGAGCTTGAGCCCTTGTGCCATACCTACACTACTCACACCCAAGAAAGATGGTACTTGGCGATTGTGTGTAAATAATCGGGTCATTAACAAGATTACGGCCAAGTATTGGTTTCTTATATCGAGGTTTGATGACATGTTGGATACGATGGTTGGTGCCGCTATCTTCTCCAAGATAAACCTTAAAAGTGACTACCATCAAGTCCGTATCCGCCCTGGTGATGAGTGGAAGACCGCCTGCAAGACCAAAGATAGTCTTTATGAGTGGATGGTTGTCTTTTGGGCTTTCTAATGCCCCAAACACTCTCATGAGGCTCATGCCCAAGGGTTGAGGTCGTTTCTAAGCAAATTCCTTGTGGTGTATTTCTTGGGATTCATTGTCTCGGCCGACGGGATGGTTGCAGACCCCGATAATGTTAAGGCTATTGTGGAGTGGCCCGAACCTAAGAATATTCACGATGTTCGTAGCTTCCATAGCTTGGCTACATTCTATCGTCGCTTCATTCGAAGTTTTAGCACCATTATAGCTCTCATCACCTATTGCATGAGAAAAGGGGAGTTTCAATTAAGGAAAGCGGGTACGTAGTCCTTTGCCGAGATTACGGAGAAAATGACTAGTGCACTCGTCATGCGTCTACCGGATTTTTTTAGAGTCTTTGAAGTAGCATGTGATGCATCGGGTGTGGGTATAGGGGTGCTTAGCCAAGAAGGCCACCTAGTGGCCTACTTTAGTGAAAAGCTTAACGAGGCAAAGCAAAAATATTCCACCTATAATAAGAAGTTTTATGCGGTCGTCCGATCCCTTTGGTATTGGAAGCATTACCTTAGACCGCAAGAGTTTGTGTTGTTTTTCAACCATGAAGCTTTGCGCTTCCTTGCTTTCCAAGAGAAGTTGAACCCGAGGCATGCGACATGGGTCGAATACTTCTAAGGGTTCACATTCGTGTTAAAGCACAAGGCCGATGTTGAAAACAAAGCGGCTGATGCGCTTAGTCGTCGGGTGGCGACTTTGCAAACCATGAGCGACGAGGTTGTCGGATTTGAGCAATTGAAGGAAGAGTATCCCGAGTGCCCAGATTTCGGGATGGAGTACAATGTTCTCCTTAGTAATCTGACCAGTACTAACTCCTCCTTTGGGAGCTACATGTCGGAAGGATTGCCGGACATTTCGGGCATAATAAGACCGTTGCGCTCGTAGAGGATAGGTTTTATTAGCCTAATGAGGATGTTTCTCGGGTTGTGAAGCAATGTCATACATGTCAAGTGTCCAAACATAATAGGCAAAATACTGGTCTGTACACCCCTTTACCCGTGCCACACACACCATGGCAAGACATTTAAATGGATTTTGTGCTCTGACTCCCCATGACTCCGCAAAAATACGATTCCATTTTTGTAGTAGTGGACCACTTCTCCAAAATGACTCACTTTATACCATGCTCTAAAACCTCCAATGCAACTCATATTACAAAGCTATTTTTCAGGGAGGTTGTGTGTCTCCATGGATTGCTAAGACCATCGTGTTTAATAGGGACGTCAAGTTCACTAGTTACTTTTGGAAGACCCTGTGGCACATGTTGCAGTTCTCTTCGGCCTGTCATCGTCAAACTGATGGCCAAACGGAAGCCACTAATAGAAGCTTGGTCAATCTTCTTCGTAGTCTTGTCGGTGATCACATTAGGACTTGGGATTCTATCTTGACAATGATCGAGTTTGCATATAACAATTCAGTCAATGGAACCATAAGCATGAATCCATTTGAGGCCGTACATGGTCATAGGCCTATAACACCCTTAGATTTGATCCCCATGTTTGCATCGCATCGAGTGTCCGAGTTCGTAGATGCATTTGCACAGCATATTCATAGTCTGCTTGCCGAAATTAGACAATTAATTCAAGCAATGATCAATATAAATTATCAGCTGATGCGCATAAGCGTTTCAAAGATTTCCGAATTAGCAATCATGTGATGGTTCGGGTTAGGCCTGAATGATTCCCATCGGGAGTCGTAAAGAAGCTCCAAGACTGCGGCGCTGGACTTGCTAGAATTGTGGCAAGGAGTGGTCCTAATGTTTACGTTCTTGAGCTTCCTCTAGATACATGGATTAGCTCAACGCTCAATGTGGAGGACCTAGTTCCTTCTTTGAGCTCAACCCCTCTCCCTTGTAATCCCCTTCCAAACGACCCCTACTCACAATCTCAACCCAACCTTACAACCTCTACCACTTCCTTCTCCAAGCAAGCAAAGGAAAGATGTAATCGAAGAGATATTGGATGATCTTGTGGTGTCCACCCATGGCGAAGGATTTCAGAAGTATTTGGTGAAGTGGATGGGTAAGCCGGACTCTGAAAACGCGTGGATAAATGAAGACGAGGTTCGTTGCTTAAACCCTGACATGCTCAATCGACATCACGACTCTGCTTCATCGGTGATGAAGCCCTTTTGGTCTAGGGGAATTGACGGGGACGCCGACACTGTGGACATCGTCTATTGACCATATCGCTTGTATCGGCGTCAAAAGAAACGGGACAGGAATCTGAATCAAGCTTAAAGGAGAACACACTACCGAACGTCGCTCGAGCAACTTCACTTGCCTCTTGAGCGAGAAGGCGTTAGAAATAAGGCCAAACTTTCGGCCAAAAGTCGCTCGAGCGAGTCTGATTGTCGCTCGAGCAAGACATCGAAGAGCAAAAAAAAAAATTCTCAGGAACAAGTTACTCGAGCGAGTTTGGTTGTCGCTCGAGTGAGTCGATTTCGAACTTTATTAATTTTAGTTTTTTTTCTAGTTTTTCTTTTGATTTGAATGTAATTGTTTTAGGGTAGTTTGGTAACTTTTCTGTTTTAGGGTTTGTTTTACTTATGACTATAATAAAAACATCTTTTGGAGGCCATTGATTATTAATGAAAAGAGTTATTTGCTTTTGGCTTGAGAAGAGCTTGATGAAGAGTGATTCTTCTTTCCCGTGCTGGGTTTGACGTGAAGCCAAGGGTACGATGCCCACAATTTCCTAACTCTTATCTTTATCTATTTTTTGCTTTTTATCTAATCCCATAGACCTAACTCATTCTATTTCAAGTTGAACCTCCCGAATTCCAAAACCCTAGCTTTCATCTGAACCATTGGATCGATCTGATTCAGCAAATCCTGGGGAGAACCAATGATTCCACTTTAGATCTACGAGCGAGCGCCCTAATATGGAAGATGCTAGAGTTCTATCTCTAGGATCACCCTTCCGCGAAGCTAACAGATCTAACGTATCAAATTGGACCCCTAGCCGAATCTAACTTGATCACTCAAGCGGAAATCTACGAAACCCTAAGGTATTGTGTGTATTTTGAGATTTTTGCTTAATTAATTAGTTTAATTTCGGTCAATCATCATTTCATCATCGTTCACGAGTTTTAGGGTCGTTGTCCCGCGCCATGTAGTCAATGTTTCGGACGATACATTGTCCATATCGCCCGATACATAGTTTTTTTTTTTTTAACTTACATTTGGCCCAGAAAAAGGACTTGAGAGCAACCTCTACCCCCACTTCTCTCTTTCTTCTCTTCTCTTCTTTTCTCTCCCTTACCATAGCCAAAAATCTTCCCCTAAACCTCGAATTGAAGCCAAATCGACGCTGAATACATATAAACGCAATCTACACCACGGCTCTACCACAATTTAATCATAAAGATTAGTTTCCATACTTTTTTCTTTTATGTAATGCTTAATCTTTATATTTGGTATATCTACCCATAAAAGCAGAGAGACTCTTCGAAAACCTTCTACCTCTAGTAGAGAGAGAAGACTTGTTCGTAATTATATGCCGCACAAGAGAGCTCACGTCGCAAAGTCAATGATGATGACGACGATGACGATGATGGTGATGGTGATTGTGGAGATGATGGCATTGGAGCTACAAGTGAGGAGCCATGGCCATCTTATGGACAAAGCTCTCGAGGTGTCACCCACTAGAGTGATGATGATATGACAATGTTCAACACTTCCAACATTTCGTGGTGGAGGGATTGAAGGAAGAGGACCTCCAAAATCATGGGTAACCCCAGAAGATGCACTTGGTCATACAATTAGTAGCTTCGGCGGGTTTGGGTTTCACACTACTGAGGGCTCTTACGTTATCAATCTAATCCCTCAACCAACGGATACCCAAAATGAAGGCTTTGTTGCGCAGCTATTTGGAGCCCCGTCATATCCTTATTACCCCACGCCTCAATATCAAGGAGGGACATACAACTATGGGTATGATTTTGTCAACATCATAGGCAGGGCCAATGCAAAAATGATGATAATGAAGAAAAACCGGGCGGAACTCGATGTGGTTGTAGGCTTGTAGCCTGTAAGCCTCTATGTACTACGCTTTAAGCTTGTAACGTACAGTTTTTTTAATATTATGTAAGTTCACTTATTAATTGTTTAAATTTGATATTTTATTTGGTCTATTTAAATCTGGAAAAGCTATGAAATACTCAATATACCAGATCAAATACCAAAAAAGTAGGTATGTAGCTTAAACAAAATTGAAAAATTATTCGGTAAATATTAGACATTTTACTGGATTTTTCCTGATTTTTTGAGATTTTTTTTTTACAAAAAAAATATACCGGCCAATACATTAAATCAATGTATCGGCGACACATTCAATGTATCAGCCGATACGAACGATATGGTATCATTTGGGGCCTTGAACGATGCATATCAGAAAACTGATATTTTGATCCTTGCGTACAAAAGGTGATACAAAAATTATTGATTACGCTACACAATACAATACAAGATTTGACAACCTTGCATATATATATATATATATATATATATATATATATATATACACACACACACACACTACCACATAATGCCCGAGAGCTGTGTTGGGAAACGCGTAGGGAGCGGATGAATGTAATTAGATTTTCATAAAAAAATGGAAGATGAGAAGAAGGCTCCCGCAGACGAAAATATGGGACTGGGTACCGATATTTGCATCGATAGATTCTCTCACAATTATAGGTTTGCACATGAAAACCTTTGACTGACTTGAATTTTACAATGGGGATCATTTTTTATCATAATCTATCACTTAATTGTCTTTAGAACATGATGCACCTATCAGACGGCTAGATATTGATATAGGACATATCTCCAATATGACGATCATTGGCATACCATTAGACGGGGTTCTCAAGTCACTTTTAGCAGTGTGTGCTACATGGAATTAACATTTGATAGGTGAGACATGATCTAAGGATCGGTTCTGTGGAAGAATGTGCCGAAAATCCATCTCCATTATCTAATTCAACGCAGTCAACCGTTTTCACATATAAAAATCATGATTGCAGATGTAAAATATTCGGTTGCAAATATCTGCACCCTTCCTCCACTCCTTTTTCCTCTGTCCGTTCGTCATTACAAGATCTAAATCTCTGTCACGTGTAGTATTTATAAAAAAGGTCCAATGGAGAGAGGTCCTCCAAACTCTCTAAAAAAGATGCTGCAATGTGGTACCCAAATTTCTTTTTTGGTGCCACATGGACTAAGGGAACAATATATTGATCAATCTAAAACAAATAATTTAAATCTATTCTCCACCATGTGGTTAGTACCATTTACAAAGTGGACCGTTTATTATGTACTCTATTTTTTTACCTTTTCCAAGGAGATGAGTTTTATTTATTTATTTATTTTTTAAAAAAAATTATCTGTGCAATGCCATCATGCTCCACGTGCAACTCAAAACATTTTCTGGATGTCATGTGGAGGTTCATGTGGTCCATGGAGGACCAGATCCTGTGTGTGTGTGTGTGTGTGTGTGTGTATATATATTCTCATTACTTTTTTCTGCTATTGTGATTGTAATACACCAGTAAAATGACGTGCAAATTTCCAAGGTCATATCTGTTAATTCAAGGGTTCACAAAACCTTTGACAAATTATTTACGTATTTAGGGTTCACGAACCCTTGAATTCATGTTTTTTGACATTCCACTAACCTGTTTATATATTTCTATGGGCTTGAAATGATTCTCCTTCAGTCATCCACTTAACTTGAGAAAATTGTGCAGGAGTTTTTGTTTGGAATTTAGGCTATTTATTTATGCAAGAGTTGTGATTTAATTCTGTCAGAAGTCCTTGAATCATTTAACAGTTTCTCCCATCTGCTATACCCTCACACGCTATGCAGTATATCATCATAGATTTTTTATCATGCTATTTATCCTAACATATTGCAGCAAGATCTTTGTTTTTATACACTGTAATCGGTGGGGTTGTTAACTGAAAGAGAAGGAAGTATTTGGCTTAAAATGAAATAAATTTGCTTGGACTGCTTCAACTTAATTTCTGTCGGAACATATTCTCAAACTGCATCTACTTATTCACTACAGAATTCTCATGTCACTTTTATTAGATCATTAATTCCTTATAGTGCTTGTTTTACTATAATGTCATCACCGTCCATTAGATTGCTATTATAATTATCCACTGTTCTGCTCTGTTTCACACATGTTGATCACATCAAAATCTGTTATGTGGCCTATTTTCATGCATCATTGATAACAGTCCTAAATAAAATGGTTTTTGTTACATGTTGTTCTAATACTTGCAAATGTAAGTTGTTCTAATACTTGCAAATGTAGTCTCTAATGTGCATGACCTATGTTTTGAATCATAATTTGTGATTCAAACACCAATTATATGGTCATATGGTGCACGATATCATAACATATGAATACACATTTTATTAACCGAATCATATATCTCTTCTTAAAGACCTTAGAAAGTAGGTCATGGGTTCTTTTATTGCCTCCGCTTCCTTGAGATACTATTCAAAACTTTGTCATATTAATGCAGGGCTTGAGTTTGGCTTTGAGCTCCTACAATGGCGAAGATATGATTGTGTCATTCGGAGGATACAATGGGAGGTACAGCAATGAGGTAGTAGTCATGGGTGTTTTGTAGATCGTATCTTCTAACTGCAACACTCTGCTCTTATAATTCCATTCCTTGTCTGTCAGGTTCATGTTCTTAAACCAAGCCACAAATCAACCTTACGCTCAAAGGTGGAGAGCCCGGTCCCTGACAGCGTTGGTCCTCTGCTTCCAACCACAAGTGCTACCAGAGACACGGAATTTGACACAGTTCAAGATGGAAAGATAAGGGAAATTGTCGTGGACAATGTTGACTCAGAGCCTGTGGTAACATGACATGATGAAATATATTGCAAATGCTGATTATATTGTTCTTGTTAATAGTATATAGAACTATATCTGTGGCAAGGGATGTGAGTAGAGAATTTGAAAACAAGAAAAACTCAGTGCAGTTGTAGGTGCAAGGCGCCTAGAGGTGCTAAGGGTCCCTGGGGCCTAGGCATTAAGTCGTGTGACCTTGTTTCCTACATGCATCTTTAGTACATATGTATATATGTATGCATGTATAAGATAGCGAGAGCTCCGCACTTGAGTTGTAGAGATGAACTCACTCGACGCATTTGGGTGCCACGTGTCACCAATCCGAGGATCAAGTGCCATGTGTGCATGCACAAGGTCGATCAAGGACCATCCATAGAAATACCTGCAAAAAATATTTTTCTCCATCGATTTGTGGGCAAAGGTTGAAAATTTTGAAGTATCTTTGACCTGTGAAATGAAGAGAAAAAACGTCTGCTTTTTAAACCCTAGAGAGATTGGTGAAAAATTGGAGGATGTGTGCAACTCCCAATCACGTACCAATGGCACGTGATCTAAACTCCAGCGTAGAGTTGTGTGTGTGTGTGTGTGTGTATGTTAAATGATCATATGACTTAAATCACGCGTGACTCGAGCCATGAGACCATTCAGATCTCTGCAGTCAATGTTGACCGCTGAGATATATTATGGTCTCTTGGCTCGAGTCAGGTGATTATTACCCTATATAATTATCCTCTCACTGGAGTCATGGGACATAAGCCCATGATTCGAGCTACAATTGGCTTCATGTCAAATCAGTTGGCTTTAATAGTCAACTAATGGGAGCTCGAGTCATGGGCTTATGTCCCATGACTCAAGTTAAGAGATCATTTCCCGTGTATATATATATATATATATATAAGAAAAATGGGGCAATATATTCCAGTGCACAATGTGAGCCGTGCACTTCACGCGATTGCGAGTTACACCACACCTCCAAGGGGTCACCTAGTACCCTAGACTTTTAGGAAACAAATTTTAGACTTTTTTGCCCTTCAAATCATATTTCAAATCACCGCCCAAACACGGTGCATTGGAAGTTATCACCTTTGACCAATATTTAATGGTTGAAAAAATATCCTTATTTATTTATTTGTTGGTACCCGATCGGCCTTGGGCATGCTGCTGTGGCACTCAACTGGTTCAAATGCACAGCCTAGCTATGCTTCGAATGCATATCTCAGGGCCACTCTCTAGCGAATAAATATCAGTGGGAAGGTTGTGCTTTGAATGCATATCCCAGGGCCTCTCTCTCTCTCTCTCTCTCTCTCTCTCTCTCTCTCTCTCTCTCTCTGTGCGTGTGTGTGTGTGTTTATAATGTTCTATGGTCCTTGTGAGGACCTTAACCCGTGGTCCCAACTCCATTTCACTCTCCACATGCCATTTAAACATGATTTTGGTTGTCACATGGAACAAGGTGGCATTGTAAAGATTGATTTAAAAAACAGCTAAATACTTTAGGAATCTGATCCCCACGCTCAATACTGTTAAATTGCATAAGCCATAGCTTATGTGATTCACATAAGCCATGACATAAGTTTTTTTTTCAAAAAAAGGAAAATTGTAAAAAAATGTACGTTGATACATATTTAATCTTATAGCTCTTAGCCTCCTAGATATATGTTAACCTCATTAATACATATTTAATCTTAGCTCTTAGGCTCCTAAATATATATTAACCTACTTAGCTATGTAGTTACATATTTAATCTTAGCTTCAAAATATTTATTAACCTAGTGACTTGCATATTTGATCTTAACCTACTTGGACTGAGTGTTTAACTACCTAAACTAAATGACAGAAGTAGGGAAAACATATACATTGTATTATATTTAACTTCAAAATGTAAAACTTGTAACTTAAGTTACATTTACAAATAAGAAATTACAGTACTCATCCGTATTAATACGGTGTACCAGCCATGTACTCTACACAGTCGTCTATAACCCATAAAAGTACTACGCCCCCTACAACATCGCAACCATCATCATCACTAGCATTACCGTCATCATCAGAATCACCACCTTCTTCAATGTGCTCCTCCTTCATTTCTTCTTCATCATATCTAACCAATATGGAGTCTAAGCTTGAGGTTGTATTTTTATTTTTTTGTATTTCATCTTCTTCTTCTATATAGAGATCTTGACTGCTAACACCAAAACTAGACGCTGATCATCTCCTTTTGGTTGGGCTTTCTCATGGTGCCAGTTCAAAAGAGGTTTCTTTAACTTGTGTCCATGTCAGTTCATTCCCTATGAAAACTGGCTCATTCGGTGCATCAACCATCCACTGATAGTCAGGAGCGAGATTATCAAAAGAGATGGGATTATAAAATCCTGATCATTCCCTCCTAGCTTGGAAATGTTCTTGCAGTTTTTTTAACTCTTACACGAAGACCAAGTCATTGTGCTTCTTTTGCTTGAGTCAATTCCTCTTTTGGTGTGAATCTTTCTAACATTTTGTTGGTTCAAAATATGTTAGATATATAAAAGTAGAAGATACAATTTTCAAAAAATATAAGTCTATATGTCTCATGTCTTACCCTCTCAAATGACCTCGAGTTTCGTTCACATCTTGATGCAGAACAAGTGAGCCTAAGAATTCTTATGGCTTCAAGTGGATCTTTTGTGCTCGGATCTACTCCCTAAGCCGCCCACCAGTCAGCTGGATATTCATGTTAAATAATTAAATATACTCTGTAGTCCATTCTCCGATATCCATATATATAAGACTTATTTATTTGGATTTTTTGTTTCTTTATGTCAAATAACTATTATCACTTTTGAAAATCCCCTCCGCTTTCTTGTATAAGTTCAATAGGTACCTTATTTATTCTACGTTGTTCTATCAGGTACCTGATCCTATTTTTCGTTGTTTCTCTGTCAGATAACTGTTCTTTTATCAGTAGTCAGATAATGATTGCTTAGATGACCATTGCTTTGCGCATTCTTTGAAGCAAACGAGCATGCTTATATATAAATATAACAACCTTCCTAGTTCTTGCAATTACCGTAATATTTGTTATCTATATCCTCTGACATTAAATATATGCAGTAGGCCGTGCATGGCCAATATAAATATCGTTGCTCATCCATAAGGAGGCATCCGACCATTGCATGTTTTGATGCATTATCTGTGACAACTTGCAGAACATACTCAAGTCCTATTTACTTCATGCTACTATCTAAAAGTTGAAATAAATATTCAACCATGTTAGAATGGGCTGACACATCTAACGACTTTAAAACATAGTGTCGGTAGGAAAATTAACCTAGAAGTTGACTACTGTTGGACCAGCTCTATTGGTCCATTCATTTGCCCTTAGGGCGCACCCATAGATTTTTCATACCCCTTTATACTCATCTATGAAACCTCTTGTTATATCAACTTATGTTTAAATGTACGTTTCTCTTCATGATTATATTAAAAGCAATGACCGCTTGCATATTGTATGGTTGGTTTATTTTTATCTTTAAAAATGGGATTGGATCATTGGCCCAGTGGTGATGCCCTCGAGTGTGTAGCGTAGAGGTCAGGGGTTCAAATCCTATGCTTAACTTATAAAAGAACAAAAATCTTTACCCTTAAAACGAGTTTGAATGGTTTGGGCCGGTATGTTACCCTTTTCGTTTTGGTTAAATAACATCCTCGGGATGTGTTCTCTACCATCTATCTAGTGGACCTCCATGGGCTTTTTTGATGGTGGAGGTGGTGGCCGTCTACTACGACCCTTTGAATGAGTAGATCTATCATCCTCATCATTTTCATCTTCATCATCACCATAATCACCACTCTCCCTTCTATATAATGTTTTGATATTATGTCATTGTCATGATTTTCCTTGAATGTTTATTGACGGGGACGCTACATATATGGACATTGGATTCAGATCACATCGTTTCTATCGGCGTCGGAAGAAGCGTAGAGGAAGCTCGAGTACCGTAGCCTCAAAGGAGAAACAGACACAAACCGCTAAGAGGACAACGCCGCAGGCCCTTGCGTGAGCGAGCACTTACAGTCGCGCGAGCGAGCCCTTGAAGTCGCACGAGCGATGATAATCCTCGCACGCGCGAGCTACGGTGACGATTTCAGACGCGCGAGCGATCACTTAAACTCACTCGAGCGAGCCCTCGCACGAGCGATGACAATTATCGCTGGAGGGAGCTACGACACGGAAGTTTATGCGAAAACTTCCTTTTTGTGTTTTATTAATATTAGGATTCTTTTATTTTCGGAATTAATTATTGGTGGCCTATATATTGAGGCTTGTAAAGACTTTTAGTTAGTTGATTGATTATTGAATGCTTTTATGCTTGAGTAATCTTTGCGTGAGATGGGTTTGGTGTGAGACCAAGGGAGTGATTCCCATATATCTTCTGATTTATTGTCTGCAACTTGCGTGATCTCTTATATTTGCTATCTTTCGATCTGTGTTTGCTTCTCTAAACCATTACCTAATTGTTTCCTTTCAAATCCAAAACCCTAAACCTGTTTTGAAGTCCTAAACCACACAAAGCCAACACCCGTTCCAAACCATAAACCGAGCCGAAAACCATAAGCCTTTTACAAACCCTAATTCCCTTTTACAACTCGATTTGGAATCCGTGAATCTACATCGGACTGAAGACGAGCGCCTACGCCTGGAAAAGCTAGAGTCCTATCTCTAGGCCGATCTCGCCTTGACTTTAAGAGTACTTGCGCATCGGATTGGACCCTACCTGGATCTTGTGTGATCTACCCATCAAAATTCTGCAAAACCTTAAAGGTATCGAAGATAATTTTGCAATTAAGCTTGATTTAATTTCATTAATTTCGGCAAATCTGCATAAAAATCATATTCCGCATTTTATGGTCGTTGTCCCGCGTCATTTATCCATGTAGTTCATTATTTCTTTCTGAATTTCGACAGTAACCGGATCACATATCCTTGCATTTGATTCGGTTAAGTACACTAAGTGTTGCTTGTGTCGGCCAATGCCATCTTGGTTTACAAAGTCACATAAGGTACACAGTACGAAACTCTTCTTCGTAGGACTTTTGTATCGTCCATACTTTCAACTTGGATCATTAGATTTATGTCTTACAGGGTCGACATTCGAAAAAGAACACATGATGATTATATACTCCATTAATAGGTAAATGTATTTAACTATAAAGATAGAATACCTTAAGTCTTCAACGGCTCATACCTCAACAAGAGCTTGAATCTTGTATCAATTGAATTAATGGTGATGTTAGGGTTAGGTTTTGGAAGAGTAAGGAGAGGAAAAGAGAGATGGAGGAAGTTAGGGTTGAGTGTTGTGTTGTTCTAACTCTTTTATTATTAGCATATATACTTATACAATCTCACCTATACCAAGTCAATAGAAAAGACGTAAAACTGTTACAACTTAAACATAGATAGATCTCAAATTCTCAATCATGCTCAATTTGGTGGTGATGTCTTTCAATATGACTCTTCCAACAGCCTCTGAGAATGCAACCAACTGATCCTCAAACCTTCTCTCTCATGCATGAAGTGACAACTTAGCTCTATGTGTTGGTCTTCTCATGAAAAATGGGTTCTCAACAATGTGAGCTTCCTCAAGGGGTTAGGCGAGCTAGCCAGGTACCTGCTTCCAAAAGCAGGAGACCTGAGTTTGAATCCCCTCCCTCCTTGAGGCCACCCTAGGGATTTATATCCTGTGCTGAGCCGGCATGTACTGCATTTGGGGTGCAGATGTGCCCCTGGGATTAGGCGGGTGCTCTAAGAGGCCCGGATACCCAGGTTATCAAAAAAAAAAAAACACACACACACGCACACACAATGTGAGCTTCCTCATTATCGTCACATAGATTTATAGGAAGTCAATCGGGGATTCCAAGATCACTCAGGATAAATTTTAACATTCCCTCTCTTGCACCTTGGGACATAGCCCTGTATTTTAGCTTTGGCTCTTCAATTGTACACAGCATGTTGTTTCTTGCATTTACCTGTGACCAAATTTCCTCCAAGGAACGCGGCATAGTCAGTACTGGACCTCCTGTTATTGATAGACCCTGCTCAGTCTGCATCAGTGAATATTTTCACGTCAAGATGTCTCTCATTATGTCTTTGTAATATTTCCAGCTTCTCACTGATTGTTATGAATGGATTCATCTTTTACCGATCAAAAAAATAAGATGTCTCTCATTACAATATAGAAGCCTCTTTTGGGGCCTGATTTCAAGTACCTCAGAATTCTGTACACATCATCCAGGTGAGGAGTTCGTGGTGCGTGCATGTGTTGTCTGACAGTGCTAACTGCATATGCAAATATTCGGCTGTGTCGTAGTCAGATATATAAGTTTACCTTCCATGGCACCTGATCATGTGATTGGGTGTCACGTGGCAGCAAACTAATGTGAGACCAGGTAAGGTACCTTGCCCTTTGTACCAGGCTAGCTTTATCCATACTATATATAAATGATACATAAGTAGCAAAGATGGAGGGATGGTCCTGCAGATAATGCACAAACTAAAAGGAAGAGAGTTCAAATCTTTTGGGCTACTTTTTTGCATCTAATATTAAAATAAATATATTAAAAACTGACTAGCATAAAGGCCTGTTCTCCCATCCCTGAATGAACCGGAGCAAACTGAACTGTGAACCGGTTCGATGCAAACTGGTTCGCAATTCGCAGGGTTACCAAGCAAATTAGGTATTCCTATTCTGTATAGATCAATTTTTAGAAAAAAAACATTAGAAACTGAATTTTAAAATTGGAAGTCAAATTTTAACAGTGATTCAACAATCCATATTTTAAGCATAAAAAAATACACGGTGGAAATGTTGTTTTGAATTTTTTTTTAAAATGATCTAAACAACGCTACCTTGCTAACGTGCACCCAAAAGATGTTTTTGGTGCCACATGACGCTCCATGTGGACCTTAGAGTATGGTGAGGGTACTCCGGTTGAGTGCCTTCCCAGGATCCACATATATATATATATATATATATATATATATATATATATATATATATATATATATATATATATATCATAATCGATGTAATCAATAATCTGTGAGATCAATTAAAGATTATCTGTGCTAAAAAATATAATTTAACAAACTAGACTAGTAACTATCGAAATAACAACTAATAAATAAAAAGTAAAAACTAACAATTACCAAGTAATAGGTACTAACTAACAATCAATAAATATAAGTACGGAAAAATTAATAAAAGTCATAACCTATTAAACCTTCTTTACATATAAAATAATTTAATTAACTAGTAACTAAGTAAGATCTCATAACCAAAAAGCATTATGCAAGTTAAGCAAGTAGAACATCTATATAAAGTTAGTTATATCTACGTAGTTTATAAGTTACGTATAAGCTAAAAAGTTATTTTGTACTTTTGTGAAGGTATACAGATATGAAATTTATAATATTATAATTATATATAGGTATGTAACTAAGTGTATACAGAGACGCAAATCATGAAAAACACGCCTAGACGAGAAAGGCGCTATTGGGCACACACGTGACTGCATCTCTGCCTAAATGACTGTATAGGCCAAAACATGCAAAGAATATGCATATAATTATAGACTCACATGGTTACATGCATGGAGGTATTAATATATGCATACATATGTTTATTCTTATATGGCTATGCAATGCATAGACACAAACTGTTAATTAAAGATATATACATTGATAAATCCCACCCTTGCTTGGGTTTACTAGAATTAGTATTATTTGATAGACATTCTTTAGAATTGGATTGTATTCTGTTTAACTGGGATTCATTGTCTACATTCAACACACATATGCCAACTTTGTACTTAAAAGTTGGTGTTTTTAATATGCAGGACATCAAAAGTGATCTAAACGGTGAACGGGCTATTGCATCCCTCAAGGCAGAAAAAGAACAATTAGAAGCGGCACTCACCAAGGAACAGTTGCAATCCCTTCAGCTGAAGCAAGAACTAGCCGAAGCCGAAACCCGAAATGCAGATCTTACCAAGGCAAGTATTAGGAATAATATTAAATCTTTTCTTAGACTAGTTGTTACTTCCCTTTATTTATGGTTCTGGTAAGTATTTGTGAGCCGATGAGTTGTCCTTTGTGGGTCTTGGAGGTGTAGGTGCGGGGACAATTCCCTCCATCTTGGTAAAACCCAAACTTGTCCCTGGAAACTATTTTCTCAATAGTAACTGTGATACTTTTAACAAAACTAAAATCTAGGGTATTTTACGATACAACGAAGGTTTTGAGGCCCTCAAAGAGAAATATGTTGATCGAGACAATGAGATAGTCTCTCTACAAAGTTACCCCCTTCTCAAAAAACAACTTCGTTTGCTACTCATCTTGGATTTTGTGCCCATTAGGATAAGTTGGAAAGAGCAGTCTTTATTGCATGATATATCTCATGTTCCTTCAGCGAGATCTGTATTCTCCACAGATACAACCTATGTTGTAGTCCGGTAATGACATTAAAGGATCTCCACAAGTGCTATGTTCGGAAGTTTCCAAATCACTGCCAAGTTGGAGTTATCACGCCAATTGAACTGAAAAGAGAGGTGAACTCTTTTGAAATGTTCCTAGAAAGACGTATAAAACCCTCCAGTCCCAAATTGCCAAACACACTTCTGTCAAAGTTGAGCTTAAAGGCCTGACTCGAGACTCAGTCGTAAGAATCATCTTCCACCACAAAGGCACAAACACCACTTTTGGAACCTATGGAGTAGCTGCAGCACTTGTAGGTGTGTCTGGATCACTTCCAAGTTGGAGCTGTCACGCCAATTGGACCGGAAATGACAAAGATGACCTCTTTTGTAATATTCCTAAACAGACCAACGAAACCCTCCGATTCCAAATTGCTGAACACAGTTCCATCAAAATTGAGCTTAAGGGGTCTAACTCAAGAGGTGACAATCCCTTAGTCGTCCTTGATGAGCCTAACGTATTATCACTAATAACCCCTTCAAAATCAAAGAAAATCTTCTGCAACACCAAGTAATTTCATTCTAATCAAGGTCGTTGATCTTACCATATCGTGAACTCAACTACACAGCGAAACCTTCCGGCTATTTATTGGAACATATATTTTATATGGGATTGAATCTCATTAGAATTGGACTCCTTTCTGAAAAGGGAATTTGCAGCTCTTAGCTGCAGAATTTCTTGATTTACTATGAGATTCCACCGATCTCCATGCCGAGGGACCCTACTCTAAGAGACAAAAACATTATAAAGCAACAACTATATATAATACGTAATGTTATATTACTCTGATTTTCTGTGTGGGCATTGTAGGAGCTTCAATCTGTTCGTGGTCAGCTTGCTGCTGAGCAGTCGAGGTGTTTCAAACTTGAGGTATGTGGTTGAAATCTGTTATTATTTAGTGTTCTGATATGCCAAAATTCCTATCTTTCATAAATTTAATATTTGTGTGGTTTGAAATTGATGATATAACCACAATATAAGAAATACAGGATAATGATTTATAATGCGGAAGTATAAGAAATATGTTAACTAGGTTTCTTCATTTATATTTCTTAATGAGGTGCCCATGATGTACTCTAGTGTCACATTAATTTGTTCCCTAGATCTAGAGCTTTAAATAATGTAATTAGTCAATCAAAGAATGTAATAGAAGATCAAAACATGTATAACGATGGTCACAGGATGCATAACTTTATATCTAGGGCTGTCAATGGGTTTGGTCGGGCCAAAATTCTGGCTGCCTGATAAGCCAACGGTACATATCCGACCCGATGATGCACCCCAACCTGATACGACCCAACGAATCTAGGGTTTATGTAGTTCAAAATCCACTATATATATATATATATATATATATATATATATATATATATATATATATATATATATATATATCCCACTCTACTTTTTACCCAATCTGACCCAAATGGGTGAAGATGTAAGATTTGCATTTTATTTAGCAATAGCACCTCCACACTATTTGGGAAAGCAAAGGGAAACTTTCCATATAGAAGCAGGTCTTGCGGTCAGTGATACTTGATCTGAACCTCCCAATAATCAAACTCTCTTTTCGTCTTCATTCTCAACAGATTAGCACCAACAAAACTCTCCTTCCATGTGGATCCGTGTGGTGTGAATAATAATGATAGGGTACCTCTATTAGCGCCCACGCTATATCTTGAAGCGCCGACATGTGCAACCCCTTTAAACCCATTGGTTGCTTCGGATCAGATGATGGAGATCGTGTTGCACTCCTATCTTCCACAAAATGGATCTTGAGATCACATCACACCTATCAAACGGTCAGTTTGTGATTCCACATGTCACTGATCCCCAAAAAATGCCTTTGAATCATATGACACATCACACTACGTGATTTTAGGTCATTTTTTGGGGATTTGTGCCATGTGAAATAAAAAACTGGCCATTTGATAGGTGTGGCATGATCTCAAGATCCATTGTGTGGAAGATCGGGGTGAAACACGATCTCTATCATCTGATCCAAAGCAATCAATGGGTTTAAAGGGGTTGCACACGTGGGCACTTTCAGAAATTATGTGGGCACTAATAGAGGTATCCTAATGAAAAATGATTTGACCAACTCTCATATTTTCCTTATTTCCTATTTATCTTCAAAATTCAACTTCCAATTGAGTTCTTTCAACGACTTACTCAGCAGATTTGCATTCCTAAGCCACTTATTCAATGAGTGATCCAATTTGATGTACAAGCATGCCGCATGTGAAAGCAGTCCTTCCTTTTTCTTGCCTTTTAATATACTTCTTGCTGGAGAAGATGGTTTTGGTCTAGGAATGGCTAGTGAGAAACCCGAACTCATAGAGGTTTACATGTTTCTTATGTTATGCAATTATTGGAGTAAAAAGATGAGATACCCATAACTGATTACCCCTTGAGACAGACAAAACTAATACGACATATGTTAAAGAAAGCTTGCTGCTGATCCAACCTGACCATTTAGTCGACCTGACTTGATAACGCGTCATCCTGACCCGGTGGGTGAAGTTTTATGAGCTCAATCCAGTAAAAGAATCAGGGTGGGTGGGTTAGGTCGACCCGTCCGAAGACAGCCCTTCTTATGTCCTATCAAGCAGCAATACATAGTTGAAAAACATAAAGGCCCTACAGTAGGCTTATACATATTTATTGAGAAAAAAAGATGCAATCGTATTCGGCAAAACTCAAATTTCTTCCCTAAGAGTAGGTTTGTCAATTCAAATTTTCTAGACCATTCCGAAATCTAGAAATTTATTCAAATTTTCTAGCTTAAGTACCGTCTACTGAGCAGTCTTGAAAACAGGTTGACGTGGCAGAGCTAAGACAGAAGCTACAGACAATGGAAGCTTTACAAAAGGAAGTTGAGCTGCTTCAGCGGCAAAAAGCTGCCTCCGAACTGGCTGCCCTAAGTGCAAGGCAGAACCAGGGCTCAGGTGGTATGTGGGGTTGGCTTGCAGGAACTCCTCCCCCAAACCATAAGGCTGATGCCTGAAAGTTCTTCCGAGGCCAAATTACTTGACAACTAACTGTACTTCCTTCTCTCCCCGCTGTTTTATTTTTTATTTTCTCTTTTTTTATTCTGTGTTCTTTCTAGTGATGGAAATAAGAGGTAGATTTATATTTCTGTTGGTTGGAAGCCGAGGTTTTCCGCCCAGGTCATATTTTGTTGTTTTGGTTACCCTTTGTGATCTGTTACAGATGCCGCCACATTATTTTGGTTTTTTATTTTTATATAGAAAGAAAATTGTATTTAGAGGAAGTATATTTTTGAGTAATCTACAGATTTTTATTTTTTTTGTCAGGTTGAAATGATTATAAAAATCATATGTTGCTGTGATCATCTACACCACGAATTATATCTCTGACTTAAAACAAATAACAAACTTCCCGATAACTAGAAGATGACACTTTTAGACAAACAACACTAAAAGAATGCCAATGAATTCAGCTGCCACGTGTCAATTTTCTGAGAATCAAGGATAATTTTAACACTATCTACCCCTAAGTTGGGGTACAAGTTTGATTAACCGAACTGAAAACAGTTTTTTTAGTTTGGTTCCACCCAAGGATCAAAATTTCCGGTAAAATTTCGGTTTTGGGCTTGACCGAAACCAAAAATTTGGCAAAAATTTTGGATCCCATACAAATTTGGCCAAAATTTCCGTCATTTCGGCCGAAATTTTGATCTTTGATACCAAGGCCTTGCAACACGACTCTGCTATAGTTTTTTTGTTAGTAGACTAATCCCTAACTTTGTTCTATTTAACTAGAGCCATAGAAAAAATCCGGGATCATCCAATCTCAGAACAAGTATTCTAAGAAATATTGTCAAAACTGAGGGGTGTCAACGTCTGCCCTAGTGACAGTTGTGTTGTGGTGTAGTAATGGTGTGTTGCTTCACCCAAGGGACATGTGAAAGGCTAACAAGTCTTCCTACAAGACACAAGTCCCACAAGCCAAGCCCATTACGAGTCCAACACGAGCAGAGCACAAAATGGTAAGTTACAACAGAAATTGCAAGCAAGATGAGGAGCAAGACGAAAAAGAGAGCCAAAAAGAGTGGAACTCCATTGGCCTAGCTCGTTCAGTCTAGGAAACAAGTCCATACAAGTTTCGCTACATGCCGGAAGATTTTGACTGACCGAAGGTCAAGGGTGTGTACCCGACACGACCCTCAACCCAATTCGTCCCGGTTCAAAATTCCCTCGACCACCCTAATACTGTTTTATATATATATATGGTGTCGGATTGACTCAAAAAAATATTGGGTTGAACCAACCTGACCAGCCCAGAAGGTCAGGTGGTCCGATGCTTCATGCCCGACCTGACAGGTCAACCTTATGTGCCTTACCTGGTTAAAAATTTGGGCCGGGTATTGAGTCGACCTGACCCATCACAATTGCTTAGTTAAAATAATTTGCATCCACTTAACTCTTTACTCAGTTGCTTAGTAATAAAATTAAAGGCGAATTAACCGTGTTGGGTACACAAAGCCATACGCAACTGGCTGTACCTAGTACAAAAAGTCAACTTAGATGACCCATTCACCTTGGATGTCCCATGCAAAGCCACCCGTGTACCAAATACAAGCTCTTTAAGAGTACCCGACCTGAGTGTTAAAGTTGGAATTTCAAATCGTCAACCTCTTTAAAGGTCTGTTTGGCAATTTTTCAAAAAACATAGGAAAAGATTTTATAAATCCAATGAATTCTAGCTCTGAAAATTCATAGGAATTCATTATTTTCCTGTGTTTGAATTGTGTAATTGGCAAATAGAAAATAGAACAGGAGCACTATCGATAGTATATATCTCACACACCTAATAAATTTAACTTTTTATTATGAAGGAAATTTCGTGAGAGAAAGAAAAATTAGGAAAGAGAAAAAGTGAATTTAAGATAAAGAGAAAATTTTGAGGAGAGAAAAAAATTAAGAGAGAAATTAAAAAAAGTATGTAGAGAGAGAAAATTTAGGAAAGAGAGAGACTCGGAGAGAGAGATATCTAAAAAGAATAATAATAATAATAGAGAGCTGAGAAAGAGAGAGAGAGAGAGAGAGAGAGAGAGAGAGATTTAATTTTTAATTTTTTAAAATTTTTTTAAAATTTTAAAATTTTTATATTTATTTTTATTATTTATTTTTTTTACTTTATTTTTAAAATAAATAAATAAATATTAAATAAAAAGAGAAAAAATATAAAAATATAAAAAATAAAAGATAAAATCACTCTCTCTCTTTCTTTTGATAAAATTTAAAAAAAAAATTACAAAGAAAAAAATAATAATAATTCTTTTATCTATATTATTTTCTTTTATTATTTGATTTATTATTATTATTTATATATTATTATTATTTATTTATTTTATTTTATTATTTGATTATTTTATTTTATTTTTAAAATTTTATTTTTATATTTATATTTATATTTATTATTTATTTATTTTATTATTTTTTTTATTTTTTATTTAATTTTTAAAATTTTTGTATTTTTATTTTTTATTTTAAATTTATTTTATTAAAAAAAAATTATTTTTTATTTTAATTTTTAAAATTTTTTATTTTTATTTTTTATTTTTATTTTATTTTTAAAATAAAATTTAAACATTTTAAATTTTGTATTTTTATTATTTTTTATTATTTTAATTTATTTTATTAAAAAAAGTTTATTTTTAATTTAAATTTTAAAAATTTTAAATTTAATATTTTTAATATTTTTAAATATTTTAAGTTTTAATTTTAATTTTTTTAATTTTTATATTTTTATTAAAAAAATATTTTTTTTTTATTTTTATATTTTTTTTTTTTTTTTATTATTTTTTATTTTTTATTTTTTATATTTTAATATTTTATTTTTTAATTTTTTAATTTTTTTAATTTAATTATTTTTATTTTATTTTTTAAATTTTTATTTTATTTTATTTTTTTAAGTCTTATTTTATTTTTTATTTTTATTCTTTTTTTTTTTTTATCTTTATTTTTTTTACTTTTTATTATTTTATTTTATTTTTATTCTTATTTTTATTATTTTATTTTATTTTTTGTAATTTTTTTAATAATTGATTTTGTTTCAATTTATTCATTAAAAAAGAGAGTGAGAGATAGAGGAGAGAGAAAGAGAGAAATCGAGAATGACAAAAGTTTTTCGATAAAATCCTCCTATTTTAGAGGGATTTGTCAATTTCCAATAGAAAAGAAAATTTTGAATTTTCCTATAATTTTCAGTGATACAATTTTGTTGCCAAACATAGGAAAGTATCATATTTCTTTTCATTTCCTATGATTTCTTTTCCTTTCCCCCTATCCAAACAGACCCTAAGAGTTGTTTATGACTAAGGCAGTAAATTCGTCAATCCATTTATCTTGACTTTTAATACGAACCCAATCCAACCAAATTAGCAAACACTTGGACCGTATTTGGTCCTTTAATCCCATCGATTGAATTGCTGATGATCACTCTACATCTACAGTCGGCATCAATCTCCTTCATTGATTACAAGTAGAAAATCTAAGGGTTTTTGTCCAAATCGCGCTCTGCGCCTTTTCTTATCACCAAAAAATGTGTGCAGTTTTATATTCGAAAATAGTGCCCATGCACACCCAAAATGGGTGATTTGGGCGGGCTATCCCACGCTGAAAGCTGAAATCTTTTATGAAGTTTTTATTTTTCCCCTTCTACATCTGTCCCCTTAGAAGTCATATATATTATAGTTATATCATCAACTTAACCTCTTTGACCCTTTCCTCCTTCCCACCTCGTTGAACCTTCTCTTCCTTCCCACTCTGAATCAAAACGGTGCCATTTTGAGTCTGATCCATGCAAAACTCAAATCCTTCAAAGCCCTCTTCTTCTCAAATCCTTTAAACCATCTCTCTTCTTTTTCTCTCATTGGCTTAAAAAATATTCTATTTGGTGTTCGCCGGCATAAATCCAAGTTCACGATAGCCAGTTGGCGGGAGAAGAACAAAAAATGAAACTTAGACAAAAAAAAAGGTTTAATTGTAGAGAGAGAAAGGGACTAGACAAATTGCCGACATGAACTCAAGTTCACAATAACCGAAAAAGAAATTCTGAAACTCAGACCTCTCTCTTCTTTCTCGACAACTCAGGTTCACTATCACCGGAGAAGACACTCAAAAATTAAATGACTATTCGATAAAATACATTTACACCGTACATCATAGTGACAAATTTCTTTGAAATGCAGCGAAATTACATGAAATTCACTTAAATGAGGGGTAAATAGGCAAATGAAAGTTTCGAAACGAAAGTTTCCAAGAAATTTCAATGCTTATCAATAATTTCAATTTTTTTTGAATTTCAAAAATTTTCGGTGATTTTCAAAAGTTTTCGAAAATTTCAGTGTTTTTTTTTTTTTTCCCAATATGACGAGAAAATAGTGGCTTTGTGCTTAGAAGTCAACCGACTCAACACGCAGCTGGTAAGCACTCTCAAGGAACCTATATTATATAGGTGGCTTCCCATGTCAATTTTTTTGTTCCCATCGATTTGGGACTAAAAAATGAGTGCTGTTCGCTCAATGGGTGCAGTTTAATCACCCAAAAGGCTGCTTTTTCACCCCACATCCTCCACCTTGTATGCATTGACTACCTTTGAATCAGATGGTGGAGGTTATTTTTCATCCCCATCTTTTACACACTAGATCTATGGATCGTGGTTGTACCATCAAACAGTCAATTTTTTATTACGCATTGCACACATCTCAAAAAGTGATACTAAAATCATGCTTGAGCGTGATGGAGGCCATATGATTTTAGGGCCACTTTTTAAGATATGTGTCATGTGTAATAAAAAACTGGCCATCTGATGATACGCCCACAATTTATAGGTCCATTGTGCAGAATATAGGGACAAAAAATGACCTCCATCATCTGATTCAAAGGCGGTCAATACATGCCGAATGAAGAAGGTGGGGTGAGAAAGCAGTTTGGTGGGGTGAGTATAATGGTACCCTTTGTCAGTTTGTCTTCTATAATTCTATGCTTGAGCTCGGCATCAGTGTCTGAATCAATTGCTAATTTTTTTTTAAAATATTAAATATTTTTTTTTTATATTTTTAATCTCCAAATTTTTTTCGAAATATATCGAAATTAATCCGAAATGTACCGAAAAGACTCCCCACCGAAAAATTACCGAAAACAAAATTTGTCACTATGTCGTGCATCAATGCGGGCCGTTTAAAAGCTATAAGGGCGCTTTTTAGTAATTAAAAAGAAAATCACAGAAATTGTGATAAAAATTGTGGAGGGGCGCCCCTCCACTATTTTTATCACTATTTTCGTGAATTTTTTTTTAATTACTAAAAAGCACCTTTGCAGCTTTTACAGAATAGCCCTTCAATTTTTTAGTGTCTTCTCCGGCGATCTTATATATATATATATATATATATATATATATATATATATATATATATATATATATATATATATAGGGAGCCGGTTAGGTCCTCCAATGGAGGACGGTGACGGTCCTCCAAGATACACATAGAGCTCTACGTGGCATCCAAAATATTGTTTGAGTGCCATGCGGAGCATAGGTGGACAGTTTAGATCAATATTAAAAAAAGAAATTTTGAAAAAAAAAAAAATGAACCCACAAGTCAAAGTTTGACAGGTTTTATTGGTCCACATTTCACGGTTCAAAAAACACACGGTGGAGATGAGTTCTCAATTATTATTTTTTTCAAAGATGATCTAAGCAATGCACCTTAGCTCCACGTAACATCGAAACAATATTTTGGGTGTCATGTGGAGCTCCACGTGGAAGCTTGGAGGACGGGCACCTTTTCCATATATATATATATAATTGGAAAAGGCCTCCGTCATCTATGGGAGGATAGTCACCGTCCTCCAACCTTCCACGTGGCACTCAAAACACTTTTTGGGTGCTATGTGGACCTTGAGTGCATTGTTTAAATCATGTTTGAAAAAAAAATTAAAATTAAAAACTCATCTCCACCGTGTATATTTTGAATCGTAAAATGTGGACCAATGAAAGCCCTCAAACTTTGACTTGTGGGTTTAAAAAAAAAAAATTTTTTTTTTTTTTTTTAATATTGATCTAAACTGTCCACTTGTGCTTTACGTGACACCCAAAAAACGTTTTGAGTGTCACGTGAATTTTGGAGGACGGTAACCGTCCTCTATTGGAGGACCTAACCAGCTCCCTATAAAATTTATCTATATATGTTTTTTGAACTCCTTGAAATTTTCCAAAAACTTTTTCTAATCTTAAAATTTATCTAAAATGAATCAAAATTACTCTCTACCGAAACATTGCCGAAGACATCATCATCTTCACAAAAAGAGAGATTCAGCGAATTAGGAAACCCAATGCCAACACCAAATGGAGCATGAAATAGAGATTATGATCAAGATGATGATCGTGAACCATCTGATATTGGCGTTGGACAATTGAAAAAAAACAGATTCTAGATTATGTTCTTTCTCTCCATTTACATTGAGAATTTATGTTAGGAGATCAATATTCTCACGGCAATTGTTTTTAATGTGTATTGAAAATAAATAATTCTACTAGTTTTAGATTTTGTCTTCAATTCAGTAGGCTTTTTTCTACTAGTTTGAGATCAATAGGCTTTTTTCTAGTAATAGTTCAAATAGATTCGCAGGTTTTATATGCTCCTTTCCTATTCCTACTTATTTGTTGAGCGACAGCCCTTTCACTCGGCACCGTTGGATCACTAAAGCCGACTTTCATCTCTCTAATATTCCTTCCCATATCAATAACTAGAAAAAGGGGAATGCCAACGCAAGAATGATTTAGAACACCTAAAATCAAATCATAAGATATGCCAATTACTCAAACCTAATATAAGGCCTAGTTCAATTTTAAAAATATATATGATGTACCGTGAAGATTCAGACCCACATGTCATAATATTGTCCAGTTTTGGGCTTAGGGTCCTGCCCCGATTTTATTTTTGACATGGGCTTAAGTCTCCATCCAAAACGCGTCATGACATGTAGCATCCGCAATCACATATAGCCCACGGTCAGAACTTTTTCCTATCCGATGTGGGACTATTACAATCCCCCCACCTTATAGAAGAGCCGTCCTCGACTCTGATACCATTCTGTGAAGACCCAGACCCACATGCCACAATATTGTCCAATTCTGGGCTTAGGTCTCTGCCTCGATTTTGTTTTTGGCATGAGCTTAAGTCCCCACCCAAAACGCGTCATGACATGTAGCGTCCGCAAGCACATATAACTAAGGGTCAGAACTTTTCCCTATTCGATATAGGACTATTACATGTTTAGTTGAGAGTTGGAAAAAGAAGTTTTATGGAAGAGAGCGGAAAGGGGGATTTAATCCCTTTTCATCTAATTTTTTTATGTTTTCAATAAATCGATCCTTTGGAGATCATTTTTTATTTGGAGGCTTTGACTTTTCATATTTCTCTTATTGTTTTTTCCTTATTTTAGGGATAGAATATGGGAGCTTTATCCTCTCATTGGTGAGAGTCATCTTTTTCAAGGAGATCGACTCTACAAAAGCCTTTTTCCAATCCATACTTATTTCTAAAACGGTTTTGATCACGGGTTTTACCAACGTTTTGGTGGCTTCGTTATTGCACGCATACATGCACTATTTCTACGTCATGAGGCATTGTTTAAAAGCTTCGATTAAAACGATTTGTAAAGCTTGTGATCGATGTTTGCCTCCGTTTCCAACGTGTTGGGAGCTTTTGTGAATCGTGAGTTTGTTGATGGTGGTGGCGTCTCTTTGGATGATTTTTCGGTATTGATTACCGACAAATCTTCAGGATGGTGATGGATTCTTGAATTTTTACTTTTCTTTGAAGGCTCCTGAAATCCGTATCGGTATTAGATAGGTCTTAGATGTCATTCATTGTATTTTAATGTTAGTTATTCTAACTACCACTATTGTGGCCCTCTACTCTGTAACAGTTCTTCATTTTTAATGAAAAGGATAAAATTTCATCTCCAAAAAAAAAAATGAAACCCGTAAATCTAGAGCCGCTTGGTGTTCCAACCCAATTCCAACAATGCACTTCTCGGACCGAGAAAGTGGGACTGCTTGACGCTACTGTCATCATTGACTACGATTATCTAATCGTAGTCAATGATGACTACGATTAGATAATCGTAGACCGAACTAGCCCGCATATATAAATAGGCCGGCTTGGCCATATAGACTCAAGCCCGTCCGACGTTATACCATAGCGCCATTCAGCCCGAAAGATAGAAAATAACAGGCATCCAAACAGGCATTTAGAGAGTCCACCCCCAAAGTCATGCTTATTTCTTGCCTTCTTTTCACACGATTAGGTACATTAGATACACTATATATATATATATATATATATATATATATATATATATATATATATATATATATATATATATATATATTAATTTATTTATTTATTTTTTATGTATCAATGGCCAACTTACTAGTGTGAGCAACTTTGATACTCACCCGGGCGATCAGGACACTATTTTAAAAAGCAGTTTTTTTGGTCTAAGTCATTCGAGTGACTTTGATTCTCGCTTGAGCAACTCCCGACGACCCATAGCGGGCCGAGCTTAGGCTTTTTTTGAGCTTTTTATGAGAGATTTTTTTTTAATAAAATTTGATTAAAGAAATTCAAATCAATTTTCAAAGAGAGTTTGAGGGAGCAAGAGACTTGTTTGCTTAGAATTAAGACTTGAGATGATAGAAATTGCAATAAAATAAAATTCCTATTTTAGAGTTTTTATTTATGAAGTTAGTACCGATTGAGATTCCAAGTGCATTTTTACTTAAATGTCATTGATTTTAAACCTTTTAATAGTTTAATCTCAAGGCATTTAATTAAAATGCTCTTAACTTTATATATATATATATCTCAGCCGGGTGTTGGAACATTCAACCCAAGCCCGGCCCAGATCAATTCGGGTCGCCACATGCTTAGTTTGATCCAGGTATCAAACCGGGTTGGCTTCATAAAATATATCACTTTTTCTGGTCGGGTGCGGGCCCAAATATGAGCTGGCCCGGCCCATTGAAAGCCCTAAATATCTGACCATGTCAGGGTTATATGGGCCTCAAATATCGATCAATATCAGCCCACGTCGGGATTATATTGGCCCATCTATATATAATATGAACCGGATACAATAACAAAAATGTTCATTGGGTAATTTTTCTATTATTTTAAATTAATAGAAAAGTACATTAATAACGGTTGGTTCAGCCAATACTTATCCAATATATCCAATACGTATCGCCCGGCCGATATGCCAATATGTGTCGGTTTTAAAATTCAGGCAGAAAAACCTCATTTTGGTTTTGCACTACCAAAGAATAAAAATTAGGGCTCTCAACAGGCCAGGTACGCCTGAATTTAGGCTTGCCCGACCCTTTAACTCCTTAATACAACCCAGCCGGACCTGACCCGATAGGCAAGGGTATGAGTGTGGCCCATAAGATTGGAGCAGTCCGTTGCCCGGTTCATTTCATAAATAAAATATCAAAAGAAATCTCGGATTGGATCAAACAGAGTTTTGCCTAACCCAACCCGACCCAAAGGTTGGGTTGACTGCTTCGTGCACGGCCCAACCCATGTTTATATGGCTGACTCTATTAAAAACTGGTAGGGTGGGTCACTTAACCAGGTGACCCGACCCGTTGACAGCCCTAATAAAAACTCCTTTTGTTATTTTAATACATCAATCTCCCAACATTTGCTTGCTCATCAAGGCACTTAATCAGACGTTTAGGATTGTTTGATTGATCCAAGTTTACCTATGACTGAACACCATGGTGGCCCGCTTTGTGTAGATTGATGTACACCAACGATCGCCATGTGTATAGTATAGACGACCCCAATGAAGTTATTTATTTTTTTATTTCCTCGGTGGATTGCCATATTTTTGTTATATTTAATAAAAAATTAAAATTTTTAAAAAAGGACCCGACTCTCCTCACCGTCATTTAAACACCAAAATAGAGTTTGAATGATCTTACACCCTCAATGAATTGAAGTACAACAGGCCCAAAATGGTGTTTTAGGAAGATTTAATCCATTTAATTTATAGAATATAACATCAACGGTTCTTCTTAGTTTTAATTGCTAATATTAAAGTTCGTCAATCGGATGATTTACATCCACGTATACGCATGTTTCGTTTGGCTGAGACATGCTCCCATGATAAATAGCACTCGGACAATTTAGATTAATCACAAATGTACAACACATGGCGATAAATCACACTTCAATGGTGTAAGATAAAAAATCTAATAACCTGCGAGGCGTACGGCGTGGTTGTAGGCCTTGCGCTCAAAAACCCCGAGTTCCTACCTTCATTTCTCCTTGTCCCTCTACCAATAAACCTGGAAGCGCATAGGCTAAACAGGGAAGAGCGACCCGGAGGAGTTGGCCCTTGGGGTCTACATAGCCGGGTGGCGTGTGCCCTACGGGGGTTTAGAGTCCGGATACCTCCGATATCCAAAAAAGAACACCTAATTTCAATGATGTAAAATCTTTTAAACACTATCTGATGTTTAAATGCCAGTCAGAGCCATTATCCCAATAAATAAATAAAAGAACTACATAAATGCATCCGGTTGGATGAGGAAGTTACCCTGAAACAATGTACTATAAATGTCTAGGGTCTACCAAGTTCATATATATATTACAAAGGCTTAGTCGGCTGACACCCCTACCAGATTCTGGCAATCGATCCATAGTAAAAATCCCATATGGTATCTCGGGGACATTGTCCGATATATTTCAGGACACCGTCAGATGACGGCGACATCCTTAGAGGCAATGGCAAGGTTTGTGGCCTAGTTAGAACCTGACATTGTGGACAATAACCCTGCACCTCAACATAAGCCTTAGCATCTGATGTGAGATGTCTACCTTGCTACTGTTCCTTCCGTCTAGCTCAATATCATGCACCCGGTGACTCACTTTTTGAAAATGTTTGATTCCATGATCCTGGTGACCATAGGAAACCTGAAAGAGTTAGAGGAAGAAGGGGAATCATCTTTCATATACCTCAGTTGCAAAAGACGACCCATCTTGACCTAATGTCACTTAATTCCCTGGGTGACCCATCGAACTGTGAACGAGTTCGCTGGTTGCTACACAAATTTTTTAATTCTTTTCTTTCTAAAAGCATATGCAAACAAAGGGATTTGAACCCAGGTATCCTGTTTTCTTTACAAATAGCCAACAAACTATTAAGTACTTGTTGCATCAAAATAGTAAAACTACTGATTATATTTCGTAGTTTCATCTAAGCATATATTTTGTATTTTCATCTAAAAACTCATCCTATGCCTAGCTAACCGGGTTCACACTTGCGACCCTAAATTTGAACCTCAGACTTAGTAACATAAATCTCCACTACCACTATCAGATTTTTTTTTATATACTGCATACCTCGCCATGTAATGAGAACTCTACACGTGGACCCTCGCTCGCAACAGGGCCCACATCGTCAACAGAACGCTTTTTGAGACATGACTTCGGCTGGATAGCTGATGAGAGCTGTTGCTGAAGCACCATCATAATTGGCTCACAGGAAAAATCACTACCATCAGATCTGTCTTCCACACATGCTTGGTGGATTCTGGCAATTCTGGTGTTGGCACATCCAACTCCCGGATGGCATACCTCACCCTCACATCCCCGAAGAGAGTGCTGTTTTTCACAACATGATCGTACGCAGCCTATGCATCAGACTTGTGTTTGAACACGACCCTGCACTTTGATGATTCTGAATAAATGCACATCCCAGAGATATCAAGTGGCCCAAATCGTGCAAAAATTGCCTTGAGCTGTGATGGGGGTGGTAGTGCTCTCCGGGGCGGGAATTTCATTATCAGCAAAGTGCGTTGTGTGAGCCTCACAGGAGGTTCTGGCTTCTTTACGTACTCCTGTACAACTGGAATTACAGTGGTAGCCACTGTACCCAACAGATCACTCACAAGCTCTGCAAGCTCAATCTTGACATTGCTGATATCAAATTTCGGCAGCGGATCCGAAGAATTGCATGAACTGATTGTAGTAGTACCACACCAATCAGATTTCTTCTGTGAGTCCACACCAACCAATATTGATCTTCCAACTGATTTACACACTGTTTCTCCATCTTCCACAATGTTTGGATGCTTCCGTGCATGATCAGGGTTTGTTTCCAGGGCTGTATCCCTCTGCTTCTTTTTCTTTTTCACCCCCATGAAAGATTTCTCGGAGCCCACCCCATCAATACACATTGCCTCAGGAATCTTCCTCATGGACCCAGAAAAACTTCCAGTGGTGGCAGCTTGGCTTCCAGCAGAACTTATCAATTTCAGTTTGGAACCGGCACTGCTGGAAAAGCAGGAAATTTTAGGGCTCCTGTGTCATTTGGACTAATTACAGCTTTGCCTCCTCCCGCAAAATTCCAGCAGATGACTCTGATTTCTGTAACAAGTCTGCACATTTTCCTCTGAGTCCTACAACTTCATCAAGTCTAATTCTTTCAGGAACACCACCACTAGCTGGAGATGGAATAGTCGGAAAACAAGTAGATACTACAGCTGGAGAATCTACTTGACTGATATTCTCTTGCCCCTTAGCTGAATTGAACTTAGTAACTGCCAAATTTATGTCAACAGATCTGGCTCCTTTGCCAGTTCGTCCTTGAGGTGCTGCTTTAATTTCCGGGCTGGCAGCTTCGCTTTTCCCGTTTTAGTGAAACAGGAAAATTAGTAGAAGTTCTCTTCCGAAAGGCATAATCACCAACGTGGGTGTGACCTCTGGCTGCCTTCTTGAAAGTTGACAGCTTTGCTACATTTCCTTTCAAGAAAATTCTCTGCTCGTTTGGTTCATCCCATGGTTCAAGCGTATCTTCCTTTGGTGCATACTCGGCATGCTTAGGCTTCGTGGAGTCCTTCCTTTCCTCCAAAGCTTCCGTAGTTACCAGAGGACTGCTTAATGGAGCTGAAACAAACAACATCAAAATGGCATAATAGTATAACAAAATAAGGAAGCTATTCAATTTGTTAACTACAGAAATCCAAACAGATTTATAAGTATATTTGAGGATCAATTTTTTATTTTTTTTTAAGGTGAAAATACTAAATTAATCAGGTAATTTAAGTGACGCACACAGATACAGCAACCATATACCACAGACAAATAAGGAAGTGGTGAGTTACGCAAAAGTAAAGGTGGGAATAACTACAGAAAACAGTTATGAGGTCGCTCCAATATAAGATAAAAAAATAAATCAAGAAATGCTGTTTGAATTATATAAGTGAGTATTAAAGACCTGAAACTAAAGCTGCAAATGTTTTGGGTCAGGGTTGAACAGAGCCCGACCCATTTGGAAGGGATCAACATTGGGTTGGGTTCAGACAAAAGATCTTGGACCAATTAGTCAAGCTAGATCTAAACCCGACCTGTTGTAGACCAGGTCTGGTTCGAGTCAGGTCAGGTCAGGTTTGAATCCAGGTCCAAATCTAATAGATACATAGCCAAAAACTAATTAATTAGTTTACTAATTAAATAAATAGTTAAAGTTTTACACATATCGACCATACCAATGACCCGTGTAAGGAGGAATCCCACTACCCATACCCATACAATTAGCTTTTCCCAAATTTATTCCTTCACACATATATGTTACTAATGTCAAGATGCTATTACAATCCTAATCGTAAATAAAATAAGTAAATACAGCCCATTAACCTATTATATAAAAGAAAAGAAAACTAATATTTTATTGCTATATATAAATACAACATAATTTAACTGTATAACACAATTAAATATATGTCAGGTCTAAATCGGGTCTCAGACCCAGATCCAAAATCAAAAGGACTGAACCCAGCCTGAATAAAACACAGGTCGAATCTGGTCTGGGTCTCGTCTTCAATGTGTACCTAGACCCAAATTTCAATCAGGTTCGGTCGGTCGAGTCCAAATCGGATCAGAGTCCAAATCGGATCAGTTCTCAGGTCATTTCCCGGTGGATATATCCCATTTGCACCAATTCCAGAAACAGCCAAGTACAAAGATAGGGACATAATAGGGATATGATGAAGCAAGCAAAGTACGGGAAAGTCATAAATATATAAATAAATAAACAAGGGTAGCCTCAATAAAAAAGAAATCAAGATATGTCGTTTAAGATGGTTTTGAGATGTGTGTGCCTTAAAACTCCAATTTGCAACAAAAAATTGAAGCTACCTTTCCTACCTCTCGTGTCTTTAACTCCTTTTCAATTGGGAACAGGATATGTCGATTTCATGCTACTACGTATTTCTTGTTATATTTATTATTAATATAATAAATATTTTAATAATTTAAAGACAATAAAACTTTATTTTGATTTCTTAGTTTTGGGTTGGGTTTTAGGCAATAGATATTCTCAAGTTTTATATGCAAATTAATAGTCCCACATTGGTAAAAATAAAAAGTGTCTAAGCTATATATAGAACATTTCACCTTCTATTATTGTTTGACAATAAGAAGAGAAGAGTGTGTCTAGCGGCCGCTCTTGCCGCGTGCGCGTGGCGATTGGCGTTTAGGCGTGGTGATTAGCGTTCACGGAGAGGTTTAATTTTTTAACCAGTCAGATTATTCATGGGTCGGGTCGGGCCTAATGGGCCACTAATCAGTGGGTCAATTCGGTTCTATTGGGCCAAACGAATTGGTCAAATGTTGACCGTTGGACCCAACCGTTTCATAACCGCTTATAAAGGTTTGCAACCGTTTGAATTTGAATTCGAAAAGTTGCAACCTTTCATACAGTCGTTGGATGAAGCGGTTGAGATCTTTGAAAGATCTGAGCCATCCAAAATACGACTGTTGGTCCAATAGTCATATTGAAACTTCTATATAAGGAGGCCTTAGGACACAGATTTGAATACTCTGAAATCCATCGGATTCCTTGCATATAACTTGAGAATTCCTCTTGCTTTCTTCTTTTGGTGGTACTCCATCGGATTGAATTTTCTAGGACGATCCTCTACTATTGCAAAGTAACGGATCGCATCCAAGAGATTGGGCTCGTTGTATCCTGGAAACGTCCTGCTGGATCCCTTTTGCAAACTCAAAAATTTACTCGAGTAGGGAGCGAATAGCGTTTTAAAGGCAACGATTACGTGCCTCGAGTCCAATTCTCTTGCCCATTTCATCATTTTCGGATTTCTGTTCCTAATTTTTCTAACATTTCTCCTACAGTAAACACGAGCCCTTAAAGGATTTTAACAACTGTGAGCTCTTGCTTTCAAATAAAACAACCTCCTCTCCCATGTCAACCGTTGGATTGAATTGGATGTTCGTGATTTGAAGTTTTGATGTTGCAGCTTTAGACAGGGAACACGAGGGATTATTTGATTGAAGAGATGAAAACGGCGGTGGTTGGAGAGTTGTTAATGAAGCATGCCCAAACCGTCATCGCAGAGCAAGCTTGGTCAAAGAATTTTGGTATGATCAGTGGTTACTAAATAATTGGATGAAACCCATTCTCTCCTATGGGTCATGGTACTATATTGTCGCGTTGGACCTAAACACTCCTCGGGAGATTCGTTCTATTGGATCCGCTACTCATTTCATTGAAGCATGCCAAAATTGTCATGGCCAAATCCACTAAATCGATTTCCAAAATATGGCCTTCTGTTTCAATGTTATGATTGGGTTCGGCTTCATCAAGCACCTCTCTCTCTCTCTCTCTCTCTCTCTCTCTCTCTCTCTATATATATATATATATAAGACCTGGGACTATGGGTTTAAACCCACCGCAGGGGACTGGGTTGGAATCAGTTGGGGTCCATGTGGCATCGATTTGAGGGATCAGGTTCTACGGCAACTTACCTAAGGACGATCAGGGGCAACCCAAAAAATTTGGACATAATCTGATGCATATTCACAATCCAAAATGTGGTAAAAGGGGGAAAATTCAATGCACTACGATGTGTGCTCGGTACCCAAACTTTGAGCACAGTTTCGACCACCAAAAAAAATTTAAATTTTATAGATCACATGCCACGTGGTACATGATCCCAAACCGGATGTTGTTTTGGACTAATGTGCCACGTGGCATATGATCTAGGATTCTAACCCACCATCCTTAGTATGGGTTCATTCCCATTGTCTCATTTGTCTATATATATATATATATATATATATATATATATATATATATATATATATATATATATATACCTAACACACAGAGATATATATAAGGGTACTAAAATACCGTCAAATTATTTTTTTCTACACATGAATCTGAAGGGATTTTAGTGCACACACTCACAAGTCACAACTTACAAGTATATAACATCCCTTTGCAAAAACCCCAACCCTATTCTTTGTCTCTCCTTGCTCCACTCTCTCTAATCGCTACGCATCTCCCTTTCTCTCACCTTTACAAACAACAACGCCGGCCGCTCCCACTCAACTGCTACACCACTCACAGCCACCGCCGGCTGCCCAACACACTCTCTCGTGGCACCACCCACCACCACCATCGGTCACTCTCTCGTGGCACCACCACCACCACCACCAAGCAGGGAAGCACACATTCTTCTTCTTTAAAAAAAAAAAAAAGAGTTTACGAATAAAATAAATATGTATAAAAAAAATTCAAAAGACAAAAAATGACCCGCAACCCAGTCTGGCACGGTCTACGACCGGGCTAAAATGTACTCATGTTAGCTCGGTCGTAAGGCTGACCCCTTGGAGGCCCAGCCCATTGCCAGTCCTGACCATTTACGTAGCCTTGCATCCTTTTGGATCCCACGAACATCACGACGTTGTGTCTTCAAACAACTACCACACATATGAGTCCATGGACATCATGTAATCACAAAAATTAAATTGGAATTTCAATGTTTACAAGGTCAAGGTTAAGTGTCGGGCCATAAGGGTTGAAAATACCAACTCGATAAATCAAAATCTTGAGAAGGGGTAAATCAAAAAGTAATGTGTCCAAAACATGCAGGTTGAATTATAGAAGTAATTGCCAGTGTGACGCAAGACAAAAACGCTAAAACCCTATATGCAAGTTTGGGATTAACTACAGGTTAAATTGATCAACCAAAATACCCAATATCACCCAACACTTGAAACAATTTAATGAATTTAACAAAACAATTAGGGCAATTCAAGTATAGCGCTTGTATGCGTTAAATTTCCCGATCTAAAAAAACGGATTCGATGAAGGATTCGACTTTTGATCTAGTCTACGGCTTCAAGCGACAATGACAGTGTCGTCTCTTGACTCCTCAAAGATTTGAGAAAAACGAAGGCTCAAGGGATTAAATGAATCAAAAGATCTAAACTAACAATATTTGGATTTTGGAATTTATCAAGGCAATGAAGATATTACCGGATAACAAATAGAGAAAAAGTATAGAAGGATAGATCCAAGGCTTCACACCAAGGTTTTATGTCGACTTCACACCAAGTCGCACGAGAAATGAAGAATCACTCCGATTTTGGAATATTCGCTCCTCCGATCAAAAACTCTTCTCAAGTTCTCTAGGGTTTGTACAAAAGCAGCTCTCAAACTTTCATTCAATCATCAACTCCTTTTACATTGTTATAATGACCTTATATAATAGACCTCACAAAAAGAAAACCCTAAAACATAATAATTACGAAACTACCGTAAAGTGTTTACATACGAAATAAAAGAAAGGAAAAATTGCATATAAACCTCTGAACTTTCAACTCAATGTCTGAGAGGCACCTGAACTTTACTAAATACAACATAACCCCCCGATGAATCAAAACCCCCAAAATTAGACCCCTACCATCAACGTCCGCTCCTCTGCTCGATAGAAACTACTGATGAAGCAGTTAATAGGAGTTATCTGCCTACGTGGCCTTGCCAACGTGACAAGGAGCCCTTTAAAACGTGTGGGAGACGCCCCATCTCTCTCTCGTTCAGAATTTTGGCGCCAAACTCTTCTTCTTCCTCTTCTTCTTCTCTTCTCTCCTCTTTAACCGAGCAAACCTCCGATCCTTCAGCGCATCATCATCTTCTCCACCAGATTTGTAATGGCATCGCCTTCGACAACCTTTGGCAGTGCATCATTCGCGATTCAAAGCACGCCAGAAATCTTGCGGTTGTTGGAGAAGCCTTGTCGCACCTGCGAAAATCGAAGGTCGATACAGACGTCATGGACAGAGCACAATCCTGGGAGGAGGTTCGTTAGTTGTTTGAATCATGCCTGCCAAGACGTCAACTGGGTTGATCCACCGATGTGTGCAAAATCGGTATAAATAATTACGAGTTTGCTTCGAAGATCTAACAAATTCAAGGCAGCGATTTCAAGACAGAAGCTGAAAGGGAAATTTTGTGGCTTGCATTGGCTGCCAGTTGGATATTCTTCGTATATTCATGGTCAAAATGCTAAAGTTTTTACGGTTTAGGGTCTTTAGGTTTATATGGTTTATGGTGTAGGGTATGTATTGTGGTATTTATGTGTTATCCGAACTAGAGTCTGTACTGTGATCTATAGTAATTGCTAGTTTTCGTTTGCAAATGGAAATGAAATGAAACTTTTTTGTTCAACAAACTGTTTCGAGATGGTTAATGGTATGAATGAAATGAATGAAGATCACAACAAATTTGGTTATGTATCGTTACCGGGATGGTATCAGTATCGGCTGAAACGTATCAATATCGAGTGAATGAGATCCTTTTGATGGTCGCCTCTTGATGAAACAGCCAAAAATTACATCCATATCAGATGCCCTACCTTTAATAAATTTATAGATGCTTCCTACAACATGACTCTTCAAAGAAAGGAAGTTGGTCAATTAGGAACATCTAGTCAGTTTGTTTTTGTGATGTGGTTGTTTAAAATGTAACCCATTAGATGGACGAGCATGTGTAGTAATTTGCCTCATTCAATAGAGAAAGCATGAATTACTATAATGTGTGTATATAATGCCTCCATTTAATAATATTTTTAGTAATAGACTTGGGATTTTGTTGCCTTAAACTTGGTGTTTTTGTGGCTATTCTTTTGGAAGACTTGAATATGATCGATAAGGTACCCTCAAGAATATGTAAACATCAGTGTAGAATTTCTTCTCTATGGTCAGAAGCAACAGTAAAGAAAACAACTTTTATTACTATTTGCTTGGAGACCTGAGTAGGATTGGCACTCATCTAGTAGAGATCTAATGACAATGGCAAACACCAACAACATCAACAGATTTTTATCAGCATCAGCAGATCTTGTAAATCAGCTATATATCACCCTTCCTTTCATAACTGTTTTGTCATGGCATTGCCCCGGCCCTATCTACTGATACTATTGGTTAGGGTTGTTGATGTATATGTTAATTATATATTGCATAACTATTTTGACATGGCAAACACCAACAGATTTTTGTTGTAATAGAACTCTGTTTCGACATTACCTAATGACACACCTACATATCATTTACATATCACCTGCATATCAGTTGCAAAGAATCATTTCCATTGGTAGACCAAGAATTCAAAACATAACCTTTAAACATGGCTGCATTTGTTAACAAAATTCATTTAAGCATTAAACGCCGACATCCAACATATTATTTACACCATAGGAATCATCACTTGACCGATTCCTAACATATTATTTACCCAAAATATATATCTCCCAAAGAACTAAAGTATGATATGGACAAACCATACACCTCCCAAAAAATTAAAGGACATAGAACTCCCAAAAATTAAAGTATCATATGGACTACAGATGCAACTCCCAAAAAAATAAAATATGATATGGACACCATAGGTGTTTCAAATCTCTTGACTTAGATGCGCTTCTCGGTCCCAACAGTTGAACTCCTCATAACTCTGCCTTGGGATACACCTTTGGTTGGTAATTGTCTAAAACCCGATCCTCCTTCCGTGTGATGTGGCAATGCAGTATTATTCATTGATTCCTGGGTTGGAAATCGATGCGATGACTGTTGCTTCTTCACCATGAGTTTAGTCAGCTTGGCCCTCTTTAATGGGATCCCAGCTGCATCTTCTGATTGGGCACCAATTGCGTCAACTTGAGCCCCAATAATACCTATTTGAGAACCACTTGGTTGACCCCCACTTGCCCCCTGCAGTAGACCAATATCACCAACTTATTAAAAGGTATCAAAACCTATGGAATTCATTGCAACGCAGATGGGAAAACAGAGCATAAGAACACAATTGTAAAGTAGATGGGAATATGACCATAAACATTGTTTTTCCTCCATTTCTCAAGCATTTTCTATATCAAAAAACACTCATCTCTTATAAATCAATATTCCATGACAGAACCACAAATATGTTGGATCCTACCCTTGGTATGGTCTCGGATGGAATTGAGTCTGGGTGCGAGGTGTAAGTGTTTCTGCTGGGGCCTTTTATGTTTTTTGGTTGCCTTCTTCAATTGCTCGTTGGAGAGGCTTCTTGGTTGTTTAAAGAGAAAAGAAAATTAATAACTAGAGTTTATGCTAAGAAAATTAATAATTAGAGTCATTTTCTTATTGAAACAACTTATGGAAGAATCCTATGGTGTATGTTATTTGTTTATGACATGGTGCTAATTAGATCAATGCAGTGAAGGGATGTTTTTATAAAGCGGCAGTAACACCTATAATACTATATGACTTATAGTGTTGGGTTTATAAGAAGCAACAAGATTTTATATATACACAAATATATAGATAAGATATGTATGATTGTTTTTTAAGTGTTTCATGATGGCTGGCCATCATGTGTACCACACTCGGCCAAATCGCACACATCATAGTGAATACAGATTAAAGAGCAGTTCCAAGGGAGAGAGAAGACACAAAGAAAAGAAACTCCGACATTAGATATAAAACAGAGCAACTTCTTCCAATTTTATGTCCTCAATATGAGTAGGCAATTCAACATCAGACCACTATCATAAGTTTTCTTTAAAGGTAATAAAAATCAACTTCTTGGTTTTTTTCATTCCTTGAAATATGATTTCCTTTCAGCCATAGATTCTTGAGCTTCTGCATTCGAACACTACATTTTTGTTTACATATAACTAAGGTGCTCAAAATCATCAGTGCATTAATGAGGGTTGTTAGTTTCAGATTGACCCGAGTGGTGCCCCGCTACTTAAGTTGGGTTAGCTTATATTCAGTCCACAAAATATATAATCATTTATGTTACCAAATGGCCTCAACCTAATCCAACTAATGGCCAAATCCTGACCCACTTTCAGAACCAAATTCACAGGTTTCTTAGTAAATAGAGCCCCTGATTGTTGATTTCTCTTCATACTATTGATTATAATCATGGTATTGAATCTTCCTACAATGGTCTCTTAGGATACAATACAAACCATAGTGGCAAGCCCCCTAAACAATACATGTCATTTTCATGACTCAATCACATGATGCATAAAACCATGCAAACCATAAATATATCAAAAAGTGACCATGCAATGTGTAACAGGATGTCATGAAGAGAATGCAAATGTCTATAAATGTGTTTGTAAATAGTGTAGATGACATTTATAAACTATGATGGCTAAAAAAGCAAAAATGATAACAAAAAAAGTCACAATTGAAGATTAGGTGCTACTGCTCATACATTTGATACGGGACTTCACTTTGTATTGCATGGCATTTTTTGTTTTTCTTTATAGGTTGGATTCAAACTTGAATATAATTCATCTTATATTTGATGGTATTATGGGAGTTTCCATTAGTATAGTTGCATAGATATCTAATCGAGATAAATGTGGATACAAAAACTCTAAATATCAACCTCCAATCTATTAACTGTTGATTTTACACCAATAATGAGCATTTAAATCTGCAAATTGACCATCCAATAATACAACAAATATGATCTTTCAAAGGATGAGAGCATTGTCTTCTTAACATGATCTTTCAAAGGATGCATTGTTGGCCTCCAACTCTGCACTTCAACAGCAGTTTGGGGAGTTTGGTTGGTCCAAACTTCAGCATGAAGTTCATCATTCTTCACGGTTCATCAGATTTAGTCATTTTAGCATCAGCAGTTTTTTATTAGCATCAGCAACTATATTAGCATGTATATACAACAGCAGTAAATATATATATATATATATATATGCATCAACAGTTTATAATTAGCATGTATATGTCTCAACAGTTTTTTGACATGATAAACATCAACAGCAGCATTTAATTAGCATCAGTAGTATATATATACCTGTTTGCAGCCCCTTTTGTTGTGACCAAGATTCCCAAAGTTCTTACATCTCATCCTCACTCCTCGCTCGACAGTTTGGATGGATCAGCAGGTTCATCAGGTTTTCCTTCTCCTGCCCTTCTTAGGCCTTCCACTCCTCTTCTTGACGTCGGGAGGCAACAAAACAAGAATATCTTTCACTGGCCAGAGAGCTCTCTCGATGATAGGGCCGAGGCAATGAGCATATGTTCGGAGGTAGGTCTCTTTGCTGTAGCAGCTATGAACATGTACGAGTGGGTCTCCCTCGATGAATTTGATAGCTGCAACGGCATGGGTACAGGGGATCCCTAATAGATCCCACCTTCTACAGCCACACGTCTTCATTTTTAAATCAACTCGATATTGTTCACCAAGTGGGCCAACAACTTCAAATAAAGAATCCCCACCTCATTTAGCAATCCACCTCGCTGCCCCGCTCTGTCTTCTCGATAAGCTTCATGATCTTCGGGCAAATAAGATGGTTGTACTTCTTCATCGCATCTCGCCTCTTACACACTGTTTCCATTAACATTACCCTAATTTTTTACAACATCGTGATTATCGACTTGTCCCTAGCCGATAGGATCGAAGAACTGAAGCTCTCACATAAATTATTCAATAAAATATCACACTTTGAGAACGTATCGAATTGTGAGCGGCTCCAATGCACTATCGGTCTTTCACTTAGCCAAATGTAGGCTTTTTCGTCTTTCTCCTTCATTTCATTCATCCCATTTTTGGAACTCGGTATAGATGGTTGCTCTTGCTGCCTTCCACAGCAACTCCTTCATAATCAGACCTTTGAAGTCTTTCTTGAAGTTGTAGAGGTGTCTCACACAAAAACGATGAGAAGCTGTGGGAAATAAGTCGTGAATGGCATCGATCAAACATTTCTGTTTATCGCTCATAAAGGTATACGCCAATGTTCCTAAAGTCGGCGAGCAGGTTTGGGCGGTTGGGTGGATTTTCGGGCGGATTGGGCAGGGCAGTGCATGGGCCGGCGCCTCAAGAACCGGGCGGTCAATAAATAAATAAATATATATATATATATATATATATATATATATATATCTTAGAGTATCAAAAGAAGAAATTTAAGGTTTAAAAATTATATTTAAACACACAATTGAATTCCATTCAAGTAAAAACTACATTACTACTAAATATGAAGTTCAATTATACACCCACATATACTAATATATACAATTATACATTGATTCATATATGATATATATATATATATATATATATATATATATATATATATATAAAAGTATTTGGTCAGTATACATAGCCTCACAGCCACAGACATGCCACAGCTGACAGAAATCACAGCACGCACATTATATATATATATATATAGACACTAACACTGGCACTGTGACACACATGACACAGCCACACACACATATAGTGTATAAGTATAACATATTTTATATATATATATATATATATATATATATATATATATATATATACTGTGCAGGAAAAAGAAATGCATGAATGCCAGGAAAAGAACTGCAAAAAAAAATACAGAAAAAAGAAAAAGGAGAAGAAAATTGCCAAGGAATTGGGGGGGCGGGGGGGGGGGGGCGGCGGCAAAGAAGAAAAAGAAAAAGAAGAGAAAAAAAACAGGAAAAAAAAAAAAAAAAATACCTGTGGTTGTGGGCCTGTGGCTGTGGTTGTTGCAGGAGCACGGACTGACTTGTCAGAGCCGGTGCTAAGAAGTTGCACTGTTGCAGCCTGCAGAAATAAAAAATAAATAAATAAATAAGAAGCTGCTACGAAGACGAAGATGCAGAAATAAGAAGTTGCTAAGAAGAAGCTCCTGTGGCTCTACGACCCCTACCTGTGGTCAAAATGAAAAAAATGAAAAAAAAAAAAAAAAAAAAAAAAAAAAAAATTACCCCCTAAGGCCCTACCTGTGGTCGCCAGTGGAGTGTTGGCGGCTGTCGGTTGTGCTGCAGAGTGCAGAATATATATATATATATATATATATATATATATATATATATATATATATATAATGAAAAAAATGAAAAAAAAAAAAAAACAGCCCACTATTTGGTGGTCTCCGGTGGTCTCCATGGGGTGTGGGATGCACTGCTTGCGGTTGTCCAGCTTGAAACCAAAAAAAAAAAAAGGAAGATATTACTCTCTCATTTGTGAAGAAAATGAAAGAAAAATACGATGTCATGGGTGTGGGCTGCCGACTGTGGAAGAGAGGAGAGAGGAGAGAGGAGAGAGGAGAGAGCAGAGAGGAGAGAGGAGAGAGGAGAGAGTAGAGAGATTAAGGTTAAAAAAATAAAACAAGAAGCTTATATATATATATATATATATAGATATATATATATATATATATATATATAGATATATATATATATATATATATATATATATATATATATATATATATCCTTCCCCCGCCCCATCCTGACCCGCCCCAATTTGCCGCCCAAACCCAAACCGCCCCAATATCCGCCCCAGCCCTAAGTCGAGGCGCGTGAGGTCCCAATCTGCCCGGGTGGCCGCTTTTTAGGACACTGGTATATGCCGACACATTCTCTATGGCTAGATCGGCACCTACCAACTCGAGAAACCAACTTCACGTCTCCCTTCTCTCCTTCTCAACCATTGCATAAGCAAAAGGATAGATGCAATTATTTGCATCTATCCCAACGGTTGTCAACAACATGCCCCCATGTGGCCCCTTCAAGTGGCAGCCATCTAAACCAATCACCGGCCTACATCCCTCTAAAAAACCTTTCTTCAATGCTCCCCAACAGATATAGAATCTCTTAAATTGCTCCTCTCTAAAGCTCACTCACAACCTTCACCATCAGTTTTAAAGTTGTCCCCAGATTTGTGTTCAGAAGCTCATCTATATACCCTTGGAGGAGTCGAAATTGTGCAGTCGCATTACCATCTATCATTTCTAGAGTCATCTTCCTTGCTTTATAGGCTTTCCTGATATCGACTTTCACATTTCGTTCACTCTCTACGGTTTCGGCAAGAGAGGACACAGGCCATGACGGATTCATATAATCCTATCACCATACCGCTTAACGAAGATTCAACCGGCAGTGACCCACTTGACGGATTCATATAATCCTACCACATGCATGCTAGTCTTTAAAAGTTCACTCGATACACTGCATCGTTTTGCACATACGAGCAGTAAATTACCCAAGGTCAGCCATCTTTACAAACAGCTCGGATTTTTTCTATCATTTTTTTACAAATCGGATCTCCTTCCCCCACTTGATGGCATATTCTTTCACAGCTTCCCTAAACAACGTATGAGTTTTAAATTTCATTCCAACGCAAAATATGGGGTTCTCCATATCAGATTTCTTGTTAAAGATAGGAGACTTCGGCCTTTTAATTTTATCGTCATCATCCAAGTCACTATCAATGCTCCTCAAATCGGACTCCGAAGAAGGAGCATCTTCATTCCACCATCTTTCTCGGTTGTGGAGGCAACATCTTGGAGATCACTTTCCAACCCCAACTACTCACAATCCTCATCTACATTAGCATCAAACAATGCATCATCGTCATCCAACTCGTAGTCGTTGTCATATAATGAGCCATCATCGAAAAAAGAACATAATAGAGGGTTATAATTATCTGAATCCTCTTCATCCGCCATCTTCTTCTCTTTCCCCTTGCCCTTAGAATCAGCCATCTGTCCACTCATAGTTGTTGCCCTGACATGCAGCTTCGACTTTTTGGAAGTTTGAAAACCAATATCTTTCAGGCAAGTAGTCCCCACTGCGCATACGTGAACCACTCCATGTTGGTTTATATTTCTACAGATCGTCATTATGTCGTTGTTTGATCTTATTACATTGAAATACATATCAATGCTGCCATAAAAGTGAATGTCTTCGCTGACTATGCAATCCAATTCAGAACACATACTTGGGAGCTCGAGGAAAGATATTTCATCTCCATGGTAATAATCAAAGCTTCCCACGCAACCCCCTCTATAACACCCTTCTCTCGGTGTACCCTTAAAGGCACCCCCGTAGTGTAGTTGTATAGTGAAGAACCCATTAGTAGGATATGTAAAATTAAGAGAAATATACGTAACTTAGAATATTCAACAACATAAATATAAAAAGGCTACTGACAAAGGTATAACACTGATGTTCAATAACAAAAGGCATACGAATATTCAAGGTATAAGACTTTCAGCAATTAGCAGTCATAGACATTGAATATACCACTATTGCAAGCCACCAAAGTGACAACCACAACTAGCAGCACCTTCACAAGCACAACTACAGCATCACACTATCTCTTAGTAGCAGAAACAATAACATAAACAGGTCCACAACTGGCCCTACTAATGAATACAATCTAACACACCATCAACACCATCACCATCACAGCATATAGCAGATACATAGAGGGCAGCAACATAACACCCATCGACAGCAGCCACAACTAAATAATAAACTAGAACAATTTTACAGTGTACAATATGATGTACACAGTATGGAGTAACGACACAAATCCAAACCAGGAGACAATCACATTCAATGTGAGAACTAAAATCTCAGTAAGTAAATAAACAAAACCAGTCTTATTAAGAGATTTAAAACCCAAAATACCCATAAACTTATGTTTCAAAAACCCGTTGATTGAAATTTTAGCAGTCCAAAAACACCCAACAAATTCATCAGAAACCCATTAAATAAATGTAGCAAATAACACTTTTCATAAACTAAAATTGACCCAGAAATCAAAAGCAGTAGAGAATCACATTCAATGTGAGTGAAAACTAAAATCTCAGTAAGCAAATAAAAGGGTTTTATTAAGAGATTTAAAACCCCAAATATCCATAAACCTCTTTCAAAAACCTGTTGACTGAAATTTGAACAGTCCAAAAGCACATCCAATATAATCATAAGAAACCCATCAAGGAAATCTATATATATACACATTTCACAATTTAAAATGACCCATAGATCGAATAAAAATAATTAATTAAATAAACAAATGATATGCACCCGTAAAACCCTTAAAAAAATAAAATTTTAAAAAAAATTAGAAGAACGAATTACAGTAGAACAAGATGAATCAAGCCCCTCTCAAGGTTGTAGAATTAAGGGAAACAACATTTTCAATACCACTTAGAATGTATTGAAGTCAGTTACCAAGCAATAAGAAATGTCACTTCAAAACCAACTACAAGGATTACTCATTACCATAGTGAGGAGTTGGGCGTCCTGAATCACGCTTGATCCAAGTCAATGCAGAGGCGATACTGGCGTTGAGGAGCAGAGAAGAAGAAGATGCACTGAAGGTTTGAAGGTTTGCTCGGCTGAAGAGAAGAGAAGAAGAGGAGTTTGGCACCAAAATTCTGAATGAGAGAGAGAGAGATGGGGCGTCTCCCACACGTTTTAAAGGGCTCCTTGCCACGTTGGCAAGGCCACGTAGGCAGATAACGCTCATTAACTGCTTCATCAACAGTTTCCGTCGAGCAGAGGGATGGACGTTGACGGCAGGGGTCTAATTTGGGGGGTTTTGATTCATCAGGGGGTATATGTTGTATTTAGTAAAGTTCAGGTGCCTCTCTGACATTGAGTTGAAAGTTCAGGGATTTATATGCAATTTTCCCTAAAGGAAAACCTTAAAATTTTCTAAATTGCAATTCCCGAAGTGACTCGCTGGAGCGACTTATTCCATGCGCGGCACCTTGCTCGAGCGAGATCCCAAAATCGTTGGAGCAACTTAATCCATAGACTTTAGCCTTTATTTTGAAGGAACTCGCTCGAGCGGGACCCAAAGCCACTCGAACGATTCTGGGCATATTTTTGTACTCTTCCTTCAGTCCTTCAGGCGTGGTCCTGGGTCTCATTCCGCTTCTTTCGCAGCAGGACAATCTCTCGATTCAAATCCAATGCCCTTTATATCGATGTCCCATCAATTCTCCCCGAGTGGGAGAACTCATCCTCGATGAGTTATAGAACCCACATATGGTATACAATGGATACTCGTCTCTCGAATTGCCCTTCCATGTGGTGAGGTATGCCTATCTTTTACCCGTGTTGGCGGTGAAGCCTGGATACTCAAGACCCTCCTCATTCAACCTTTTCTCATACGGCTCGGGTGAGATACGGGTTCTGAATTAGTTCAATGGATTTGGCTCGTTTGGTCGGGTAGCAATGAATGAATCAAAGGTTGTGGGTGATGGATCTAGAATAGGTATAAGCTCTGCAACTAACACTATCGGATGGTTGCCCTTGTCTAGAAGAAGATCTAGACCTCCATCATTACCCTTTTTCAAGATTAAAAAAGGTTCCACATGCTCAGGACTATCGTGAATCAACACAAAACTGCCATTAGCAAATTCAGTAAACATATCCAATGTGTTAGTGCAATTATGTGTATTTTCATTACTCAATAAAACCTGATTGTTAATCCCATGCAAGTGCGAATGACGATATGTTCCTACCAACTCTAAGGACTCATGCGGTGCAGACACACTACCAACACTTTCCTCAGTAATAGAAAATTTCCTAATGCAACTAACAGTTTTCCTAGGAGTTTCATCCTCCTCTTCGCTTGGCATTTCAATAGGTACGTACACTTCTTTTAATTCATTGTCCTCTTTCTCGGCATGCTCCTGAAAAAATCAAGGTTTGGCCCTCACTGGGGCATTGGGATGCAAAGTGACCAAAGCCTTGACACTTATAACATTGTTGCGGTATACGCCTAGAACTCTCAATCAATTGTCCTTTACCCTTGTCAATCTGAGGATTCAAGGATTTTGAGGATTGACTAGAGGCATTGTTCGCATTTTCCGTAGGACTAGATCGAAACTCGAACTTGGAGGACTTATAGTGTCGAAATACCTCTCTAATTCTTCAACCCTAGCGAACCATTCCTCAAGATCGGTAACGGGATAAGGAATGAGCTCCCTCTGTAATTCTAAGCGAAGACCCATTCGGAATCGGGATAGGGTAACCCGTTCTGGTTCTTCCACATTGGCCTAGAACATCAAGTCTTCAAACCCATCGATGTATTTGGAGACTGGTGAATCGCCCTGGCGCAATGATTGCCATTGATCGAGAATACGTTCATCATAGGATATTGGAACATATTTCTCGTTCAACTAGACTTTCATTTCTCCCTAAGTAGAAACTGGATGAAGACTTTGGATCTGCCTACCACATTCTACTCTCAACCAATAAAATCTAGCTTGACCCATAAGCTTGACTGTGGCAAACATGACTTTGCGCTCTTCGGACATGGCATACTACTCGAAGTAATTTTTCATGTTGGCGACCCATTCAAGAAAGACCTTAGGTTGTCTTTTATCGTCCTGATTGGTTTGAGCTCCACGGCGATAATGACCTTCCCTCCTACGGTCATTGGTATTAACTCTATTATGATTTTCAGCCATGAACTCATTGATCTCTTCAACACGGACTAAAGCCTCATGTCGGGCTTGTTGATCATGCAACTGTTGTTGCACTTGATCAAGGTGTTCATCCATCCGGATTTGACCCGTAGTCATTTTAGATGCAATATCTCTAATCAGGGCTTCTAATTTACTGGTATCCATGACGAAATAACTCAATACTAAATGGTGCAAGACAAAATAAAATAAAACTAAATTGAACCCTAAAATCTAAATGGCACTGACAACCCTAAACTAAAATTGTGCTTTGATACCAAACTGATGCAGGACAAAATTGCTAAAACCCTAAATGCAAGTTTGGGATTAACCACGGGTTAAATTGATAAAAAAATACCCAATATCATCCAACACTTGAAACAATTTAATGAATTTAATAAAACACTTAGGGCAATTCAATTATAGCGCTTGCATGCGTTAAATTTCTCGATCTAGAAAAACAGATCCAATGAGGAATTCGAGTTTCGGTCTAGTCTAGGGCTTCAAGCGACAATGACAATGTCGTCTGTCAACTCCTCAAAGATTTGGGGAAAACGAAGGCCCAAGGGATTAAATGAATCAAAAGATCTAAACTAACAATATTTGGATTTTGGAATTTATCAAGGCAATGAAGATATTACCGAAAAACAAATAGAGAAAAAGAATAGAAGAAGGATAAATCCAAGGCTTCACACCAAGGATTCCGAGGCTTCACGCCAAGGCTTTACGTCAGCTTCACACCAAGTCACACGAGAAATGAAGAATCACTCCTCCAGTTTTGGAAAATTCGCTCCTCCGATCGAAAACTCTTCTCAAGTTCTCTAGGGTCTACACAAAAGCAACTCTCAAATTTTCATTCAATCATCAACTCCTTTTACAACATTATAATGACCCTATATAATATGCCTCACAAAAATAAAACCCTAAAATATAATAATTACGAAACTACCCTAAAGTGCTTACATACGGAATAAAAGAAAAGCTGAAATTTTTCTAAAATTGCAATTCCCAAAGTGACTCACTCGAGCAAGATTCAAAGTCGCTTGAGCGACTTATTCCATGCGCGACACCTCGCTCAAGCAAGATCTGAAAATCGCTGGAGCGACTTAGTCCAGAAACTTTAGCCTTTATTTTGAAGGAACTCGCTTGAGCGAGACCCAATGTCACTCGAGCGATTCTAGGCATATTTCGGTACTCTAACTTCAGGCGTGGTCCTGGGTCCCGTTCTGCTTCTTCCGTGACTGGACAATTTCTCGGTTCGAATTCAATGCCCTTGATGTCGATGTCCCCATCAATTCTCCCCGGGTAGGAGAACTCATCCTCGATGAGTTATAGAACCCACGTATGGTATACATTGGATACTCGTCTCTCGGCTTGCCCTTCCATGTGGTAATTTATGTCTGCCTTTTACCCGCGTTGGCGATGAAGCTTGGATACTCAAGACCCTCTCCTCATTCAACCTTTTCTCAGACGGCTTGGGTGCGATACAGGTTATGAATTGGTTCAATGGACTTGGCTTGTTTGGTCGGGTAGCAAGGACTGGATCAAAGGGCGTGGGTGATGGATCTAGAATAGGTGTAAGCACCGCAACTACCACTATCGGATGGTTGCGCATGTCTAGAGGAAGATCTAGACCTCCATCATTACCCCTTTTCAAGATTGAAAAAGGTTTCACATGCTCAGGACTATCATGAATCGAGACAAAACTGTCATTATCAAATTCAGTAAGTATATCCAATGTGTTAGTGCAATTATGTGTATTTTCATTACTCAAAAAAACCTGATTGTTAATCCCATGCAAGTGCAAATGATGATATGTTCCTACCGACTCTAAGGACTCAGGCGGTGTGAACACACTTCCAACACTTTCCTCGGTAATAGAAAATTTCCTAATGCAACTTACGATTTTCCTAAGAGTTTCGTCCTCCTCATCGCTTGGCATTTCAATAAGTACGTACACTTCTTTTAATTCATTGTCCTCTTTCTCGACATACTCCTGAATAATCAAGGTTTGGCCCTTACTGGGGCATTGGGATGCAAAGTGACCAAAGTCTTGACACTTATAATAACATTGTTGCAGTGCACGCCTAGAACTCTCAATCAATTGTCCTTTACCCTTGTCAATCTGAGGATTCACGGGTTTTGAGGATTGACTAGAGGCATTGTTCGCATTTTCCATAAGACTAGATCGAGGCTCGAACTTGGAGGACTTATAGTGATAATTACCCGGAGTGTCGAGATACCTCTCTAATTCTTTAACCCTAGCGAAACATTCCTCAAGATCGGTAACGAGATAAGGAATGAGCTCCCACTATAATTCCGGGCGAAGACCCATTCGAAATCAGGATAGGGTAACCCGTTCTGGTTCTTCCACATTGGCCTGAGACATCAAGTCTTCAAACTCATCGATGTATTTGGAGATTGGTGAATTGTACTGGCGTAATGATTGCCACTGAATGAGAATACGTTCATCATAGGATATTGGAACATATTTCTCATTCAACTAAACTTTCATTTCTCCCCAAGAAGAAACTAGACGAAGACCAGGGATCTGCCTATGACGTTCTACTCCTAACCAATAAAGTCTAGCTTGACCCATAAGTTTGACTTTGGCAAACCTGACTTTGCGCTCTTCAAACATGGCATACCACTCGAAGTAGTTTTCCATGCTAGTGACCCATTCAAAAAGACCTTAGGTTGTCTTTTCCGTCACAAGTAGGGGCGTCCATTTTCACCGATTTCATGATTTTATCATCCTAATCGGTTTGAGTTTCACGACAATGATGACCTTCCCCCCTACGGTTATTGGAATTAACTCTTATGATTTTCAGTCATGAACTCATTGATCTCTTCAACACGAGTTTCTAAAGCCTCATGTCGAGCTTGTTGATCATGCAATTGTTGCTGCACTTGATCAAGGCATTCATCCATCCGGATTTAACCCTTTGTCATTTTAAATGCAAGATCTCTAATCAGGGCTTCTAATTTACTGGTATCCATGACGAAATAACTCAATACTAAATGGTGCAAGACAAAATAAAATAAAAATAAATTGAACTCTAAAATCTGAATGACACTGACAACCCTAAACTAAAACTGTGCTTTGATACCAAACTGACGCAAGACAAAAACGCTAAAACCCTAAATGCAAGTTTGGGATTAACCACGGGTTAAATTGATAAAAAAAAATACCCAATATCACCCAACAATTGAAACAATTTTATGAATTTAACAAAACAATTAGGGGCAATTCAATTATAGCGCTTGCATGCGTTAAATTTCCCAATCTAGATGAAGGATTCGAGTTTCGATCTAGTCTAGGGCTTTAAGCAACAATGTCGGTGTCGTCACTTGACTCCTCAAAGATTTGGGAAAAACAAAGGCTCAAGGGATTAAATGAATCAAAAGATCTAAACTAACAATATTTGGATTTTGGAATTTATCAAGGCAATGAAGATATTACCGGAAAACAAATAGAGAAAAAAAATAGAAGAAAGATAGATCTAAAGCTTCACACCAAGCACTCCGAGGCTTCACACCAAGGCTGTATGTCGGCTTCACGCCAAGTCACACGAGAAATGAAGAATCACTCCTCCGATTTTGGAAGATTCGCTCCTCCAATCGAAAGCTTTTCTCAAGTTCTCTAGGGTTTGCACAAAAGCAACTCTCAAATTTTCATTCAATCATCAACTCCTTTTACAATGTTATAATGACCTTATATAATAGGCCTCACAAAAAGAAAACCCTAAAACATAATAATTACGAAACTGCACTAAAGTGCTTACATACGGAATAAAAGAAAAGCTGAAAATTTTCTAAAATTGCAAAACCCGACTTATTCCATGTGCGACACCTCGCTCGAGCACGATCCCAAAATTGCTAGAGCGACTTAGTTCAGAAACTTTAGCCTTTATTTTGAAGGAACTCGCTCGAGCGGGACCCAAAGTTGCTCGAGCGATTTTGGGCATATTTCTGTACTCTTCCTTCAGTCCTTCAGGCATGGTCCTGGGTCTTGCTTCGCTTCTTCCGCAGCTGGACAATTTCTCGGTTCGAATCCAATACCCTTGATGTCAATGTCCCCATCACAGTGAGTTTCATGTCTGACACTTCCTACTTAAGCCAATACATGTTTAGAACTTTATCAAGACTGAGACTCATGTCAATACATACTAACACTTTATGGAGTATGATCATAAATCCTGGAGTACCTCCTATTTTTCGAGTTGGCAACACGCTATTAAGAAATGTCAAATCATGGACAGAGAGAGAGAGAGAGAGCGATCTTTTCTTCTATTTACTTTCATTTCAAAAGGAGAGATGTCCACACCTCTCCTTTCTAGGTGTCTTGGATTTTGAGACACCTTGAAAGAATAGACAAGTGCCTTCTCCAACCTAATAAGCTTCCAAATCCCCCACGTTTTAATGATCCCTCCCCTTTCTATTTTTTGATAAACTTACAATGAAAATTCCTCTATAATATTTCCAAGTAAAAAAGTCAGTTTCCTTTTAAGAATGACAGATTTCAGCATAAAGTTAACCAAAGGGAAAAAGGCAATGGATGCATTAAAACAATGGGGCTTTCCCCTAAGGAAAAAAAATTCCTATTTTCTTCTAAACAACAAAAATGCTCATTCATTCTTTTAGTAACAAAAGACCCTTTTGATATAGACGTGTAAATGCATCTTGCCGCTTCTGAATTTTGAGGGTTGATCATTTACGCTGGCTGTACCCAAAAAATGGGGCTTCCCCCTTACTGCATGGTTGTACCCTGTCGTCACTTAGCACTTGTGCTCATATATGCAAATCATAGAAAACATAACCCCCATACCATTACATCAAGTAAGGCAATGCAGTGAAGAGATGTGATTGTTCAAATAAAATGAGAAAAAGGAAGCAAAAGGACTATAATATATTTGTACAAACAATTGATTAGTATCATATTTCATTCTAAGTAGAATAAGAGTATGCATTATTATCCATCAAAATTATATAGTATATTATTATGTTGTTAGACAAGTAATTAAGAACAACCTGACTGACATAATAACATTTAAAACTATCAAATAATAAATTGCCATAGTGGAGTAGAAAGCAAAATGAAATCAATGCAATGGAAAAAAATTAAAAGGCCGGGCAAATAATGCACAGATAAAGGACATGTCTTTAGAGAACGACTTGACATAATATGAGCCTAAAATAGTTGAATGAGAAAAAAGGTTACACAGAGATCGAAGAACAGGTTTTGGATTCTTCTGGAATCAACAGGTCAAGGATAATGCATGAAAAGATAAAGATAATCAACAGTTCCCAATAGAGGGAAGCCTTTCTGAGAATACTAAAGCATGAAAACCGTAATCATTGACCGAGACATAATCAAGGATAATACATGGCTTCAACAAAATTCCAAGAAGCCACAAAAGAGTAACAGGTTCTCTAAATCTGTGAGAGGCTACTATGAATAAGGAAACCGCTGCTAAAAAATAAAAGAATCAGTCAAATTTTTGGATGGAATAGATAGTCTACAAAGGTCATTAGAAAAGGACAATTTTATGATATCTCCGTCCCATTCCAGGAGAAAAATTACATAGAGTTGCAGTCAAATTTCATATGAACCAAAAAATTTTAGCTTACTTGAATTCACTAAATCATTTTTCTTGAAATTAAAACTTTGTATCAATTTGTTTTGATCAAGGTCTTAGCCGCACATATTAGCTTTACGTTGGGTTGAAGATGACAAGAGGGGATCGCGTTAGGTAATACAAAGATATATTCGACTACTAGAGTATTTTTTCAATCTTCTCCTTAGTTTATCGAGTTCCTCTAATGAAAGGAAAGTGCTCGTAAGTTTAGTGACCAAATTCTCACAATTTTTTGAAAAAAACAAATGATTTTATAACTATTGGCGAGTTTTTCAAAAAAAAAAAACTGAAATTTTGAGAATAATTTGCAAATCAGGAATTATTTGTGAATTTCCTGATTTTTTCTAAATTTTTGCCCGAATTTTTTTATTTTTGTAATTTTTAATTAAGACCTTTTGGTAAAGTTTCTTTTTATTTTTCTGAATATTGACCATTTTTTCCCCGAATTGGACGCATTTTGCCAGATTTGCCAACCCAATTTATTCCCGAACCCCGACTTGGTCACTATGCTCAAAAGTTTAGAGAGAGAAGGATAAATAACTTTATACTGCTAAAAGTGATTTTACTCATTCTTTCATAATGTTGTCATATGCGATCACATATGTCATCTGGGAAGGGTGTATCGCATATGTCATATGGGAAGGGTATATCGCATATGCCATGATGGCATATGTGATACAGTATGTCATCGCATACAATTATATGTCATGGCATACCATTGCATATGTGACAGTATGTCATCGCAAACAGTTAGGGTGCAATCGAGCCGGGCTGAATCCGAGCTTGGGTCAGCTCTAGCTTGGCTCTACCTTATACGAGCCGAGCTGGAACTTGGTTCTAGGCCCTTTGAGCTCGGCTCTATCGAGCTCGAGTCGGGCCGAGCCAAGCTTCGAGCTAAATAAGTTTTATTATAAATTTTTTCCCTAATGTTGTTTTAAACATTATCTTCCTTTTTTAATAGACGAAAGCTTTAATAAAATTTATAAATGAAAGCCCTAATATCTTTTAATCTCTTAGTCCTTTTGAACTTAACGGATCGATTAGAAAAAAGGTGTTTAAATTTTGAAAAGTAAAAAGATGTTTAAATTTAATGTGCTAAATATTGATTAAGAGCATAGGTGTTGGTCGCAGGTATTGATTGATTGGTCAATTGTCATGCCATTGGTTGTTCACTGAGACGAGTGAGAAAGAAAGTTAATGGTTGCACACAGAGAGACAGAGATAGAGAGAGGGAGAAAGAAAGCGCAAACTTCAATAGAGGATCATAAGGATTACATGTTAATTAAATATCTATCCATTATAAAGTAATCATTAGATGAATCTTATTATAAGGGGAAAAAAGTTTTTAAAAAAAAAAACTTTTAAAATTATATATAATATAATCTTAAAATTTATATTATAAGTTGATGGCTAAGTTGGCGCAAACGGTGGACTGTGCGATAGAAAAATTCCCAATTAAATACCTGGGGCTACCCCTCGGCCTCAGGCAACCAACTGCTAGAGATTGAGAATCGGTTGTCCAACGGTTCCAACAGCGTTTGTCGGCATGGAAAGGAAAACTATTGAGCAGTGGAGGAAGGCTTGGTGCTGGTCAAATCGGTCTTATCATCGCTGCCCATTTTCTACATGTCTATGTTTCAATGTCCGATGGGAGTTATCAATCGCCTTGAACAAATTCAAAGGAACTTCTTGTGGAAAGGGGCGGGTATGGACGAACGGTACCACCTTCTTAATTGGGAGACTTGCCAATTGCCCTTACGCAATGGTGGCCTTGGTATTCGCAACCTGCTATGGACCAATATTGCTTTGCTCGGGAAGTGGTTTTGGCGGCAGGGAGGGAGGAGAGGGAGAGTCTTTGGCGGGTGGTGTTGGTGGAGAAGTACAAGCAGTCTTTTGGAGATTGGGGTATCAGTCATGCGGTGCACAGAGGAACCTCTCCTTAGTGGAAGGGCATATGCAGAATTTGGAACGCCTATGTCAGAGGGGTCCGCCTTAGGCGAGGCTGTGGTAACCGCGTTCGTTTCTAGGAGGATGTGTGGTGGGAGAGTGGGCCCCTCGCTGCTTTGTTCCCTGACATTCATGCCATTTTTGTGAATCCCCATGGCAGGATTAGTGAGTTTGTTTCGGATTGGGAGGAGGGTACTTTGTGGGAAGTGGTTACAAGAAGGCTCCTGAGAGAGAAGGAGGAGGTCTCTTATTCTAATCTATTGCTTGCACTATATGAGGCTAGGCGGCACCATAGCGAGCAGGATCAAAGGGTTTGGGCTCCGAATAGAGATGGGTTGTTCACCGTTAAGTCCTTTTATAGGATGCTCACGAGGCGTCCGTTGACCACATTTCAAGGGGCTGATTTGAGGAGGAAAGTCATTCCTCTCAAAGTTAAGTTCAAAGGAAGAATCCTAATGTTGGACCAGCTGATTTAGAGGGGGAAGGAGATCCAAAATTGTTGTGTTATGTGTAACAAGAGGGAGGAGACTACCCCTCATCTGCTGATTCACTCATCTGCTGATTCACTTTGATGTGGCGCAGGAGGTTTGGAGCATTGTTCTAAAGTCCTTCAATATGAGTTGGGTAATGCCGGAGACGCCGTATTCTCTGTACTTGATTTGTGTTGCCACTAAAATGGAGGGTCATGTTAAGGATTATTGGGATGCAGCCACGTTCGCGGTCTTTTGGGGCTTATGGCGTGAGAGGAATTTGCATATTTTCGAGCATAAATGTCAACTGGTGGAGATGGTCATGAAGTCCATAAGAGATTTGCTGTGGAACTGGGTTTCGGTCGGACAGCCTAGTACTCAAGAGGGATCTTTCCTTTGGGACCCGGGCTAAGTTGGGTGTAATAGGATTGGCACTCGTGGTTTTTTCATGGTGCTATTGTGGTCTTGTGTCTGTTTCTTCTGTACTTTTCTGTTCTGTTTTTGGTCGTATGCTTGTATTGGTATTTCAGCATCTTGTTGCGCATCAATACATTTCCTTTACTGATAAAAAATATATATAATATATTTTATCATATAAAAGTATTATATATTATTAATGACGTCGAGTCAGGCCGAGCCGAGCTTTATTAGCTCGGCTCTACCTCAACTAAGCTTTAAATAAAAAGCTCCGCTTTGGCTCTCAAGCTGAGCTTAAGAGAGCAAAAGCTCTCATTTTCAGGCCGAGCTGTCGAGCTAGCTCGGCTCTGTTGCAGCCCTACATACGGTGTATGTCATAGCCTCCTTCTCCAACTTTTTTTTTTTGTGCTTTTTAGGCTTCCCCAAGCCCTATACCGTTTTTCTTCCTAATGCATACCACAACTTTCAAAGGTTTTGGGTCTCTTTCCTTCTCTTTTGTATGATTCACTTTAATTGTGTACTATTTGACTTATTTTTTAATGAAATTTATATTTTTCCTTCCACCTTATGGGATATATTTTACTCATTCTATAATATAGAGCACAAAATTAACAAAAATATAGTGGTTTTTTATATTGGTAATTTTGGGAATTTTGGGGATTTATTTCGTATTTTCTTGAATTTTTTGGAATAAAAAATAAAAAAATTTGTGCCATGGCATAATCACATATGCGATTGGGCCATGCCATCGCATAGGGTCGCATATGCCATTTAAAAAATATTATAAATTTTGCATCTTATACAACAATTATTATTATTGGATTTCAAAATAAATAATCGTAACAATTATTATTAATGGATTTATAAATAGACACATGTTAAAAAATAAAATACAAAAGAAAATAAGAAGAAGATGAAAGAGAGAAGAAGAAGATAAAAATATATAATCGTAACCCAAAGAATCTTGCGTCACACATAACAAACAAGAAATAAGCACCCGATCGTAACAATTATTATTATTGGATTTATAGATAAACACCCGATCTTACGATAGGGTGCTTATAAATTATCGTAACCCAAAGAATCTCGTATCACACATTACAAACAAGAAATAAGCACCCGATCGTAACAATTATTATTATTGGATTTCAAAATAAATAATCATGGGTATAGTTACTTAGTTCGCTGATTCGCTCGATTCGAATTCAATTTGCTACTATCAAGCGAACCCAATTCGCTAGGAGTAGGATGAGTTTTGAAAGTATTTATTAATTTTTCATTATAAATTTACATTCAGTAACAAATGAAATGCAAATAATCACTTGCTTAGCTATAAAACATAAAGATTATTACATTCGTTGTACCCAATTCGCGATTCGTGAATGAGTGAATTAAGTAACATAGATCGTAAGTACCTGGAGGGGGGACTTTGCCAACCCAAATGCATGAGAGTAAGGATCATCAAATTGCTCGTCACATGACTCACATTGCTCAAAGACTGCTGTCCGGTAAGCCGTAACTGTTGCAATATCCATAATCCATTGAATACTCCCATTCTCACTACTGAAAGGTGCCGATGCCCAACGTTTTATAAAACTAAGCATCTTCTCGGCCCGAAAGCTATCTCTGGCCTTCGCAATTTGCTTCGTAGAAAAAATCCCACCAGGTTCATAGCCCTGTACATCCACAGAACAGTATCCAGGAACACTCGTCGGCCGAAAATTGACCGGATTCAGACAACAACAAGCCAAACCAAGCGCACTTCGCCTCCTCGCGTCGTTCGTGGCCTCTTTCACGGCATTCACGAAATAGAAAGACTCCTTCTGCTGTGATTTCTCTGGATAGAAAGGCTCAAAAGGTATGAGTTCCGCTGGATCGAACCAGCGGTAGCTGTTGTCGCCGTAGAACGCGACCAATACGTAGCCCTGATGTCGCTTTCTTTGGACGGAGCTCGACGTTAAGGCCTCGTCGAAGATTTGGCCAGGCCACCAAGGGTAAGATTTCACCTTCCCCCATACCATGTCACCCAGTTCAAACTCGTAACTGGTTTCCGTCAAAACTACCGATCCAGGCCGCTTTAACGGCTCCGCGGACAAGCCTCCCTCGACTGCTGAATCACTCCTCTTCGTTTTCTGATTGATACGAGAAGACCTAGCTTCAATTCTTCTCTTCATTGCTCTAGAATCCACATCGTTAAAAATCCTAGTTTTCGTAAACCCTAAATTTTTCCAGGACTCCAACACCTCTACTTCGTCATCTTTGTGCTGAGAAAAATCACCTTCTTCTCTGCAACAAACATGTAAAACCCCATTGCTGCTCTCTAAAACCCTCTTTTCCATTTCACTCCCTACGTCTCTCCACAACCAAGCTCTTAAGAAACCCTAGTGTCTCCATGATCGAGTTCTGAGTAAACTTCCCCAGGACTTGAGCTCTCTCTATTACCACTTACAAATAACCTCCATTCGCTGTTTGATTTTGCAGTGGGAAACAGTTGTCGTAATAACCAAATTCGGATTCGGCAATAATTCGGTGGGGTCATTTCGACTTAATCCAGATACGTCTATTCGCGCCAACAATATTACTGAAAGCACTAAAGTTTGAAGTCACTTCAAAGTCGTTGACTGCTCCAAATAGGATGATAGAGATCATTTTTCTCATATTTCACATAATGGATCGATACATGCTCTTCCAATCCGATGGTCAAGATTTTTATTCCACGTATCACGTGTCCTATGATTTTAGGGCTACTTTTTTGGGTATTTGTGACGTGAAATTAAAAAATAATCAACTAGTGATACGCTCAAGTCTCAAGATCCTTTGTGTGGAAGATCTAGGTGAAAACCGATCTTCATCATCTGATTTCAAGAAGTCGATGGGTTTCAAGGGTTTTCATACATTGGCGCCTTCAGTAAACAGGTTGGAGCGGAGAGGTAGCAACTTAATTCAGTTATATTTGAAAAAGGGAGCTACAACTTGCACACGAGATTTGTACCATAACACATGATTAAAAAGAAATACTTTGGCAACCACCCAAGGATTTAACCACCTCTATAGCCAAAAATGGTGTTGTATTGAAAAGCTACCTCATGTTGCTTCTCATACAACGCTAGTTTCAACATATGATAGATTTTTTTAAAAATTTATATGTGATACCTCTTTACCGTGCTTGGAAAGTATTTCTTTGAAAAGGGTTGCCAAATAAGGCTTATTTTTTCAATTTATATCGATGTATAGATTTTTGTGGTCAAAAACTTGCTCGAAACATGATATTTATCATCTGATTTATTATAGTCAACAATTTAATAAGATGACGGCATTTGACTGTATTCAATCAAAGGGATCAATTTCCATGCAAATCTTAGGCATCAAAGATCATTTCATCATGATATTCAAATCAAATGGCTTAGATGGTATGCCACAGAGATTCCAAAAATAATAAAGTCTTTATTTTTAATCATGTGTCGTGGCACAAATCTCGTAGACAAGTTGCAGCTCCCTCGAGAAAGGGTGCTACAAATTGCACATAGGAGATTTGTATGGTAACATATGAGTTGAAAGAAAGACTTGCTATTTTTGAGAAGGGAGCCATTACTTGCACCCTGAAAGCTGGTCCTTGCACAGAATTTAAGGAAAGACTTGGTATTTTAGGAACATGTGAAGGGAGTTCTAAATGTGCCCGAGTTCTCTGAAAGAGTCATACTCACGATCATTGATTGCGTTGAATCAGATGATTGATATCACGTTTCACCTAGATCTTCCACACAAAGGATCTTGAGATCATTTCACACCTATCAAACAACCAATTTTTAATTCTACATGTTACATATCCCCAAAATATGGCCCTAAAATCACGTTTGACCGTGATGTGTGGGCCGTATTTTGGGGATCTCTGACATATGGAATAAAAAACCTGACCATTTGATAGGTGCGACATGATCTCAAGATCCATTGTGTGAAGATCGGGGTGAAATGTGATCCCCATCATCAAGCCCGTTGCAATCAACGATTTTTAAGGGATTGTACATGTGGGCGCTTTCACAGAACGCGTGGGCGCAACCAAAGCTACCCTATGATCTATTAGAGTCAACTATTGTATTAAATAATTGTCTTTGACTATATATAGTCACATGATGAAGATTATATTTAGTGCTAATGTTTTTGCACTTAATGTCTTTAAATTATGGCCTTCAAATCAACCGATTTAAATGATATTTTCACATAGCGGAGGTACTATGCATGGGTCAAAATATCTGATTTCCGATACGTATCGTCCTAACCCTCAGGACGATACGTATCGGGTATCGGTTTCATACATTCAAAAAAAAAAAAATCCCAAAAAAATCTTATAAAATCTCAATAAAATCTGAAATATTATTTTTATTTATTTTGTATTTATTTTAACTATTTTTGTTTATATTTTTGACTTATTTAATGCATTATTTAGATGAATATATAAGTAACATGCCTATTTTGTGACTTAACCCAAGTCACATGCCTATTTTGTGACTTATTTTTGACTTAAGATCACATTTTTGACTTAATATAATAGATCTTCTAACATTATTTTTGACCAGCTGATCACATGCCTATTTTGTTTCCCCTTTCCCTTCTTGAATTCTCTGAAATGAGGAAATTAGGATTGATGCAAAATTGCTTCACTTTCATATATATTCTTAGAGTTTATACAAATTTAGAAGGAATATGCTCTAACTGCCATTAAATCCTCTTAACTAAATATTTTACCCTGACATATGGGTTTGTTTATATATATATATATATATATATATATATATATATATATATATATATATATATATATATATATATTATTTATTAACAATATTTCATAATTTGATCGACGCAGTCATGCATAAACTAAATTACAATGTATATTGACAAAAATAAATTATATATTGTCAAAATTAATAGCTATGTTGATAAAAATAAATTGAATTGTACATGAAAAACTTACTTTAAAGTCACATTGAATTTCGTGGTGGTTCTTGGCCCTCATGATCATCATCATCATCGGTGCGCGAGCTTTCCGACCTTTGCCTATAATGTTGGCCATATTGATACCCATGATCATATGTGCCCCCATTAAACTGAGGCTGTAGCAACGAATATGACTCAGTGTAGTACGTAAAGGTCGGTCCTCCAAAAATCTGACCAACGAAGTCATATGGCACCTGGTAGGTTTGTTGTGGCTGGTAGTATGGGTTACTAGTTGCTGAATCTTCAGTATTTTATAAACTAAATCCCCCGAAGCTAGAAGTCATATAACCCATATCCGTATCATCATGTGGACCTTGTGGTGGTGGTGTTTGATATGATTCCGACGCTCCTCTTCCTTCAACCCCTCTTATTCTAAATGTAGAAGTGTCGAACAATATTAACGGTGTCGAGTCATCGTCCCATGCCGCAATATCTCTATAAGGATCAGAGGTACCAACATCCTCCCCTCGACCACTAGTGTCAACGTCCCCTCCACCATCATCCTCACCACTCCCATCATCACTACCGGGTTGCGTTTCGTCATCAGATCCAACCACTGAATGACGATTCAATCTTCTTTTCCGCCTCGATGGTTGGGAAGCCTGCTGTTCCGCTACTCTTTCAACATTGTCCAGTCATTCAGTCCTCTCAGTATCCAAGACTAACTCTTCTCTCTCTTCGATCCATTGATTCAAAGGATCATCCTCCTCGAATATATAATCCAACTGGATGGGATCAAAATATTCACTGTCTGCAAGGTAGAATATGATAGGTGAATTAGTATAAGATGTAAGTAAGACTTCCTATAATTGAGGAACTAAGACTTCATATAATTGCTTATCACGGTTGGTCCTCTGCATATTCCTGACCCTTAATCGCATATTATAGTGGCAGTAGACTAACTTTTTCAATCGTTCCATAGTTAGTCTATTCCTTATCTTAGTATGAATGAGAGAGAAAGTGCTCCAATTCCACTCACAGTTGGACGAGGAACATGTTTGCGACAATACCCTCATTACTATCCGCCTCAATATCCGACCATCACCTCCATAATGCATCCACCAATCAGCCAGTTTGTCGTGTTTAATTTGAGATTGCGCCAACGGGGTCCCAAATAACCCATGTCTCTTGCGAAACACATCATTTTATAAATATGAAATACAGTAAGTCACATATCAATAAACATATCATAATATCACATGACATTTGACTTATTAGTTATAAGGTATGATACTATGATTACTCACATATCTGATAGCTTGACCTTAGTCTGCCAACTCAGGGAGCATTCATTGGATTACATTGAGCAAACCGGTATACACTTCATCAGTGTCACTCAACTCCAAGCGTCGCATATACTGGAAGGCCGGATTTAAGTAGTGTGCTACACATCAAATATGAGCAATTTCATCAGTATGTGAAAATAATAAAAAAATATATATAAATCACTACATAAGCAGTTTAACATATTATACCTGATGCATGCAAGTACTGGTGAAATTATGCATCCCACCTCTTGTCGATAATCACCCAGTATCGTTTATATTTTGTAGGGCATATAGTTTTGATAGCCAATTTTGCCTTATCCATTGACTCATAAACGTATCCTATCGTTGGTTTCTCATCACCATCAATCAATCATAACACTTGCACCAACGGGGTAGTGACGGCGATCAAGTGGTCAATATCTGCCCAGAACTGTGTGTTGTAGATTAGGTCAGCAACTTCAGTACAAGCTAGTCTCTTTGCTCGTGGGAGTTCTATTTCATATTTATAAAATTCTTTCGACGACACCATGATTTTCAGCTCACGCCTATATCTAGCCAAACTCTGTAGGGCTAAAAACTGTGTTGCAAAACGTGTAATCGCAGGTCGGAGCAACTCATTATTCGTGAAGCCTCTCATTAAATTGACCAGCTTGTCACTGTTGTGCAGGTAGGAAGTAATTGTTCTTCCCTTATGAATAGTTGCCTATGCCTTACTTCTCTTTCCTAAATCCTCATGAATGAGGTTCACGCAATAAGCGGCACACGGGGTCCAATACAGGTGACGCCTCTTCATCATTAGTTTTAATCCAGCGGCTTTATAATTTGCCGCATTGTCTGTTACCACCTACACAACTCGCTGCTATCCAACCTCTTGAACTACCTTATCCATTAGTTAAAAGAAGTAATCAGCCGTCTTTGCGTGTCTAGAAACATCGACTGATTTCAAAAATACTATCCCGACATCGCTGTAAACCAAAAAGTTGATCAAACTCTTCTTTGTGGGACCAGTCTATCTATCGCACATAATTATGCAACCTCTCTCATCCCATATATCCTCAAAGCTTTGTACATAGGCACTTATCTCATCGTACTCATCTTTTAGTAAGGGCCCAGATATCTCGTATGTAGAAGGCTTTTTAACTCCTGGACTAACTTCTGTGCTTATATCAATCATGCTTTTGAAGTATGGCGACTCTGCTACTTGGGTCGGAATGTGGTTGTATATAAAAAACTTAGCAATGGATTTTCCAAGCTTCTTCCCTATTTTTTTAAGTGAGATTGCACTCAATTTGGTTTATTTGGAGCTTTCAGTGCGATACATGAATGGATCCATGGGGCTTGTAGTACGGCCTCTAGTAGACGGCCTATAATCCCTCCCGGATGCTGACCTACGCAATCCGGCAGTCTACTCAACATCCTCATCAACATCAATAACATTTGGCCTACGAGTAGATCCATCACCAGTAACAGGCATGGATGGACCCCTCAACCTGGACCGAAACCGATAATCGGCTTCTTCCTTATCTTGCCGCTGTTGTGCTTCTCTGATACTCTCTCTCATAGCTCTCGCTATCTGCTCATCCTCATCCTCATCCTCATCATCCTCAGGTCCAGGTAATGTAAACTCTGGATCTGCCCTCCTGATTCTCTCATACATTTCTCTATCACGATCGACTTCAGCTTTTTTCTTTCTCTTTGCCGCTTGTAAACTAATTTTGACATATTTTTCACTTCTCTGGGTACATTGGGACACCCTTTTGTCTCTCCCTTTACTTGAGCCAGATGCTCCTTTAACCGTGTGATACCTCCTCCAAGTAATTTTTTTTTATAAAGCTTACACTCTATTCGGAGTCTATCACAATCTATTGCTGTATCGTATTGCCATAATGGATCTGACGATCGTACCATATTTATTTATTTCACCTGCATGAATGAGCAAACGATTTGATTAAATTAAACATCTAATTTACACTTGAAAATAAAATTTATTTTTTAATTATTACTATTTTAAAAATATTAGATTATATTTTATTAAATTTATTTGATATTATTCTAATTTTTATAAAATTTAGATTACATTTGAAATTTTATTTGATATTATTCTAATTTTTAAAAGATTAGATTATATTTTATCAGATTTATTTGATATTATGATAATTTTTGAAAATTTATTTGATATTATTATAATTTTTGAATATTTATTTGATATTATTCTATTTTTTTAATTTTATTTGCTATTATTCTAATTTTTAAAATTTTATTTGAAATTTATTTCATATTATTCTAATATTTTATGGGACATATCCCATAATTATGAGACATACCCCATTATTTTAATTATTTTAATTACATGTGACCCATAATATTAATTATTTTAATTATATGTGACCCATAATTTTAAGGGTACATGTGACCCATATTGACCCATATTATTAATTATATTAATGAGATTGTGACCCATAATTTTAAGGGTACATGTGACTGATATTGACTCATATTGACCCATAATTTTAATTATTTAAATTATTTTATAATTTTAAGGATACATGTGACCCATATTGACCCATATTATTAATTATATTAATTATTTTGTGACCCATAATTTTAATTATGTAAATTATTTTGTGACCCATAATTTTAAGGGTATATATGACCCATATTATTAATTATATTAATTATTTTGTAACCCATAATTTTGTGACCCATAATTTTAAGAGCATATGTGACCCATATTGACCAATATTATTAATTATATTGATTATTTTGTGACCCATAATTTTAATTATTTTAATTATTTTATGACCTATAATTTTAATTATTTAAATTATTTTGTGACCCATAATTTTAATTATTTAAATTATTTTTTGACCCATAATTTTAATTACATATGACCTGAAATTTTAAAATAATTATGGGGCATACCCTATTATTTTAATTATTTTAATATCTACCATTAAATATGGTAGATCTTTCATATTTATGAGTAGATCTACTATTAAATATGGTAAATCTATCAAATTTATGACTAGATCTACTATATTTAAGGATAGATCTACCCTTAAATAAGGTAGATCCACCCTTAAATAAAGTAGATCCATCTTATTTTAACCTTTAAAACGAAATAAAATGATAGGAAAATGATAAAATACGTACCTTCGACGTTGATCCCGAGCTTTTTTGTGCGATTCGGCAGTGATTTGACGTGAAAATAAGCAAAAAAGAAGAGTGTAAATGAGGAAGAAGAAGAACGAAGAAGGAAAGAGCAAAAAAAGGCTAAAAAAAAGCAACAAAAATGAGCCAAAACCGACCCTATATTCAGCTGAGTCAAAAGGGCACGTGCCTGGGCCTACGGACGATAATTTTAAATTATCGTTCGTATCGGACGATAATTTGAATTATTTTTTAGCATTTTAAATTTTTTATATTATCGGACGATAATATAATTTCATATTATCGTCCGATACAAACGATACAGGCGATACTTTGCCCGTATCGGACGATAATTTGGGTATTTTCGATAGGGTACGATACATACCCTATGTATTATACCGCTGAGGTCCCAAACCGATACGTATCGGAATCGGACGATATTTTGACTCATGGTACTATGGCCAAATTTCCAAATTAGTTGATTTGAAGAAGGCCATTATTTAAATACATTAAGTGATCTAAATCAACTGATTTAAATTTGGCTACGATGGTGTTCCACATTGCACAAGTCCGAAAAATATCAAATGTTTTTATTTGACTCCCATGCTACACTACAAATCTCCCGTGCAAGTTTGGGCTCATTTGGGGAAGATTCCGGAAAATTAGAGATTATAATTTAGAAACCTTATTCGCGCCCACTTAATTAATTAAAAGCACCCACTTAATTCTGCAATAGCACCTACCACAAGATCTGACACCATTAAGTGGGTGCTCTTTCAATAGTTAAGTGAGCGCGAATGGAGGCACCCTTATAATAAACTGTAAAAGGGAGTTAAACTTGAACACAAGATTTGTAGTATGGCACCTCGTTAAAAAGAAGATTGTTATTTTTTTGATTTGGGTCACGTGGAACGCCATCCAAAGTGTTTGATTTTTAGACAAGATTGGCACAAACTGCCTTCGACATCATTTAATTGAACAAAGTTAAAGGGCATCTCATGATAGAGATCAAGTTTCATACCAATCTTTTGTTGAATATCACAAAATTATGTGGCCCTTAAGTCACACATTATAATCAAGGTCAAACAGTCCAAGTTGTTAACTTAGAGAGATGGTGAAACATTAGTTGTTGTCAAACTAAAAGTTTCTAATTAAATCAAGAGTTGTGATTTTATCCTAACTTAAGTGTGATAATTTTAATCACTAGATTTCTTGATGAACAAGTTTCTAACTTATTTAAAGGGATATATAGTCCCTCTTTCTACACACAATATACGTATCAATTGAATTAGAAAGATTCAAGAGAAACTCATCTACTCTACAGTGTGCAAAAAAAGAGAAGACTCTCCATCAAATCGTCGCCAGATTATTACTCGGATCGCTCAAGGCTAAATCCTCGCGTGAAAAACTCTACGGTATAAAATATGTTAAAGTTTAATTTAATTTCACTTTTAATTGTGGAAAGATCCTAATAATTCTAAACAAGTGGTATCAGAGCCAAACCCGTAATCGACTTTATCGTACTGATTCTCATTGTTAAGGGTTACGCCAGATTTTTTAATTTGTCGGTGTAAATAATCATATTAATTGGGTGTCGCCAGTGTAAAGTGTTTAATGGCATTTGAATCTAAATTTTGAGTTTTTCGGATTTTTCTTGAGGGTTTCATCGAGCGATTAGGTTGTCACCGACCGTTGCCGGTGTCTCCATCCGTCGCCGGACTGACCGGTCATTTGGACCGGCAGTCTCTTGGTGCCCTGTGCCACCTTCGGATGCTAGAAGGTGTTTTGGTGGTTGCAAATAAAGAACTTTCTTAGTTCTCTCGTTCCTTTACTCTAATAAGAAGATGACTCAAACTGGATTTATTTTTTTTTTCTTGAATTCGTGTAAGAGACCCTAAAAGCTGTTTTGATAAAAGTTGTCGACTAAGAAAAGTTGTTTTGAGAAAAAAAAAGCAAAGGTTTCCTTCCGTAAGGAAGAAGGAAACTTGCTGTTTTTCCTTTTGTTTATTTGAAGAAGACCGCTAATAAAAGTTGCTTTGAATACAAGGTTTGAATACCGGCAACCACTAAGAAAAGTTGTTTTGGGTCTTTCTTTAATGAATAATACAAGGAATTAGTTGTACGCATAGTGGGGAGCACCAAAGTTGGTGTTTCCCCTACTATATATGACTTGACAATTTCACTCAATTTGACTCAAACCGACCCGACTCGGCCCATGAACCTATAAAAGCACATGACCAGGCTCAGTCCATAATCGGACTTCGGTCATGACCCAATCTGGCCCATGATTCGGCTCAGTCCATTACTCAACTCGGACCTTGGGTCATGACCCGATCCTCCCCATAGTCCGGTCCAATCCATCGTCGGCCCATGGTCCATGACCCGATCCGGCCCATAGTCTGGCACAATTAATTCCCGGTCCATGGTCCAGTCGCATTCCCAGCCCATGGTGCATGACCTGGATTCGGCCCGTTCGATTAAGGCCCATTTTTAGCCCAATTATTCCTTATTCTTTTCGAGTAATTTCTTGGCTATATATAGGTCCAAATTTTGGGCATTATGTATAAATTTTGACTTTCTCGGACGTTCCGGATCTATTTTTGAGGTTTATTTTTGTACAGGAGCTCTCTGTTGTAATATTACATGATCTGATTTCTTTTTTGACATTTTTTAATCGGATAATTATTTTATATTTGAGTGCTTTTAATTAAAATTATAATTAATTTTAAATTCATGATTTATTTGTATTTAATTGCTCAAGATACATGTCCCATGCGCACTCTTAAAAGTTTTATCATTCATGAAATATTCAATTAAGGTTTTGATCAACATGTCTATTTCACTTAAAGTTATGTGCTTAGAATTTTGTACAATCTTTTCATATGAAATTTCATATTATTTTGATGAAAAAGAATTCAACTTAAAGTTAAATATGTGAACATATTAAAGTTGAATTGGAATCTATTCCTTACGTTTTTTAATCTAAACATGTATAAATTTAACATTGGATCCTTGATTCTAAGAACTGAAATATGACATTTATGGATCATAAGGGTTGGTTCTTTCCTATGGGGTTTATGGAGAATCGAGTAATCGTTTGAGGATGCTTGGCGAGTGAGTTAGTTCTTGCCCAAAGGTAGATAATTCACAAACCTTGTAGTTTCCGAATCTTAGATATTTTCTTTATTAAGATCACTAGGTGTATCATTACGTTGAGTGTTTTGTGAACGGCCCAAAGGTGTCATAGGTACTTGATATAATGTGTGCGAATAGAATAGTCTTATATAGGATAGTTAGATAAAATAATCCTATTTGTCCAAAGGTATAGGAAGTGTCTGATTCTAATCAAACCATAGAGGTTAGGTCTATGAAATTTTTTACGTGGTAGGAAGCAAGGGTAAGTCATGGTGTCTGTCCAAAGGTGAGCCGTGATGTTATCAAGTGCTTTTCTTGAAGTTGACATGTGTACATAGTGTCACTTCATACGTTTGAACTAAAACCCCTAGTTTAAGCGAAAAGAATTAAATCTAAAGAATTAATTAAATTTTATTTTTTTGTTGACTTTTAAAAGGTGATCCTAAATTAAAATTTTACAGCAATGGATCTCTTATCAATTACCAAATATAGCAGGAGTTGAGCCGCTTTCTGGGTTTAACTTCAACACTTGGAAAATGACTCTCAATATTTGTTTTGGGATTTTAGACATGTCCTTTGTGTTTACAACACCTAAACCTGCGACGGTTACCCAAGATTCTCCTGCTAAAGATAAGGAATTTTTCGAGAAATAGAATAAGGCTAACTCGTTAGCCATGTTAATGATCAGGGTCACTATTAATGCCTCTTTCAGGGATAGCATACCTGCTATTGAGACTGCTTTTGAATTAATTGCTCTTATTAAGAAATAATGTATTGGCAGTAAGAAATAGGTCGTCTATGATTACATGCATGATCTCATGCACCTTCGGTATGATGGCAGTGGGAATGTGAGAGATCACCTATTGAAGTTGTCTCAAATTTATTTGGGTATTAAAGAATACGGACTTAATATTAATGAAGAGTTGATAGTCTACATTGGGGTTGCTTCCCTCCCTAAGGCTTTCAACATTTTTAAGGTGAATTATAATTCGCAAGAGCAGAACTGAAACTTGAACAAGTTAACTCAGATGTGCGTCATTAAAGAAAAAAGGCTTAAAGGCGAGCGACATGAGTTTGCTCATTTGGGGACTTCCAGCTCCAATAAAAAGAATTTTAAGAAGAAGAGGGGTAAAGGGAAGGGTTAAAGTTTTGGAAAGACAACGCGTACTCAGGGTCAGTCTGAAAGTGTAAGCGGTTGCTGGTTTTATGGCAAGGAAGGCCACTTCAAGAGTAAATGTGTGAATTATAAAAAGTGGCTAGCGAAGCAGCCTGAAGGTATTCTTAGAGTTTTAGTACTCTCTCAGACATTTTTAGTTGATTGTCCTCCTCATTCCTGGTTGGTTGACTCTGGTACTTCTGTGCATGTTACACACTCTTTTCAGGTGCTCAGAAGCAAGAGAAGACCCAAATAGGAGGATAGGTTATTCCTTGAGAACGATCAGGAGATGCAAGTGGAGAGCGTCGGTACCTGCAATTTAGTTTTAGACTATGGACATACTTTGACTTTATATGGGACATATTTTATTCCCTCATTTAGGAGGAACATTATTTCGTTATCTAGACTTGCAGATAGTGATTATATTTTTACTTTCAATAGCATTGGTTTGGATATTTCTTTTTATGGTTATGTGGTTGGTCGTGGTATTTTAGTTGATGGTTTATATTTGTTATCTGTTGATTCTTCTCGTACCATTGCTTTAGTTGTTGAGGCTTCAAATTCAACACCTTTCAGATTAAAGCGCTCTTTACTTAGGGATGATTCTGTTGCCTTATGACATAAAAGGTTGGGTCACATATAAAAGAAAAGACTGGAATCGTTAGTTAGATCTGATATTATTAGATCATTAGCTTTCACCGATTTTGAAAATTGTATGATTGTATGAAGGGTAAAACTTCCAAACAGAGGAAGTTCTCCGCCTCTCGGGCCACTGAGGTTTGACAGTTGATATATACCGATATTTGTGGGCCTTTTTCGATTGTTGCTTGTGGTGGTAAAAGGTATTTTATTACCTTTATTGATGACTACTCCAGATACACATACGTCTTCTTATTAGAAACGAAAGATCAAACTTTAGAGGTCTTTAAGACCTATCAGTTGGAAGTAGAAAATTAACTTCGGAAGAAGATAAAGACTGTACGTTCAGATAGAGGTGAAGAATACTTCGGTAGAATGGGTCCTGATGGTGTCAATCATGGACCATTTGTGGAGTATTTACAGACTCAAGGCATTGTTCCACAATATACTTCTCCTGACACTCCGCAGCAGAATGGTGTTTCAGAAAAGAGAAATCGTACTTATCATGAGGTTGTTCGTAGCATGCTAAGTCACTCTACTCTTAAATAAAAGTTTTGGGGTGAAGCCTTGAAGACAATAGTTTACATTTTCAACCAGGTTCCATGCAAGGTTGTACCTGAAACTCCTTACAAGAGATGGACAACTAAAGATCCAAAGCTCAGACATTTACATATATGGGGTTGTAAAGCTGAAGCTAAGTTTTATAATCCCAACATTAAGAAGTTGGATCCTTTCACAATTAGTTGTTATTTTATCGGTTATGGACATCGTTCTAAGACTTAGTAATTTTATTGTCTTGGAAGAGTCATTGATATTGCTGAGACTCATATAGCTAATTTTTTGGAGAATGGCGTATCCAGTGGAAGTTCACGTCAGAATAATATTACTTTTATTGAGAACTCTGAATTTGATTTTGTGCCTTCATCTAGTGTTTAGTTGTACATTACGATCTAGAATTATATCAAATTTGATTTTGTCTCAGCCAGTGGATTTTGTGATTAAAGGAAAAGAACAGCTAGTTTATAAATTGAATAAGTCCATTTATGGACTCAAGCAAGCTTCTAGGCAGTGGTATTTGAAATTCGATGATGTTGTCACTAGTTATAGGTTTAAGGAAAATATTATCGATCGTTGTATATATCTCAGAAAGAGTGGGACCAAATTTGTTATTCTGATTCTCTACGTGGATGATATACTACTTGTAAGTAACAATATTCATTTTCTCCACGATACCAAGAGTTTTCTCTCCAAGGCTTTTGATATGAAGGATTTGGGTATTGCTGAGTATGTACTTGACATCAAAATTTCTCGTGATAGGGCTACCGGCTGTTTAGGTCTTTCGCAGAAGGCCTACATAGAGAAAGTACTTACACGATATGGCATGGATAGATGCGCTCCAGGTGAAGCACCTATTTTAAAGGATGACATTATTTCCTGTAATCGAAAAGTAAAAGCAATAAGTAGATCAACTATGCCATTGTGGTAGTCTTATATATGCAATGGTTTGTCTGCATCCCAATATCAGTTTCGATGTCATCTTACTTAGCCGATATCAGTCTAATCCAGGATTAGCGCATTGGAAAGCTGCGAAGAAGTATCATTCGTTACTTATAAAGAACCAAAGATTTTATGTTGACCTATCGTAGATCAGATGAGCTTAAGGTTGTCAGATGCTCCGATTCTGATTTTACTGGTTAAAGGATAGCGTCAAATCGACAGCAGGTTATTTGTTTCTACTTGCAGAGGGCGCTATTTCCTGGAGAAGTGCCAAACGGACTTTGACGGCAGATTCGACTATGTATGCTGAGATTATTGGTTATTATGAGACTACTCGTCATACATTATGGTTGAAGAATTTCATTAGAGATCTAAAGATTATTGATTCCATTCATTATCCACTTATCATCTATTGTGACAATGAGGTTGTGACCAAGTTTGTGAAACACAGAAAGGTTACTAGGAGGAATAAATATTTCGATGTCAAGTATTTCGTTGTATATGAGAACGTTCGAGATGGTGTTATAGAGATTCCTCATATTCGTACGGAGTTTATGATTGCAGATCCCCTTACCAAGGGTTTACCACCCAAGGTTTTCAAGGAGCACGTGACCCGAATGAGACTTGTTGAGTTGTTGGCTTAGTTCTAGATTTGTTTTATTTGGACATGTTATTATTGTTTATTTTCTGTTATAGATCATAGATTTTTTCAGTACATTTATATACATGCTTTTTTTTTTAGCTCAGATTATTATATTATTACATGTTATCATTTATTAGTTATAGGATTATTATCCATAACATGGTGGCGTTTGTCACAAGGTATAGTGGCGGTTGTCACAGGTATGGTAGCGATTGTCACAAGGTATGGTAGCGATTGTCATAAAATAGCCTGGAGTGTTTAAGACTCAAGTTTGTTTGGGCTAAACGTGAGTTGGCTCTACATTGGTAATATCTTCACTCGGATGAAAGGATAACTGGTTTATCACAAAGCGAGATGCAAGGTTACATCAGAGTGACATGCAGTGGCATGAAACAGGACTCCATGAGAATGAGTACAAGACTAAGCTTTAAGAGTACTATATTTCTCGTGCCACATTGTTTAAAATAATCATGTAAAGGTTAAAGACATTGGAGTTTCAAGTAGTGTTAGTTTTATGACCATGGAACTGTCCTAGTGTCAATTTGAGTACACCAGTGCAATCATGACCCTCACTAATGGTGCTTGGAATGGAGATGAAAGGATATATCTTTCTAAGATTTTTAAAATTGGTGCACCGTGTCAAGTTTTCTTAAAGGAACAATTTGGACTTGGTTTTTAAAATATTTCAAAAAAAAAAAAAAAAACTCCAATTGGTCTTAAGGTCCAAGTGGGAGACTATTAGATTTCACGGATTTATGTGGCCCCTAAGTCACACGTCATGGTCAAGGTCAAACAGTCCAAGTTGTTAACTTAGAGAAATGGTGAAATACTAGTTGTGGTCAAACTAGAAGTTTCTAATTAAATCAAGGGTTGTGATTTTACCCTAACTTAAGTGTGGTAATCCTAACCGTTAGATTCTTTGATGGGCAAGTTTCTAACCTATTTAAAGGGATATAGAGTCTCTCTTTCTACACACAATATACGTATCAATTGAATTAGAAAGATTCAAGAAAAACCTATCTTCTCTACGATGTGCAAAGAAAGAGAAGACTCTTCATCAAATCGTCGCTGGATTATTACTCGGATCGCTCAAGGCTAAATCCTCGCGTGAAAAACTCTACGGTGTAAGGTATGCTAAAGTTTAATTTAATTCCACTTTTGATTGCGGGAAGATCCTAATAATTCCCAACATCTTTGGCTTCAAGGTATTTTTCATCAAAAATTTTGAATCAAAACACCTTAGATGGTTTCTATATAGGCAGATCTCGAAAATAACAGCCTCTTTGTTCTTTTTCATCGCTCAAGGCTAAATCTTTGCGTGAAAAACTCTATAGTATAAGGTATGCTAAAGTTTAATTTAATTCCACTTTTGATTGCGGGAAGATCCTAATAATTCCCAACATCTTTGGCTTTAAAGTATTTTTCATCAAAAAATTTGAATCAAAACACCTTAGATGGTTTCTATATGGGCAGATCTCGAAAATAACAGCCTCTTTGTTCTTTTTAACCATGTGTCATTCTACAATTCTCGTGACCAAGGTTGAGGGGTACTTTTGCTGGCTTGAAAGGACAATTCGCTTCCATAACTGCCAAATCCAGTGTCTTTCGAAAAATAACCAAATCCCATTTTAAACATGCTAACAAATGAGGAAACTTGTAATGACCTTGACCCCACCTGATATGATATTGTCCAATTACGGGTTTAAGTCCTCGCCCTGATTTTATTTTTGGCATAGGCTTAAGTCCTCACTCAAAATGCGTCATCTAGTGTATCAAAGTGAACAACTGAAGATATTGTCCTGGTCTTCAACTTCTCACAAATTTTGTTTCTACAATCTAAACGTGCCATATCAGGAAGGGAATGGTCTCACTTATAGCTCATGATCAGGACAAGTTTGCAGTTAATGTACGGCTAAAGCATCCTATTAGGTAGAAGCAAAGTTTCCCATTAGGCGAAAATAGAGTCATAACCCCTAGAGCCTCTACTCCTAACTCAAGCCTAGAATTGATCAATATCATTCTTGGTCCGGTAGGGTCATCACAAAAGTACTCTTCCTTCGTGAAAGGTACAGTTTTATCCATAAACTACACCCATTGTTTTTAGGGAGTCATTACTTGCACTCGTTTTTTTAGTGATTGCACCGAAGTTAAAAAAAGACTTTGTATTTTAGGGGCATGTGACATGTGAAAACACTGGCACAAAATATAATTTCATCACGTGATTGGCACGAAATATAATCTATATTTCTTTAGTGGATATGATTGGCACGAAATATAATATTCATTGTGTGATTAAATATAATCAAAGGCTATTATTTGATTCAACGATTAACAACAATAGATATATGATAAATATCGTGTTTTGCTCCAATCTTATCCACTAAGGATCTATAGATCATGAACTTTAAATCAGACGGCCTAGATTGTGTTTTCACATGTCACATATCCCTAAAATACAAAGTTTTTCTTTAACCTCGGTGCAATCACTTAAAAAGCGTGTGCAAGTAATGGCTTCCTTGTTTTTATCACTCAAAAGATTAAAAAAGGCCAAAAAAACTAATATTTTACTTGTCGACTATTTTGGTCTCCAAGCGATCTTCGTCTCTTTTATGGTCTATTTCGGTACCGTTTTCGGTCTATATCTCTAGCGTTGTTTCCTTCTCCGGCCATCGTGTACTTCTCCTATCATTTTTGCATTGTTCCCCGACTATTGTCTCCTTCTCTAGTTGTTGTTGGGACGCACGTCGGTCGTCTTCTCCGACTATTGTTGCAGCGTTCTCCTGGCGATTGTCTTCTCCGACTAGAGCTTGCATCTTTCTCTGACTAGAGCTTGCGACTTTTATTGAAGAGTTCTCCGGCAGTTTTCTTCTCCGGCTTTATTGTCTATTCCGATTGTTTCTGTAGAGTTCATGTAATTAGTTTTTTTCCCTGACTATTTGATGCGATGCGGGAATCGGATAGCCGTGAAACTCAAAATTGTTGTTGCTTCAGTTAGCCATCGGTGATCCATTGAAGCTCGTTGTGGTATTTAAAACACCGTTATGGTCCATATGAGAGGTAAAGTGGCCATTTAATTGTTTTTATATGGCTATAGCATTTTCAAACCACGGTGATCCTTATGAGATCGCGTTATAGCTTTTTCACCCTCGCGTCCTGCTTAGTACCTCGTTTTGCAACTATAGCATGCAGCTCTTTAAGGGTTTTCTTTAGCCAAATAGCTTGACAAACACAAGTTGTTGCAACAACAAATTCAGCTTCAGTGGATGATAATGTAACAATAGGTTGCTTCTTTGATGACCATGAAACAGCTCTTGTCCCTATCATGAAAACATACCCAGGTGTGCTTTTTTGATCATCTGAATCTCATGCATAAATACTATTTGTAAAGCCAAAAAGATCTGACTTTTCTCCATTCTCATAGAACAGCTCAAACTCCTTAGTGCCTTGTGATGAGTAGTGAAATATGATGATATTTCACCCCTAAAGACTTACATTTAGTCATCCGATGAAAGCTATCTAATGAGATTTGTGAAGTTTTATGAGTTTCAGATGAATTTGGTCATTGGATGCACTAAGGAGCATAAAAGAAGGTAAAGTCAGCTAACACCAGAACACTGAAGCAAAGGACATGTTGGACCCGAACTATTTTGTTATATTGATCAATCGACCCCCCTAAGAACGATGCATCAACATAACAAAAGAATATTTGAATTCAAATTCAATGTCAAATCTGGTCGATTGATCGACCACTTAAGTCGATCAATCGACCAAATTCAAAATTCAAAATTCCGAACTAAAAAAATATTTAAGAAAAAAATATGAGGATTCGGGGGATCTTCTCTCATTGCATTTTTCTTTCTATTTTAGTTTCTAGGGCATTCAGTCCCGGGGGTTCCAGTTTTTGTTATTCATTTTTTCTAGCTTAAAGATTTAGACTAATTTTAATTTATGCACTCTCGAAGACGGATTGTACTAGATTAGATTAAAGCTTTTTATGGATTTTGTTAAAGCTCTGCACGGTATTTTAATGTTTATGTCAATTTATTTTTCAACAATGTTGTTCATTTCCAGTATGTCATTAAGGTTGGGGGTCTAATGAACCCCATCTGAGGTATTCATTCATAATAATATAAATGTGTGATGAAGATATTAGATCATTTTGTGGGCTCTGATGTTATTATTTATATGGATATAATCTTCTTGCCATTTGAGATATGGGAGCTAATCATGTCCCGTGATTTCAGATTTGCAATAGTGATCATATTCTAATCTCGGTCATCCCAGGATAAATTCTACCACTATCTAATGTGTGAGTGTTAATCATACACTCATGGGATATTAATCATACATCTTCGTGATTTCAGATTGGTAGTGCGGAATTTACCCAGAGATTTGATTTTGAATGCTATCTGAGGTGTGAGTGTTAATAATACACTCGTGGGATGTTAATCATATATCTCCTTGATCTCAGATTTGCACTTTAGAACTCATACGTATTCGGGCCCGTGCTTGCATATAGACATCTTTTGTGAATCTAATATCTTAATCACGAATTTATATTAAATGAATGATAAACCTACGATAAGAGGATTTAGTATCTCAATCCTTATCTTTCATTATCTGTTTAAATTCTAAGTATATGTTAGTATTTATCTCATCCATCAAAACTCCCAAACTCTTTAAATTAGTAAATACTGTGATAGATCTGTGGTGACTCTTTTCATTAGTTGCTATTTTCGTTTCTAATTTTTTGACTAATCCTCGTGGGAACGATCTCGTACTCTGCACTTACTATCTGCAAACTGATTTGTGCACTTGTGAGTACAACTTAATTTTAATATATAGAGAGTACTAAAATTAAATACTCAAATTGAAAGGTACAACAATTCTGAAGTAGGTAAATCACGACTATCGATCGAAATATTCAAGTGATTAGTATGCATTCAGCTTTGATAGTGCTAAAGTTTAAATAAGGTCGTCTGTTCGAACGAGGATCGATCAATCGATTTTAGAGTCGATCAGTTGAAAATAAATTATATAAACTATTCAATTTGGGTCCAGATCGATCAATCAATTTTTAGAATCGATTGGTTGAATTTAAAACACTTTAAACTACACAGTGATTCAGTTTTGTCCAAAATCGATTGATCGAATATAAGGAATCGAATGATCGATAAAAAAAGGTTACGAACCCATATGGTCAATCTGTTGTCCAAAAGAAAATTTGCTTAATATAATATTTAACCCCCTTATATGCTATAAAGTAAGTTGTATAAATATAATGTTATATCACTTGAGTGTAGTAGATTGTATAATATATAATATTCCACAAGTGTATTTTAAATATAATATAATATAATTATCAATCGATTGAAGTTATGTAAAATAATATAATTATAATAGAATATTCTATATAGCAATCATTACACCTTTAAGCATCATACAATGTTCAATGGATTGAAAACCAAATTCAATCCATCGAATAGGGTGGCTCGATCGATCGAGCTGAAGGATCGATCAATCAATATTAAAGTGTCAGAAACAATAATGATTAGGTAACGTAGTTTGGTTATTAATCGATCAGTCGGGTTAAATAAATCAATCGATCGACTGTTTAACAATTAAGGTATGAAATCAATCTGTCCAGAATCAATCGATTGAAAAGTAGAAATCAATCGATCGACTGAGTGAAGGAAATATTATCTTGCGGCTCGGCTCGAAATCGATCGATCGGAATAGGAATCAATTGGTCGATTTAAAAATTTTCCAAACCTTTACGATTCCGAATTAAAATTCGAAAATAAGAAAATTTAAATAAACACGATTAAATTCAATCGCATCTAGCGCTAGCTATATTTAAATAATATTTTAAGAAATATAAATATAAGGTACCCACCTCTTGAAGCGTGAACGGTAGATCTATAACGATTATGGTGAAAAGACCGACGTCCCACGCGATGGTCCGTCCAAGATTCTCCTCCTTCCTCTCTGATCTTGATGGTAAAAATAGATCACCGTAGTTCTTTATGGAAGAACACACAAAAGATTTAGAGAAGGGATTAAAGAGTTTTTAGAAAAGGATGGGTAGAGAAGAAGAAGTTGTGTTGGTTAGGGTTTCTTAAGAGAAGAAACGAATAAAAATAAGAGACGGCTAGATTTCTTAAAATTAGAATAAGAAAAGAAGAAAAGTGAAAGAGATTTACGTAACTTAAACTTAAATAGGATTGATTCCGGTATGGAGCACTAACACTGTGCACAATGCAAAATACATCTAACACCATTAAAAGAAAGTCAATAAAATCTGAATCGTTACAAAAACAATCTCCATCAACTGATTCAGAGCAATCAATGGGTTTTAAGAGATCTGGGATGTTGTTGCTTTTAGCAAGCGTGTTGGTGTATTTAGAGATGCCCAAAAGGCAAAAAGCCAAAAATAAAGCAAACACTTCCCTTTTCACTTTTTTAGTGATGTGACACACTCATAGTCATAGTTGGCATTGAAAGAATGGTGACATCACAAAGACTCTTTCCGTTTCCAAGCCGATATGTATCGGCCGATTCGTATCGGTCCTGCATGGACCGGTACCCGATAACGATACCGAGTTTGGCACCTTGGTCGCACCTATCAGATGGTTACTTTTTTATTCATGTATCAAAAACATCTGAAAAATGGCCCGAAAATAATATTTGATAAGTCAGGTATCCCTAGGCTCACCAAGCAAAACCTGTGGTTTCTTAGTCACGACCAACTAAAGCTAAAGTTCCATTAAAGAGCATTTCCACATGGTAGAACCTCCTAAGGGAATAAAAGTTTTTCATGAGGCTAATCCTGAGCCGCCATCCAAGCACGAATGCCTTCGTTTAAGAGAATAATTTCGATGATTGATACAACAAGTATTTTATTGAAGGATTAAGTAATTACTAAACAAAGAATCATTTTCATGATAAAGGTTGAGATTCATTCGAAAGTGCTTTTTATTTGGCAGACAGAATTCCATTGGTCTAATTCGGGACTCTCCGATGCATCTTGACCCTATTTACCCTTACATACATGCCAAGGTGATGTGTGTCATATGATTGAAGAACCTTTTTTGGAGATCTATCACCCATGGAATAAAAAATGGGCCGTCTAATAGGTGAGCCATGATCTCAAGATCTATTTTGTAGAAGATTGAGATGTACCACAATCTCAATCATCTGATTTGAAGCAATTCTGGGACCTGGGCACGTTTAGAGAATGCGTAGGCGTGAATAAAGGGACTGATCTGTGTTGAAATATGACTATATTTCGTACTTTAATTTCAACATTTAGCTATCCGATCAAAGCTATCTGACAACTATTATATAGTTTTAGTGGTTTTAGGTGTTTATGACCATTGGATCTTGAAAGAGCATAAAAGGGAATAATTAAGGGTTACACAAGAACATTGGACCAAGAAGTCAGCAGAAGCACCAAAATTCGTGAAAATGATTTATTGGCCCAACATCCACCAGAAGAATAAAGATGTTACCTGTCCTTATCAATCGATTGAAAACCAAATCTCAATCGATTGACAAGGATGGCAGCTTTTCCTCCTTTACTTTAAATTTGAATTAATTCAAATTTAAATTATTTCGCCAAAAAGTGAATTTGAACTCAATCGATTGGTAATTGATTTTCAATCGATTGAGCCTATTTTGGAAGTTGTCCTGTCCGCTTTCTATAAAAGCAATGCTATGGCTTAGGATTAAGGGGTTCTCTACTAGTAGAATTTTCTTAGATTTTTTATAGTTTTTCTTTATAATTTTTCAATCATAGTTTGTAATTAGGACAAAAGCATTGTAAGGAAAGACCTTTTAATAAATAAAAGAACATGTTTAAATGATGGCTTATGGTTTACAATGGGCGTGTAGATCGAGGAAGAGCAACTAAACCCCTCGTTGCCGAGGAAGCGACCCCTAAATTAGTAAGTGCTTTATTGTTAATTCTACAATTTCTTATCATTATCATTGAGTCATTCTCCTAAGAAGTGTGTGCTTAATAGAATATCATCAAATGCTCATTTATAGTCGTTTATCTTGATTATCGACGACCAAAAAAGAGTCATTCTATCTAAATTTATTCCTGCTAGCCGATCTAGGCTGCCGAGTGATTGATTTTTACAGCTGTGATTTCGAATTTGAGATACGCTATGTCTTTCATATAATTCATGCCACATTAGGATGAGTTATAGCGTTTAGACAGGGTATGTCGGATCAACAATTACATTCTTTACGATTCATTTTTCTTCTTGATAAATGATGATATATTGGTGTGGTATGAAATCGTGTGATTAATTATAGAGAAGTTACAAATCTAGGGTTAGCAAACTCCTTGATCATCTCTTAATTATCATTTTCTTTGTCATAATTTATTCTTGCATAAATTAATTTATGTTTATCGTTCTAATATCATGTGATAATAGCTTAGCGAATCGACTTTCTCTTCTTTGGTACTTCCTTGGGCATCTTTATTCTCTTTAGAATTAATTTAATTACGCGCTTCCATGTGGGTACGATACTTGTGCATTTACCTTGCTACAACTGATCTTGTACACTTGCAAGAGTATACTTAAAAACCGATCAGGGATCTTTTGAAAATTGAGTTTGAATATGGTGCATGACCCATCCAGTTAGCATCACATTATTCTTGATGATAAGCAATGACATTAAGAGCTTATAAATCAGCATGCGTCTTAAGGTCCGCATGATGCATCTTGAGCATACCATGGCCTTGTGGACTAGCAGTGCAGCAAGTACAAACTCTACATATTCATTTAGGGTCTCTTTGGATAGAGGGAAAGGAAAAGAAATCATGATAAAAGAAAAGAAATATGATAGTTTTCTATGTCTGACAACAAAGTTGTGCCACTTAAAATAATAGGAAAACTCAAAATTTTCCTTTCTAGTGGAAACTGACAAATCTATCTAAAATAGAAAGATTTCATCGAAAATCTTTTGTCATTCTCGATTTCTCTCTTTCTCTCTCCTCTATTTCTCTCTCTCTCTCTCTCTTTTAATAAATAAATTTAAATAAAGTCAACTATCAAAAAAATAAAAATAAAAAAGATAAAATAACAAAAAAATAAAAAAGTAAAATAAAATAAAATAGAATAAAATAAAAAGTAAAAAATAAATAAAAGTTTAAAAATAAAATAAAATTATAAAAAAATTAAAAATTAAAAATAAAATAAAATAAAAAATAAAATAAAATAAAAATAAATAAAAACAATAATTAAATAAATAAAATAAAATAAAATAATTAAAAAAGTAAAAAGTAAAAATTAAAAAAATTAAAAAAATTTTAAATAAAAATAAAAAATAAAATAAAAAATATAAAAATATAAAAATATAAAAAATAAAATAATGAAATAATGAAATAAATAAAATAAAAATAAAAAAAAATTAAAAATTAAAAATAATACAAATAATAAAAATAAAATTAATAAAAATAAATAAAAAAGATTACAAAAAACTAAAAAAATAATAAAAATAAAAGTAAAAAATAAAAAATAAAATTATAAAAATTAATTAAAATTAAAAAATTTTAAAATTAAAAAGTAAAAAATAATAATAATAAATAAAATAAAATCTCTCTCTCTCTCTCTCTCTCCCTCCTCTCTCTCTCTCCTAGCTCTCTTATCATTCTCCTAATCGCTCTCTCTCACCGAGTCTCTCTCTCTCTCTCTAATTTTTTATTTGGTGTATATTGTGTACGTCAAAGATGGTCTCTCTTTGAATCTCCTTTTTAAATGTCTCTCTCCGGATCTCTCTCTCCTAAAATTCTCTCTTTCTCTCTCTCTCTACATATATCTCTTTTAATTTCTATCTCTCTCCCAAAATCTCTCTCCTAATCTCTCTTTTTTTCTCTCATAATTTTTCTTTCTCTCACGGAATCTCCCTCACAATAGAAAGTTATATTTCTTGAGTGTGTGAAATGTATATTATCGATGGTGTATATTTTCTATTTTCAATGCGTAATTATTCAATCCAAACATCAGAAAATAATGAATTCTTATGAATTCTCAAAGAATCCATTGGATCTATAAATCTTTTTTCTATATTTTCTGAAAAATTGTCAAACAGACCCTTAAATTCAAAGAAAAAGGCTGGTTCATATAGACATTTTAAACCATTGGAACTATTGTGAGTTTTGCATTTGGACGATCAATAAACAATCTCAAGAAAACACCATTTACCAACCACTGTCCCAGTAGTACTGTCGGATGATCCTGACCATTCGATCTATTGATAGCTTTGCAGTTGGACAACCAGTAAACAAAGTTGTAGAGTCTCTAAAGAAAAACACAATCAATAGGCCGATTGGCCCTATCATATAAGACAAGCTCATACAAAAGATAAGACAAAAGAATGTTATGTTGGACCGGATTGAAACTTGAGACCAGTCCGCCTAATGATAATAGACCGATCAATTCCATATGAGATCATTCGTCTCACATGAGACCGATCAGTCTTATATGAGACCCGAGCCATCTATTATAAGACCGACTAGGTCTCATATGAGGCCAACACCATTGGTCTTATAGTGGATTGATTGGTCTCAGATGAGACCGTAGCAGCATTTTTGTCTAACACATTCTTCAACTTAAGTTGAATTTCAGCACATGCCACTTAAAAGTTTCCACCAACTTTCTTTGAAACAATAAAAAAAAAAAAGAAGGAAAAGTTGAGGGTTGTAGACCATACCGAGTAATAAGCGAAATCGTTAAACCCTGTTTGGTACAAATATGGTATAATTAAGTGGAGACCCTCTAAGGTAATATCTCTTAAATAATATCACCTAATACCAAAGTTTTAACAAATAAGTATCAATGTACTTGTTGACTTTAATATACATCATTGTTTTAATTATATATTTTTTAGAAAATTTAATATAAAATTAATATATGATGATATAAGCAACATAATTTTAATGATAAAGATACCACGGAATAAGGACCAAGTAATCTATCTGGCCACATGCCACACATGACACCTAATCACATGATTGAGTGCCACATAAAAAAAGCTGCTCAATAATCATAACTTATTGTGAAAAAAAATATTAAAATAAGTCATCTAACATCATGTAGTCAATAAAGTCAATTGTACGAAAAATGAACAGGAAAACTTCATTTGATTTCACCATTGGTTGCTTATAAAGTTAACACCATTGAAATTAGAGTTCTATATATTTTATTATAATTATTATTTTTATAGTACTTATCGGGCAACCTTTCTTAACTTTATTACTAAAAAAAATTTCGCTGGTTGGACCGGATCCACCAAACCGGTACTCTTGCCGGTTCCGTGTTTGGTCCGGCTTTTTTTAAAACTGCTTCATCGTTAATTCGTTAGCTGGCGCCTGCTACTCTGCTTAGTTCTGGTCTTCTATATTTCACATCTTACACATTCGTAATACGGAGCCTACGTCTAGCATGTGTGGTGTCGGCGTCAAAGGCAAGTTATATAAGGTATCGTTATTTGGAACCGAAAATTTTTTGTGCTGCTTGAGATTGTCATCATTAAATTTTTTTTACTGCCCTCAATTAAACGATGGAAAATTATTTCTGATCCTAATCTTTCACATAGTGGATCTTGAGATGATGGCCCACCTATGAGAGGGAACATGTTCTCAAAAGTGATACGAGAACTCTTCTCATGACATGTTGATGATCACAATCACTTTTGGAGATGTGTACAGCGTGTAAACAATATCTAATAGTTTGATAGGTGGGTCATGATTGCAAGATCTATTGTGTGGAAGATCGAGATGAAAAACATTCTCAATTGTCCCATTCAAGGCAGTCAAAATAGTTTTAACGGCAAAAACTCTTGCCTACGGAAAATCTTCGATTGAAAATATCGGTTATCTAATGACTTATCTATATAAGTAAATCAACAAGAGGCTCACGTGGCAGCACCACAAATTTTAGAGAGAGAGAGAGAGCGCGAGATGGTTTGGAAGTTGTCCGGCTCGCCACTGTCCACAAACACGGCACGCTTAATAGCGTGCCTGAACGAGAAGGGGCGAGTACGAATTGGTGCCCGTCGACCTCCTCGCTGTTGCAAATAAGCAACCATCCTTTATCTCTTTAAACGTAAACTAGAGGAAAATTTGCATTTTCAGCCCTACAAGTTTGCTTATTTGCAGAAACGATCATATAGTTTGAAATTGTGCAAAATAAGCCAGCTCCAAGCCAAGCCGCTTCCACTTCAGCACCTACTTATTTTTTCATTATATATATGTTTATTTTTCATTATTTTTATTATCCATTTTTTCAGTTCCGACTACAGTAGCGCTCACTCACTTATAATTGCGGGTCGTGGTATCCGGTATTTTAAGCGCTATCTTAGGTGCTATTTTACGATAGCGGACGATATTTTATGATAGTGATCGCTAACATATGATAGATTTTAGGGTACGAAGAAAAAAGATAGATTACTATATTTATTAGTTAAGGATCTGTCAAAAATATAAGACCGTAAGATATAAGTTAAAAAAAAAAAAAAAAAAAAAAAAAAATTTAAACTTGTTAACATATTGTTACCTGAAGATAAAGATCGTCATCTTAAGATAAATAGCAATCGCTATCTTAAAATCGTGATTTTGAATAAAAAGAAAAAAAGAGTTTATTGTATTATCCAATATAAGTTTTATTAGTTAGTGATCTGTAAAAAATATAAGAATGAAAGACATAAATAATAAATTCAAAAAAAATTCAAAAACCCCTCTAACATATCGTTATCTTAAGATAGCGATCGCTAACATAACGCTATCTTAAGATAGCGACCGTTATTTTAAGATAGCGACTGTTATCTTAAGATGGCGACCGCTATCTTAAGATGACGGTCGCTATCTTAAGATGGCGGTCGCTATTTTTTTTAATATAGCGGTATGTTAGCGGCCGCTATCTTAAGATAACGGTCGCTAATATACCGCTATCTTAAGTTAGCGATATGTTAGCTGCTGCTAACATACCGCAGTGGCCACTAACTTTAAAAAATAATAATAATAATTAAAAAAAATTATTTATTTTTATTTATTTATTTATTATTATATTTTAATATAGCGGTATGTTAACGGCCGCTAACATACCGCTATCTTAAGTTAGCGGTATGTTAGCGGCTGCTAATATACCGCTATCTTAAGTTAGCGGTATATTAGCGGCCACTAATATACCACAACGACCGCTAACTTAAAAAAGAAAAAAAAATAAATTAAGATAGAAGTATGCTAGCGGCCACTAACTTTAAAAAATAAATAAATAAATAAATTTTATTATTATTATTATTTTTAAGATAGCAGTATGTTAGTGGTCGCTGGCCACTAACATATCGCAGCGGCCGCTAACTTAAAAAAAAAAAATTTATTTTTATTTATTTATTTATATTTTTTTTAAGATAGCGGTATATTAGCGGTCGCTAACTTAAGATAGCGCTTGCTAACATATCGCAGCGGCCAAAATTATTATTTATTTAAGATAGCGGCCGATATCTTAAAATATCGGACGCTATCCTAAGATAGTGACCGATATCCTAAGATATCGCCTGCTACTTTAAGGTAGCGGCCGATATCCTAAGATAGCGTATGCTACCTTATGATGTTGGCTCTTATCTTACCTAGCCTGATCTACCAACTATATATTAAAAAGGAGGAAAAATCAATATCTCACGAAGATAATGTAGTCGATATCTTACCTAGGCTGTTGTAGTTCTCTGGACTATATCAATTGTACTCGAATCTCGAAGTCACAATCCAAGAAAAAGTGTTAAAAAAGATAAATAAGCATAGGGAAGCATATAGATAAGGGAAACGTGGAATCGGCTTGGCTTGGAGCTGGCCTGTTATGCAAGGATTGAAACTATAGGGCCGTTTCTGTAAATACGCAAACTTATAGAGCCGAAAGTACAAATTTCCCTAAATTAGATCTCTACCATTTTCATAAAAATAAAATAAAATAGATCTATACTCTGTTTCCTTTTTCTTCTTCTTCGTTTTCATGGTAAATCTATGTAAAGCTTTTATTTATTTATTAAATATTTTGCGCCCTTAGGTCAGTTACCTGTGCTTCAGGATGGAGATCTGATCCTATTTGGTGAGTATCTCTTACTACTAATTTAGGATTTAAAAATCGAAAATTCCCTCCTAAAAAATGAATAGGGAAATTTACCTGATCGGCCCTGTCAGATACACCTTTTACGTCAGAAGCCCTGTAGTTTCACCTTTATCCAAACCAACCAGCTCCAAGCCTAGCCGACCCTAAGGAGAGTAAAAGGTCCAAATTACCCCCTTCTATGATCTTCTTTAACCAACAAAGCATCCTTTTCTTCCTCATTTTATCCTGCAAAAAAGTTAGAGGTGCAAAACCCTAGACGACGTCTCCTTAGTCTGATTTGCTCCGATCTGCTATTTCGAAGAAAAAAACAGAGGCTTGAGAGAAGAAGCCCCTGCATTTCTTCATTGTGGCAAGAAGACCCTGCAGTTTGTCCTTGCGATGCGAGGTATCGTACTTAAACCCCATTTTCAGTTTATTAGTGTCTCTTAGTGATGCAGTATCTCCTATTCGTGTAGTATAAGAAAGTCTTTATATCATTCGACCCGTTTTTAAAAAAATATATATCGATTGCAAATACAATAGTCATCGACTCCATATAGAGTCGATATCGATTGTATATAGAGTCGATAACAACTACATATACAATCGATATCGATTGTATATACAATCGTTATCGACTCTATATATAGTTGTTATCAACTCTATATACAGTCGATATCGACTCTATATGTAGTCGTTATTGACTCTATATACAATCGACTAAGATTTATAGTCGTCTTTTCTCTTTTGTTTCATCAGTCTTACCTTCCTTCTCATTCTTAAACAGACGATGACGGACGTGAGGATTCCTCTTCTTTGTCACTATGATGGCCTTCTTGTAAACGATGATGGCTTATATGAAGGTGGTTGGCGGAGGCTTATTAACATTTCAACTGATATTTCTTATGAACAATTCATAATGCGAATGTCTGCTGTCAGTTTTGCGAAGGCAGATGAAACAGTTTCCACAAAGTTTCATATGAAGATAGTAAATTCGTCTGTGGTTGCCGACATTTTGGACTCTGATGATCTGGCCACCTTATTTACGTTTTATAAATCCGCGGTGGACGTTATAAAAGTATTCATCATTAAGGAACTGTAATAGCTCGAAAAATCACACTAAACTATAACCTCAGGATCCGTGCCCGATCGGTCACAGGTTTGACCAATTAGGAGTACGATAGTTAGCGTAGAGTGTGATGAGTGAATGAGATGAGATGGTTTGTGAAGCTGAATCTGAAGTCACATACACCTATTGAGGTGCATGTGCTCAACACACAAGCTAGGGGGGATAAAAGGGTTTAATAACCCTAAAACCAATAGCTTTGGTTGTTGAGAGAGAAGTAAAGAAGAGAGAGAGAAGGAGAGCATAGTTAATGCAAGAAGTAAATGCTAGTTGTGGAAGGGGGATTCGAGCAATAAACGTCGGATTCGACGCGAGGGATCCGCTAGAAGCAAAGCTGGAACCCTAGCCTTCCAACCACTTGATTTGAAATCAATTTGAGATTGATTCAAGGTAAATTTGGTGAATAAAAGGCATAGATTGTAGAGGTTAAATTGTAGTTAAAAATGGTTTAAATCATAGGATAATGGTTTAGAAAAATAGAGGAAAAAGAGTGGAAAAAGGTTGGGAAGAACAGCTCGAAAGGGGCTGAATCTGGCAATTTCGATTAATCAAAATTGGGTTTCGATTAATCGAAATTGGCCAAGAAGTTGAAAAGTCAGAGGACCCCGATCTCGATTAATCGAATTGAATTTCGATTAATCGACTTTGGATTTCGATTAATCGATTTGGGTATCGATTAATCGAGTGGGAACCTCCAGTGGACCCCAGGGGCTGGAGGAAATGACTTGGGGAAAATAGACTAATCGAAATGGGATTTCGATTAATCGATTTCAATTTTTGATTAATCGATTTGGGATCGATTAATCGATTTTAGGAACTCGATTACTCGAATTGAGAATCGACTTGGCTAAACAGAGAATTTCGATTAATCGAATTAGGATTCGATTAATCGAATGAAAATCTCGATTAATCGATTTGAGAATCGATTAATCGATATTGACTTTCGATTAATCGATTTTAGAAATCGATTAATCGAATCAGATTCGATTAATCGATTTTGGAGTTCGATTAATCGACTGAGCTAATTTATGTTAACTTTTGAGTTTGACTTTATGATTCTTGGAAGGTCTTGGACCTCCTTTATTGCATCTTTAGTGATGTGTTTCACATGTTATGTGGTACCATAGGTGGTACGTGTGAACTAATGCACAAGGAGCCACGTGGGACCTTGATGCGTTGATTAAACCAAGACTTGAGGTAGGGAACACCTTGAACATGTACTTTATTTTACAAGAGCATGTATGTAGTGATATAGAATTCAGATTCAAATATTTATTGCTTAAGAATTGTGAAAAGTGTGTGTGAGTAACACCCATAAGAGTAAGTATAATGAGCCATCCCCAGGATGAAGAAGTAAAGAGATAAGAGCATCAGGTGTGATGCAAGTAAATGGATACATCCCAGGGATGTATCCAAGATTGAATCATGATTGATAGGGCCTAACTGATATAAGATAGCACATTTACACGGTGAATAACTATATGTAAGGCGCCGATATTTTTGTTATTTGAGGTTTGATAGGGTACCCCACCGACGTGGCGGGATATCCACGACTGACACGGCAGGATATCCGTGACCGATACGGCGGCGAAACCGTAGGCCAGTGCGGAGGCTTATCTGTACGCAGTAAGCACACCCCAGGGGTGTTGATTTGAGACAAGTGAAACCCCGCCACCAATCCCCCGGGGAAAGGGGCTTGGGTACTATATTGTATTCCCAGGGAATACGTTAAAAGTGTCTATATAGATGACGGTGATGGGTATCTCATCGGGGCTCGATGCTATATTGCTCGGGGATTACTTAAGTTGAAAGTTTAAGTTTTGCTTTAGGCCTTTTCAGCATCGTTCATGAATAAATGAAAACATAAGTAATTACCAGTAAAATGCAATGCTTTTTAACTGTTTTCATAAATAACTACATAGACACATCATGCATGGCATATCATGGAATATATGTGAGTAATAATTTATATGTTCAACTATGTTTTGTTTCCTATTGAGCTAGGATGTAGCTCACCCTATAGACTATACGTCGCAGGTCCACTACTAGCAGCTGCCGAGGTTTCAGGAGACGCTGACCCCGGTGAGTCGGACCTTACGGCCGACGAAGAGTTGGAGCCACCTCCTGAGGACTTCTTCTAGAGGACTCCGTTGTGCCGCTTTGAGGGCTTTTTGATAGAGATTTGTACGGCTTGGTATGTCAAGCCTTGTTTTGGTTGAACAATGTATATATTGAGTTTGGGATTATTCTTTTGGGGCGAACCATCCGTGATGATTGCTATCATCGATAGTTCGGATCGGTTCTCCATTCATGCAGAGGCATGGGGGTAGAACTGTCTTTTGGAGAACTGCTTTGATATAGACTTAAATTCCGCAATTTCGTTTATTATTTTATTGCATGCTTGATATACCAATGTTCCGTGCATAGCTAAGGGGCACGGTCAAGATGATCGTGCTGATGGCACGGGTTTCGGGGTGTCGAAATTCGGGCTGTCACAGGAACCGTCATTCTTCCCAGTCGAAGCTGAACAAGTAGATCTCGGCGGGACTGATTTTGTGACTCATTCATTTCAGCCATGTAAGTTTGAGGATGAAACTGTATATGATACCGTCCCGTTAGGCGATGACTGTTATATTGCGGCGAACGATGGCAGAGGGAAATCAACTTTTGATTTAAACGATGCTCCGATTGAATCGTATGATTACCCAGTAAAATACATGCATGGGTCACAACAATGTAGTTAATGGTTAGACTACACTTCAGAAAGGGTGGTGGATACCGACGATTTCGGTCATATCTTCCCCGGTGGATGGACAACTTGGTTTACTCAAGAATTATGTTCTACCATGCCATCGATAGGAATTACCGAAGAAACTCAATCCCATGTCCCTACACATGAACACCCCTTCGGTGAAGGGCCTAGCCAACCACCCCATTATCCATTCGGTGAAGGATCCGGTCAATCACATCAGAACCCCTTCGGTGAAGGATCTAGTCAACCACCCGAGAACACCGCTAGTGAATGGCGTAGTCATCCTCAAGCCACTAATGAAGATACCTTAGAAGAAGAATATGAAAGCGAACCGGATGAGTTTATCAAAGAGGATCTGAAAATTTTTGTGAGAGACATTGACAATCCCCTAGTAGACGGAGATTACGAAATGTCAGAGACATCGGGCGACTCCTCCGATGAAGAGGTGGAAACTGAATATCGGAATTGAACGTTTAAAATTGGCGAGATCTTCCAAGACAAATAAGCATTTCAAAGAGCATTGAAAGAGCGTGCGGTGGAGAAAAACTTTCAAATTCGGCCTTTGAGGATCGCTAGTTATCGAGTGACAGTCGGATGCTACGAACCCGATTGTTCGTGGCGAATACATGCTTCTAAATTGACTGGGCTCGATTCTTTCCAAATTAATACATTCAATAGTACTCACACATGCAGAGCCGCTAAGATCGGACCGCACGGTCACCGTAATGCAACAATCTCCTTCGTAGCGAACTATGTACGGGATAAACTTAAGGAAGGATTAGACTACACACCGGCGTCAATAATGTTTGATATTGTAAAAGCTTATAATGTGTAAATCTCATATGCAAAGGCTTGGAGGGGAAAAGAACTTGCCCTTAATGATATTAGAGGCAGTTGGGAAGGATAATTTATTAATCTACTGGCCTACGTGAAGGAGATGGAGAGGGTAGATCCTAATGTACAAACATCCTTTCAACTTACTCTTGACGGTAAGTTTTAAAGATTTTTTTAGAGTTTTGGCCCATGCATCTGAAGCTACCGCAATACACTTCGTCGCATATTGCTTGTAGATGGCACACACCTACGAGGACGTTTCGAAGTGATCCTACTTATCGCCTCTGTGCAAGACGGTAGTGGTCATATATTATCGTTAGCATTTGCCGTGGTCGAGTTAGAAGAAGAAGATACGTGAATGTGGTTTCTTGAACGGGTAGGTGCGTTCGTGATCGGTGGGTTTAACGAAGATTTTGTATTTATCACGGACAGGTCGAAGGGTTTAATAAATGTGGTGAAATGTATCTTCTCTAACGCATATCACAACTACTGTATGCGGCATATGACACAAAATTTTCAGCACAAGTATCCCAGGAACAATGTGAAGGGTCTATGGTGGTGCGTCGCGTGTGCATATTCGAAAGAGAAATTTGATTATTTTATTAACGAAATGAAGAAAGATCCTGCTGATTCTCAAGCCGTAGAATATATTTTGAAAATATATCCGAAGCATTGGGTACGTGCACATATGAAAGGAAGGTAGTATGATTCCCTGACTACGAATATTGTCAAAAGTTTAAACAGCGTACTAAAGATAGCTCGAGAGAGACCAATTATCGACTTAATCAGAACTACTAGAGAGAAAGTCGCCGATCATTTTTAAAAATGCAGAGAGATATCTGATAAATGGACCACTCTCCTCTACCCGAAAGCAGACGCGCACATGAAGAAGGTGTTGCAATGGGCCGGTAGAAAGAGAGCTCAACCATACGGGCGCGATCAATTCCAAGTCAATTCCGAAAATTTCATTCATCACGTCGACTTGGAACACAAGACCTGTAGTTGCCGCCATTGGCACATTCATGACTTCCCTTGCTCCCATGCCGTGACGACCATCAATCGAAGAAGTTACGACTACCATAACTTTTGTGAGAATTAGTTTTTCACCGCTTGCTTTAGACAAACATACGACGAGCAATGGGTTCCTACCCTCGATAAAAGTCAATGGGAGTTCCAAGCAGAGCAACTCCCTGAAAATATAAAAGTGAGACCACCCTATTATTGTCGAAAGCAAGCCGGCCGTCTGTGGAAGAGAAGGATAAGGTCTAAGGGTGAGGTTAGGGTACTACAGTGTAGCAGGTGCAGTAAATATGGTCACAATCTCAGGAGCTGCACGGTAGTGGGACCGATGGGTTGAATGTAAACGAGAAATTCAGAATCCATATTTGTTTACTGTAATATAATCTTTACAGATTAATCATAGAGTCGTCATCGACTGTATACATAATCAATATCGACTCTATACAGAGTCGCCATCGACTATTTATAAAGTCGATATCGATTCATTTAAGAATCGGTATCGATCACTTATGCAGTCGATGACTACTCTATATAAAATCGATAGCGACTCTATATAGAGTCGTTATCGATTATGTATATAGTCGATGACGACTCTATATATAGTCGATAGCGATTACATACAGAGTCGTTATCGATTATTTATATAGTCAATGACGACTCTATATGTAGTCCATAATGACTGCGATTTTTACTTTTTAACCACAGCTACATAAAAATGGTGCAATTATATTCAAATTTTTTTATTAACAAAAAATATTTTATTTACATTTACAAAAATATTAAAATACAATCACACTACTGCTGTGTCCCCTCCTTTTTGTCGTCCTTCGCCAGTACTCCTCCACCATCGCCTGTGTATGTAGCCAGTAGATGGCCAATTTCTGCCCTGATCCTATCTATATCTGATTACGCGAACTCAAATTTCTTTCCCATCATGAAGTACTCGACATACTTCACAAAAACACTCCACAATCACATGAGTTGGTCTGTCGAAAGAGGGCTTTGATCCGACAGTCACTAGATGACCAAGGATAGTTCTTCGCGATCAGTGCAGTAGAGTCACCGTACGAATATAAAATCACGGGAAGGTATTGGGTCTGTTTCGAAATAATAGAGAAGAGTGTCAGATATGCTAAGCTAACAATGATAAAAGATATGCTAAACAAAATATCTTACCAGCGCCTGCAATTGGGACACATATCTCTCCTTGAAAGGCCTATTAAATATAGGGTCGACGATCATTATCGATTGTTTGACTACCTTCATTATCGCAAGCGCCCAGTGTAGTGATTGTTCTGAATGTATTGGCATAAATATCTATAAAAAAATAATATAATCTCAAAGAGTATGATAGAAAAATTAAAAAGAATAATTATAAAGAGGATAAAAGCATACTACGCTACATTCGTGAGCCCACAAATTCTAAAACTCATTGAAGAAGAAAGTTTCCATCAGCTTCTTCCCTTCGGTCTCTTCTTGTCTATAGGCAGCCCACCGTTGAACTTGAACCTCGAACGATTGTTCGTATAATTTTTCAGCAAGCAGGAACTTGTTGAAATCTCTTAGTTCATAGCCCATGAACATTAGCGCGATAGGGTCCATAAGGAAGTTTTTGAGCTTTTTATCAGGATAAATTTTATCATCAATTACTTCCAAATGTCTCAGGTAGGCGCCCATAACCTGAAACCAATGCAGTTAAATTAAAATATGCAGTTAGAGTTAAATACATAATCGTTATTGACTCTATAAGTCATCGATGCCAATGACTTAAGTTTTCGTTATCGACTCTCCAATGAATCGATATCGATGAGTTACAGAGTCGATAACGATTACATAAGCCATTGTTATCGACTCTAAAAGCCATCGATATCGATTAATTTGAGAGTCGATAACGATGATGTAAGTCATTGTCATCAACTCTATAATGAATAGATATCGACTCTATTTCAAGTCGTCGACAGTTTTAACTATTCTTATTTTTACCTACAGTATGTTAAACTTACAAAGTTATCCAGGTACTGCGTGGCCGCCAGACATCTGAAGGATTGCACCACCAGCTTATACTTGCCGACAGTGCTTATATATTCGCTGCATAAATAATGGCCAACGTAACTAATCTTCACGATAAATATATAATAATAAAGTTAAGGAATCAGGGAAGAATAACTTACTCGTCCTCCTTCAGAGGCTTGTTCAATATGTCTAGCATATATTTTTGCTCCGCTGTCAGCTCAGGTGGAAGCTTAGCAGGAGCATCATTAGCCGTAGACCCAGGACCAGCGGTAATGAGTGCCACTGGTCCAAGTTCAGCAGTTGATCCTTCGCTGGCTTTCTCGGTAGGCTTCCTTACAGCCGCTACCCTTCGCTGGGCCTTAGGTCTGACGATAGTTACTTTGCTGAGTTTCCCTTGCCTAGGTCTTAAGCGAGGCTTAGCTTGTTAGTGAGGCAATTGGGAAGAGATTTTCTCTTCACCAGCAGGACCCTTATCAGTTTGAGTCTCAAACTGCTCGTCAGTAGCTACCGTCACCTCATCAATGGGAGGAGGAAGAGGAACCTGATGCACAGGAGCTGATGGTTCCTTATCGATAGCTGTATCGCACACCTTCAATATCAGCTCCTCAATAGCCACATCCTGTACATCAAAATAATGGTACAAAATAAGAATTAATTTTTGGTCCCCATTTTAAAAAGTCCAAATCGATTTTAAATATAATCGTTATCGACTGTATATATAGTCGATATCGATTTTATATATGATCGTTATCGACTCTATTAACAATCATTATCGATTGTATATAGAGTCGATATCGATTGTAAATATAATCGTTATCGACTCTATATATAATCGATAACGATTGTATATATTATCAGTATCAACTCTATATACAGTCGATAGTGATTGTGTATATAATCGTTATCGTCTCTATATACAGTCGATATCGATTTATGTTAACAAAACTGAACATATAAAACCAGATTTCAACACATACCTTAGGTCTCGCCTCCAATAAATTTTTAAGGAGTTCTTTTATATTCGACTGGCCCTTTCTGACCAAAGAGTTGTAGTGATTTAACTTCTGCAACTCCGCATTCCTTGAATTCAACCGCTCTTTGAAGGAGTTGCATAGTTTTTCTACATAAGCGCAAATTTTAACCAGGGCCTTATTCTCTCCCTCCAAATCGCTCACTCTTTCGGTGAGCTTCAAGTTCTCCAGCGTCAAATGATCGACCCTCTTCAACAAAGAATCATTGGAGGTGGACGGTTCAGTTGGGCTATTTTTCGCTGCTAGGCTCTCCTTGGTGGCCCCCCTAGTTCTTGGCCGACCCTCTCCCACATGGACGGGGCCCTTTTTCGAGGGGGGTTCTTCTTCTGACGTCGATGCATCATCCCATTCTTCCTCTTTAATATTCTCGACCGAAATGTAATTTCTTTTCTTCTTTGGCCGCATCTCTTCCACAGCTTTTTTGATCGGTTCTTTCCTCTTCCCCCTAACCTCCTTTTAAGCCCGTAGATATTCTCTTAACACGGGTATCTCTAATTCAAAGTCCTGAGACACGAGGAGAGCGCGAACCTTTTGAAAGAAAAGGAAACATGATAAATAACATAATAAAATGATCGTATATATAATAAATCATTCTTGATTATGTAAAGAATCGGTACCGACTATTTAATAAATCGTTATCGATTCGGTACTGAATCGCTATCGATTATTTAATGAATCATTATTAACTACTTAGTAAGTCGTTATCGATTCCGAAATAAATCGCTATCGACTTACTAAGAAGTCGATACCGATTCTGTATTGAGTCGCTATCGACTTCTTAAAAAGTCGTTATCGATTCTGTAATGAATCGTTATCGATTCTAGAATGAATCGGTAAGTTATTTTTTGAATTGGCAATAGACCTCATACCTTGGTGTCTAATATCTGTCCGCGAGTGTAACCTTTGATCCTTGACTGCGCCCTGTCCGACCATTTCAGCAGTCGTGAGAAAGGGTCCTCGAGGCCTAGCTGAGATGGCGATATATCGGGCAGGATCTCATAAGCCCACCATTGAAGTATACATATGCATCCATATGTGTTGTACGTCTTCAGGGCTTTATCCATCTCGACAGTCTTTTTATTCGTCGTGCCCTTCGTTATATATTCGATCAAGTCTTGGTAGACGTGCAGACCCCACGGAGTTCGGTTAAAGTTCTCCACATCATCGATGAGGTCGATGTGGTCTTTCGAAAGCTGATGGTGGGACCCGGGGAAGAGAAATATGCACAGCACAAATAGAAGGGACAACTTTACGAAGTCCCCATCACTTTTTGCTCTCTAAATTGCAGCATCTATATGAGACCGGAGAATTTTTTCAGGAGGCGTTCCACGAAAGTATTTGTATCAAATGATTTATTCTTCCGATGGTTTAACGGATGGGGTATACTTTTCTGAGCCAACTACGGCAAGGCCCAGTATCAATGCAATGTCTATCTTCTGAAGATAGACATCAGTCTTCCCAATTCGGAAGTAGTTTTTTTCAACCCAAAATGTCAACATCGCATCCACCACATCGGAATGAAATCTCACACCCTTAGGCATTTGAAATATTCCACTAAAAACTGAATCTCTCAGCAACTTCTTCCGAGCTGGGGTAGCATTTTCGTAGAGATTCGAAATGGCACTGGGCAAATACTTGGCAACAGCTCGGTGTACAACCATCTTGACAGCTTTTTGAAATGAACTGTAATAAAAAAGAAAGGATTGAGCCCCATACTAACAAGGATAGTTTAAATGTTGAATGAAATAGAATATATAAAATCGATATCGATTACATATAGAGTCGATATCGATTACATATGTAATCGATATTGACCCTATATGTAATCGATACCAACTCTAGATGTAATTGATATCGACTCTATATATAATCGATATCGACTCAATATGTAATCGATATCGAGTCTAGATGTAATCGACATCAATTACATATAAAATCGCCATCAACTATTTATACAGTCGGTATCGACTCAATATAAAGTCGCAATGATCTCAAAATGTTTATTTACATTGAAAATATTTAATTTACTGACTCAAAAGATTTCATAAAGTCGCCATTGAATCAAAATGTTTTATTTACTTTTAAAATTTTTCAATTACATTCATAATATTTCATTTACAATTAAAAATGAAAATAAAATCTTGTAGGTGGATGGATGAAGAGCAGTCTTCCGCTTCTAACCAAAATTTAGGAAGATGGATGAAGAGCAGGTGGTGGATGGGGTGGAGAGGCGGGTAGTTCCGTCTTAAGCTTCTTTTTCTTTCTTTTATTCTTTTTCTTTTCTTCCTTCTTTTTCTTTTCTTCCTTCGCCAAAATTTTCATTATTTCATCGTACTCGTCCCACAGGAACTGCAGAGGATCTGGTTCTGGTGGTGGTGGTGGGTCCCCCCATACAGGCTCGAACTTGATTGAGTTATAGTAGGTTTTTTCTTCGTCGTCTGACATTGGAAAAAATATGGGCCGGTAGGGATGATAGGTTTGCTAAGGACGAACTAAACCTGTATTTAAAGCTCCTAGATGGTGGAATACGAATCGTTGTGTTAAATTTTCTCATTCTTCCAAGCTTACTTGCCATAATGGTTTTACAAAAGGGTAGTTGGCAATAAATTGAATGTCGGCTGAGATAAATATAAAATCTCGTATGATTTATTATGGGTTATTGCATCGAGGGTAATAATTATAGGAAAATTAATTCATATGATGGGTATTAATTATATTTATAGAGAGTCGATATCGATTTTTTATAGAGTCGTCATCGACTATTTATATAGTCAATTACGACTACATATATAATCGTTATCAACTCTACATGTAATCGATAGCGACTCAATATGTAATCGGTAATGATTACATATAAGATCGATATCGATTACATATGGGAAAGTCTTAAAAAATTATGTCAAAATGTGCACCAAAGAGAAAAGAAAAAAAAAATCTAAAGCAATGGAAGGTAATTTTAATTCCAACTTATAGATTTAGTAGCTTGAAGATTGTAGATTTGAACGCTAGCGTTCACAAAGCGACAACGACTTTCCACCGACTTCGAACGAAAAAGTAAAAAGTAAAAAAGGTAAACAGTAAATGATTTGAAAAGAGGACGACTATTTATTACATCGGGGGTAGTTTGGGCATTTCCTAAAGGCATGCGTCGGCTCGGCGCACAGCGGGTTTGTTTGGCTAAAAGTGAAACTACAGGGCTTCTGACGTAAAAGGCGTATCTGACAGGGCCGGTCAGGTAAATTTCCCAAATGAATATTATCTATTTATATATGTTTTTTTGGCTTTGGATGAAAAAAGGATAGAAGGATGATATTTATCATTCAAACGGACGGCCACCAATTGTTTGGTTTAGATTTACGGAGACGTGCACAGAATGATGTGCAGATGTGGGTGTTCGATCATTTATTCTATTACTAGGTAGCATCATATCGTTCCTCTTGAATGATCCCACGTATGTAGACTGGGATAAGTTCCACCGTAATTAAAACTAGGTAGCATCAACGCATTAAAACTCACTAATTAGGTCGGATCAGATGATGGAGATCATGTTTCACCGATCTTCCACACAGGGGATCTTGAGATCATGTCAAGCTTATCAAACGATCATTTTTTGATTCCACGGGTCACAGATCTCCAAAATATGCCCCTAACAGTTTAGCGTTATATTTACCATATAATTCAAGGGGCAGATCTGTGACACATGGAATCAAAACTAATAATAGGTGCGACATAATCTCAAGATCCTTTGTGTGAAAGATTGGAGTAAAATAAGATTACTATCATCTGATATGACCCAAGGGTTTTAAGGTTTTCCGATGTGAGCACTTTCAATTGGGTGCGAACTGAGGTACCCAAATTATAAATCCATTGGTTGCACTTAATCAAACCATGGCGATCAATTTTTATCCCACTCTTCTATCTTGAAAAGTGACTGAAAAATAATGTAGGACACGTTACGCTTCCTAATTTTAGAGTCACTTTTTGAAATATGTGACAAGTGAAATATAAAATTGATGATTTGATGATAACCTTCGCGATTAAAATCAATAATTTAATAGATTGAGATGTAGGTGCTCTCCTTAATTGGTTGAGGGGAAATAGAGGTATACAAATCTAAACTGTCTAAAAAAAGTTACAAAAATCATTTCGTTTCATTGAATTGACTAAAGTTTCAACAGCTATTATCGCTCTCCAAACTCCCAAGTTCTAACAGAATAGCTATCCGACATGCCAAAATAACTACGAGCTATAATAATAGCAAAATTTAGTTAGGCCACTTTGAAAAATCGGGATCCGATCTAAAAAGTTTCAGCGCCACATACTATACTATTATGAAAAGTTTGGAGTTTTAAGGATTCTCACGATAATCAGAGCCTAAGATAATTTTAGATAAATATGATTTTACTTTATTATCCTTGGATAATATTACGCTTGTGCCCTTCATCACAATACAGATGCTAGTCAACGAATGATAGAGAAAAAACAAATCGCCCATGATCATCTCTTTGAATGGATCCACCTGGTTCATTCTCATCATCAGCTTTATTGTTTCCTCTAGAAAACCCATATGAAAACCTAAACCTGCAATAGCGGATTTGATTTCAAATCCATTTGTTTGGAACTCAATCGACTGGTGGTACTATTTGTTGTATTAAGTTGTTTCACCTAAATCTTCCAAATAACTCACTTGAATCTAGTTTCTTTAAGTTGTTTGTGGCCAGTGGAAGATCCATTTTCATCAGAAGATCATGTGGATACCATTGATGTCAATTCTCCTATGGGAAAATAGGGAGTTAGGGTTTTTACCAATATAAAATCTCTATAATGTGGATACGGTCGATTCCTTAGAGATTTTATTTCATTTTTGGTTTACATTACCCATGATCAAAGTTTATTTTATAATTTATTATATAAATCCATGCTTGTGAGAATTCATAGTTGACCCAACTGATAGATTTTGTCAGGGGATCTAAAAGAAGAAGCTAGGTTTACTATTTTTTCATTCTCTGAGAAAAACGAAGTGAAACCCCTCTTTCTGATACATCTTCCCGCAATGTGGGAGTGGCGTGGACGGCAACGACAATTTTCTAGCCCAAGTGATTCTGTAGCTCTGATGAACATGAGGAGAAGAGACAAAATGTTAGGAGTATTTTTGTTGTTTGGTCTTTTCACCCAATTACTAAAAAGGCTTAAATGTAATTTGAAATCCCTCCTTATCCTAATTTCCGTGATAATCTATCCTAAACACTGTCCGGTTGCCCTTTTACCCAAACTTTTAAAAGTAGTTTATTAACTCAAAACGATTCTGCCACAGTCCTATTTTGCTAAAATTCCCATTTAGTTATTATTGTACAAAGAGAGAAAGCAATAAAAAATTATTTATGGGTATACAGTTCTTTTTCTCTCTTATGTTAATTGTAGCAATAGCTAAAGTGTATTTAGCTATTCAAATTTAGCTCTTTTTATTGGCGATGCTCAAAGGCCATTGTTAGCCTCTCATTTTTTAAGGGCACCCAACACTATATTTTATACAGCCACCTAAACAAAGGAAAAATCCCTTGACTAACTTAAAAAACCTCTTGAGCATCTCTCCTTAAAATCATTGACAGTGTTGAATTATATATATATATATATATATATATATATATATATATATATATATATATAGGGAAAAATGTGCTCGAGCATAAAGGTATTTCTATGCCAATTAATATGGGCGCAACACGGAACACATTTTTAGTGAAGTGATGGGGGACATAGGGCTCACTTTAATAACTAAGGTTAAACTAATTTTTTTTTTAAAAGTTACATTCCCTTTCTGTCATCATTCTTAACTTTTTTAGAAGTCTTTTTAAAGTATATTTATTTTCTCTCTCCTCTCTCTCGTTTTCTAAGAAAGTGTTAGACTTACTTCTTCAGGTATATTTTCCTAAAAAAATGTAAACACCGGTAGCGAGGCGCTAGCACCTCGGTGCGTTGGCACCTCGGTGACGCCGGTAAACACTGACACTCCGATAGCGAGGCGTTGGCACCTCGGCAGCGACGCACTGGCACCCCAGCACCGAAGTGTCGACGCTTCGCTAAAAAAAAAAGGGGATGTCGGCGCCTCATTTAAGGGTCCTTGGCGCCTCTATATCAAGGTAATGGAGCTTTGATAAAATAAAAAAATAAAATTTAGGAGCGCCGGCACTTCGATAAAAAAAAATATTTTTATTTTATATTTTTTTAAATTGAAGCACCAACACCTCGACATAGAGGCGCTGATTCCTCAATTTTTTTTTTTTAGCGAAGCAGCGACACCTTGATATAGAGGCGTCGACACCCCGGTACTAGCACCTTGGTGCCGAAGTGTTAGCACCTCACTATCGGGGTGTTTCACTGCCGAGGTGCTAGTGCTTCGCTGTCAGATGCTCACATTTTTTGAGTAAAATGCATCTAAAAAAGTAACCCTGACAATTTCTTGAAAAAGCGGAGAGAAGAAAGAGAAAAGATAATTTAAAAAAGTTAAGAATGACAGGCTGGAAGGGTATTTAATCTTTAAAATATTTTAAAAGTGTAACCGTAGTTAGTAAAAGGGCGCTACGTGTCACGCCTATATCAATTGGCGTAGAGATATATCTATGCCTGGGCGCATATCCCCAACCCCCTCTCTCTCCCTATATATATATATATATATATATATATATATATATATATATATATATATATAAGAAAGATTAGGACTTTACATTTGAGTATAGCAAAAAAATGCTACATTCGGGGTGTCATGTCATATGTCATGTGGCAAGATCAACCTGAAAATACACCCATTTTGGGTTAATTAGTCATAGGACATTTGATCTAGTTTTCTTTTTTCGTTTATTTTTTTAATGACTTTGACCACATTTTTAATTGTGGATATACATCGGATAGAGCCAAATTTTTTGGGGGTGATACCTGATTGTTATTATCCAAGTCGTCGTCGCACCCGATCCTCATCATTGGTGGCATGTGATGCCCAAATGATATGAGTATAGCATTTTTTTATCCTCATCATTGGAGGCACGTGATGCCCAAATGATAAGGCTTTTTGCATATACCCTCCTGAGATATGCTTATATTGCATCAAACCCCCTGAATTATGGGTATTTATTCTGCCGCCCTTACTTTTGTGTTACTGTTTCATATACGCCATTAACTAGTCGTGAGTTTATGGACTGAAAGGACTATTTTGCCTTGCCCTTAATGAACCCAATATTCTAAAAATACCACCATTCTAAAAGGCCCTTCATTCATATATATTTACAAGTCATGCCATTATAGTTTACCATCATTCTAAAAGTCCCTTCATTCACCTTTATTTACAAGTCATGCCATTATAACTTACTACCACTATTCTAAATGGAGTACCTTTAAATCCACCCACAAAATCTTTGAGTTCATCCACGCTGAAACACATCGACTGCATTGAATTAGACGATAGAGATTGTTTATCATCCCAGTTATGAGATTGATCTTTAGATCATTGGTGTACCATCAGACAGTCTTTTTTATATTTCATATGGTAGACACCCATAAAAGTGACCTTAAAATCAATTTTAAGCGTGCACGTGATGCTAAGGTCACTTTTCTGAAATGTGTGTCATGTGAAATAAAAAATCGACCGTCTGATGGTACACCCATGATCTAAAAATCGATCTCATTAAAGATTGGGAGGATAAATGATCTCCATCATTCGATTCAATTCAATCAACGTGTTTCAACGTGAGTGAACTCAAAGAATTGGTGGGTGGATTTAAAGGTACTATTTTAAAAGGCCCTTCATTCACCCATCAGATTTAAGACCCATTAGATGGGTGATTCCCTCAGTAAAGCATGCCAACTTTTGGATGAATACTCAACCACTGGAGGATTTGTGGCAAATCATTCAATTATTCTTGTAAATAAAATCTTCAATCTACATATTCTTAGATTAATAACGAAATTTTGGAATGATTTTTAATTTTGGGTATTTAAATTTTTGGTAAGTTTTTTTTATTATTTTGGGATAGTTTTTAATTTTGGGTATCGAAAATTTTGGTTATTTTTTATATCGGGTATATGAATAATGCTGTTGGGAATTAAACAATAAACAATTCAGTGGTTGAGTGGAACTTGAAAATAAATGAGTTAGCATTTTCAACCCGACCTAATGGGTTGGGACTTGGAAATTTGAACCCAAGCCCAAACCTATGACGAGTCGGGTCGTTTGACTTTGACCCATCGAGTTGACCCGATGGGTTGAAACCCTCTTGAATTGGTGTCATCATTAATCTCCAATGATTATACAAGCGGAACCATCCCAACGGTGTTTCAAAATTTCAGCCGATAATTCAAACTGTCGGCCGAAATTTTATCTGTTTCGGTCCTCATCGAAATTAAAACAACCCCCGAAATTTGGGTCAAATTATGTATGGCAAATTGGCAATAAAATTTTCGACTGAAATTTCAATCGAAATTCAAAATTATGGCTGAAATTTTCATTCAAATTTTTGGTTTCGATCATGCTCGAAACCAAAAACGAAACCGATATTGTGATCCTTGATCCCAACTGTCCAATCAATTGACCACTTCTTTTATGAACCATATATTGAAAATTACATGTATTAGCCATCATAATCTTTCATCAATTACTTTTGTATGGACTATTGCATATATTTTATTAACTAGAGACATAAAATCTGTGGTCTAAATCCAATTGGACATGCACTTATGTCTGGTAGAGATTGAGGGCACTACCATGATCATTGATCCCGACCGTCTAATAGTACACCCATTATCTAAAGATCGATCTCATGAAATATTGGGAAAATAAACAATCTCCATCGTCCGATTCAAAGCAGTCGTTGTGTTTCAGCATGGGTGACCTCAAAGATTTTGTGGGTGGATTTAAAGGTACTCCTTTTAGAATGGTGGTGGCAAGCTACAATGGCATGACTTGTAAATAAAGGTGAATGAAGGGCCTTTTAGAATGGTGGTTCATAAACTCACGGCTAGTTAACGGCGGAGGTATATGAAACATAGACACAAAAGTAAAGGTTGCAGAATAAATACCCGTAACTTAAGAGGTTTGATGCAATATTTGTACATCTGGGGTTGGGGGGTATATGCAAAAAACCCCAAATGATATTGAGTATAGCACTTATTGCTACACTCGAGTGTATAGTCTTTGGCCTCTTATATAAATATATATGTATATAAACCTTATTTGAAACGAAAAAAAGTTTTATTAATTATAAATTATATATTTTCTTAATTCTACTATATATATTTTTAATTATATATATTGTAATTTTTACTTTTTATCATTTTTTCTAAATTTTTTTCTTGCCTTTACCTTTTTTATTTTTCACTTGCAATTTTATTCCTTTATTTCGTCTATGTGAGTATGCCTACGAGTTGGTTATCCATTGTCGTTTACTTCATTAATAATTTACTAAAGGTATTTCTAAAATAAAAAAAATTACTAAAGGGTGAATTATCTAATATAGTCTCGAACTTTCAATTATTATCTGACAGGATCCAAACTATTACTAATTACTCAATAGGGTTCTAGACTCTCCAAGTTTTCTAAAAGAACGCGCAAGTGAGTTTTGCTAATTTTTAATGACAGATATGCCCCTTTAATTAAGAACACATGCACATTTTTTAAGTGAGATCGATCTGTCTTATATGAGACCGTGACCAATCAGTCTCATATGAGATTGCAATGAGTCAGTGTCCGAAGGCAATGATGTCTCATATGAGATTGCAAGTACTCGTTTAAGACCATAAAGGTCTCATACCAAACCAATCAGCCTCGTGCAAGACCGCAATCAATTGGTCTCATACAAATTGTAGTCTCATATAAGACTGATTGATCAAAGTCTCGTAAAAGATCAATCGGCCTCACTTGAAGAAAAATATGCACGTGCTTTTAGTTAAAAAAAAAATTTCATCAATTAAAAGTAAACAAAATATATATGCGCTTTATTTTTGAGAAAGATAGGACTCTTGGACCCTGCAGGGTAATTAACTATAGTTTAGACCCTGTTTCTTAATTGTGTAACAGCTTAGGTCCCTCAAGGTAAAATATTCCAAGTGAAACATCTTTTGCTAAAAGCATCTGCCATTGAAATGCCTCCCAACGTAAAAAATAGTACCACGTTATCCACATGGTGCAAAGTATAAATAGTTGCAAATTTGACATATGCAAATAGTGTTGGCACTATTTGCACCCACTAAAATTTGAGGGTATCTTTCTCGAAAATCATTGATTAAATTGATTCACACGATAGGATCATATTTTCCTTCCAATTTTCAACAAAATAGATCTTGAAATCATAGGAGCAAACATCAAAGGTAATTCTTAAGATCATCAAGGTCCACTGTGTGATTTTGATTTCAAATGCCGAATGTCCCGAGAAGTAAATTTGATAAGGAGCATATGTCAAATTTGATATTCCAATCGCTTTTTAGAATGTGTGCTATAAAAAATTAAAATCTAATAGTCTAATGGTACACTTATGATCTCATGATCCGTTGTGCAATAGATTTAGATAAAAAAATGATTTCAATTGTCTGATTCGTTACATTGATCAAAAGGCCGGAAAACCGATACGTATTTTCGTGCCCAAAATCGATACGCATCGGTATCGGTCCGTATTGAACGATACATTGAATGCATCGTTCGTTACATATCATATATATTATCGATAAGGTACGTTCAATGTACCGTATCGGTGACCACCGATACCGATACGTATCGATATCGGACGAAATTTTGATCCATGATTTAATGGATTTAATCATCGGTAAGGTTTGAGTTTTTGGTGGGCGCAATAACTGTTAGTTTTGGACATTGGGTACTCTGTTTGTGCCTACAAGTTTACTAAAAGCTTCTACATCCAACCATGGATTAAAATTTCGTCCGATACCGATACGTATCGGACGATACGTATCATTATTAGTGGTCACTAATATGGTACATTGAATGTACCGTATCGATAATATATATGGTATATACTGAACAATATATTCAATATATCGGTTGATACGGACCGATACTGATACTTATCATCCGATACGTATTGATTTTCCAGCATTTTGATCAATGCATCCAAAACCTATTAACTATCTGAAATCATACAACAGAGATAGTTTTTTCACCCCAATCCTCCACAGTGGATCATGGGAGGCTGAGACTATCAACGACCTTCAGGAGGTCAATTTTTTATTTCAAGTAGCATGGATACCCTTAAAGGGGCCTTAAAATCACACGGCTTACATCTTTCTCAAATATGGTTTTAGGGACATGGTTGTGAGATTTGTAGTACCTGGAATCAAAAAATATCGTCCAATGATAAAATCATTGGTATCAAGATCCATTGTGTGGAATAATGGGGTGAAATTTATTCTCTGCCGTTAATAGCTTATAAGGGGTTTTCAATGTAGGGGCTTTAGTAAACCTGTGGGCGGGAACCGAGGTACCCTTTGGACGTTAGAGGTTTGAGGGAGGTCAATACTTGCGGTGGAGTAGGTATCGTATACTTCCCGTGTGCCAATAGCAGTGCACAGGTCAATGAATATGGTCAAATTTCTTCATCGTCAATAATCAAATATATTTCCGATGTCATCACATGGACCACGATCTACAGTCTTAGAGTTCAATCTTTCTAACAAAAACTCTTAATCCAACGATCAGAATCTCGAGCTCTCAGCAGATACGTGGCCCATAAATGATAAGAAGCTGGACCCGATCTTTTCTGGTCCAACAGCCTCAGCGAATCGGCGATCGTGGAGGTGTGGTTGGAGGTGGAAGGCCAAAGTTTCAACCTGCCCATCTCGGCACTCGTGTTCGACAGCTTAATCAAGCCGATACTCCGTGAGACTACTGACCCTCGTGCGGTAGAAACACACGCGGAAAAACTTGGTAAAGAACTTGACGTTTACGAGGAGAGGCTCTCCAAGAGCAAATACCTCGCCGGCGATTATTTCACCCTCGCCGATCTGCACCACTTGCCGTACACACATTTTGCCTTATGAAGACTCCGAAGTCCTCTCCCATCACGTGCTTGCTTGGTGGGAGGATATTTCTTCCGAGCCGGCTTGGAAGACAACTGCTGAGGGTATCTAATATTGAGGTAGATAAGGTTTCAATAAAATGATAGTTGTGCCGATCATATTGGTTCTCTCAGACAGATGACGACTACCTTATCATCTTTCGACAATGAGGATGGTGACGACACTACTTTATAGTCATCTTCGATATTATATATCGTTTTTCATAGGCCCTTTTTAATTTTGTATTTTTGTATTTTAGCTTTTCGATTAAGCCAACATTAAATGTATTAGGCTAATGAAGTTCATCATTTATCATTAACGATATCGGCTAGGATGCTTTCATGAGTTTCTATATATATATATATATATATATATATGGGAATCAGTTCCGTCCTCCATGAGAGCATAAGGGAACGACTTAAATTATTATATATATATATGGGAACCACTTCCGTCCTCCATGAGAGCATAAGGGAACGACTTAAATTAATTTCCCAAAAAAAGATTTCAAAAATTTTATTTTTAAGGCCTCTGCCAAAGTTTGACTAATTTTAATGGTTTAAATTTTAAGGCTAAAAAAATACATAGTGGAGATGAGTTTCCGATTTTTTTTTTTGCTAAATATGATCTAAGCAATGCACTCGTGCTCTGTGTGCGATCAATTTGGCATCATGCTGCCAATTAGAGGTTTTCTCCAATCTTCAATTGTCCTCGAATGGAGGACAAACACCTTTTCCTATATATAACATTTTTATTGTTATAAAAATAGTCTCCAAAAATTATATTAAAAAATAAATCTGTCACATAAGTTTAACATCGCATGGATTGGTCGTTCGAAATTTTTTAGTCAATTTCGAGTACCACAAGTAGTCTGATGATTAATATTTGTATGATGGTAGCACAATCACAGAATCATCTGATTCTGAGCTTTTTGAAGAAAAACTTATGAACGATTGAAAAATTAGTTTTTATGTGAAAAGCTACGAATCAGAACAACTTAAGAACAATTTTGGGAAAAGACAACAATCAAAGTCTGCTGAGAATCAACAGGATTCTAAGCTTTTCTGAGAATAACCAGGAAATACTTGAACAAGGCCTAAGCCTCAAGAAAAATACAGTCAATAGACCGATCGACCCTATTGTAAAAGACAAAGAAGTACAAAAGATAAAAAAAAATTTGCTATGTTGTACTGAACTAAAACGTTGAGACCGATCTGCCTTGTAATAATGGACCGATCAGTTCCATATGAGATCATTCGTCCCACATGAGCCTGATCAATCTTATATGAGACTCAAGCCATCTATTATAAGACCGACCAGGTCTCATATGAGACCGACACCATCGGCCTTATAGTGGACTGATTGGTATCAGATGAGGCCGTAGCGGCTTTTTTGTCCAACCTCAAGGGGTTAGGTGAGCGAGTCAAGTACTTGCTTCCAAAAGCAGGAGACCTGAGTTCTAATCCCCTCTCCCCCTTAGGCCACCTTAGAGATTTATATCCTGTGCTGACCCGACATGTGTTGAATTTGGAGTGCACATGTGCCCCTAGGATTAGGCGGGTGCTCTAAGAGGCCTGAATTCCCAGGTTATCAACAAAAAAAAAAAAAACTTAATTGAATTTCAGCACATGCTAATTAAAAATTTCCACCAACTTTCTTTGAAACATAAAAAAAAAAAAAATAATAAATAAAAAAAAAAAAAAAGTTGAGAGTTTCAGACCCTACCGAGTAATAAGCGAAACGTTAGATCCTGTTTAATACAAATATGGTATAATTAAGTGGAGACCCTCTAAGGTAATATCCCTTAAATAATATCACCTAATACCAAAGTTTTAACAAATAATTATCAATGTACATGTTGACTTTAAGATACATCATACATCATTGTTTTAATATATATTTTTAGAAATTTTAATATAAAACTAATATATGACGATATAAGCAACATAATTTTAATGATAAAGATAACACGGTAGAAGGACAAGTAATTCACCTAGTCCCACATTAGTTTCTTGCCACATAACACCTAATCACGTAATTGAGTGCCACATAAATGCTGCTGCTCAATAATCATAACACAATTGAGATTTTTTTTTAAAACAAGTCATCAAACATCATGTAGTCAACAAAGTCAATTGCACAAAAAATCAATAGTAAAACCTCATTTGATTCACACCGAAACCACCCTCACGCTATAAGCAAGCCCCACCCGTGGGTTTTCATTTGTCTTGCAAAGTTTGAGAGAAGAGAACGAGAGGAAGGAAAAGAAAGAGAAGAGGAAGAGGAATCTTCTTCATTGGGTGGATCTCCGTCAACTTCTTCTTCTTAGACCCACCGTAAGAGGGTGTCACTCTTTACCATGATTACGATCAAGAGCATGAGAGAACTTTCCCAAACCCTCTTTTAGCTTGAGACACAAACCCCATTTACACATCTTTAGATCCTTTTATTTCAAGCAAGAGAGATGTTGGGTTGTGTGTGAGTTGAGAGGAGTTGATCTCCATCCGTTATGATCGGAAGAATCAAAGAGAACGAAGAGTTTGGGGTGTTAGAGGAACAAGAGGGTTTCGCTTCAAATTTATCAGTTTCGATGGTCGTGGAGCGTGCACACATGTGATTAGAAGGTGAGATTCAATTTAAATTTGTTAGAATTAGTTTATAATTGATTTATGGGTGTTTGGAATACATATAAATGAGTTTTGAGTGATTTGGACTAAGGAAGAAGAAGCTCAACGGGTTCTGTATCTGTCAAAATCGATCGATCGAATTTGCAAGTGTAAAATCAAATTTCTGTGCCTTAGAAAAATTCATTGATCGGATTTGACTAAAGTGCCAACACTGCCTCGGTATTGTAGTCGATTGACGCGATTCTTACGGTGTTGGAAAGAGGACAACAAAACCTATAACTTTTATGAATATGCAAATTGATGAATCAAATGTTCTTAAAGGTTAAATTTGAGCAAGAAGTTGGGTCAAGTTTCGAGTTAGCACGAACTTGCCCATTTTCGTCTCGATTTGGAGAGAGCACTTAAATAAGTTGAAATCATTAGTAATTAAGGTCAATCCTTAATACATCGTATATTTGTGATGTAGATTGAGGGCGGGAAGTCATCAATAAAACTTTACTTTGCTTCGCACAACTTCAAGGTTAAGGTAGGGGAACTTCAATGAAAGCTTTCATGTTTGATTCCGATTCATAGTTACTTTGATTTAATCTAATTTAATGTGATCCTTAGAAATTGATTTAGAAATTTTGAACATAGTGGAATCATTGAGATATTAAATTGCATTGATTCCTTGAAAATATCGAATCATATGAATTCGTTGAATCTGAACTTGGAAATTTGGAACCTTTGAAATGTTGAATCGTTTGAAATTGAATATGATTGGAATCGTACACCTTCGGACACCCTCATATTTATGTATGCCTTTAGACTGCTTTGGCGAGATTTACGTACGCTTCAGAACATCTTTGTACACCTTTGAACCGCTCTTACGGAAAAAATATACGCCCTTGGACCGCTCTGGCGGGATTTACGTACACTTTTGGACACCCTCGTATTTATGTACGCCATTGGACCGCTACGGCAGGATTTACGTACACTTTAGAACATCTTTGTACACCCTGTGATTGCTTTGGCGAGTTATCTATACGCCCTTGGACCACTCTGACGGGAATTACGTACATCTTTGAAATATGAATTTTGAATCCGAACTCTGAACTTTGGCACCTTGATCACTTGATTGCAAATGTTATATTGTTTGCAAACTTGTTCTAAACTCCGAACTCTGAACTTTGGCACCTTGATCGCTTTGATTGCAAATTTGATATTGTTTGTAAATTTATTCTTGAATCCGAACTTTGAATCCTTTGAACTCCGAACTCTGAACTGTGGACAATCTTTGAATAATCTTGATTAGTAATTGACACCTTGGATATCGCTTTTGATTTCGATAAACATGTCATTGAAATCAGTTTCTGTTTGAATATGAAAATGTTTTGATTATTCTCATTGAATATATGCTTCGTTATGATAACATGTGAAATTGTAATGAGCTTTCCTCTACTGAGCTTAGACTGTCAGCTCACCTTGACTATATGTCACAGGTGGAGATCTAGATCAAGCTTGAAAAGAATCCTGCAAATCATGGATTTTAGACTTGGCACCTTTTGGATTTGGTCCAGTGGCTTTTGGATTTTAGACTTGGCATATTCACGAAACTTAATAGAATTAGAATTTTTTTTGTATATACATTTTGTACGTCATTGTCTAGTTGATGGTCAGTTATCACCGGTGTTTTGTTTTAGTTTACTATTCATGTTGGATATTAGAAAATAAATTTTTAGTTCTGCCAATTATGATATGATATCTGCTTAATTTTCGCGTTGTGTGGTTGTACTAAATAAATTTTGTATTCGGATTGTGATCTGCGATCTGGCGGTCCAAGTTTTCCCATTTGATTTAAAGTTGAAGAAAAAAAATATCTTACAAAATTGTGTTGGAAAAATTCGGATTGTCACACCTGATCATATGATTAAGTGACAAGGATCAAAATTTCGGGTTTCATTTCGATTTCAAGGGGACCGAAACTGAAAATTTCGGCCGAAAATTTGGATTTTGGCCAATAATTTCAATCTCATATAAACTATGATTGAAATTTTGGTCCCATATTATCATTTCGGTGGGGACCGAAACCGATAATTTCAGCTGAAATTTCGATCATTTCAGCCGAAATTTTGATCCTTATTAGGTGTCAATAAACTGATGTAGGATAAGGTAGGTTACTTGGCCCTTGGCACTATCGGGCAACCTTTCTTAAATTTATTACTAAAAAATTTTCCCCGGTTGGACCGGATCCGCCGAATCGGCACCCTTGCCGGTTCAGTGTTTTCTCCGGTTATTTTAAAAACTGCTTCATGGTTACTTCGTTAGCAGGTGCTTGCTACTCTGCTCAGTGCTAGTCTTCCGTATCTTTAATCTCACATGCCTCACATTCGTAATGCCAAACCAACGTGTAGCATGTGAGGTGTTGGTGTCACTCTAAGACCAGAGATATTCTTACAAAAGGTATCATTATTTGCAGCCAAAGATTCTTTATGCTGTTTTAGGTTTTCACCATTAAAATTGTTGATCACCTTCAATTAGATGTTTGAGATTTTTTTTCATCCCAATCTTTCCACATAGTAGATCTTGAGATCATGGCCCACCTGCGAGATGGTCATATGTAGATTTCACGTAGAACATATTCAAAAAGTGATATGAGAACTCTTCTCATGATTACAATCATTTTTGGAGATGTGTATCATGTGGAATCAACATCTGACCATTTGATAGGTGGGTTATAATTGCAAGATCTATTGTGTGGAAGATCTAGATGAAAAACATTCTCAATTGTCTAATTCAAGACAGTCAAAAAGGTTTTAATAGCAAAATCTCTTGGTTAAAGAAAATTCTTGGATTGCAAATATCGGTTATTTGATTTATGTCACTCATCTATATCTAAATGTAAAGCAACAGACTTATTTGGCAGCACAACAAATTTTAGTGCTTTTTGTAATAAAAAAGCTGTTAAATCCAAAAGACCCGACCAAATTATGTGGATAAGGCCTGAAAAAGTATACTCGTTGGATCTTTTGTTCAAAGGATTATTTAATAATTGAATATTTCAAACATCCATGGGCCTGAAAAAGTATACTCGTTGGATCTTTTGTTCAAAGGAGTATTTAATAATTGAATATTTCAAACATCTAGGGCCGGCCCTTCACATTTTGGAGGCTCAAGGTGAGTTCTTAAAATAGGGCTCCTGTCTCGTATTATTTTATAATATATAAAAAATGGTTACATATGTTTATATAACTCATCAACAAAAATGTTAAATTGTTATCAAAGTTTTAAACACATACATTCATATGTATGGCCTAATCAAATTCCCCCACTGCACACCAATCTCATTAATAGTATCCGATCCTAAAATAAACAATCGATCCGATCCAATGGTTAAATATGCATAATCAACACAATTAGTAAGTTGTGATCCATCCAATAAAGGAGTTCCAATCATTAAAAGAATCTTATAATCAATAAGAAAATTCACAATACTAAGTAAGAAGACATGAAACAACACTAGGAAAAGGCTTAAAAGCCTCATATCAAGGATTCTTTTGGTGTGATCTTCATGTTCTCTTTTTATTTACTGAAAACTCGTAGTTATATATTTATATGTGTGTGTGTGTGTGTGTGAGGTTTTTCAAAGGGCCATAAAGCCTCCCTAATATCTTTTCTTTTCCTAAAGAATGCATGTCTTTTGCTAAAGCATCCACCCACGAATGTTGGAGCTATGAAGGAAGAGATTTGCGCTTGAGAAGAACGATAATAGGGATCTTGTTCATCTTCACCTAGGAAAGCCGTCGATTGGTATTAGATGGGTGTATAAAATCAAATGAAAAGTGGATGGCTCAATTGAGAGGTACAAAGCTTGTCTATTGGCCAAGGGCTATGCAAAGGAATATGACCCAAGTAGATATTTTTGAAATTCCTACTATAGGGTGTATCCTTTTATTTAATAAAGCAATTTCCCACCTGAAAAATTGGTCATAGCCCAAGTTTTTCATGTAGCAAGCCATTCAATTAGTTGGTTATCCAATTCTGTAGAGGAACAATAACACTCCCTGCAATTAAAGTTGTTACTAGTCAAACTAATATTTTGTTAATTTGTTAAGCGTTAAGTTAATATAAGTGTTAAAACATTTGAGAATAAACACACAAGCACAAGTACACATCCCACCCACCGGCCCACCCACCCAGTAACTAACCCATCAACCCACCCGAACACCCACTCCATTCACATGAGTTCACATTCACAAGCCCACATGCTGTTGAAACTATGCAAGCTTCAAAGTTTCAAGTAAAAATTATCTTTATGAAATATAAGTATATAAACTGCCCTTTAAAGGGCCCATACCTTATCCAACTTATTTTCAAGTATATAAAGCAGATTTGGCTTGTATAAACTTCTCTTTCTAACATACATACAACTCAATATAATATTTAAAGTCCGGTAAGTAGGGCAAAGGGTACATAAACCAACAGACGCCAACTGTTCTAAATGTTTTTTCATTGTATTCTTTATATTATGACTTCCATCCAATAATCTTCCATAAATGATAGCATCAGCACAATATGAAGTACATATGTTTCTTGCTATTTAAGATTTAAAAATGATATCAAACATTTTAATTTTTTTATTTGCAGAGAATGGATCTAGAAATGCACACACAACCAAATCACAATCCAAAATACAGAGGTTTTTCAGCAAATAATTAATCATCCTTAATCAATCAACATAACTAATCTTCCATTCTAAAACTGATATCAAATACTAAAAAACTTTCAAAAACTACAAAAATAATAATAATTAGAAATGGCAGAGAAACAACGAAATCAAATTGAATCATGAATTAGATATTTAGATGTCAATTAAAGGAGCACCGCTTGGATAATGAGCGATCGGAAGTGAAGTTGAACTTGTTTTTATCGCAGCGACGGTGACGGAGTCGCCTACTTGGAGAGAGAGAGAGAGAGAGAGAGAGAGAGAGGCGCTGGAGCAGTGGAGCGTGGAGAGAGGAGAGGGTTTGGACTTTGGAGTCGAGAGAGACTGAGAGAGAGATGTTGGAGGTTGGAGTCTTGCTATCTTGGAGTCGAGAGGATTTAGTTTGAAGAGAATAGAGAGAGAGAGAGAGAGAGAGAGGCGCTGGAGATAGCCAGATGGGGGCCCTTTATATATATATATATATATATATATATATATATATATGGCCATCACATTCGATACCGAGGATGAGTGCTTTCCAAAATTTTCTCTTATTTTTTTCTCAGAGAATTTCTCTTTCATATCTCTTCTGTTTTTTACTTTTTGAGGAAAGAAGAATGTCTCCTTTGAGGGGTATGAGGTGGTCGGTTTACACTCAACGTTTGATTTCTCCATTTATACTCACAATGGTGAGTGATTTATTGTGTGGGCTAAGTCGTGCTCTTCCTCCTTTTTGATTAACCAAGATAAATAATTTGTTATGTGAGATTTATTACCGATATAGGTATAACCCTTCACTTGCCACCCCTATATAGATATGATTTGTTTATAGGTGAGAGTCTCCAACCAGACTAACTAAGAGCATATTAAATTATTGACTAAGAGGATCAGAACATTTTGCTTATTACTCAATAGGGACTAAGACCTTCAGTTTTTTCTTTTTTAAACTTTGGAAATATGATCTAATAATTGTCGTGTTGAAATTTAGTTTAATTGAAAAAATAAGTTGTTCGTAAATGCCCTTTGGTCGCTTACAAGACCAATCAATGGAACTCATATAAGACTGATCAGTTCGATAGAGTCAATCTCATAAGATATCGATTGGTCCTATAATGGATTGGTTGGTGTCATAAAGGACTGATGACTCTAATGTGGGGTCTAAGAAGTTTCCCTTTGATTTAACGGTCTAGATTTAAGTTATACTCGATTGTTATGGGCAAACCACAGCAAGCACCATCATCTATTTTGTTCTAGGCAGACATGATATAATAGCTACTAATAGTAGTGGGGTAGCACCTTATATATATCTTCACCTGCGGCGACTTTACTCATACCGAGAGAGAGAGAGAGAGAGAGAGAGAGAGAGTCGGAGCGATGGGTTTGAAGTTGTACGGTTTGCCAATGTCCACAAACACGGTACGCGTAATAGCGTGCCTGAACGAGAAGGGGGTCGAGTACGAATTGGTGCCCGTCAACCTCCCCGCTGGCGCACATAAGGAACCATCCTTCATCGCTTTAAACGTAAGCTAGATCTATACCAGTTTCATAAAAATAAAATAAAATAAATCTCTACTCTGTTTCCTTTTACTTCTTCGTTTTCATGGTAGGTCTATGGAAAGCTTTTATTTATTTATATTTATTTATTTATTTTAAAATATTTTGCAGCCCTTTGGTCAGTTACCTGTGCTTCAGGATGGAGATCTGACCCTATTTGGTGAGTATCTCTTACTACTAATTTAGGATTTAAAAATCGAAAATTTCCCTCCTAAAAAATGAATATTATCTATATATATATTTTATTGGCTTTGGATGAAAAGAGGATAGAAGGATGATATTTATCATCCAAACGGACGGCCACCAATTGTTTGGTTCAGATTTATGGAGACGTGCACAGAATGATGTGCAGATGTGGGTGTTCGATCATTTATTCCGTTACTACGAAGCATCATATCGTTCCCCTTGAATGATCCCACGTATGTAGACTGTAAAGTGGTGGGGGGGGGAATGAAAAAAAAGTGGGATAAGTTCCACTCTAATTCATATATACAGAAATGATCATATGACTGGAGTCAGGGGTGACTCGAGTCAGCAGATTTGTTAAATCAGATGTGATAGAGATGTTTGATACCAATCTTTTTAAATTATATGCAATAGCACAAATCTCATGTAGGAAGAGTTGCGCATAGATCTAAAGGGTAGCTCTATTTGAACCTACGTCGCTCCCATGCGTTTACTGAAAGCGGCCATATACTTAAAACTGATTGAGTCGGATCTGATGGTGGAGATCATGTTTCATCCAAACATTTTTTTTTTTCCATAGGTCACGGATCTCCAAAATATGGCTCTAAAATTACGTTTGAGTGTTATGTTTATCATATGATTCAATGGCCATTATTGGGGATATGTGACACATGAAATCAAAACTGACTTTCTGTTAGGTGCAACATAATTTCAAGATCCGCTGTGTGGAAAATTAGGGTGAAACTCGATCACCATCACCATCACCATCATCTGATACGATCCAATCAATTGGTTTTAAGGAGTTTCCGACGATGTGAGCATTTTCAGTTTAGGACGATCAGAGGTACCCATTGGTTGCATTTAATCAACAGATGGATATCAATTTTTATCCCCCTCTTCTATAAGATTGATCTAGCGCATATCCTACGAAGTGATGAAAAATTATGTGGGACACATCACGCTCCGTGATTTTAGGATCACTTTTGAGATATGTGCCACGTTAAATTTATAATTGATGGTTTGATGATAACTCATGATGATAAGATCATTTATATCGAAGATCAAGTTTAAAATTAATCTCCATCGTCAGATTCAACACAATCGCGGCGTTTGCGGTGTAGGTAAACGGAGGTATACAAACCTAAACTGTCCAAATACGTTATATTTCGTTTCATTGATTTACCTTGGCTCTTGTTTTTTTTTTTTTAATAGAAAACTTGGCTCTGTTTTCTCCACATTGAAGGATAAGATAAATAATTGAGTAGGTGTAAGGGATCCGTTGACTCCAATTAATAATGTACGCATGACAGCATTGGCCATCGCATGGTTTGATATCGATAGCCTCGTTTTCTAAGGCTACTGCTACCCACCACTATATTTTTAACGGATCGACCCTGTCAGATATGCCTTTTTCGTTACAGACCCTATATTTTCACCTTTAATCAAACCGACTAGCTTCATACCGAGTCGATTCCAGCTAGCACAAAAAGTCATAAATACCTCTTCTTATACTTTTTTTTTGTTCTACATAGTTTAAAATTTTAAATATTTGCACTTTTTTATATTTATGTGATGTGAAACGGAATCTATGCCGTCTGATTTGAAGGCTATAATATAAAATTGATGGTGTCAAAGATAAACACAAAAAAGAAGGTGATATCGACTCTTAAAATAAAAAATAAATAATAAAATAAATTTAAACAGTCGATGTCGACTCTTTACTTAGTCGATGGCAACTCTTAAAACAGTCGGTGCCGACTGTTTAAAGAGGCGACATCGACTGTTATAACAGTCGATGGTGACTGTGTAAATAGTCAATATTGCCTCTTTAAGCAGTCGGTACCGACTGTTTTAAGAGTCGCTATCAACTAATTAAAGAGTCGACATCGATTGTTTAAAAAAAAAATAATAATAATAATATATATATATATATATATATATAAGAGGCGATATCGCCTTTTTTCGTGTTTATCTTTGACATCATCAATTTTATATTGTGGCCTTCAAATCAGACGGCATAGATCCCGTTTCACATCGCGTAAATATAGAAAAGTGCAAATATTTAAAATTTTAAACTATGTAGAACAAAAAAAAGTGTAAGAAGGGGTATTTATGACTTTTTGTGCTAGTTGAAACCGGCTCGGCTTGGAGCTGGTCAGTTTGGATAAAGGTGAAAATGTAGGGTCTGACGGAAAAGGTGTATCTGACAGGGTCGATGCAGTAAATTTCTCAAAAATAATCTCTTAAACCGATTTTAAAAAGGGCACTTTAGAAAATAGGCCTCCATATGCAAACGATTTAGCCTATTATCCCAAAGATTTTAGAAAAAAAGGCTTTCACATTTTTTTGAAGTTGGAATGTCTGATTGAAACTAATCTCACGTGCTAAGAAAGCTAGCAAGCGTGACTTTACTAAACTACCATTCTATAAACGGTAATTTAAGGGCAAAAAACATAGTCGTTCACGGTTTAGAAGTTGGGCAGGTTCTTCTCTCTGAGAAGAAGAAGGGCAGAGAAGGCAACACAAGCCCATTTGTGGGGGAATGGACCTATGGAGGATTTCGGATTGTGCGAGCTTGAGCAATTTGCAGATTTAATGAAAGATCTTAAGAAGAGAATGGCGGAAAGAGCGGACGAGCTCTTGCTTCATAGGCTTTCGTGATGTTTCTCTGATTTGATGGTCTAAATAGAGGCAAAACCAAAGAGAACAACTTGCACTAAAATGTGCTGGAACGAAAGCTGTGAAAAGAGAAGAACCTGCGCAATTTCTATACCCTGAATGGCTGTTTTTTCCCTTAAACTACCCTTTATAGAAGGATAGTTTAGTAAAGTCACACTTGCTAGCTTTCTTAGTACGTGAGAACAATTTATAATCTCACAGACGTTCCAACTTCAAAAAAACGTGGAAGCTTTTTTCCTAAATCGTTTGGTTTTGAGATAATAGGCTAAAACGTTTGCATTGGGTGGCCGTTTTTCTAATTTCTCCTTTAAAAATAACTCTAGACTCTAGAGCATCTCTCTTTGAAATAGTTGACGGGTTTTGGATTGATCAGTCATGAGACATATGATCTAATTTTTTTTCCTTTTTTATAACTTTTTTTAACCTTTGTATTATGGTCAAAGATAAGGTAACACTTAACCAATTAGGTGCATTAATTTTAGACATATTTGACCACATTTTTACGGTGGATATGCATCAGATAGAGTCCAATTTTTTTGGGGTGATACTTGATCGTATTATTCAAGTTGTCGTCGCACCCGATCCGTCATTTATGGCACATGATATCCAAATGATATGAGTACAACATTTTTTGCTATACTCGAATGTATACTCTTTAGCCTCTTATATAAATATATATGTGTATATATCTTATATGAAACGAATTTTTTTTTATAAATTATAAATTATATATTTTCTTAATTCTACTATAGATGTTTTTAATTATATATATTGTAATTTGAGCTATTTGTCAGTTTTTCCAAATTTTTTTCTTGCACCTTTTTTTTTTTTTTTTCCAAATTTTCGCTTGCAGTTTTATTCCTTTATTCCTCTATATGTGACTCTGCCTACGGATTTGTTTTTCCTATATTCCGTTGTCGTTTTCTACATTAATAATTTACTAAAGGTGTTTAAAAAAAATTAATAATCTACTAAAGGGTGAATTATCTAATATAGTCTAAAACTATTGATTATCACCTGACACTTAGACTCATCTTTTCTAAAAGAACACGGAAGTGCGTTTTGTTCAATTTTTAATGACAACTGTGCCCTTTAACTATGAGCGCATGCACATTTTTAAGTGAAATCGATCTGTCTTATATAAGACCGCCACCAATCGGTCTCATATGAGATTGCAATCAGTCAAGCGAATGACGTCTCATATGAGAGTGCAAGTACTTGTTTAAGACCGTAGAGGTTTCATACCAAACCGATTGGCCTGGTACGAGACCAATCAGGCTCGTACAAGACCACAATCAATTGGTCTCATACAAATTGTTGTCTCATATAGGACTGCTCGAGCAAGGTTTTGTACTAGATCGATCGGTCTCACTTGAAGACAAATATACATGTGCCTTAGTTAAAGAACATTTTCGCCAATTGAAAGTGAACAAATGTATAATGTAATTTTTGTTTCTTTTTTTTCGAAAAGATAAGAGTCTTGGATACTGTTGGATAATTAGCTATAGTTTGGACCCTGTCAAGTAATTATGTAACAGTTTGGGTCCCTCTAGGTATAAATCGTTTGCTAAAAGCCTCTGCCAATAAAATGCCTCCACACCTCAAAAATACCACCACGTTATCCACGTGCTGCAAAGAGTCAATAATTGCAACTTTCCAATGATCTTATCCACGCCCGTTTTTTACTTGGTGGTTCTATTTGCACCCACTAAAACTCTAGGGCATCTATCTTAAAAATCATTGATTATATTGATTCAGACTATGGGGATCACATTTTCGTTTCAAGTTTCAACAAAATAGATCTTCATATCATAGGAGCAAACATCAAATGTAATTCTTAAGATCATCAAGGTCTACTGTCTGATTTTGATTTCAAATGCTACATATCTCAAGAAGTAAATGTGATCAGAGGGGCATACATCAAATTTGATTCTTGAATCACTTATCAGGATGTGTGCTATAGGAAATTAAAATCTGACAGTTTAATGTTATGCATATGATCTTATGATATGTTGTGGGGAAGATTCCGATAAAGAAATGAATTCAATTGTCTAATTCGTTGCATGGCTTTAAGTATTGGTGTTGTTTGAGTTTTTGTAATGTAAGTTTTGGACATTAGGTACTCTGTTTGTGCCTATAAGTTTACTAAAATCCTTTAATCCAAAACTCATTAATTATTTGAAATCATACAATGGAGATAGTTTTTTTACCCTATTCTTCTACAGTGGATACCGCGACTATAAACGACCTTTGGGCGGTGATTTTTTTAAATTTTATGGAGCATGGATTCCCAAAAAGGGACCTTAAAATCACATGACAATAGCATGATGGGACATTGTTTTGAGATTTGTAGCATGTGGAATCAAAAAATGACTGCCTAATGGTAAGATTATCGTATCAAGATCCATTTTGTGGAACAATGGAGTGAAAACGATCTCCATCGTCTGATTCTATATAGTCAACCACCTGTAAGGGGTTTTCAATGTAGGTGCTATAAGTAAACCTGTAGGCATGTACAGAGGTACCCTTTGGACATTAGAGGTTTAAGGGAGGTTGATACTTGTGGTGGAGTAGGTATTGTATACCGTCAAAAAATCGTCCGATACCGATACGTATCGGTTTTGGGCTTGAGCGGTACGATATAAAGGCATTGTATCGTATACCTTTAAAAATAATGTACTTATCGTCCGATACAGGCAATGTATCGCCCGTATCGGATGATACGGACGATACATTGAAATTATCGTCCGATAATATGTGTATATATATTTTTTCTGATTGTCTACACAATCGATGACAACTATATAGACAATCGCCATTGATTGTGTAGACAATTGAATTTTTTTTATTTTTTTTTCCGATTGTTTACACAATCGATGGCGATTGTCTACACAGTCGCCATTGATTGTATAGACAATCGAAAAAAAAATAAAAATCAATGTATAAAACCGATACATTGAATGTATCGGCCGATACCCGATACGTATTGTCCTGAAGGTTAGGACGATACGTATCGGCTTACTGATATTTTGATCCTTCCTGTATACTTCCTGTGCCCTAATAGCAGGGCACGTGTCAATGAAAATGGCCAAACCTCTTCATCATCAATATTCAAATATATTTCCGATGTCATCACATGGTCTGCGATCTACAGTCTTAAGAGTTTAATCTTTCTAACAAAAACTCTTAATCCAACGATCAGAATCCCGAGCGATCAGCAAATACGTGGCCCAGAAATACAAAGAAGCTGGACCCGATCTTTTGAGGTCCAACAGCCTCAGCGAATCGGCGATCGTGGAGGTGTGGTTGGAAGTGGAGGGCCAAAGTTTCGGCCCGTCCATCTCGAAGCTCGTGTTCGAGAGCTTAATCAAGCCGATGTTCGGAGGGACCACTGACCCCAGTGCGGTAGAAACACACGCAGAAAAATTAGGCAAAGTACTTGACGTGTACGAGGAGAGGCTCTCCAAGAGCAAATACCTCGCCGGCGATTATTTCACCCTCGCTGATCTGCACCACTTGCCGTACACTTTTTGCCTTATGAAGACCCCCAAGTCCTCTCTCATCACGTGCCGCCCGCACGTGCTTGCTTGGTATGAGGATATTTCTTCCAGGCCGGCTTGGAAGAAAACCGCCGAGGGTATCACGTTTTGAGGCAGATTAGGTTTGAATAAGAAGATGGGCCTCTTTAGATGCAGATTAGGTTTGAATAAGATGATGGGCGGGTTTCGATGCATTTACATCTTGTTTATGTATAAGTGCGCCGTACCGAACCTTGCCTATGTTTCGTACTGCTTTCTGGTCGTCTTTGGCTTTGATTGTGTGTGTTTCCTTTTCTATTGAAAGTGTGCTGCAAAGTTTATCAGTTATTCAGATGGGATGTGATAATGAATTCAGTGTACTTGCATAATTATCACCGTTAATGATCATTTAGTACATAGTACCTCTATTCTGAAAGCGGCCACATCGGAACTCCTTCAAAATCAGTAATTGCTTCGGATCAGATGATGGATATCGTGTTTTATCCTGATCTTTCACTCAGGATCTTGAGATAATGTAGCACCTATCGGATGATCATTTTTTTATTCCAAATGTCATAGATCCCCAAAAAAATTCCCATAAATTCTATAGCACTTGTCACACACAAATGTGATTCTAGGGTCATGTTTTGAAGATCTATGGCATGTGAAATAAAAAACTGACCGTCTTACAAGTGCAACAAGATCTTAGGATCCTTTGTGTGGAAGATTGGTGTGAAACTTGATCTTCATCATCTATCTGGTCTGAAACAATCAATGATTTTGAAGGATTGTACACGTGGACACTTTTAAAGATTGCGGGGGCACTAATAGATGTACTCTAATACATAGAGTGATTAAAATTGACACCATAATAATTCAAATTTTTGATAAGCTAATAAGAAATTGGCATATCTCCGGCCCAACTTGACGTATCAAGGGTATATATAGGCCCGATGCAACAAAAAAGAAAACCTGCCATATAAGATTAGTTGACTAGAGAGTCAAAAAAATTTTAAGTCTGTTATTTCATTATACTATATGCTCTTTCATGCTTTTGTTGCTTTTGTTTAGGAAACATTATTCATTTGATTGTTTTGTTATAATTGTTTAGAATATAAATATTATCAACTCATGAAATTGCACACACGATATCCTAAGCAGGCTATAATGGATCAGTTAAATAGTTATCTGAAAATCAAACCTCGCCAAATTGAAGCACCCATACTTTGATTTTATATACAAAATATCGTGTTAACTCAGACATGAGTTTTACCCTGCCTAACCCATTGGACCTACCTTTTAGACGATCCGCCCGCTTGGACACAAAGGTTTAGTTGGATGCGCTATGACCGATCTGATGGGTCAAGCTTTTGTGCCCGACCTAGTAAAAAACTCGGGTCAAGCGGGTCGTGCATGTAGACAGTCGACCTGATATGTTGATAGCCCTAAGTTCATCTAAAGATGGCCTGACAATTTGGTCACAACCGAATCACTATAGCATTTGAAACTGCAAAACAATTTGAGAACGGGTTAAATGGATGCTCCATGTTCAACGGGTCGACTTAAAAAGGGCAATGACATTTTATTTGAAAAGTACCCACAAAAGTGGGTGTTCGGGTCAGGCGAGTCGTAACGGGTTAAGGCATTAGGTTAAAAATAAGGGTATCTTTAAAAGCACCCACCAAGTCCGGGTGGGCACTTATGTTAATAACCATTGATTGCTTTAACTAAGACGCCATAGATTATTTTTGGCTCGAATCTTCCACACAAGGGATCTTGAGATCAAGGTGCACCTATCATACGGTCATTTTGCGATTTCACATGACACAGATTCCAAAAAATGGCCCTAAAGTCACTAGTGCACACCACACTCAAGCGTGACTTTAGGGCTATGTTTGTGGGATCTGTGTCATGTGGAATCGAAAACTGGCCGTATGATAGATGTGTCATGACCTCAAGATCTCTTGTGTGAAAGATTGGAGCGAAAAATGATCTCTATCAAGATAAGGTTGGTGCATTTAAAGTTAGCCTAAAAATAAAGAAGAGAGAATCAACTTTCAATAGGTTAAATCGGGCCCGCCTGGTACATCTTTTTTGGGCCTAATTGGACCCGAAGGGATTATTAAATAGGTTAAATCCGGCTCAATTTTATAGCCTGATTAAAAATTCTGGCGGTTCAAAGACTTGCTCGATCCAGTCCATTGCTACACCCCTAATTGGCACAACATTTACATCATGTGTCGTCGTTTGATTGCTACACCCGTGAAGCAGGGACCTCACCCCAGCTCTTCCAGCTGGCTTGTTTGATTGCTTTTGAATAAGACAATGGGGATTTTTTTTCGTCCAAATCTTTAACACAATGGAACTTGAGATCATACATTACTAATAGGCCATTTTTTCATTTCAAGAAGCACACATCCCGAAAAGTGATCCTAAAATCATATGACACGCATCTGACTCAAACATGGTTTTAGGGTCACTTTTTTGGCATGCGTGTTATGTGAAATTAAAAAATTGACTGTCTCATGGATTTCAAAATCCATTCTTTGGAATATTGTCGTGAAAAATGATTTCCATCATTTGATTATAGCGGTCAATGTATAATGACGGGAGGACATGGGGCGAGATTGGATTCACGGACTGTAAATAATGGCACCCTTATTAAATATAGAGAGCTATTAGTTGCACACGAGAAGGTGACCCTTGCACATAGTTTAAGAGAAAGACTTGCTATTTTAGGGAATTGTGTCATCTGAAAATACCTTCTAAGCGACCTGATTTGAAGGCCGTGATCTAAAGATCTATGATGCAAAAAATTAGCATAAAATTTGATCCATATCATATGATTCAGTAGAGTCAATTTTTGGATCAGATAATAGCATAGCCTTTGACTGCATTAATCATATGATAACATTATGTTTGATGACAATCTTTTTTCACTAAGATATTCAGATCATGGCTTTCAAATTAGACGACTCAGATGATATTTTCACATAAATTTTTAAAATATTATTTCTTTCTTTAAAATCATTTGCATGGGCCAACTTCTCGTTTTTGGCTCATTTAAATATATTTGTAAAGGGTTTGTGGACGGTGCAACCCTTGGACATTCGAACAAAAGTTGGTAGTTTATACGTAGTTTTGAGAGCGAAATTAAATAAAGAATTGGCCCGTGTATCTGCGAATGATTAAAATAGAGCTCAGCTTTTCACCATCTACCTCTATCATTAAGAATTTGATCGTCTTGATTGACATATTTTAACATATTGCGTGCACCACATGAAATAAGAAATTCGTTCGCCAACATTATTTTTCTTTCTTGTAATAATTTTAAGACTGCGTTTAGGGCGTGGATTTGGATTTGGATCTCCTAATTTTAAATTCACCGTTTGACTCTATCTTTTTGTGTCTGGATTTGGATTTGATAAATTCACCGAAATTTAGAAATCCATTTCTATATTGTAAGAAAGTGGATTTGTAAATAAAATCTCCTAAGTATTATTTGAAAATTCAAATCTTACATCAGCATATAATTAACTATGTTTAGTGAATAAAAAGTTGTTACTTAGTGCTATTATAAGTACGGTTCGACTTGATACTTGACTTGTCTGAGTCGAATGTTTTTAAGGTTAATCGATTTGATTGAGATGGGCATGAGACAATCCGAATTAAATCGAATCGGGCTGAATCGGTGATAAATGGACCGGATTGAACTGGTATCAAACCGGATCAGACCCAACCTGACCCGAACTGACTCAACCCAAGCAAGCTTAAGTAGTTACTGCAATGGCTAGAAAACTAGCCGTTGCAGTCGTTGTTGGGCTAGAACGGCTAGTTTTTGGCCATTGCAGCCCACTTTTGTATAGTTCACCCTAGGTGCAATCAGGAAATTGTTGGTTGCACCCATTTTCATTTTTTTTTTCCCCTGAATCCAAACCGAACTTAGCCGAACACCGAAAAATTTGGTTTCGGTTCGGGAATAATTTATACGTTGGAGGAATTCAGTGTATCGAAACCAAATTTTTCGGTGTTCGGTTCGGTTTAGGCTCAGAAAAAAAAAATTTACTGGTTGTTCCCATTTTCGATTTTTTTTTCCCCTTTGAATCTAAAGCAAACCGAACCGAATCGAACACCGAAAAATTAGGTTTCGATTTGGGAACGGTTTATGTGTTGAAGGAATTCGGTGTACCGAAACCGATATATTTCGGTTCGGTTTCGATTTATGGTGTACCGAACTGAAAAAATTAGGTTCGGTTCAGTACACTGAACTTGCATCACTACTTACATAAAATATATGAAAGAAACTAATGAAATATAAATTTTTTTATAAAAAAAATAGTCAAATAAAATATCTATAAATCGTTAAACTAAATATTAAGACAATGCTTAAACATCCAAATAAGAGATTTGCAAATTCAAATATTTCAAATTCAGAATTTGAAATCTCAAAAACCAAATCCACGTTCCCAAAGGCAGCTTAAAAGTTTTTTAGGTTTATATCAATTTTTTAAAGAGACCAAATAGCCACAATATATAAATTAGGATATGTCTATTAGCATCAAACGTTTTAGTGAAAGCACCCATGAATCTCATTTGTCAAAAAAAATACCACTCAAATTTCTCTTAGCCTCCTCCAAAAGGCACCTCCCACATATTTACACGAGGACAGCCAACTTGTTCCCTCTTTTTCTGCTTCTTCTTTACCCCGATATCTCATACATCTCCGGCTAAGTTGTGCAAACCCCACTCAAAATCAACCTGAAATCCACTTGAATCCCACCCGAAACTCCTTTGAAACCTACCCAAAAGTCCTTTGAAACTCACTTAAAACTCATTTGAAACTCTCTTGAAACCCACTGAAAATATAGTTAAAACCCTCCCAAATCTGATTTAAAACCCTTTTGAAACTCACTTAAAACCCTCTTGGAACCCATCGGATATTCACATGGAACCCTCCTGAAATTCACCTAAAACCCTCTTGAAACCTATCCAAAACCCTTTTGAAACCCTCATTGCCATCGTCAATGCGACTTGCATGGGACTAAGAAAGAAAAGGAAGCTATCGTTGTTGTTGGTGGATTTTAGATTAGTATGAAGAAGGTTTTTGTTTTAGGGTTTAGGTTTGAGGAAGAGGAGGAAGTTGGTTCTCTTGGTGATTGTTCTCCATTTGTGTAGCGTAAAGGAAATAAAAAAATAAGTGGTTACCCCTCAATAATGTCTAAATTATAAGTTTGGTGCTTTTTGTAAAGCGGTGACTGCTAATAAAGGTACCCTAAAATTTATATTAAATGAATTAAAAATATTTAAGGTATTTGATGAATTGTAGGGGCTATTACTTGACATAAAAATATTTATCTTAGGAAACTCAATTGTGAGTTTCATGTTTTCATTTTCGGGCAATGGTCAGGTCCATCTGATTGACCCGATTTCGTGTTCAACTAGATTTGCAGCTATAAGATAGGAGAGAATCTTGACTTTCTAACACAAAGTCAAGTTTCTCCTTAATCAAGAACACAATATTAGGTTCAATCAGGTGGACTTGACCATTTCCCTTCCATCTCCTCTCACCTACACTAGTGGTATCAAGTGGCCGATGCTCAGCCCACTTTTTCGAATGTGTGCCACATGCAAACCCCGTTTGTTGATATGAAGATACTATGTGTATCTTCATATTTGATTAGGTTTGTATCCGGTCCACTCCTTTTAGTACAGTTTGTATCCTTTATATAAGATATGCTTTTTATACAACCTTCTTTTGTCAATGACCCCTCAAATTTCTGGTGTATAAGGTCCCAAAATCCAATGGCAAAACAACTATTTAGATCTATTGATCATTGCTAGTCTCACAAAGCAGAAAATCCTGCCTATGCCACTGTATGTAGGGATGCAAGTTTAATACCGTAGCTAGAACTCAACTAAAAAAACAGCCAAACTGAATCGGAACGAAATCGATTCTGGGTTTGGTTTCGGTTCTGGTGGCGGAAATTGGCAATCCATTAGCAAGGATTTTTGGAAGACCCAAAAAAAAAAAAAAAAAAAGATTAAAAAAATAGTTAAAATTTTTTTTAACCAAAATCAAATAGAACCAATTTTTTTCCGGTATCGGTGTAAATTGGCAATCTATCATTGGAATATGTCTCATCCCCACAAAGCGTGTCGATAAGTGGATGTGAACCATCCGATTGATGAACTTTAATATCAGCCATTAAAACTAAAAATAACAGTGATTTTATAGTCTGCAGATCGGATGGTTTAAATCGACAAAATACACCATTTTTGGGCTTATTACACTTCAATTTATGATTTATATCACTTTGACGGTTTAGATCATCACCCATATCTTAAACCATTGATGATATAAAATTATTTAAATATTATTTTGGTGTTTAAATGAATGTCAGGAGAGTAGGTCCCGAAGTGTATCTATCTCTCTATTTTCTATTCGAGCTGGCGAAACCCATACGGTCAAATTTTAGATTATATGGACGGACTGAGATTGGTTTCCTTCTACCAACTCTTAACTACACGGAGTTTTCTTTTAATTAAGTGAGAGCAGCAGCGTTCTAGAACCTCCTTTTCCTCACTATAAATCTCAGCACCTCATTTCTTTTCTCAAATACAAAATTACATACTGAAAGCTCTTCTAGATCGTGTGCTTATGGCTGTTCTAAAACTCTACGGAAACGCGCATTCAGCAGCTGCGACCCGAGTTATCGCTTGCCTCTACGAGAAGGAGCTTAACTTTGAGCTCGTTCCCGTTGACACGAGGGCCGGAGAGAACAAAAAGGAGCCTTATATTTCACTTAATGTAAGTTGCTTTCTAGTAGTGAAGGATCAAATAGACAAGGATCAAAAACTCAGATTCAGTTTCGGTTTTGGTCAAATTTCCAGTACACGGAGCCGGCTGAAACCGTAATCTTACTGACCATAAATTGAGATTTAGAGCGATATTTTGATCCATGCTAGTCAAAAAGATATTTGTTTGGCTTATGTTAGACTTAAAAATATTGATCGTCTTAATTCCAACGGAAATTGCTTTTCATTCCAATCTTTCAAACAATAGATCTTGAGATTATGAGTTTACCATCAAACGATCATATGTTGATCACAAGTGGCACACATCTCAAAAAGTAAATGTGATTAGCATGCCATCAAATGTGATTCACTGTTCACTTTTTGGGATATGTGTCATGTGGGATACACATCTGACCGTCTGATTGTTTGATCATGAGATCTATTTTGTGAAAAATTAGGATAAAAAATGACATCCATCATCTGATTCAAAGCCATCATTAAAATATTCCTTTGCTTAAATGAGGTGGCTGTAACTTTCTTTTTACCTTTTCTCGTCTCTGTTTTTTATGTTATTTTTGTAATTGATTACGTTTTCGATCTGTTTAGCCCTTCGGTGAGGTTCCGGCTCTTGAAGATGGCGAAGTTAAGGCTTTTGGTATGGATCTTGCAATCTTGCTCTTCTATTTGGTCTCCATATAGTCGTCCAACGGCATGGACTCTGAGATGTTCACGGATCTCTATGCTCATTGAAGCCATTGAATGTAAAAGATCATGTGGCACACGGCTTTCAAGTGGTGTGCCGGTGATCTCCGTTGTGAACACTTTTTAAATACGTGTACTAAAGCAAAGTTTCGCTGATTGATTGGTGTGATTTGAAGACCATAATCAAGAGATTTTACTATATCGATCTTTGATCGAGAAAAAAAGGATACAAAATTAAAAAGAATAAAGCATTTATATTTTAGCTTTTAAAGCACTCAACACTATTAAAAATGAATGGTTAAATCGTTTTCAGACTACCTGCTAATCATTTTGAGGTCTATCAAGTTAACCAGTTTAGCATTAATGAGAAACAAGTGGAGACATAGTGCTCGCAAAGCCCACCTAAATAAATGGAATAAGATTGTGATGAACTGATGATGATGATTTGTTAGCCAGGAATTTTAAAACCGTTTGACCACACCTTGACTCACATGAAATGTTTTTAACGGTAATCTTCAACACTAAAAATCTCTTGATCATGGTCTGTAAATGGTATGGCATGTGATTCAAGAAGTGACTTTGAGATCCAATTGGTGAACCAGATATGAACTTCAACTAGTTTTACAACCATTGGATATAAGGAAATCTTTGCCGAATGTGGCCTCATGAAAAAGGAAATGATGAAATTAAAAAAATTCCCTCTCATCCAATGGTAGTGAAATTGGTAGAAACCGTTATATATATATATATATATATATATATATATATATATATATATATATAGGAAAAGGTGTTCGTCCTCCAAGGTTTCAGGTGGAGGTCCACGTAGGATCCAAAATATTATTTCAATGCCACATGGACCCCGAATGTATTGCGTAGATTATTTTTTAAAGAAAAAAATAATTTAAAAATTCATCTCTACCATGTGTTTTTTGAGCCGTGAAATGTAGACCATTGAAACTATTCAAACATTGACTTATACTTTTAAAAAAAAAATTTGAATTTTCTTTTTTTTTTAAATTGATCTAAACCATCCACCTATACTCTACATGGCAATCAAATAGTATTTTGAGTGCCATGCATACCTCCACGCGGATCTTGGAAGATGAAACCAGCTATATATATATATATATATATATATATGGGAGCCGGTTAGGTCCTCCAATGGAGGACGGTCACCGTCCTCCAAGATATATATAAAGCTTCACGTGACACTCAAAACATTGTATGAGTGTCACGTGGAGCACAAGTGGACAGTATGGATCAATATTAAAAAAAAAAATTCAAAAGAAACTTTTTAACTTAGAAGTCAAAGTATGATAAGTTTTATTAGTCCACATTTCACGGTTCGAAAAACACATAATGGAGATGAATTTTCAATTTTTTTTTTCAAAGATGATCTAAGCAATGCACCCAAGCTCCACGTGGCATCGAAACAATATTTTGGGTACCACGTGAAGCTCCACCTGAAAGCGAGGACGGTGACGGTCCTCCATAAAAGGACCGACACCTTTTCCTATATATATATATATATATATATATAGTAGACTATTGCCCATAAATATATTAACAACTCGTTAATTGATTGCAGAATCGAGGGCGATAACAAAGTACATATGCCATGCGTACACGGGGAAAGGGACGGAGCTGACCTACTCAGACCCGAAGAAAATGGCCAATGTGACGGTATGGATGGAGGTGGAGGCCCACCAGTTCGACCCGGCAGCTTCGAAGCTGATATTTGAGTATTTTGCTAAGCCAATTTTGGGCTTGGAAATGGATAAAGTTGTGGTGGCTGAGTCAGAAGCCAAGCTAGGTAAAGTGCTTGACGTGTATGAAACTCGGCTCGCAAAGAGCAAGTACTTGGCTGGAGACGCCTTTACCTTAGCCGATCTCCATCACCTCCCTTCCTTACACTACCTCATGAACACGCCGGCTAAGGTGTTATTCCAGTCGCGCCAGCTCGTTAGCGCCTGGTATGCCGATATCTCGTCTCGAGCCTCGTGGACCAAGATCGTTGAGATGGAGAAGAAGCAGTAGAATCGATGTCTATGCCCACCCGCCTCACCGAATGTTCGGTTGTGTGAGATGGTCCATGCTGAAGTTCGGGTGTAGCGAATGTGTATGCTATCCTAGAAATAATTAAATAAAAATAAAGAGTAATTGCTATGAGGTTTACAAAAATAAAGGTCGAATTTTTTGTTTTAATTATGAAAAAGCACCCCCATTAGGGCTAATACGGGCCATATGAGTTTAGGGTTTATAGAATTCTTTAAAATGCCCATTATAGAATTTGTCTCGTAGTTTAAAAACTTGCACCCAAGATTTATATCGTGGCACATAAGTTAAAAGAAAGACTTAGTATATCTGGTACTTGTGTTAAGTGGAACATCATCTAAGCCGTTTGTTTTGAAGGTCATGATGTCAAGATCCTTGATGCTAAAGATTGGTATGAAACACGATCTATATATATAATCTAATTTAGTAGTTGATTGTGGTAAGTCAAATGATAGACATTGGGTTTCATGCTAATCTTTGGCATCAAAGGTGTTTACATCTTGACCTTTATATTAGATGGCACGAGTCCGAAAAATGATGTTTCACGGGCCATGAGTCCGAAAAATGCAAGCGTTTCTTTTTAAACCATATACAACGATACAAATCTCCTGTGCAAATTATAACCCCTTTTATAAAATTACTTTGATTTTTAGTTAATATTTTATATTTAGACATTATTTACAATAGGGCATGAATAACAAAAGAAGAGAGAGAAAATAACCACCTATAATGTAAATGACAATTTAATGTGGTTGACTTCGTTGAAATTAGCTTTATGGGCAGATAAAAACATGGTGTTTCTTATAAAAAAAAAAAAACCAAAAAACATGGTGTTCCTAGTACTTAGCCTTACACTGTCAAACCTTTTAAAATCATCTCTTCCGAAATATATGAGGTGTTCTAATTTATTATCTAATATAATTTTATTAAATTGTCCATAATATTTTTTTAAATATATTCCAATAAGGTTATTATTGCCTAAAGACAATATTAATCTCACAATAAATATTACACTTTTTAAATGGTAAAAAAAATTTACTACAAAAAAAAAAATTGTTCAAAGGGCGTTCTTAACATTATGTCCAATTCATATGAGTTACACATCGATAATGCTAAACGATATGAACCGTTTAGTGTAATTAGCAGCTGGTATTTATAGCTAATATTTATATATACCATCTCAAACCGATATAGTGTAAAGATGAGCTGTTATTTATAGTTGATATTTATACTTATATCAAATCGGTGCTTTACATCGTATCAGATCATCAAATTGAAAGAAAGCTTAAGCTACAAAGCTTAACCAATTCATATTTTTCTATGTATGTTATATTAAAATGTGACTACAAAGCTTAAGCTAATTATTTAATAGCAATATTACTTATTATTTCAATATTTACTAGAGAATACTTATGACCGGCCAAAGGCATATCAATTTGGGCCCGATTTGATAAGTTAGAATTGTCAAATATTGGTGGAAAAGACAATTATCATTTGTTTATCATATCGTTAATAGCATTCTAAGGAGATGAAAAGGAAAGCAGCGTGGCTCCATGCGGAAGCTCAGTTTTCATATCACAAGCCATTTTAGGCGAAAATTAATTTAACTGTTCAGGTTACTGAAAATGAGCTTCTTACCAACACAGTAAAAAAAATTTGTTACCATTTCTCTATAATTTTGATAAAAAAGTTCTTCTAGATAATTAAGGATAATAATTTATCGTTTGAATGAAAAGACTGATTCCATTACCTTTCAAAATGGACTAATCAAACATGAGATATCACTTTTCAATGGTAATCATTTTTTAGATAGTTTAATCAAACAACAAAAATTTCTTTCGACAAGAAATCATTATGCTAAAAGCAGCTTAAAAAATGATTTCATTTTTCGTTTGGGCAAAATTTTTATTTCCATAAGAAATTATTTTCCATAAAAGCATTTAGGACAGATAATACGAATACGGGAGGCTCTCAATACAAACCTTAACATTCTCTCTCTCCATATATATATAGATAATGCGTTCAAACCACCTCATCTGAAAAAGTAGTCAAAATCATATATCATATATATATATATACTAGTGGACCCTGCATGTGCAATGCCCGTGAGAGCTATTTATTTATAGAATAAATCGTTACAATATAAATTTTTAAAATATTTTTTATATTTAATAAAAAAATTATTGGGCACTGACATTTCAGTGAAAATTTTGGTTTTGGTTGGAACTGAATCCGATATTTTCACTAAATTTTCGGGATTTCGGCCAAAAATCCTAAACGAAAGTGATGGGTCAAATCAAAGTTTCAGTGCCCATACATTTTTTTGTTTTGTTTTAAAACCCAAAATTATTGGCTTTCAAAATATTGGCCAATAATTATTAGTGATTAGCAAATTATTGGCCAATTACTTCAAACTTTCTGCCGAGAATTTGAAAGCCACAATTTTTGACCAAAAATTTCGGGATTTCATTTCGGTAGTATTTGAAACCGATGAGTTTCAACAGAAATTGTGATCCAAGACCCCAACTAAAATGAAGTCTATCGTTTTGGATGAAGGTGTGAAATTCGGCCATTTAAAAATAAAAATAAAAACACAAGGTCTCGGCGCAGACCGATATGTATCGGTCGATACCCAATACACATCGACCCATACGGGCCCGTATCAACCGATACGGATACCAATACCTTGTTGGGGGACCGCGGAGTATTAGAACCGATACGTATCAGTTTGCTGAAAAGCTGATACGTATCATCGTTATGTATTGGATCGCACAAGATGTCATACCTTAGAGCATGGATCAAATTTTCGACAAAAATCTTGTGGGCCAGGTCGAAATTTCAGCCGATAACTTTAAATTATCGGTCGAGAATTTAAAGGCCGTGATTTTTGACTGAAAATTTCAGGATTTCGTTTCAGTGGGGTTCGAAACCGAAGCGTTTCGGCCGAAATTTTGATCCATGACTCCAAGTAAAATGAAGTCTTTATCGTTTGGGATCAAGGTGTCAAACTCGGTATCGGGTATCGGTCTATGGAGGACCAATAAGAATCGGGCGAACACGGCCCGTATCGGCCAGATCGACATCGATCACGGAGTTGGAGGATCGGGAAGTATCATAACTGATACGCATCGGTTTGTTGAAAAATCGATACGTATCGCTGTTATGTATCAGTATCGCAAAGGATGTCATACCTCATAACATGGATCAAAATTTCGGCCGAAATCCTAATATTTCAGCGGGAACGAATCGGTTTCAACGCCATCGAAATTTTGGATTTAATGAAAATCAAACGAAATTTCTAGAAATATTATAGGCCGTATAACTTTCGGTGCTCATATATATATATATATATATATATATATATATATATATATATATATAATTTTATTTTTTTAACCCAAATTATCTGCCGATAATTTGAAGGCTGATAATTTTGGGTTTAAAAAAAAGAATCATTGGGCACCGAAATATCGGTTGGGACTGAAGTCGAATATTATATTTTCACTGAAATTTCGGGATTTCGATCAAAAATACCGGAAGAAATGTCGACCGATATTTTGGTGCCCATATATATATATATATATTAAACCCAAAATTCCCGATCGATAATTTGATGATTAGCAAATTATCGGCCGATAGCTTCAAATTATCAGTCAAGAATTTGAAGGCCGTGATTTTTGATCGAAAATTTCGGGATTTCGTTTTGATGGGATTCGTAACTGATGCGTTTTCAACCGAAATTTTGATCCTTAACCTCAACTTAAATGGAGCGTTAAGCGTTTGGGATCGAGCTGTGAAACTCGGTATCGGTCCATGGATGACCGATACGAATTGGCCGATACAGATACATATCTGCCCTTGTGAAAAAAAAACCCAAGGTCTCGGTGCAAACCGTCGAACTGTCGTCAGCGATCTCTGATACCGAACCGGAGGACGGAGAAGTATCGTAACCGTCACGGTCGATATCTTTGAAAACCGATACTTATCATATGTATATGGTAGTCGCCAGATGTCATACCTTGTAACATGGATGAAAATTTTGGCCGAAACAAATCGGCTTCGAATCCCACTGAAATTTCGGGATTTCGGTCGAAAATCCCCGACGAAATTTTTCCCAAAATCTTGTGGTCCGAGCCGAAATTTCGGTGCCCAAATATATATTTTTTTTAAACCCAAAAATTATCGGTCGACAATTTGAAGTTATCAGCCGATAATTTGATGATTAGCAAATGATCGGCCGATAACTTCAAATTCATTAGCAAATGATCGGACGATAACTTCAAATTATCGGCCGATAATTTTGGGTGTTAAAAAAAAATCATTGAGCAGCGAAAAAAATCATTGGTACACTAACAAAAGTGACCTTAAAATCAATTTTAAGCATTCTCGTGATGTTATGGTCACTTTTCTGAGATGTGTGCTACGTGAAATAAAACACTGATCGTTTGATAGTACGCCCATGATATGAAGATCCATTATGTGAAAGATTGGGAGGATAAACGATCTCCATCGTCTGATTCAACGCAGTCTGATGTGTAAATTAAGTTGTACTCGCAAGTGCACGAATCGTGATGTAGTCAATGGGTGCAGAGTACGAGATCGTTCCCATGAGGATTGGTTAGAAAATTTAAAATAAAAAATAACAATTAACCAAAAGAATTTCCACAGATCTATCACGGTATTTTCTAAATTAAAAACTTAAGAACTTGGAAAATGAGATAAACACTAACCACTAATTGAAATTTAAACAGATTATGAAATGTAAGGATTGTGATACTAAATCCTCCCATCGTAGGTTTATCATTTGTGTAATACAGATCTGTAGATTGAGATGTGAGATCGTTAGCAGATATCTAAAAAGAAACGCCGCCCTAAACACACGTGAGTTCTAAAGTATAGATCTGAGATCATAGAGATGTATGATTACCATCTCATAAGTGTATGATTAACACTCACACCTCGGATAATACCCAGAACTCAATCTCTAGGTAATTTCCAAAGTACGATTTAAGATCAAGGAGATGTATGATTAACACCCCATGAGTGTGTGATTAACACCCACACCTCAGATAGTGATTGGAACTCACCACTGGGATAAAGTCATACTATCAATCCGAGATCAAAGAGATGTATGATTAACACCACATAAGTGTGTGATTAACACTCACACCTCAGATTATAGTAAAACTTTACTCCGAGATGGGTAATAATTAGGATAAAATCATTATTGCAGATCTGAAATCATAGGGCATGATTGGCTCCTAGATCTCAGATTGAAATCAGATTTTACCATTTTCAATAACAACATTAGGGTCTTAAAAAGTATCTGACATCTCAATCATAGATTTGTATTAATATAAATGACTCCCTCGGATGGGGTTCATTAGATCCCTATCCCTAATAAAACTAGCCACACATAATTGAAATGAATAACTCAATAAATACAGAAATTGAAAACGATATTAAAATATCGTAAGAAATTATCCACAAAAATCCACAAAAGCTTTAATTCAATGCGTACAATCCTTTCTTGAATGCAGAAATTAAACTAATCTAAGATCTAAAACTAGGAAATGGAAAGAACAATGCTAAGGAAAATAAAAGGCTCCCAAAAGGGAGAGATCTCCTAACCCTAATTTTAATTCTCCCTTATATAGGGTCTAATTTCGAAATCCTACTTTTTCCCCCAATTTTGAGCTTTAAAAACATAAAGATTCGATCCAAAGTCGATTGATCGAGGGTTTAGGTCGATCGATCGACCTTCCCAGATTTTCGTGAAACTCGGCCCAACTCTTCAACAGATATAGTCTCAGTATTTTAGTTATAACTTTTTATCTCGAAGTCGGATTAAGGCGATTTTTACGGCGTTGGAAAGAAGACAACGAGCTCTACAACTTTGGTGTTTTAACCATTTCATGAATCCGATGTTTTAAAGGTTAAAATTAAGCTCCAAGTTGGTATAAGTTCTGGATGATCCAAGGTAGCACGAATTTGACGTTATATGTTGAACTTTTGGATTATTTTATGCTCAACACATCTCCAGACCTGTAAATCACTAAAACTATATAAAACATATTAAATAGCTTTCATCGGATAGCTAAATATAGGTCTTTAAAGGTGAAATATCATCATATTTCACTGCACATCACAGTCTATGTATTTCAGTGTGAGTGAACCCGAGGATTAGCGGGTGGATTTAAAGGTACTCAAAACCAAAAACCAAATTACCAAAAGGAGAGATTTTATCTTATAGCTTTGTTTTTACAATTTCAAAGATTATTATATAGATATATAATATTTTTTTAAGGTGAGACATTTACTCATTTTTTCTTTTTGTGATAGGAAGGAATCTAAAGTTAGATGCCTTTCTCACTTTTATATAAAAGTATATATATATATATATATATATATATATATATATATATATATATATATATATATATATATAATGCGATCAAGCCACCCCCCACCCTTCCACGATTTTCACTTTTATAGGATGGCTTGTGGTCAAAATTCTCTCCCATCCAATGGCTGCAAATTTGGTTGAAGAAGAGATCTACTTCAACCAGTTGGACATGATCATTGCCCCTAAATACCACGATAACTAAATCTAATAAGTGTACCAATATTTAAAATCGTTGACTGCTTTGAATTCAACATTTGCAAACACGGGTTGAACCAGTTGAAACTGTTGGCTGCTTTGAATCAAAGGACGAATATCATTTTTTGTCTCAATCTTCTAGACAACAGATCTTAAGGTTAAGGTATACCCCTAAAACAGTCAAATGTTAATTTTATGTAGCACACTTCCCAAAAGTAAATCATGATCGTAGGCATATCACGAGAAGGGTTATTAAGGCACTTTTGGGATGTGTTCCAAGTGGAGTCAACAACTGGCCGTTTGATAGGTGAATCATGATCTCAAGATCTAAGATCTAAGATCTATTGCGTGGAAGATTGAGTCTAAAAGTAATCACCATCATCTAAGGGTTTGTTTGGTAACGAGGAAAATGACTTACTTGTTCTGAAAGTGAGCTGAAAATTCATTTTCCACCTTGTTGTGGAGTTCATACGACAAGTACAATTTTCCCAATTTGCGTAAAATAAGCTTTTAGTGAAATTTTTTCCAAACATCTTGAGATTTTCTAAGCCCTAAAAATATGTTTTCCTCTAAACAAAAGTATGTATTTTCTCTGACCAGGGTAGCAATTTTAGCAACCAAAGATTTTAGCGGCACAACTAATGGTTTCACCATCCACACTGTTGAGTGCCTTACATCAAGTGATAGAGGTCGCTTTTGGTCCTAATCTTTTGACATTAAAACTTGATATCATGGCCCACATATCAAACAGTCAGATGTTGATTCCATGATGCACACATCCTAAAGTGACTATGATCATAGTGTACCTTGGTACATGTGAGAGCCTAGGATGGTGTGACTGGTGGAATCAACATCTGTCCGTATGATATATGAACCATGATCTAAAGATCTAACGCTTAAAAGAATGGGATGAAAAATAGCCTCTATCATCATATTCAAGTCAGTCGATGGTGGAACCATTAATTGGGCCACAAGAATCTTCGATTGCAAAACTGGTAACTTTTCTGAAACTTGCATTTTGGATACCTCTATTAGCACTCACACATTCTCTAAAAGTGCTCACGTCAGAAACCCATTGATTGCTTCGGATAAGATGATGTAGATCTTTTTTCACTCCGATCTTCCACACAATGGATCTTGAGATCATTTCTCACATATCAGATGGTCGATTTTTTATTCCACATGTCGTGATTCCCCCAAAAATTCCCCTTGAATCCTATGACACACATCACACCCAAAGGTGATTTTAGGGCCATTTTTTGGGATCTGTGACATATGAAATAAAAAATTGATCGATTGATAAGTGATACATGATTTTAAGATCCATCGAGTGGAAGATATGGGTGAAAAACGATCTCCATCTGAACCCATCCTTGGTTTAGAAGGGGTTGCTCACGTGGGCGCTTTCGGAGATTGCGTGGGCGCTAATAGAGGTATTCTTGCATTTTTCCATATAAATTTTGAAACAAGGCCCTGGATGTAAATATACAATCTTGAGTTGTAAATACCAATACCCATTTAATTCATCTAAGTTGGAAAATTTAGAGAAACATGACCGGTTGGAATTCGTTTTGGCGTATTATACCCCTCTAAAAACTTTGACTGACACTATTTTTGAGCCTTCAAACAACTGAATAGGAATATGAAATTACTACAATGCCCTCTTCTATCCCAAATGTCCCAAATGAGGGAGAAAGCATATCTGTATTCAGAAAAAGAGAATCGAGCTCCATGAAAAAATAACAAAGAAAAATTATGCATAATATTTTTGTGGATCTCGACTGCTGCCGTTATTAGCCTTTAAAATGGATATCGACCGCTAATATACCTTCAGCCCTTAAAATGGATCTTGACCGCGAATATACCTTTAGCCTTTAACTGCACCCAGTGCCACAGGCAGCCATTAATGGAGGCACAACTCCATTAATAGAGATCTCTGCAACAAACATCATAATACACACAATCCCATTAAGGAGAGAGGTTGACACGGTTCTCTTTTATCTGTTATCAGATCAAGGGATCTGACATTTTGTTGAAGAGAGTTTGCTCCAGTATTTCATTGATGAACAACGTTATTGTTAATGGCCTCTTATGGTTTCTCAGCAAAAGCAAGATAGAAGAAGAAGAAAATGAGAGAAGGAAGGGAAACGGGTGTTTTGATAATTTTACGTATTGAATATCTTTTTAGAAACCCTAAAAACCGTGTCAATCTTGAAAATTTTAAAAAGCGAGTCCTTGTTTTCAAAAATGCCCATCTAAGTTCATATTAAGTACTACGATCACCCAAAACCTCAACCCACCTGCCTCTTCCCTTAAACCCTTTTAAAACCCTAACGACATCCGCAATGAGACCTCTTAACGAAGTCGAAACCACCGCAGTCTTCGAAAAGCTCTTCAAATTCACGGGCGCAAACTTGAAGTGGACCGACCCACACTCGAAGGCCCCAAAGACAAGCCTGGCCGCTATTGCTTCCGCTTCCTAAAGAACAAAGTCTACTATATGAGCGACTCCCTGGTGAAGCGGGCTACCAATATCGGCCACGACAAGCTCATCTCTCTCGGCATGTGTATTGGCAAGTTCACCAAAGGCAGCATGTCACGGGGTCGCACTTTCGCAACCTCAGTCCCGTGCGGCACCTAACGCACGCTTCGCTAGGTCAGCCTACTTATGATACTAACAGTCGCGGGGCGTCCTTCGACGCGCTTTTAACCCGCGCGGTGCTTCGCTATCGCATGCAACGAAGCCAACCCTTCTACACATCAGCTCTGATACCACCCGCCTAGAGGACGGGAACTCCCCCAACATGGTTACCTCTGTTTCACGGCCTACCATCCAGCTTACCATGCCTCTTACGACACGCCATCTGCACCATTGTGCTAAACTTTGCCTGCTCAAGCTTCACCCTGTGCACTGCACTAGTACCTCACTCACAACAGTCTTGGCATGTAGCTTTCCATGCCGCCATGTCTCGCTCACATACCGAACCAAGCCCACAGTCTTGTGCCTCATGCTCGCGTGCTCAACTGAGTCCCACACAGCCTGCCTTCGTGTGTGTTCCAAATTACTAGCACCATTTATCCTTGGCCCACGTGCTGTCGTGCTCAACTGAGTCCCACGCAGCGATGGTGTTCTCACGAGGTTGTCCAGCCGTATGCACCGCGACATGTAGTCCGGAGCCATACTTCAACCTCTCTTGGGTGCCACATGGCATCGTTGCGTCGACGTCCTAGGCCCACGCCTCCTCTGACAACGCAAGGTCTTGTGTGGGTGGGAGCCAGTCTCCACCAACTCTCCCACATAGAAAGGTAAAACAATCATTCAGCTAGAATAGCGGGAGGACCTCAAACCCCTTGGTTTGACATACCGCAACGCCTCCTGCATCGCTAGCCCACCTTGGCTATGTCGCGACCGCATCGCGTCGCTCCCGCGTCTTCCCCCCTATGCATCCGTGTCGCGACCCCGCAGCGTGACCCCGTCGCAAGGTCCTCTTGGCCCCCATGTTGCGTGCCCTCCTGACACCACATGTCGTGCCACATTCACCATGCTGCAAGCTCGAGTATTGGCCCCGTCACAAGCAGCTTCCATCTCACCTTCCAGGGTCTTGACCTCTGGGCCACACATGTCAAGCACAAGATCTGGCTCAAACCCACCTCCGAGATGTCCTTTTTGTACAACAACCACGTGTTGAAGAGCGGGCTGGGCCGGATAACGGAGAACATGACGACCGGTGACGAGGTCGTCATTTTCTTGATGTCTGATGTGTTGTTAGAGTTTGGGATTGCGGCGAAGTCGATGGGTGTCTCTTCTTTTTTCATTGTTCAAAACCAACCTCCATTCCATACTTCATTTTATCATTGTTGGTTTTCCTACCTTTGGTGGCACATCGTTCTGGATCTCGTGCTGTAATATTGGCATGCACTTACAATGAAATTTCTTGGCTAGACTGGTAGGACCGGGCCGGAGAGGATGCAATGATAGTGCGTATTTCATTATCCTCTTCCATTCTAATGGCCTCTACACCTTCTAATAGTTTCTTCATCTCTTCCAACGTGTAATTAATCAAGTGATTCGATTCAATCCCCAATTGAATTAACATCAGTCCCGCTTCTCTCAGCTTTCATATTTTCATCGTAGTGACATAATTGGAATCCACTTTCTCACCATAGCCCACCAAACATATAATACTGTATCTACCTTCTTTCGTCTATCGAGGTAGAATGTACTTAAATGGAATTTGATCTACCTCTTCCTTAAAGTAAACATGGAATATGTGAGAACATAACAAACCCTCGATCTCGAAGTGCTTGCACTCACAAGTGGTCGTGACATCTCCACATTCAAAACGAACTTTGAATTTTCGACTGCTATCCTTCGTGCCATCCCCACCACTGCTACGCACTTTGTATACAATAATCGCCTCGGCTTCCTCTCCGACCACCTTTTGAGACTTAAAAGAGATAAACTTTTGAAACTCAAAGTGGAATCTATCGAACATGATTCTCGTATACATGGTAGCGGCATGCCTCTCGATTAAATTTTCAAATAAGAGCTTCGATGTCGTAGACATTGAGGCGAGATCCTTCCTATTTTCTTTTTCGTGATGAGATGGGACGACAAGATCGTATTACTTGACAAATTTTTCCAAACTCGTCTGAGCATTGACATAGGAATCAAAGAAAAAATTTATACTTTCACTGCGTTGCGTAGTGGGCATGTTGGCCCAAAAGGTATCGCTCAAGTAGCATAGAATCTATTTCCTTCTAAGAGCGTACATTTGTTTCAACCATACATTGTCTTGCAATTGAAACTCCTCCATAAGTTCTGCCCATCTCCTTTTAAAATCATCAACCGTTTGACTGAACTTGCACTGATTGTACTTTCTCTCAAAATTCTCAAACTTTACCTTCAGTTGTGAGAGATAGTTGAATTCATTCCTCCCTATGTTCTATATGCAAAGGCGATGCATGGTCTCCGAAAGAAATTCGGAGATGGCTTTGCTCATCTCATTAAATTAATCAGTGATGATTGCAATAGGTTTCTTACCACCCATGCACTTTAGTAACGCGTTCAACAACCCAACGAATGCCTCTTCCGTCTCTTCTGTAAGTAACTTATATTCAAAAAGCATCGTCTGCCAATGATGGTTGACCCTTGTGAATGAGGCAAAAGACATTGATAATTTATTTGTTTTATAAGTGGTGTCAAATACCACCACATCACCGAATTGTTGATACGTCATCCGTAACTTATGATCAACCCAAAATATACTACGCATACGATATTCTTCATCTAGCTCGGCTTCAAAGAAAAAATTATCTCCTTTATTCTCCCTATCAATGAAGGATTTATGCATGGGCATGCATATTGGATGAATGTTACTCTCATTTCTTATCTTCTTTAGGTAATCCCGAGTTTGTTGAGGGCTTACCGATATGTCAGCCTCTCCATCGAAACTCGACAAAATAGTAGAAATCTTCGAAGGAGGGATGATGCCATCAAATGCACCTATCAATGATTTACTTGACTCGATTATCTTACTATGTGATCGCAGTTCCTTCACCTTTGTATGTGTATACAACTGATGATTATGCAGCTATCTAAATTCTATTACCTCTCACAACTTTTGGTTGTCGATCATAATCTTCAACCTTCCCTCACATCTGCATCTGTTATCTCTTGAATACTTTATATCGGCGTATATTTTGTGCTTGTCAGGATGTTTGAACCCTTCGAACGAACATACATATTTTCTCTTTATAATCTCTCCTTTTGCAGATTTGTAAGTGTTATTTTTCCTAATGTAAAAAACAACTTTCCTGACGTATAAATTATAGAAGTTATATGTCTCGTCTTCATATTTGAATTTCAAGCCTACATGTGGCTTCCATTTCTCACAGGTATTCTCAGACTCTGCACAACTATCCAACATTTTCATATCCCTATCACAAGTAAGTGAAACTACTTCTAAAGAAACCGTCTTAAGGGTGATATTTAAATCCACAACGCCTATATTAAATTCTACAATGGAGACCATTAGAACCCCTGCATTAGATGAAAAATAAATCAACAACGGGCTAATAAGGAAGCGATGTCGCGGCCTTAACGAGAGTCAATGCGTCAAGTTAGAAGCGATGGTGCTTCTAACTCCTCACGTTATCGCTTTGTATCGCCTCATATTTTCGTGCTTCATATAATTTTATGGTCTCCACACTAAATCAACAACAAACTAATAAGAAAACCGCTTCATAACGAAACATTGACGCGGCCACAAAGAGCGACTGAGCTTCAAGTTAAAAGCAATGGCACTTCTAACTCATCGCGTCATCACTTTGTGTTGCCTCACATAAGAAGTGTGGTCGCTTCTACGTCGTCGTTTTGTATCGCCTCACATAAGAAGCGATGTCGCTTCTACGTCGAATGTAATTTATATATTTTCGTGCTTCATATAATTTTTTGATTTTCACCCCAAATCAACAACGGGCTAATAAGAAAACCGATTCATCATGAAGCGCTGACGCAGCTACAAAGAGCGGCTGCGCTTCAAGTTAAAAGCGATGACGCTTCTAACTCATCGCGTCGTCACTTTGTATCGCCTCATATAAGAAGCGATGCCGCATCTACGTCGAATATAATATATATTTTGGTGCTTAATATAATTTTTTGATCTTCACCCTAAATCAACAACGGGCTAATAAGGAAACCGATTCATAATGAAGAGCTGACGCGGCCACAAAAAGGGATTGCGGTTCAAGTTAAAAGCCACGATGCTTCTAACTTGTCACGCTGTCGCTTTGTATCGCCTCACATAAGAAGCGATGTCGCTTCTACGTCGAATATAATTTATATATTTTCGTACTTCATATAATTTTTTAATTTCCATTCTAAATCAACAATAGACTAATAAGGAAATCGATTCATAACGAAGCGCTAACCCAGCCACAAAGAGGGACTGTGCTTCAAGTTAAAGCGATGACGCTTCTAACTCATCGCGCCGTTACTTTGTACCACTTCGCATACGAAGATATGGCGCAGACCATACGAAGCGCCATCGCTAGGGCGCATAAGCGATAATGCATCTATGACCAACCCTAACTATCCGCAGAAAATGTGTCTGCCTCGATCATAACATATATATATATTTGAATGTTACAAATTTTCTAATCTGTAACAATACTTCATTTATAAAGTTACCTCAAGTGACACTCTTCTGAAGGTTGAATAAGCGACGCTTCTATCCAGTCGGAGAGAGAAAAAGATGTCTCTTGGTCGCTAGCGCTCCAGTCAGCTCCAGAGAGAGAGGAAGAGAGAAAGTTATCTCTTCCGCGCTAGAGAGAAAGAGATAAATTTGTCTCTAGTACGAAGTGCTTCAGTCAGAGCTCCAGAGAGGGAGAGAGAGAAAGTTATTTTCTGCGCTAGAGAGAGAAATTTATCTTTGGTACGAAACGCTTCAGTCAGAGCTCCAGAGAGAGAGATAAAGTTGTATCTTCTACGCTAGCACTTCAGTAAGAGTTCTAGAGAGAGAGAAAGTTGACAGAGAGTCTTGTAGAGTAGCGCAAGCGTGAGAGAAGAAATAAAATGAGAGAGAACGAACCTGAAGAGAGCGAGACAGAGAATGAACCTCCGCGCCTTTTTTGAATTGTTTGAAAGAACTAGAGAGACAAAGAAGCTTCTACCGCACCTTTTTTGAATTGTTGTACCGCCATATCCTAACGAGACACTCCATCTTGGGGGGCTAGCTCTGGGCTACCCCTGCTATATATAAAGCTAATCGAGGTTAGTGAAAAAGCACTTTCCACGTGTTTGCTCCCCATTAGGGGAGCGTAGAGAAATCTCTATTCCCGAGGGAATTTTTCCCTTTGCCATATATATAATACGATCAAACCACCCCACCCCGAGAAAGTAGTCAAAATCACACTTGTCATCTCTCAATTGGGTATCAATATCAAGTCCCTCTAAGTACCAGGAAATTGATTAGGTCCAACTGGTTGAACCTGATTTCGTGTTCAACCAAATTTGCAGCCATTGGATAGGCAAGAATCTCCACTTCCACAATTTTCGCTTTTATAGGATGACTTGTTGTCAAAATTCTCTCTGATCCAATGGCTGCAAATTTGGTTGAACAAGTGATCTACTTCAACAAGTTGGACCTGATCATTAATTGCCCCTAAATACCATGATACCTAAATCTAATAAGTGTACCAATATTTAAAATCGTTGACTGCTTTGAATTTAACATTCGCAAACACCGGTTGATCCATTTGAAACAATTGGCTGCTTTGAATCAAAGGACGGATATCATTTTTTGTCTCAATCTTCTAGACAATAGATCTTAAGGTTATGGTATACCCCTCGAATAGTCAAATGTTAATTTTATGTAGCACACTTCCCTAAACTAAATTGTGATCGTAGGCATATCATGAGAAGGGTATTAAGGCACTTTTGGGATGTGGTCCAAGTGGAGTCAACAACTAATCGTTTGATAGATGAACCATGATCTCAAGATCTAAGATCTATTGCGTGGAAGATTGAGACTAAAAGTAATCGCCATCATCTAAGGGCTTGTTTGGTAACGAGGAAATTAAAATGACTTATTTGTTCTGAAAGTGAGCTGAAAATTCATTTTCCACATTGTTGTAGAGTTCATACAAAAAGTACAATTTTCCCAATTTGCGTAAAATAAGCTTTTAGTGAAATTTTTTCCAAACATCTAGAGATTTTTTTAAGTCCAAAAAATATGTTTTTCCCCTAAACAGAAGTATGTATTAACTCTGACCAAGGTAGTAATTTTAGCAACGAAAGATTCTTGCGGCACAACTAATGGTTTCACCATCCACACTGTTGAGTATCTTATATCAAGTGATAGAGGTCGCTTTTGGTCCCAATCTTTTGACATTAAAACTTGATATCATGACCCACATATCAAACAGTCAGATGTTGATTTCACGATCCACACATCCTAAAGTGACTATGATCATAGTGTACCTTGGTACATGTGAGAGCCTAGGATGGTGTGTCACATGTAATCAACATCTGACCGTATGATATATGAACCATGAACTCAAGATCTAGCGTTTAAAATATTGGGATGAAAAATAGCCTCTATCATCAGACTCAAGTCAGTCAATGGTGGAACCATTAATTGGGCCACAAGAATCTTCGATTGCAAAACTGGTTACTTTTCTGAAAATTGCATTTTGGATGCCTCTATCAGCGCCCACACATTCTCTGGAAGCGCTCACATCGGAAACCCATTAAAAACCATTGATTGTTTCAGATAAGGTGATGGACATCTTTTTTCACTCTGGTCTTCCACATAATGGATCTTGAGATCATTTTTCACCTATCAGACGGTTGGTTTTTTATTAAACATGTCGTGATTCCCCAAAAAATTCCCCTTGAATCCTATGACACACATCACACTCAAACTTGATTTTAGGGCCATTTTTTGGATTCTCTGACATGTGAAATAAAAAATTGATCATATGATAAGTGATACATGATTTTAAGATCCATTGAGTGGAAGATATGGGTGAAAAACGATCTCCATCGTCTTATCCGAACCAATACTTGGTTTAGAAGGGGTTGCTCACGTGGGCGCTTTCAGAGATTGCGTGGGCGCTAATAGAGGTATTCTTGCATTTTTTCATATAAATTCCGAAACAAGGCCCTGGATGCGAATATACAATCTTGAGTTGTAAATACCAGTACCCATTTAATTCATCTGAGTTGAAAATTTTAGAGAAACATGACCGGTTGGAATTCGTTTTGGCATATTATACCCCTCTGAAAACTTTGACTAACACTATTTTTGAGGTTTAAAAAAACTGAATAGGAACGTGAAATTACTACAATGCTCTCTTCTATCCCAAATGCCCCAAATGAGGGAGAAAGCAGATCTGTATTCAGAGAAAGAGAATCGAGCTCCATGAAAAATAACAGAGAAAAATTATGCATAATATTTTTGTGGATATCGACTGCTGCCATTATTGGCCCTTAAAATGGATCTCGACCACTAATATACCTTAGGACCTTAAACTAGATCTCAACCGCTAATATACCTCTGGCCTTTAACTGCACCCAGTGCGACAGGCAGCCATTAATGGAGGCACAACTCTATTAATAGAGATCTCTGCAACAAACTTCATAATACACCCAATCCCATTAAGGAGAGAGGTTGATCTGATTCTCTTTTATCTGCTATTAGATCAAGGGCTCTAACATTTTGTTGAAGAGAGTTTACTCCAACATTTCATTGATGAACAACGTTATTGTTCCAACCTCCGTTAATGGCCTCTTATGGTTTCTGAGCAAAGGAAGATAGAAGAAGAAGAAAATGAGAGGAGAAAGAAAAAAGTGTGTTTTGGTAATTTTACGTATTGAAAATCTTTTTCGTAACCCTAAAAATCGTGTTAATCTTGAAACTTTTTAAAAATGAGTCCTCCATATTAATTACTACGGTCGCCCAAAGCTTCAACCCACCCTCCTCCCTTAAACCCTTCTAAAACCCCAACCACATCAAAGCTTCAACCCACCCTCCTCCCTTAAACCCTTCTAAAACCCTAACCACATCCGTAATGAGACCTCTTGACGAAGCCAAAACCACAACAGTCTTAGAAAAACTCTTCAAATTCATAGGCGCAAACCTGAAGCACCTGGTGGACCGACCAGCAAGCGAAGGCCCAGAAGACAAGCCGGGTCGGTACTGCTTCTGCCTCAAGAAGAAAAAAGATTACTACGTGAGCGACTCCCTGGTGAAGCGGGCTACCAATATCGGCCGCGGCAAGCTCATCTCCCTCGGCAAGTTCACAAAAGGTGGCAGCTTCCATCTCACCATCCAGTGTCTTGACCACTTGGCCGCACATGCCAAACACAAGATCTGGTTCAAACCCACCTTCGAGATGTCCTTTTTGTACGACAAGCATGAGTTGAAGAGCGGGTTGGGCCGAATTACGGAGAACACGGCGACTGGTGATGGGGTTGTCATTTTCTCGATGGTTGATGTGCCATTGGGGTTTGGGATTGCGGCAAAGTTGACGCAGGATTGTCGGAAGATTGATCTGAATGGGATCGTTGCATTGCACCAGACGGATAATGGGGAGTATTTGAGGATCGAGGATGATCTTTGGTGGGTAATTTTGGTTGCTTTTGTTTTCTTTTCGATGTTTTTGTTGGCTTTTTTGAGTGGATGCAGCTTCGTAGTTTGGAATTATGGGGTTTGTACCCTGAATTGTTGTTTTGTTGAGATTTGAGTGGTTAATTACGAGGATAAAGAAACCGTGCTAATAAGGAAACCGATTCATAACGAAGCGCTGACGTGGCCACAAAGAGCAATTGCGCATCAAGTTAAAAGCGATGGCGCTTCTAACTCGTCGCATCGTCGCTTTGTATCGCCTCACATAAGAAGCGATGTTACTTCTACGTCGAATATAATTTATATATTTTTGTGCTTCATATAATTTTTTAATCTCCACCCTAAATCAACAACGGCCTAATAAGGAAAACGATTCATAATGAAGCACCGACGCAGTTACAACGAGCGACCGCGCTTCAAGTTATAAGCGATGGCACTTTTAACTTGTTACATTGTCGCTTTGTATCGCTTCACATAAGAAGCGATGTCGCTTCTACGTCGAATATAATTTATATATTTTTGTACTTCATATAATTTTTTGATCTCCATTATTGTGAAAATTAAGTTATACTCGTAAGTGCATGAATCGAATTGTAGTTAATGGGTGCGGAGTATGAGATTGTTCTCATGATGATTGGTCAAAAAATTAAAAGAGGAAATAATAATTAACCAAAAGAATTATCATAGATCTAACATAATATTTAACTAATTTAAAATTTCTAAGAGTTTGATGGATGAGATAAACACTAAACAATAAATTAGAATTTAAACAGATAATGAAAGATAAGGATTAAGGTATTAAATCCTCCCATCATAGGTTCATCATTAACACAATGCAGATCTACTGATTAAGATATGAGATTATCATAGGATGCTTTGCATGGAAGCACTGAAATCAAGCACGCATTGCCAATCCAAGATCGTGGAGGTGTATGATTAACACCCCATGGATGTGTGATTAACACCCACATATTTGATAGCAATCAGAGCTTGATTCCCGAATAAATTTCACATTATAGATCAAAGGTCAAGGAGATGTATGATTAACACCCAATGAATGTGTGATTAACACTCATACCTTTTATGTCAATCAAAATTTACCCAAGGGCGGGTATTAAAGATGAAGATTAGAGTAAAATCTCATTGCTGATCCAAGATCATGGGGATGCATGATTAGCATCCCATGGATGTGTGATTAACACCCATATCTTAACTAGCAATCAGATCTTACAACATAGACAATAATCATAAATAAAAATAAGACATCTATGACAATCTGATATCTTAATCGTAGATCTATATTATAATAAATGAATACCTTCGATGGGGTTCATTAGATCTCCATCCTCTAAAAGATTTAGCTATGCATGATGGAGATGAACAACATAATTAAAAGACAAATCAAAATAAATATTAAAATACCGTAAAAATGTTTTACAGAGATCCACAAAGCTTTAATCCACGCGGGTACAATCTTCTTCAGATGCAAGAATTGAAACTAATATAAAAACTTAAGCCTAGGAAAAATGAAGAACAATGCTTGAAAAGCTAGAGAGAAAAGTAAAGATGCTCTGGAAAATAAAAACTTAGAAAGGAAAAGCTCTCAAAACCAATTCTCTAGTTTGCTTAAATAGGGTCTCAGCGATAGTGACAAATTTCGTTTTCGGTAATTTTTTGGTGGGGGGTCCTTTCGGTACATTTCGGATTAATTTCGATACATTTTGGAAAAATTTCGGGGATTAAAAATATATAAAAAATATATTTAATATTTTTTTAAAAAAATTAGCAATTGATCCAAGTGGCCAATCACTGACACTGAACTCAAGCATAGAACTATAGAAGACAAACTGACAAAGGGTACAATTATACTCACCCAAAGGCCGCTTTTTCACCCCATCTCCTCCACTAGGCATGCATTGACCGCCTTTGATCAAATGGTGGAGGTCATTTCTCGTCCCCATCTTTTGCACAGTGGATATATGGATCGTGAGCGTACCATCAGACGGTCGTTTTTTTATTACATGTGGTACACATCTCAAAAAGTGACGTTAAAATCATGCCTGAGCGTGATGGGGGTCTTTTATGAGATGTGTGTCGTGTATAGTAAAAAGCTGACCGTCTGATGATATCCCCATGATCTATAGATCCATTGTAAAAAAAATGGGGACAAAAAATAACCTCTACCATGGCCATTGATAGGGGTGAAAATGTAGCGTGATAGGGGTGCATAAACGATGGCCATTGAAAACTGCAGCATTTTCTAATTGAGTTTAGTCCCACATCGGTAGAAAAAAAAAGAACATCCCAAGCCCCCTATATATAGTGGACTCCTCCTAGCTTACCTTCAGCAGTTGGATAGCACGCAGCCGCACGTGACACGCCATCTGTTGCTATATTTAAACAAATATATATATATTAAAAAGAAAATTTCGAAATTTATCAAAATTTCAAATTTAACGAAAAGTAACAAAATTTCGAAGAAATTTTCGTTTGACCCTTATTTCGGCGAATTTTACGAAATTTCGCCGAAATTCGACGAAATTTGTCACTATGGTCTCAGCTCTAGATTTAAAATTCAAAAATTAAATTTAAATTTTAAATTTCAATGACCATTAACTCCTTTGCTCCAATGTTCCAATGTTTGTTGTTCTTATGTTGTTTTATGTTTCCAAATGCGCCAAATGGTCAAATATTTCTAAAACAATTAGAACTTCACAAATATGTCAGATTGCTCTCATTGGATGACTAAATGTGGGCTTAAAGGGGTGAAATATGATCATATTTCATTACTCATTATCCACCCTAAATCAATAATAGGCTAATAAGGAAACCGATTCATAACGAAGCGTTGACAAGGCCACAAAGAGAGACTGCGCTTTAAGTTAAAAGCGATGACACTTCTAATTCGTCGCATCGTCGCTTTGTATCGCCTCACATAAGAAGCGATGTTACTTCTACGTCGAATATAATTTATATATTTTCGTACTTCATATAATTTTTTGATCTCCACCCTAAATCAACAATGGGCTAATAAGAAAACCTATTCATAACTAAGCGCCGACACGGCTACAAAGAGCGACTGCGCTTCAAGTTAAAAGCAATGACACTTCTAACTTATTTCATCGTCGCTTTGTATCGCCTCACATAAGAAGCGATGTCGCTTCTACGTCGAATATAATTTATATATTTTCGTGCTTCATATAATTTTTTGATCTCCACCCTAAATCAACAACGGGTTAATAAGGAAATCGATTCATAACGAAGCGCTGACGCGACCGCAAAGAGTGACTGCGGTTCAAATTAAAAGCGATGACGGTTCTAACACGTTGCGTCGTCGCTTTATACCACTTCACATATGAAGATATGGCGCCGACCATACGAAGCACTATCGCCCGGGCGCATAAGCGACGACACATCTATGACCAACCCTAACTATCCGCGAAAATGGTCTGCCTCGATCATAACATATATATATATATATATATATATATATATATATATATATATATATATATATATTTGAATGTTACAAATTTTCTAATTTGTAACATTACTTCATTTATAAAGTTATCTCAAATGACACTCTTCTGAAAGTTGACAAAGTGACGCTTCTATTCAGTTAGAGCTTTAGAGTTGGAGAGAGAAAAAGATGTCTCTTGGTCGCTAGCGCTCCAGTCAACTCCAGAGAGAGAGGGAGTGGGAAAAAGTTGTCGCTTCTGTGCTAAAGAGAGATAAATTTGTCTCTGGTATGAATTGCTTTAGTCATAGCTCCAGAGAGAGGGAGAGAGAGAACGTTCTCTTTTGCGCTAGAGAGAGAGAGAGAGATAAATTTGTCTCTGGTACGAAACGCTTCAGTCAGAACTCCAGAGAGAGAGAGAGAGAGAGAGAGAAAGTTGCCTCTTCTACGCCAGCGCTTCAGTCAGAGTTCCAGAGAGAGAAAGTCGACAGAGAGTTTCATAGAGAAGCGCAAGCGAGAGAGAAGAAATAAAATGAGAGAGAGAAAGAACTTGAAGAGAGCGAGACAGAGAATGAACCTCCGCGCTTTTTCTGAATTGTTTGAAAGAACCAAAGACAAAAAGAAGCTTCCACCGCACCTTTTCTGAATTATTGTATCGCCATATCATGACGAGACATTCCATTTTGGGGGTCTTGACGAGACATTCCATCTTGAGAGGCTAGCTCTGGGTACTAGCTGCCCCTACCTACTTTACCTACCACTGTCAGTAGGAAAACCCTTCTAAAGCTAACCATGGTAAGTGCAAAAGCACTTTTCACGTGTCCACTCCCCATTGGGGGAGCGTAGAGAAATCTCTATCCTCGATGGCATTTTTCCCTTTGCCATATATACTCCCCCCCCCCCCCCCCGCCCTCGAAAAAGTAGTCAAAATCACACTTGTCATCTCTCAATCGGGTATCAATATCAAGTCCCTCTAAGTACCAGGAAATTGATTAGGTCCAACTGGTTGAACCTGATTTCGTGTTCAACCAAATTTGCAGCCATTGGATAGGCAAGAATCTCCACTTCCACAATTTTTGCTTTTATAGGATGACTTGTTATCAAAATTCTCTCGGATCTAATGGCTGCAAATTTGATTGAACAAGTGATCTACTTCAACAAGTTGGACCTGATCATTGCCCCTAAATACCATGATACCTAAATCTAATAAGTGTACCAATATTTAAAATCGTTGACTGCTTTGAATTTAACATTCGCAAACACCGGTTGATCCATTTGAAACAATTGGCTGCTTTGAATCAAAGGATGGATATCATTTTTTGTCTCAATCTTCTAGACAATAGATCTTAAGGTTATGGTATACCCCTCGAATAGTCAAATGTTAATCTTATGTAGTACACTTCCCTAAACTAAATTGTGATAGTAGGCATATCATGAGAAGGGTATTAAGGCACTTTTGGGATGTGGTCCAAGTGGAGTCAACAATTGACCATTTGATAGATGAACCATGATCTCAAGATCTAAGATCTATTGCGTGGAAGATTGAGTCTAAAAGTAATCGCCATCATCTAAGGGCTTGTTTGGTAACGAGGAAATTAAAATGACTTATTTGTTCTGGAAGTGAGCTGAAAATTCATTTTCCACCTTGTTGTAGAGTTCATACAAAAAGTACAATTTTCCCAATTTGCGTAAAATAAGCTTTTAGTGAAATTTTTTCCAAACATCTGGAGATTTTTTTAAGTCCAAAAAATATGGTTTCCCCTAAATAGAAGTATGTATTAACTCTGACCAAGGTAGCAATTTTAGCAACGAAAGATTCTTGCGGCACAACTAATGGTTTCACCATCCACACTGTTGAGTATCTTATATCAAGTGATAGAGGTCGCTTTTGGTCCCAATCTTTTGACATTAAAACTTGATATCATGACCCACATATCAAATAGTCAGATGTTGATTTCACGATCCACACATCCTAAAGTGACTATGATCATAGTGTACCTTGGTACATGTGCGAGCCTAGGATGGTGTGTCACATGTAATCAACATCTGACCGTATGATATATGAACCAAGATCTCAAGATCTAACGTTTAAAAGATTGGGATGAAAAATAACCTCTATTATCAGATTCAAGTCAGTCAATGGTAGAACCATTAATTGGGCCACAAGCATCTTCGATTGCAAAACTGGTTACTTTTATGAAAATTGTATTTCGGATACCTGTATTAGCGCCCGCACATTCTCTGAACGCTCACGTTGGAAACCCATTGAAAGCCATTGATTGTTTAGGATAAGATGATTGAGATCTTTTTTCACTCTGATCTTCCACACAATCGATCTTGAGATCTTTTCTCACTTATCAAACGGTTGATTTTTTATTTCACATGTCGTCATTCCTCATAAAATTCCCCTTCAATTTTATGACATACATAATACTCAAATTTGATTTTAGGGGCTTTTTTTTTAGGGTGCAAGACATATGAAATAAAAAATTTATTATATGATAAGGGATGCATGATTTTAAGATCCATCAAGTGGAAGATAGGGGTGAAAAGCGATCTCCATCATCTTATCCAAACCAATCCTTGGTTTAGAAGGGGATGCTCGCGAGGGCGCTTTCAGATATTGCGTTGGCGTTAAGAGAGGTATTCCTGCAAATTTTTTTCATATAAATTCCGAAACAAGGCCCTGGCTCCGAAACGACGCCCAAAGCTTCAACCCACCCTCCTCCCTTAAACCCTTCTAAAACCCTAGCGACATCAAAGCTTCAACTCCCCCTCCTCCCCCTCTCTTAACACTTCTAAAATCCTAACCACATCCGCAATGAGACCTCTTGACGAAGCCGAAACCACGGCAGTCTTCGAAAAGCTCTTCAAATTCACGGGCGCAAACCTTAAGCACCTGGTGGACCGACCAGCACACGAAGGTCCCGAAGACAAGCCGGGCCGCTACTGCTTCCGCCTCCAGAAGAACAAAGTCTACTACGTGAGCGACTCCCTGGTGAAGCGGGCTACCAATATCGGCCGCGACAAGCTCATCTCCCTCGGCACGTGTATCGGCAAGTTCACCAAAGGCGGCAGCTTCCATCTCACCATCCAGTGTCTTGACCTCTTGGCCGCACATGCCAAACACAAGATCTGGCTCAAACCCACCTCCGAGATGTCCTTTTTGTACGGCAACCACGTGTTGAAGAGCGGACTGGGCCGGATTACGGAGAACACGGCGACCGGTGATGGGGTCGTCATTTTCTCGATGGCTGATGTGCCGTTAGGGTTTGGGATTGCGGCGAAGTCGACGCAAGATTGTCGGAAGCTCGATCCGAATGGGATCGTTGCATTGCACCAGGCAGATATTGGGGAGTATTTGAGGACCGAGGATGATCTTTGATGGGTAATTTTGTTTGTTTTTGTTTTCTTTTCGATGTTTCTGTTGGTTTTTTTGAGTGGATGGAGTTTCGTAGTTTCGAATTATGGGGTTTGTAGCCTGAATTGTTGTTTTGAGATTTTAGTGGTTAATTTTGAGGATAATTGCTGAATTTGCATCAACCACCATTAATTACCAATTTTTAATGGAAAATGATGAGTATTATTAAAAAAAATTGGAAGATTTATCAGCTGAATTATCATTGAGGTCTTATTGGAGCCTATTTCTGTTAACCATGAATTATGTAAGCAAACTGATGAGTGTTTTTTATTTATGCAAATTATGGATTATTACTTTTGATTTCATTTGATGAGTAGTGAAGTGAATTGTTGAATAGTTTCTTCTGACTTCAGTTGTATTCTACATTTTAAGTGATTTACTGAAATCCCAACCAATTAGAAATCTTCTTTCTCAGTTACCAAAACAAGGAAGAAATCACCTCTGTCCTATGGTACTGATCCTCAAAAAGAACATAGGGATCTCTTGTGAGAAGACGCCATAACTTATGCAGAATCAGATTCAATTCGTTTACCTCCTAGAGTTAAGTTCAAACTTATAAAATTGCTCTCTGGTTCTATAAATTTTCATTATGATTGTGAATGGTAATTGGGACACATTCTAGAGGGTGACGATGGGGATGATCATATCCTATATGAGCCAGAGATGCCGATGATTATTAAAAAAATTATTTGTAGAATATCTAAGTATCTAACTCGACTAGAATTTTTTGGATCAAATAGATTCAGTGACATCATTTAAATAGTTTATAATGAAAGCCTTACAAAATAAATAAAATTCAATAAAAATCTCATTTAAATCTACATTCGGGGTGCATTTCATGGTCAATCTTGTGCACAAACCAAATCCTCATTAGTCTTGGAAAATAAATAACGATATCTATAAAATAATTTGTCTTATGCTAAACATATAATTAAAAGCAATGATTGAAATTGGGAACGCAATGGTGCAACTATATGAGGCATTATGGAGTGTATTGGAGAACCTCAATGAAGATGACTTTGTGGAATATATGGCCCTCTTATTGAGACGACCTCAAATAGATGAGACAAGGCAATGATTATGTGGATCGCTTTAGGACTCTTGAAAGCAGTGATTCCTAGGGAGGTCTAAGGATCACAAAATTTTGACCTTTAATCCTTTTAGCAATTTTTCAGTAAAAATGATATAAAATCAAGTGTTCTATGCCTATTTTCAAAGAGGGGGTGATTCTTGTGGCAGTTGTGTTCTATGGAGGTCATTTGGATTGCTTGGAAGAAACAAATTAATAGGTTTTTCACAAGGTGTATCCAGTTTTTAGATGAGGACAAACATTTTGATACATATATAAATAAATTCATTAAATTAAAATTATTTCTTTGGACCAATTATCAATTAGAAGGTTTAGCTTGTATGAATCACAATTGGTTTGATACCAATAGCGAAAGTTCCCAGTATGTTAAGGATACATATGTATCTATGATTCATAATTAGTTGATGGCATATTTAATATATATATCAGAACTCTCACCAACTTCCACCTATTCTGGTGTGGAGCCTTTTCTATTCCAGTGTCGGTCACTAAGAGTCCGACCGCATCCTTAGGCATCCTCTGGGGGTGTACTTACACTTGCAACAAAATTATTACTATTCGTTGGAAAAGTATATGCAGTCGTGTGGAAGGTGGACTTAAAAATCATACTACTAGAGATAGGAACCAATGCTACCTTATAAAGATTTGTTGGAAGCTCCGTAATATCAATGGCAACTCTCTGTAGACCAACTGGATTAGGCGCCACTAGTTCTGCAAGGCACCTTTCTGGGATGCTCAAATTTTGGCCAGTTCTTCTTGGGCAATGCGAGCGATTCTCAAGTCTCGATCTCTTTGTGCTACCTATTTCCGATTTGAAATTGGGAGGGGAAATGCCATAAACTTTTGGCTCGTTCCGTAGATGTCGGAGGGCAGACCTATTGATATCTATGAAGAGAGAGCAGCCTACGACTTAGGGATGGGCACTGCATTCGCCATCTCTGCCTTCTTAAACAATGGAATCTAGAACTTTCCGTAACCATCTTCCCACTTGCTTATTGAAGCTTGGAACTATTCAATCTTCGGCTCTTTTGTATCCTTGCCTAGTGGATAAGCTCACTTGGAGCCCTTCCCCTAACAAAAATTTCTCCATCCCCTCAGCTTGGGACACAAAATCCACTACATTGGAGATGAGAAAAGCTGGCTGGTATCATTTGGTTCAAAAAGCTTATTCCAAGCAAGCTTGCACGACTTGGAAAACTGCTCAAGAAACTTCTAATCCATGAAATCGCATGGCTAGAAGTATTATAATGACTACTAGATGCCCTCTCTGCACGGTTGACATAGAAGATCACACCCACCTATCCTTCCAGTGCTCCTACTCCATTTGAATATGGAGATCAATTCCTAGCAGACCCAAGATTAATAGGAGATCTTTGGCCTCTCTCAAAGAGGAACTTGCTGAATTCACTGAGCATTTTCATGGTCCCGATCGGCGTATGGCAGCAAGATACATAGCGACAACAATATTCCACATATGTTCCGAAAGGAATCATCCGATCTTTGATGACCTCCAAGCACACAAGAGAGCTCTTGTCCGCCGCTTCACCAATGACATGGTTTCCATCTTTAGCCATACATGATTTCTTAGTCTAGTTTGTGTTAATTATTTTTGTAGGCCCTTGCCCTTTGATCTATACATTAAGAGTTCTACCTCTTAGAGGATTTGTAAAGCTTTTTGCTAAGTATTGCAAGGGTGGGGCCCCACTGCTTTCTGAGAAAAAAAAAGTTACTATAGATCATGTGGCTCCATTGTATGAAGGCATATTAGATATATACACCCGCTGTTTTATATTACATTCTGATACATGATATTGATTCAATGACGTATTTGGATCTAGGAATAAATAGGTGAAATTTCCTTAGTTCCTAATCGTTCTCTACATATGAGCAGCATCTATAGTTGTGGACAGTCAAAAAAGTTAGTATCATCCCTTATTGTAAAGTCCCACATCGTGTAGGAAGTTGTCCTGGCCTTGGGACATAAGTAAGGTCTCCCCCCTCACATGTAAGATGCGTCTTGGGTTAGTACGGTGTCCCATGTGACGATCAGCCCATTCCAAAAATAAAAACTTGAAGGGAAAAGGTTACTGGTGGGACCAAGTAGAGCCCCCTAAAGAGGATAATATCTTGACATGTGGCATCGGGGCGTTACAGAATGGTATCAGAGCCGAGGACGGCTTTCTTACAAGATGGGGTGATTGTAAAGTCCCACATTGTGTAGGAAGCTGTCATGACCTTGGGACTTAAGTAAAGCCTCCCCCCCTCATATGTAAGATGCGTTACGGAGGCCCATGTGACGGGTTGGCCCATACCAAAAACAAAACCTTGAATGGAAATGACTACTGGTGGGACCAGGGAAGGCTGGTGGGACCAAGTGGAGCTACCCAAAGAGGACAATATCTTGATATGTGGCGTCGAGGCGTTACAGAATGGTATCAGAGCCGAGGACGGCTCTCTTACAAGATGGGGTGATTGTAAAGTGCCACATTGTGCAGGAAGCTGTCTTGATCTTGGGACGTAAGTAAGGTCTCCCCCCTCACATGTAAGACGCGTTCTGGGTGGGTTCGACGACCTATGTGAAGGATTGGCCCATACCAAAAACAAAACCTTGACCGGAAAGGCTACTGGTGGACCAGGGAAGGCTGGTGGGACCAACTAGAGTCACCCAAAGAGGACAATATCTTGACATGTGGTGTTGGGCGTTACAGAAAGGGCTATTGGTGGGACTAGGGAAGGCTGGTGGGACCAAGTGGAGCCACCCAAAGAGGACAATATCTTGATATGTGGCGTTACAGTTGTATCCAAATCCAATAAAAAAATGAAATTTTGTAATTTGAATAAATCCAGATTCCTGTGTGTGCCAGATCGTAATGTAGGATTATATTAGGTGATGTCGGTTAGAGGTGGTAAACAATGGGGTGGACAAGGCTAAAATCATTAATTGTTGGTGTTATCCATCTGCTGGCCTTATCAAACTGAACTTTGATGGGTGTTCTTTGGGGAACCTTGGCTTGGGTGCAGAGGAGGAGTTCCTGGGGATGCTAATGGAGTCCCTTTATACTTGGGGACTTTTAGGTACTGTGTTGACAGGGAAGCTGAGCTTAGATCCACTTTGGTGGGCTTCATATACCTTACAACTTGAATTTGAGACCATCATCAGTTGAAGGTAATTCTATGTATGTCATTTCTTGGTTTTTGAAAAGGTTAGAAACTCACTTGAGACATAAATGGGATTGATGAGGGGATAGGTACTCTGTGCAATGGTATCTGGGCCTTTTATCTGATTTCTCTCAGTTCTCAAGAGGTGAATTGGCTGAAGGCCAAAGCCTACTTGCTCTCGAAAGTTAGGATATTATTATTGTTATTATTTTTCCAATGTCTTTAGTTTGAGCTCATCATTGTCTTGTGGGCTGTGTACGTCACCTAGCCAACTGTTTTTTTCCTATCAATTTCTGTGTTTTCCTCTTCTTTCTTAGTACCAATTTTCACTGTTAAAAAAAGAAAAAAACACGTGCACTGACTTTCCGTCAAATAAAAAATTTCGGATTGTGTTTATTTTATAACAAGGGAAGATCTAAAAAGGGAGGTTCTTATAAGTAGTTATCCAATTGTGATTTACATTACTTACTGGTAGTATTATGTAAAAAAGTGATCATATTCATGTAAGGCTATCATGGACGTCACCATGAAATGAACCATCTTTGCATTCATCATTGGAAAGTTCAATTTCATGGAAGATAATAAGTTGATCACATCATTGCATTGAAGAATGATGGCATGGGAATTGCCAATGTTCATAAAGAATTCATCTATGTTTACGAGAGAAGCTTGATACTTAATCAAATGCTACATAATTGTTGTTATTGCTAACACTAACCAATATACGATCGATTATTCATTAAATCACTTGTTCATATAGAACTGATAGTTAATGTATCCTCATGTCAGTTAATCAATTTTGTTCAAACTCTAAACACCAGATTATGGATGTGTAGATTAGCAACTGGGTTTTTGGTTTTCTAGAAGACATTTTTTTATTTATTGATAATGTCATTTTGTTAATCTAAAAAATAGTTTAACCTACAAAGATGGCTGAGCGAGATGCTCTTTAATCTAGAGAAAGATTACCTAAAAAAAGGAAAGGAAGTTCTGATCTTTATTGTTGGTCTGTTCTTTAGTCAAATGTTAGGCATGGTATTACTTTGAAGATTGAACCATAACTATCATAAATGATCTTTAAAAGCTTGCAAATACTTTCACCATGGCTTTCAGATCAATCCGGATGATTAATATAATGGTCAAAATCTTGGAAATCCGATAAGTATCGTCCAGGGCCTGGGACGATACGTACCATTTGTACCTGCCGATACAGTGAATGCATCGTCAATACATTGATCAATGTATTGCTAGTACAATTTTGTTATTTTTGAATGTATTGGCGATACATTGAATGTATCACCGATACTAAAGTGATCCTTTTTAAGAAAAAATTTAAAGACCGAACGATACATTGAATGTATCGTCCGATACATTGAAAAAACCAATGTATCGTCCGATACAAACGGTACATTGGACGATACAAGCGATACATACAGCGGGCGATACCGGTACTGCTGCCGTCCGATACCAGTATGTATTTTGCGATATGTACCGGCATCGTCCAAAATTTTGACCCATAATTAAGATAACATCATTTAGAATCGGGGAGCTCATGTTGGGGCAGAACCAGACAATATCATACCGGGGTCAGGTATGGCTCGTTACAAGCTCCATCGCCACTTCTTTTCTCAAGATCTATTAGATCTGGATCAGGAGGATTGCTCTCTAATTCTTTCCTCAGCTTTCTTTCTTCTTTCACCGAAGGGTGTGACATTCCACCACTTGCATTCTCCTTTTATCCTCTCTTCAATTTCTGATGTAGTTTGAAGGATAATTTCTCACTACATTCTTCATTCGAGGATTTGCTAATCGTTTTTTGGAAATTTAGGTCAGCTTCCCACATCGGAAAATATTTAAAGGTTTTATGATTCTTAGGGGCATCAACAATCTTCATCACCATAGGTGATCGGTGAATGATCTGACAACATAGGCGGAATATATTTTGCAAATGAGTTCAGCGCAGCATTGATCCAATCTTAGTTCACTAAAACTCGATCCAGCCTACAAGTAATTATTTTATTACCGTCAGATTTGTTGTTCCAAGATAGGGTATGCCCTGTAAGTTTACATGTGTTTATCATGGAATTAAACTCATCCATATATCTCCTATGAACAGCCTCCCCTCCCTTCTTTTCATTGTGAAACCTTATTTGGTTAAAATCTCCACAACATGACCAAGTTCCACTAATGGGAGAATGAATAGCACAAAGAACCTTCCATAATTCAACTCTATCTTTGCTCAAGTTGGCTCCATAGATAGCTTACAGGTTCCTTCAAAACCCCATTGCAAATTCTAGTTGTAAGTTCCATGAATCGATTGAGAAGATTCAAGAGATTTTGGATTTAAAACTGCTCCCTTAACTTCTTACCTTGGAAGCTTCATAATTTGATCGACGAGATCGTGCTTCTTATTGATTGGTTTGGAGGCCTTCTTTGTAGGGGCAATTTTGCTGATACATGTGCCGAGGGAGATGAGCTTGTCACGGCCGATATTGGTAGCCGCTTCACCCGAGAGTCGCTCACGTAGTAGGGTTTGTTCTTCTGGAGGCGGAAGCAGTAGCGTCCTGGCTTGTCTTTGGGGCCTTCATGTGCGGGTCGGTCCACCAGGTGCTTGAGGTTTGCGCTCGTGAATTTGAAGAGCTATTCGAAGACTGCGGTGGTTTTGGCTTCGTCAAGAGGTCTCATTGCGGATGTGGCTATGGTTTAGAAAGGTTTAAAGGTGGAGGCGTTAGTTACAGAGAGTGGGTTCAGGTTTCGAGCGACCGTAGTACTTAATAGGTATTTAGATGGGTGTTTTAGAAAGGGTTAATTGCACTGCAGTTCCCATGTTTCTCTGATATTATATGCAGGTCCTTGCTCTTTTTATTATTTGAAATTCATCCAAACATTTGGATGTTATGCGTAGGAGTTCCTACAGTAACCTGACGTAAGGTATGTTTATTTAATTAAAATATCAGATTTGCCCTTCCTTTGTAGTAGCACATTCACATAGGGTTTTAATACCCAAGTTCCAACTACTCTACGGCAAAGTAAATGTGAACTTTGCCTCCTTCAAGTTTTTACCCAGCTTTCTCCTCCATTGATTTGAGTTTTCACTAACTGGAGCCACTGTCGCACAACATGGACTCTTAGACCGATGCATAACTTTGATGCTCTTAAAGCCTGCCCAAATCTCTAGGCTTGAACGAGCTTTTTCATTCTTGTACATAAACGAGCACTTTGTACATCCCCCGAGCGCTTTGTACATGCAAGACCATCAAATTGGTGACAGTTAAAAGTGTACAGTCATTGATTTGCACGCGCATAAATATCTGTGCACTTCCCACGGCTTGACAATTTGGGAAGAAGGCGAGATAGCTAATACCAATTCTTATTTGAATGGATTGCATGCATTGAGAGGGTTTGTAAAGTCATTAGAAACCATTCACCCTGTTGTGCTCAGATGGGATTCATCACAAAATCAGACCTCTGCATGATTTCTATCATTTGATCAGGAATCTCAGCAAGTGAACAATTTATGTTGATGTTGTGGATGCCAATTTAGATGGGAAGGGAACTTCAAATTATTGCATGGAATTGTACATAGAAAATTTATTAAAACAATTCACAGATTTAAGCTTCTTGTGTCATCCATAGAAACTAGACAACTGTTTTAATTATCCCAAAACAAAACAAAACAAAAAAAAAGGAAAGAAAAGAGAAGAAACTGGACAATTGTTTCAAAAAACAACCTTTAAACGCTTTTGCTAAATTTCTACATTTGATCACTAGTTAATAATACTTATGGTAAAGGCCTCCCTTCTAGAGGAACACTTGAAGAACAATGAAATGGTGTGTAGGAATGGTTTGTGTCTCTTAGCCAAACCCTATTTTATAGATGAACCAATTCCGAATCTTTATTAGTTTCCTACCTAATTTCTTCAATGATCTGTCTTTCAGAGGATTTTGATGATTTCCGAGGTCGCTTGTAAATTCACTTTGTCTGTGACACGATATGGCAACTTCAATTTTGATGGCTTCCGTTACTTGCAAATAGAAATCCCCAATTAATATTTGCATGATTTGCACCTGCATATACTACTAAATTCGTTGAATGTCGATGGTTTTCGAGGTTGGTTGTGAATCATCTTGGTTTGAAATGAATTCTAGAGTAGCTGGATCAAATCTTCATCTATCTTTTATTAATTAGGGATTAATGAAAGAAACATACCGGTTGGTGAAAACTGATCAAGGCAGTGATCAATGGAGGAGATGAAAGGTGGGTTAAAACTTGAAGGAGACAAAGTTCACATTTACTTTGCCGTAGAGTAGTTGGAACTTGGGTATTAAAACCCTATGTGAATGTGTTTCTATAAAGGAAAGGCAAATATGATATTTTCATTAAATAAACCATACCTAGTTAAGTGGATAGAGTAGTGGGGTTACGTCAGGTTACTGTAGGGATTCCTATGCATAAGACATCCAAATGTTTGGATGAATTTCAAATAATGAAAAGTGCAGGGACCTGCATATAATATCAGAGAAACATAGGGACTACATTGCAATTTCACCTCCCTCGGCATATGTATCGGCAAGTTCACCAAAGGCGGCAGCTTCCATCTCACCATCCAGTGCCTTGACCTCTTGGCCGCACATGCCAAGCACAAAACCCACCTCCGAGATGTCCTTTTTGTACAACAACCACGTGTTGAAGAGCGGGCTAGGCCGGATTACTGAGAACACGGCGATCGGTGACGGGGTCGTCATTTTCTCGATGGCTGATGTGCTGTTAGGGTTTGGGATTGCAGTGAAGTCGATGCAGGATTGCAGGAAGCTTGATCCGAATGGGATTGTTGCATTGCACCAGGTGGATATTAGGGAGTATTTGAGGGTCGAGGATGATCTTTGATGGGTAATTTTGGTTGTTTTTGTTTTCTTTTCTATGTTTCTGTTGGTTTTTTTGAGTGGATGGAGTTTCGTAGTTTCGAATTATGAGGTTTGTAGCCTGAATTGTTGTTCTATTAAGATTTAAGTGGTTAATTTTGAGGATAATTGCTGAATTTGCATCAACCACCATCAACTACCATTAATTAAGAATTGTTAATGGAAACTGATGAGTATTATAAAAAAAATTGGAAGAATTATCAGCTGAATTATTGCTGTATTGAGGTCTTATTGGAGCCTATTTCTATTAATCATGAATTATGTGAGCAAACTGATGAGTATTTTTTATTTATGCAAATTATGGATTATTTCCTTTTGATTTCATTTGATGAGTAGTGAAGTGAATTGTTGAATAGTTTCTTCCGACTTCAGTTGTATCCTACATTTTAAGTGATTTACTGAAATCCCAACCAATTAGAAATCATCTTTCTCAGTTACCAAAAAAAAGGATGAATTCACCTGTCCTGTGGTACTGATCCTCAAAAAGAACATAGGGATCTCTTGTGAAAAGACGCCGTGACTTACGCAGAATCAGATTCAATTCGTTTACCTTCTAGAGTTAAGTTCAAACTTATAAAATTGCTCTCTGGTTTTATTAATTTTCATGATGATTGTGAATGGTAATTGGGACACATTCTGGAGGGTGACAATGGGGATGATCATATCCTATATGAGCCAGCGATGCCGATGAATTATTAAAAAAATTATTTGTAGAATATCTAAGTATCTAACTCGACTAGAATTTCTTGGAACAAATAGATTCAGTCACAGCATTTAAATATTTTATAATGAAAGCCTTACAAAATAAATAAAATTCAATAAAAATTTCATTTAAATCTACATTCGGGCTGCATTTCATGGTCAATCTTGTGCATAAACCAAAGCCTCATCAGTCTTGGAAAATAAATAACGATATCTATAAAATAATTTGTCTTATGCTAAACATATAATTAAAAGCAATGATTGAAATTGGGAACTCAATGGTGCAACTGTATGAGGCATTATGGAGTGTATTGGAGAACCTCAATGAAGATGAATTTGTGGAATATATGGCCCTCTTATTGAGACAACTTCAAATAGATGAGACAAGGCAATGATTATGTGGACCGCTTTAGGACTCTTGAAAGCAGTGATTCCTAGGGAGGTCTAAGGATCACAAAATTTTAACCTTTAATCCTTTTGCAACTTTTCAGTAAAAATTATTTAAATTCAGGTGTTGTATACTTTCAAAGAGGGGGTGATTCTTGTGCAGTTGTGTTCTATGGAGGTCATTTGGACTGTTTGGAAGAAACAAATTAATAGGTTTTTCACAAGGAGGTGTATCCAGTTTTCAGATGAGGACAAACATTTTGATACAGATATAAATAAATTCATGAAATTCAAATTATTTCTTTGGCCCAATTATCGATTAGAAGATTTAGCTTGTATGAATCGCTATTGGTTTGATACCAATAATGGAAGTCGTTTCAGTATGTTAAGGATACATATGTATCCACGATTCATAAATTAGTTGATGGCATATTATATATATATATATATATATATATATATATATATATATATATATATATATATATATATATATATATATATATCAGATTAACTCTCACCAACTTCCACCTATTCAGGTGTGGAGCCTTTTCTATTCCAGTGTCGGTCACTAAGAGTTCGACCGCATCCTTAGGCAACCTCTGGGGGCGTACTTACTCTTGCAACAAAATTATTACTATTCGTTGGAAAAGTATATGCAGTCGTGTGGAAGGTGGACTTAAAAATCATACTACTAAAGATAGGAACCAATGCTACCTTATAAAGCTTTGTTGGAAGCTCTGTAATATCAATGGCAACTCTCTGTGGACCAACTGGATTAGGCGCCACTAGTTCCTCAAGGCAACTTTCTGGGGTGCTCAAATTTTGGCCAGTTCTTCTTGGGCAATGCGAGCGATTCTCAAGTTTCGATCTCTTTGTGCCCCCTATTTCCAATTTCAAATTGGGAGGGGAAATGCCATAAACTTTTGGCTCGTTCCGTAGATGTTGGAGGGCAATGACCTAAGGAATTAACACTAAAAATAAGATTACTAGAATCAGGAAGAATAGAAGAATGAGAAGATAACTCTGCAGGTCTATTCATACCAAAGTAGTAGACTCTCTCACGCTCATGCCCTATACCAAAATTCTACCGCATAGCGGTCCTGTCAAATACAATGAGAAGGAAAGAAGGTTACTGAGCAGTTTAATGATTTGCTAATGCAACTGATGAATAACAAAGTAGTGTCTAAGTGAAGATCAAGTAAAACATTAGAAAGAGAAAGGTTGGCTGATAGAGGAACACTCCCCTATGAGCCATTAGCCAAAAATACCTTCCAGATGGAGAATGTGGAGCAACAAAAGAGAATAAATGAGATTCACCAGTCATATGTTATGGGGAGCCTGAGTCAATAACCCAAGCAGGGGGAGAAGCAGACGATATGGCTGCATAGTATGCCGATGAAGTGCTTGGCGGATAGGAGAAGTCGAGTAGGTCTCCTGTAGGCGCTACCTAAGATCAGCAACCTCAGCACGTAAGGCAGTAAAATAATATGCAGTATCAATAGGTGCATTGGAAGTAGTTGCGACAAAAGAGGAAATAACATCTGATAGAGCAGCATCAGCACTCGCAGCAACGTGAGCAGGAGGAGTCCCAGACCGAGGAGGATAAGCATGACGTTTGGAAGCATTTTGGATAAGCATGGAATGACCTATGATAAAAAGATAAAAAACAAACAGTAGGATCTCCACGACCACCTCCACTTCCACAGCCACGACCACTCCTACCATGAGAATCAGAGACTAAAGCAGTGTGCTCAATAGAAGTAGAGAAAGGAAGAGCTACGATGGCACAAGATGTTCATTACTATCAATCGTAGAAAGTCCTTTATGGGGGTGAAGGATCAGTCGCATGAATCTGTGCTCTCATTTGCTCAAACGCAGGTCTAAGAACATCAAAAAGAGTACATCTGTTGGCGCTCGAAACGACGTGCAACAATCTTCGGGCCTTCTCCCGGATAACCATCCCAACGTGTCTGAAGATAGCCCAAACATTTGGAAACAGAGTCATCTCCCGGTTCAGCACGAGAGACCTCTCGAAATAACTGATAAATTCCGGTATCACTATTTGCATGGTAATACATTTGAGTCAATGCATCTCATAAGTACATTGGCGTCTCATGGTACATAAACAAGTTGTAGATGAGTTCCTCCATTGAATTAAAAATCCATTCCCACATTGTGTAACTGTCAATCTTCCATTGTGCATAAGAGGAATCCAAAGGTGAAGGTATAGGAACAGATCAAATTAAATGATCGAGCTTCCCACGGTTGCCCAAATACAATTTACAGGTCGAGCCCTCAGTAGAAAGTTAATACCATTCAACTTCACACTAGTAATATGATGAGAAGCCATTGGATCTGAAGATCCACTCACCACAGGAGTTTTAGGTTCCACCAAGGAAAATTAATAGTGGAAAAAGCGCCCACTATGTGCCCAACGATGAAGAAAGAGAGTAGGAAAATCCCCTACTCAAGCCTTAAAAAGAGTAACCAGGTGGCACTCCAAGTTCCAAAAGAAATAGCAAAAATACTCATATCTAACAAATTAATCATGGCATCACTACAGGTGATGCTCAAATCTTGGCATAAAAAACATCATAGCTTCATCAATATAAGTCGGATTGCAGCAAATCAAAACTGGAATAATCAGAACAGAAAAACAAGGTGGCCGGTACCAATTAATCACCAGATACTGACCTGAATAGATGGCACGATCAGACTAGAAAAGAAATGGCATGAAACAGGTGAAATATGAAAAATCAGCAGTATTGCATGCATGATTGAATCTTCAAATCACCATTAGGGGATCACTGGGGATGCAAAATCGATCCAAAAGCACCAAATCTCCCATGGTTTCTGAGCCCACGAAAAGCTTGATGCTTTTGACCGTATATACGTGAAGTTATCAAATATCTATAAAACCCTCACTACATTGTGAAAGAGAGCTCAAACACCTTCGATCTCTATATAAAAATTGTCTCCAAACTAACTCCGATCCAAATGATATAAAAAATCTTTTGCATTTGAGGTCAACCGGTTGACCTTGCTGATGGTATTGACATGCTGACGTCGGCATGGCATCAAGTTGACGACAGCATGGCGTCATGCTTACGTCAACAGAGAAAGGGTGACATCAGCAATAGGAGTTGATGGCTCTGATAGACTGATACCAACTTGACTTCTTGAGTGAGAGTTAAGGTTTGGTTGTTATAGTTAGGATTAGTTTGGAAGGGGAGGGAGGGATAGAGAGAGAGAGAGAGAAACATGCCCTAGTTAGGGTTTGGGTCCCTCCTTTTATATCAATACTCAGTGAAGGAAGTACTGTACAATATATGTATCAATACATACACCCAGTGTATATATAGATGCATATACACGCGCACACACACACACACACACCCATACTAATAGATGCCATTCTCCTTAGTCCTTAGCTCCTCAGCTGAAATCATCTTTGAAACAATTGAATCAGATGTTATGATTAGCCTCAACAAAGCTTGCTAAATGCGTAAAGAGAAGAAAGTAATCTACCAATAGGCACTGAGCTTGGGCCTGCAGCACAATGAAAAATTGACAATATTGCAACCTCAAGGTCACAGGTTCAAGCCCAGCTTATTAAAAAAAAATAAAAAAGCTACCAAAAGACACCATTTTAATCTTTGCCCTGATTTTTATACAAACAGAAAAATAATAAACCCCAAAAAGATAATAATGAAAAAACAGGTGAAGACAAATGCCACAATCCCAATTGTACATAGATTCAAAGAAGTACATTATGGTGCATGAAAATATGTAACAACAAAATAGCATGCCCATCCATAAAGAAAAATACCTCGAGATTTAAGGGAGGGGAAGATAACCAAGAAAGCTCCTCCACTTGATTTAAGTTCACATTACGAGGTAAGAACATGACGATATTAGGTGTTATTTTTTGAGCAACTTGAGAAAGTGAGTACCTGCAACTAAACTGCAGTTAGTTTCTCTTCTGTAAGGAAGCATGATTAGTGAAGGCATTGATCAGAAAATGATTACACTACAGAATACTACGATCCATCACTTGCTAAACAACTTTAAAACTCATGGGAATCAGAAAGAGTAACACTCATCTAATACAAAGGTAACAGAAAGTCAATAGTAATCATGTCAAGATAAAAGCCTCTGGCTTTTTATTGTCGAGATAAAAGAAAATCAGTAACAATTTAGTTCATAGTAGATGTTAACATCTTGTCCTAAGAAATGGCTCAATTCATCAGTAGACACACTTCAAATTTGATACAATGAAATACTCATTAAAAAATCCACAGTCAACGCTAAGGAATAGATTCACATACGAACAGAATGAAGACATGAGGTCAACAGGAAGGTTGACAATATCGCTGCTTGTGAGGTGGTGTAGCTTAGAGGATTTCTCTCTGATTTGGGTGTTGCACTCATCACTGACATAACTATTCACTGATAACACATCAAAATTGTTAAGCACCCAAATTTTCATGGATAGATTTAAAAAATATAAAGACCAACTTCCATTTTATCGTGGAAAAAATATGTTATCTCATTACCCCATGTCTATTTAGAGCTTCAAGCTTTCAACTAGCTGACACTTTCTCAAAGCTATAACAAGAGCATGACATGACTTTGTAACAAGGAAAAAATATGAGGTGTTACTTGCATGGTTTGAAATCTATCCCGAGACGAGACATCTCATGTCTCGAGGCTCAGCGAGGCGAGATTTAATGGCGTTTTGACATAAGATGCAATATAGGAAATGCTCATTTTATATTTGAATTTATATAGGATGTTAGGCTAGTACACCATTGAAAGTGTACTAATCATTATCTTTGTACAAATGGCACAATTTTATCTTACCGTACCCTGCCTATGTGATGATCTTGTGAACAGCTATCATGAATGTCCAAATCTGTGCACCTCCAATATCCGCTATTATTCTTATTTTTTAACGGCTAACATTGAAGATCATTGATCGAACTGTATGCAATTGATTTATATGTGTGATTCTTTAACTAAGATATGTTTCAACCATGCACAGCCACGTCGACTGTTTAGATTGATTACAAATATTTGCCACGTGGCATAACAATGAAATATTCGTTAATGGTCTAAGATCAAACACCTAATTTAATGGTGTAAGATCATTAGGAGGGTCATTTTTCGCCAAGACGCGAGAGGTCTCTGTCTCGGGGCAGTCCGAGACAACTCGGAAATCCAAGATTTCAAACCATGGTTACCTGAATTCCTCATGTTTGTTCAAAGCTTTAAATTGCTGACAGTTTCCCGAAGCTACAATGAGAGCATGGTCTGATTTTCTAGTGAGCTATATGCAGGTGTTATCTCACTTCCTTATGTATCTTTAAAGCTTCATCAACATCTTCACCAAAGCTATGATGAGAGCATAACATGATTTTTCTAAAGGGCAAAATGATGCTTCTTGATCATCCACATTAGTTCGAGGAGTAATAAAACATAAAGCCTAATTTTAATTTGTTACGTTATTTCATATATTACATTGTTTAGTGTACATAAAATTATGTTGTAGTTTCCATTTTAAGTGAAGTATATACTTGTACGGCTCTTATATTATTTATTAACATATATTTTGTGAAAACTACAGGAAGGGAATCACGTTCTCATATTTTTCTCTATTCAAATGTTTCTATGGTTAGGGTTCCTTTAATAACTTCTACGGTTTCGTGTCCTAAAAATATATATACATCTTATTCTATTAGAGGGACCCTTCTAACATCATTCTAGCTGGGATTGACCTACCATCATGGTTTTTAAATATAGATAAAGTATTTAAGAAAAGAAGAGATGAGCCAATTCAAGCCAGTCGAAACTTGATCCTCTATTGGAGGGGCCAACAATTGTCACATCTTTCTAGAGGACTGACATACCATCGCGGTTCTAAAACTTGATCAAATATTGGAGGGGAAAAAAAGGAGTCAAGTCAAATCGGTCAAAACTTGAACCAAGTTTACCTTAAATGTCACACCCCTAGCCCCTAGCCTCGTACGTTGAGCGGCTCTCGCACTCGCGTGTCCCGATCCACGAGCCGGGTCGGCACGACACACCTCAGCTAATCGATATTTGAAGATCAGTCTCTTCTCTTAAGGCAGCAGAGAAAAATACGTAATGTATTTAATTAGACAGTATTTTTTATTTTGCTAAATTGCGAAAATTCTCATTATCGTTAACCCAAACCATTTTCCAAAAGCGATTATCCTTTCTTTAGGAACTGTTCGGGTTTAAATACGAAATCCTACTTATTGCATAATAATAAGTAGTTAAAAAAGTTACACTTTCATCAAAAGCCAAACTTTCAAAATCAAATATTTACAATAGGCCCAGTTATATGAAATAGAAGATGAAACAAAAATTGGTCCTAAACCAAACAACTATTCAAAAGAGAGATCCGGTGTAAAAAGGAACACGCGATCGGATCACGTGTGTGTGTGTGTGTGTGTGTGTGTTGGTAGCTCTATAAACAAAACGAGCTAAAAACCATCAGCCCAATAGAGGCTCCTGGATCTCTTCCCGGCCCACTCCTCTAGCTCTGGTTGGGTGGCTGTTGACCTGCCTATGGAATTTTTTGGTCATGAAAGGACCATAAGCCGTGAAGCTTAATGTCTCCGTTCAAGTTACAAATGCAAATTCTAGTAAGTTTTGCAGTTAAACCAATATTTCATTCTCTTAAATAAGTTTCATACAATCATTGATCAATAATTTTCTTCCCAAATTTGATTAAACAGAGAATCTATCATATTAAACAATATTGAGAACTACAGTTAATCATCAATTTAGTAATCTTAGAAGGAGAGTATCTTTATTTCATCGTACCTTTGATTAAGAGTAAATCATTCGAGAGTTTAGATAGTTAATTAGGTGTTTTCTAATATTACAATCAACAATAGTAATAATAATAAATCAACCAGTTAGGTTAAGTTATTTAATGATTTATTTAAGTATCTTTTATTTATTTCGATGCGATACTAGCACCAACCATGGTTTCAATATCAGTGACAATATCACTTGTCAATGTAGCGCAAACAAAGGCTGACACTCTTTGCCATTTAGTCAATCAAGACAAGGATCAATGACCCTGTGGGTCCAATGAGACTCAATCCTCAACTAACATTTCAAACTCTTCTGAATATGAGTTGCTCGTTGCAAGCCTGTTAGTAAGAACAGTGGTCAGCATTACGAGGTTACAGTATACATATCAATATCATCTTTTCACTTGTTTATTCGGTATTTGATAATTTGATTACTCATTCGATGTTCAATGTTTATTAAGATTGGTATTCAGTGTTTGATATTCCAATTCAATGTTCTGTAATTGATGACTCTATTTCCTTTTTCAATATCGTTTTACCGTAAATTATTTAATAGTCGCGTTTGATTTTTGTGTAGGTATTCTTTTGATTTTTTTCGTTCGCCAATCGTTTTTCAACGTGTAATTCTTAGTCAAAGATTCATACCAGGTGTAAATTTTAATGATTAACAATTGTTCAATAATGGTTCAATTCTGACATAGAAGATCACACCCACCTATCCTTCAAGTGCTCCTACTCCTTTTGAATCTAGAGATCAATTCTTAGCAGACCCAAGATTAATAGGAGACCTTTGGCCTCTCTCAAAGAGGAACTCGCTGAATACACTGATCATTTTCATGGTCTCAATTGGCGTATGGCAGCAAGATACATAGCGACAACAATTTTCCACATATGGTCCGAAAGGAATCATCCGATCTTTGATGACCTCCAAGCACTCAAGAGAGCTCTTGTCTGCCGTTTCACCAATGACATTGCTTACATCTTTAAGCATACATTATTTGTTAGTCTAGTCTGTGTTAATTATTTTTGTAGGCCCTTGCCCTTTGATCTATACATTAAAATTTCTATCTCTTAGAGGATTTGTAAAGCTTTTTGCTAAGTATTGTAAGGGTGAGGGACCCTCACAACCCGCTGCTTTCTGAGCAAAAAAAAAGTTACCATATATCTCGTGGCTCCATTGTATGAAGGCATATTAGATATATACACCCTTTGTTTTACATTACATTCTGAAACATGATATTGATTTAATGACGTATTTGGATCTAGGAAAAAATCGGTGAAATCTCCTTAGGTCCTAATCGTTCTCTGCATATGAGCAACATCTATAGTTGTGGACAATCAAAAGAATTAGTATCATCCCTTATTGTAAAGTCCCACATCGTGTAGGAAGTTGTCCTGGCCTTGGGACATAAAGTAAGGTCTCTCCCCCTCACATGTAAGACGCGATTTGGGTGGGTACGACGGCCCATGTGACGGGTCGGCATAAACGAAAAACAAAAACTTGAAGGGAAAGGGCTACTGGTGGGACCAGGGAAGGCTGGTGGGATTAAGTGGAGCCACCCAAAGAGGACAATATCTTGACATGTGGCGTCGGGGCGTTACAGAATGGTATCAGAGCCGATGATGTCTCTCTTACAAGATGGGGTGATTGTAAAGTCCCCCATTGTGTAGGAAGTTTTCTCGACCTTGGGACATAAGTAAGGTCTCCCCTCCTCACATGTAAGACACATTTTGGGTGGGTACAACAGCCCATGTGACGGCTCCACCCATATAAAAAACAAAACCTTGAATGGAAAGGCTACTGGTGGACCAGGGAAGGCTGGTGGGTCCAAGAAGAGCCACCCAAAGAGGACAATATCTTGACATGTGGCGTCGGGGCGTTACAGAAAGGGCTACTGGTGGGACCAGGAAAGGCTGGTGGGACCATGGATCAAAATATCGTCCGATACTGATATGTATCGGTTTTGGACTTGGACGATACGATAAATAGGCCTTTTCTCGGGCCCCTTAAAAAACAGTCAAATTATCGTTCAAATTATTGTTCGTTTCGTCCAATGTATCGTCTGATAATTTCAAATTATCGTTTTGTTTGTTTGTTTTTTTTTTTGTGGCAAAATACAGGAATGTATCGTCCGGAACCGATACGTATCGTCCGGTACGTATCGGTTTTGGGGCTGGACGATACGTATCAATTTTTTGACATTTTGATCCATGGGTGGGACTAAGTGGAGCCACCCAAAGAGGACAAAATCTTGACATATGGCATTAGGGCGTTACAGTTGTATCCAAATCCAATAAAAAAAAATGAAATTTCGTAATTTGAATATATCCAGATTCTTGTGTGCAAGATCGTAATGTAGGATTATATTAGGATATGTCGGTTATAGGTGGTAAACAATGGGGTGGACAAGGCTAAAATCATTAATTGTTGGTGTTATCCATCTGCTGGCCTTATCGAACTGAACTTTGATGGGTGCTCTTTGGGGAACCTTGGCTTGGGTGCCAAGGAGTTCCTTGGGATGCTAATGGAGTCCCTCTATACTTACTTGGTGACTTTTAGGTATTGTGTTGGCAGGGAAGCTGAGCTTAGATCCACTTTGGTGGGGCTTCATATGCCTTACAACTTGAATTTGATGCCATCATCAGTAGAATGTAATTCTATATATTTCATTTCTTGGTTTTCGAAAAGGTTAGAAACTCACTTGAGACATATATGGGATTGGTGAGGGGATAGGTACTCTGTGCAATGGTATCTGGACCTTTTCTCTGTTTTCTCTCAGTTCTCAGGAGGTGAATGGCTGAAGGCCAAGGCCTACTTGCTCTCGAAAGTTAGGATTTTATTATTATTTTTCCAATGTCTTTAGTTTGAGCTCATCATTGTCTTGTGGGCCGTGTACCTCACCTAGCCAACTGTTTTTTTCTTATCAATTTCTGTGTTTTCCTCTTCTTTCTTAATACCAGTTTCCGCTGTTAAAAAAAGAAAAAAACACGTGTACTGACTTTCCGTCAAATAAAAATTTTCGGATTGTGTTTATTTTATAACAAGGGAAGATCTAAAAAGGGTGGCTCTTAAAGTATTTATCCAATTGTGATTTACAGTACCCACTGGTAGTATTATATAAAAAATTGTTCATATTCATGTAAGGCTATCGTGGACGTCACCATGGAATGAAGCATCTTCGCATTCATCATTGAAAAGTTCAATTTTTGTGGAAGATAATAAGTTGATCACATTGTTGCATTGAAGAATGATGGCATGGGAATTGCCAATGTTCATAAAGAATTCATCTATGTTGACAAGAGAAGCTTGATACTAAGTCAAATGCTACATAATTGTTATTATTGCTAACACTAACCAATATACGATCGATTATTCATTAAATTACTTATTCATATAAAACTGATAGTTAATGTATCCTCATGTCAGTTAATCAATTTTGTTCAAACTCTAAACACCAGATTATGAATGTGTATATTAGCAACTGGATTTTTGGTTTTCTAGAAGACATTTTTTTATTTATTGATACCGTCATTCTGTTAATCTAAAAAATAATTTAACCTACAAAGATGGCTGAGCGAGATGCTCTTTAATCTAGAGAAAGATTACCTAAAAAAAGGAAAGGAAGTTCTGATCTTTATTGTTCGGACATTTGATACCCTTTTAGCAGGTGGCAAGCCCAAGTCTAAATATTGTCTAGACTTGATCAGAAGGCTCTTACTTCTAAGATATCAATTAAAATATATTCTAGTCCTATTAAATCATCACATAAAATTATATTATTCTGTCATTATAGTTTTGATCACAAATAGATACCAGAAGTAACTACTTGCAATTAAAATTTGTAGACCTCAGCTAGATGCTGAAACATTTATAATACTATGGACTATTGGTGAATCCTATAACGTGAAATCTGTGTCAGCTAAGCTCATCTACACAGTTTCTTGAGGAATTTAGGACAATTCTCTCCCTTGTTCAACAGTCTTCATCACCATAGGTGATTGGTGAATGATCTGACCACATAGGCGGAATATATTTGGCAAATGAGTTCAGAGCATTATTGATCCAATCTTGGTTCACTAAAACTCGATCCAGCCTACAAGTAATTATTTTATTGCCGTCAGATTTGCTGTTCCAAGATAGGGTATTCCCTGTAAGTTTACATGTGTTTATCATGGAATTAAACTCATCCATATATCTCCTATGAACAACCTCCCCTCCCTTCTTTTCATTGTGAAACCTTATTTGGTTAAAATCCCTACAACATGACCAAGTTCCACTAATGGTAGAATGAATAGCACAGAGAACCGTCCAAAATTCAGCTCTATCTTTGCTCAAGTTGGTGCCATAGATAACTTACAGGTTCCTACAAAATCCCATTGCAAATTCTAGTCTAAAGTTCCATGATTCTATTGGGAGGATTCAAGAGATTTTGGATTTAAAACTGCTCCCTTAACTTCTTACCTTGGAAGCTTCAGAATTTTATGGACGAGATGCTGCTTGTTGTTGATTGGTTTGGAGGCCTTGTTTGTAGGCGCAGTTTTACCTTTCCCATACATATCACCAAGGTTTCTTTCCTTGTTACTTTCGTCACCCTCTGGTCCCTTCTCTTTTCCGATTGTTTCTCCATCGAGATTCGGCCACAAGAAGATTTAGCTGAATCATCCGCACTCCGCTCGCCAGTGCAGCAAAGGCATTCAAATTCGGTTCTTTTGATCCAATAAGAGTCTTTCGGCTTGAATCACATTAACTAATATCTTCAGCTTCCTGTCCATATGATTGCTCATCGTTATCACCAACACGGTTTTGGGGAGTTTTTGCTACAATCCCCTAAATATCTTCCGACTCCGATTCATCAGGTTTGCCATTTGGGGACCTAGTTTTGGCCTTTGATTCCTCAGTATCTTTTCCATATTAGTATGATCCTTGGGATCTGTGTGACTCTGCAGATGAGGGGTGTTAATTCTTCTCTTTCTGTTGTATCTGAACTCCTATTATTCTCTGACATCACACCCTCCTAAAGAGCTTGCAATACAAACCGGGGTTTTCAGTCACCAGAACTGAATTGGAAGTTGGAGAAGTTTGATCCAAATAGGCACATATTTCAAATTCTGTTTCTGGTTTGATGCTTGATTTCCATCTTATCACGATCAGCGGACGCCCGTAATGGTCCAAACACCCACCTGTATCACCTTTCCCAAGTTTCATCATTTTGAAACTTGGATTAAAAATAAACCGATCTTCAGAAGAGATTTGATCAACTGACTCTTTCGTTTTCCATAAACGATTAATTGCTGTTTTCAATCCAACATAATGAGGCATCACCAACACACCCAATTGGGTATTCTTCCAACGAAGTGATTCTTGTTGGATTTCATCCTTAGGGCAGAAGACCTCTTCTTTATCTTTTTTAATGCCTCTGGAATGTAGTTCAACTTCGCATAAGAAAATTCTCAATGAACTCTCAAAGATAGCACAAAACAATCAAATTTCAATATTTATCATTAAATTTTTTTTTTTTTCAAAAGAGATTTCAATGTATTTATAAAGCAAAGAAATCTTAAGAATGCTACTAAAAATAAAACTCTTAATCAGCCATTAAAACTTTATAATCTAACGGTCACAATTATTTTCACCACTAATCCCAATTTTTTTATTATGCGACCAATTTTAAAGGGTCAAAAGATGTCTGATTGATGCGAAATTAGTCTTGTTTGAAAGCTGATCAAAGTTGCTTTCCAACAAGACAAGAATCACGCTATTCCGACATTTATTGATAGACTTATGATGACTTTTCCGATGGTTGTGCTGAAAGTGATGAAATTAACAATCACATATAACATATATTTGCCTGACCCCTAAATAATTCAAATAAGAAAATTAATCCTAAAACAAACCACCTATTAAAAGAATCCTAATGAAAAAAGAAACTAATCCTAGACAAAATCGCCTAAAATAACATGCACACGGGCCTTCAACTCATATTTAATGGGCCTTTTAAAAACCCATTCACGGCTTCACTTTCTCTTCTGTTGTCTCATCATTTTCCGGTCATGATCCCGAGGTGTAGGCTTTGATTCTGCATCATTCCTCACTTCTTTAAAAAAGTTTGACCTCGAACTTTCATCGAAGCTATCTATCTGCTCGAAGGAGAGACATTTTTTTGATCGCCTCGATGTGACATGGGTTGAAAAAATGAATCGAATTCGACTCGAGTGAAGTAATTAGGCTTGGTTTGAGCACTTCTATCCGATTTGGCTTGGGTATCTAGACGGAACATAACTTTGGTACCACCATGAGACACAATTTGGGTACCTCAACAAAACACGACTTGATCACTTCATCTGAGCACTGCTTTGGGATATCGATCGAAAGTGGTTTGGTGATTTCGATTGGATTTGGTTTGAGTATTTCGATCGAGTTTGGTTTGGGCACCTCACTCGAAGTTAGTTGTGGCACTTCAATGGGATCTTGCTCGGGTACAAGATATGCTCAATTTGATCAATGGACACAATCGGATCTTCAACAGGCATGAGATGACTCAGATTCATCGCAGGTGCGAGATCTTCAACGGGTTCGGGGTTGGTAAGGATAATGACAGATAGAGGATTCTCATCAACCGGTATGGGATCATTGATGGGTAGGATATTTTCAACGGGTTCGGGGTTGGTAAGGATAATGACGGATAGAGGATTCTCATCAACCGGTATGGGATCATTGATGGGTAGGATATTTTCAACGGGTTTTGGGTTATGAATGATTATGGAATCTTCAACCGGCATAAGTTTTACACCGGTTATGGGGTTAAGATAGAAGGGTGGTAATGAAATTGGGTTGACGAGAATGAGATTCACACCCTTCGGTTCCCAAGATTTTGACTTTCTCGATCCACCAAACTTCTCGTACGAGTTTTCAATCATCGCGTCAAGTTTACGAATCATTACCTTTTGTGACGCAATTATTCTGTCAGCCCGATCGCACATCTCGTAAATGAGCTTAATAATCTCTTTGTTATTCATGATGGAACTACTCCACGTGTGGAGTGTTGAACTTTGCTCTGATTCCAAATTGATGCAGGACGGACGATCTCGACGTGTAGGCTTTGATTCCACATCAGTGCTTTTGCAGAGTTTGCTAAGTTGCTCTCTTCTAGTAATTGTGTACATATTCCTGATATGCTTCATTGCATTTCTTCTATTTTTACAAAGGAGCACAACAATCTCTTTGCTTTCTCTTCCATCAGTGGTGGAAATTGACACTATCACCAGGTCTTTATCTTCTGAAAGTGCTCCTAGACTTTTGTGGCAGCATGGGATATCATTAAGGATGATTTGTTTGCGGCCATATACAATTTTTTGTCCGAAGGAATAATTCCCAAAGCTGTTAATGCAGCTCATATAGTGCTTATCCCAAAGGTAGATGCTCCAACCTTTTTTCGCAACTTAGGCCTATAAGAGGGTTTGGGCCTGTAGCACAATGGAAGGTTGACAATGTTGCAACCTCAAGGTCGCAGGTTTGAGCCCTGCTTACCCATAAAAATGAAAAGGCCTATAAGCTAACAAATTTTCTTGATGAAATTATTAACAATTAGATTGGGTGAAATTTTACCATCTATTGTATTTGTTGAACATGGAGCTTTTTATAGAAGGCATAAACATCTACAATAATATAAATTTGCCACATGAGTTGATGAGACATTTAGATAATAATTCTTCAGGCAATAACATCACTCTTAAAATTGACATGGCCAATGCCTTTGTTTGCATGGAATGCAACTTTTTATATAAAGTGGTGCTTTGATTTTGATTCGTAGAGGCATTTATTAAACTCATCCATGGATGCATCTTATTATATTAACGTTTCCATTCTTATTAATGCTATTTCACATGGTTACTTCCAAAGCACGAGGAGTTTAAGACCATGGTAATCAAGGCGACATCACGGCGAATGATGCTAAAATTCGCTATATGAACATAAATGGAGGCAATAGTGAAATGATGATGCCATGACATCGCCATGGGCGCTATTTATAAATTGATATAATAACTTATATTATAATAAGTAATATGATAATAAGTTATAGTTTTATAAACTATAAGTTATAATACTTATAACTTATAATTTATAAGTTATAGTTATAATTTATAACTTACATTTTATAAATATCACTTATATATATAAGAGTTATTTAGGATTTGGAGACCAAATCTCATCTTTCTTGTCTTCTCACTCTTTTACGTAGCTCTTCTCTTCCGCGCCTCTCTTTCTCTCGTGTCTCTCTGTTTCACACAGTTCCCAACAAAAAAATACAAATATGCTTATTTTTTTTTAAAATCTTTATCGTCTTTCTCTCAGCCCCTTTTTCGCTCGCAACCCCTTTCTCTCTCGCAATCTCAGCCCCTCTCTCGCAACCCCTTTCTTTCACTTCCCTTTTCTCTCTCATCTCTTTTTTAGTGCAGTACCTCTCTCAGCCCCTTTTTTCTCTCTCTCTCTCTCTCTCTCAGTTGGCTAATTTTGTTTTATTTGCACATTCGCAAGCTCAAGATCTTTGCCTTCGCAATCACTAGATTTTTTTTTATAGGTTTCTTGCAACCTCTATCACGAATTGAGGAATGAGAGACACTACAATATGTATCTTATGTACTTAAAAATTTCATATCTTTTAATCTTTCTATATTAGTTGGTTGATATTTCATATTTATATTTTATTTATATTTGTTCATGTTGTGTGATGTTTCATATTTCATTAATTAATTTTTTCTCTCTATTTATTGCTATTAATTTTTTTTGGCCTCTAGGGAAAACTGTAGAATTCCATGGGTCTAACTCAACCTCACAAAATCGGCTTGTATATAAACCTGGCAAACCTCACCTTACAAGTCAGTTTTGTGAGGTTGAGTTAGGCCAACGGAATTCTACAAAAAATGGTGTGTTTTCACATCAATAGAAATTGTTTTGTTCCTAGTCTTTTACTCGGTTGATATCCTACATATTACTAAAAGCACTAGGTAAATCTCTTAAAAAATATAGAGAAGTTTTTAGGAGATTGTGAGTTGATCTCTGGTCAATTGAAACATGAGCTTCTATTTTACTCCTGAGAAATCACCGAATTGTAGAATCAATCTTATTGGAGATATATTGGGATATTAAAAAGGGCCTCTTCCTTTATTTTCGAAAAGACTAACCAAGGGTGCATGTTGGTCTTGTGGAGAAATTGAATAAGTGTCAAAACGGAAATCAAAGTTGAAAACTGAAGGTGGCAGAATGATGCTACTTAAACGCACCCCCTAAAGTATGTCATATATGCTAAAGTAGAGAGGGTATTTTGCAAATTTTATCTGGGGGGTCAGATGGTAAATCAAAAAGCCACTGAGTGGCATGGGATAACTTTACCAGGCCATTAAAAGGAGGGTTGGGATTACGAAAGTTGGAGTATATTCTTAATGCTTGCATGACCAAAATCTGATGGAAAGTCGTCTCTACTTAACGACATTATAAGATATTGAGACGCATTAGGAGTCTAGGAAGCCTGTTAATATGATCTTGAAAGGGATTCACGATTTAGCTATCAATTGGATTAGGCCGACTACCACTGCTAACATAGTTGAGGGCAGGGATTTCTTAAATGAATGGGATAGCTTGCATGTTCAGCCTTTTTGCTGCTTGCTTTGGGAGGTTCTTTCCATGGCTTTGGCTCTCTTTTTGTGGTTCTTGGGTTTGGTAAGTTGTGTGAGTGTTGAGTTGGGCTGTTTGGGGGTGGTCTTTTTTCCAGCATCGTACTGGTCCTTTGGGCTGTTTGGGGGTGGTCTCTTTTCCAGCATCGTACTGGTCCTTTGGACTTTTGTATACAGGTCGGTATTCTTTCTTCCTTGGTTAATATATTCTATTTACCCATAGAAAAAAGGGAAAAAAAAGTCACTCTACTGATTCTTTCATTTGTTGTAATATATTAATTTTGGGCTATGGTTTGCTTCAGCAAATCACTGCACTCTTCAAAATTGCTGAAATTGTCACTCTATGCGCACAACTATCGTAAATTGCCTTTTGAAAATTTCGGATGGTTCCAAGGCATTCATCCTGCAACATAACAGGTCTAATTCATAGCCGAACATATAGTCAGGCTCAACATTTGATCAATTCAGATGCTTTATTCTCTGACTACTGGATGTGTATGGAATAGTGAAGCTCTTATTCAAAGTGTGGAATAGAGATCACTATTGAAATCATGTCAAAACAGTCATAATGCCACTTTTGATCATGTAATTTGGAAGGCTACACCGAATGGAAGCTTCAGAGCTATGTGCTTGGTTTTTACTCAAGTCCCAATGCGGTCTTTGTATTTTTATTTTTCTTATATATTTTTTTGGAAGGCTACACCGAATGGAAACTTCAGAGCTAAGTGCTTGGTATTAACTCAAGTAAGGCTACACCGAATGGAAACTTCAGAGCTAAGTGCTTGGTATTTACTCAAGTCCCAATGTGGTCTTTGTATTTTTATTTTCCTAATAAATTTTAGCATTTACCGATAAAAAATGTCAAATCTTGTGGTGATTCCAATTCTCTAGCAGATCGTTGATATGGATCACTGGTCGTCTGAAGGAAATCAAGTGTTTTGCATGAAAATTCTATGATATCTTCGAAGTTAGAGCTATCCTCAGAACTTTAGGTGCAGCATTGGAAGGTCCTCTGTATTTTTTAGTAAGCTTTTTATTGAGACAGATTCCAAGGGTGTTGTGATTTCTTTAACAGGGAATTATGTCGACCGAGTCCGCTCAATTTTGACTTAACCGAGGCACTGTTGTGCTATGAAAAATCTTGATCTGCTGTTAACCATATAACTTGAGTGGCTAATGCTGTTGCTGAAGCCCTCTTTTTATGGTTTCACAGCCCAAGAGAACTGATTTTTTTATCCCTTTTAAAAGCTTCCGAACAATGTCTGAAGATCACTCTGTGGGGAGCTTTTAGGATTACTGAATCTTCGTCATGGCTGCATTTGGCAGTGCTCCCCGTCCGTTCCCAACCGCTTTCTGGCATGGAGCTCACCTGGAGCTTGTTTGATAAACGGGGTGCTGAGGGAGAGCAGACAGGCTGCTACAGATGGGCCGTAGCTGCAGTTCAATCGTTCTGGCAGGGAGTGGACGGGGAGCTGGCTGCACCTGCCGGTCTCGATTCCAAACCCACCCTATCACACTTGTTATCTTCTGGTTTTAATTTCCATTGCCTGATTAGGGCACACACAAAGACAAAAATCCCCAAGTTGTCAATGTCATACTAAATATCTTTACTTATTATTATTATTATTATGAATTTGTCTACAATGGGTGTCCACCCATCATGTGCATTAAAGCAGTCCACACATCTGGGTGATTGAATGATGTACACGGACTTTCATGTATTGAAAGTCCATGCATGTCATGCAGTCATACAGATGTGTGGATTGTCGACACTTATTGTAGACTAACTCTCCATTATTATTGTTATTATTATGAGTTGGTCTATAATGGGTGTCCACTCATCAGGAGTGAAAATTGCAGTCCACATGTGATTGAGTAACTTGCACAGATTTTCATGCATTGGAAGTCCGTGCTAGTTGCTCGTCACAGGGATTTGGGGACTGCGATGTCTGCACATGATGAGTATTCGATGAATCTAAGGGGCACGTGCATGCCCCAATTTACCACATGCCAGGGAGGGATATAGATCGCTAGGGTGGCCTGAAGGGACTTAAAATTCCCATTCAATAGAAAAGAACACAGGCTAGGAACAAATTCGTCTTCTGGATTGATGACTAATAGACAAATGTTAGGAATTATTCCTCGTTATGCATCCCTGAAAAAGAACGATTTTTGTACATGGAGAAATGTGAGACAAAACGCTGCCTGCTATTGTGTTACTGCCACACCCAGTTTTTGTTACTACTGCACCACTTAAATAAAAGAACAAACATTGATAGCTTTGAATCAAATGATGAAGATTGTTTTTGGTTCCAATCTTCCCCACAATGGATCTTGAGATAATGGGCCTATCATCAAACAGTGACTTATTGATTCCATGTGGCACACATCACCAAAAGTGAACATGAACTATTCTTTATGATATTTTGTGATTGTCCACTTTTTGGGATGTGTGTCACAGGAAATCAACTTGTTACCGTTTGATGGCACGCCCATGATCTCAAGATCTGTCGTGTGGAAGATTTGGATAAAAAATGATCATCATCAAATTCAAAGGAATCAACATTTTTTCCTTCGCTTTTTTTTTTTTTTTTTTGAAAAGTGAGGATAATACCTTTGATGTCCTTTTGATCATGTTGATTTTCACATGGAGCCCAGCATAAACCAATTAAAGTACTAAACAATAGGGCTATCAATGGGTCGGGCCACCCAGAAGCCTAGCCTAGTCCTATGGGCCAATGCTAGGCCTTAGCTCAGTCCTAGCTTAGGCGGGCTTTGATATGTTCATCCCTAGCCCTAATCTATGCGGGCTAGGGTGGGCTTCGTTCTTCGGGTTTGTTTTTTTATAGTTATCCTCTCTAAAAAAATTGTAGGTTTTTTTTCCCGTTGAAGATAGACATTGAATGAGGAATTTTTTTTTTTAGGAACTTTAATCAGAATTATTCAAATCACAAAATTATCATTACAAATAATCGTTGGATGATGTATTAAAGGTTATTGTGGTAGTTTTATTATATAAAATATATAGGGATAATTAGATAGAAAAACAGTGCTTTCACGGATTTTGGAACTTCAAAAATTATAAAAGCACGTTTTTTTTAATTTTAAAAAAAATGTGCTCCACAGTTTCCACGGATTTTGGAACTTCAAAAAAGTGTGAAAGCATATTTTTTTTGAATTAAAAAAAATGTGCTTCCTTGATTTTTTGAAGTTCAAAAATCCGTGAAACCACTGTTTTTCTAAAACGTTCGAAGTTGGTTTTTTTTTGCTAAAAAATTTGTTTTTGAGGCATTATTTTCTAAAGTGCCCAAATATATATCCTATACTATATAATTCAAGGAGAAGCATGGCCCTATTCAAAACGGGCTTTTGGATATGAGGTCCTCTTACCACATTTTTAAGCCCTAGCCTTTAGATTTTAGGGTCGGGCTGGCCCTATTGATAGCCTTACCGAACAACAACACTCCCATGGGCCTTTTAAAGGTATCTAGTAAAACCATCCAAGATCATCTAGGTCAGTATGATCCACCTCAATGACGATATATGATTATCACGCTTATAAATAGCATTGTTTTGCCATCAAATCTTGTCAAAAGCTGACTTTCGCAGAGATAATTTTTACTGGAAAAGTTCAGGGTTGTTCTTTTTAGGGTTTCAATTTGTTATATATATATATATTGAGGATGTTGTTTAAAATAATTACATTAGCATAAACATTTGAATTAATGAATTAATGAGGTTGTCGTTAAATTTGAATTAATATTAGATACGTGACCTGAGCGGATGCTCGTAGTACTTGGGTCACGTGATGCCCATATTCTCAGTATTTATTTTGGAAAAGATGGGAACAAAAAATGATTTCCCTTCTTTGATTAAAACGCTATCCAAAATTAGGTATTGTAAATTTACATGGTAAGTACTAATTTTAGATGGCATTTCACATGATAACTACCAATCTTTTTTACCAAAAATCTTAAAATCATTGTGTACCTATCACATGCCAAAATTCTTAAAATCATAGTGTACCTATGAGATGGTACACATTTGATTTCACATTTCTACACATCCAAATAAGTGATGCTTGCCCCCGCTTACCTAATACTAAATCATTTTTCTTATCTAATACTGAATCATTTATTTTGCCATCCATAAATTCCCTCACTTGGAGAAAATCCTATCTCTGCAAATGTATTAGCATCATGTTGTTCTAGTTAGGGCTGTCAATGACGGGCCTTATTATGCCCGGCCCTAACACAAACCCTAGCGGATGGGGCCGGGCTTTTAAACGTTACCATAGTTAGTTTTATTTTGTCGTTCTTATGTGATAACAGATATATATGATACCTATTATTAGGTAATTTTAAATATAAAATCTAATTTAAAATATGAAAGGATAACTCTATGTTGAAAATTATCAAATTAATCTTCTATCTATCTATATATCCTGAATTATCAAATGTATCCATCTTTCTACTCTGTCCTATCTCACTTTGACCCTAAATTTCAGAGCTTTTATTTTAAAGGCCCCAAGCCTTATTCAAGGGCCCTCAAATTTTTTGCCTTAGCCCTTATATTTATAGTCAGGCTGGCAGGGCTTTAGGGCCGGCCAGACCTTTACAGTCCTAATTCTAGTGCGTGTAAATTATTCAATAGTGAGGCCAGGCAGGGCTTTAGGGCCGGCCGGACCTTTTCCTAATTAAAGTGCATCTAAAATTTTCAATTTTTTTCCAAATAAAGGGTAACAAATTTGAGTGCCCTACGATGAGTTGACGTAGCGCTTTTTAATGGTATAATATGGGGGTCATCTGTACCAAACACATAGCTACCTTACTCCAGATTGTCCACAGGAAGTAGCGCTGCAACCCGACCCATTTACATCCCTACTTAGAAGGTTACCATGTGGATATAACCATAGCTAAAAAATCGTATAATATGGAAAATTCCTATTTTGGGACATTTTTTTAAAAAGCATGGAGTAGATGATTAGGATGATGATGATGAAACTAATGAAATTATACAGCATTTAACCAGATCAGCCCATTATAATCCACTTACAAGCCACGTGGCACACATGTTTGATCGATCTAACTAGATCAACTAGCAGCCCATCATCAACACGTCTCCGCTAAAAAAATGACAAGATGAATTTTAAAAGAGGTCCTGGGCACATAGATTAGCTCATGATTGCACTTGCAAGCTCGGTAGTGTAGGTTTTTGATCAATCTAAGTAGGTCAACTAGCAGGTCATCATTTTACACGTATTAGCTAAAAAATCACACCTATTAGAAGATTCTAACCATCCGATTGATGCAATTTAGTTGTATCAGTTAAAAAATTATTAATAATCATTCATTTTAGAATGCATCGGTCAGATGGCTCAAATCCTCCAATGAGTATTTTTGGGCACATTTTTGTTAATTTATGAACTATGTTGATTACTTGGATTGCTCAATGCCATCTTCCACCTCGCCTAATTAGTGGCATTTATAGAAGAATTTGTTACCAATGGTTGTTATTATTTCATATCAAAAAATTTTCTCCCCAAATAATCTACTTATCGTATAATCAGAAAAAAAAAAAAAAAAAAAATCTTTAATAGATAAAAATGGAAAAATTTATAATCCCGATCCATTCAGTAACATTATTCTAAGTCCATTCGATTGGAATGGGTGGTTTCTACATTACTATTATGAAAAGACATGACAGTTTATTAATTATCTTATTCCAAAACATGTAATCAAAGGCATATAGATTTAAATTAAAGAAATGAACCTTATAAGTTTCTATTACCAATCTGCTCACTCGTAACTGCTATTCATCAGAAAAATATCACAAATTCCATCTGGGTAAGAGCCTATGATCTTTATCTGCATCCGTCGAAGATGAACCGAAAACTCAATGGATTCATCCATGGCTGTTCGAGCACCCTCTAAAGCTAATTCTAATTCTCTATGACAGAAGAAGTGTGAACTAATCTCATTAAGAATCCTATCATGTCTGTCTTGATATCTAATCACCCTTTCCTCGGCATGCTCGAGAGCATCGCTTATTATTTTCAATTTCTCCCTGATAATTTGATGTCTTTGCCATTTTTTCAAATCCTGCAAACAGAAGATAGCTGATGCAGAGAGCCCGGCGAGAGCGAAAATAAGGTGTCTAAAATCCATGCTCTTGTTGTGAGAAAAAAGAAATAAAGGAAATGAATGAAAATGGAAGGAGAAGGAGATTCTTTGCTTTGTGGAGGAGTAAATGCCATAACTCACAAAGCAAGAATAAAGTCACCTAAGAACAAGTTACTTGATGAAGATGCACATTAGTTCAACTGTACAATGCAATCAATGGGCCACATTTTATACGGGTCTAAAAGAGCTGCACAGATTGCTATCTTGGAGAGAGAAATATGCGGATCTTTGAGGACCACCATTCCTTCATTGGGTCTATGGTGGAAGGGATTAAGAGGGATCTGTCTTTGTGGTCTTCTTTGTTGCGGGGGGGGGGGGGGGGGGGGGGGAGTCTGGGTGGCTGTTTTTTGTTTTCTTTTTGCTGAGCTTCTCGCTCAGTTTTGTTCTGTTGTATTTTTGTTTCCTTTAATAAAAATATAACCTTATCGATCAAAAAAAAAAGAGCTGCACAAATATGTAATGTCCCACAATAAAGCCAATCAATCAAGTCATCCGAATCACCTGATTTGTATGATGTTTTGCAATGACCCATTGATTTGATTCTACCGTTTGATGAGCATGTAGACCATTTCCGTGGCAACTAGCTTCATATAATAACATTAGTCTTTCTACATGCATAGATAACAAGTTAAGTAAGAATCTCTTCCTTGATCAAATTAGAGCTATAATTTCATTAAAACTAACAAACTTACAATAGATCAAAAGAGGCACAGGAAGCTGCTTTGTCCAAAGTAAATGAAAAATAAAAAACTAAAAAAAAACAAAGAAATGAAAAGAAAACATATAACTATACACAGTTGCCAATTTGCCATCACAACTGAAAATAACTATAAGCACTATGGCAGGAGTTCCCTGCCGAGAGCAACAACATGGAATTTGCTCTACGGCCTACCAAGAAACAGAACGAACAGATAGAAAATAGCAGAACAGAACAAGGAGCTCACTTCGGCACCTGCCGTTTCGTAAACTAGGCAGTCTTCGCTGCTCCGACTCAAGAAGAATCTCACCGACAGAACGAGCCGAGCATGAAGGAGAAGACAAATACCACAAACACAAGTCAGCTGAAATGGAGTCCACAATAAACCTCCGAGTCTCAAAACTCCCATCAAATGGCCATCTGTTTCTTTCCTTTCATAATCCCCAGAAGAACGCCAAAGGTAACACCTTCCAAAGGATACTCATGTTTCCACCGAACAGATCCTTGTCCCCCTGGTGCCTTAATTGAAGCACAGGACTCCCCAAGGCAGCCATTAACACCAAATCATGGTTCAAAATTCCGGACGAAACCAATACATATCGGTTTCGGAGACCGGTTCGATACTGTGAATGTATTGACCATTATATATATATATATATCAGACAATACATACCAATGTATCGTCTGGATACCGATACATATTGGACGATTTTGGAGCTGGACGATATGTACCAAAAACCGGGATTTTGAACCATCCCCCGAATAAAAATAAACCATACCCCAAGTAAGAATCTCATGGTGCTAAGAAGCCGTAGACATTCTTGTTGAGTTCTTCTACTTCTGTAAGACTCCAACCCATATCCTTCTTAATTGCCCTATCTTTCATCAACCTCCTCACCTCCTCCACATCACTCCACCTTGCCATCTCTGCATACAAATTAGATAACACAACATAATAAGCACCCTTCTCAGGCTCAATCTCAACAAGCTTCTTTGCTGCCAATACACTCAGCTCTACATTTCCATGAGCCCTACTACCACCCAACAAAGCTCCCCATATAACACTATTTGGCTCCATAGGCATTTTCTCTATAAGCTTGCGAGCCTCTTGGAGATGCCCTGCCCGGCCTAAAAGATCAATCATGCACCCGTAATGCTTAATTCCCGGCGAAAACCCGTACTTCCCTTCAAGCATTGAATGAAAAATCTGCGAACCAATTTGCACCAAACCCGAGTGGCTACATGCACATAATGCGCAAAGTACACTCACTTTGTCGGGTTTGATTCCTTCCTCCTCCATGCTATGGAATCGCGATACCGCCTCCTCGCCGTTCTTAGCAAGAGCGAGACCTCTTATGACTGAGTTCCACGTAAACACGTTCTTATCGGCCATGCTATCAAAAACCTGCAACCCAATATCGATTCTCCCACATTTCCCATACATGTCAATCAATGAAGTGCCCAATATCACATCCAATTCCCACCCATTTCTCGTTACGTAATCATGTATCCAAACACCCATTTCAAGAGCATGATAACTCGCACAGGATGAGAGTGCATTCACCATTGTAACCGGATTTGGAGCCACACAGGAAAATTGCATGCGTTCGAAAGCAATCAACGCCTCATCAAGATTACCAGCATTTCTGTTCCCGGTGATCATTATGGTCCACGAAACTGCGTCTCTCTCCGGCATTTCATCGAACATCTGTTGGCTAGTGTTCATGTCACCACACGACGAGTAGAGATTCAACAAAGCGTTTTGGACGTATAGATCATTCAAATGGCCTGTTTTGATGATATGGGTATGTATGATTTGGCCTTGTTTGAGTAGTTTGAGGTCAGAGATGGACTTTAGAATGAAAGGGAAGGTGTAATTGTTGGGGTGGATGGAGTTTTGGTGCATTTTGGTGTAGATAGGAATGGCTTTTTGGGGAGATGGGCTGTGGGAAAAGGCTTTTATTAGATTGTTACATATGAAGAGATGGGGTATGTGGAGTTGGTTGAAAAGGAGTAGAGCTGAGTCCAATTGGGCTAGAGATGTGCATAAATTGATGAAATTGAATGAGATTGTGGTGTTCAAATGGAGTTTGTTGAGGATGATTTGGGCTTGGATTTGGTTGAGTTGAGGGGGGGAGGAGCATTTGGTCATGAGATAGAGGAGTTGGGTCACCATGGTGGTGGTTGGTGGTGGGTGGAGAGAAGCTACATAGTATTGGGACTTGATTTGAATTCAAGTTTTGCGGGATTTTTTTATTATTATAATTTTAATTTATTTTTGGGATAGTGGCTCCTGATCGACATTTAAACACTAAATTATGCTTAAATGATCTTATACTATTAAAATATTATTCATTATGCCATGTGACACACACATATCATTGAAATATGTCTAAGCCCAATGAAACAGCTGTTACGTGGGACATGAATCATATGATTGGCGTACTTGGGCTTAGACATAAAAACAACGGTTACTATTATAGTGGGTATCTCTAAATGCATCCACCCGTTATCTGAAAGCGCCAACGTCCCAAACCCTTTGACAACCACTGATTTCACATAATAGATCTTGAGATCATGGCGCTCCTATCAGACGGCCAGTTTGCAGTTCCATATGTCACAAATCCCAAAAAACCTTCTAAAATCACGTTTGAGTATGATGTGTGCCATATGATTCAAGGGCCATTTTTTGGGGATGATATGTGACATGTGAAATCACAAACTGACCATCTGATAAGTGTGCCATGATCTCAAGATGTATTGTGCCGATCATGGTGAAAAATAATCTCCATCATCTGATTCGAAGGAATCAATGGTTGTCAAAGAGTTTGGGACATGGGCACTTTCAGAGAACGTGTGAGTGCGTTTAGAGATACCCTGTTATAGTTAAAAGATTGGATGGCTTAAATCTCCCTAAAACACTATGTTTGGGCTTGTTGCACTTCAATTTATGATCTATCACTTTGATAGTTTGGATCACCTATTCTTAAATCATTGATGGTGTAAGATCATTTAAACACCATTTTGGTGTTTACATAACGACTACGGGAGTCGGTCCCTTAATAAAATGACATAGATTGTGTTTTGTGCCCATCTTTAACATAAAACATCTATACACTATGGCCTTCAAATCAGACGACTACACAGATATCTTGTGCTAGTAATGGCTCCCTTAAAATAATAATGAGGGTAAGTCGAAGAGACCCTCAAACTTATTAGTTGCTTGGAATCAAATGATGGAGATTGTTTTTTTATTACACCCCAACATAATTTTAGTTATATTTTTTGAGATATGTGGCACGTGAAATAACAAATGATCGGCTGATGATAAGATCATGGTCTCAAGATCCGCTACATGAAAGATTGGGGTGAAAAATGATCTCTATCGTCCGAGTTCAAGCAGTCCCGGCAGGGGCTTCGGTGGTTTTCGAACTTTGGCACCTTTAATAATTCTATAGACGCAAACAGAGGTATAGAGGTAGGGGTGTATTCGGTTAGGTTTGGTCGGTTTTGGACTAAATCCACAAACCAAACTCGTTTCTAAACGTTCAAACCAAACCAAACCGTCCAACTTTTGAACCAAACCAATCCGATTCAGTTTCGGTTTGGTTCGGTCGGTTTCGGTTTTCCTATAAGTTCTATTTAACTCGAGTTGATTAAATATAGGGAACCATTACTTGCACACAAAATGTTTTCCATACAAAGATTTAATATGTCCAAGATATTCTCGAATTTGTTGAGCCTTAAATTTCCGATTTTTTTTGAGGATAAGATGTACAAGGTATCCCTCTTATATGTCCACAAGAACCTTATCTTGAGAAGCTCACATATTTCGATCCTTTGGTCCCACCATTAAAAGTGGTCTCATTCTTATATATGTACAATCGGTTCGGTTTGGTCGATTTAGGCTTGGGAAGGCTTGGAATTGAAACCAAACCGAAGTTCTTGGTGTTTCTTTTTGTCAAACCAAACCTAAACCAGTACCCGTCCAAACCGGACCAAAACCTTCGTTTCGGTACGATTTTGTCGGTCCGGCCCAAAAAATGCACAGCCCTAGACAGAGGTACCCACAATTAAAAAGGAAGAGTGTTACTGCCGCACCACTTAAACAAAGGATATATCATTGATTGCTTTCAATTGGATGGAGTTGGATTTTGGTCCCAATCTTTCATACAACAGATTTTGAGATTATGGGCCAACCATCATACCGCCATATATTGATTCCTCGTTGGCACACATCCCAAAAAGTGGGTGATCACAACATATCATAAAAATGGTTCGTATTCACTTTTTGGGATTTGTGCCATTTGAAATAAACATGTCACCCTCTAATGGTAGGCCCATAATCTCAAGATCTATTATGGAAAATGGGGATTAGAGACGATCTCCATCCTTTGATTCAAAATAGTCAATAGGTTTAAGCGGTGTGGAGTAAAAAAATGGGTGTGGAAGTAACGCTCCTAAGAGAAAGGACACTGCTATGCACATACGACAAATAGAGAGACTTTGCTCATCTAAGCATCCTGATTTGAAGGCAATGTGTTAAAGACCTCTAACAAAAAAAATGGCACGAAGTATGATCCCTATAGAATATGATGTAATGCAGTCAAAGGCCATCATCTGATTCAACAATTGACTGCATGAAATCAAATGATAAAGATTGTGTTTCATGCCGATTTCTTGCATGAAAGATCTTTAGATCATGACCTTCAAATCAGCCAATTAAGATAGTTTTTTCACATGACAGAAATCTCCTAAATGCGAGAAATCTCCTAAATGCAAAGTCTTTCCATTAACTGATTTTGAGTGGTGTGGGTGTAGAAAAAATAGGTGTGCTTTTAGCATGATCCTAGAAAAAGAGTTGTAACGGCACAAATCTCCTGTAGTCGCTTCTTAAAATAATAATAATAATTAAAAGACGGGCGTTTGAAAAGTAATAATAGTTGTTCTCAAAAAGTATAAAAGTATAAAAGTTGTTCTCAAAAAGTAATTAAAAGACGGGCGTTTTAAAGTTCTTGCGCATCCAGGGAATCGAACCCTGGTCAGTACCGTGGGAGGGTACTATGATACCACTACACCAGATGCGCTTCCCTGCAACCTATAATGAAAAGTAATTGTATTTGATCTCATAAAAATATTACACGCTTAACTAATTGTTTGCCATAACTAATAAATTGTACAAACCGTATAATCGGTACACATAGAGGTGAATCAAGCCGTCCAATCTGATCATCTCTTCCATGTGCTAGGCCTATACAATTACATTACTAAACTATTATAATCACCTTATTGGTCCTATAGCTTGTGGACCGTTTTCGTAACTTCATCGATCACATTATACGGGGTGATTGACTGGGTGTTTAGGATTTTTCAGTTTCTTCCATTTTCGGTTTATGTACCATCCCGGACGTCATAACCGATATCGATGGTCCGGATTGATCCATATGCTCCATTTGGGTCCCCCCCCCCCCCATACACACTACCATCTATAACTATAGGCATTCTATAACAATATCGTTTAAACATTTGATTGGATCAAATACCAAAATATTAGTTATTTGTAGAACTTATTTGGAATTTGATGAAAATTACCACCTTAGGCCTAAGATAAAGGCCCTCACCATCCCACTTCTTGGGTACATGGTTCGGTATCAATACCTGTATCAGATATGAACAACTGTCAATATTAACTTGTCAGATTAAAAAGTCTAAACCTTCTGATGAGCATGTTTTTTTTTTTTTTGCTCAACAAATGACATAAAATAGTCTACAATCTACCACTTGAATAACTTGGATTCACGAAAATCTGTGTCCCACATAGTGTCATATGGCTTAAAAGTAAGAAGGTGAAGGTTTAGCTTTGTCCTAAGGTTAGGAATCATTTCCAACTTTTATCAACTCACATGGCTTAAGAAGTGAGGTGGAGGTTTATGGAGTCAATTCCAACTTTTGAAGATCACCATAAACCATTTTGCTTTGATTCTATTTATTGCATTATAAGGATTGTCTTCTCCAGTTGATTTGGGCTACAATCAGTCCATACAGTGATGTCACCCGATTCTCCATGGGTCAGGTTTGGGTTCACATTTTTGACCAAGTCGAGCTAGAAGCCTTGACTTGTTTATTAAACAAGTCAAATTTGAGTCATAGTTTCTCGACTCGAACCTGACCTAACCCGACATGACCCAGATCCTGGCCCAACCCGACCCGAGTTTTTATTAATCGGATTGGGTTGGATTCTGGTTGAGGCTCTAAATAATCGGGTCGTCGGATCAGATTGAGGGTTTAAATAATTTTTTTAACCCTGAGCTGACCCAAATCCATTTACAGCCTTAAGCCCACATAATTGTATGTGAGATGAACGTTTTAGATTTCTTTTCACTAATTCATTTGTGTTAAAGATGAGTTAGGCATAATCTTAAAATTTCGACCGAAATCTTGATCCATGCAGCCCACTTACTTAATACCTACTCCAAAAACCATTTGGCTCTTGAGAACGGATTGGCATTGTAAAAATTTTAAAACCAATGTATAAAATATCAGCCACAGGTATAAGAGATTTTCAAGTGCCAATTAACTAAAGCAAACCTCTGTTTGCGCCCACCTATTTATCAAAATTGTCACTTAAAGAAAGTGGTGTTAGAGCCAACTGACCACACGACCGGCCTTCAGTAAGTCAGCACTCTCAGTGAACACGTGTGCACAATTATTCGCAAATAGAGGTACCCAGAACTAAATTGTACAGGCCTATGCTCAACTCTAACAGCTTGAATGCTATGTAGAGTGCAAGGATTAAAATTTCGGTCGAAATTTTCTATTTTAATTCCCACCGAAAAGATTATTTTGGGCCGAAATTTTAGTTTCGATCCAACCTGAAATTGAAATTTTATCCAAAATTTTGATCCTTGGTAGAGTCCAACTAATAGATTGAATTCGTCTACCATGAGACACCCAATCATCAGCAAATGACGTGCGAGCCATACACCATGTGGACATTCAGACATGCAGATCTCCATGCTCTTTAAGTCCGTGTGCATCTAAAGGTCCATGCGGCATGCCACAGGTAGCAATTGGGTTGTTCTTCTTAGACAAACTCTACCATGTTAACAAGGGATTTGAATTTTGACTTGGAAAGCATTTAAACATCACTACTTATGAACATGGTGACAAATTTTGTTTTCATTAATTTTCGGTAGGGGTCCTTTTGGTACATTTTGAATTAATTTTGATACCTTTCAGAAAGAATTTGAAAAGTTTCCGGGATTAAAAATATACAAAATATATATTTTATGTTTTTTCTTTTTAAATATTACAATATATACTAAATTACTAACATATTTAAATTAAAATAATAATAATAATAAATATAAAAAAAATTACCGAAATTTCGCCAAAAATACCAAATTTATTAAAAATTTCCCAAAATTTTCGTTTGACCCCCTTTTCCGCGAATTTCCATGAAATTTGTCACTATGCTTATGAACAACTAATATCAAAATCTGCATTTTATAAAAAAAAAAAATCGTTTAAAATGCAATTTTCATAAAATGTCAGAGACACATTTAAATAGTGTTATCTCCAAAATACTCATAATTTTAAAAGAAAAATTAAGATTTTTATCTTATAAACAAATTTTTACGATTTTTTTTCAAAATTTTTCTTATTTTTGTCAAAAATATATTTATCTTTTAAATATTAAAATAATTTCATTACTTTTTCCGAAATGCTTCCCATTTTTTATGTTTTTTTTGCCTTACCGGATTTTTTTGGTATTCCGACTTGGTAATAGGGTGTTACTGTTAGGTACTAAACCCGAGCACTGCCAAGAGTGGTAGGGTCAATATCCTTGTGCCAAAAGTGTCGAGTCGCAGCAGGCCCATTTATTTATGAGCATTTAAATCAGTGAAAGTAAACTCTTGCACCAAAAAATAAAAAAATTCCCTCCCATCCCAAGTTTGGTGGAGAGAGATCGACCTGAGCACGGCCAGCTATTGTCATATATATTTTTTTAATTTAATTTATTCTCAATAATTTAAGTAAATATTTAAATGAAAATATATTACTTGGATGGTGAATTATCAGTAATATTATCGAATTTTTATTATATCCGGCCCCGAGTAGAGGGGACAAATGACGATGAGTATCAGTTGACCATAACAGCGACCTGGGCAGTCTGATAGAGTTCGGAAAAACTGATATCAACTTAATTTGGAGGACAAATTTATGAGGCGATCCGATGACGATCACACAGCAGTTCCATCTCCAATCCAAGTCCATCTCTGCAGTTCCATCTCCAAACAAAGTGGAAGAACTGAAGATTTGGATTGATTTCCATTTTAGCATTCATGAGTCTTAAGTTGTTTGTGAATTTCTATTCTCAGTCGATCGATCGATATAAAATTTTTGATCGATCGATCCGAAATTTTTGATCGATCGATTTTGTACCCGAGACTTCTCTCTCTCTCTCTCTCTCTCTCTATATATATATAAATCGATCGATCGATCGATCAATTTTAGCATCAATCGATCGATTTTTCGCATAAGTGGACTCTGCCAAAAACTGAAAATAGTGTTTTGGGGCAAACTTGACCTTTTTAGAGTATTTGTTTTAGAGTTTTCTTTTGTTTTAACACCTACTATATAAGGTCCTTATAACTTTATATAAAGTCCTTATAACTTTATAATTAAAGAGTTGATTATTAAATGAAAATTTGAGGATTGAACAATCATTTATCGTGTGGCGTGGTGTGAAGCAGATGTACAACCCTAGTGTGTAGCTTCAGAATCGTTAGTGTGAAGCCCTGAATCTTATCCCTCTCTTTTACCTTTTCGCAATTTAATATCAGGTAATATGTTCCCTTGTAATGATAAATTCCTATACCTTAAATTAAAAAATTTATATCTTTTGATACATCCCTTTTGATTAATTTAATCCATTGAACCTTCGTTTTTTCAAACTTTTGAAGAGTCAATAGACGACACAATAAATGTCGCTTGACGCTCTAAACTGTTAGATAAATTAGGAACAGAAATCCGAAAATGATGAAATGGGCAAGAGAATTGGACTCGAGGCATATAATCGTTGTCTTTAAAACGTTGTTCGCTCCTTGCTCGAGCAAATCTTCGAGTTTGCAAAACGGTTCCAGCGAGACGTTTCCAGGATACAGTGAGCCCAATCTCTTGGATGCGATCCGTTACTTTGCAACAGTAGAGGATTGCCCCAGAAAACTCAATCCGTTAGAGTACCACCAAAAGAAGAAAGCAGGAGGAATTCTCAAGTTATATGCAAGGAATCCGATGGATTTCAGAGTATCCAAATCTGTGTCCTAAGGCCTCATTATATAGAAGTTTCAATATGACTGTTGAACCAACAGTCGTATTTTGGATGGCTCAGATATTTCAAAGCTCTCAACCGCTTCATCCAACGGTTGTATGAAAGGTTGCAACTTTTCGAATTCAAATTCGAATGGTTGCAAATCTTTATAAGCGGTTATGAAACGGTTGGGTCCAACGGTCAACATTTGACCAATCCGTTTGGCCCAATAGAACCGAATTGACCCATTGATTAGTGGCCCATTAAGCCCGACCCGACCCATGAATAATCTGACCGTTGGATCTGCCTGGTAAAAAAATCAAACCGTGTGTGCGTGCCTAAAGTGCCAATGCGCCTAAACGCCAATCGCCACGCACACGCGACATCTCGTCGCTAGGCACACTCTTTTCTTCTTATTATCAAACAATAATAGAAGGTGAAAGGTTCTATATATAGCCTAGGCACTTTTTATTTTTACTAATGTGGGATTATTAATTTGCATATAAAACTTGAGAATATCTATTGCCTAAAACCCAACCCAAAACTAAGAAATCAAATAAAATTTTATTCTCTTTAAATTATTAAAATATTTATTATATTAATAATAAATATAAAATAAACTAGATCGAAAATATCGATGCATGTGAATGCTATGATTGAATTATCTTAGTTGCTTTATTGAATTCATTAAATTATTTCACGTGTTGGGTAATATCGAATAATTTCGTTGTTCAATTTAATCAGAGATTAATCCCGAACTTGCATAATTAGGGTTTTAGCGTTTGTCCCGTATCAGATTTGGTATCAAAATGCAATTTTAATTTAGGGTTGTTGGTGTCATATAGGTTCTAAGGTTTATATCTTTTTATTGTGTCTTGCATCATATCATTTTTGTGTTGCATCGTCATAGATTCCAGTAGAATACAAGCCTTACTTAGAGATCTTACATCCAAGTTGACCACGACTCAAACCACTCTCTAAACCCAGATGCAAGCTCAACATGAGACTTTAAAAACCCGTTTTACACAAAATCATTGTCAGACTTTAAGGGATTGGATGGAAATAGAGTTAGGAGGTACCCTCATTAACGTGAACCCGAATATGACCCTGCTAAGAAAATTCTAAAATCTATTTTGGATGAGGTTCTAAAATTTGAGAGATGGATGGATCTGAAGACCTTCGTGGGATGATTGTCTAGTGTAGAGGATTATTTCGATTGATATGACGTACCAAATAAGTACAAAGTTAGGCTAGTGAAAATATAGTTGGAGGGCAATGAAATTTTTTTTTGGACTTGCATAAAACGCCGTATTGAATCTCTTCGAAATAAACTCATCTCCACATGGGAGGACATGAAAGCGACATATATTGAAAAGTATGTTCCTTTAACATACCGTCACCTTCTACGGAGTTTGAAAACCAAGACAGATAGATGTCCTGATTGCCTTAAGTGCCAAGCGTTTAGACATTTTGCATACCAATGCCCCACAAAATTTTCTACTTCAAATTTATTGACTAAAAGAGAGAATCCTAAGAAGCCGAAAAATTAAAAAGTGAAAGTGTATGGTCCTAATACCGTGATGAGTAAGGAGGAGATAGAAAAAGCTAATGAAAGTCTAATTTGTATTAAAGAGACTTATATTTTCCTTATGAGTAGTGAAGTTGAGTCGAATACACGTGAGTCTATCAAACTGGGTACACAAGAATCATTAATGTCAATTGAATCGAGTACTCCAGAGTCTTTGATTTTGGTTAAAACGAGTACGCATGAGTTACTTGAGCCGAGTGTACATGAGTCATTAATGCCCCTTCATTCGATTACACATGAGTTGGTAGAGCACACAGAGTCTATAGCGACGTGTCAGTATTCTGACTTGCATGAGATTAACAATCAAATTTTATTGAATGATGAAAATACCCTATCACTAACACAACGAATTTATTAAATGAGTTTAATAATGATAGTTTTGTATTACTTCATGATCGCCCCGATCATGTGAACTTTTTTTGACCTTGAAAAGAGGTAATGATGGAAGTTTAGAGTTTTCTCTAGACAAAGGTATTTATCCGATAGTTGCGGTAGAAAATCTTACACATATTCTAAGTCCTGCAACTATACCTTTTGAATCATTCCTTATTAGCCAAACAATCGAGTTAAACCCATTTAACCAATTCAAAGCCGTACCCTACCTATGCCACATGAGAAAATGTTGAATGAGAAGATTTTAGAGTGTCCACACTTCACTACTAACACGAATAAAATTCAAAAGTAAGAGTGTCAAAATTGAGCCGCAAAAGAGTCTCCAGCGACAGAAGGAGAGCTAGGGTGAAGAATTTGAAGAAAATTAGAGATTTGGGACGTGTGTCAGTTGATTGATCGACCCAATTTCTCAATTGATTGATTGAGGCCAAAGAGATCTTAAGTTGTTGACAAATATTTGTTCTCGATCGATCAATTGAGTATAATTTTCAATCGATCAATTTTAGACCCAAGACTTCTATATATATATATATCGATCGGCTGAGCATTTTCATGTAAGTGTCTCCACCAAAAGATGGAAATGGTGTTTTGAGGCAAACTTGTCCTTTTTAGAGTATTTATTTTAAAACCTACTTTTATAAGGTCCTTATAACTTTGTAATTAAAGAGTTAATTATTGAATGAAAATTTGAGAACTTGCATTTGTTTAAACTCTAGAAGACTTATAAAGAATTTTCGATCGAAGGGGCAAATCTTTCAAAACCTGAGTAAATAATCATTTCTCGTGTGATTTAATGCAAAACCAACATACAACCCTAATATGAAACCTCGAAATCCTTGGTGTGAAGCCTTAAATCTTATCTTTTTTTTTTGACCTTTTCTTTATTTATTATCTGATAATATCTTCTCTTGCTGTGACAAATTCCTAAATCTCAAACTTAAAAATTTACATCTTTTGATCTATCCCTTTTGATTAATTTAATCCTTGAACCTTCGTTTTCTCAAACTTTTGAGGAGTCAAGAGACGACACTATAAATATTACTTGATGTCATAAACTAGATCAAAACTCAAATCTTTCATCGGATCCATTTTTTTAGATCAAAAATATCGATGCATGACCGCTAAGCTTGAATTAACTAAATTGTTTTATTGAATTCATTAAATTATTTTATGTATTGGGTGATATCGAATAATTTCGTTGGTCAATTTAATCAAAGATTAATCTCGAACTTGCATAATTGGGGTCTTAGCGGTTGTCCCATATCAGAACCTTTTATCATTCTCATAACTTGCGGTGATTTTACAAACTCTTTGTGAACCTTTTATCATTCTCATAACTTGCGGTGATTTTACAAACTCTTTGTGAACCATAGTGGGCCCTTGTTGAATCGTATTGAATGATTTCTCAACTAACAAAAAATAATTTCCTCTTTTTTCCGTGCTGATAAGACTTCTGCAAGCAATTACGGAAGTTGAAGTAAGCCTCTTCCGTTGCTTTCGTTTCTCCATCGGAAAATGTTCTGCGCTCACCTGGTCGATGCGCATGGTTTGACTCAATTAAGAGCCTCGTTAGCCTAATCAGTGGATTCAGGATAGGTAAAATTTCATCCACCATTCCTCAAATAACTCACTGAGAAATGGACATTGTTTAGCGCTTCTGTTTCGATAGCTTTGCTGTTATCCTTCCTCGGGCAGTTCTTAAATCTTGGTGATGTCGGCTCGAGCGCTTACTCCGTGTCCTTTTTCTTCGGTATTTTTTCCTTTGGAGACGCTGGCGACGGATATCTGGGTCAGCCCAACCTCTCCCCCATTCAGAGAAGGTGGAATAAGATTTGTGATTTTGGATTGAGAGTAGCATGTCTGCTTCGGGATATGCATAGAAAGGCTGTTCTATTGCAGAGTGCAGAAACCTCAAGCCCAATTCTGTTGGTTCTGGATATTTTATAAAAACCCGTGGGACCTGCAAAGGGAAGGTAGTTCATGCACCAGACCTTTATAAGCAGTGACTAAGAAAATTTTCATCATGCATAAGTAAAAAAATTTTAAAAAAAATTATGATTTGGATGAACCCCACAAACATCCAAGAAATCAGAAAATCTCGAATGCAATGAGAAATCTCTAAAGTATTCATACAAACATACATATCAGGCACCACTCACAAAATTTGGGCATGATCCAATCTCTAAAATATTCATATGAACATACATATCAGGTACCACTCACAAAATTTGGGCATGATCCGATGCACAAGCACTGTTGAAAATGTGGTCCAAGGTGCCCAAAATCAATGCACCGAGTTGGGTGGGCGTTACCTTATCTTGATCCATCAAACGGATGCCAAAAAAGTAAAAAATAAAATAAAAATAATTTATGCACTCTACTGTATCCAAGCACAATCACGCCTCTTTCATTACATTTAGTTTTTGAGGTATTCTCTTTCAAGGGAAAAAAAAGGCACAATGAGCTGTAATACTATATGGTGCTCCCCATCAATCGGCCAAATAGATGCAGATGCTCATCAATCAAAGGTGTCCAATCAATTGAAATTGCATTTACTGTTGTAAAAGTTTTACAATTATTATTCAATTTGTATGTATAAAAAGGATATAGGATTCATCTGGAATTTTGTTTGGAAAATTAGAACTTGCATCATATCACACACTTCGTACAAAACTAGAATGGCATATAAATTATAGTTATACTAGAAATTATAGTGATTTTTGGTCAAGATGCTCTTTAGAGTTGGTTCATTACCACTTTGAAAATTGGAAATGGAATGCTAGATATTGATTTGTCCAAACTTTATATTTCTATATTTCACACACAATCCATACCATCTTTATCCAGGATCAGCCAGTCAACCATCAAATCCATAATTCTTTTCATAACCATACCAAGAGACCTGTGGATTTTCCTAAAAACCCTCTCATTTCTCTCAAGCCAAATCCCCCATAAGACCGCAGAGAGGCCAACCCTCCAGCAAGCACCCTTAACCCCTGGGAATTGGAGGTCCTTCCACATCACAATCAACTGAGTCTGATTTTCTGGCTGCACCCAACTGACAGTAAAGACCTTGAAAACAATGTTTCAGAGTTTGAAATCCACCTAACAGTGAAGGAACACGTGAGTGATGGATTCCGTGGGCTGCAGGCACATGGCACAATTATTATCCATCACATAACCTCCTCAAATCCATTGGTCCACAGTGAGGAGGCAGCCCCGAGCCAAACACTAGGCAAAGAATCTCAGTTTATGGGGGATAGGACCTTTCCACAAATAGGCCCAGCTGCAAATAGAAGGAAGGATACTGGTGCAATTCCAAGAGAGTAGGATAAAAGGATCTAACTATAAAGTGCCCTTTCTTGTTTCCCTTCCAATAACAGATGTCAGCCCTATAAGTGTTTCTAAGGGAAGAATAAAGGACATCCAACAAACTGGTCTGGGCACCAGCTGCCTCATCTGTCAGGCTACAACTGGTGCGAATATTCCAGTGCTCTACCCCATCAATCACTTCACAACACTCAGCCACCATGTGCCCCATGTCCATGTAGAGGGTTGAAGATTTGCAGAGGTGATCGTCTAGCCAGACATCCCCCCAGAACTATTCTATCACCTCTCCCCCTTCTGAACCCCACTTGTTTACTGAACTCAGGCTAAATAGCAAAAATGCCTTTCCACCAGGCAGAGGTCCTCCTAGAAACCTCAATATTTAAGTCCCCAATTAGGCTCCATCCTCCCGGCTTATCAGACAAGACCAAAACCCATAAATTGTTTCTTTCATTGTCTTCCCCAGTCCTCCCCTCCTCCCCACCCCCCGACTTTCGGAAGCTGGTAAGCCTCCCAGTTCACCAGGTGGTACTTTCTGTTGGCGCCACTCCCTTCCCGGAGAAAGTCCCTCTCAATACGCTCAAACTTCTGAATAACTCCCTTAGGGCAGGAAAGCAGAGACATAGATAATGGGAAACTAGACAACACAGATTTGACCAACAAAAGCCTACATTCGGTGGCCAGCATCTTGCCCTTCCATGTAGCCAACCTCCCCTTGAACCTCTGTATGACAGGATCCCAAGCTGTGGCATTAGGCTTACCAACTCGAAGGGGAAGCCACAAATATTTAATAGGTAAATTCTCCAAGTCAAAGCCCACCTCATTAGTGAGGGCTCGAGTGACATTGGGATCGGTTTTGATACCCGAGATCTTGAACTTGTGAAGGTTGACCTTTTGATCTAACAAGGCCTCGTAGATCATGAGAATCTCCTTAATGAAATTGATCTCCAGAGAATAATCTCGTCCGAAGATCATGGTATCACCAGTGTATTGCAATTGAGTGATCACCCTGCCATGATTCCCCATTCTAATTCCCAAAATGACAAGAAGAATTGCGGAGTTATGAAGAGCATAGTGATGTCCAGAAACGAGTGGAAATGATGATGGAAATATATATACGGAAGGAATTAAAAATATTCGTATGACTTCCAATTCAAGTCAATCAGACCCACCAACAATTTCAAAACTCGATTTAATCTTCAGAGAGCATTTGTACAATGATCCTAACCCTTAAAATCAATACAAACTCACTGCCCACCACTATTGACCTTTGAAAAAATGCAATTGTTTGGACACTTAAGGGCCACAAGTTGGTGCGATTTCTGGGCTACAACCTACCATGGAGGTGACCCACTGAATGGACCATCTTGAAAGATGAGTCTATGTGCCAATGCAGCATGTCGGTGGGTATGTGTCCTAGCTTAGTTTAATCAAATTAAAAGGCAAGGTAGACCACTAGCTCTAGATTTCTTCAGACAGAGCAAGAAAGTAACATCTACAAATGCCCTTTGGTCCAATCCCCTAAAATATTTGTGAGCAAGCATCAGGGAGATACTTTGGCCTTCAATTCTTGAAATCAACGAGTCTATGGTAACAAGAATTGCACAAGATATTATTATTATTATTTTTTCTTCCTTTTTAATGTAGAACGCATTATTAAGAGGGGAGAAATGAAAACGGTACCCAAGGAGGACGACCTGCAAAAGGATACATACAAAGCAATGAATGCACCCATGCCAAAGCAAGCTAACCCCATATAGATGGGATAAGGCTATGATGATGACGACGATGAAGAAAATGATGAGATTTAAAAAAATTATTCTTGCGATTCTAAGACCCACCCCAACAATTTCAAAATTTGATATATTCACAAAGAGCACACGTACAATGATCCTATATTCCTAAGACCAATATAGACTCACTACTCACACGATTGACCACTTAAAAATAGGTAACTGATTGGACAAATAAAGTCACGAGTTGGTGCGATTTTTGGAATATAGTCTACCATGGAGTTGGCCCGTTGAATAGACCATCTTGATTGATGAGCATGTTGGTGTGTACGTGTTCTTAATTTAATCAAAACAATGGGCCGAGGGGTGGTCCTGATGTGAGCATCTTTGACGGAGGCGCCACATTCATGGACATCGGTCCTATAAGCGTCAGAAGAAACGAAGAGGAAGCCCGAGTACCACAGCTTCAAGGGAGAAAAGTAAAATAAGTGTTCACTGTAGCTTGAAAACAGCCACAACTCACTGCCATCTATGACAACTCGCTGTCATAAGACCACAGCTCGCTATGGACTCCACCAGCACAGTAATAAAATAGCCACAACTCGCTGTGAACAGTACCATTAACGCCTGTGCGTAAAGACACCGTGAATGAGATTCACAACAACATGGACAACTCCGCCAAATAGAATTTTCATTTTACGAAAAAAACTTACCTTTTTAGTCTTTTATTGTTTTAGGACTCTTTTTTATTTCGAATTAAGTATTGGTGGCCTATATAAAGAGGCTTGTAAATACTTTTTAATTGTTTATTGAATATTTGAATGCATTATTGCTTGAGTATTCTTCTTCCCGAGATAGGTTTGGCGTGAAGCCAAGGGAGCGATTCCCAAAACCATTATCTTTTGGTATCTATTTTCTTTTGATATTTTGTAATCTCTGTTATCTATTCATCTTTGTTTTCTCTTGAACCATTCATGTAACGGCCGAGATTTTTCGTTATTTAGTCCTTATTTGCTAGATTTGTAATTATGATTAACTTGATTGATTTGATGGATGTGATTAATTGTTACGTACGAATGTAATGCATACTTTATTTTATAATAACTCATGATAATGAATTAATCTAATTAATATACCCTAAAAGCCCTTAAATATGTGTTGGTAATAATTGGGGTGCGTTTAGTAATGTTTAATGGACTTTTAAAATGTGTTAGTAAAGTAACTAAAGACCCAATAACTAATTAAAGACCCATTAAGTAATTAAAGGCCCATAGAATCACTTAAGATCCATGTAGAAAATTCTAAATAGAGTTAGATCTTAAATAGGAAACATTAGGGTATTCTAAATAGAGTTAGATCTTAAATAGGAAACATTAGGGTATTCTAAATAGAGTTAGATCTTAAATAGGAAACTTTAAAGTACTCTAAATAGAATTTGATATTAAATAGGAAACCTTAAAGCATTCTAAATAGAATTAAATCTTAAATAGGAAACTTTAAAGTATTCTAAATAGAGTTAGATATTTAATAGGAAACCTTAAAGCATTCTAAATAGAATTAAAAATAAAATAGGAAATCATAAAGTATTATAAATATAGAGATTAAATTACAGAATTTTATATAACTCTTATTACCTAATAACCTTAGAGAGAGAAAGAGAAAATTCTAGAGAAGGAGGAGAATTAGAGGAAGAACCCTAGAGTTTTTGGTTTAAAGGCTTAGAAGAACGCAAGAGGAGCCTACGACGTGACCGGTTTTCAGATTAGTGCTTCGGATTGGATCAAGGGAGAGAAGTTACATAAATATTTTACGCGAAGACTAGAGGTATGGAAAAATCATGTTGAGATTAATCGGAAACATAGATAACACAAAATAAAATAGAAATTAGAGTTTATTTCATTTAATGAATATCCTTGATATTAGATTGATAAATTTTTATGCTTAATCGCGGGTTTTCGATGGTACACAGGGTTTTGTGATTGATCACGAAAATCTGTGCAGAATCTAGAATCTATACATAATCCAGAATCTGTTTAGAATCTAGAATCTGTTTGGAATCCAGAATCTGTTCAGAATCCAAAATCTGTTTGGAATCCAGAATCCAGAATTTGTTAGGAATTTCAGAATTTGTCTAGGATGCAAGCAATGAATTTTTATTCAAATATTGTCTACATTTAATCATCATGCTTAAACGTTTATTTATGTTCATCATTGTTTTATTGCTTAGAATCCATGTAAGCTAGGATGTTTGATTTACACAACATGAAACAAGTAGGAATCGATAGAGATTACATATTTATAATGTGTTAAGCCTAAATAAGTGAAAGAGCTATTGCATGATCGATTGATTTCAAGGTTTTCTATGCATGTACATTCATGGCATTCATAAAAGTGAAAAGATACATTTACGACATGACACATGAAAATAAAATATTTCTATGATTATGATAGAATTCCTTTGGGCTTATGCTAAAGGAATTAACAGGAATAAGAATGGCAAGTAATAAAAGTTATGCATCCATGCATTAATGATAAGACTGAAGGGATGGAGAAGGTCTTTAATTTTAAGCTTACTACTTAACTGAAGAGAAGTTATGTGAAAGTTAACATAGATACTAATCGAAGGATCAGAGAAGATTAGGATAATGATTAAGAAAGAGATAACCATGTCCATTATGTATGCCGATTCATGAGCATTAAATGCACAATTAAAAATAATCACATGAAATTAGGATAGGGACCCAAGCCATAATGTTTATTTAGATTTAATGCTATGCTTCTATTTCATTCTATTGCTTTACTTATTCTTTATGTCACATGCTATATCTCTGTTATAGTTTGATTTTTATGAGATGATTTGAGTTATGGACCTTTTCTATTAGCCTCATCATGTCTGGTCCATACTGGTTTACTTGGTAAATTGACCCATTATCTGGGATTCCAGGGAGTACAGCTATGCATGGAGTGGATGAAGTAGACGCTTTAATGATTGACGAAAATCCAGATCTGAGCAAAGAAGGATTTGAAGTTTAATTTATAGGATTTTCTTTATGCATTAGAAAGGATTTTAAGATGTTTAATTCAGATTGTTTTATGAACAAGTTCAGGCTAATGATGGATTATGTTTGATTTCAGTTTTATTTAATTTAAGGAGTAAACATACAATTTGGTATAATAGGTTGTTATCTCATAATTTAGTATTGTTCTCATAATGAAGAAAAAAAAAATAATTTATGCGTGCACTTTTAATAGTTGTTTTTTTTCCATTGCGTTTATATGCGAATCTTTATGGAATAATTGATTTATTTAAAATCATGGATATGTGACGCAGTGTGATGTCACCAAGTGAGCGCATTGATCCGGTGTGTGAATTTGGGGATGCCCCAATTCACCTTGTTGATCTAAGATTTCTAAATCCCAATCTATTGATTTCTTGATCCCCAATCCTCAATCTTTCCGAACCATAAATCAAATAGAGCCAAAACCCTTCTCTAAACCATAAACCTAAACCAAACCATAAGCCTATTACAAAATCATAAAGCTAAATTTATAACCCTAGTTTGAACCCGTGAATCTACATCGGATCGAAGATGAACACCTAAGTCTGGAAAAGCCAGAGTTCTATCTCTAAGCCCGATCTCGCCTTAAATCTAACAGTACTTGCGCGTCAGACTGAACCCTAGCCGGATCTCACGTGATCTACCCATCAAAATTCCTCAAACCCTAAGGTATTTAAGATAATTTTGCGATTAAACTTGAATTAATTTATTTAATTTTGGCAAAATAGCATCAAAATCATATTCATGCAGTATAGGGTTACCGTCCGCGTCAATCTTTCTCCCATCTTAGTGCCCTCCTCTATTTGCAATATATAGTTGTTTATTATTAATCAAGTCTTGTTAATTATCAAAACAAAAAGTCAAATCGGAAGGCAAGGTAGACCACTAGCTCAAGTTTTCTTGAGACAGAGAAACTAACAACATCAACAAATGTCCTTTTTTGCAATCCCCCGAAAATTTTTATGTGCAAAGCTTTCATGATATAATTTGGCCTTCAATTCCTGGAATCAATAAGTCTATGGTTGCAAGAATCGCATAGGATAGTTTTTTTTTTTTTTTAATTTTATATTTAACACCCCGAAAAAATCCAAACCCTTAGCTTCAAAATGTTCTCGAAGTGCTTGAATCCAAGTGATGGGATAACAGTAAGATAAATTACGACATTTCTTGCCTTACCATATGAATATCAATGTTAATGAATTAGATCTGAATTTTTTGGATATATTAAGGTAAAATCCTTGAAGAGCAATAGATCTAAATGGAAGGGCCCCAAATTGTATAAAAGTTAACAATGTTGTCAAAGGCACTAGGTGCACTCGAGGCGATAAGTGTGAGGACCCAAGCCCATCATGACCCGACCCATCTCTTGTCCCAAGCCAGGCCAAGACCCAATCTGATACCATATTACTTCCTTTTGTCCCTGCTTAACACCAAATCCCTTCCCCAATCACATCCGCTGCAAATATAGGCTTGGAACTCGAATCGTGCTACAGTCCGTCGCCGCCCTAGTGACAGACTTGCCATCATCACACGCCGCCCAACCTTTCCCTTGCGTTATAAAAGCGCAGGCAGTCATCTCCTCTTCTCCACAATCCAAGAACTCCGGTAAGGCATTCTGCCTCTGCTTCTTCATTTTCTTATCTTCTTTTCTTGTTCCGGCCTATCCGATCTCCAACAGCGATCGTTAAATCGCGGTCGCGATCGACTTCATTTCCGTCGACGGTGATGCCAAATCCAACGACGAAATCTTCATTCCATTTCTTTCCCTGTGTTTTTCCCCTCTTCTCTACCAATCTCTCTTTCTCTTTCTCATGTGCCATGCCCAACCCATCGTCTTGGTTTTGTGCCAGAAAAGTGGCATAAAAGCCCTTTTTCATCTTGTTTTATGTATAATATAAAGTATTAACAACTTATATAATTATGTATATTATGTGTAATTTTTGTCTCCGTTTTGTAACAAACCAATGACATTATTTCATTTTTTTTTTTTTTTTCATATATATATATATATATATATATATATATATATATATATATATATATATATATATATATATATATAGATATATATCCTTATTATGGTTTATTAAAACGACTTTTGACCGATTACCCCCTTTAGCAACCTATAAGGTGTCATGATACGATTCGATCATTCCTACTATAATCGCATCGACCCATAATTACGCCTTTCGCTCCCGAAACTTGACCCATCCGAGTCGAGTCCTTATCGACTAACCCGTCACGTGACGCGACTCGACTCTAACTCATTACCTCTCGCTTATTCATCTAACTCTCTTTATTAGCGAGACACCACTTAGCGCTAACCATGGATCAAAATATCATCCGATACCGATATGTATCGGTTTTGGACCTCACCAATACGGTACATTCAAGGTACTGAATTGGTGCCTCCCAAACAAAAACCTAAAATATCATCCGAAACCAATACGTATCGGTTTTGTGGCTGGACGATACATATCATTTTTTCGAGATTTTAACCCATGGCGCTAACACACCCTTGTTCTCATGCAGACAACATGATGCGGGAACTTACTAAATGCAATGCTAGGGCTGAGATTAGGATTAAAATTAATTTAATCAATTAAAAAATAACAATTTCTCATAACAAATTACCACGAAAATTCTAGAAATTCATTTAGGTGATTTAATTTAGGCTCAAAATAGCGTTACTTTCGTGTACGCTCCCTATCGCGGATCTAGAAGACTAGGGTTCTTATGAACGGCTAGATCTCCGATAGTTTTAGGGCGTCGAACGAACTCGCAAGCGGGTTCTCTCGATACCAAACGAAAATAAAAGGCTAATAAAATTAAAGATGAACAAAATATAATTAGGATTACGCTACTTACGCAAACCGTAGAACTAAAGAAGATAGAGATGGAAGAAGAGTTGGCCTCGCACCAAACCGCAAGCGGGAATCGAAGAATCGCTCTCCGTTTTGAGAGAATCGCACCCTCACGAAAGTTAAAAACTCTCAATTTTGCATAAGCAATTTTCATTAACCAAAAAGTAATAATAAAAGTGTTTACAAGCCTTTAAATAGGCTAACAAATGCATAAAATTAGAAATCCTAGTATAACTCTAATTCCTAATTCAAATAAAAGAAATATCCTAATTCTTCTAAAACAATAAAGTTCTAAACAATAAGGAAACTAATCCTATTTCTAATAAAAGAAATAACTCTTACTTTCTAAAATAAAATAATAAAAGATACTAATCCTAATTCAATTAGGATTCTTGAAATTCGTCACTTTATGTGCAGCCTCCGAAAACTGACCATAACTTCTTCAATACTTGTCAGAATTGCTCAAATTTTGGCTCGTTGGAAAGCTACTTCGATAAACTTTCAAATATGATCAATTTCGTATTAATCCGACTTCGTTTGACACTTCAAAATAGGCCAAACATAAAAGTGACGGGATTGAAAGTTGAAAACCCTAATAAATTTTGGATTTTCTTCTTTCTGATCAAATGGGTCTTTAACGGGCCTTTTTTTTTTAAAAACCCATTCATGGGTCCACTTTCTATTTTGACATCTCCTCTTTATCCGACCACGATTCAAACAAGCGGATCTAAAATACGCATCAATCCCCTCTACTTTGAAAAAGTTCGACCTCGAACTTTGGTTGGCATGAGTTTTCACGGTCGCGATCACAGACAATATATATGGAACTTCGATTGAAAGCGGCTGGAATCGGACGTCCCCATGGTTGTGATAGAGCTCCAAGAGATCCGGGTCAATCTGCTGAAACTCTTGTGTAATCCACGTGCTCTCTGAATCACTCTTGTTCTTCCACTTGACCAAATACTTCTGAAGTCCCCCTTGGTTGGTGGACACAATCTGATCTTCCAGTACATCTTCGATGATCTCACGAGTTTGCCAAGTAGGTGGGGGTAGTGGTGTAAGTAGGAGAATTATTGGTTTATCAGATGTAGAAGGCTCAAAGGGGTTAGCAGGGATGGTTGAAGGGCCATGGAATGGAACAAAGTCCTCCACGTTGAAAGTTGTGCTAATCTCCAATTCCGGTGGAAGATCTAAGATGTAAGCATTAGGAACCAAGACGCTTCAAGATCCGATAGGGTCCGACCTGAGCTTGTAACTTCTTTGCAACTCCTTGCGGGAATCGCTCGAGTCTATTTCGAACCATCACAAAATCACCATTTTGAAATTCTTTGAACCGTCTACGAGAATCTGTAGAGAACTTGTATTTTTCATTCTTTAAATTAATTATTTTCTTAATCTCAGCATGCAACTCATGAATGTAATATGCAAAAGTGGATGCAAACTCTGATGACTCGTATATGAATGATGCAAAGGGCACTAATGGCTCATGTACACTCGACTCGATTAACTCATGTGTACTCGCCTCAACCAAAATCAAAGACTCTGGGGTACTCGATTCAATTAACTGTAATGGTTCTTGTGTACCCAATTCGATGGACTCACATGCATGGGTCAAAATCTCCGGTTACTGATACGTATCGTTCGAGCTCCAAAACGATACGTATCGGTACCGGTCCCTATCGAACGATACATTAAATGTATCGTTCGATACATTCAATACAGTTGAATGTATCGGACGATACATTCAATGTATCGTTCGATACCAATACCGATACGTATCGGTATCGGACGATATTTTGATCCATGCTCACATGTATTCGACTCAATGGGCACCAACAAGTTGTGTGTGCCCAACTCTACGGGTACCAATGACTCATAGGCAAGTGGCTCGATTGGTTCAAGCGTGAGTGACTCAACATCACTACTCACTAGGGAAATAGACGTTTCTTTAACACAAACTAGACTTTCATCAGCTTCTTCTATCTCCTCTTCACTCAGCACGGTACTAGGGTCGTACACTTCTTTTACTTCCCTATTCTCCGGCTCCTTAGGACTCACTCTTTTAGTCAATAAATTATGAGTGAGAAATTTTGTGGGGCATTGGTATGCAAAGTGTCCAAACCCTTGACACTTAAGGCAATCAGGACACTTATTCATCTTGGTTTTCAAACTCCGAAGAAGGTGACGGTGTATTAAAGGAACATACTTTTCAATAAGTTTCACCTTCATGTCCTCCCATGTGGAGATGTGTTTATTTCGAAGAGATTCAATACGATATTCTACGCGAGTCCAAAAAATTTTGACATTACCCTCCAATTTTGTTTTTGCTAGCCTAATTTTGTACTCATTTGGTACGCCATACCAATCAAAATATTCTTCTACGCTAGACAACCACTCCACGAAGGTTTTGGGATTCATCCATCCCTCAAAACTTGGAACCTCATTCCGAATAGATTTAATAAACTTCTCGGCAGGGTCATACTCGGGTTCACAATGATGAGGGTATCCTCTAACTCTAGTCTCATCACGATTTTTGGGACTTTGCCAAGAATTTGGAGTGTAGTGGTTTCCTTGTTTGGCTAGTACCCTTTCATGACGGGTAAGGAAGTCACGTTGACGTGTAAGTGACCCATACATGATGCTTAACACAAACACAACTCAGACACAATATTAAAAAGACACATTATGAACCAACAATGGATGAAGACTTTTGTCAAACACTAGACATGCACACTAATGAACACTGATGAAATAAAATTGAAATGACATGCAATTATGAAACTAAGTGGTGTAAAATAAAAGTTAGACAAAGGCGAGACGAAAGCTAGACAAAAAAAAAAAAAAAAAACTTAGACGAAAGCTTTAAAATTTTTTTTTTTTTTTTTTTAAATGCAGACAAAAAGTTTCAGACAAAAGACAGACAAAAATTGCAGACAAAAACCAGACAATTTTTTAAAGACAAAGTCATGCAGAAATTGCAGAAAAAAAGGTAGACGAAAATTTTTTAAACAAAAACTAGACGAAAAATTTTCAGACCAAAGCTAGACAAAATTTTCAGACAAAAAGCAGACAAATTTTCTAGACAAAATCCAGACAGTTTTTTAAAGACAAAAGCCAGATGAAAAATTTCAGGCAAAAGTTAGACGAAAATGTTAGACAAAAAGACAGAAGGATCGGATTTTTTTTTTTTTTTTTTTTTAAATAAAAAAAATAAAAAAATAAAACCTATATGAGCACTAAAACCCTAAAACTAAACTGATGCTCTGATTTTTAACGTCCGATTCCAGTCGCTTTCAATCGAAGTTCCATATATATTGTCTGTGATCGCGACCGTGAAAACTTATGCCAACCAAAGTTCGAGGTCGAACTTTTTCAAAGTAGAGGGGATTGATGCGTATTTTAGATCCGCTTGTTTGAATCGTGGTCGGATAAAGAGGAGATGTCAAAATAGAAAGTGGACCCATGAATGGGTTTTTAAAAAAAAAGGCCCATTAAAGACCCGTTTGATCAGAAAGAAGAAAATCCAAAATTTATTAGGGTTTTCAACTTTCAATCCCGTCACTTTTATGTTTGGCCTATTTTGAAGTGTCAAACGAAGTCGGATTGATACGAAATTGATCATATTTGAAAGCTTATCGAAGTAGCTTTCCAACGAGCCAAAATTTGAGCAATTCCGACAAGAATTGAAGAAGTTATAGTCAGTTTTTGGAGGCTGCACATAAAGTGACGAATTTCATGAATCCTAAGTGAATTAGGATTAGTATCTTTTATTATTTTATTTTAGAAAGAGTTGTTTCTTTGATTAGAAATAGGATTAGTTTCCTTATTGTTTAGGACTTTATTGTTTTAGAAGAATTAGAATATTTCTTTTATTTGAATTAGGAATTAGAGTTATACTAGGATTTCTAATTTTATGCATTGGTTAGCCTATTTAAAGGCTTGTAAACACTTTTATTATTACTTTTTGGTTAATGAAAATTGCTTACGCAAAATTGAGAGTTTTTAACTTTCGTGAGGGTGCGATTCTCTCAAAACGGAGAGCGATTCTTCGATTCCCGCTTGCGGTTTGGTGCGAGGCCAACTCTTCTTCCATCTCTATCTTCTTTAGTTCTACGGTTTGCGTAAGTAGCGTAATCCTAATTATATTTTGTTCATCTTTAATTTTATTAGCCTTTTATTTTCGTTTGGTATCGAGAGAACCCGCTTGCGAGTTCGTTCGACGCCCTAAAACTATCGAAGATCTAGCCGTTTATAAGAACCCTAGTCTTCTAGATCCGCGATAGGGAACGTACACGAAAGTAACGCTATTTTGAGCCGAAATTAAATCACCTAATTGAATTTCTAGAATTTTCGTGGTAATTTGTTATTTTTTTAATTGATTAAATTAATTTTAATCCTAATCTAATTTGTTAGATATGATGTATATACAAGTACATACAATCCTATAATTATGAATTGAAACCTTAGGTAGTGTGCTACATCTACGAGACCTTGTTGTATGTTGATATTATAAATATGTGAATATACCTATATAAGAACTTGTTCTTCTATCTCTACACAATCATGATTGATAATTGCAATTCCGGTATAACGTTAATCGCAGTTCAATTCTTGATGGCATATCATATATTTGAGCAAGTATAATTATCGTATGGTTCTTATTATAAACTAGTAGAAAGAGAACATGATTATGAACAAAATGATTGATCGTAGTACGCATTTCTTTTCGCAAAGTATCATGAAATATCATCTTGATTATGGAAAGCATTTACTATTGAACAAATGATTTTCTACTGCATATGTTGTGCATCTATATAATTATATGATATTTCTAGTTAGGATCTCCCATTAGGCAGCATGGGTTTGGGACGAATGTCCGTGCTAGTGCTTTCATAATAGGAAGTACATATTGCCTACCGATCTGCCACGTTAAGGTATGAAATTCAAATATACAATGTGATGTGGTAAGGACTACCTAAATAAGAGGTGAAGTCCAAAAAGGGTCACATGTGGCTGTACCATAGACCGGTACTATATGAGCAGCACATACACCTATAAAAGTGTAGTCGCTGAAATTAAATATTTTTTTTTGGTTTTCCTTTCAAAGAAAAAGTGCATGCTCTTTTTGACGCAGAACGGTACCCTAAACTTTGTGAATGCGATGATAAAATTTTTCCGAAATTAAATTGAATTAAATTAAGCAATGAAACTCGCAATACTACTGATAAAAAAAAAAAAAAAAAACTCGCAATACAATGAATACCTCAGGTTGCAGCATGGATCATTCCTAGAGATAGGACTCTAGATTTCCAGATTAAGGTGCTCATAATGCAATGATGGAATCTTTGGTTTTCGGGTTCTTTTGATATCGCTTGGGCTTAGCAGTCTGATGAAGGCTACGGTTGTTGAATCGGGTCGATTCAATGGCTTAGGGGAAAACTAGGATTTTAGGATTTCAAAAGGATGATGGCCGATTTAAGGTTAAGGGATCACACAAGTAGAGAAAATAAGATAGATAGATTGGCAGGCTTCACACCCATAGCTTCGCACCAAACCATTCTCGGGAAGAAGATTCACTCTTCGTAGAAGCTCATCTCAAGCACACAAGCAAAAGCTCTTTTCATTCATAATTAATAACTAATTACATTGTTCAACTTAAGGACCTTATATAGGAGTCCTTTCAATAAAAGAAAACCTAAAATTAATACTAAATAAAAGACAAATAAACCCTCTAAACGAAAATTCGAATTAGACTTTAAAATTAACTAAACAACCAGGCACGATTTCGATCAATCGAAATTTCAATTCGATCTATCGAAATTGGAATTTGATCGATCGGAAGTGAAAATCGATCGATCGAAATTTTTACATATAAAATATTGCCGTCGACATTCGATCGATCGAATAGTCTATTCGATCGTTCGAAATCTCACTCCAGAACTATATAACTCCGTCGATGCCATTCGATCGATCGAAATTTCAATTCGATCGATCGAATTTGCTGGTTCCTCCACATTTTCGTAAATTTTTGCCTCTTTCGCTTATTTCTGATTTCCGCTCCGCTTCTTCCGCCGTCGGTATACGCGAAAAGGTTCATATCCAATGTCTACGATGTCGACGTCTCCGTTAATTCTCCTGGGCCGAAAAGGCTTCATCACCGATGAAGCGGCGTCGTGATAGCACTCGAGCATGTCGGGATTCAAACGTCGCACTTCGTCTTCAGCTAACCATGAGTTTTTGGAGTCCGACTTTCCCAATCACTTGACCAAGTACTTTTGAATTCCACCCTCATGTGTGGATATCACCATATCATCTAGTATCCCTTTGATCTCATCTCTGCACTGCTTGCGTGGGGAAGGGAAGGGTAGGGGTTGTAGCGTGGGTTTGATATTCGGGCTCGGGGCTTGCTTGGAAGGAGTTGTAAGGGGGTGGGGCTGGGGCTAAAGAAGGAACCAAGTCCTCCACATTGAACGTAGAGCTGACCCCTATATCCGTTGGAAGCTCGAGAACATATGCATTAGGGCCGCTCCTTGCCACAATTCTAAAAGGCCCACCACCGCGGGCTTGAAGTTTCTTTGCGGCTCCCAATGGGAACCGCTCAGGCCTAACCCGAACCATGACGTAATCTCAAACTTGGAATTCCTTGAAGCGCCTATGCGCATCCGCAGATATTTTGTATTGTTAATTGCTAGCATTAATTCTTTTTCTTATTTCGGCATGCAATTCGTGTATATGCTATGCAAATGAATCAGCTGACTCGAAAACTCGATGGGATGAAGACATGGGAATGAGATCAATGGGTGTTCGAGGCCTATGACCAAGGACGACTTCAAAAGGACTCATACCTAGGGACCTATTGACTGAATTGTTATATGCAAACTCGGCTATAGGCAAAATAGAATCTCAAGTCCTAGGGTGATCACCAACAAGGCAACGGAGGAGATTACCTAAACTCCTATTGGTGGACTCCGTTTGGCCATCTGTTTGAGGATGATAGGCAGAGGAAAATTGGAGCATGGTACCCATCATATGCCATAAAGTTTTCCAAAAATAACTGGTAAATTTCACATCTCGATCCGACACAATCGTCTGGGGTAAACCATGTAGGCGCACAACCTCCCTGAAAAATAATTTGGCTATGTGAGCCACGTCGGAGGTTTTAGAGCAGGGTATGAAGTGGGCCATCTTGGAAAAGCGGTCCACTACCACAAAAATGGAATCGTGCTTCCGTTGAGTCTTTGAAAGTCCAAGTACGAAATCCATAGAGACGTCTTGCCACGGGGTGTGCGGCACGGGTAAAGGGCTGTACAAGCCGGTATTCTATTTGATATGTTTCGCAACTTGGCATGTATGACATTGTTTTACGACCTTAGATACATCTCTCACAAGGCTAGGCCAATAGAACCTATCCTCAACCAGCGCACTGGTCTTATCGCGCCCAAAATGTCCAGCAATCCCTCCGGCATGTAACTCCCAGATGAGGAAATCACACAATGAAGTACAAGGGACGTACAAGCGATTCCCTTTGAACAAATACCCATCCAACAGAGTATATTCGAAGTTAATGTTATTCGAATTTTCAAGGAAAGCAGTGTATTCTGCCATGAAATCTAGGCAATCAAGATAATCTCGTTTCAACTGCTCAAATTCGACGACCTTGGTGTTCGTAGACTGCAAAATCGCCACTCGACGACTAAGCGCATCAGCAGCCTTGTTTTCGGCACCAGCCTTATGCTTCAATACAAATGTGAACCTTTGAAGTTACTCGACCCACTTCGCGTGCCTCGGGTTCAACTTTTTCTGGGAAGTAAGGAAACGTAAGGCCTCGTGGTCAGAAAACAACACAAATTCCTGCGGTCTCAGGTAATGTTTCCAATACCACAGAGATCGGACGACCGCATAAAACTCCTTGTCATAGATAGAGTATTTCTGCTTTGCCTCATTGAGCTTCTCACTAAAATAGGCCACAGGGTGACCTTCTTGGCTAAGCACTCCGCCTATGCCTACACCCGATGCGTCGCATGCTACTTCAAAGACTTTAGAAAAGTCTGGTAGGCGCATGACGGGTGTAGTAACCATTTTCTCTTTTATCTCGGTAAAGGCCCTCGTCGCAGCTTTGCTCCATAGAAACTCCCATTTTCTCATGCAATCGGTAATGGGAGCTATGATGGTGCTAAAATTTCGGATGAAGCGACGATAAAATGTAGCCAAACTGTGGAAGCTACGAACTTCATGAATATTCCGCAGTTCGGGCCACTCCACAATAGCCTTAACCTTCACAGGGTCCGCAACCATCCCATCTACAGAGACAATGAATCCCAAGAATACAACAGAGTGCTGCATGAAGGTGCACTTCTTGAGATTCGCGTATAACCTCTCTCCCCTCAAGGTTTCGCAAACCAACCTCAGGTGGATAATGTGCTGTCCCTTGTCTGGATTGTAAATCAGGATGTCATCAAAGTATACGACAATGAATTTGCCAAGGAATGGCCTCAACACTTGGGTCATGAGCCTCATAAATGTGCTCGGGCATTGGAAAGCCCAAAAGGCATGACCATCCACTCATAAAAACCGTCTTTGGTCTTGAACGCGGTTTTCCATTTATCGCCAGGGTGAATACGCACCTGATGGTAGCCACTTTTTAGGTCTATCTTGGAAAAGATAGTGGCTCTAACCATCATGTCAAGCATGTCATCAAGTCGCGATATGGGAAACCAATATTTAATAGTGATCTTATTAATTGCTCGGCTATCCACACACATGCGCCATGTACCATCTTTCTTAGGCGTGAGTAATGCTGGTACGACACACGGGCTCAGACTCTCTTGTATGAACCCCTTTTGAAGGAGCTCACTGACTTGCCGAGTCAACACAGCGTGCTCAACCGAATTCAACCTGTAGTGGGGCAGGTTCGGTAAGGTCGATCCGAGAACTAAGTCAATTGCGTGTTGAATGTCACGCATGGGAGGGAGCTCATTAGGTAAGTCTTCAGGGAAGACATCCGCAAATTCATTCAGGATGGGCTCTACCTCCTTGGGGTACTCACAGACTGACTCAAAAGTACTCTCAACAGTAACGACATACATGACACTCTCATCTTTCGATGCTCTTTTGAACTCTGAAGGGGTCACAATATTTATGGCCTTGGATTGGCCACCCTTCTTCTCAACTCTATTGACCGATGGTGCTTTGGGAGCCAAAGGGTTAAGAGTGATTTTCTTGCCTTTGTAATTGAAAGTGCAAATGTTAGATCGACAAAAAATGAATACGTTTAAATCATAGAGCCATGGCCTCCCTAAGATAATGTGGCCCACATCCATTGGCACCACATCGCACCATAAGGTGTTAGAGTATGAACCTAACTGTATGGGTACACGACACCTTTGAGATACGGGAATGGATGAGGAGTCAACCCATGCGACTTTGTAAGGTCTCGGGTGGGCTTCAGGTGTAAGCCCTAAGCGGGTGACGGTATGTTCTGACACCACATTGGTGCAGCTTCCGCTATCTACGATTACCCTACAACTCTTCGTCCCACATGTGGCAAAGGTGTGGAAGATGTTCTTCCTTCGCCAATCCTCCTTTTCATCCCGTTGAGGCTGTGCAAAGGCACACCTCATGACTAGAGCACGACCAATGTCATCACCTTCCTCGTCACTAGGTGTGACATTCGGCTCAAAGACCTCTTCCTCATAAACTCCTTCACTTTCTTCTCCTCCATCGATGAAGAGATTCCTTTCTGGGTCCCTTGTGGGGCATTGGGCAGCAAAGTGACTCAATCCTTGACGTTTATAGCATTTGACATGAGACCCACTCTTCGAGGATTCTCCGGCTATACCCTTACCTTTATCAAACCTCACATTGGTAGATGTGGGTTGTGTGGGTTTGGCAGGCGGGTTCCCAGCACTAGATTTCACTTCACCTGTTCGGAATTGACCGGGGCGGAAATCAGATCGCCTAGTCACCGTCATTTTTAAATACCGTTCAAGGTCTTGGACGACGGTGTAACACTTGACGAGAGTCTCAACAGGTGGGAGACTAACTCTTTTTGCAAGTCAAGTCTCAATCCGGTGCGGAATCTGGATAGAGTGACTTGAGTACAACGTTGAGTACAACCCGCATTCGTTCCTTCATGTCCTCCCAAAGGGTAATGGGAGTACAACCCGCATTCGTTCTGATGCGTTCAACGTTGACCCAAAAGAGTCGGGCTTGGCCTATGAGCTGCACTTTAGCAAGCCTAACACATCTTTTATCGCTCATGCCAAACCACTCGAAGTGCTGGTCCATATTGGATAACTAATCGAGGAAAACCTGAGGGTCTAATCTTCCATCGAAAGTCGGAAACTCAACTCGGACATTTTTGAGGAGTCTCCCGTCCGGGTCGTAGTCATCTCCATGATGATCTATCCTATGGTTCCGGTTCCGATTATACTGGTAGCCATTTCGCTCGAATCGAGGACCATTACGCTCACAGGGTGGTTCAAAGTACTCATCACCCTCGTTTAACCGGTTGACTCAGTTTAACAACCTCTCATTGGATGTTTCGAGAGTCCTTTGAGCTGTCTCCAAGGTAGTCATTCGATCATTGATCGATTTTAGATCAGCCCTCATGCCGTTAAGAGCCTCGACAATCCCACTCATGTCCATGGTGATACGGGTCACTATTGACGGGTTCTAGAATGGAATGTAGGATGAACAATTTGGTTAAAACAGCAATAATATGTAATGAAAATTAAGGTGCGATGAATACAATGTCACATAGTATGCCCTAACCTAGAACCTAGGGCTTTGATACCAAAACTGATGCAGGACGGTACCCTAAACTACGTGAATGCAATGATTAAATTTTGCCGAAATTAAATTGAATTAAATTAAGCAATGAAACTCACAAAATACAACGAATACCTCAGGTTTTCACAGTATTCCATGGGAGGACCACGTATGCTTCAGGTAGGGTTTAGTCCGAACGCTAGATCCGTTAGGTTGCAGCGTACATCGTTCCTAGAGATAGGACTCTAGATTTCTAGATTAAGGCGCTCACAATGCAATGATGGAATCTTTGGTTTTCGGGTTCTATTGATATCGCTTGGGCTTAGCAGTCTAATGAAGGCTACGGTTGTTGAATCGAGTCGATTCAATGGCTTAGGGGAAAACTAGGATTTTAGGATTTCAAAAGGATGATAGCCGATTTAAGGTTAAGGGATCACACAAGTAGAGAAACTAAGATAGATAGATAGATTGGCAGGCTTCACACCCTTGGCTTCGCACTAAACCCTTCTCGGGAAAAAGATTCACTCTTCGTAGAGGCTCATCTTAAGCACACAAGCAAAAGCTCTTTTCATTCATAATCACTAACTAATTACATTGTTCAACTTAAGGACCTTATATAGAAGTTTTTTCAATAAAAGAAAACCCTAAAATTAATACTAAATAAAAGAAAAATAAACCCTCTAAATGAAAATTCGACTTAGACTTCAAAATTAACTAAACAACCCGACGCGAATTCGATCGATTGAAATTTTTACATATAAAATATTGTCGTCGACATTCGATCGATCTAATTGAAGTTTCGATCGATTGAATATTCCATTCGATCGGTCGAAATCTCACTCAAGAACTATAAAACTTTGTTGATGCCATTCGATCGATCGAATTTGTTGGTTCCTCCACATTTTCGCAAAATTTCGCCTCTTTCGCTCCGCTTCTTCCGCCGTCGATATACACGAAAAGGTCCATATCCAATGTCTACGATGTCGGCGTCCCCGTCACTTTTATTCATACATCTCATTTCCTACTTGATGATAGCTGAAAATGCGATGCCTTGAGAACTAAATAGAGAAGTTGCATACATTTACAACATTTACTGGAATCAAAGGAATGCTCATAAATGAATTTTGCCTCTCTTATTGATTATTAAGACGTAGGTTACTAGATATTATTAGGGGCCACTTGTTGAGTTTATCTCACTTCCGTTGTTAACATTTCAGTGGCGGATCGAGTTGACTTTCGTACATCTCCTCAAGCAGACATTGGGAGATCTTTTGAAATAGAGTCAGCCGAAGAGTTAGTAAGGTTTTGTATTTTGTTGCAAGGGACTTTTGGAATATAATAATGTTAACGATGATCAATGAATTGTAATAATGATGTACCATTCTTTTGAAATTATGAAAGAAATATTAGGTTATGTGTTTTGCTTACCCTTTTAGTTTTGCTGTGATTATTGGATTCGCTCATGCACCAAAATTCGTGGTGTATTGGATTTTGGGGCGTGGCAGTTTGGTATCAAAGCTTTAGGTTTAGCGAAACCAGGATACCTTAGGGAGTGGACCTATAGGCTAGGATTAGGATGAGTAACCGCTATCCAGTTGTGACAGTGTCCCCATTGATGATCAGGAAATGATGAAGAGGACGATAACGAGAAAGATTACTGGACTACCTCGATCAGTTCGTTATAGGATCGCCAACCTTCATGTACCCCAGGAGGCATCCAGAATCATAGATGTTAACGTATACCAACGACGCCTTGAAGCACAAAATCTTTCTCCACGTACCTTGCTTGAAGTTCGATCTTTCGAGGAAGAAGTGTTGGACAACTTTGAAGAACTCAAAGAGGAAATATACAACCTCAATGAGGAAGAGATGAATGACCTAAGCGAGGACGAATTAGGTGCTGAAGAGATGAACAACGATGAATCAAATGATGCAAAACACGACATTATCAAAATCTCTGACTACATTGAATCAGAAGCGACCGAGGAAGAATACTCCGAGGATAAAAATACCGAATGGGCCACTATCAAACTATGCTAGATAGAAAACTTGTAGAAACCGTAATGGCCTAAAAAAGTAAATCTCATCACTGATGTAGGCACAAGGAAAAGCAAGGCCTTTAGAATAGGAAATAGACATGTAGCGTCAGGTTCCTTTTTGTTAGATTTAGAATAAATGTGAACTCTCTTGTAGCAACGACGTAAATGAAATCTTAAACTATGAAAATTCTTTTTGTAACAATCATGCTTATGTAATTACCAATCTATGAATGACATGAACTGCTTTCCCTTCTTTTTATTTAATTGTGTCATGAATATATTATAGTAATTATAATATGCTCGTAAAGTAGATGACGTGATTAGACTACATTTTAAATATAGATGGTACGAGGGCGAGATATCAGAACACCATGCACTAGGAGACCCACAACACCCGCAAACAACCCACCGATTGCACCTACATCTGATCCTACTGCTCGGGCTTTAGAGGCTAGTGCAGTTGCACTAACCCACTTGATCCCTAACAGGGCTTGTTCGACATCAACCGACACAAACCACACTGACTACGAAGACGATCTGGAAATATTCAAGAAATTGAATCCCCCAACCTTTAGAGGCACCACCGATCCTTTGGAGGCCGAGCGATGGGTCGAAGATATTGAAAAGATATTCAAGGCAATAAGAACAAAAGGCTAGATTTTCCATCTTCATGTTGTCTGAAGAGGCACATTGTTGGTGGCAGTTGGTGGCAAGATCACAGCTAGCACTAGGAGAAGTCGTTATTTGGGGCAGATTCGTAGGAATATTCTTCGAAAAGTATTTTCCCCAGTTCATCCGAGAGACTAAAGGAGCTGAATTTCTTAAACTTGAGCAAGGCAATATGACTAGGGCTGAGAATGAGGCCAAGTTCGTTGACCTGGAACGATTCTATAGGCACAGATTCGAATTAGGCCTTAGATCTGATATCCAAGAATGCCACTCCCTACTATTCTCAGAGGACTACAAGCTATCGGTTAGATGAGTCTTAAAGGCGAAAGAAGATATCAAAAGGAGCCGCCCATCCCACGAAAAACGTAAGGACTTGGTGAGCGGAGACTGGCGAGCACCTTCTTTCCAACACGTAGCAGCAAAACGATCCCTATTTGAAGATACACGAGTTGGATTCACGAGGCAATCATGTAAGATATGTGGGAAGAATCATGGTAACATACCGTGTCACCAAGCAAAGGCTCCTTGCTATAACTGTGGAGAACTGGGACATGTATCACGAGTTTGCTCACAGCTGCTGAGACACTGCTTTGGGTGTGTGAAAGGGTAGGACACGTGGTGAAAGACTGCCAAGCATCAAGGAATTCCCAACTGTTTAAACAATCACTCCCACCACAACAACAACAACAAAGAGTGCAACTAGTTCAGTTTCATGCAGGACGACCTACCCAGCAGCGATACCAGCAAGGACAACAACCACATCAAAATGCACGAGGGCGAGTGTTTGCCCTGACTCAACAAGATGTCGAACCTCGAAAGCTGTAATCCAAGGTACTGTCCTAATCTTTTAAGCCATAGAGAAAATTTTATTTGACTCCGGATCCACACACTCCTTCATATCACCATCCTTCGCACAACCATGAAATCCACACCTCAACCTTTAAACTCTACACTCACTATCTCTACCCCAATTGGAGATTCCCTAACTACTAACATTGTATATAAGGATTGTGCTGTAGAAATAGATGGTCGACAACTAGCTGCCAACCTGATTCTGTTGGATATGGTAGACTTTGATGTTATCTTGGGCATGGATTGGTTTGCTTCTCACCCTGCAAGTATCGATTGCTTTCGGAAGCAAGTCAGTTTTAGTATCTTGGGTCAGCGAATGTTCTCATTTCAGGGTATTGTTAGGAATTCCTGATTCACCAATTATTTCAGCCATTAAAGCTAGACAACTTCTTTCAAAAGGTTGTCAGGGTTACCTAACATACGTCATTAGCAAGGATAAGAGTGAGCTTGAATAGAGTCAATCCCCATTGTCAATGACTCAATGGATTTGTTGATGTTTTTCCAGATGAATTACTTGGACTACCTCCCATCCGAGAGATCGAGTTTGCGATAGATCTACTCCTAGAGACACCTCCCATTTCGAAGGCTCCTTATCGTATGGCACCGGTTGAACTCCAGGAGCTCAAGAAGCAGTTAGAGGAGTTGCTAGAGAAAGGATTCATCCGTCCAAGCGTGTCACCTTGGGGCCTTCCGGTCTTGTTTGTGAAGAAGAAAGACGGATCCATGAGACTGTGCATTGATTACTGACAGTTGAACCAAGCCACCATTAAGAACAAGTATCCATTACCTAGAGTCGACGACCTCTTCGATCAACTTCAAGGCACAACGGTTTTCTCAAAGATTGACTTGAGGATGGGCTACCACCAACTAAGGATCAACGAAGGCGATATAATGAAGACGACATTTCGAGTTATGGGCACTACGAGTTTCTAGTGATGCCCTTTGGCTTGATGAACGCCCCAGCCGCATTCATGGATTTGATGAATAGAGTTTTAAAACCCTTCTTAGATAAGTTTTTAGTGGTGTTCATTGATGATATTTTAATCTACTCTAAGAACCGGATCGAGCACGAGGACCATCTAAGGACAACTTTGCAAATATTGAGGGAACACTAATTGTACGGGAAACTGAACAAGTGTGAGTTTTGGCTGGACGGAGTACTTTCGTAGGGCACGTAATCTCGAGAAAGGGAGTGTCTGTTGATCCAACCAAGATTGAAGTTGTGGTGATGTGGGAGAGACCAAGGAATGCAACGAAGGTCAAAAGCTTCTTAGGACTAGCCGGATATTACCGACGCTTTGTGAAGGATTTCTCCAAGATAGTAATTATAATGATAAAGCTCATGAGGAAAGGCATTAAGTTTGAATGGGGCGATGACTGCAAACAAAGTTTCCAAGAATTGAAGGAGAAGTTGACAACTGCACTAGTGTTGACAATTTCATCAGGAAGTAGAGGATTCGAAGTTTATAGTGATGCTTCAGGAAGAGGTCTAGGTTGTGTACTTATGCAGCACAAGAAGGTCGTCGCCTACCCATCAAGGCAACTAAAGTCCCACGAGGAGAATTACCCAACCCACGATTTGGAGCTGGCAGCGGTCATCTTCACATTAAAGACTTGGAGGCACCACCTGTACGGGAAAAAATTTGACATCTTCACTGAACACAAAATCTTGAAGTACATTTTCACATAAAAGAAGTTGAACATGCGACAAAGGTGTTGGATGGAGTGTTTGAAGGACTACGATTGCACCATTCAATATCACCTTGGCAAGGAAAATATGGTAGCAGGCGCATTGAGCCGAAAGTCAGCAGGAACCCTTGCCGCATTGATGATGATGAAGTGGAAATTACATGAAGATTTCGGGAATTGGAGCGCGTCTATCCAAGAAGTGGAACCCAAGTTCGTGTGTGCAAATCTGAACATGCAATCCACGATAATTGAAAAGATAAAAGAAGGACAACACGAAGAACTAGAGATCTTAAAGATGCTAGAGGAAGTCAAGAAAGGAGAAAGACTAGAGTTCGGAGTAACCTCAGACGGCTCGCTGAGGTATCGAAATCGATTATGTGTACCAGGCATCAGGGAAGTGAAGAAAGAACTATTAGACGAGACGCACAAGTCTAGATACGTAGTGCATCCAGGCAGCACAAAGATGTACCAAGATCTAAAGTGTCACTTATGGTGGAATAACATGAAGAGGGAGATTGCCGAGTACATCTCAAGATGCCTCACGTGTCAACAGAATAAAGCCGAGAATATGAAGCCTTCAGGATTGTTACAACCATTGCTGATACCAAAATGAAGGCGGAAGGCATCAACATGGACTTCATCATCGGACTACCAAAGACCAAGAGCGGCCACAATTCAATTTGGGTGATAGTAAACGAACTTACAAAACATGCATACTTTCTACCTGTCAAGGTTACTCAGACGACAAAGAGTCTTGCGAGGCTATACATCAAAGAAATTGTTCAATTGTATGGCGTACCTATAGTAACTGTATTTGGTCGAGACTCAGTTTACCTCAGGAATTTGGAAGAAAGTTCAAGATAAATTGGGCATGAAGTTACATTTCAGCACTGCTTTCCACCCTGAGACGGATGGACAAGCAGAAAGGACGATTCAGATGCTGGAGGATATGCTGCGAGCTTGTCTATTGGACTTCAGAGGAAGCTGGGATGACCACTTACCTATAATCGAGTTCGCCTACAACAACAACTATCAAGCAAGCATACAGATGGCACCCTTCGGAGAATGAAGTCTGCTTGGACCAGAGCTAGTGCAACAAACCACAGAGAATATCAAGCTCATCCGCGAACGTCTACTCACCGCCCAAGTTGACAAAAAAGCTTCATTGATCATAAATGAAAGGAACACGAGTTCAACATTGGAGATCGTATACTTCTCAAGGAGTCACCAACCAAGGGAGTGTTTAGGTTTGGGAAGAAAGGAAAGCTTAGTCCTAGATTCATCAAACCGTTTGAATTCCTACGAAAAATTAAAAAAAATGCATATCAATTAGCCCTACCCCCATCCCTCACAAATGTACACAACGTATTCCATGTATCAATGTTGCGACAATATAAGTTCGACCCCTCACATGTACTAGACCCTACTCACGTGTTCGACCTCGCGCAACTGTACATCTAAGAAAACCTATCATACGTCGAATCACCAATGTAAATCCTCGATTGGCAGAGTCATCACGTGAGATCGAAGAGAGTACCATGGGTAAAGTTCTTTGAAATCATCACACGGGTGATGAAACAACATGGGAACGTGAGGATGTGATGCGTCAAGAGCACCCGCACTTGTTTAACGACACTAGGTAAATTTCGAGGAAGAAATTTTTGTAAGGGAGAATGTGAATCTCTTGGCCCAAGCCAAGCCCAATCTGATACCATATTACTTCCTTTTGTCCCTGCTTAACACCAAATCCTTTCCCCAATCACATCTGCTGCAACTATAGGCTTGGAACTCGAAATCGTGCTACAGTTCGTCGCCGCCTTGGTGATAGACTTGCCATCATCACGCACCGCCCAACCTTTCCCTCAGGTTATAAAAGCTCAGGCAGCCAGCTCCTCTCCTCCATGATCCAAGAACTCTGGTAAGGCATTCTGCCTCTGCTTCTTCTTCATTTTCTCATCTTCTTTTCTTGTTTCCGGCCGATCCGATCTCCGACAATGATAGTAGGAGACGATCGTTTACCATCTATTTCGATGCTCGCGGGTGACCGTTGTAACCATGCGCGCCCTCACAACTATCGTTGCCATCGTGGTCGCGATCGACGTCATTTCCGTCAACGGTGATGCCGTACGCAACGACGAAATCTTCATTCCATTTCCCTTTTCCCCTCTGCTCTACGAATCTCTCTTTCTCTTACTCATGTGCCATGCCCAACCCACAGTCTCGGTTTTGTGCCAGAACAGTGGCATAAAAACCCTTTTTTCATCTTTATTTTATGCATTATATAAAGTATTAACCACATATATAATTATGTATATTATGTGTAATTTTTGTCTCCGTTTTGTAACAAACCAGTGACATTATTTCAATTTTTTTTTTTTCATATATATAATATAAGGTATAAAACCTATATATATATATATGTTTATTTATGCATATATTATATTTATTATTTTTAAAGGACCTATTCTTTCATTTATTTATTTTATTTTTATAAGGGCTTATAACCCATATGATGTCAGGGATATTTTTGGGCTATTAATCGATTATAAAATATTTTATGAATATGTTTATTTATTAAGTTTAATATCAACTACATTGTTATAAAATATATTTTTAATTATTACAAAATATTATATTTATTTAAATTGAAAGAGCATGTTATTAATATTCTTTCGGCTTTAAATATTATTTATTATTTACTAATTATATTTTTAATAATTTCTATTCCATTTAATCTCAAATATTTGTCATATATATATATATATATATATATATATATATATATCCTTATTATGGTTTGTTAAAACGATTTTTGACTGATTACCCCCTTTAGCAACCTATTCGGTGTCATGATATGATTCGATCATTCCTACTCTAATCGCATCAACCCATAATTACGCCTTTCGCTCTCGAAACTTGACCCATCCGAGTCGAGACCCTATTGGCTAACCTATCACGTGACCCGACTCGACTCTAACTCATTACCTCTCGCTTATTCATCTAACTCTCTTTATTGTCGAGACATCGCTTAGTGCTAACACACCCTTGTTCTCGTGCAGACAACACTTTGCACAACCTGAGCTTCAACCACCCCCATCGCAATCACTAGGGAAGCACTGATCAAGGCAAGTGACCTTCCCTTTATCACCCTATTTTGTTTAATTAATTAGTGCTATTTAGATACAATGTATCTGAATTTCATACCTTACCGTGACAGATCGGTAAGCAATATATACTTTCTATTATGGAAGCACTAGCAAGGACATTCTTCCCAAACCCACGCTGCCCAATGGGGGATCCCAACTAGAAATATCATATAATTATATAGATGCACAACATATGTAGTAGAAAATCATTTGTTCAATAGTAAATGCTTTCCTTAATCAAGATGGTATTTTATGATGCTTTGCTACAAGAAATGCGTACTACGATCAATCATTTTGTTCATAATCATGTTCTCTTTCTACCAGTTTATGATAAGAATCATACGATAATTTTGCTCACTCATATGCTATAATATATGATATGCCATTAAGAATCGAACTATGATTAACCTTATATCGGAATGCCAATTATCAATCGTCATTGTGTAGAGATAAAAGAACAAGGTCTTATATAGGTATATTCACATATTTATAATATCAACATACAACAATGTCTCGTAGATATATCACACTACCTAAGGTTTCAATTCATAATTATAAGGTTGTATGTACTTGTGATATGGTAAGGACTACCTGAATAAGAGGTGAAGTTCAAAAAGGGTCACATGTGGTTGTACCATGGATCCAGTACTATATGAGTAGCACCTACACCTATAAAAGTGTAGCCGCTAAAATAAAGTTATTTTCTTTCGTTTTCCTTTCAAAGAAAAAGTCCATGCTCTTTTATTCATACATCTCATTTCCTACTTGATGATAGCTAAAAATGCGATGCCTTGAGAACTAAATAGCGAAGTTGCATACATTTACAACATCTACTGAAATCAAAGGAATGCTCATAAATGAATTTTGTTTCTCTTATTGATTATTAAGACGTAGGTTACTAGATATTACTAGGGGGCCACTTGTTGAGTTTATCTCACTTCCGTTGTTAACATTTTAGTGGCAGATCATGTTGACTTTCGTGCATCTCCTCAAGCAGAGACATTGGGAGATCTTTTGAAATAGAGTCAATCGAGGAGTTAGTAAGGTTTTGTCTTTTGTTGTAAGAGACTTTTAAAATGTAATAGAGTTAACGATGATCAATGAATTGTAACAATGATGTACCCTTCTTTTGAAATTATGAATGAAATATCAGGTTATTTGTTTTGCTTACCCTTTTAGTTTTGTTGTGATTATTGGATTCGCTCGCGCACCGAAATTCGCGGTATATTGGATTTTGGGGGGTGACAATAAGGGTCCCTAAGGCCTAGGCGCATAGGCGGAGAGCTTTTTTTTTCAGGCGACTTTTATTTTAATCTTTATATGTATCTTATTTTATATATATATATATATATATATATATATATATATATATATATAATTGTATTTTATATTTTTCTTAATAATTTGTGGCATTTAAAATTTCAAATATATTTACAATTTTTAAATATAAACATGTATATAAAAAGTAATAGCATGCCAACAAATAAGAAATACAAGAAACAATTTGAACATTATGTGCACTAAACTACATATAATTTAACAAACGAGTAAATACGCAAATACAACTAGCAGGTAATATAACTATGTAAGAATGTACTAATAAACTATAATAAATTTATGATATATATATATATATTCTGAGGTGCGCCAAGGCCCCCCTCTCTGTGCTTGCGCCTAAAATGCAAGGCCCAGGTGTACTGTGCGCCTAGGGCCTAGTAGCGCCTTTGAGAAAACAGTTTGTTAATAACTATATAGGTACTGTGACAATTACTATGGTGATTAATAATCACAACTAAACTCTAATGATAACAGACTAAATCATAACATAACACCACAAAATACTACAAATGGTTCTTTTGGAAACATGAATACGTCAATACAGAAAGGATACCTTTATTAACACCCACCGAATCTTCGAGGCACCTACGCCAAAACCCATTGACTGCTTTGAATCATACGATATAGATCGTTTTTCGCCCCAATCTTCCACACAATGGATCTTGAGATCATGGGCATACCATCAAACTGTCAGTTTTTAATTAGACGTGACAAACATCCAAAAAACGAAATTAAAAAATCACATTGCATACGTCACGCTCAATCTAATTTTCAGATCAATTTTTGTGGTGTGACATGTGCAATCAGAAACTGACCTTCTAATGGTACACTCATGATCTCAAGATCCATTGTGTGGAAGCTTGGAGCGAAAAACGATCTCCATGGTTAGATTCAAAGCAGTTAATGATTTGTGGCGTAGATGCCCTCCATTTGGTGGGTGTTAATAAAGGTACCCATACAGAAAATGCCACCAAATAACTATGCATCAAAGCAAATGATGTAAATTAATTGATTTGGTCCTCATTTACCTACCAAGTCATCAGCTTCTCTTATATAGCCCTTATCTTCTAATATGCGAGCAAGACCTTGCCACCATAATTGGTCGCTTGCAGCAAATTTCTGAGACTGTCCAAATGATTACCATACAAATCAAAAGCTCATCAGTAAGCACAATAAAAGAACATTGAAATTTAATGTGAGATGCCTAAAATAACATCAATGAAGTAAAATAAAAAAAGTAGATGCAGATAAACATTCATCACAAGTATCTTAGTTGCTAAGAGAGCATAAAAGCACCAACATTTTTCTAGATGTTTCCATTTTCCAGTGAAAAACATGCACAACAAGGGAAATATATATATATATATATATATATATATATATATATATATATATATATATATATATATATATATATATATATATATAGTTGTAACAGGAATGAAAATTGGTTCAATTGGACGCATAATGACAAAAAAATGCCATTTAAAAAAAAAATATGTGTATTATAGGTACAACATATTTAACCCGTCTTATACCCGTATTTTGAAAAAAATACATAATTTTACCCGAAAACGCAAATTTCGTGCTGTAAACGCGAAATAACGTATTAAATCTGTTTCCCCCGACTTTTCCTGTTTTCCCCAGACCTTTTTCTGTTTTTTTTCACCTTCTTCCATTTCTTCCGATTTTTGTTTGGTTTTTTTTTCATCCTTACGTGTTTTATAATTTTTTTAGCTTCCAATATTTTCCATTTTCTCTTTTCCGTGTTTTGCCGTTTCTACCGACTTTTTCACTCGCCATATTAAGCCCATATCTGTACTTTGTCACTTTGGTTGGAAAGTTGTGCAGATCATAAAGCTGTGGGAAAGCCAATCAATAACACACACACTATGCTAACAAGCCTGATATATACTTTACATTTAATAAAAACATCGATATATTATAATAAAACTATGTTTTATAATATGAAGATGATTTTACACGGGTAAAAACCAGAGCAGAAATTGGATATAGAACATCACTACTAAAAATATTACAAAATCCTGTTACACATACCAACTGTTAGCATATATACTTTGTATATAGCTGGATCATCATCATCGCCTTGTTCCATCTATTAGGGATCACCTTTGTGAGTCCTATTGCTCTCCTCATTTCCCTTGAAGGCAAACTCTCTCACTCAGAAATCCTTTGTGTTGCTTCTCGCTACTTCCCTCAAAAATTTTACTCGTCTTCCTCTTATACTAGTATCGTAACAAATTTCCATCCAAGGGTTATTTCGTATTGCCAATGGATATGCATACAAGGGTTATTTCGTATTACCAATGGATATGCATACACCATTTCAAACGACATTCCTTCATGTTCTATTTTATTGGGACAACCCAAACATTTCCTCTTCACTACTCATTCCTCATTCTTGTAAAATTCCATGGGCCTAACTCAACCTCACAAAACCGGCTTGTAAAGTGAGGTTTGCCCAGGTTTATATATAGCCCAAGGCCATTGACCCAGGCAATGTGGGACTATTGCTCACGCCCCCTCACATGTAACGTGTCTCTCTACATCCTTGTGGTTACCTGCTCTGATACCATGTAAATTTCCATGGGCCTAGCTCAACCTCACAAAATCGGCTTGTAAGGTGAGGTTTGCCCAGGTTTAAATATAGCCCAAGGCCATTGACCCAGGCGATGTGGGACTATCGTTCAATTCTATCCAATCTTGTTACTCCACACACCCACTTTAGAATACTCATCTCAGCCACATACGGTGCCAGGTGTGTAGCGTTTGGCGCAGGACATAAACACCAGATCACATGCCATGTAGCGCATGATCGTGTGTTACATAACATCCTCTACGGGATCAGTCAGTTCCCTAAGGTTTTGAAAAAAATTAAACTTTTTCCCTTCAAAGGACAAGTCAAAGATATGATTTTTCACCCAAATATTTTTCCTTCGAAAATTTTCAACTTTGATCACAAAATTAACAGTGGTTTACTTTTTTGGAATGGTTGGTGAGCGACCCCCTTGCATGGGCAGGTAGCACCAAAAAGCATGTGTAGAATGAAAATGCAATACACTCATGCACAGTCCTGCAGCTATATATATATACATTATGCCAGGTATGAACAAAAGCATTATTCAATTTCCCAAATTTACCTTGCAAGTATTAGAGCTGTGACTTACAAGACGCACTACTGTTCATGTATTTTAAGGTGATGGATTCAACTTATTTCATATAAATAGAGCTTTTGGTGAAGTTGTATTTGTCGAAATTGATTTCCTATAACGCGTGGATATTTTTTCATATCATCCCAGTACCTGTGGAAATCAGACCATATCAGGAAAGTTGGAAAGTGTATGTAGTAAGATACCCAGTACTACCATTTTTTTTTAAACTTGTCGATTGTTTGTCTCTTTCCGCTTTTATCATAGACAATAGCAAGTATTTCTCCTTCACTTTTCTAGCATTTTTTCCTACTTTGCTGCACTTCTATCAAGATGACATCATCCCTGCTACTTGTCGAATTCACACAAATTTCTAGGTTTTTTCTCATTTTGCTTTTTTTTTTTTTTTTTTTCTAATTAAAGATGTCTTTTTATAGAATAAAAAGATACATTTGGATCAAACCTAAATGCGAAGCTTAGAGGGTTCCGAAGAACCCTCTTAAAAGAAAGAGAAAAAGAAACATAAGCCAACAAGATGGCAACATAACAACCTGAAACAAAGCAATATAAGGAGAAGCGTAACTCAAAAATTGGATGGAATTAGGAATAGTTTTCGAAAATTCTCCCATTTGGAATTCACACAATCTTCTATTTCCTTGGAGAGTATCCCTAAACACCTTAGATAATCCTGCCCAGGAAAGAACACATCTGATGACTTCCACTATCTGACGGGGACATCCGATTCAAGTAACCGCCCATAACATATCGGAGGCGAAAGGAGAATATAAAAGTGATTAGAAAGAAGAAAATCCAAAATTTATTGCAAAAAATTCTCTGATCAGAGGGCCTTTTTTTTTTTTTTGATCAGTAATAGGAGATTATATAGAAAAACCAGCAAGGCGCTGAAGCCGTATACAATCAAGCGACATAGATCAAAAGAGGAGACCACCAGCTTACTTAGGACAACAAGCACTACCCACACTCACATCGCTCCGCCAAACAGGCCCCCCTTAGCCCGGCTCCCAAGGGAAAAAAACGGTGCGGTCTCCCTGACCACCACGGGCGCCCCAAAAGGTAACGAGCTCGAGGATCGCTCTAATAACCATTCCAACAGGTTTAGTTTGACCGTCGAAGATTCTGCGATTCCTCTCACACCAAATACATCAGAAAGCGGCGAAGAGCGCAGCCATCCAAGCTCCCCCCCCCTTCACCGTAACCGCCTCCCAGCTCAATACAAAGGCATACGGGGACAGTGGCATGACCCAGGAAGCCCCGAAGGCTCTAAGAATAGCTCCCCAGACCTCAAAAGCCACACCGCAATGAAGAAAGAGATGAGCAGTAGACTCCATCCCGTCAGAACACATAGCACAAACCATAGGGACATCAATTCCCCTCCGAATTAGCTGGTCCCTAGTAAGAATTTTGACCTTACAAACCGTCCAACTGAAAAATCTGATCTTGAGAGGAAAAGGTTCCTTCCATAACCATCTGCCCTCGAAGATGATAAGCGAGCGCCGTGATAGCCATCGGAGGGCCGTGATAACCATCGGAGGAAAAGGTTCCTTCCATAACCATCACACCAAATACACCAGAAAGCGACGAAGAGCGCAGCCATCCAAGCTCCCCTAATGTCCCCCTTCACCGTAACCGCCTCCCAGCTCAATACAAAGGCATACGGGGATAGTGGCATGACCCAGGAAGCCCCGAAGGCTCTAAGAATAGCTCCCCAGACCTCAAAAGCCACACGGAAATGAAGAAAGAGATGAGCAATAGACTCCATCCCATCAGAACACATAGCACAAACCATAGGGACATCAATTCCCCTCCGAATTAGCTGGTCCCTAGTAAGAATTTTGTCCTTACAAACCGTCCAAATGAAAAATCTGATCTTGAGAGGAAAAGGTTCCTTCCATAACCATCTGCCCTCGAAGATGATAAGCGGGCGCCGTGATAGCCATCGGGCGCTGTGATAACCATCTGCCCTCTGATCAGAGGGCCTTCAACTTTCAATCACGTCACTTTTATGTTTGGTTTATTTTGAAGTGTCAAACAAAGTCGGATTGATGCGAAATTGATCATATTTGAAAGCTTATCGAAGTAACTTTCCAACGAGCAATTCCGACTAGTGAATTTCAAGATTCCTAATTGAATTAGGATTTATGGTCAGTTTTCAGAAGCTGCACAGAAAGTAACGAATTTCAAGATTCCTAATTGAATAAGGATTGGTTTCCATCAAGGATCAAAATTTCATTAGGAATTAGGATTGGTTTCCTTCAAGGATCAAAATTTCGGCCGAAATTATCGGTTTCGGTCCCCACCGAAACGATAATTTGGACCGAAATTTCGGTCCAAATTTGTATGGGATCCAAAATTTCGGCCAAATTTTTGGTTTTTGACCGAAATTTCGGTTCAAATTTTCGGTCTTCTTCCATCTCTATCTTCTTTTCATCTACGAGTTGCGTAAGTAGCATAACCCTAGCCTAATTATTACCCTATTAAATTCAGATTTAGTCTATTTATCTCATAAAAATCCAAAATATCAACCTACCTATCTTCATTAAATCATTGCTTGGCCTTTTATTTTGCAGGGTATCGTGAGAACCCGCTTGCGAGTTCGTTCGACGCCCTAAGACTATTGGAGATCTAGCCGTTCATAAGAACCATATTCTTTTAGATCCGATAGGGAACGTACACGGAAAGTAACGTTATTTTGGGCCGTAATTAAATTATCTAATTGAATTTCTAGAATATTTTCGTGATAATTTGTTCAAAGAAATTGTTATTTGAACTGCTTGAATTAATTTTAATTTTAATCTCAGCCCTAGCATTGCATTTAGTAAGTTCCCGCATCACTATCATGCGCCGGATGGAATTCAGATAGTTTTCGAGAATTCTCCCATTTCTTTCTTTTCAAATAGTCCAGAAAACAGCAACTGAACTAACAGAACAGTTCTTAGGTTGGCTGGCACAAATAAACAATCAGCTTGAAACCTCCTTACAGGATCTTGGCATATAGTCCACCAATCAGGCACAACAAGAAAAAATTCCAGATATTAAGAGCTTTATTAAGATGACTTTATTATCGAAATTAAAGCATCCCGTTTGAATATATTTTTTTCTATCATTTTCTTGGTGGTTGTATTTTTTACATTTGATCTGGCTATAGTTGCTGACTTTTGTAGCTTGTTTTTGTATGATATTGAATAATATGATGTTAAGAGGAGCTTCCGTGGGATCAGATTGTTTGTTTATATTTTTTGTGGAAGGTTATTCTTCAGAAATTTTCAAAGCATTTAGAATGCTAATGAAAGAGATTTGAAAATTTCTGGAGTTTGAAATTTTTTTTTGGAATCTTTCAATTTTCCCACATTAGTTGACATTGTTTCTGTTGAACCAATGAATTTCATAAATGTAAGCTCATTTTTTTAACAGAAACTAAATTTCAAAATTGTTCAAATTGTTCATTAATGGAGTACATTCTCAATGCTAAGAATCTACTTCCAAGCGGTAAATTTTTTTTTTTGATCGGTAATAAACAATATATTGAAGGCCAGCAAGCTGACTTCCAAGAGGACAATTAGCAGATTAAGTACGTGGTGTTGCACTTAATTGTTTCTCGATAAGAGATATGTAATCGATCCATTGGTTGGATAAACTGGAGAAGGTAATAGAGTTTGTAGTCTATGCTATTTCGACTATTTGCTTTTTCAGTCATTTCTTGCAGGCTCAGGGTTTTCATTGGAATACTTTAATTGCTTCCACAGAGCTGCTTCAGTTTCCCCTTTCTGGATACTGCACTGTCAAATGCGCTTCATTGATATGCACACAAGACAATCTTATAGGTACTACCCACATAAGATATGAGTGGGAGTGGAATATTGAACATATAGAGAGACACACAAGAACGAACCAACGGCTTCATAATATAAGTTTGGATTTGGGAGCTATCCCCAACCCATATTTAAACTTAGGGACTGCAGGTTCAGTTTATGGAGCTTTGTTCCGAGTTGTTTGTGGGCTATATGTTTTTTCACTGGTGATAGATACCCCTCTATGCATAGTCACAAAAGTCTCCGATTTTTTCAAAAAATCAGGAAAAGTCGTCGACTTGTAGTCGTCCCTATAGTCACAAAGTCGGGAGTCGGCAATAAATTGGTAAGGGTCTAAGTGGGGAAAAATCGGTCTAAGTTGAAGAAAATCGGGGAAAATAAAAAATTAAAAAAAAATGTATGGCATAAGAGATTTCAATTTAAAAATAATAATTTTAATGAATAAAATAGTACAAAATAGGCAAAACCTAAAGGTCTTTTATGAACTAAACAAAATAGTAAAAAACCTAAAGTTTTTATACTCTTAAGTATAAGAAAAAAGAAAAAGAAAAAAAAATGGACCACATCACAAACATCACCAATTAATCAGCCGAGTCGCTACTTGGCCTATTAATTGGCGATAAAGTCGGGATAACTGCAAGTCACCGACTTTTTTCGATTTTTTAAAAAAGTCGGAGATTTTTATGACTATGATCATCCCGACTTTATCGCTGATTAATCAACTAAGTTGCAACTTGGCTGATTAATTGGCAATGTTTGTGATGTTGTCTGAATTTCTTCTTCTTTTTTTCGTTTTTTTCACTTATACTTGGAGGGGAAAAAACTTTTAGGTTCTGTACTATTTTGTTCATAGAAAACCTTTAGGTTTTGCCTATTTTGTTCATTAATATCATCATTTTAAACTCGAACTATATTATGATATATTTATTATATTTTTATATTTTTAACTTCCCTGATTTTTCTGATTTTTACCATTTTTGCCGATTTTTCCTGACTCAAACCCTTGCTGATTTATTGCCGACTCCCGACTTTGTGACTGTGCCTCTGATAAAGATGCATATCATGTGTTCATATTTTATCAACAAACAAGAAGAAAAGTCTTTGGTTGTAAAAGGTGATTGCATTAAGTCTATACGATTATTGGACATGCACCTATTTTCTTTGGCAGCACGTATGTTTTCAACTCTCACAAATTATATGTTTTTGGTAACTAATTATTCTTTGTCTGGAACTTTAAAACACATGATACCCTAAATCCTTCCGTTCATATCGTGCCTAATTGCAACATATCTTCGGATGTATCTGAAATTTGTGAAATCTCGTACCTGCATTGCAGAAAACAAAATCTAACTAATTTGGCAACGTAGTTCACATAAAATATGTTCATGCTATTGCTAGTTAATATTGACAGCTTTTCAGATCATCCAACCTCCGCTGGGGATAAGTAGGTGAAATGGGGTTAGGAATCCAAACAGTTAAGATAAATTACAGAAATTTTGATGAATTTTAAAAGAAGTTTGCTAACAACATATATGAGGTCACAAACATCAAATCATAAAGAAATGGTTCCCATGGAGATAAAAGTTGTATACCTAGGAACTTACCTGTTCTCTTATTCTACTGATAACCATCTTGAAGTCTGGTTTCTCTCTGAATCTCTGTTTTTTGAACTCACTACATATTGCTTCATCGCAATATAAATTTCCAACATTGGTAGATCCCTGAATATTTTGTTCCACATGCTTCTAGGTCAGTAAAAGGAATAAATGTATATCCATAGCATAAACATAAGCTGTAGAATCTCATATAGATTGAACTCGTAAGCCTAAAAATGATTTTCCTCCTTGAAGACAATTCAATCCTTTCAGATGTACCAAAAAATAGAGTAAAGGTAAAATATATAATAATTTATTCCAAGTTACAACTTAGAACATAGTAATAGTAGGTGATGAGACATGAATAACGCTCTCGTAGTCAATAAGTTTGAATCTTTGATTAAATCAGCCACTTCCTGTTTCATGCAAGATTTAAAAAATATGAGAGGATAAAAGAAGCATCCACTTCCCAAACTTATATGGAGGACTAAAGCAAATAGTTGAAAAGTTGTCAACGCAGATGTTTTATCTAACCTAAAGGGATATAAATAGAAGCCCTAGGCAAGCAGAACAAAGGCACTCAGCTAAATAACCTATGAGGAACCAAAAACTAAACTTGTTCCATCCGAATGGTTATGCTTGTAACTTGTAAGCTGTCAGATGATTGAAGAACCAAACAGAGTTTCAGTAGCTGATTATATTGCAGCATTTTGCTTATTAAAATAATTTCAAAATCAATGTACTCTGGAATTCTGCTTATAACCCTATATGACAGCTCTCCCAAGATGCATAATGGAGATAAAAATATAATTTCATCCAAAACCATAAACAGGTAGGGAGAAAGGAGCTCTCACTCCAGAGCTCATATAAACCCAATATAAAGGAGAAAACCCAAGAGATGCTGACGCGGGACGGGAACCGTAGAATCCATGAATAATGATTTGAAGGGGAATTTACTGAAATTAAATAAAATTAATTCAAACTTACTCGCAAAATTATCTAAATACCTTAGGGTTTTAGAAATTCTGATAAGTAGATCACGCGAGATCCGGATAGGGTCCAGTCCGATGCGCAAGTCCCGTTAGATTTAAAGCGGGATCGGGCCTAGAGATAGAACTGTAGCTTTTCTAGGCTTGAGTGTTCGTCGTCGATCCGATTTAGATATACTAGTTCTCACTAGGGTTGTGGAATTGGGTAGATTTGATAGTTCAGATGGAAATTAGGGTTTTGGGTTGATTTAGGGTTTCAATCCGATGCAGATTCATGAGTTCGAACTAGGGTTGTGGAATGGATTTAGGATGGGAACATGTTTATGATTTTGTAATAGGTTTATGGTTTCGGAATAGGTTTATAGTTTTGTAATAGGTTTATGGTTTTGGAATAAATTAGGGATTCAGGACAGATGAGGCTTTTGGAACAGGGAATCGATATGGATGAAGATTTTAGAGAAAATAGAGATTGATAGATAGCAAAGATAATAATAGATCGAAAGAAAATAGATGGGAATCACCCCCTTGGCCTCACACCAAACTCATCACGGGGAAGAAGACTCTCTCTCCATTCAAGCAAAAACTCTTTCGAAATAATCAATAACTTCCTAGAATGTGTTTACAAGCCTCTTTAAATAGGCAACCAAAGTAAAATTCAAAATAAAGACTAAAAAAAGGCAATTTCTGCAAAAAATTAGAAATCCTATCGCTGGACGGAGTTGTCCATGGCGCGCTATGGTACTGTTCACAGTGAGCTGTGGTACTTGGGCTTATGTCCTCTTTAGGCCTGTCTGAAGTTGAAAATCTGTTGTGGCCCCAAATCCAAGGCTCTCAATCTTGGCGTTCCCCGTCATTCTCCCCCACTCAATGTTTCATCACCGATGAAACACGCACGTAGTACTGATCAAGTGTATCGAAACTCGCACGGTGGAACTCCTTACAACTAGCCCAAACAATCTCGGCACCGAGTGGCGTATGATCATAATCTCGGTTGATTGTAACGTGACACACACTGTAATCCTCTCATTGATGAACCGAATAGCCCGGCTCGCCAACCCACTCTACCAAATATTTTTGAAGTTTCTAATCAACTCTCCCAAACCCGAAGGAATTCATCCCCGATGAAGTGTGATCGCGATATCGGCCGAGAATACGAGAACTCAAGCGGCAAACTCTTTCATGACTGGCCCATGTACTCTCGGTGGTCGATGTTTTAACCCTCTTCATCTCATAAACCAGAAACTCTCTGTCACAGGTGAATGCCACAAGATCATCTACCTGATATTCTTTGAAACGCCTGTGAGTATTAGCAAATAATTTATATTGATTGTTGCTTAAATTAATCTTCTGTTTAATTTTCGCATGCAATGCGAAATGAGACTCAAAAATTGACTCACAATAAGACTTAGAATGTGAAGCAGTATATAACTCGGGACTATGATGTGTACGAGTCTCTATAGACTCGATACTTTCATGTGCTTTGACGCTAACGACTCTCATGTAACCGACTTAAGTGCTCTTGGCTCTACTAACATGAACGACTTAGGCACAACCGATTCTGTGGGCACTATTAGCTCATGTGTGATCGAATCAAGGGACACGAACGACACATGTACACTCGATTTGATTAACTTGTGTGTGCTCATGTCAACCAAAACCAAAGACTCTAGGGTACTTGATTCAATTGACACTAAAGGTTTTTGTGTACCCAATTCGTTAGACCCACATGTACTTGACCCAACATCACTATTCACAAGGGAGATAGAAGTCTCTTTAACACAAACGAGACTTTCGTCAGCTTCTTCCATCTCCTCTTCATTCATCACAGTACGAGGGTCATACACGACTTCTTTCATTTTCATATTTTCCCGCTCCTTAGAACCTTCTCTTTTAGTCAATAAATTCGGAGTGAAATTTTTTTTGGAGCACTAGTAAGCAAAGTGCCCAAATCTGTGACACTTGGAGCAATCAAGACACTTGTCTGTCTTAGTTTTCAAATTTCGTAGAAGGTGACGGTGTGTTAATAGAACATACTTTTCGATAAGTTTCACCTTCATGTCCTCCCATGTGGAGATGAATTTATTCCGAAGAGACTCAATACGACGTTCTAAGCGAAGCCAAATTTTTTTGGCATTACCTTCCAACTTTGTCTCCACTAGCCTAATTTTGTACTCGTTTGGTACGTCATACCAATCAAAATAGTCCTCTACACTAGACAACCATTCCACGAAGGATTTAGGATTCATCCATCCCTCAAAATTTGGAACTTCATCCCGAATAGATTTTAGAAATTTCTTGGTGGGATCGTACTCGGGTTCACGATGATGGGGGTATCCTCTGACTCTAGTCCCATCACAACTTTTGAGACTTTGCCAAGAATTTGGAGGCGATCACCTCAATTCAACTTTGATGTCCCTAAGAACATCGACAATCTCGCTCATGTTCATGGTGAACACGACTTACTAGCATGGGTGCTAAATGACATGCAAAATGAACCACAATGGATGAGGAATTTTGTTAAACAGTAGACGTGCATACTTTTGAACACAAATGAGATAAAATGCAATTAAAATTAAAATGTCACGCACTATGCCCTAACCTAGAAACCTAGGGCTCTGATACCAAAAATGACGCGGGATGGGAACCCTAGAATGCGTGAATAATGATTTGAAGGGAAATTTGCTGAAATTAAATAAAATTAATTCAAACTTACTCGTAAAATAATCTAAATACCTTAGGCCTCGTTCAGGTGTTTACTGGTTTTTCCCAAAGAAACTCAGATTCTTGGACACTCAGATTCCTGGTAGATTCTTAGCAGACTCAAATTTCTGGCTTTTCCTATATGCGTTCTTAAGTTACTCAGATTCCTAACTGCTCTTATAAAAAAATAAAAATCCTTTGTTTTTAAGTTCCTCTCAGAAGATCCTCAGATTCGATTCAATCAGTGGTTATGCTATGACCGTAGAAACGTGATCTAATCATCGGTTTATATGTCGTACTCGGATTTCTCTCAAAATTTGCAGGCAACCAATCGAGATGGGGTTGAACATATTTGATGGAGTCTTTTTCCGAATTTGATTTAATGACTATTATTTTTTAAATGGGCCACTAATACCCAATTGAAAAGTTATTCAATTTATCGTCCTACGAAGAACATTAGCATAACATATCACATACGATACTTTTTAAAGTTCATCGATCGAATGGTTCACATCCACTTATAAGACTGTTTCTTTAGGCAAATATGTTCCAATGATGAATTGCCACTTGGACAGTTTAGATTAGTCACAAATTTGCGCCACGTGATATAATGATATCACAATTTAATGGTGTGTGAGAAAAAAAAGTGAAATTTCAATGGTATAAGATCATTTAAACACCATTTTGGTGTTTAAATGTCAGTTAGTAGCCATTATCCAATAAGATCAAACAAATAAAATTTGAAGTAGTAAAAGTAAAATTAAAAGGAGCATTTATGTGATGGTGCATAACATAGCACAATCAAAGATGATTGTACATCTCTACCCACAATTGGTGCATGTGGCATTTGAACCAGATCATCAAATTCATGTCGATAGCGAATGCACACTGATCAGACAATCCTGACCGTTGATAAATTACTTTCTTCCTTATGGTGAACAAATCTACATATATCACTTCAGAAAAATTACTTTGATGAATGGTCTTGATTGCCCAATCAACGCAATTTCTGTATATGGCCCACATAATCAAAATTCCGGATTTCGTTTCGGTTTTGGTGGGGACCGAAACCAAAATTTTGGAACGAAATTTCGGTAATTTCGGCCAAAATTTTGAACCTTGGTCATAAGTGTATATCCGACCTGACTTGATTCGACCTGATGGGTCAAGGATGTCCGACCCGACCTTAAAAATTGACTCTACTTGATTAAAATCCCCATATTTTACTTAGTTTTATATATCCTATTTCCCTTAGTTTTATATATGAAATATCGGGTTGGGTCCAATTGATCCAACCCAACCCGACCCGATCCGACATGATTTTCGTTCGACTCGATCCAAACTAGGCCAAAGTCAACAAACCGAACCCAAATGCACTATACAAACTTGAGGGCATAATGGGTAATAATCAGTATATCACTACAAACTATAAGATACTATTTTTTTTGTTTCATAAAAAAATTAGTAGCTAATGAAGCAGTTCAACAAGAGCCTTTAAAACCCTAAACATAACATCGTCTTCTTCATCTTCACCACTTAGCTAAAGAGAACCAGAGATTTGGGGAAAAGTTTGCATGTACCCCTCATACACCTATACTCAAAAGGTGGCTTCCGATTGGCCGAATGACTTACTTGCTAATGCAAATGGGACCTTCCGATGATTTTCTTATGTGAAGGAATGGCTTCATCTTCTTCCCCAAAACTTAGGTGGTGCAACCATGGGAGCTCATCAATATGGAAACAATGAAAGAGAAGCCATGCCTCTTAGCTTAGATAGCATGCATTATCACCAAAACACAGAATCTGAGAACACTAGGCACCATTCTTTGAAAATGGTTCAACAACAACCTTATTTTCAGCCATTGCAAGAAGGGATTTGTAATGGGTTACCAGGCCATCAGATGTACCAAACATCTTAGAAGATCAACAGAAAGAAACCCATTGAAGATTTATGACCGCTGACTGATGAGTTCAGATCTCATGTATATAGAAAAGTGAAGTATACTCAACAGCCGAAAATCTGAGCTCAGAATCTGAGCTAATCTGAGCAATTTGCTCGGACGTTCAAACGTCCTTTTCACTCGAAAACACCTTAGATTCCCGGTACCCAAGGTGAACTCTCGAACTCAAGAAAAGCCCAGAAAATCCCATATTCTTGCTTTTTTCTGAGTTAAAACTCAGATTCTGAGTATTGAGGAGTTGCCGAACGACGCCTTAGGGTTTTAGAAATTCTGATAGGTAGATCACGTGAGATCCGGATAGGGTCCAGTCCGATGCGTAAGTCCCGTTAGATTTAAGGCGGGATCGGGCCTAGACATAAAACTCTAGCTTTTCCAGGCTTAGGCGTTTGTCGTTGATCCGATGTAGATTTACTAGTTCTCACTAAGGTTGTGGAATTGGGTAGATTTGATGGTTTAGATGGAAACTAGGGTTTCAGTCCGCTGTAGATTCACGAGTTCAAACTAGGGTTGTGGAATGGATTTAGGGTAGGGACAGGTTTATGGTTTTGTAATAGGTTTATGATTTCGGAATAGGTTTATAGTTTTGTAATAGGTTTATAGTTTTGGAATAAATTAGGGATTCGGGATAGATGAGGGTTTCGGAACTGGGAATCAAAATGGATGAAGATTTTAGAGAAAGCAGAGATTGATAGATAGCAAAGATAATAATAGATCAAAAGAAAATAGATGGGAATCACTCACTTGGCCTCACACCAAACCCATCACGGGGAAGAAGACTCTCTCTCCATTCAAGCAATAGCTCATTCGAAATAATCAATAACCTCCTAAAATGTGTTTAGAAGCCTCTTTAAATAGACAACCAAAGTAAAATTCGAAATGTCCAAAAATAAATAAAGACAAAAAAAGGCAATTTCCACAGAAAAATTAGAAATCTCGTCGCTGGACGGAGTCATCCACGACACGTTGTGGTACTGTTCACAGAGAGCTCTGGCTGTTTTGATGACGGTTTCAGCTTCCTTTTCACAGCGAGCTGTGGTACTCGGGCTTGTGTCCTCTTTAGGTATTTCATAAGTCAAAAATCTGTTGTGACCCCAAATCCAAGGCTCTCGATCTTAGCGTTCCCCGTCAAATGCACAATCATTTACATTGTCTCCATTTTTGGCCAAAGCTCACTTAATTCACCCTTTGTACTAGAAACTGCAAATATACTCTTTCTTCTGCTCGCTCTAAAAGTGCTATACCCTTCCTTAGAATTGATTCATAGTAGACAACAGTTTGAGCAAGCCAAATACCACAATATGACTGCCTGATTAAAAATATAGAATTTCCATGTGAACTTTATGAGTCAAATTGGAATGCAATTACGCAATTCAAGTGAGCAAGCCTTAGAACTTTAAGAAAAAGAAACGAGTACAGTAAGGGTCAATTTCAAGGCTTTGAGCATACTCTTCAAGGAGTATTTCAAGGCCAAAATTATCAACCAGTGTTGTGTTTGCCAATTGGCAAAGCAAAAGTGGCAGAACACCGGATTGTATACACCTTTACCGGTGCCACACACCCCATGGCAAGACCTATCAATGGACTTCGTATTAAGCTTCCCTAAAACCCTCCGAAAGCACGACTCGGTGTTCGTTGTTGTGGACTGTTGTTCAAAGATGGCCCACTTCATTACTTGTTCGAAGACCTCTGATGCAAGTCACATTGCTACCTTGTTCTTTAACGAGGTCGTTCGTCTACATGGTTTACCTAAGACGATAGTGTCTAACCGGGACGTTAAATTTGTCAGTTATTTTTGGAAGACACTATGGCACAAAATGGGGGCCTGACTACAATTTTCATTTGCTTATCATCCCCAAACTGATGAGCAAACCGAGGTTGTCAATAGGAATTTAGGAAATTTGTTAAGGTGTCTAGTGGGCGAGCACATTAGGAGTTGGGATTTCGTCTTACTTGTTGCTGAGTTTGCATATAACAATTCTATTAATAGAACCACAAGCACGAGGCTGTTCCAAGTTGTGCATGGGTATAAACCTAGGTCGCCATTAGATCTCATTCCAATGTTCATTCATCACAGGTCGTCAGAGTTTGCATCTACATTCGCGCGTCGCATTCATGAGTTGCATGATGAGATTAAGAAAAGAATTAATTTAAAAAATGAAAAATACAAGTTCTCTGCAGATTCTCACAAACGGTTCAAAGAATTCCAAGAGGGTGATCTTGTGATGGTTCAGAATAGACCTGAGTGATTCCCGCAAGGAGTTGCAAAGAAGTTACAAGCTCATGGCATTGGACCCTATCAAATCGTGAAGCGCATCGGTTTTAATACTTATGTTTTAGATCTTCCGTCGGAATTAGGCATTAGCATGACTTTCAACATGGAGGACCTCGTTCCATTTCATGGCCCTTCAACCATCCCTACCAACCCTTTTGAGCCTTCTACATTTGATGAACCAATTATTCCCCTACCCATACCGCTACCACCACCTACTCAGCAAACTTGTGAGATCATTGAACACATGCTGAAAGATCAGATTGTGCCCACCAACCATGGGGGATTACAGAAGTATTTGGTTAAGTGGACGAATAAGGTCGATTCAGAGAATACTTGAATTACATAAGAAGAATTTCAGCAGTTGGAACCAGATCTCTTGAACCTCTACCACACCCACCATTCATCAGGGATGAATCCTTCTAACCCGGGGAGAGTTGATGGGGACATGCAATTAAAGCAAACGCCCATAACCTATCGAAGGCGAAAGAATATGAAAATGTTTTAGTTGATTAGGATTCTTTTAATAACTGGTTTGTTTTAAGATTAGTTTCCTTATTTGAATTATTTAGGGGTTAGGCACATATATGTGATATGTGACAGTTAATTTCGTCACTTTCTGCTCAACAATCAGAAAGTGGTCATAACTCTATCAGTATGTGTCGAAATTGTGTGATTCTTGTCTTGTTAGAAAGCTACTTCGATAAGCTTTCAAACAAGACCAATTTCACGTCAATCGGATAACGTTTGGCCGCGTAATAAAAAGACGGGATTAATTGTGAGATTAATTATGACCGTTAGATTAGATAATTTTAATGGTTGATGAAGAGTTTTATTTTAAATAGTATTCTTAGAGTTTTGGTTAGCCTATTTAAAGGCTTGTAAACAACTTTATTATCAGTTTTTGGTTAATGAAAATTGCTTATGCAAAATTGAGAGTTCTAAAACTTTCGTGTGTGATTCTCTCAAAACGGAGAGCGATTCTTCGATTCCCGCTTGTGGTTTGGTGCGAGGCCAACTCTTCTTCCATCTCTATCTTCTTTAAATCTACGATTTGAGTAAGTAGCATAACTCCAGTTATTTATTTATCAATTAAATCCCAGATCTTAGCCTATTTATTTCATAAAAATCCAAAATCAAATTACCCGTTCTTCATTAAACCCTTGTTTGCCTTTTATTTTGTACGGTATCGAGAGAACCCGCTTGCAAGTTCATTTGACGCCCTAAAACTATCCGATAGGGAACGTACACGAAAGGTAACGCTATTTTGGGCCATAATTAAATTAGCCAATTGAATTCTAGAATATTTTCGTGGTAATTTGTTAGAGAAATAGTTATTATTAATTGTTTGAATTGATTCTAATTTAATTTCAAACCCTAGCATTGCATTTAATAAGTTCCCGCATCAAAAGTTCATAATCCAATGATCTCTAATTATAGCTAAAATCTACGTGATCAAACAATTGGTCGTCTAAGTATTGTACCATGATCTAGCGGTTCATATTTGAGATCATCCGATGAATGATCCATGATTCTGAAAAATAATCTATTAATATGTGACTCCATTGATGCATTGTTAACATATTATAATGATGTAAAATTGAAAGTTATAAATGATCTACATACACTTCACACATCTTGTTGTTCACCGAACCCTTTGGCAGAATAAGTAGCTTGAAATTGTTCGGGTATATTTAAAAAAGAAGGGGAGGGGGGATGTTCCTCTAAGTTTATGAAAACACAGTCCTTAGCATGCTTTTGGGATGTTGTAAATACTAGGAACAAAAATGGCAGTTTACTACCTACTACTATGCATTTGTTGCAAATTTAGGAAATATATTGATAATTAAATTTATAATACAACATAATATACAGATTGACAATACAATATATATAATTAAGCTTTCATTATGAAATTTTTATAAAATTAGTATCCACTAAAAAAAGTAAGGATCTCTATAATATCATATTTTACCGTTTCACAGTGGCTAACTAATTAGCTCATTTTCATAATTTAACATGTTAAGCCCTTTTTCTACATATTTTATCTCAAGCCAACTAAAAATGAGCTAATTGACTAATTAGCTCCAAAATTGTCAGAGTTATCAAGAGAAACGCTCCAATGGTATTGTGATTATTTGGAAGCTTGTTAACCATATGGCGGAGAGAGCATTTATTATTAAATGTTTTGATGGGGCCCCTTTATCGCTGCTTCTGGAGAATTAAAGAGGTGCACTAAGCTAACAACTTTCTTTTCGCTCTTATTATATGATCGAATTTGGCTTGGCAAGAAACAACTATCCATCCAACCACCCCCCCCCCCTCTCTCTCTCTCTCCACCCAAACCTTACTCGCCTTAAAACTCCTTAAGATTCTAGTCTCAAACATTTGGGTCACTCCCAAGGCTGGCCTGATCATTATTTGCACTTACCTATGACAATTCTAGGAGTAGATGATGCGGGACAAGGACCATAAACTACGTGAATGCCATGATTTAATTAATTGCCTAAATTAAACTAAATTAATTAAACAATAAACCATGAAATTAATGCGGATACCTTAGAGTTTCGTAGTTTTCCATTGGAAAATCGCGCTTGATTCGAGTAGGGACCGGTCCATGCGCTAGATCCGTTAGATTCGCGGTGTAGATCGGTTCTAGAGGTAGAACTCTAGCTTTTCCATATTAGGACGCCGCTCAGGATTCAATGATGGGGTCATGAGTCCTCTAAGGGTTTCTGATTAGGGTTGTTTAACGACTTGTATAAGATCTAGGATTTGAATCAGATTGATTCATTGGTTTTGATGGATCGTTGGGTTTGGGAAAAAGGATAATGGCTGGATTTATGGTTCATGGGATCAAAACAAGCACATAAAGAAAAATAAAAATTGAAGAAATAGGTAGTAGATAGATTTTGGGCTTCACACCAAACCCTTCTCGAGAAATAGATTTTGGGCTTCGCACTATTGACTTATAACCAAACCCTTCTCGGGAAGAAACTCATCTCAAGTTCCAAAAGCAAAAACTCTTTCATTCAATAATAAAAAACTGCTTACATTATTTTTTTTAATGACCTTATATAAGATGTCTTCAAATAAAACCCTAAAAATTTAAATTCGAATTATGGTCACAGCACAGTCAATCGATCGACACTTGGTATTTGATCGATCAACTCATATATAAAAAAGTCGCCAGAATTAGTCCCTCACACGCAGCAGTCAATCGATCGAATGCCAAGTGTCGATCGATTGACTGTGCATTGCTCCAGCACGCTGAATCTTTAAGTCTGGTTATGGTTTCTGTATTCGTTCCGCTTTTTCCGACGCCGGTATATGCGAAACGATCTGTATCCAATGTCTACAATGTCGGCATCCCCGTCAATTCTCTCGGGCCGAAAAGGCTTCATCACCGATGAAGTGGCGTGGTGATAGCGATCGAGCACGTCGGGGTCTAGGTGTCGCACCTCGTCTTCAGTTAACCACGCGTTCTTGGAGTCCGGCTTTCCCATCCACTTAACCAAGTATTTCTGAAACCCTCCATCATGGGTGGATACCACAAAATCATCAAGTATCCCTTCAATTTCATCACTCCTCTGCTTGCATGGGGAAGGGAATGGTAGAGGTTGTGGGGTGGGACTGGGATTTGGGCTCGAGGCTACTTGGAAAGGGTTGGTAGGGGGTGGGGTTGAGCCCAAAGAAGGGACTAGGTCCTCTACATTGAACGTAGTGCTGACCCCAATATCCGGCGGAAGTTCGAGAACGTACGCATTAGGCCCGCTCCTTGCCACAATTCTAAAAGGCCTAGTGCCGCGAGCTTGGAGCTTCTTCGGAACTCCCGATAGGAATCGTTCAGGCCTAACCCGAACCATCACATAATCCCCCACTGGGAATTCTTTGAAGCGCCTATGCGCATCCGCAGTTATCTTGTAATGCTCATTACTTGAATTAATTTTTCGTCTAATTTCGACATGCAAGTTATGAATGTGTTGTGCAAATGCGTCCGCAGACTCAGACACTCGATATGATGCAGACATGAGGATTAAATCTAATGGTGTCCTTGGCCTATGCTTATGTACGACCTCAAACGGATTCATGCCTAGGGACCTATTGACAGAATTATTGTATGCAAACTCGGCTATTGGCAACGTGGAATCTCAAGTCCTAATATGATCACCGACTATACAACAAAAGAGATTACCTAAGCTCCTATTGGTGACTTCCGTTTAGCCATCAGTTTGAGGATGATAGGTTAAAGAAAACTGAAGCATGGTACCCATCATGTGCCATAAAGTTTTCCATAAGTAATTGGTGAACTTCACGTCCTGATCCGACACAGTGGTTTTGGGTAACCCATGGAGACGCACAACCTCCCCGAAAAATAATTTGGCTATATGAGCCGCATCGGAGGTTATGGAGTAGGGTATGAAGTGAGTCATCTTAGAGAAGCGGTCCAACACCACAAAAATGGAATCGTGCTTCTGTTGGGTCTTGGGAAGTTCAAGCACGAAATCCATCGAGATGTCTTGCCACAGGGTGTGTGGCACGGGTAACGAGGCGTACAAACCAGTATTTTGTTTACTTTGTTTGGCTACTTGACATGTACAACATTGTTTTACGACCTGTGAAACATCTCTCATAAGACTAGGCCAATAAAACCTATCCTCAACGAGAGCAACGGTCTTGTTGCGCCCGAAATGTCCTGCAATCCCTCCGACATGTCACTCCTAAATGAGAAAGTCACGCAAGGAGGTGCGAGGGATGCATAAGCGAGTCCCTTTGAATAGATACTCGTCCAGCAGGGTATACTATACTTGGAGTTAATGTTGTTCGGATTATCAAGGAGAGCAGTGTAATCTGGCCCGAAATCTGGGCACTCAGGTAATCTTATTTCAACTGCTCAAATCCGACGACCTCGGTGCTCATGGTGTGCAAAGTCAACACCCGTCGACTAAGTGCATCAGATGCCTTGTTCTCAGTACCAGCTTTATGCTTTAACACGAATGCCCTTAAGGTACTTGACCCACTTTGCGTGTCTTGGGTTCAACTTTTTCTGTGAAGCAAGGAAGCGTAAGGCTTCATGGTTAGAAAACACCACAAATTCCAGCGGTCTAAGGTAGTGCTTCCAATACCAAAGAGATCAGACGACTGCATAGAACTCCTTGTCATAGGTGGAGTATTTTTGCTTCGCCTCATTAAGCTTCTCGCTAAAATAGGCCACTGGGTGGCCTTCTTGGCTAAGCACTCTGCCGATTCCCACACCCAACGCGTCACAGGCTACTTCAAAGATTTTAGAAAAGTCCGGTAAGCGCATGACGGGAGCACTGGACATCTTATCCTTTATCTCTGCAAAGGCCTTTGTCGCGGCTTTGCCCCATTTAAACTTCCCTTTTTGCATACAATCGGTAATAGGATATGGTGTTAAAGTTTCGAATGAAGTGACGATAGAAAGTGGCCAATCTATGGAAGCTACGGACATCATGAATATTCTTAGGCTCAGGCCACTCCACAATGGCCTTAACCTTATCGGGGTCTGCAACTATCCCATCAGCCAAGACAATGAATCCCAAGAATACAACGGATTATTGCATGAATGTACATTTCTTGAGATTCACATATAACCTTTCTCCCCTCAAGGTTTTACAAACCAACCTTAGGTGGATAATGTGTTGTTCTTTGTTGTGGCTGTAAATCAAGATGTCGTCAAAGTATACGATAAGGAATTTGCCGAGAAACGACCTCTACACTTGGGTCATGAGCCTCATGAATGTGCTCGGGGCATTCGATAGCCCAAAAGGCATGACCATTCACTCATAAAGACCATCCTTGGTCTTGAAGGCGGTTTTCCACTCATCTCCAGGACGAATGCGAACTTGATGGTAGCCACTTTTAAGGTCTATCTTGGAAAAGATAGTGGCGCCAATCATCATATCAAGCATATCGTCGAGCCTTGATATAGTAATGTGTTGTTCTTTGTCGTGGCTGTAAATCAAGATGTCGTCAAAGTATACGACAAGGAAATTGCCGAGAAACGGCCTCGACACTTGGGTCATGAGCCTCATGAATGTGCTCGGGGCATTAGATAGCCCAAAAGGCATGACCATTCACTCATAAAGACCATCCTTGGTCTGGAAGGCGGTTTTCCACTCATCTCCAGGACGAATGCGAACTTGATGGTAACCACTTTTAAGGTCTATCTTGGAAAAGATAGTGGCACTAATCATCATATCAAGCATATCGTCGAGCCTTGATATGGGAAATCAATATTTAGCCGTAATCTTGTTGATTGCATGACTATCCACACACATGAGCCATGTACCATCTCTCTTAGGAGTCAGTAGGGCGGGTACGGCACACCGGCTTAGACTCTCTTTGATGAACCCTTTCTGGAAGAGTTCATTGACTTGTCGATTCAATTCGGCGTGCTCAACCGGATTTAACCTGTAATGGGGTAGGTTTGGTAGGGTAGATCCGGGAACCAAATCGATCACGTGTTGAATGTCACGCATGGGAGGAAGCTCGTTGGGTAAGTCTTCAGGGAAGACATCCGCAAATTCATTCATGATCGGCTAGACCTCCTTGGGGTACTCGCTTATTGACTCAGGAGCACTCTCAACGGTGATACCTACGTACACCACACTCTCATCTAATGCTGCTTTCTCAAACTCTGAAGAGCTCACAAAGTTAATAGTCTTGGACTGATCGCCCTTCTTCTCGACTTTGTTGATCGATGGTGTTTTGGGAGCCAAAGGGTTAAAAGTGATTTTCTTGCCCTTATAATTGAACGTGCAAATGTTAGATCAACCAAGAATGGTCACGTTCAAGTCGGAAAGTTATAGTCTTCCCAAAATGATATGGCCCACATCCATCGGCACCACATCGCACCATAAGGTGGCAGAATACGAACCCAATTGTATTGGTACGCGACACCTTTGAGACACGGGAATGGATGAGGAGTCTACCCATGCGACTTGGTAAGGTCTCGGGTGGGCTTCAGGTGTAAGCCCTAAGCGGGTGACGGTATGTTCTGACACCACATTGGTGCAGCTTCCGCTATCCACAATAACCCTACAACTCTTTGTCCCACATGTAGCGAAGGTGTGGAAGATGTTCTCCCTTCGCCAATCCTCCTTTTCATCCTGTTGAGGTTGTGCAAAGGCACTTTCCTTATCACTAGGTGTGGCATTCGGCTCAAAGGCGTCTTCTTCAAAATTTCCGTCCTCGTTACCCTCTCCCTCGACGTAGAGATTCCTTTGCGAGTTTCTCTTAGGGCATTGGGCGGCAAAGTGTCCCAACCCTTGATAGTTGTAACACTTAATGTGAGAACCGCCCTTCGAGGATTCTCCTATCACACTCTTTCCTTTGTCAAACCGCACATCGGATGTGGATTGTGTGGGTTTGGGGGGTGGGTTTCCAGCACTACTCACCTCGTCAGTACGAGATTGACCGATATGAGACTCAGATTGCCTCACCACCATCATTTTCAAATATTGTTCAAGGTCTTGAACGACGGTGTAACATTCGACAAGAGTTTCAACGGGGTGAGAGACTAACTCTTTTTGCAAGTCAAACCTTAATCCGGTGCGAAATCTGGATAGAGTGACTTGGGGGTCTTCGAACACTTTGGCTCTTATCATGAATTCCTCAAATTTGCTAATATAATCCGCTACGGGCATACTACCTTGACGTAGATTTTGCCATTGATCGAAGAGGCGGTGGTAGTATGAGGAAGGAACGTACTTCTCTGTAAGTCGCTCATTCATGTCCTCCAAACGGGTAATAAGAGTACAACCAGCATTCATTTTAACGCGCTCAACGTTGACCCAAAATAGTCAGACTTGACCGATGAGTTTCATTTTGGTGAGCCTGACGCATCGCTCATCACTCATGCCAAACCACTCAAAGTGTTGATCCATATTGGATAACTAATCGAGGAAGACTTGAGGGTCCACTCTTCCATCGAAAGTTAGGAACTCAACTCGGACGTTTTTAAGGAGTTTCCCATCCGGGTCGTGGTCATCTCCACGATGATCCATCCTATGATTCCGATCATGTTGGTAACCATTGCGTTCGAAACGTGGACCATCACGTTCACAACGCTGCTCAATGTATTCGTCATCTCCACTTAACTGATTGACTCGGTCTAACAACCTGTGATTGGAGGTTTCAAGGTTCCTTTGGGCTTGCTCCATGGCAGTCATTCAATCATTGATTGCTTTCAATTCGGATCTCATGCCGTTAAGAACATCGACAATCCCATTCATGTCCATGGTGATCACTACTAATACGGGTTCTAAATGGGCATGCAAATATGGACCACAATGAAAGAGGGATTTTATTGAACACAAGACGTGTACACTTTTGAACACAATAGAAATAAATGCAAAGAAAAGTGGAATGCAATAGACCAATGAATATCAGTTAATCGATTGATATTGAATGCTCTGTCAGGATAAACAAATAGATTCAATCAGAATCAATCGATTGAATAAGAGTACTCAATCGATTGATACATAAAACAGTGAATATGCCACACAATATGCCCTAACCTAAAACTTAAGCTTTGATACCAAAACTGATGCGAGACAAGGACCATAAACTACGTGAGTGCCATGATTTAATTAATTGCCGAAATTAAACTAAATTAATTAACAATAAACCATGAAATTAATGCGGAATACCTTAGAGTTTCGTAATTTTCATTGGAAAATCGCACTTGATTTGAGTAGGGTCTGATCCATGCGCTAGATCCGTTAAATTCATAGAACTCTAGCTTTTCCAGATTAGGGCGCCGCTCAGGATTCAATGATGGGGTCACGAGTCCTCTAAGGGTTTCTAATTCGGGTTGGTTAACGGGTCGTATAAGATCTAGGATTTGAATCAGATTGATTCAATGGCTCTGATGGATCGTTGTGTTTGGGAAAAAGGATAATGGCTGGATTTATGGTTTATGGGATCAAAACAAGCACATAAAGAAAAATAAAAATTGAAGAAATAGGTAGAAGATAGATTTTGGGCTTCACACCCTTGGCTTCCCACCAAACTCTTCTCGGGAAATAGATTTTGGGCTTCGCACCCTTGGCTTCTCACCAAACCCTTCTCCGGAAGAAACTCATCTCAAGTTCCAAAAGCAAAAGCTCTTTCATTCAATAATAAAAAACTGTTTACATTATTTTTTTTTAATGACCTTATGACGCGGGACGATAACCCTAAAATGCGGAATATGATTTTAATGCGATTTGCCAAAATTAATTAGAATTTAATCAAGCGTAATCTCAAAACTATCTTAAATACCTTAGGGTTCAGAGAATTCAGGTTGGTAGATCACACGAGATCCAGTTAGGGTCCAGTCCGATGCGCGAGTACTATTAGATTTGAGGCAAGATCGGCCTAGAGATAGAACTCTAGCTTTTCCAGGCTTAGGCGCTCGTCCACGCGGGACGATAACCCTAAAATGCGGAATATGATTTTAATGCGATTTGCCAAAATTAATTAGAATTTAATCAAGCGTAATCTCAAAACTATCTTAAATACCTTAGGGTTCAGAGAATTCAGGTTGGTAGATCACACGAGATCCAGTTAGGGTCCAAATCCGATCTTGAAAGTACTATTAGATTTGAGGCAAGATCTACTAGAGATAGAACTCTAGCTTTTCCAGGCTTAGGCGCTCGTCTTCGATCCGATGTAGATTCACGGTTCGAACCAGGGTGGCGGAATTAGGTTATGGGTCTGTAATAGGTTTTGGTTTTGTAATAGGTTTATGGTTTTGAAAAAGGTGTTGGCTATGCTTGATTTAGGGTTTCAAATAGGCTTAGGGTTTTGGGATCGAAAGGAAACAATTAGGCTACTGTGTAGGGAAAGCGAAACCACGGATCGAGAGATAACCAATATAATAGAGAAGATAACAATGGCTTTTAGGAATCACTCCCTTGGCCTCACAAACCCATCTCGAAAGAATATTCAAGCATAAAAGCATTCAAAATATTCAATAACTAATTAAAAAGTCTTTACAAGCCTCTATATATAGGCCACCAATAATTAAAATTCGAAATAAAGAGTTCTAATAGAAATAAAACACAAAAAGGCAAGTTTTCGCTAAAAAAAACTCAAATTTCGGAAGCCCGTCACGACGTCCACGGACGTCAGAGTTCACGGATGTCCGTGACCTACCGATGAAGGGGGCAAAATCACGACGTCTCACGTTTCATCACGGACGTCATCCTTTGTTCACATGAACAGAACTTTTTTTTTTTTTTTCTGAAGTTGAAATTCTATTGCGGTTCAACTTCAATACTTTCAATCTTGACGTTCCCCGTCATTCTCCTCCACTCAAAATGTTTCATCACCGATGAAACACGCATGTGGTACTCGGACTCGGGCTCCCTCTCCTCTTCTTTCGACGCCGATAATCTGTTATGGCCCCAAATCCAAGGCTCCTGAACTTGGCGTTCCCCGTCATCCTCTTCCGCTCAAAATGTTTCATCACCGATGAAACACGCTAATCTTGATCAAGTGTATCAGAACTCGCACGGGAGAACTCCTTGCAACTAGCCCAAACAATCTCAGCTCCTGCTGACGTATGATCCGCATCTTGGTTGATTGTGGCGGGACGCACACGGTAATCCTCTCCTTGATGAACCAAATAACCCGGCTTGCCAACCCACTCTAACAAATATTTTTGAAGCTTCTCATCAACTCTCCAACTCAAGGAATTCATCCGATGAAATGTGATCGCGATATCGGTTGGGATGACGAGAACTCAAATGGCAAGCTCTTTCATCATTGGTCCATGCACACTCGGTAAGTATCACAGATAATTTGTAGTGATTGTTGCTTGAATTAATCTTGTATTTAATTTACATGCAATGCAAAATGAAACTCAAAACTTGACTCACAACAAGACTCGGAATGTGAAGCGGAATGCAACTCGAGACTATAATGTGTGAGTGTATCTATGGATTCGATACTCTCATGTGCATGCGACTCGACCACCGACAAGGACTCGTGCACACCGGATTCTACGGGCACCAACACATCATGCATATGCGACTCAGTAGATTCTTGTGTGGGTGACTCGGTTGACTCACGTATGGGAGACTCAATATTACTACTCACAAGGGAAATAAAGGTTGTTTCAACACAAACTAGACTTTACAACTTTTTCCATCTCCTCTTCACTCATTACGATCTGAGGGTCGACACTTCTTCCACTTCCCTATTCTCGGGCTCCTTAGGATTCACTCTTTGGGCGAATAAATTCGAAGTGGGAAATTTTGTGGGGCATTGGTATGCAAAGTGTCCAAACCCTTGACACTTAAGACAATCAGGACACTTATTTGTCTTAGTTCTCAAACTCTGTAGAAGGTGACGGTGTGTGAAAGGAACATATTGTTCGATAAGTTCCACCTTCATGTCCTCCCATGTGGAGATGACTTTATTCCGAAGAGACTCAGTGCGACATTCTAAGCGAGTCCAAAAAAATTTGGCATTACCCTCCAACTTTGTTTTCACTAACCTAACTTTATACTCATTCGGTACGTCATACCAATCAAAATACTCTTCTACACTCGACAACCACTCCACAAAGGTTTTGGGGTTTAGCTCTCCATCAAAACATGGAACTTCATCCCGAATAGATTTTAGAAACTTTTCGGGATCGCATTTTCGTTCACGGATGAGGGTATTCCCTAACTCTAGTCTCATCGCGACTGTTGAGACTTTGCCAAGAATTTGGTGTGCAACGGCTCCTATTATTTATTGCACACATTTGGGCTTTGATGTCCCTAAGGGCATCGACAATCTCGCTCATGCTCATGGTGAACACGACTTATTAACACAGGTGCTAAATGCCATGCAAACATGAACCACAATGGATGAGTAATTTTGTCAAACACATGACGTGCACACATAAAAACTGAAAAAAAGATGCAATGAAAATTAAAGTGACACACAATATGCCCTAACCTAGAAAACCTAGGGCTCTGATACCAAAACTGACGCGGGACGATAACCCTAAAATGCGGAATATGATTTTAATGCGATTTGCCAAAATTAATTAGAATTTAATCAAGCGTAATCTCAAAACTATCTTAAATACCTTAGGGTTCGAGAATTGTTGGTAGATCACACGAGATCCGATTAGGGTCCGGTCCGTCTGTGAGTACTATTAGATTTGAGGCAAGATCGGCTGAGATAGAACTCTAGCTTTTCCGTGCTTAGCGCTCGTCTTCGATCCGATGTAGATTCACGGTTCGAACCAGGGTGGCGGAATTAGGTTATGGGTCTGTAATAGGTTTTGGTTTTGTAATAGGTTTATGGTTTTGAAAAAGGTGTTGGCTATGTTTGATTTAGGGTTTCAAATAGGCTTAGGGTTTTGGGATCGAAAGGAAACAATTAGGCTCTTGTGTGTAGGGAAGCAAACACGGATCGAGAGATAACCAATATAATAGAGAAGATAACAATGGCTTTTAGGAATCACTCCTTGGCCTCACACCAAACCCATCTCGAGCAAAGAAAATTCAAGCATAAAAGCATTCAAAATATTCAATAACTAAATAAAAAATCTTTACAAGCCTCTATATATAGGCCACCAATAATTAAAAATTGAAATAAAGAGATCTAAAAGAAATAAAACACAAAAAGGCAAGTTTTCGCTAAAAAAAACTCAAATTTCAAATTTGATCACGGCGTCCACAGACGTCCGTAGTGCCCTCAGATGTGTGACCTACGGACGGTGAAGAGCAAAATCACGACGTCTGGGTGTTTCCGGACGTCTCATCATTCATCACGGACGTCCGTCACTGTTCACGGACGTCCGTCACTGTTCACATGAACAGTAACTTTTTTTTTTTTTTTTTTTTTTTTTTTTTTTTTTTTCTGAAGTTGAAATTCTATTGCGGTTCAACTTCAATACTTTCAATCTTGACGTTCCCCGTCACCTTATATAGGAGGTCTTAAAATAAAACCCTAAAATAAAAATAAACAAAAAGAAAGACAAGTTTGCCCCTAAAAATTTAAATTCGAATTCTGGTCACAGCACAGTCAATCGAACGACACTTGGTATTCGATCGATTGACTCATATATAAATAAGTCGCCAAAATTAGTCCCTCACAGGCAGTAGTCAATCGATCGAATACCAAGTGTCGATCGATTGACTGTGCATTACTCCAGCACGTTGAATCTTTAAGTCTGGTTCTGGTTTCTGTTTTCGTTCTGTTTTTTCTGACGCCGGTATACGCGAAACGGTTCGTATCCGATGTCTACAATGTCGGCGTCCCCGTCAGTAGATTTTTTGCTGGAATAGAACATGATGTCTCAAAAGGTTTGTGTGTGAACTAACAATAATAATCAACTTAAAACTAGTTTTTTACATGAGGTAGTTTCGTACACAAGGTAATTAAATTAATAATATATCTAAAGTAAAACGGATAATAGTGATTGAACTATTGAAGAGAGTGACAAAAAAAAACTTAGAATTTTAACAATGCTCATACCTGGTCTGCAAGAACATGCAAGAAAATATCAGCCTCTTCCTTCAGATTCTGCAACTTTGGGGGTCCATCAACACAAATATCACACCTGCATATTGCATATTGAGATAAGTTTTCGAAAAACTGAAGCGAGCTGAAACACATGAAACTTCATAACACTAAGAAAATTGAGAATAAAATCAAAATTTATTTGAGAGGTAAGTTAAATTTGTAGTTCTATTTTATTTACTTGGTAGAGTTCTATATATTTGTTCATACTGGTCGTTTATTTTATAATTACACACAAGGGTGCATTTACATTGCACAGGTATATCAATGCCATTTGATATCACATTATTTTGGGAAAAGATTCACAAAAACTGGAATGGTACCAAAGAAGGGAGTTTAACCAAGTCTACCCAGTACATTACCTCTGATGCACATCACAAACATACTCGTCAATACACTGCAGTGCAAGTGTTCAAGAGAACATGCTTACTATAAAAAATTACAACATTACACAAGCTTTACCAAGTGATCAAGAGCCTGCGATGACTTTTAAATGGACAAGTAAAGCATTTATGGAGGACGGACAATATTACATAAACAGACATGCATTAATCGGCTGGTTTGAATCCACCAGTAATGTTTGACTGAGTTCTCTATATGATGACCTTCCACTAAGAAATCCTCGATTAATGACAATGCACATGTGGTTGGTGAATCGGTTCACCGTCCGAATACCATCTGAGATGTAACAAAATGGGTAGTTTTTCAAATTTTCGTGACTTTCATATTATATATGTTACATATCCTGACAATTTAACGATACCCTGATTTATTGATATTGGTAAATAGACGTTAATTCCGGCTCCTAACCATCCGAGATGTTAGGAGGCGGAATAGCCCACAACTTCAACTCTATATAGTGCAAAGATAACAAGTTAAACACAAATACATCCAAATTTTGTGTTTGTATTTTGGCTTTAGTTTCTTGTATAAAAGATCAAAATATTTTGACAAAAAAGGGTTCAGAAAGAGAGCGTGTGTGTTTGTGTGCGTGTGTTAAGGCACAATGTCTTTCCACTGTCAAGCATCATTTAGAATCTGAACCGTCCACTCCTTCAGCCATCATATAGAATGGTGGGTCATAGCCCCATAAGCACATCAAATGGAAGTTCTCAACCATCATATCAATATCCTACATTTGAATTGTCCGAAAAGCTCTTAGTTGTTGTCCGCAAAAAGCTCATACATGGGTCAAAGACATGTGAAGCAGTAAAAGATATTGCGGCTTCAACTAATTGGCACTAAAGTGAGACCAAAACAGCTCTTTGCAGTAAGGAATAAAGGTATTATGTATTCAAGCATACAATTTAGAATTCTTTGAGGATTGAATCAATTTCAGGCATTGGATGGTGCTTGATGCACTGATTGCATCTCCTAACCATATTCTCCCCTTCAAAAATGAAAAAGGCGCGCGCGCGAGAGAGAGAGGAATGAGTTATAAACTCTTTAAAAGCAGGATATTTTAGGAATGGACCCCACTCTCCTGACTGTCATTAAAACGCCAAAATGGTGTTTAAATGATCTTACACCATCAATGGTTTAAGATGTGAGTGATCCATACCGTCAAAATGATAGATCATAGATTGACATGCAACAGGCCCAAAAATGGTGTTTTAGGGAGATTTAAACCATCCGATCTATGGACTTAAATATTAACCCTTGTTTTCAGTTTTAATGGCTGCTATTAAAGTTCATCAATTGGATGGTTCAGATCCATTTACAGGCATGTTTCTTAGGGCTGAGACATGTTCCAATGATAGATTGCCACTTGGACAATTTAGATTGACCACATGTGTGCGCCACATGCCATAATGAGAAATCACACTTCAATGGTGTGAGATTAAATGTCTAACTTTAAAGGTATATGATCATTTAAACACCATTATGGCATTTAAATGTCGGTCATGCAACAAAAAAAAAAGAAGAGAACATTCAAGTTAAAAAACTAGAATTTCTTCGCTACTTCGACTCCAACTCATAGATTTACCAACTTGATGGGCCAACAAATCAGGCTATAAATTTTCTAGGTTTTGCTATTTTTTAGAAACAAAATCTATCAAATTAAAACTGTATAAGCCTAAGAAAGGAAGCGAAAGAACAACCCACAACCGAACCCTTCCTCCCCTACCCCATGGAAATTTAATCAAAAGAAAGATTCTCTTGTAGATATAATGAAATTCTTTCCACTCCTCTAGCAAGTCTATCCGCCAATTCCTTAATCTCAATAGAGCGTGGTTAAATGATATTTAAATTTTTTTTCCTATTAGAGCAACTTTGGTTAAGGATAAAGAAATTTTCTGAAGACCAACCTACCCTGTGAGATCAACTTGATCGCATTAAAGAATTCTTCCTCCACCATGATGGTTTGGAAATAGAACAATCCAATACTTCAAGCCTTGAAAGCAAAATTCTAATTTCCCATAGCCTCGTATTGTTGTTTCCAATCAGACAACAAAAAAACATAACTGCCTCCCTAAGTAGTTTACAAAGATCCACCATTTCTCGAAGGACCTGGATTACCCTCAGAATTTTCATCAAAGTTTCGGAAACTTTTGAGTTGTTGGTAGGACTGAATCAAGAATATGACTATATAAAGAGTCCAAACGTAGGGAATGGGACTTTGCCATCTTAAAATTCAACAAGTGTTTGAATGCGAAGAGTGAAGGGCAGTGATGCAGTCTACTACAATACCGATAGAAAGTTTTGTTTAGATGGCGACCAAAGGTACACAACAATTCACATTAGCTTACGTGTATTAAACTATGATATATATAGAAAAACGGGAAGCTGGACAATGGTCCAGCCTAGAACACTTGTGCATTTGAGTGCCACATGGCACTCAAATGCACAAGTGGCACCGTTATATCTGTGTGCGCGTATATGCGTGAACTTAGTGTGAGAAAATGAAAAGTGATACAATCTTTCATTTTTAAATCATTGACCAATGACCCGACCAACATCCACATGGCACCTAAACTTGTGTTTGGGTGCCACATGGCAGTGATTTGACGCGGGAACAACATCCCAGTGCTCACACATACACACACACATAAATAGTTGTGTGTGTGTGTGTGTGAGAGAGAGAGAGAGAGAGAGAGAGAGAGAGAGAGAGATCATGCATGCACTAAGATCTTAAACCTCACTAATTCAATGTAATACATATAATATGAGCTAAAGTAACTAAAGTTTTAAGTGAAAAGTATTGGTACGGTGCTATAACATTTCTCTCGTCGTGGGCAAGCTAAAGATAAGTAAAAAGGGTGCCTACTATGGTAGCCCTAGTGATGTGTGAACCGCATAAATAAGATCTATGGTGGTACAAAAACTTGATCTTCTAAACACTTTCTCATCAACTTTAGTACCCTACACGAATAACGACTATACAAGTCATAAAAAAGAATACCTATAGAAACAATGAAGAAAAGATGAGCATTAGGACCAGATGGAATGTCTATAAAAATTTGGATTGTGTTGGGAGAGAATGAATTGAATTGGTTGACTAAATTATTCAAGAAGATGCTAAAACTGAAGAACAGGTATGAGGAATGGAGGAAGAGCATTGTGGTCCTTTTCTATAAGAACAAAGGAAACATTCATAGCTCTACAAACTATCGAGGCATTAAACTAATGGCCCTGATTATGAAACTTTGGGAGAGAATAGTAGAACAACAACTAAGGTAAGAATCAAATGTATCACAGAACCAATTTAGATTTATATTGGGAAGATCAACAATAGAAGTTATTCTCCTGTTGAGGCAACCAATGTTGTCAAATTGCTTAAGTCATGCTAAGAGATTTGACAACATTTCGCTTAAGCGAAATTGCATAAGCCATAGCTTAATGATTTCGAATTTTATTTCTTTTAATTAAAAAACAAAAAAAATGGAATGATAACAAGTATCCAAGTCAGATAACTAAAGTAAAACTAACAAAAATTGGGAAATGAGTTAATGAAAAGGAAAGGGGAAAATATGCATTCTCTTTAATTTAATATTTAATAAATGTCATACATACTACTAATCAAAATTACAATTTCAAATTAAATTATAAATTACAAATTTACAATGATTCCTCTCTCAATCCTCACTGAGTCACTGGTATTGATACTTGTGGTGCATCTCCTCCATCATTACCACCATCATCACCAACATTGTCGTCGGCATGGAAATCATCACCTTCTTCTACATACTCTTCTTCCTCTCTTTCTTCTTCATCCGATCTCACTAATATGCAGTCTATATCATCTGGTTGTCTTTCTTCTTTTTCTACAACTTGACCCCATATCAAATCTTCCCTAAAGAAGACAAGCTCATCTGGTGTATCAACCATCCATGGATGGTCAGGAGGCACATCATACACACAAATGGGATCATAGAATTCTGTTTTCTCTCACTTATCAAGGAATCGTTCGCGCAATTTCTGATTGTACTGCATGAACACCAAGTCACTTATCAAGGAATAGTTTTGCTCAAGTCGGTTCCTCTTCGTCATGTGGATATGTTCGACATGAGGACCATTAGAAATATGTTATCATTCAATAATTAAAAATTACTAATTTAATTAAAAGGTACTCCATAAGAGTTTAAAACTTCAATTACCATCTCGAAAGAGCTCCAATTCTCTTCACATCCGGATGTAGAATAAGTAAAGCCAAGTATCCTAATGACCATTTTCTTCAAAAGGGGATCCTTTGTTATCGGATCTACCCCATAAGATGTCCACCAGTCGGCTGTAGATTACAGTGAATTATTAGAACTAGTAGAGATACATTAATTAATTTAAACTTGAAATTTTATTTTTCTATGTTGGATAACTATGTCTCTTCCAAAAAATCCTTCCGTCTTTTTGTAATGGTCCAACTGATAGCTTACCCTATCATGTTCGCCTCTATCAGAGATCATCCTCTTTAAGACATGAAGAGAACCAATCATGTGAGTAGCATCCACTTCATCTGAATCCGAGTGTGAAAAGTACACAACCGGATTAAGAATGAAGGTTGTTGAATATAGTGGAGATGCCATTTGGCTTCCCCACCTCTTGTTGATTATATTCAACACGGGTTGATATAACCTTGACTTGAATTGATTATCAAATTTTATGTGTCTCATTAGCGGTTTTTCACCATCATCCACCAATTGTAATACCTCTACGATTGGTTGGGAGTCGCGTAGGGTTTGCGCAACACCAGTTCAAAATTGGTATTGGAGAAATATTTATGCAACCCATTTACCGTCGGCCTTCTTTAACCAAGGCCCATTGTTCCAGTGGGCCAATGTTACAAAGCTTCTAAGTTCCTTCTTTTTCACATATAAGCTTTGTAATGTTAAAAGCGCGGCTACAAATCGGATTACAGCGGGACGTAATAAATTACCTCTATGACTTTGCACATTCTTTGAAATAAAAGTGCATGTGTGTACATAAACACAACTACCTCCCTAGCCTTAGCAATTATTTTAATATGTAGTTTACCTATATCCTTTAGGATTAGGTCTAAACAATGGGCCGCACATGACGTCCAATATAACTGTGGTTGCTCGACCTACGGCTACGTAGGATGCCACATTGTCTGTTACAATTTGGACAACGCATTCGGGTCCTATTTCTTCTATGGTCTTATCTTAAAGTATAAATAAATGTACAGCCGTGTCAGAATGGGTCGATGCATCTATCCGTCCATCCATCGATCATCAATGTGTAGTCATATATTTTCCATGCTTCCTTATATTCAGCTAATAGATTTTTGGCCACTCTTACCTTTTCTTTGAAGCATATTTCCCAAACTTAGTGGTAGGATGGAGGTTTAGTCTGGTCCAAATTATCCAAGAGCTTCAACCATCACTTTGAAGCTCTTTAGCTTAATGACATTGAAAGCAACGCAGGCTTGGTAGAACCACTTAGCCACATATTGGATTGTGGTGGGTCTATCCTTACTTTTAAATTGGTTCTCTAGTGTTGTTTGGGTGGGTACCCTCCCTTTTGATTAACCGCATCCTCGAGATCTGGTCTACACCACCCTTCTTGTGTACCATGACCACGAGCTTTTTTCGAGGGTCGTTGTGGAGGTCGTCTACTTTGGGTCGTCGATAGTGTAAATCTATCATCATCATAATCACGTTCCATATAGCTTTCTAAAACAACAACATGATCATGTTTTTCCTAGAATGTTTGTCCATGTACTCCATGATTTCCATTTAGATTTTCGGGGAAGCTTTATGACAAGCCCTAACATTTGATCCGGCTCCATGAGCAAGATGATGTTTATGTCGGCCTATGTCAGTCGTGCTCTCATAATCGGACAAGGTGCATACTATGGTTTGTTTCTCGATAGGACTCTTATATCGTCCATATTTCCAACCCGGATCACTCGATTTAACTCTTAGAGGATCCAAGTTAGAAGAGGTAGACATAATTAATTGATGATAGAAAGTAGGAAAAGAGAATAAGAGATTTAAAATTTTAGAAGCAAAAATAATAAAACTCAAACCTCCCAAAGGCTTGCTTGATACATGTCACTTGAGAGTTGAGATTGATAAGACTAGAAGCTTGCTTAAGCTCTTCAATCTTGATCCTTGATCCTCGATCTTTCCCTTTGAAGCATGCTTACACAATAACACTACTATTATTAACTAATTACAACAACTTTAATACACTAAAAAAGAGGATTACAAAACATAAAAATATTAAAGAGCAAATTAGGAAGATGAGAGGAAATTGGAGTCTAGAATGGAGATTAGAGAGGAAGAATGAGCCAAAATAGTTGTGGGAAGAGTATGGGACAGAGTCCCCTCTTTTATGGAGGTTAGGGGACTTAAAAAAATATAAAAACTTAAAGAGCTCCAACGGTCATATTTCTGACCGTTGGAGCACTATGCAATCGTATACATGACTGCATCGCATAAGCCAACATGGCTTATGCGATTTGGAGTCATGGTGTCGCATATGACAACACTGGAGGCAACTTATGGAGAAGCCCAGGGAGATGAGTATGTTGAGATGGATGTGTGGAGCAACAAGAAAGGATAAAATTTGGAACAAGTATATAAGAGAAAATTTCAGAGTGGCACCTATAAATAAAAATTTTGGAATGTCTCTTGAGGTGGTTTGGATATGTTCATCGGAGGCATGAGTTAGACCCTGTATGAAGGGTTACGACGTTAAAAGCACAAGTAGGAGAAGAGGAAGACCAGTGAAGATCTTGAGGGAAACGGTGAGAAAGGATATGAAGGACTACGAAGTTACAGAGTTTAACACTGATCAGCAATGAGTGGAGAAATAAGACTCACAAAGCCGATCACAAACGAGTGGTTAACACTTATCATATGATGCTCGGTTTAACTTTTGGAAACCTATAAATGGACTTATACAAATGGTATTGGACGTGTTCATGATGGATAAAACCAACTGGAAGATATCATATGACATGTTTAAACTTTAAAATGATGGGGGAAAACAATAATGTTGATGAAACTTCATAGCATGCATAGTAAGACTTGTTATAACGATTATGTATATTGCTAATGGGTAAATCTAATGGTTAGAATAAAGGTCATACGATATCTTTGTGTTTCAACCTTCATGACCAAGTGGAAGATGTTGGTATGTGGCCATGAATGCCTCATCCAACAGCTATTATCATATCATAATTCGTGACCAATCACATACACTAATACACGAACTCTTAATGGAATCCATATGTTACAATCGATGATGATAAAAGCACATCATGTTTTAGGGAGATAGCAGTCTGGATGTTAACCTTGATGGATCGGACAAGCCATGTAAGCAACCACCAATCTAGTGACACAATCGCCCTATTGATGGTCTTATGTGGCACAAATTTCGTGTTCTTATAGCTACATTGACACATCTGTAATTGTATACCACTATAAAATAGGCAGTCAATGGATAAAGAGATTTTGGAGGGGATAGACTTGTTAAAATGGAAAATGATATATTCATGAAGAAAATAATATTTTTTTTATTACGTACCATATTATAATATGTTTTATACAATCAGATGTAGAGATGAGGACACCTCAAACAGGAATATAGGGTGGAAGAAGTGGAGACAAGCGAGTGAGGTGGTGTGTGATCAAGGAGTGTCACCTCGATTGAAGAGGAATTTTACAAAGCAGCAGTAAGTCTTATACTACATGGTGCAAAGTGAGAGTGTTGGCTACAACAAAGAGACAAAGGGACAAAGGTCATGCTGAGAAGTGTATACTAGGGTGGATGCACAGAGTAACAAACAAGTATAAAAGAAGAATTGAGTACGTAAGAGGAAGTTTAACGGTCAGTTTAATTAAAGAGAATTAAAGAATGTCATTTAGGTAGACAAAGGATTGTAACGAAACAAGCACAAATAAAGAGGAGAAGAGAAAAAACTATAAAGACTTGGAGAGAAGTGACAGGAAACGACATGAAGGATTGTGGAGTGACAAAAAATTTAACCAAAACAGAATTGAGTGAAGAATGAAGACACGCAAAGCTGACCCCAAATAGATGGAACAAGCCGATGATGAATATAATATACAATGTCCAAGAGACACTTGTCATAACTAAAATCCTCCTCAAACTACTTCACAAGTGTTTTGCACGACAACACGAAAAACACAAGAAATTGGACATCTTATAAAGGACATTAATGCAGGGTAGCATTAGAAACTAAAATTACTATGCACTCTGACTATTTATTGATCACTTTTGAGGTGATCTTTTTACCTGTATAAGACTATAGAATTTAAATATCTAAGCTTCATCCTTTTCTTAAACAAATCTTATTAGAAAGATATTGACACCATCATCATATTAGATGCTGAGTCTGCTTCATTAACTACCTCCTAGAAATTTATGTAGGTGTAGCATGAATATATAAGCCTACCACATGAAAACTACCTTCATCTCAAGTATAAAGAGGAAATTACTGAAAAGGAAGGCTTGACGTACAAGAGACATTTTTCATAACTAAAATCTTCCCCAAAGTAATTCACAAGTGTTCTAGCTCGACAACACGAAGTACCCATCCCGTATCTGCAATTGTGTTAGGTAAACAAAAGATAAATGTTTTGAGTTACATACAAACTAAAACCACGAATAGAACATAAAAAGGACAAAAGTTGATGCTTGAATAGGCCTTCAATGCATACCTGAAGCAATCAGATAACATTTTATATGCTCGTTTTGTTTGTTCTTCACTTCTCTTACTAGGCAGAAGTGTTGGTATTCTTGCTAAGTCCGCATACAAAGCTGCTTGATCAAACCCAAATCCATTTAGAAGTATGTTGAAGGAAAAGTACGCAGTGAAAAGAATTTAGCTTTGTAGAATAAATCCTAAACATCATTTATATTGCATCCATATCCTCAAATAGACCAGGAAATATTTGCATTAATCATGAGTTAGAACATATACAAGGTTGATGCTCTACCTGTATCAAATGAAAGAAATACAATAAATGTATAGAAAAAAGAGCAATCCAAGATTTACATTTCTAATATCAGAGAGCGAATTTGTCGCTAAGAGTATATGGTGTCCCACAGCAAGATTAATATATACTTCCCACCATATTTGCATGTTGCACATGCATAAATATGTAAAGATATATGTTTAATTTTGTTGTAAGATGGAATTTTTTTAACTAAATAGAAACCGTCCCAACAACTAGTTGTTCTCGTCAAACTCTAGACTTTAGTAGGATTTGACTCTTAAACCTAGAATGCAGTAATGTTCAATATTGGTTTTAGTCTCTTAGATACATGTGGATAAAAGTTTACAAAGAGCCATTATGTGCATATATGTTGCAATTTCAGTTTTTCACCATGATGAAAAACAATACAAAATCTTATTTGCTGAGGAAACAATACATCTATTTTATGGATGTCCTATTGCTAAGGAGTTTTGGAGAAAAGCTCCAACTCTTTGATTTTCCAATCCGTACTGCCAATCATGGATCAAAATATCGTCCGATACCGATACGTATCGGTTTGGACTTGAACAAGACGATACATTGGGTTTTTATCGCCCCCCTTAAAAAACAGTCAAATTATCGTTCAAAGTATCGTTCGTATCATTCAATGTATTGTTCGTATCTGACGATAATTTGAAATTATCGTCCGATAATTTCAAATTATCGGTTTTGTTGTTTTTTTCGGGAAAAAACCAGAAAGTATCGTCCGGAATTGATACGTATCGATTTTGGGGCTGGACGATACGTATCTAAAATCCGAGATTTTGATCCATGTTGTCAATTATGTGACTGAAGTTACTGGGAGTAACCAGTTCTCCATGCTTCTTAAGACACTTCCATGGTTTATTTTCTAGGAAATGGAAGCAGAGGAATTTGATTAGACCTGGAGGGATGATTAAAGGTGCTGCGGGTATTTTTCGAAGGGTTGCCAAATAGCTTCATGAATCTGCTCTTTTACCTACATCCAAGGGGATGGTTAATCGAGAAGGAGAAAAAGAAGCTCAAGTCTCTCAATTTCCCCCTGATTCCTGCTTTGGTCATCTAATTGGACTCATAGGCCCAACCTAATTCCAAACTTTGAACTCGAGATCCAATTAGGCTCAAGTTTGGACCCGACCCAGACCCAAGTCAAGTATGGGTAGGTCGGGTTTGGTCTAGAAGTTGGAATCGGACCTCCTCGGATCTGAATCCGTACTTGACCCAATTATATAAATTATTTATACATATATATTATAAAATATATGTGAGAGAGAGAGAGAGAGAGAGGCAAAGAATTAAAGTCGTAAATTGTGTTACTTCCACCCTTTACTATTATTAAAATATATACTGTTTATGATAAAGGATCCCTTGTAAAGTACTACATTACTAACACCCCCACACCTGCAAACAACATAAAACCGACTACTCACACGCCATACTAACATTGTAGACACACCAAACACTCCACCTCCATTTGAAGCATAGATATCTATCATGCCCAACTTGGAAGTGATGTCATATAATCAATTTCTTCCCACAGCCTTAGTGAGTACATCAGTCAGCTAATCTGCTGAACTTACTTGAGGTATACATATGTAGCTGAATACATCATTATGTCCATAGATTGTCACAGGGAACATCACATTAATTCCAAAACTGGTCAAGATGAATCCAAGCCACATCCCTTCATTGGCACTATGGGATATGGCCTACATTCTCCTTCTGCACTAGAGTTTGAAACCACATGTTGTTTCTTACTTTTCCAAGTGACCAAATTCGCACGAAGGAATGTGTAGTCCCGAAGTAGATCTCCTGCTTAATTGGCATCAGTATATATCTCAATATCACAATGTCCATGGTTATTTATTATACAGTAAGCCTCTTCCTGGACTACACTTTAGGTATCTCAGAATTCTATACATTGCATCCGAGTGTGTGGTCCTTGGTGCGTGAATGTACTAGCTCACCGTGCTTACACCATAAGCAATATCAGAACAAGTAATGAGGTAGATACGCTTTCCCACAAGTTTTTGGTACATTCTGGTATCCTTGAGAACTTCACCATCTTTACCACTAATACAATGATTTTACTCCGTGGGAGTCGTGGCTGCCTTACATTCCAATACATAACTCTGCTTCAAAATATCAAGAGTACACTTCCGTTGGGACAGAGTTATCCCTTTTTTCGACCTGGCCACTTCAATTTCCAAAATTTACTTGAGTGGACTCGTCTTTGACATCAATACTTAGTTCAAATGGCAATTCAGCTTTATTATTTCCTCGTTATCATCCCCTGTAACAATAACATCATCAACATATGGGGGGCTGGGAATTCGGAGTATTAAGCGAAACAATTTGGCGTTGCTCGGAAAGTGGATTTGGAGAGCGGGAAGGGAGGAAGAGAGGGGCAGTTTGTGTTGGCTGGTCCTGCGCGATAAATATGGTTTGTCTTCGGGAAGTTGGGGGATAGGTTTGTCGATCCAGAGGTCTATCTTGCTGTGGTGGAGAGACATCTCTCGTACTTGGGAGGGTATGGCGAAAGGGGTTAGATTCAGTTGGGGATGCGGGTCTCGCATTCGGTTTTGGGAAGACCTGTGGTTGGATGGGGGTCCGCTTAGTGATTTGTTCCCGCATATCTACGCTCTCTCCCCCAACCCGGGTGGTAGGATTGATGAGTTTGTTTCCTTCGCCAACGATAGGATTGTTTGGGAGGTTGTTGTCAGAAGGCATCTCAGGGACAGCGAGGTGGGGAGCTATGATGACCTGCTGAATGTGTTTTTTGTGGTGCAGAGGAACAATTTAAGGACCGATCAACGGTTGTGGAACTTCAATTGAAAGGGGGAGTTCAGCGTCAAAGATCTGTACCGGTGGTATTCGCGCCGACCGCTCATCAGGTTCGATGGGAGATGGCTGTGGAAGGAACCCATCCCGCTAAAGATCAGGTTCTTTGTTTGGACGGTGAGTAAGGAGAAAATTCTTACTAGGGACCAGTTGATTCGTAGGGGAAAGGACGTCTCTACGGTATGCGTTATGTGCTCGGAGGAGGAGTCCGTGGCACATCTGTTACTTCATTGCCGTGTCGCTCATGAGTTGTAGGGAGGCATTCTTAAAGCTTTTGGTCTGGCATGGACGATGCCTCACTCTCCTTACTCGCTCTTGATCAGCTGGGAAGCGGTGACGGTGAAAGAAGGGGATAGGGGTGCTTGGAGGGCCGCGCTGTTCGCGGTGTTGTGGTGCTTATGGTGTGAGAGGAACCGCAGAATTTTCGAAAACAAGCACAAACCTTTTCGCTTGATTCTCAGGGCGGTTTCGAATCTAGTCATGCTATGGGGTACGAGTGGAGGGAATGGGGATAACAGATCCAACTTCCGGTGGGACCCGGGTTAAGGAGGGCTCCCTGAAGGGACTTTTTGGGACTCTTAGGGAGTTTTTCACAGCCCTTGCTGTTTGCGTTTGACTGCTGTTTTTGATTATAGTGATTGTATATGGCTTCAACGCCTTGCTGGTTTTTTATATAATCCTTATTATTGATCAAAAAAAAAAAAATCAACATATAAAACTAGTGCATTAAACTCTTCACAAACAAGGTGTGGTCATATGACTCTTTTGATATCCTAACTTCATCACAGCATCACTAAAAATTTTAAACTATAGATTACCTTCTTTAATTTACACACTTTGCCTTTCTTCCCCCAAAGGGAAAGATCAAGAGGAAGAGTCAAGTATAATTCTTACTTAAATCACCATGTAAGAAGGCACTTTTACATCCAACTAGTATAACGACCCATCTTTGTATGTAAAAAGTGAAAGCATGCCCAAACAGTATTCGACTTGGCTACCAGCCTGACCTTGTACCTTTCTACATACCCATATGGTTGGTACTTAATGGTATACGCCCACTTGCATCCTACCATCTTCTTCGGTTCTTCCCTTCTAGGTGCATAGTCACCTCCCATGCGTTTTGTTATGAGGCTTTCATTTCTCCTTCAATTGTAGCTGAAATAGGGCGTCAGAAAAAGAAATGAAAGATAATTGCACGTTGAACGAGCTTGATATGACACACACTTACTGATTGGGTGACGAGTATTAGATCTGAATGTTTTACGTAGAGCAGCAGGAAGGTCCAAATCATTTGCTGGAGAAAGATCGTTTTTTGGTGAAGTTGTTTCAGGAGGAAGAACTTGATCTGCAGTCCAAGGAGGAGACTTCTACTTTATCTTCTTGAAGGCTTCAACTCGGATAAAGGTTTTCCCTATCCAAATTTGTTAAAAGTGACGGCTCTTTCTATAGTAACAAACACTCCTTGTTGCCGACTTCAGCTTCATCTTCATCATCATCATCAACATCATTCGTGAAATGCAGTAATACCGATATAGTGCTCTCTTCCTTAGAACTCTCCCCTAAAGAGGACATTGCAGAGGATAATAGAATGAGGTGGACTCAAAAGAGGTGGCGTCCATAGTACCAAACACTCTCCCAGAGATGAGATCATAACTTTGATATTCCTTTTGAATGGAAGGATAACCAATCAAGATACATTTAAAAGCTTTTGGAGATAATTTATCACGATGATATGGCGGAATATGGGCCACACACAGACTCAAATATGCAAAGAGGAATGGGAAAGGGGCGATTTTGTGGACACAACAATTTATAAGGAGACTTACCTTCAAACATAGTAGTAGGCATTCTATTAATAACAAAATTGGCTGTAAAAAAGGTGATACCCTATAAATGCTTTGGAAGATACATACTAATTAACAAAACACGAGCAACTTCAAATAAATGACTATTTTTCCTTTCAGCCACCCTATTTTGTGGAGTGTAGGGACATGTGATTTGCCACTTGATTCCATGAATACGAAAGGTAAGACTGAAGATGGTGCTTTCCACCATTATCAGATCTCAAAACCTTCACAGTAGCATGATATTGAGTCTGAACCAACTTGTGAAAGATAGGAAAAAATGAAGCAACTTCATCTTTGGATTCTAAGGAGTTTAGAACGATAAAAAGAATGCAATCAACAATGAAGGAAATAAAATAATGATAACCAAGAAAATAAAAATGGGGGATAGCTCCTAAACATCAAAATGTACAATGTGAAAAGGCGTGTCACTCCTGTTACAATTAACATGATAAGGTGTTCTACAATTTGGCCATCTAACACACATGACATTGAAACTTGGAGATATTAATCGGGCCATAAATCTTTGAGGAAACAAAAAAACGCAAAAGTTGTAGGGAAAGATGACCAAAACGAGTATGTCACAAGTGAACCTCCTCGGTGGATAAACAAGCAGTTGCATTAGCAATCAGTATGTGATGTTCGTCGATCAAATATAATCCTCTCTTCATGACCAAGCATCTTCCCTGTTAACGTCTTTGAAGACACCATAAGAGGGAAAGAACATCACACTATAATTAAGATGTTTAGTGATATTACTAACTATCCCTAAGAATAAGACTTTCAACTATTCCAAGAGAAAGGGGAAGCTTCAAATTATTTATTCGGGGTCGCCCCTTTGTATTGGTAAACCTTCCCAGCATAAGTAGGGGTCGGTGATTGAATGATTCAAAATCAAAAGGAAGTCGTGGAAAGGTAATTTGCTACCATTGGGAGGAGAATGACTTTGATTTAACAGATTCTACTTAAATTACTAGTATATGATATGTCACTCTTTTATTGCCTAATGAGTGTAATTCATCAGTTGGAAAAATCCTAAATAGAGATTCTCTGAAATAGAAACAACATCCAAAGGAAGTTTTAACTTACTCAATTGGAGTGTTTGCCAACTGAAAAAAGCCCTGGGATAAGGAAATTGAAAAGTATGAAGCACTTAATGGAAAAATGATGGGGGCACATAGGAGGGAGGAAAGCAACGCCCTTTGGTCCTTCGTACTTGCAGACAAGGGATGGTGAGTCAAGCCGGCATCGAAAAATGTAGGACCTAGTTTTTTGACAAGTTAATTGGCATCATTGGAATATGTAAAGTGGATTCTAAAAAGAGATGATCAATGTGAGCAGTCTCTTTGCCAATAACGGAAACATGGTGCCGACGTAGCAAATAGGGACTGGAAGAGAGAAGGCAAACAAGATATATGATATGTTGCTCTCGAATCAATAATCCATGGAGCTTGAAAAGGCTTAGAAGTTTTGGTTTACACGATTACCTGACCTAGCTCAACGGGACGAAATAGTTGTATGACATCCTTACAAGTGGCAGTTTTAGTGTATACCTCCATAGGAACAACTTCATATTTTACCCAATCACTTCGAACGCAATAGGTATTATGGCACTAGAATAAGAAGGAAACCACACACTAGGCTGCACTATCTAAATCACCTTGACAATACTACAGGAAAAACTCCACTTAAAACAGGCTAACTAGCGACTACTTATTAATACACTACCAGCCCTAAGAACAATCATTGAAAAGTCCCACATCGTGTAAATAGTGGTCCTGACCCTGGGACATAACGGCCCCACTCTCACATGCAAGACGCGTTTTGGGTGGGTGCGACGGCCATGTGTCTGGTTGACCCATGCCAAAAACAGAACCTTGAAGGGAAAGGGCTACTGGTGGGACCAGGGACGGCTGGTGGGACCAAGTGGACCCACTCAAAGAGGACAATATCTTGGCACGTGGCGTCGGGGTATTACAAAATGGTATCAGAGCCGAGGACGGCTCTATTACAAGATGGAGAGAATGAAAAGTCTCACATCATGTAAATAGTGGTCCTGACCCTGGGACATAAGTAATGGCCCCACTCTCACATGCAAGAAGCGTTTTGGGTGGGTGCGGCGGCCATGTGTCTGGTTGACCCATGCCAAAAACAAAACCTTGAAGGGAAAGGGCTACTGGTGGGACCAGGGATGGCTGGTAGGACCAAGTGGAGCCATCCAAAGAGGACAATATCTTGGCACGTGGCGTCAGGGCGTTACAATTATATTATTCTTTCGATCTAATTCTCTGAACAATATGAATTTCATGCTTTTGTTGGATCCTCCCTATCTCCTAATCGAGCTTGTGTAGGTAGAGGTTGCCTGGTAAGGTCGATAGTCGTATATTATTTAACGTGTTAACATAGTTATCAGAAGCAAGTGGGATATGAAGGTGCCGTAACCATAGTTATTAGAAGCGGTAGATAGTGGAAATAAGGGGTTGGAGCAACAACAAAAAGCAGGAGAATAGACTGTTTCAACACTTAAACCATATTAGAAACAATGAGAATAAAAAATGCTTAGAGGAAAAATTGAAGGAATTTAAGGACTCAAATCCAGACCCAAACTCAATTATTAATGGATCAGGACTAGGTTTGCACGACCTAGACACAAAATGGGTCCACTTATTTACACTAGGACCTAACTTAGACCTGACCAGATTCAAAAATGGGTAGAAGGCTCGGGTCCAAAATCTAGTAATGATACCTTAATGGGTTGGGTCTGAGGCGTCTCGTAGCCATTCACACCCGTAGTGGTCCCTTGGAAGCTATTCTTCATATACTGTCAAGGCCTGAGAAAACCAGGTAGGCTGATCATGAAATACAAAAAATATAGTACACTTATAACTCTGACGTAACTGATTAGCTTGATCATCATCATTATCAAAGCCTTATCCCATCTATTTGGGGTGATTTTTTTTATTCTTATTTCTCTGTTCATGTCTATTTAGGTTTAGACTCGGTTACCCTGCAATCCTTCATTATCGATTCTCACTACTTCCCTTCAAGTTTTCACTCTTCCTCTTCTCCACTTCCTTATGCTTGTATCGTTTGAATCCTTCATAGGGGGCCATTCCCAACCTCCAATTGACATGTCCAAACATCTCAAACAACATTAATTTTCTCCTTTATAAAAGATACCCCTAAATTTTCTCTGATGTACTCATTCTAATTTTATCCTTTCTTGCTACTCTACATCCATCTTAGCAAACACATTTCAGCCACATGTACGCTATCTTCTTGTCAATTCTTCGTAGCCTAAAATTTTGCAGTATAAAGTAGTGCAGTCATACCATCATCTTTCTTTTAAAAACACCCCTTCAATCAAAGTGGAACTCTTTGATCACATAATAATTAGCCCGATGTTGAATTATAAATCATGTTCCCTTGAGCTCCACCTCAACGTCTTAGCTATTCCTCAATTTGTGATGCTTCCTTAACTAGCTTGTGAAGCAAATGGTGTGTACTTGGATATTTAGGAAATGACCTTCCTTTTAACTAGACAGCAATGGATGAAGCACAACTCCTATTTTATTTGCATAAAATTTCATACAAACTTCTAAAGCCAGTCAATACACAAGAACCCTATAACAGACTTGGAAATACACTTTACAGTTTAACATAAAGTACTTGGTTTTGATGAATGTAGCATACAATCTTCAGTATAAGAGGTGGAGTATCACTGTTTTCTCTTATAACTAGCCACAGATTCTGCTCTGCTTTCTTTTCTTCTATCAAATCTTTGGATACTTATAAACAATAGACATTGCAAATTATGAACAGGGGAATAAATATATTATGAATAAGAAATTGTTTATCACCATCATTACATAATATCCAAGATTGAGACAATAGTCAGAAAACTAGGGATAACTCACTGCAATCTGCTAATTTTCCATCTCTTCCAGCTCGCCCTGCTTCTTGGTAATATGCTTCCAAACTCTGCATTTTAAAAAAATTTACAAGAGGCTTGCAACAACAATTGGACAAATACAAGGAAATAAAAAAAGGAATACATGCTAATTGGTATAGTGCAAATAAATAAAGGGCGACTTCACAAGAAGAAAGTAGATCCCTGAATAAATAGAGGCACATAATATGCAGGAGATTAAGTACCGTGGATATATGGAATATGAAGATCAGTTTCACGGTTCCGCATGTTAGTTATCAATGGGAACTTAGTTTCAATTATGGGATGATGGCTCCTGACCAACATTTAAACACCAAAACAGTGTTTAAATGATCTTACACCATTAAAATTGTATTTTTTATCTCACGCCATTGAAGTGTGATTTATCATTATGCCATCTGACGCACATTTGTTACCAATCTAAATTGTCCAAGTGGCAATCCATCATTGGAACATATCCCAGTCATGGATCAAAATATCGTCCGATACAACGATACATTCAATGTATCGTCCGATACAAACCGGTACCGATACGTATCGTTTTGGAGCTCGGACGATACGTATCGGTAACCCGATATTTTAACCCATGATCCCAGTCCAAAGAAACATGCCTATAAGTGGATGGGAACCATCCGATTGATGAACTTTAATATCAGCCCTAAAATTAAAACCAATGGTTGCTATTATAGTCAAGAGATTGGAATGGTTTAAATCTCCCTAAAATACCATTTTTGGGGATGTTGAACTTAATCTATCATCTATCACTTGGGCGGTATGAATCACTCACATCTTAAACCATTGATGGTATCAGACTGGTGCTTAAATGATGGTCAGGAGAGTCAGGTCCTTCAATATTGAAGCATAACAAGTGGGTTTTGTGATTTCTCAGTTTTATATTTATACAAATATATATAGGAAAAGGCCTCCGTCCTCCATAGGAGGACGGTCACCGTCCTCCAAGCTTCCACGTGGCACCCAAAATATTGTTTCGATGCCACGTGGAGCGCAGGTGCATTGCTTAGATCATCATTGAAAAAAATAAAATTTGAAAACTCATCTCCACCGTCTGTTTTTTGCACCGTGAAATGTGGACCAATAAAACCCGTCAAACTTTCACTTGTGGGTTCAAAAGGTTTTTTTTTTTTTTTTTTTTAATATTGATCTATACCGTCCACTTGTGCTCCACGTGGCACCCAAATGCTGTTTTGAGTGCCACGTGGAGCTCCACGTGTATCTTGGAGGACCTAACCGGCTCCCATATCCATATATATATATATATATATATATATATATATATATATATATATATATATATATATATATATATCATACACACACACACACACACACACACACACACACATATATACCAGAGCAGCACCTTTCCTTGCATCCTAAACATCATCAACATGAGTAGCTCCAGATCTATAGGTTCGAGATTGCCAGCATCAGTAGCTTAAGTTGACGAAGCAAAATGGACAGGAGGAAAGGTGGTTGGAGCAGTACCAAGTGATGTAGCATTAAGGAGAATAGGGATCAAAAGTAGAACGAGAAGACAGTTTACACAAAGATAATGCTAATGATAGATAATGGACAGAGTTCAGGATGTTCACAAAAAAGAAACCGTACAGAGTAGGGCGAGTTCGCAGTGCATTTTCACATAATCTATAAGTGGCAAGGTACGTCTTCATTTTTTGAATTATATATCTGTATCAAGGATCAAAATGTCTGTTTCGGTATCGATTTCGGGAGTGACCGAAACCGAAATTTCAGCACCGTGAAATTTTCGGTCCCAAATATATATATATATATATAGTGGTAAAAACGAAAATATAGCAAGAGTTTAGTTGATAATATAGCAAGATTTTACCAAGAGTTTTGTAAGTGTTTAGCATTTAGCTGATAATATTAAGAGTTTAGCAAGTATTTAACTAATAATAGCAAGATTTTAGTTGAAAATATAGCTCCTCATAAAAAATGCCGATAGCTTGAAGTTATGGTTTCGGATAAGCCCGGCACCGATATATATCGGCCGATAATTCAAATTATCGGTCGATATTTTGAACCATGATCTGTATGATTTGATCCAGATTGTTTTTCTAACCCTCATTGTTGCGCACCTCTTTCAAATTGTTATGTATCTTCGTTGTCGCATGTTTTAAAGGGGCATTCAAGTATATGACACCCTTAAATCAATAGTAATCTAAACATCCGGAGTTCAATGAATTATAGTGACGCGGGACGGGAACCCTAAAATGCGTGAATAATGATTTAATGCAATTTTGCCAAAATTAAATAAAGTAATTCAATCTTAATCTCAAAATTATCACGATACCTTTGGGTTCTGAGAATTCAGATAGGTAGATCACACAAGATTCGACTAGAGTCTAATCCGATGTGCAAGTCCCATTAGCTTTAAGAGGGGATCGGACCTAGAGATAGAACTTTAGCTTTTCCAGGCTTGGGCGTTTGTCATCAATCCGATGTAGGTTCACTAATTTTCACTAGGGTTGTGGGATTGGGTAGATTTGATGGCTCAGATGAAAACTAGGGTTTTAGGGTTCAATTAGGGCTTCGGAATATGGGAACAAATTTAGGTAAGATAATAGGGAAAAACAAAGATAGGGAATAGAAAAGATAAAAAGATAACTTTGGGAATCACTCCCTTGGCCTCACACCAAACCCATCACGGAGAAGAAGAATCTCTCTCCACTAAGCAAAAGCTCATTCAATAATATTCATAAAAATTAAATAATTGTGTTTACAAGCCTCCTTATATAGGAAACCAAATAATAACGTGAAATAAAGAATCCTAAAACAATTAAAAGACTAAAAAAAAGTTTTTTCCGCAAAAATAAAATTTTTCGTTGCAGGGGCGGAGATATCAATGGACGTCCGTCAAGTGCCTATGGACATCCGCCGCTTAAAGACAGTGAGGGTTCAAAATCACGGACGTTCGTCACTGTTCACGGACGTCCGTCATTGGATGACAGTTTTGTGTCTTTGTGTCTCCTTTTCTCCCTGAAGTCATGGTATTCGGGCTTCCTCTTCATTTCTTCTGACACTGGTAGAAGCGATATGGTTCAAAACCGATGTCCACGTATTCAGCGTCGCCATCAATTGCCCCGGACCAAATAGGTTTCATCACCGATGAAACACGGTCGTAGTAGCTATCGAGCAAGTTGGGGTCCAATCGCTGAGCCTCATTCTCATGAATCCATGTGTTTTTAGACTTCGATTTTCCGACCCATTTGATCAAGTATTTCTGAAAGCCTCCGTCGTGTGTGGATACAACATGATCATTTAAGATATCCTCAATCACATCCTGTCGCTGCTTGCTTGGAGAAGGGAGAGGCACCAGGTTCAAGGTTTGGGTGAGGTTGGGACTAGGAGAGGGCTAGAAAGGATTTGCACGAGGTGGGGTTGAACCCAGGTAAGGAACCAAGTCTTCTACATTGAATGTCAAACTAACCCCCGTACCTGAAGGAAGCTCAAGTATATATGCATTAGGACCACTCCTAGCCAAAATTCTAGAAGGTCCAGCACCTCGGGATTGGAGCTTCTTTGCGAATCCCGATGGGAACCACTAAGGCCTAATTCAGACCATCACTTGATCACCCACCTGATATTCTTTGAAACGCTTGTGAGTATCAGCAGATAATTTGTATTGATTGTTGCTTGAATTAATCTTCTGTTTAATTTCGGCATGCAAGCTATGAATGTGTTGTGCAAATGCATCAGCTGACTCAGATACTCTAATGGACACTGACATGAGGATCAAATCTAAAGGTGTCCTAGGCTTATGACCATGTACAACCTCAAAGGGGCTCATGCCTATGAACCTATTGACAGAATTATTATAGGCAAACTCAGCTACGGACAAAATAGTATCCCAAGTCCTAACATAATCACCGACAAGACTACGAAGGAGGTTCCCAAGACTCCATTTGGTTCTTTCGGTTTGGCCATCCGTTTGAGGGTGGTAGGTCATTGAAAATTGGAGCATTGTGCCCATCATGTGCCAAAGTGTCTTCCAAAAATAGCTAGTGAAATTGACATCCCTATCCAACACAATGGTTTTGGGCAACCCATGAAATCACACGACCTCCGCGAAAAACAACTTAGCAATGTGAGATACATCAGAGGTTTTCGAATAAGGTATGAAGTGGGCCATTTTGGAAAATCGGTCCACCACAACAAAGATAGAATCGTGTTTCCTCAAAGTTTTAGGAAGTCCAAGCACAAAATCCATTGAGAGGTCTTGCCACAGTGTAACATCTTTCAAGAGTTTCCACAGGGTGAGAAACCAACTCTTTTTGCAAATCTGATACCAAAATTGACGCGGGACGAGAACTCTAATATGCGCTTAACATTAACCCAGAAAAGTCGAGCTTGCCCAATTAATTTCATTTTTGCGAGCCTGACACAACGGTCGCCATTCATGTCATGCCAATCAAAATATCGATCCATGTCGGAAAGCCAATCGAGGAAGAGTGCAGGGTCCATTCTTCCATCGAAGGTTGGAATGTCAACTCGGACATTCTTGAGGAGTTGCACTTCGGGATCGTAGTCATCTCTGCGATGATTCCTACGGTTCTGATTTCCGATCATCTTGGTGACCATTGCGTTCAAAGCGTGGACCTTCACGCTCTTGGCACTAATCATGGTGCTCATCAAACCCATATAACTGGTTGATTCGATCACTCAAGCTATCATTAGAAGTCCCTAGAGTTGTCTGGGTTTGCTTTATGGTATTTATTCGCGCATTAATCGACACATAGCTCTAAGAGTATCGAGAATCTCATTCGAAGCCATGGTGATCAGAGATGTCTATTAGGGTTCTAGTATGAGATGCAATATGGACTCACAAAAGAAAAATAATGCAACAAAATAAATATGACAAGCAATTATACCCTAACCTAGAAACCTAGGTCTCTGATACCAAATTGACGCGGGACGGGAACCCTAAAATGCGTGAATAATGATTTAATGCAATTTTGCCAAAATTAAATAAAGTAATTCAATCTTAATCTCAAAATTATCACGATACCTTCGGCTTCTGAGAATTCAGATAGGTAGATCACGCGAGATCCGGCTAGCGTCCAATCCAATGCGCAAGTCCCGTTAGCTTTAAGGCGGGATCAGGCCTAGAGATAGAACTCTAGTTTCTCCGGGCTTAGGCGTTCGTTGTCGATCCGATGTAAGTTCACTAGTTTTCACTAGGATTGTGGGATTGGGTAGATTTGATGGCTCAGATGAAAACTAGGGTTTTAGGGTTCAATTAGGGCTTCGGAATATGGGATCAAATTTAAGTAAGATAATAGGGGAAAACAAAGATAGGGAATAGAAAAGATAAAAAGATAACTTTGGGAATCACTCCCTTGGCCTCACACCAAACCCATCATGGGGAAGAAGAATCTTTCTCCACTAAGCAAAAGCTCATTCAATAATATTCATAAAAACTAAATAATTGTGTTTACAAGCCTCCTTATATTGGTAACCAAATAATAACACGAAATAAAGAGTCCTAAAACTTAAAAGACTAAACACAAGTTTTTTCTGCAAAAATATAAATTTCCGTCGCTGGGGCGGAGATATCCACGGACATCTGTCAAGTGCCCACGGACGCCCGTGGCCTAGGGACAGTGTGACGGGGAACGCCAAGTTCAGGAGCCTTGGATTTGGGGCCATAACAGATTATCGGCGTCGAAAGAAGAGGAGAGGGAGCCCGAGTCCGAGTACCACATGCGTGTTTCATCGGTGATGAAACATTTTGAGTGGAGGAGAATGACGGGGAACGTCAAGATTGAAAGTATTGAAGTTGAACCGCAATAGAATTTCAACTTCAGAAAAAAAAAAAAAAAAAAAGTTACTGTTCATGTGAACAGTGACGGACGTCCGTGAACAGTGACGGACGTCCGTGATGAACAGTGACGGACGGACGTCCGTGAAACAACCACGACGTCGTGATTTTGCCTTCCTTTGTCGTAGGTCACGGACGTCAAGTGAACACTCTGAGACGTCCGTGGACGCGTCGTGATTAAGAAATTTGAGTTTTTTTTAGCGAAAACTTGCCTTTTTGTGTTTTATTTCTATTAGAACTCTTTATTTCGAATTTTAATTATTGGTGGCCTATATAGAGGCTTGTAAAGACTTTTAATTAGTTATTGAATATTTTGAATGCTTTTATGCTTGAATATTCTTTACGAGATGGGTTTGGTGTGAGGCCAAGGAGTGATTCTAAAAGCCATTGTTATTTTCTCTATTATATTGGTTATCTCTCGATCCATGTTTGCTTCCCCTACAGTAACCTAATTGTTTCCTTCGATCCCAAAACCCTAAGCCTATTTGAAACCCTAAATCAAACATAGCCAACACCTTTTCTAAACCATAAACCGATCAAAACCATAAACTCATATAAAACCAAAACCTATTATGACATAACCTATTTCCGCCACCCTGGTTCGAACCGTGAATCTACATCGGATCGAAGACGAGCGCCTAAGCCTGGAAAAGCTAGAGTTCTATCTCTAGGCCGATCTTGCCTCAAATCTAATAGTACTCGCGCATCGGACTGGACCCTAACTGGATCTCGTGTGATCTACCAACCTGAATTCTCTGAACCCTAAGGTATTTAAGATAGTTTTGAGATTACGCTTGATTAAATTCTAATTAATTTCGGCAAATCGCATTAAAATCATATTCCGCATTTTAGGGTTATCGTCCCGCGTCACAGTGAGGGCTTAAAATCACGGACGTTCGTCACTGTTCACGGACGTCCGTCACTATTCACAATCACTGTTCACAGCACTGTTCATGGACGTCCGTCATTGGATGACGGTTTTGTGTCTTTATGTCTCCTTTTCCCCCCTGAAGCTGTGGTACTCGGACTTCATCTTCGTTTCTTCCGACACCGATAAAAGCAATGTTGTCAAACCGCATATGTGGTGCTATGCAATGGCATAGTGCCATCACATATGTAATTGCGCGATGGCATAACTTTTTTTTTCAAAAAAATCCCCAAAAATCCCAAAAAAATCCCAAAAGTGTATAATATATGTTGTGTTAATTTTTGTGTTCTATTAATTTTATAGTGTCTAGAATACGGAATAAAAGTATATAAGATAATTTTTGTGTTCTATTAATTTTATAAATTAATTTCTAACTCTTGAATTCCTTGAATCATCGATTCTTGAAGTAATTTCTTCCCTCTTTGCTTGAAGAATGAATGAATGATGGAATGTCAATGAAGATTGAAGCTCCTTGCTTAGTTACCTACAAAATAGAGTAAAATGAATTATCAACAAAGCTTTGAGAAAAAGAGAGAGAGAGAGAGAGAGAGAGAAAGAGAGGAAGAGAGCACTAAAACTAAAAAGAAAAACCAAAGAGACACAAATCATACCTTGGATGGATGTGGTATGGATTAGGAAGAGGAACCCCATACTTATAAGCTTTGGGGAGGCTTTAAAAAAAAATCAAACAAGCTCCAACGGTCATATTTCTGACCATTGGAACAGTATGCGATCGCATACCCTTAAAATCGCATATGCCATGATGATGGCATATGCGATTTTCACTTTGAGGACCGCATATGCGATCGCATAATCGCATATGCGGTCGCCTTTGACAACAATGGGTAGAAGCGATGTGGCCCAAAACCGATGTCCACGTATTCGGCGTCCCCGCCATATAGACTCCTCGAATCAAGACATTATATTGATTGTGGACTGAAGCTTTAGTTGATTCATTTTTCCCTTTTTTTGCATGCCATGCAGAATTCAATTTCTCTTTATTGTCTAGCTTGATAGCAAAGAGAATTTCTCTTGAACAACTGCCCAGAGCAGGAATTGGTCTCGTGGTTGGGTCTTTCACGATTCGGAAGAAAGCCTAATCGATGAAGTGGGCTGGAACAAACAGGAAGTTGGGTATTATATATATATATATATATATATATATATATATATAGAGAGAGAGAGAGAGAGAGAGCGAAGCAAGCGAATTTTATATAAGTAAATGAAAATTTGTACATGTTTCGAGGGCATACCTCCTATGATCATCTAACATCACAAACTAGAACTAAGATCCTATGAGGACTAAATAAAATGCAAACATCTTATTATCGCTCAAAGAGAGCTAAGAAACCACCTTCGAATTTCTCAAGAGGAGACTTCAAAACGACCACCCTGTCGGTGTGAAAAGCAACAAAAGTTGCACTAGAAGAACAAAGAAGCTTGTTCCAAACATATCCTGAGGGCAGGCCTTAATATTCAATCGACTGTGGGCAAGCCGCGTCAAGATCATCTTGATCAAACTAAATGATCCAATGTGAGTATGATCACTCTAAGAAACCTATTTTCTCTCCCTTGATCTATGCAAGAAGAAACATAAGCACTCAAGGAAAACCTGTCTTATGCTTGCCAAGCCCTCTTCATCCACTTCTAAAGACATTAAACCACTAGGAAACCTAGTCCATCAGAAACGATAATCTAAGCATGATATCCTGAAAAAACTCTCAAATCCACCAACGTTGATCACAACCAAACCTCGCACCCTCAGCACACAGCAACAAACTAAGCCTTTGAAAATGCACCCAATTAAATTTGAGTCTCCATTTAGATGCTCTCAGTGCAATCAAAATCCTGATGATTTGCAAATAAAAAAGACCATACCGTTTGATCAACCATTGAAGAAGGTTGTCTTCATTAAAAACCCAAATTTTTTTAAGAATAAAGCGCCAGAAACAATCTTGATTTAAGCAGGTTTAGAATAAGAGCTTGATCAAAACCTCATCTAATCAGAGGATCTGAAAGTAAAACCCCAAATTAAAACCGGCATAACACTACCTCCATCCATACAAACTAAAAATTTGTAAGATCTCTGCCTCCCAAACTTTGTTTGTGCCATGAACTCCCTTGAAGGAACCGAACCTCCTATGAATCGCTTATGGAACAGAGGGCATCTCGCCTAGAAACGTAGACCCTTGTGAACCCCATCAAACTTCTAGGAACAGACCATTGTGAACCCCATCGAAGTCTCCTGCCAACAAAGGATCCCATTTTTCATAAAAGATGTTGCTTGAGAGAAAATCACGGCCATTGCTTGAGAAATCTCAATCAAGAGAAGAAAACCTGTTTGGGAGGAAGACGAGAAACCCTTGCATAGCTCCTCCTTTAAATTGAAATGTTTTCAAGTATTGGGACAATGCGTCTGAGTGCAGCCCAATCGCTGCACTCGGTCCAGCTGGGCACCATGTGGCACCCATCACGACGATCAGATGCCACGAGAACTTGGACAAGATCAATCAGGTACCAACAAAATATGGGCATGATATATATCCCCCGTTGAAAATGTGGTCAAAAGCCCACAAAATCAATGCATCGAGTTTGTGAGGCGTCACCTTAAATGGAAGTCAAAAAAGCTTAACGAAGTGGTTTTAAAATCATATGCCATATGGCTGATCACGTCACGTGGTACGTGATCTGGCGTCCGGGTGGAGTCCTCCAGGGCTGTAGCCGGACGCATATCCCTACGCGCGCACACACACACACACACACACACACACACACACATATATATATATATATATATATATATATATATATATATATATGGATAAGGGGTAGATGCCTTAGAGGTGTAGCTTTTGGACACTACACTAGTGTCAAGATCACATGCCACATGACATGTGATCCAAAAATAAACACCCATTTTGGGATCACTAGCCACGTGGTATGTGATCTAATAATAATAATTTTTATGACTTGTCGCCCCTCAAAATGTGGTCAAAGTTTGACCTCTGCCCCCCTTTTCTGGTGCATTAAATTTTTTCAACTTTGACCACATTTTGGACGATGGATAAGATGCATTTTTTATCTTTTCCTTTTGGGGATGGACCTGATCGACCTTGTGCACGTTACCTTGGCACCCGATCTTTGGATTAGGGGCACCTAAATAGCACACGGGCAGCGTTGAACACTACATGGAAAAAGTGACGTCCCACTGTCTATATATATATATATATATATATATATATATATATATATATATATATATATATATATATATAGTATTAGCTAGACACGTGGTACGGGTGCTAAGTGTCAAAGTGACTCGTAGATGTTTCGTACGTCAATCTCCGAAATATTCCATGGAGGCATGGTCAGACAAAAAAAAACTATAAAAACAGAATGTATATAGAAAAATAAACTTGAAGGAAAACCTTAGAGAGCCAATTGAGATATTTGATGAAAAGAATACATAATGAATATCATGAACTTAACTAATAGTACTCCATAATATACAAATAATTGTCAAGGACCCAAGGTTTATATTTTATAATTTACTAAATTTTACACATTTTTTTGTAAAACGACAATTTATTTTATTGTGTCAAAATGAGGAACATGAACATTTTGATGGTTTAATGTGGTATTCTTTTCATACATATCTATAAGTGTCGTTGTGTTGAGGAGTGTCCAAGTGCCACAAAGTGTCGGCACGGAAAATATTCCAAAAATAGAAGTGCCTAGCTAATGCTGTTTATATATGCATATTCAATGCTTGAGCACTTGTACAATAAATATTACAGACATCAAATTGTAGAAAAATACCTGTGGCCAACCATAATGGATAATTCTTCGAACATTAGACTTGTCAATTCCCATTCCAAAAGCAATTGTGGCAACAACAACCTGAAGCTTAGAAGAAAAATGTCATAGTTTAGGACCAACTTTAGCTGCTCAGAAAATATTCATATTAATTTAAGAAACAATTGATATAGCCATTTCACTGTAGAGTTACTACTTCTAATTGATTTTCCAAATGCGGGCGGATGGAATTTGTGGAGATTGTCCTCCATTATCAATCACAGAATGATCATAACAATATATTAATCACATTCTTTTCATGAGTCTATAAATACAAGTTATCTATTGAAAAATGCTCCAACAAGCATCAGATCTGGATGCACGAAAACCAATCACGATTATAACCGAAGTCTACATTCTCTGCGTAGTCTATATGACTTGGCAATAGACTCTGTAAATATCAGTGTTACCTTGGCAGTTCTACTTTTGGGATTTTTGCCGTGCCGACACTTGGTGGTAGTTGGCACACGTGCCGGCACTTGGACACTCCTCAAACAGCAGGGAACTTCTATACATACACGACAATACCACATAAATGCCATCAAAATGCTCATCGTTTTGACAATGATAAAATGAACTTCGTTCAAAAAAAATTGTGTAAAGTTTAATAACTACTAAATAAAAGGTTTGGGTCGTTGAAAACGATTTTATAATATACTTCTATTTAGATTCATAGATTATGAATCTTTCATTTCACATCTGAATTGGCTCTCTAACAGCTCCCTTCAATTTTTTTCTATATATGTTCTATTTCTTTAATTTATCTTTCTTAAGGTCGTGCCGCCGCATTGGAATCTTGAGAAATTGGCGTGCCAAACATCTATTGGCACCTTGACAACTATAGTAGGTCTCACAAGAATTAGACTTGGCATGTTGTACGCTTCAGAGGCACGACTCAAACAATTCCTAATCAATTCGACTCAGTATCTGCTCTGACCAAGTTGGCACTGATACCAAGATTTTAATCATTAACCAGAACAGAATACGAATAAAAAAATTACAACTAAGATAGAGCCGCATTAGGTATTTGGCCAAGAAACATGCATTTTCACACTAGCGCTTCATCAACAAGGTAACTCTTCAATATGTCAATATTATATATATATATATATATATTTATATATATATATATATTTATATATATATATATATATATATATATATATATATATATATATATATATATATATCAGGTAGTAGAAGTGAAGGACAAGTTCTCATCATTCCCACCAATGTTGTTCAATAGTATGTTTTAAAAAAACAGATCCCCCATTATTCATTTCAAATCCCATAGAAGACAACTAGCAATCCAACTCAAATCTTATTTGACAAAATTACACATGACCTGTGTGTTTAACTTAAATTAGGATGTCATAGAACTGCATAGTTGTTAATAGTTTCATTTTAGTTCTATTGAGTGAGAAAAATGAAATTGCAACCAAAACCCAAGATTTGTAAAAGCTATAAATTGCAGAACTTAACAAAGAAAATCTCACCAAGCATTTATTTAATCAGCAGTACCTCTAGTGTGTTTTGATGGAAATCCTCGTGCACACGCCTCAGATGCTTCTTTGGCAACTGGAAAATATCATCAGTAAGTTCGGATACAAGAACATATGAACTTTCAACATTCTAAACTTTGATGTTAGCAAAGATACTTTCTAAATGAAACAACCTCAAATGAAGATAACCTGCAAAGTATGTCAGACATGAAATTGTAGACAAATTAAAACACTAGAAACGATACTTAGTGTCCAAACAAATCCTTACTACTATATAAAAGTAAAAATAGTTTCTGTCATATTTTCATACCTAAAATACCCTAACTCATATCTCATACCCGCAAGACCCGAAAACCCCAAAAACAGAGTTCCTACGACTCCAAAAACTTCTAATTAAACTAGGACTCTATACTAGCCCCGGCATTGCTTGAAAACCATCTCTATTCTTCAAACCAGGTTTTTTTAATTTTTATTTATTAAAGATAAAAATCCTAACCCTAATCTCAGCTATATGTACCTAATCAAAGACTGTTTATTTCTGAACCAGTAGTTTTCTTCGACGGATCGCATTGTGTGTTGGAGAATTCTGTCGGCTCGAAATCGGAATTTGGAATTTAGAATTTAGGTAGCTTCAATGTGTATCGATCGATGTCAACAGCAGGGAGAATGATGAGGAGCAAAGTGGAGAAGAGGATGAGGAGAGAGACAGGGAAAACCTTGCGGGAGATTAGACGAGCAAAGAAATTGAGGAAGAAATTGATGTCGGATGAACGGCTCATATATAATCTCGGACGAGTAAGTTTTTAGATTTCGAGCTCAGTTTTTTTCTTTTCATTGTCGTTGTTTGGTAGATTTAAGTAGCATGCTTTTTGGATTTTGTTTTGGATCATTTGTGTTATGCATTAGGTTTGAATCCAGATTTGTTTTGGTTAATTTGTTTGGATAATTTGTGTTATAAACCGTAAACCATAAAATTCAGGAATCAATACGAAAAATATATTATAGCAAAGTCCACGTAATGCCTAAAACACCACATAAAAAAGGTAGACAGATGTAGAATGAAGGAGGACCTAGTTCTCCGGGCAGGGGACTGGAATTGCACCTCCTGCCCGAATGTCAACTTCAAACGGCGCTCGAGGTGCCACTGAGTTGGATGCCTAGCATTACAGGCACAAGGAATTCCAGTCAAGAGTACGGGAATCCTGCATCTTAGTTTGAAGGCCAAGCATCAAGCCTTTGTCAGCGAGTCCCAACGTCGAGATATTGCCCAAGGATGGACTATTGTGGGTGGTCGTGGGAGATTGGTAAGGGGAGGTGGGAGGAACGCCGGTAATCCGTCTGGACCTTCCTTTGGGTCTAGTCAGGGGGTGTCCTTTGCAGAGGTTGTGGCTAAGGACACACCACTTCCTGCCAGGGGGGTTAGAACCATGGATCAAAATATCGTCCGATACCGATACGTATCGGTATTGGACTCGAACGATACATTCAATGTATCGTCCGATACAGACCGGTACCGATACGTATCGTCCGATACGTATCGTTTTGGAGCTCGGACGATACGTATCGGTAACCCGATATTTTAACCCATGGTTAGAACCCCGGTGCGAAGGAGGGTTGTTCAGACCGGACTGCTGAAATCGGAGGAAGGGAGCATCAAGCGATTCTATTCGATTCCTTCAGTTGAATCTATCACAAAAAACATCATAGATTATTGGGTTATCCTGTACATCAGTAAAGATACCTTACAACCTTTACGAGTCTACTACTGGTTACAATATTGGAGTCTACTTGACAGACCTACAGTTTCTCTATTAACGGATTCTAAGATATTGCTACGCTGCCCTTCGGTGGAAGTCGCCAAGGATATTCTATCCAAAAAAACCTTCATCATAGATGGTATACCGGTCGCTGCTTCAAAATGGGAACCCCTTGCTAGCTCCTTTCTTCCCCACCGCTGGTTAGGTGGTGTTTGGGTTCGGTTGTTCAGATTGCCCATTCATGCCTGGATCCCGAATATTCAAGGACATCGCAGAGGTCTATGGAGGGTACATTCTCACTAATAAAAGTACGGTCAATCTATGGGAAACTCGGTTCGCTAGACTGCTAGTGCGAGCTGAATGCAGGGAGACTATCCCCCGTTCTTGCGAGGTTCACCTCAACGGCCAAAAAGTCATTGTCTTCATAGAAGTGGAGCATATGGAGGGGATGTGCAGCCCGAATCAATCGAATCACAAAGCCGAGTGGACGGGGGTGGCAAGATAAACATACTCGGTAGTGCCACAGAAGAAATCCCGCCGACGGTCGAACCAGTCGGGCACGGGGAACCACAGTCCGTAGTGCTCCCAATTCCCCCCCCCCACCCGAAGAGGGGCACGTCCTCGTATCTGTCGCACCATCGGTGGACGTCCGCGGCCCCGGGGGATGACCGTCTCGTCTCCCCGCTCCCGAGCTATCCTAGTTCAAGTAGAGAAGCCGTAACGGAGGTAGCGGGGTCGGAAATGGCGACCTTGTCAATCTCGACCGCCAACGCTACTACTACCTTCACCGGAGGCCATGAGATGGAGGTTCAGAACGACGTGCTCGAGGAAGGGGAGGTGGAGGTTAGGGGTTACGGTTTTACCTTGTCGGAGACTAGAACTGTGGAGATAGCCGGCCAAGAGGTTATCTTTGAGGTTCACAAACGGAAGCCGAAGGATTCAATGAACTCCAGGGCGCCGGAGCTATCGTGCGGATGCTCGGAAAGTGACCCTCCGGTGGATCTTAGTCCATTGATATTTCCTACGAACGAGATCTTTCTGTACACCGACAACGTTAGCCTGCAGGAGACAATACTGGGGGTTAGTGAACCGACGTGGAGGCCGGCAGAGGATATCAGCTGCAGAAGAGATACCTGGGACCCGATGGGGATGGAGGCTATGATTTCCCTTTTCAGGGAGGAAAATAAGGGATTACATATGAAGAAGAAGAGGCCTTTTAAAAGGGAGTGGTCCGGGAGTTCCTCGATGGTTGACAGCTGGTAGGTCTCGGGAGACGAGATTGCTAGGATGGAGACACGATCTCAGCTGGTGACTGCGGTTACTTATCTAATCGAGGGCTCTGATGGAAAGGGGTATAAAAGTCTTATGTATCCCGAGGGGGAGAGGGTGATTAGCTGGCGGACACGTGGCGGGCCTTTTAATTGGGATGACTTACTGGCGGGAAAGGGGTTTGGGACATAATATGGGCTACAGATGGCGGCCCGACGATTCTTATTGGTGAGTCGGGTCCGGATTCATTTATTCCCTGGGTCTTGATCCGACCTAGGTCAATTAGTTGGAGTAGGGAACTACCTATCCCTAGGGGCTCGACATATGACCCGTGGACCAGACAGGCAAGATATACTGTCGTTGAGGGAACTATTTTACAGAGGGAGAGTAGGGTTGCGGCTCAAGCTCTTCAGGAGGATTCTGCATCTTTACCATATAGAGCTGATCTGGAGATAGTGGCCAAGGATTCTAGGGGATCCGACGAGGGGATTGCGTACCAGGAGAAAGCACATGAGATTGATAGATTGATCAGGTGAGACACAGTCTCGGGATGTCGTTCAAAGGCTCTGATGATTCCCTACGGGAGGTCTTTAAATCTATTCTTGATAACCAACAGAAAAACAGGAAACATCGTCGGACGGGGTCACGCGAACTGGCTCGGCTTCAGTGGGGGATGAATGATGGGAGGGGTAGTGGGGGAGATTGATATCTACTTTCCTTGTACAGGCGGGCTTTGATCTGTTTGATTAATGAAGATGATGTCTTGGAATGTGAGGGGGATGTCCGACGCTATTAAACGTGTCGTGGTCAGACGAGTTTTAGCGTCAGTTAAGCCGGATCTCATTACACTGCAAGAAACTAAATGGGGTAATTGTGACAGGGGAAAGGTTGGGACCATCCTCAATGGAAGACATTGGGACTGGGTGGGTGTTGACTCCATTGGGGCTTCGGGTGGCATACTGGTGGCTTGGCAATCGGCTCTTTTCGAAAAAATTGACGAAGAATTGGGTAGCTTCTCTGCCTCGGTGGTTTTACGAAACAAAGATAATGGTCTTCGCTGAGAGTTCTCAGGTATTTATGGACCATCGACAGACGGGCCACGGAGTGATTTCTGGTTCGAGCTGGCGGCAATCATGGCAAGGTGGGATCGACCGATATGTTTGGGGGTGATTTTAATGTCATTAGGTGGGAGCATGAGAAACTGGGTGGGCCTCCAGACTTTACTGTCATGAGAGATTTCAATTCCTAGATTGCGGACTAGGACCTCATGGATATCCCGCTTTCGGGCTCTAGATTTACGTGGTCCAATTTGCAAGATAATCCGTCTATGAACGGTCCCAAAAAAAAGCTGAATTCAAGGACCTTTGTCGGGCTGAAGAGATATCGTGGAAACAAAAGGCCAAAGTGAGGTGGGTAAAGGAGGGAGACCTCAATACCAAATTTTTCCATGCGATTGCCAATGCTCGGAACAAAAACAACTACTTGGGCAGTGTGGGTGTTGAGGGAGTCACGTATGAGGGGATCGATCAGATACGGGCTAAGGTGGTGGAATTCTACACTAAACTGTACGCGGACGACGACCCCTCGCGCCCAACTTTCGACGGGTTGCCCTTTCAATCCATCTCCCATACGAACGGTAATCTGCTCGAGTCACCTTTCAGGAAGAGGAAGTCTGGAGAGCCATTAAAAAGGGGGGCAAGAATAAGTCGCCGGGACCCGACAGTTTCACCATGGAATTTTATAAGACTTTCTGGGAGGTCATTAAAATGGAATTAATGGAGGGAGCGGAAGACATAGCTGACTGGATTCATTAGTCGCAGCCTTAATTTGACCTTCATTACACTTATACCAAAGAAAGAGGGAGCGGAAGACATAGCTGACTTTCGCCCGATTTGTTTAATTAATTGCCTTTACAAGATTATAGCAAAGGTACTCGTTAATCGCCTTAGACCTGCAATGGGAGAAATTATATCAGCCAGTCAGGGGGCTTTTATCTAGGGGAGGCAACTTGTTGACCAAGTGGCAGTGGCATACGAAGTACTACACTCCACCCATCTTAATCGTGCCTCGGCTGTCCTTTGGAAGGTCGACATGGAAAAGGCCTACGATCGGGTGTGTTGGAACGGACTGAATTATATGCTCAGCAGGTTGGGTTTTGGGGCAAAATGGAGGTGTTGGATGCGGGGTTGTTACGCTACGCCGTGGTTCTCGGTTCTGATTAATGGCACGCTGGCATGGTATTTAAAGAGTACGCGGGGCATCCAACAGGGAGACCCCCTTTCCCCTTTTCTTTTCATCATGATGGGAGAAGTACTCACGGGTCTCATTGAAAGAGCGAGACAGCAGAATTTGATTTCTGGGATCAGCGTTGGGGGCCATGGTAGACTCATCTCTATTCTGCAGTTTGCCGATGACACGATCCTTTTCGCTAAGGATGATACGGCTGAGATCATAGCTCTTGATGATATACTGGTGTATGAGGCTGTGAGCGGACAGCGAATCAACCTTCAAATATCAAAGATCACTGGCATTGGTATTGACAATTCGCGGGTACAAGAACTTGCAGAGATGGTGGAATGCCAGAGCGAAGACTTACCTATCAGATATTTAGGCCTGCCTCTCGGTCTGCGACAGCCCTCGGGGAGAGCTTGGGAATCGGTTATCCAGCGGTTTGAACAGCGGCTCGCCACGTGGAAAGGGAAATTGTTAAGTAGTGGGGGGCGGCTCACCTTGTTGAAATCTGTCCTTGTCAGCCTGCCGATGTTCTATCTATCCAGGTTTAAATGTCCAATCGGAGTCATCAACCGAATGGAACAAATTCAACGCAATTTTCTGTGGGAAGGGGCTGGCATCGGGAGGAAATATCATCTAATTAATTGGGATACTTGCCAATTGCCAAGGAATTGTGGTGGGCTGGGGATTCGTCAACTTAAGCACAACAACACTGCTCTGCTCGGCAAATGGTTATGGAGAGCAGGGAATGAGGAGGCGTCGGAGAGCCTTTGGTGTAAGGTGCTAACGGAAAAATATGGTACCTCTATATTTAACTGGGGCATTAACACACATCAGCAGAAGAACCTCGCCTTGGTGGAAGAGGATTTGCGGCACGGCTGTTAAATATGCCAAGGGGATTCGGTACAGTCGGGGCTGTGGTACACGTATTCACTTCTGGGAGGACAGCTGGGCTGAGGGGGGATCTCTCAAATCGAGGTTTCCCTCTATCTTTGCCTTATCGTTGAATCCTAGGGGGAGGATTGATGAATTCATATGCAATATGGGGGGAAGAAGAATGTGGGATGTTCCCCTTCGCAGAAACCTTCGAGCTGGTGAAGAGGAAGAGTTCTCCAAGCTCCTGTTACTGCTCTATGAGATACAGCCAAACTCCCAAAACCAGGATCGTCGGCTGTGGCACCCTAACAAGAAAAGCAGTTTCTCAGTCAAATCGTACTATCAGCTGTTGTCCCACCGGCCCCTCATCAGATTTCAAGGGGCTTCGCTTTGGAAAGTTTCCATACCGCTCAAAATTAAGTTCTTCGCATGGACGGTGTTTAAGGAAAAAATACTTACACGAGACCAGCTTATTCGGAGAGGGTTAGATGTTTCTCCACATTGTGCCATGTGTCCTCATGAGGACGAATCTATCTCTCACCTGTTCCTGCATTGCGCGGTGGCTCAGCAGATCTGGAGTATAGTGCTGAGGTCCTTTAACTTGAGCTGGGTTCTCCCAGTGGGAGGCTGTTGTACCGGATGAACAGGATGGGAAGAGGTGGAGGGGGATTTTTTTCGCGATCATTTGGTGCCTTTGGTGCGAGAGGAATAGGAGAATTTTTTACCACAAATCGAAACCGGTGGGAGTTATTTTCAAGGCCATGGTTGACCTGGTGGGACTTAGGTTTCCATCGGTCGGGGAACAGTCTGGGACTGAGTCGGGACCCTGGGACCCTGGGACCCGGGGTAGGACGTGTGAAGGGGATCAGCCATGGTTTGGAGCTGATTTTTTTACTTTGTTTTATGTGGTTTTTGTCTTTCTTATCTGTTTTTGTTTCGATTGACTGTGTATTAAGCTTTCAGCAGCTTGCTGTTTTTTAATATATTCTCATTTACGGATCAAAAAAACAAGAAAAAAGGTCGACAGATCAGCCTACCTAACCACCAATAATAGGAATTTGGATAGTATATTATAATATTCAGGCAAACTAAATCAAATAGCAATACTCTAAAACTCAAAATTTAAAAATATTTTGTTTGCTTTGCTTTTTAATTTCCGATATGGTTATGTTGGACTGATATCTTTATTCCAATAGCTACTATACCTAGCAGTTAAGTCTGTCAATAAAAAATCCAATGTGTGACCTTAATGCATGAAGTTGACTTCGGAGGAAAAGAGAGAGGAGCTTATGTGAAATGTCGAAAAGGTCTGATGGTATCCTGACGGGGACGCCACTTATATGGACATTGGATTTGGACCGCACCAGTTCTATCGGCGTCGGAAGAAGAGTAGAGGAAGCCCGAGTACCATAGCCTCAGAGAAGGAACGGACACAAACCGCGAGGAGAGCAACGCTGCATGCGAGGAGAACGCTGTAGAGAACCCTCGCGCGAGCGAGTACTTAAACTCACTCGAGCGAGCCTCGTGCGAGCGATCACTTAAACTCGCTCGAGCAATGATAAATCTCGCGCGAGCGAGCCCGTAAGACGGGATTTCATGCGAAAACTTCCTCTTTGTGTTTTATTAGTAGTAGAAGTTTTTTATTTCGAAATTAATTATTGGTGGCTTATATATAGAGGCTTGTAAAGACTTTTAGTTAGTTTATTGAATATTTTGAATGCTTTTATGCTTGAATATTCTACACCTGAGATGGGTTTGGTGTGAGGTCAAGAGAGTAATTCCCAAAAGCCATTGTTATCTTCTCTTATATTTGCTATCTTTCGATCTGTGTTTGCTTCTCTAAACCATAACCTAATTTTGTGATCCCCAAAACCCAAAACCCTTTTTGAGACCCTAAACCACACAAAGCCAATACCCTTTCCAAAACCACAAACCAATCTAAAGTCATAAGCCTTTTACAAAACCTAACTCCCTTTTACAACCTGATTTCTTGGAATCCGTGAATCTACATCGGACAAAAGACGAGCGCCTACGCCTGAAAAAGCTAGAGTCCTATCTCTAGGCCAATCTCGCCTCGACTCTAAAACTACTTACGCATTGGACTGGACCCTACCTAGATCCCGTGTGATCTACCCCTCAAATTCTGCAGACACCTAAAGGTATCAAAGATAATTTTGAGATTAAACTTGATTTAGTTTCATTAATTTCAGCAAAATCTGCATAAAAATCATATTCCGCATTTTAGGGCTGTTGTCCCGCGTCAGTTTTGGTATCAGAGTCCTAGGTTCTCTAGGTTAAGGCATCTTTGCTTGTCATATTTATTTTATTGCATTGTTTTTGTTAGTCCATATTGCATTCCATATTAGAACCCTAATAGACCTTGTGATCACCATGGACTCGAGTGCGATTCTCAATGCCCTTAATGGTATGCGAGAAGAGTTGGGTGCGATTAGTGCACGTTTGAATACCATTGAGCAAGCCCAAACATCTCTAGGAGTTGGTAATGATAGATTACGTGATCGAATCAACCAACTGGAAGCGATGGGTGGACTTGAAAATCAACACCAAGAGCGTGAGTGTCCACACTTTAAACGTAATGGTCACCAAGACAACCAGAACCGTAGGGATCATCATAGATATGACTATGACCCCGAAGTTCAACTCCTTAAGAACGTCCAAGTTGAGATTCCGACTTCGATAGAAGAATGGACCCTACCGTCTTCCTCGATTGGCTTTCTGACATGGACCAACACTTTGATTGGTATGTCATGAATGACGACCGTTGCGTTAGACTCGCTAAGATGAAATTGGTTGGTCAAGCTCGACTTTTCTGGCTCAATGATGAGCGCATGAGGGTGAACGCGGGTTGTCCTCCCATTACCCGTTGGGACGACATGAAGGAACGACTTACTGAGAAGTATGCTCCTTTATCATACCACCAACGCCTCCTCTACCAGTTTCAAAATTTACGTCAAGGTGGTATGTCTGTGACCGATTATATTGCCAAATTTGAAGAGTTCATGCTGAGGGTAAAAATATCGGAAGACCCTGAAATCACTCTCTAGATTTCGCACCGGATTGCGGCTTGATTTGCAAAAAGAGTTAATTTCTCACCCCGTAGAAACTCTTGAAAGATGTTATGCCGTTGTGCAAGATCTTGAACGATACTTGAAAACTACGGTGTTGAAGAGAACCGAGCCACAATATAATAATCAACGATCCGGTGAGGGAAGATTCAATCCTCCTCCCAAACCTACACAACCTACCCCTACCAATTCTAGGTTTGAAAAGGGAAAAGGTGTAGTTGGAGAATCCTCAAGGGTTAATTCTCAGGTAAAATGCTATAAATGCCATGGGATGGGACACTTTGTCGCCCAATGCCCTACGAAAGAACCCCAAAGGACTCTCTTCATTGAGGGAGAGGAGGATGATGATGAGGTAGTGGTTGAAGAGGAAGTATTTGAACTGGTTAGCACACACAGTGATGAGGAGGGTGATGCTATTGGTCATGCTTTAGTTGTGAGGTGTGGCCTTTCACAGCCTCAACGGGATGAAAATGATGACTGGCATAGAGAGAACATCTTCCACACCTATGCCAGATTTGGTGAAAAGAATTGTAGGGTCATCGTGGATAGCGGTAGTTGTACTAACGTAATTTCAACTCATGTTGTACGCCGCTTAGGGCTTACACCCAAAGTCCACCCGAGACCTTATAAAGTCGCATGGGTCAATTCTTCATCCATTCCCGTATCGAAAAGGTGTCGTGTACCGATTCAGTTAGGCTCTTATTCGAACACCTTATGGTGTGATGTGGTGCCGATGGATGTGGGCCATATCATTTTGGGAAGGCCATGGCTCTACGACATGGAGGTGACTCTTTCTGGTCAAACAAACATATGCACGTTCATGCATAAGGGCAAAAAGATCACTTTACACCTTTTGCCTCCCAAAGCACCATCGACCAACACAGTCGAAAAGAATGGCGAGTCTTCTAAATCCATTAATATTGTGAGCCCTTCTGAGTTCGAGAAAGCATCAATAGAAGAGAGTGTGGTGTATGTAGCTGTCACCGTAAAGAGTGCTCCGAGTCGGTGAGCGAGTGTCCCAAGGAGGTTGAGCCGATTTTAAAAGAGTTTACGGATGTCTTCGCTGAAGACTTACAAAACGAACTTCCTCCTCTGCGTGATATCCAACACGTCATAGACTTGGTTCCAGGATCTACCTTACCGAACCTGCCCCTCTATAGGTTGAATCCGGTTGAGCACGCCAAGTTGACTCGGCAAGTCAATGAGCTCCTTCAGAAGGGGTTCATCCAAGAGAGTTTGAGCATGTGTGCCGTACCTGCCCTACTCACTCCTAAGAAAGATGGTACATGGCGCATGTGTGTTGATAGTCGTGCAATCAATAAGATTACCATTAAGTATCGGTTTCCCACACTAAGGCTCGATGGCATGCTTGACATGATGGTTGGTGCCACTATCTTTTCAAAGATAGACCTCAAGAGTGGCTACCATCAAGTCCGCATCCACCTCAGAGATGAGTGGAAAACCGCCTTTAAGACTAAGGATGGTCTTTATGAGTAAATGGTCATGCCTTTTGGGCTTCTAACGCCCCGAGTACTTTCATGCGACTCATGACCCAAGTGTTGAGACCGTTTCTAGGCAAATTCCTTGTTGTTTATTTCGATGACATCTTGATCTATAATCACGACAAGGATCAACACTTGACCCACCTTAGGTTGGTTTGTGAAACCCTCAAGGGCGAGAAGTTGTTTGCCAATCTCAAGAAATGCACTTTCATGCAACCTTCCGTTGTCTTCTTGGGATTCATTATCTCAGCCAATTGAATGGTCGCAGACCTTGAAAAGGTTAAAGCCATTAAGGAGTGGCCCGAACCTAAGAACATACACGATGTCCACAGCTTCCATGGCTTGGCTACTTTTTATCGTCGCTTCATCAGAAGCTTTAGCACCATTATGGCCCCAATTACCGATTGCATGAAAAGGGGGGACTTTAAATGGAGCAAAGCGGCGACAACCATTGTGTTTGATAGGGATGTTAAATTCACTAATTATTTTTGGAAAACCCTTTGGCACACGATGGGCACATTGCTCCAATTTTCAATAGCTTACCACCCTCAAACGGATGGCCAAACCGAAAGCACCAATAGGAGCCTTGGGAATCTCCTTCGTAGTCTTGTTTCAGGATCATGTTGGGGACTCGATACCATCTACCCACAACTGAAGCTCAGATATAATACCCCATCAATAGGTCCATAGGCATGAGTCCTTTTGAGGTAGTGCATGGTCATAGGCCTAGGACCCCATTAGACTTGATCCCCATGTCTGCATCCCATAGAGTGTCAGAGTCTACCGATGCATTTGCACAACACATTCATAGTTTGCATGCCGAAATTAAACAAAAAATTAATTCAAGCAACAATCAATATAAATTATTTGCAGATGCTCACAGGCGTTCTAAAGAATTTAACGTGGGTGATTATGTGATGGTCCGCATTAGGCCTGAGCAATTCCCATCCGGATCCGCAAAGAAGCTCCAATCTCGAGGCGCTGGTCCTTTTAGAATTTTGGCTAAGAGTGGTCCTAATGCATACATGCTTGAGCTTCCTCCAGGTATAGGGGTTAGTTCCACGTTCAATGTGGAGAACTTGGTTCCTTACTTGGGTTTCACCCCACCTCCTGAAAACCTACTCCAGCCACCCCCTAGCCCCAGCCCCAATCCACCCTTGCAACCTATACCTCTTCCTTCCCTAAGCAGACAGAAATCAGATGAGATAGAGGATATAATCAACGATCATGTCGTCTCTACACATGATGGGGGATTCCAGAAGTACTTGGTCAAATGGGTCGGCAAACCCGAGTCCAAAAACACGTGGGTCCACGAGAATGAAGTTCGGCGTTGGAACCCCGACTTGCTAGACATCTACCACGAGCGTGTTTTATCGGTGATGAAACCTTTTTGGTCCAGGGGAATTGATGGGGACGCCACTTACATGGACATTGGATTCGGACCGCACCGGTTCTATCGGAGTCGAAAGAAGCGTAGAGGAAGCCTGAGTACCATAGCCTCAGAGGAGGAACGGACACAAACCGCGAGGAGAGCAACGCTGCACGCGAGGAGAACGATGTTGTAGATAACCCTCACGCAAGTGAGTACTTAAACTCGCTCAAGCGAGCCTCGCGCGAGCGATCACTTAAACTCACTCGAATGATGATAAATCTCGCGCAAGAGAGCCCGTAAGACGAGATTTCATGCGAAAACTTTCTTTTTTGTGTTTTATTAGTAGTAGAACTCTTTTATTTCGAAATTAATTATTGGTGGCCTATATATAGAGGCTTGTAAAGACTTAGTTGATTGAATATTTTGAATGCTTTTATGCTTGAATATTCTTCGCCTGAGATGGGTTTGGTGTGAGGCCAAGGGAGTGATTCCCAAAAGCCATTGTTATCTTCTCTTATATTTGCTATCTTTCGATCTGTGTTTGCTTCTCTAAACCATAGCCTAATTTTTGCCTTGTGATCCCCAAAACCCTAAACCCTTTTTGAAACCCTAACCCACACAAAGCCAATACCCTTTCCAAAGCCACAAACCAATCTAAAGTCATAAGCCTTTTACAAACCCTAACTCCCTTTTACAACCTGATTTGGAATCCGTGAATCTACATCGAACTGAAGACGAGCACCTACGCTTGGAAAAGCTAGAGTCCTATCTCTAGGCCGAACTCACCTCGACTCTAAAAATACTTGCGCATCGGACTGGACCCTACCTAGATCTCGTGTGATCTACCCCTCAAATTCTGCAGACACCTAAAGGTATCAAAGATAATTTTGAGATTAAACTTTATTTAGTTTCATTAATTTCGGCAAAATCTGCATAAAAATCATATTCCGCATGTTAGGGTTGTTGTCCCGCGTCATGTCCCCCTTGGCTACTGTATGCCTAGGGGATTGGAAGATGTACTCATTATACATTTGTTACAAATGGGAGGAGAATTAGGATCACAGCCTTTGATTCGTTTGCTGCATTAACGGTCTCAATGAAAGTAATTTGTATGGCTTGTAATGTCATCGGAAACGTGCTTTTAAGCATAAAACAAAACTCTATGCAACATTAGATGGGAGCTTTTAATCTATATCTTGTCGAAAAGTGAATGACTTCCTGAGGTAAATGCATTTTGCTTCATAATTCCTTCACTAAGTTCTGTTTCATTGTGAAAGTCCTACTTTTGATCTATTCTTGGTTGCATATGAAGAAGCTTTTATTTTGTATTTGATCCAAACTGAACTAAAAATGCTTCATGTCTGTCCCTTTTACCAATGTTGAACCTTGTAGGAACTAACAATGAATCTTCGATCATTACTAACATCTACCACAGAATTTTGTGTATGCTTATGCTATAAATACATCAGACTTTTGCTATATGGCTGAATTTTTGCATTACATCTCCAAATTTCAAAGGAATAAAGAAAGAATACAAGTATCATAATTCTCTTTTACTGCACAGTGGGTATCTATTTCATGGGAGATATAGTAGAAGCCAACTTGTGTGTGGAAGGCATTGGAATGCCGAAAAAACAGATTTCCCATTGAAGGGAGCACCTTGAAAGCATCTCCAATAAACCAATGAGAGCCCATTTCAAGATAAGGTACAATAGTTCAATACCTCAAGTATCCTCGAGAGAAACTCAGCAATGTTCGAGCAGATGGATGGTTATTTTACTTAATCTTGTAGATAGCTCACACTGACGAAATGATTATTCCAATGATAACATTTTAGGAGCACGCTTCATTCGTGGCTCTAAGCCTTCTTATTCACAACCCACCTTTGAGGAAAGGCGAAAAACAACTCCCCAAGAAGTATAATTTTCATTTATGAGTTCAATATTCACATATAATGGCTTCCACTTCTTTGAGAATGAAGGTCAACACAAAAAAGAACAAAAATATGGGGTCGGGAGAAACAAAAATTTGTTTAAATCACAAATACGGGGCTGGGAGTAACCTAGAAGAAAGAACAAAACACATCAACAAAAATATGGGGTTGGGAGAAAAAAAAAATTTGTTTAAATCACAAATACGGGGCTGGGAGTAACCTAGAAGAAAGAACAAAACACATCCATCAAGCTCCCAGTGGTGTAACCTTTCATACATAATAAAGTAAGCCAAGTGCTTAGGAACAACCAATAGTAAATCAAGATATATGGTAAGCCCAAGCCCAGGTTGTTGGAGTGAAAATTGAGCTGGAATAATGCTGAAAAAGCTTATACACAGTTGATAGATATTTTACTTATATTTCTCTTAGGAGAATCAACCACTTTATATGTAGTCATAAATGCTAGATGTAGTAACTTTAAGTTAAATCACCTTTCTCCCCACTCACTAATCACTTACACCATTCAATACCAAATTGGATGAGGTAAGATATGTGATCACCCCTGCCAAACAAAAAACTTCTTCTGTTGGCACCACAGATGAGGGCTTGTGACCTTCAAATTAAATAATATATAAGTTGGAAAATGAAGAATGTGAAGCAAAATTTAATGAACTATGTGAACACAAAGCAAGTCTTTTCAAGTGATCTGAGTTGTGATTGATCTGACTTTTTTGATAATATTTTTTTATTTTGTGATTTGGATTATTGGGCGACATGTTAGTTTAAGTGATTTTGTGGACTCTTCTCCTAAACAATTCCTTATACATGTCTCTCCTAAACCTTCCGAAAATAGAGTTCTGATGCATAATTCTAATAAATCTCTCTGCCTCCCTCTCTCTTCTAGCCTTAGTTCACTCTCTATCTCCCTCTCTCTTCTAGCCTTAGTTCACTCTTTCAACCTTACTTCATTGTTTTCAAAGGTCATTTGGGCTGCTGACTCATTTCTTTCAAGTCAAAGTGCAAGATTCGATTTACCAAAATCGTCTTTCAAGGTCGTACATATGTCAAAGCATTAAATACGAGACTATGGATGATGAAGACAATAAAATCCCTAAGAAAGTTAAAGTCGAGAAGGAATAAATACCCATTTTCAATTTAATTGAATTTTCCAGATTATACTTATTTGTTAGTTTTTATTTTGTTTTCTTTGTGTTCTATAGTTGACAATATAAGTTATATTCTTTTTTTTTTATTAAATTTTTTATAATTTTAAATTATACATAATGAAGACATATGAAACATAGTAATAATTTTATTTTATTTTTGTCTTTAATAAATCATAAAACATAGTAACAAACACTTGAAATACTATATTTTTTTAATATTCAAATCACCCGATAGATGTCTAAAAATCAAGTCCATGTGCATTTGCACGTGCCATTTTACTAGTAACATCAAAATATAATAGTGAATCATCTTTGTAACGAATGAGTGTAGCCACGAGACAACTGATATGGTTAACCAACTTTCTACAAAAGTGGTTGACGCAGGATGAACTCGAACGCTAACCCTAAAATAGCATAATCCCGCATGGAAGGGGGTTTAGGGTCTTAAACCTTTCATTAAAATAAAATAAAAAGAAGAATGAGATAGGAGATCTCCGGAATCGCTCTAGAGAGGCTTGTTGGCTTGGCACCAATGGGTTTCCAAGGCTTCCCACCAAGGCTGTACGTCGGCCTCGCACCAAGTCGTACGAGAAACAATTGCTCGCTCCTCAGGCTTTGAAAGAATCACTCCTTCGATCGAAAACTCATCTCAAGTTTTTCTAAGGTTTGCACAAAAGCAGCTCTCTTTTCATTAATCAAAAACTCTCTATTACAAAGCTATAAAGGCCTTTATATAGTAGGTCATTAAACAATAGAAAACCCTAAAAATAATTAAATAAGAAAAGACAAGTTTAACCCTGAAACTTAAATTCGAAATTAAAATAAAACTACTCTGCGCCATTTCGATCGATCGAAATTGACACTCGATCGATTGAAAGGTACTCGATCGATCGAAAGTGGTACTCGATCGATAGAATTAAAATTTCGATCAATCGAAATCCTCAATCGATTGACTGAGATAGCCGCGAATCATTGCTTTAGAGCCGTTTGCAAGCCCATTCATGGGTCCACTTCTTCCTTGCTGATTTTCTTCGATTGACTCAACCACGATCCGAACATGCGAATCTAAATTCCCCGTCAGTGGTACTGTTCATTCAATCATAGGTCAACCAAATGGAAATCAATGATCTTGTACAAGGTCAACACTCGTATTGATTTAGCAACACAAAATTTAGTTTAAAATTGGATCAATGTTGTTTATTCCTTTCTATTTTTTAAAATTAGGATGTGGACAATGGACATTTTGAAGCACCTCATCCAACAAATAATAACAGAGAGAATTAATAACAAGTTCGTGTATTATAATGCAACCACAGGCATGGCCTCTCTATGTTAGCAGACATTTGAAATAGGAGCCTTAGCTATATCCATGTCGTGGTGCTAACAATGTTATCATGACGTATCCAACATGAAATCGGCACCTTAAACTAATATAAGTCACAGTGTTAATGTAACAACCAAGGAATCAAGTAGCGGCCATACCAATATATGTACCTAAATCAATATCGGTCTATGCCTACTCATATCAGTACAATATAGAATGTGGTAGGAGCTCAGTACTATAAGCCCATTTTTAAGTTTGATGAGGAGGTTGCTGCTACTCTTGCCTGACAACGAGTGACAACAGATATTTGTATTCCTGGGATGCCTCCATCCTGAGTATGACCAGACTCGAACAAAAATCCTTAAGACTCATCTTCTCCCATCTCTCAACACGGTTTATTTTCAAAGCAGTGTCGTTTTATTATGACTCCTTCACTATCAACTCCTGGGGAGAGGACTGCATTTGCTATTGATTCACATTCTGCATCTGGTCGTGATAAAATTTTAAGTTTCACATTGTGGTCGGGGTAGGGGCCATGGAGGTAGTGGCCGTGGATGATCTTCTATTGTTTGCTCTCACAATGGCAAAGCTGCGCATGATCATGATCACTGTTATAAGCTGTACGGATATCTTGATATTGTCCAATCACCATTATCGGCTCACGCAACTACAAAACTCTATTTTAGACCGCCTATGGATACTCCATCTTTTGACACGATCGGATCTATACGAGCAGATATCTTAGAAATGTTTCGAGCTGAGTTGAGGACTCATGCATCCACTACTACTTCTAGCTCTACCTTCAGACTCGAACCTTCAGGCACTTTTACATTTACTTCTTCCCCCTTATCCTATTCCTCTCACTAGGTAAGTGATTTTGGCGCTACGAATCACATGACAAGTGAATTACAGGGTCTACCTATTCTCCACATAGTATCTCTGCTCAAGTTCGACTTGTAGATGGTTCCTTTATTCTTGTTATATGTGTAGGGACCATTCGTTTATCATATTCGCTCTCTAGCTCATACTTGCATGTTTCTCATTTCTCCGCTAATCTATTTTTTCATTAGTCGTATTGACAAGCAATTAAACTGCTGTGTAACTTTTACTCTCATTGCCTCTTGCAGGAGCTGACTACGAAGAGGTCTAGAGAGAGGTCTATACCATAGTTACCTGGAGTTGGGACGGGGTACTAGTACTGGTACATTGAGGTGAAAAAAGTTTCAGGTGCGTTTTTGTTGATACGAAAATGTTTTGGCCATGGTATTGGTACCACATAGAAACGGAATAGATACGTTATGAGTACAAAATAGAGACGACATTGGTTTGACATAGAAACGCTAGTAGTGCAACATAGATGCAAAATGGACATACGTATAATATTAGTATAAAATTTGTACTTCTTTTGTGAAACTATATATGAGAATTATATTTGAATATATTAACATTTATATTTTTGCAGTTTTAGTACACATGATTCATTGAGCTTATTTATCAATGAAAACACATTAAATTTATGTATTAGTAGTATATACAATATATATTCAAATTACTTATTAAAAAATATTACTAAAAACATATTTAAAATTTACATATAGTTTTCAATCATATACACATGAAGCTCATTCCATGATTTAATATTTATAAATAAAAAATTCAATGTTCTTAGAATTTTGTAAAAATCACATTTTGATCTAATCTAATGCCTCTAAAGAATTGTTATGTACAAGAACGAAACTAGTTTCATATTTAAGAGATATAAAAGTATCAATAAAATAGGGAAACTGTTTTTTTAATAAAGATGAGTTTCTATATAAATTAAAATTAATTTGTTCTAAGATAGAAATCAATTTCTGTTTAAAATAGACGAGTTTCAATAATATATTGAAATGCAGTTCTAAAAACGTTTCTGGAATGTTTTGGAAACGTTTATGGGTAACTATGGTCCATACTATTTTGACATTGGTAAGATTGTCTTACAACTTCAACTGTTGTTACTGATAAAACTTGTTCTCGTGTATCAAATAATCTCTTATCTACGGTTAATATAATCATGATACAATCCTCATGCACAACTGCTAATTTCAATGTGTTGTTTATTAATTTACTAAACATGTTAGAAATCTTTTTCCTTCTCATATGCATTTGGTGTAAGGTCATTTTGAGTTAATCCATTCAGATGTTTGGGGGCCCTTCTCTTATTATGTTGAATTTATTGATGATCATACTCGGGCCACATAAGTTTATCTTTTCAAGTATAAATATGTTTTTTTCTGAAGTATCATGAGTTTCATTCCATGAATAGCACTCAGTATTATGGGGGTTGTATTCGTTGGAGATTGGAATTACATACAATCTGTAAGAAGTAAGTGTTAAGTGTGGTGCAGAGTCCATATGTTAGTAAATGGGTGTTATTAGTAAATGTGGTGTGTCCTTATGTAATTAGGGTTGCTCATTTATGTAAGGAGCACATCCCATGTAATTTTTAAGGTAATTAGTAGAAATGTATTCTCTAGGGTTCTTACTATTTCTCTCTCCCCTCTCCCTCTTCTCCATCTCTCTTTTTCCCATAAACCTTAAATGGGTATTATTTCTCTTTTTCATTTATTTGTTTTATTTCTTTTACATATTAGGTTTTAACTTGGTATCATAGAGGGTTAGTTGTGCATGTCAGTTTAGTTTATCATTTGGTTCAAGGTTTCTCCAACACTGTTTCTCCTCCATCGATGGTCCAGATTTGGTGTCATTGCAGTCATCCATCATCCAGTTTCTGTCAGTTGTCTTTCACCTACATGTTTCCAGCCATTTTGCCTTCTTTTAGGGGGGGGAATAGGCGGAGATGAAAGATCAAAGAAAAGGAAAGATTGTTGTGGAGCAGCCATTGAAGGTTGTTGTACAGCCATTGTGGGCTGTTGTATAGCCAAAAAAAAAAAATGCAAAAAAAAAGAAGGGGAAAATGAAAAGAGAAAAAGAAAGAAGATAGAAGGAGTTGTGTGTACAGCCCTAGAAAAAGAAAAAAAAGGGAATTGAAAAAGTGCTGATGTGAAGCCAACAGAGAGCCAGTAAAAAAAGAGAGGCAAATGCAAAGAAAAAAAGAATGAAAAAAGGAAGATGATATATATATATATATAAAAATTTGTGCTGAAGTAAGTCTTGGTCAAATTTGATCACTCTAAGTTTGACCTCAGAATCCGGACTTTTTGGTGAGTTTTGATCGAAATTCTCTTTTGAGCAACTTTATCTTGTGCACTGAAGTCATTTGGAGCCTCTAATGGTGTTTTTCAAGGGGTTTTAAAAGTATATTTGAGATCGTAAACCAATCACGGACCTTGAGGTACAAGTAATTATTAGCCATCGGGGTGGCACAGATATGGACCGGATTCACCTGCAAGCTGCATATCCAAGGTCAGATTTCAGTTGCAGATTTGAAGTCCATTTTTCAATCCTCTTGTTTCATCATTTTAGGATCTATTCACGTTTTTTAGTGGATCTGATTCCTGTGGGAATGAGTTGAAGGGAGAGATGTGTATTGTTTGAACTGGTTTCTCTCCTATCATATGAAAGTGGGTTTATGCAATTTGAGTAAGTTTTGAGTAAATTATGGGTTCAGCAATACAATTTTGTGGTGCTTGAATGCCAAACTTGAGTTGTATGACTTCTGGTGCCGATAGCTGTGAAGGGATTCCATAATGGCGTTGTGTGCTGGAAGATGTGAAGAAGGAAGAGACGAAGAGTAGTTGCGGCCTATGTGAAGGGAGAGACAGAGTTGCTGGTGTGGCTTGTTTTCTTTATGAATCGAGAGAAGGAAGAAGACTTGACTCATGTTTTATGGTGCAAACTTATAAAAGGGACGTATGATATGGTATTGGGATGTATAAGATGTGGATGGTGTGGCTTATATGGCGTGCCAGAATATTTTAGGGAATGGTAAAAAAAAAAAGTGGAAAAAAGGGAAATAGAGGTTATGGTTGTGATGCAGTCTTGAAATTCGTGAAGTTCTTGTTGTTGCTGCCACCATGAGATCCGTGGAGCTGCTGTTGGTGCTGCCCCTAATATCCGTGAAGAATACTATCTTGTCTTCCCAGAAATCCGTGAAAGCTAGATCGATGCCTTGAAATCTATGAAAACAGGATTTTATGCCATAGATTATGGAGATGTGTTAGCTTCTTAGTTTCTTGGAGGTTATTGGGTCCCCTCGTTAGTGTAGATCGTGTGTGTATGTGTGGGTATCTGTGTATGTTATTATCCCCTTGTGCTTGTGTATGTGGGTCATTGTGTAGGTCGTGTAACCATATGGAAGGTACCAAGAACAACTAAAGCTAAGTAGTTAGCCACTCTTTTGGACAATAGTGAGTACCACATGGCCGCTTGAGTGCAGTTGTTGCACCAAGTTGTTAGGAGATCATGATGAGTGCCACGTGGCCATTTAAGTGCAGTGTGCACCAAGTGGTTGGTGGATGGAAGTGTTTGCACCACAGTGTTGATGTTCTTGGACACATGGTGTGTACATATAATGTCAGGGGGAGATGATGATGTAGACATGTACCTTTTGTATGTTTGTGTTGGGCAAGTTGGACTTCCATGTCATGGATGCTCTAACTTGAGGGGGAGTGTTGGACATTGTAATTATATATGGTTGTAGGAAGTAATAGTGTTAAGTGTGGTGTGTAGAGTGGGTGTCATTAATATTTATGGTGTGTCCTTATGTAATTATGGTTGCTCCTCTATATAAGAAGCACATCCCATGTAACTTTTAAGGTAATTAGTAGAAATGTAGTTATTCTCTTTCCTCTCTTCATCTTTTTCTCCATCTCTCTTTCTCCCGTAAACCCTAAATGGTATTATTTCTTTTATCATATTTTTCGCATATTAGTTTTTAACTGTATTAAGATCCTTTGTACTGACAATGGAGGAGAGTATGCTTACCTTCGTTCACATGTTATATATCATCAGCTATATAACATGTTATATATCATCAGCTATCGTGTCCTTACATCCACAAAAAAATGGTGTTGGAAGCATAAGCACCGACACCTTATTGGAGTTACTCATTCTTTCTTAAGAGGTATGCATGTGTCGAAGTCTTAATGGTCTTTGGCTCTTTAGTTATCACTGCATGTTTCTTAGTTAATAAAACTCCTACTTGTGCTTTGGATGGGAGCATTCATTACCAGATCTTGCATCCTCGGGGAACTATGTTTCCTGTTCAGTCTCACATATTTGGATGTGTTTGTTTTGTTCACAAGCTTAATCCTCATCGTCACAAACTTGATGGTAAAGCCATAAAATGTGTTTTATTGGTTATTCTAACCACTCTACAGGATATCGATATTATGAACCAGACACGTATCGTTATTTTACATCTATATATGCTTCCTTTTTTAGGATGTTGCTTATTTTTCTCATGATCGCATGACTACTGCTCCTTCTAATATTCATGAACTCATGAATGTTGCTATTGAGTCTTCTTCATCTATACAACAGCATAAGGACTATATCCTACCATCATCAATGATAGAATGGACCTTCCTCCACGATGCAACAGCCTCCTTCCTTGCAAGCACCTCCAGTAAGTACTAGTTCTCCTTCATTAGCTCCTCATCCTTCTACTTCTGTATTGATGCTTCCACTAACTCAACTTCTGATTTTGATCTTCCAACTTCTCTCCGAAAGGAGGTTAGCAAGTGTGTTACTCCCTATCTGATTCCTAACTATGTATCTTATCAGCCTCTATACAATTAGAAGAGAAAGAACCAACAAGTTTTTTTCTCTCTCTAGTGCCAAAGTTGAATATCGAACTATTGTTCATAGAGCGTGAGAACTACTATGCCTTCGTTCTCTTATCATTGAGCTTGAATTTTCCACAACTGGGCCTGCCTCTTCATTGTAACAATGAAGTGATTGAAAAAAATGGAATCTAATTCTATATTACGTGAGAAGACAAACAAGTTGAAGTGGATGCTCATTTGAAAGGGAAAAAAGTTTGGGTTAGACATTGGAGCTTATTGATATTTCTTTTTCCCAACAACGATGTGTTTACCAAGTCTCTTAGACTCTCGGTTATTCAACATATTATGGTCAAGCTTAGCATGCATGATATCAATACTCTAGCTTGAGAGAGTGTTAGTAATGTTGGCAGTAGTGTATAGTCTTTACATTGGATAAGTATTGTGCGATAAAGAATAGTAGGTCACAAGTTCAATCCCAGCTTACTTACAAATACAGAATAGTAGGTGTTGTATGTATATTTTTCTTATAAAAAAAAGCTAGTAGGTGTGAGACATGTTCATCAAGGCACAAAGCACACCTTGTACAGACGGTTGAGAAGCTACAAGCACAAGGAAATAGGAGAAGAGGAACATCCCCAAATAGATGGGATAAGGATATGTGACGATGATGATAATAATAATGACTCAATCTTCTTGTCGCTTTTTTGTAGCCCAACATTTTGCACCATATGGTATGGCAATCTTACCACCGATTACAAAATTGTCCCTTCAAACAAAGCGAAACTATTGGTTGCACAAAACTCTGCTTGCTTATCTCCATTTCATCCAACTTTCATTATTCTTATTTGAGATGCCCACCTCAATCTACCATCTTATTGTGTGAAGTAGGGTGAAGTAGGGCAAAATTATTGCAATATTGGCAATTATCTTTTTTTTTTTTTTTTTGATCGATAAAGTGCAATATATTGAAAACCAGCAAGGAGTTGAAAGGACAAATACAAAGACTTGACCAAAAAGAGAAAGAACAAGGGACAAAATTAAAAAAAGCACCGACAACAAAATCAGAATGAGAAGACGATAGTCCCCACTCCTCGCCCCACTCCTATCCCGGCTCCCAGGTTGCCATCCCCTCCCCCTCTCCGACTCTGCTTAGGACGACCCAAAACCACATGAAATCCCTAACAGCCTTGATAATCATCCCAACCAGTCGACGTTTATCATTGAAAATCCGGTCATTTCTCTCAAGCCAAATCCCCCAGCTGAGCGCAAAGAAAACCACCTCCAGAATTCTCCAATCTGTTCCTCCAAAGATTCTGAGGACCAAACTAAAAAATGCTGATAGGGGGTGGCCGAGGTGATCCAGCACATTCTGAATGATTGAAGAATAACACTCCAGATTTTGTTAGCCAGTTGACAATGGAGGAGGTGGGCAGCGGTTACTTCCGCCTGTAGGCACATAACGCACTGATTTGAGATGTCTTTTCCCCATCTAATAAGCTGATCAATAGTTAGGATTTTCCCTTTGAGCATTGTCCAAGCGAAAAATCTAACCTTTGGGGGTATCGTCGCCTTCCACACCGAAGCCCCTTGGAATCGGATAAGTGGACGACACGTAAGCATCCAATAGTAGGATTTAACGCTGAATCTGCCATCTTTATTAGGACCCCAGACCCGCTGATCTTGGCCTTGCCGGTTTGGGAGGACCTGATACATCTTAGATAGCAGCCTCGAGAAGGATTCCATCTGATCGCTTCTTAGGAACCTACGAGTTGTGATCTCCCACACCCTTCCTTCTCTGTGACCCACAAGAAACTCCCTGATCATCCCCAGCTGATTCGTGGATATGTTAAAAAATCTTCGGGAACATAGATTTGAGCTAATCACCCTCCACCCAAGCATCCTCCCAGAAACGAATTCGATTACCACACCCCCAGCTGAAACGGATCCATCTAGCAAACAGTGTCCACATACCACAAATGCATTTCCACCAAGCCGGCATGCCTCTGTGAACTGATGTGTTGATACCCCAATTACCGCCTGATTGTCCATGCTTTTCAGCCAATACCTTACGCCAAAGACTGTCTCTCTCGCTCTCCAGAACCATTTCCCAAGGAAAGCGACATTTGTGCCCCTCAAACTACGGATGCCAAGTCCCCCACAACTCTTGGGTAGTTGGCAGGTGTCCCAGATGACAAGATGAAACCGTCTCCCAAGCCCAGCACCCTCCCAAAGAAAATTTCTTTGGATTTGCTCCAGTCGGTTAATGACTTCAATCGGGCATACAAACGTCGACATATAAAAAATGGGCAGACTGGAGAGTACAGATTTAACTAGAAGTATGCAACCTCCACTACTGAGCAGTTTCCCTTTCCATGAAGCCAACCGTTGTTCAAATTGTTGAATGACTGGCTCCCATGTCCGAGCCGTAGGTTTCCTAACCCCGAAAGGCAAACCCAGGTATTTGATGGGTAGTTTCTCGATCTCACAACCCACCGTCACCACTAACTCTTCCAACTGCTGTTGGCTGGTCCCTATTCCAATTATCGCTGATTTCAGGAAATTAATGCATTGCCCAGAAACTGCCTCGTAGATTGTAAGGAAATCAGTTAGAACCCTGAACTCCTCCACATCGGCATACCCAAAAAGAATGGTGTCATCGGCGTATTGAAGATGTGATATAGATCGATCCTGTAACCCAACCGTGACCCCCGAAATGAGCTGAAGTGTTCTAGCACGCATTATGAGTCCAGTCAGAGCTTCCCCCACCATGATGAATAAAAAGGGAGAAAGAGGGTCTCCTTGTCAGATTCCCCTGGAGCTTTTGAAGTATCCCGCAGGCGAACCATTGATCAACACCGAGAACCAGGCTGATGAGTAACATGCCCGCATCCATCTCCTCCAGGTAGGCCCAAACCCAAACCTGCCTAGCATGTACTCGAGGCAGTCCCAACTGACCCGCCTTCTCCATATCCACCTTCCACAAGAAGCTGGCTGACAATCGTGATGCGCAGAGTGTATGACCTCTTAGGCCACAGCTACCAGGTTCATCAGTTGCCTTCCTTGTCCAAACGCACCTTGGTTTTCCGAAATCACCTTTCCCATTAGCAGTTTGAGTCGATTGGCCAGCACTTTGGATATGATTTTATACAGGTAATTTAAAAGACAGATAGGCCGAAACTCAGCTATGTCCTCAGCCCCGCTTTTTTTAGGGATGAGCGTGATGGATATCGAGTTTAGGCTTCGGCCAATGAAGCCATTTGCATAGAACTCCTTGAACACCTCCATAAGATCAAATTTAAGAGTAGACCAAAAGACTCTGTAGAACTCCATGGTAAAGTCGTCCGGACCCGGAGATTTGTTCTTCCCCCACACTTAATTGCCCGCCATACCCCCTCTTCCGAAAACGGTTGCTCGACCTCCGTTCTATCCTCCTCCGACACTGACTTGAAGTACAGCCCGTCCAGCTCTGGCCGATCCAGCCCCTCATTAGTGAACATGTCCTTGTAATATTTGACGACACGGTTCCGGGACTGTTCCTGGTCAGAATAAGCTACCCCCTCCACCGTAATCTTGCCCAAGTAATTAATTTTGTTGCGCGCATTCGCAATGGCATGGAAGAACTTGGTGTTGTCTCCCTCTCTCAACCATTGAACCTTTGATTTTTGTTTCCAACACACTTCCTCGGCCAAGCACTTGCTCTTGAATTCCTGCTTTTTTAGGCTTCTCTCGTCTTTCCTCATCCGAAAGCACCCTTTCCTCCTCTAACCGGTCGATGTCATTCAGCCGAAGGAGTAAGGCCTCTTTCGCAGCGTGAACCAGCCCGTACATATCTCTATTCCAAGTCTTTATCTGACCCATCGGCCGATGTAGTTTGGAAATGAACCAGAACATGGCCGTCCCGTCGGTAGCCGGCTAACTCGACCAAGAAGGAGCCAAAGCTTTGAACTGATCGTCGAGCAACCACATGTTCTCGAAACGAAACGGGGATGGCCCACCTCCCCGCGGATCACACGTCAAAAGTAATGGACGATGATCAGAGACAGCCCTTGCTAATCCTTCAAGTCTGTCAGCCAGAAAGATATCCATCCATTTGGGGGTACATAAAAATCTATCCAGTCGACTTAGTGACGGGTTATCCTGAAGATTGGACCATGTGTATCTAGCTCCCGTGAGCGAGACGTCCATCAGTTCCCAGTCCGAGATGAACGAATTGAAGTCTCTCATTACCGATCTATCCGGCATGCCTCCCTTCTTTTCGTGATCCCATCTTATAGCATTAAAATCTCCCCCTAAACAAATCGGGTGGTCCCACCTAGCCATGATGGCCACCAGCTCAAACCAGAAATCCCCCCTTTGGTTATCCACAGATGGACCGTAGATCCCGACAAAAATCGAAACTTCACTCGTAATTCTGTTCCGAAGTACAACAGCCGCAGAGTAATTCCCCTCTTCCTCATCTATTTTCTCGAACAGACCCGACTTCCAGGCTACAAGGATGCCACCCGAGGCGCCGATTGAATCAACCCCCACCCAATCCCATTTGTTTCCTAGCAGCACCGAGGCGACCTTTACCTTGTCGCTGCTCCCCCATTTGGTCTCTTGTAGCGAGATGACATCCGAGTTGATGGACGCAATTATCCGCTTCACCCCGGCCCGTTTAACAATGTCAATAATACCTCTCACATTCCAGGACAGCATCTTCATTATCCACCAGTGCAAAGCCCGCCCACCATCGACCGGGGATGTTTAATCACCCCCTTCTCCCTTCCCGTCTGACATTCCCCACTGTAATCGAACCAGCTCCCGAGGTATGACACTACGCTTCTTCTTGTTGTTATTTTGCCTGGTGACAAGGATGGATCGAAACACCTCCCAGAGGTTCTCCTCAAGTCCATTGAACGTCATCCTGAGGTCACCCCCTACTCGGATAAGACGATCAGCGTTCTTCACTTCTTCATTGCACCCACTACTCATATACAACCTAGTCTTATACGCAATGTCACAGGTCGCCGTTGGAGATCCTGATCCGTCATGAAGAGGTGGCAAGCTAAACCTATCGATACTGGGTGCCAATTCGTTCTGTTGGAAGTTAGAGACGACCAACTGACTCGGGTCTGTAATATATTCAACGTTCCAACTCTCAGATCCTCGCGGGTCTTGGGTCCAGAGCCCCACATTTAATTTACACGGGCCCAAAAATTTTAGAACATAAGGAGTGCCGGGTCCACGGGTCAATCTCCGAGAGTCTACAAAGCACAGAAGGCCTCCCAAGACCCACTAAAATTTGCCAGGCAGCTGTCCTTCCTTCGCATAGTGGATTCCACATGTCGCCACCGTGCCACTCGCTTCATCGCATAGTGGCATCCACGTGTCGCCACCGTACACTTTCAATCCCCTTATACGATTTCCAGCAGCCACTGTGTTTTTTGTGATTTCATCCTCGACCACACCACGTGTCATCATCCCAGACAGGCACGCAATACGAAGCCCTCTACTTTTACGTCTCTGGCGATGGAAGACTAAAAGCTTCCACTTGTTTCCTACCTCCATCCTTCTCTTAGGGCAAACCGAGGGCTCCATCGCCATCGGATCCCATCCCCGATCTTCCTCTTCGTCCTTCACGGCAGGGATCCAGGTCTGCTCACCAACCACAGCAGTCAACTGCGGGCAAGGCTCCTCGTAGGCGTACAAGGATCCTTCGAACCTCGAGATCATCGCCGTTGTCGTGGTACGGACCAAGGGTTCCGTTCGAAGGCTCTGCATCACCTCCAACGGTGGATCCCACCGATCGCCGGAGGCCTCCCCTTCGAACCTAGAATACTCGGAATCAGCAACAATCTCTCCTTCCTCATGGTCCGAGAATTTATTTTGCGTCCCCCTCTCGGGCCCCAGGTGACCACTCACGGCATGTCGCCCACCTCGTGGCCCAGATCGGCGAGTTCACGGGCGCACCATTCTCCGAGCATCTCAAAGCAGCCCCGCTGGGTCTTTCCACCCAACCCCTGAATGGATCGAAGACCAGCTCGATTTCTTTAGTGGGACGACTGAGTACGTCTACGCCAGCCAACCGGGGCCCATCGGTTTCTATACTCGGCTGATGCGGCACGAACATCCGCTCCAATAACGTCAGTTCTATGAAGATTCGGAATACTTGGCCGCCGATGTTGACTTCACAGCTTCTAGGAATGCATTCCAGACGGTCGACGGCGACAAGGATCCAAGCGGATTCAGTATCCCAGAGGTCGTCAGTTCTACAGTCCACCAAGATGAACCGGTCACCGATCTCCTTGAACACTTCCAAGGACCATGCATGGAGCAGTAAGCCATGCACCCGAATCCAGAGCCCTCCCCCCTCATGGTGTTGCATAAGCGTTCTAACAGTTGAGTCCCACAACCCGCATTCAGCCTGAATGTCGTCAATGTGTATAGTTTTTTGGAGGCAGAGCACTCTAGCCGCCTGCTCCGACTGGAAGTGCAGAAGAAATTTTAAATTAGAGATAGGGGATAGAGAGGGCCTTTTTGTATCTTCCCAAGTATTTTGTACCCATCTATGTAGCTGGAACAATGTTAATGTGTCTTTATTTGCATAAATCACCACCCAGTAATGTCTTAAATAGTATGCCAGCGAGAGGAACTAAGAGGATTCAATCTGGATCATCCTTTTACTAATCTCCGGTACCTCCCGGCGAGTACCAATCCCACCCTCGGTGCTTGAGGGATTGGCAGGTGCTCCGGAATCTCTCCCTCCTCTCGTTGAAACCTCGGCAAACGAGACCTCGTTGCGTCGAAACGTTGGGGCCACGTTCGTCGCCGCCACCCGGTTGCGCTTATTGCTGGCAATAGACCAACCATGAAATATATCACGAGCTTAGGCCTCATTAACGACTGACTGGTTTTTGCTTTCCAACCGCGGATACCAGTCCCCAGCATTAACCGAGATCCCCTCGATTCTGGTGGATTTGCACCCATGCCGGTGACACACAGCCCGGCTTCGAAAATTGACATTGCGGCACTAGGCACATATCCAGTCTCCCTCCTTAAGCACCAGGGCAGGCTTGTCCATCATCCTCATTTGGATGGAGAATTACAGAATTATTTCGGTGAGGCTGGGGAGGTGATTCGTATCCTCGTATCCTTAATAGATTCTGATATTATTAGAAGTGAGAGTTGGGTTTATTAGAAGTGATATTGGCAATTATCACTAGATGGCTTTGTATTTTAACTAAAACTTTCATCCAAGCTATTATGTCTATAAAGTTGCACTCCATATGTTCCACCTTTGTTTTGCTGATTTTCAAACCTCTCGACACTAAGGCCCGTCTCCATAATTCCCGCTTATTATTTACTTGTTTCTTTGTTTGGGCGATTAGTCCCACATCATCAGCAGATAACATACACCATGGAATCTCTTTTTATATATTTTTGGTTAATGCATCTATGACCAGGAAAAATAATTAAGGACTCAAGGAAAACTATTGAGACAACCCAACTCCGATAGAGAACTCATTCATCTTTCCACTTATAGTAACCAAAAAAAATTGGTTCGCATGTTTTAAGCACTCTAATTTATGTTAAACTTGTAAGACTTTTACGTTCCGCTTTACACATCAGGATGTGTGCAGGTCACAACACGAAATTCAGTACCCTCGAAAAAGGGTAAGATTTCGGATATTGACCGAATGGTATCAAAGCCTAGTGTCACGGGGCACAACCCGACACCGGCTATCACACCCGTGCGGTGCCTCAACGCTGCATGCAACGAGGCCAACCTAACCCACCATCAGCTCTGATACCACCTGCCTAGAGGACGGGAACTCCCGTTCATGATTACCTTCTCGCCAAGGCCTACCATACTGACACATCATGTCCCTTCGCAACACGCATGCTCACACCTCCGTGCCTCACTTGGCCTGCTCAAGCTTCACCACATGTCACGCACCAGTACCTCGCCTCACAACAGTAGCATGCAGCTCCTCATGCGGTCTCATTTCAACATGTCTTGTTGTCATGCTAAACCAAGCCCGCCATCGCGTGTGGTCCTCATAACCAGCACACATTAGCATCCGGCCATCAGCCAACGTGCACCACAGTGCCATACATAGCCCTCGAGTGCCTCCCTCGTAGCCGACCCACGTGCATTGCGACGCATATCTCGGCCACCATGGCAACCTCACCTTGGGTGACCACAACATTGCCGAAGCAACGTCCTAAGCCCACCCTTTCAGGCCTAGAAGACCTCTGCGCACCCTCTAGTGTTGCAAGGCCCTAGAGTAGCTCCACAGCTCTCCTCCCCCATATATGGGTTAACCACCACCTCAAGTCAAATAGCAGGAGAACCTCAAATATATTGGTTTGGCATACAGCCCATGGCACACGAACCCGGTCCATGGCACTCAACCCATGTAACACCAACACCTCCAAGTCAGCGTCCACGCCCATGCGCGTTTAGTCGCCACACTAGCACACCACCTAGCTCGAGTAGCCATCTATGCCACATATAGGGAGGACGAACGCTCCAAGGCCCACACACCTTCCTGCTAGCCAACCAACCAGCTCCAAGGCCCCACACCTTCCTGTTACTACCCAGAGTATTGGCCCCATCACATCAGGCTCTACTTCCTTGAGGACTAAAGGACTATGAAAAGTATGATATTTGGATATTGAAGATTTTAGATTTTGACTAACGATTTTAATAGTCGATGTAAAAGACCTCATACAAGCTAAATACCAAGGAGATATATTAAAAAGGATCTTTTAAGATTAAGAAGCAATTAGAAGAGATAATTTAAGATCTTGAGGTAATTAAATAAACAAATCCTTGAGAATTTAACTGTTTAAGATTCCAGGTAAAAGCTGTATGATTTTTTTTATACTAGTTTCAACCCTTTGATACACATTTAGATAATCTCAATTTATAAGTCCGATATCATTTCTTTCTTAGAGTCTTTTAGACTATCTGTCTCAACCATAGATTAAAATCTCGAAAATCCGAACGTATCATCCAGGTCCTCTGAATGATACGTACCGGTGTATCGACCTAGTACAATTTTTTTTTTAATCCCAAAAAATACCCTAAAATTCTGGAAAAATACATTAATTGTTTTCTTTTTTTTTTATTAAGGCTTCTTTAAAAATCTTTGGGAATGTAATCGCCTTAGAAGTATAAAACCTCTCAACTTAACATTGTATATGAAATAACATTGAAGTCACCACAGTAAACTATTGATCATAGCACATTGTACATTAAAAACTTACATTAAAGCCACATTGAATTCCTTGGTGGTTCTTCGTCGTCGTCGTCATCATCATCAGTACGCTAGCTTTGCCTATAATGTTGGCCATATTAATACCCATGATCATATGTCCCTCCTTCAAACTAAGGCATTAGTATAGGGCACGGGTTAGTGTAATATGGAAATGTCGGTCCTCCAAAAAATTTGATCGACGAAGTCTTCATTTTGGGGGTAGGTTGGTTGAGGGATTGGGTATGAGTTGCAAGTCGTTGAATCTTCGTTGTTTTGCAAACTAAATTATCCAAAAGTAGAAATGGTATAACCCATATCATCTTGTGGTGATTGGTAAGATTTCCTTCAACCCCTCAACGTCTAAATGTAGGAGTGTCAAACATTGTTAATGGTTCATAGTCCCATTCAGCAATACCTCAATAAGAGGGACCTGCATCATCGCTTCCACCACTAACACCAATGTAGGTTTCATCGTCTCCACCACCACCACCCCCATCATCATCATTGTCATCATCATCATTATTATCACTACTGGGTTGTGTTTCTTCATCAGGTTCAGAGGGGGATTTGTGATAAAATCTTCTTTTCCGCCTAGATTGTTGAGAAGTTTGGTCCTCCGCTATTCTTTCTACATTGTCCAACCACGCAATGCTCTCACTATCCAACACTGGAGCTTCTCTCTTCAATCCACTGATTCAAAGGATCATCCTCTGCGAATACATAATCCAACTCGATGGGGTTAAAATAATCACTATCTGGGGGTAGAATATATGCCTCCTCAATTAGATCAAATAAAAAATGTATGAACTAGGAAGCTAAATAATTGTTTACCAGACCCTTAACCACACATTATAATACTAGTAGACTAACTTTTCCAATCGGTGAATAGTTAGCCTATTCACGGTCTTCGTGTGGATAAGAGAAAATGTACTCCAATTCTGCTCACAGTTGGATGAGGAACATGTTTAGGATAAACTTCGCATGGCAATCCACCTTAGTATTAGTCCATCATGCCCGTAGTGCATCCACCAATCCACCGGTTTATCATGTTGAATCTGAGATTGCACTAACTTCGTTCCAAATGACCCATGTTTCTTCCGGAACATATCAATGTACAAAGACATAATACAATAACCGACATATCAATCTACAAAGACATAATACAATAACCGACATATCAATCTACAAATAGAGCATATTGATCTACAAATTAGAAATAATATTATGACTACTCACATCTCTTATGGCTTGACCTTGGTCCGCCAGCTCAAGCTCCATCCATTGGATGACATTGAGCAAATCATTATACACTTCGTTAGTTTCATTCAGCTCAAAGCGTCACATATATTAAAAGACAGGGCTCAAGTACTGCGTTATACATAAAATATGAGCAGCGTAATTAGTATATAAAACCAATGAGCACTATGAAGGATAACAAATAAATTAAAATCATTAAATAAGCAGTTAAGCACAAATTAATTACGACATGCAAGTATTGGTGGAATTGTTTATCCCACCTCTTGTCGATAATCAACCAATCGCTTATATTTTACAGGGCATTTCGGTTTGATGGCCAACTTCACCTTGTCCATCGACTCATAAACGTACCCCATGGTTGGTTTGTCATCACCATCTACCAACCTCAGCACATGTACTAGCAGGGTAGTGACGTCCACTAAGTGCTCAACATCTGTCCAAAACAGGGTGTTGTAGATCAAGTTAGTCACTTGAATGCAAGCAGATCTCTTTGACCGGAGCAATTCTGATTCATATTTTGCCCACTCTTGGGATGACACCATTGTTTTCAGCTCACGCTTATGTCTTGTTAAGCTCTGGAGGGCTAGAAATTGTGTAACAAACCGTGTAATCCCAGGCCGGAGGAGCTCATTCTTAGTAAACCCCCTCATCAAATTCACCAACTTGTCACTATTGTACAAGGAGGTAATCATTCTTCCCTTTGGAATAATTGATTGTGCCTTGCTCCTCTTACCCAAGTCTTCAAGAATGAGGTCCACGCAATGTGCGGCACACGAAATCCAATACAAATGAGGTCTCTTCAACATTAATCGGGTATCAGCCGCTTTATAATTGGTGGCATTATCTGTTACCACCTGCACAACCTGCTTCTCTCCAACCTCTTCAACTACCTTATCTGGTAATTGAAATAGGTAATCAGCCGTCTTTATGTAGTTAGAAGCATCCACTAATTTTAAGAATATCGTCCCAGCATCACTATATCTAAAAAAATTGATCAAATTCTTTTTTATAGGACCAGTTCACCCATTACACATAATTGTGCAACCTCTCTCATCCCACACTTCCTCAAAGTTTTTCACGTAAGCTCCAATCTCCATGTACTCGACATCTAGGAAGGGCCCAGATATCTCGTATGCAGAAGGCTTTTTAACTCCTGGCCCAGCTTTTGCACTAGTATCGATCTTTTGAAGCATGGAGACTCCACAACCAGACTTGGAATGTGGTTGAATACCACGAACTTCGTAATTGCCTTTCCAAGCTTCTTCCCTCATGTTTTTAGTAAGGTTACGCTCAATTTTGTTTGTTTTAAACTTTATGTCCGATACCTGAATGCATCCATAGGACCTATACTACGTCTCACGGTCTCCCTCATGGTTGTTGACCTACGCAACCCGCAATCCCCTCATCATCCTCAACATCATGTAGCTTTTGACTAGACCAACCACCACCACCACGCATGGATGGGACCCTCAAGTTGGACCTAAACCGATAATCTGTCTCTTCCGGATCTCGTCGGAATCTTGTTTCTCTGGCACTCTCCTTCATCACTCTCGTTGTCACTACATCGACATCCTCATCATCATCTCCTAATCCCTCAGGTTCAGGTGCAGGAAACTCTGGATCCCTCCTTTTTATACTCTCATACATGTCCCTATCTCTGTCGGCATCTGCTTTCTTTTTTCTCTTACCTGCCTGCTTTGTGTCTCTCATAGCTAACATCACCTCTTTCGGAACATTCTCACATCCTGTAATCTCTCCCATGATGTGAGCCAAATGCTCCTTCAATAGTGTTATGCCCCTTCCTTGCATTTTCTTCCCACATAGCTTACATTTAATTCGGAGCCTATGGTCATCTATAGCTTTACTGTATTGGCATGCCGGATCTTGCTCACGTACCATATTTCTTTATTTCACCTACCATTACAGACCATTGGATGTAATTAGAAGTAGCAAACAAATTAATGTGCAATATGTCACATATCATTAATAATATGTGCCATCTTATTGATTATATGTGACATATTGTGTAATACGTTACATATCATTAATAATATGTCACATATTATTAATTATGTGTGACATATTGTTAATTGTACATCACACACTATTAATTATATGTGACCTTTAATGTGTAATATGTGACTTAATACACATATTGTTAATGATATGATTACATGATTACGCATTGAAGGTAAATTAATATAATTTTCCATATCATTATAAGTTAATATATCATTATAATTTTTCAAACAATAATTAATATATGATTATATTATTAATAAAATTTTCCATATGATTATATTCGTAATATATGATTATAAATTAATATATGATTACATGATTACACATATCATCATAATTTTTCAAACAATAATTAATATATGATTATATATAAATTAATTTTTCAAAGAATAATTAATATCTAATTTTTCAAAATATATAAATCCATAGCAAAGTAAAAAATAATTATTATCTAAGTTAGGAACCAATTAAAAAAATATTACAATCTAGGTTAGGAAATAAATGAACTTAGGTTAGTAGATCTAGGCTAGGTCAAATCTAAGTTCCAAACCCTAAAAATAAATCAAACTTGGGACACATTAGAGAAATCTAGGGCCTCAATTTTGAAATTTTAATACAAAACCCCCAAATTTGGGCCTAAAATTTCAAGATCTACCATATTTGTAGGTATATCTATTATAAATAAAGGTAAAAATGTAATAAAATGGAGAAAAATAATCCTAAATGATGGAACACATACATTTTCTATGATCTCCGGCGAGACGGCGGCGATCCAGAGCGTTTCCAGGTGGTGGTTTCGAGTCTTCGATGCTGAGAGAAGAGGAGGAAGGAGAAGAAAATAAGAGAAAAAGTGGAGAAAAGGGGGATAAAAAGCCCAAACCCGTGTTTGCAAGCGGTTGGGGCCCACTTTAAATTTTTTTCAAATTATCGTCCAATACGAATGATACATTGCCCGTATCTGACGATAAATTGCCTGTTTTTGGGGGTGCCCAATAAATATTGTATTTATCATCTCAGGCACCCCTGAAACCGATACATATCGGACAATACATATCAGTTTCGTCCGATATATTGTTCCATGGTCTACACACTTTATCATAAGCATTGTCCAAATAAATAAAATCACACGTAAATTTTTTCCTTCTCTCTTTAAACTTTCCCATAATTGGCTTCAATTAGAAAATGGCTTTAGTTGTTGATCTTCCTAGCATATATCCAACTGGTTCTCTTATTCATTTGATTTTTGTCTTAGCCGTTGTCCTACTATTCTCTCCCAAAGCTTCATAGTATGGCTTAAAAGTTCAATGTCTCAAATTTTGCACAGTTTTGGAAGTCCCCTTTGTTCTTACAAAAATTTATAAAAGGGACCTCAATACACTTATTCCATTCTTAGGCATTTTCCTCATTTTAAATATCTAAATGAAAATTTTAGTCAACCAATTCAGTTCATTCTGTCCCATCAACGTTCCAACTTCTATAGGTATTCCACTTCGTCCTAATAATTGTTTTTCCATCTTTGCTAAGGCTACTTTGACTTCAGCTTCCAATACTTCGCTTAACATCCCTTGATTCAGTTTCCTTCTTAATCTACTTCTCTATCATCTCTCGCATTCAAGAAAGTTTTAAGGTATTATTTTTATCTATTTTTTGTCTCATCTTCTTTTATCGAGACCCTTTGATCTTCGTCTCTAACGACCTTACCTGGTCAAGATTTCTAGTTCTCTTATCTCTAATCTTGGTAAGTTTGTATATTTCTTTATTTCCTTTCATCCTCAACTTTGTGTACAAATTGTCAGACACTTCATACTTAACCTTACACAAGGATTTTTTAGCTTCTCGTTTGGAAGCCTATATCTATCAAAATCTTTTGTATCTTTTGTTCTTTGCCATTCCTTAGAACACTTCTTCTCGACAATTGACATTTGAATGTCTACATTCCACCACTAGGTTTCCTTTTCCATATACCTTCGTCCGTTAGAGTCCCTGAGCATCTCCTTAGCGACTCATTTAAGATATTGTGTCATTTGTTCTCTTATCTCATTTGGATCCCCTTCAGAACTTCACACCTCTTAGTCACTCACTTTCCTTTAAAGGTTGTTAATCAGTGTTGTCGAAGGCACGGATAGGTGTGTGCGGAGATGCTAGGCACACCCTTTGCACCTGTGCTTTTCAATTTAGGCACAGAAGCAATGAGGAGCACCTAGGCGTACTCTTTTTGCGCCAAGGTGGAAATGTGCCTAGGGGCGCCGAGGCTGAAATGCCCCTAGGCATGCCTCGGTTTGCATACATAAAAAAAGGTTTAGAAGTTAGAACCTTATATAATATACAAGTTATATAAGAGTTATAAGTAAATTTAACTTATATCACTTATATACTTACAAGTTATTAAGTTATAACTTAAAAATGTGTCGGGGCTCGCGGAAAAACCGAAAGAGAAAGACAAGGGAGAGAAAGGTAACTTGGGACTTGAGATTGAACCTGCAACTCAAGGTTGTGTCACATTGCACCAGTGTTACCTTGGCACTTCTACTTTTGGGTTCTATGTTGTGCCGACACTTGGTGGCACTTGGCACACATGCCGACAATTGGACACTCCTCAAACAGCATGAATCTTCTAGACATCTATGAAAAATCACATATTACTATTAAAATGCTCGTCGTTTTGACAACGATAAAATGAACTTTGTTTTTTTTTTTTAATGTGAAAAGTTTAGTAAAAAAGGTTTGGGTCGTTGAAAATGATTTTATACTATAATAGACTTTTATTTAGTTTCATGACTATACTATGGATCTTTTCATTACATATCTAAATTGGTTCTCTACGATTTCCCTTCAATTTTTCTCTATATATGTTCTACAAATTTATTTCATTTTTCTTAAGGTCGTGCTGCCATATTGGAATTTTTGGAAATTGGCGTGCCAAACATCTATTGGCACCTTAACACTTGGCACCTATGCCACATGTCCAGGTAACACTACATTGCACCTTCCATTAAGGTATAGGCCCAATCCCTACTTAATAGTTGTTACTCACCTGTTAGTTCATTAGTTCTTGCTGAGACATTATAGTTTTATACCACTTGCTAGTTGCTAGTTGATACTTGCGAATTCCTAGTTAGTTAAATTGCATTTTTTTAGTGCTTATAAATACATAGTGTTCAATTATCTATCATGTTTATTTGTTTCTTTTATTTCATATTTGTTGATTGTTGTTAGTATTATTCTTTGCTTATATGATTTATGTTTAAAAATTAAAAATTTTGATTTATAAATATATTTAAAAATTTAAATGTCACATTATTAATAGAAATATAAAATACAACTATATGTCATTATTTATTAATATATAAATATATAACCAAACTTAAACTGTGCCTAGAAAAAAAGTCATGCGCCTTTGCTCCTAGGCATCGCCTAGGCCCAGGGACCCTTGCTGCCTTGGGTACACCTAGTGCTTTTGACAACAGTGGTTGTTATTTTGTCTCTATTTAAGTCCCACAATTTTAATTTTTAAGTGATCTTTGATCATTGTTTTATTCATCTAGCTCTTGATAGGAACATCCAAAACTACCAATCTATGTTGCATCCTAAGGCTGGATGACTTGCAACTTCCCACTCTCTTCGCCTTGATATAAAATAATCTATTGTAAGTTTTATGTGCTCCACTCTTGAAAGTTATAAGATGTTCTTTTCTCGTCTTAAAAATATATTTGCTATAGCCAAGTCGAAAGATACTATAAAATCAAGGACAACTTCCTCCATTCCATTCCTTTCACTAAACCATATCCTCCATGTACCCGCTCATACATGCTTCCTATCATCCATCGATTGCCAAAATTCATTTTTCACGCTTTCACATAGTTGAACCTATGGTGTATAAACACTAATGGCATTCGATATCTAATTATTTAAAACACTTTTAACCATCATATTATGATCATTTTTTCACTTAACCTTCAAAAATTTTTCCTCCAAATCTTTATCAACTACAAGGCCTATCCCCGTTATGACAATTTTCTTCCCCAGTAGAAAAGTTTGATTCATTCTCCCGATTCCTTAGCCTTCTCTCCCTTCCACTTTTTCTTTTACAAGTAAACTATATTTATCTTCCTTCTCATAATATCTAATAACTTGGTGAGACTTCCAGTTAATGTACCTTTATTCCAAAACACTGCCATATGTAGCTTTTGAACCTTCTTTGCTTGCACAGATCTATGCTAATCTGGGAGCCCTAACTTTACTAAAGTTGATTATTTCTTATAAGGAACGCTCTAACTTACCTACTTCTCACTACAATTGTGCTTCATTTTAGCACAATGCTTACAGGGGACCCCCTAACTAAGTATTGCCTACTTCTCACTACAACAGGATTTTGTTGTAGTGTGTCATTTATAAGAGATCCCCTAGCCAACCCTTGCCTATTTCTCACTACAAACGGAGTTTGTTGTAATGTATGGCTTAAAACAAGGATCACCCTCACCAACCTTTGCCTACTTCTCACTACAACCGGGGTCCGTTGCAGCGCGTCGCTATCAAGGAATGCTGCAAAACGTATGTTGATAATAAGACTCTTCATAGGGATTTAACGAGGGTTTTTTACAACTGGTTGTCAATCTCACGCCAATGCTCCTTTCTCATCCGGGCTTGGACCCAAAACTTTCAGTTCTAAAATCTGATCCTTTTTTAAGGTCAACACTTATATGCTTCACTTTTGAGGTGGGAAAGAGCAGTGTTTGGGATTTTTTAGAGTTCCAAACTTAATTTGAGCATCAAAATCACATTTCGAAACAGTTCAGGGGATTTAAGACTTTTTGGAACTCAAAATTCTGATATGCCGTAAATTCTGTATTTTATTATGTGATCGAAATTGAAATGTGTTTTACTCTTATTGTGATTCAAAATATGAAATTACGTGGATGGTTTCTTTTCTTCTGCAGATTATGGTACTTCAGTTCATACTTCATCGTTCACATTTACCCATGGTTCATTGGTCAATATTTAGATAATTATGTAATACAAATACTCAAACAAAAAAATAACAACTATATTGAACCTTATTGCAGTGACCATTATTAGTGAAAGGTACTTAATTTTATTTATTTGTAGGTAAAAATATCATACTCCCATTTATAAACAAATTTATTATTCTTAAAAAATTTCTGAACGGGGAGAGTCATGATCACTCGAGTAATAGAAGACTCGTGATCTGTCTAATTATTCCATTGATGCCCTAAGGGAGGACATCTGCTTTAATAAAATGAAAGAAAGTATAAAAGCAAGGGATGTCTAGCATTAGGGCTCAAAATTTTCATTATACTATTTCATGCAACTTGGTAGCAATGATAATACCCCTAATGAAAACTAGTATTAATGTACGCTGATGAACAAAAATTCACATTAATACCACAATAACCATAAGAAAGTATAGTTTATCTCTTTAACATCATATCATTTTTCGCCAAAGATCGTTGAGTGCATGATGCAACCAAAAAACATCTAATTTGGTCTCAAAGGAATCTTCTAGTCATTAAATTCCTCCCTTACAACATCACATATTATATACATGACCTGCCTATTCCATAACCTATTTCAAACCAGAAACATATTTTTTTAGTATCAATTTCAGACTTCAAAGCATGTTGTGGAGACATATAGAGAATGTAACTATCCCTGAAGGGTTGTCATAGTCAGACACAGAAAAAGTAGTGTCTACATGTATAATACTACTATTAAGGCTATATCAGTAATGATCAAATGTTGCACCCATGCCATAACCTAACAAAATTTAGAGGCATGATATCCAAGTCATGCAGCTAAGGGCCAACAAAATTCAGAGGCACAACATTTGGTTGCACTAAAAAAAAATGAAAAGATGAAATCATACTCTAACGTTCATGACTTCATGTCATTAAAAAAAAATTTCATGCGTAAAATTTCGGCAATGTTTGTCAATCAACAGAACAATATGTGATAATAGATTCATCCAAGTGATTAAGATATAATGTATACCTTTGCATTATAAGCAGCAGCTTTTACACCATATCTACAAAGATACTCTGCCAATCTTATTGTTTCTTTTCTGGTAGGAACATAGATAATAGTTGGACCCTGGCCTAAAGGCCCTTGTGGTACTCTCAATCTCTCTTCTAGTTTGATTGGAGGATCAATGGTGTCAGATGACTCACATACATCTGGATGTTGGGTAGGATAATCTCCATAGAACTCACCACATGCAACTGCAAAAAAAGAGGTTGAATAGATTATAAATACAGTAACCCACTGATCAAGTGTGTCAGATGGTGTTGCTTTCTTCAAAATAAAAACTAGTCTTTCAATAAATGTTAATGTAGCAAGGGGGTTAGTGTTGAAAACCCCATCAGTGTGTTAACATATACGAATTAAACATAGTCTTCACGACCAAGGGTCAAAATACCGGAAATCCGGTACGTATCGTCCTGACCTCCAGGACGATACGTACCGGGTATCGTCCGATACATTCAATGTATCGGCGATACATTGAATGTATCGGTTTGATACATTCAAAAAACCGGTTTTTTGAAAAAAAATCCCAAAAAATCTGAAAATTTATATTTATTTATTTTGTATTTATTTCAACTATTTTTGCTTTTATTTTTGACTTATTTGATGCATTATTTAGATGAATATATAAGTAAGATGCCTATTTTGTAACTTAACCCAAGTCACATGCCTATTTTGTAACTTATTTTTGACTTAAGATCACATTTTTGACTTAATGTAATAGATCTTCTAACATTATGTTCCCAAATTTGATCACATGCCTATTTTATTAACAATATTTCATAATTTGATCGACGCAGTCACGCATAAACTAAATTACAATGTATATTGACAAAAATAAATTATATATTGTCAAAAATAATAGCTATGTTGATAAAAATAAATTTAATTGTACATGGAAAACTTACTTTAGAGCCACATTGAATTTCGTGGTGGTTCTTGGCCCTCATGATCGGCGCGAGCTTCCGCCTTTGCCTATAATGTTGCCCATATTGATACCCATGATTATATGTGCCCCTTGAAACCGAGGTCATAGCAACGAATATGGCTCAGTGTAGTACGTAAAGGTCAGTCCTCCAAAAATCTGACCAACGAAGTCATATGGCACCGGGTAAGTTTGTTGTGGCTGGTAGTATGGGTTACTAATTGCTGAATCTTCGGTATTTTGCAAACTGAATCCCCCGAAGCTAGAAGTCATATAACCCATATCCGTATCATCTTGTGGTGGTGGTGGTGGTATTTGATATGATCTCGACGCTCCTCTTCCTTCAACCCCTCCCATTCTAAATGTAGGAGTGTCGAATCAGACAGTGATCGAGTCATCGTCCCATGCCGCCATATCTCTATAAGGATCAGAGGTACCAGCATCCTCCCATCCACCACTAGTGCCAACGTCCCCTCCACCACCACTCCCATCATCACTACCGGGCTGCGTTTCGTCATCAGATCCAACCACTGAATAACGATTCAATCTTCTTTTCCGCCTCGGTGGTTGGGAAGTCTGCTGCTCCACTACTCTTTCAGCATTGTCCAGCCATTCAGTGCTCCCACTATCCAAGACTGGCTCTTCTCTCTCTTCGATCCATTCATTCAAAGGGTCATCCTCCTCGAATATATAATCCAACTTGATGGGATCAAAATAATCACCGTCTGCAAGGTAGAATATGATAGATGAATTAGTATAATATGTAAGTAAGACTTCATATAATTGAGGATCTAAGACTTCATGTAATTGCTTACCACGGTTGGTCCTCCAGATATTCCCTCGACCCTTAATCACATGTTGTAGTAGCAGAGACTAACTTTTCCAATCGGTCCATAGTTAGTCTATTCCTTGTCTTAGTATGAATGATGAGAGAAAGTGCTCCAATTCCGCATGCTTGACGAGGAACACGTTTGCAGATAATACCCTCATTGCTACCCGCCTCAATATCTGACCATCACCTCCATAATGCATCCACCAATCACGGGTTTGTCGGTTTAATTTGGGATTGCGCTAACGGTCCCAAATGACCCATGTCTCTTAAACATGTCAATCTATAAAGATGAAACACGAAGAAGGCACATATCAATAAATAGATGATAATATCACATGACATTTGACTTATTACTTATAAGGTATGATACTATGATCACTCACATCTCTTATGGCTTGGGTCCGCCAACTGTGGAGCATTCTTTGATTACATTGAGCAAACCGGTATACACTTCATCGTTGTCACTCATTCAAGCGTCACAGATATCGAAGGTCGGATTCAAGTAGTGTGCTACACATCAAATATGAGCAATTTCATCAAGATATGAAAATAATGAATAAATAAATAAAATCACTACATAATTGTGCAACATGTTATACTTGCTACATGCAAGTACTGGTGAAATTGTGCATCCCACCTCTTATCGATAATCGCCCAGTATCGTTTATTTTTTGTAGGGCGTTTGGATTTTATAGCCAAATTGGCCTTATCCAATGACTCAAAAACGTAACCCATCGTTGGTTTCACAACACCATCAACCAATCTCAACACTTGCAACAACGAGGTAGTGAACGATCGTGGTCGACATCGCCCAAAATCGCGCGGTTGTAGATCGTGTTAGCAACTTCAAGCAAGCTAGTCTCTTCGCCGTGGGAGTCCTATTTCATGTTGGTTCCATTCTTCTGACGACACCATGCTTTTCAGCTCACGCCTATATCTAGCCAAACTCTGTAGGGCTAAGAACTGTGTTGCAAAACGTGTAATCGCAGGTCGGAGCAACTCATTGTTCGTGAAGGCTCTCATTAAATTGACCAGCTTATCACTGTTGTACAGGTAGGAAGTAATCGTTCTTCCCTTTTGAATAGTTGCCTGTGGCTCGCTTCTCTTTCCTAAATCCTCAAGAATGAGGTCCACGCAATGTGGGGCACACGAGATCCAGTACAGGTGACGTCTCTTCGCCATTAGTTTTAATCCAGCGGCTTTGTAGTTTGTCGCATTGTCTGCCACCAAGACAACCCCCGCTTCTCCAACCTCATGAACTACCATATCCATTAGTTGAATCTTTACGTGTCAGAAGCATCAATCGATTTCAAAATATCTTCCCAAGATCGTCAGAAACCAAAAAGTTTATCAAACTCTTCTTTGTGGGACCAGTCCATCCATCGCACATAATTGTGCAACCTCTCTCATCCCATACATCCTCAAAGCTTTGTACATAGGCAGTTATCTCATCGTACTCATCTGTTAGTAAGGGCCCAAATATCTCGTATGGAGAAGGCTTTTTAACTCCTGGACCAACTTCTGCACTTGTATCAATCATGCTTTTGAAGTACGGCGAGTCTGCTACTTGGCTCGGAATGTGGTTGTATATAAAAAACTTGGCAATGGATTTTCCAAGCTTCTTCCCCATTTTTGTAAGTGAGATTGCACTCAATTTGGTTTGTTTGGAGCTTTAAGTGCGATACATGAATGGATCCATGGGGGTTGTAGTACGGCCTCTAGTAGACGGCCTATAATCCCTCCCAGATGCTGACCTACGCAACCCGACAGTCTGCTCATCATCCTCAACAACATGTGGCCTATGACTAGATCCACCACCGGTAGCAGGCATGGATGGGCCCCTCAACCTGGACCGAAACCGATAATCAGCTTCTTCCTGATCTCACCGCTGTTGTTCTTCTATGGCACTCTCTCTCATAGCTCTCGCTATCTGCTCATCCTCATCCTCATCCTCATCCTCATCATCCTCAAGTGCAGCTGATGTAAACTCTGGATCTGGCCTCCTGATTCTCTCATACATTTCCCTATCACGATCGGCTTCAGCTTTTTTCTTTCCCTTTGCCGCTTGTAAACTAGCTCTGATATTTTCTTTTACCTCTCTGGGTACACTGGGACACCCTCTTGTCTCTCCCTTTACATGAGCCAGATGCTCCTTTAACCGTGTGATACCTCCTCCCAACAGTTTTTTTCCACAAAGCTTACATTGTATCTGGAGTCTATTACCATCACAATACCTGGATCTGCTTTAACGCATCTATATTTATTTATTTCACTGCATGAATGAGCAAGCGATTGCATTAAAGTAAACATCTAATTTACACTTGAAAATAAATTTTATTTTTTAATTATTGCTATTTTAAAAATATTAGATTATATTTTATTAAATTTATTTGATATTATTCTAATTTTTATAAAATTTAGATTACATTTGAATTTTTATTTTATATTATTCTAATTTTTAAAAGATTAGATTATATTTTATCAAATTTATTTGATATTATTATAATTTTTGAATATTTATTTGATATTATTATAATTTATGAATGTTTATTTGATATTATTTTAATTTATGAATATTTATTTGATATTATTATAATTTATAAATGTTTATTTGATATTATTATAATTTTTGAATGTTTATTTCATATTATTTTAATTTTTGAATATTTATTTGATATTATTTTAATTTATGAATATTTATTTGATATTATTATAATTTTTAAAAATTTATTTAAAATTTATTCCATATTATTCTAATATTTTATGGGACATATCCCATAATATTAATTATTTTAACTATATGTGACGGTCACATATAATCAATATGGGTCACATATAATTAAATTTATTATTAAAATTAATATGGGTCACATATAATTTAATATGTGACCCATAAATTTAATTATATGTGACCCATATTAATTTTAAGTTTAAATTATATGTGACCCATATTGACCCCATTATTTTATTAATTATATGTGACCCATATTGATTACATGTAACCCTTAATTATAATTATTTATATTATTTTTGACCCATCAATTTAAATATTTTAAATGGGGTCACATATAATTATTTTTGACCCATCATATTATTTTTGACCCATTATTTATATTATTTTTAATTAATTTAAATATTTTAAATATTTTAAATTATTTTTCCCCTCTTCTTAATTTAAATAATTTAAATAATTTATTTAAATAATTTAAATATTTGAATTATTTTAAATAATTTTAAATAATTTAAATAATTATAATAATTAATATTATAGGTAAATGATAAAATTTAAAGGTAGATCTACCTAATTTAAAGGTAGATCTACACTAATATAAGGTAGATCTACCGTTAATTAAGGTAGATCTACACTTATTTATGGTAGATCTACACTTATTTAAGGTAGATCTACACTTATTTAAGGTAGATCTATACTTATTTAAGGTAGATCTACCCTTAAATTAGGTAGATCTACTTTATTTTAGTATTTAAAATGAAATAAAATGATAAACACGTACCTTCCACGTTGATCCCGTGATTTTTTGTGCGATTTGGCCCCGATTTAGGGTGCAAATAACCCAAAAATGAGAGAGGAAGAAGAGAGGAAGAAGAACGGAGGAAAATGGGGAAAAAAAAAAGGGAAACCCGACCCTTTAGTCGGGTCAAAGGGTGGGGCCCACCGATAATTTCGTCCTTTTTTTTATTTTTTACTTTTACCCAAATTATCAGACGATAATTTGAAATTATCGTCCGATAATTTATCTATTTTATATGGGGTACGATACACATCCTATGTATCGTACCGCTGACCTCCAAAACCGATACGTATCGTCCGATACGTATCGGTATCGGACGATATTTTGACCCATGTTCACGACCTTTTATTTAAGAAATTCAATTTTTTTCAGCAACCATGTTCAACTGTATAAATTAAAGCCCAGAAGCTATGTTCTCTCAATACACCAAACTACCATCATATTGCACCAAACAACATGTTGATTCAAATGCATATGTCTATGTAGGCACCTTCATATGAATACTCATCCTACTCCCGAAATTACAGCAATAGCATATAAATCTAAGATCATTGATGTAGAAAAGAAGAAAAGAATAAAATAACAGCAAGATTATGCACTTATCTCCAAGAATTTGCAAGTAGAGAGAGCAATGCAATTTGAAATACCATAGACTTCAATCAAATCAACCCTTCAGTTTCAAAAAAAAGGTCAAAAGTACCCAATTCAATGTCTCACGTCCCCTCTATATGAAAGCAGTAATATGTACCTATTTTTATTGCAGTAAAAACCCTGAAGAGAGAAAAATTATAGCCTAAAATGTAGACTTGGTGTGGCGCCACTTAAGATCTCATTTGAAAGTTCACTTTTGCTTAATCGATTTTAAGTATGCCAACCACCGAGAATTCCCATGCAGAATTTCTAGAGGATAAATTCCACATGCCACCTTTTTTAATAAAACAGCTAAAAAAATTTATAAAAGTAAAAATCCAATTCCTAAGTCTCCACTGAAAACTCATCCTCTCTCTCCCTTTGAGTTAAGTGGAAGTTAAGAGTGTGTTTGATTGGGTGAAATCTTACACCACTAAGGGACCAGTGCATCATCAAGGGTGATTCTCTCAACACAATCGGTGATGATATATGTGCACGATGGCCATTTAGAGAACAATAGTCTGTAATATAAAATTAACAAAACCTACAAGAAGACTAAAAATATTCCTCCAAGCGTGGTTGGATCAAGAGACATCCCACCAAATTTCTTTGAAAGTGAGCCCCGTAGGGACACTGCTAACTGCAGTTGGTCAAGGGCTTCCAAGCTCCAACTAAAATATATTCATTCAACTATAATTAATTTCAGCACTTAAATAGGTTTATAAGTTTTAAAAGTAGAAATCCTACTCTAACCCTACCTTCTAATTAAACAAACAACTGTATTTAAACATGTCTTTCTAAAAATAAACAAATACCAACTTAAATCCTCATTACTAAATACGGTAAAAAATAATCAACTTGGATGAATCGAGAGTCATCCTTTGACTTCCTGGTATCTTCCTTGTTGTATTGATAGTCATGATCTTCCCTATGCTCAAGTAGCATCGCCTTTCTTCACATATTCACTCATCCAAACACACCTCTCTCCTCGTCTTCTTCCCTTTCCCTCTTCTGGAGGCATAATTTTTGTATTACATAATTTGGTGTAATGGCGAAGACTTCTTTGCCGTGGAGTTTGCCACTTCCCTAAACAGAATGTGGATATTTCAGGTTCTACTTCTTACTTCAGCTAGAGAAAGCATAATGAGGCCTACGTCACATATTGGGATGCTTTGCCATAATTGCAAGTTCTTATTCAATGAAATTCCAGTAATCTATCAAAAGAAAAAATAAGTACAAAACAGACTATTGTTTAAAGTACTTCTCTTGATGAACAACTTTAACACAATCAAAACACTGCAGATCCATGCGGATCTTACTATGGTAAACTTGTAAATGTTTTCATCTGAGATAAAACTAGTTGCATACCGAAATATATCCTGATTTTAGGAAAAATGAAGTTTGAGATTCCCATCTGATATTATGAATCCACGGTGAGAAACTCTATATAAAGTCTAGACTTCATTGCTCAAGTGAAAGGGAAAACGGAGTATACAAATATACAATGAATCAATTCACGTGGATTGAATTATGTGTTCAAGTGTAACAGACTATTAATAGAAGAAGAGTTGAGGATAAATTATCAATACCGTCAAAATCATCTACACTCTGATGGGTGTCTAATTCATCTTCCAGATATTCAACTGACAGTTGATTTCCCTTCGAAGCAACTACATTCTTATTTTCTGAACATGCCTCAGCATCATTTCCGTCAATGTGATCCTCTTCAAAGTCCTCAAAGTCACTCATAGACGTTCCATTTGTGTCAGAGATACTCCCATTTGCAGATCTGCTGGAGCTATCAGACTCATCCTCCAAATCATCCAAGATGATGCCGGACTCCTTTTTAGATACTATTCCTTTTGTAGTATAAGTATCTATTAATTCACGCAAATCCTTGTGGTAAGATGAAGTGCAAGATGTCCTACTATGTTTCACCTGTAAATATCAGCACAAGAAACTGAGAAGATTAGAAAAGTTACACAGGGTATAGGATACATATGAAATAACCAAATATGGAATATAATTCCCAGGGAGTCGCTGAATGATTCTATAATAAATGATTCTCGGAGAGAAAGAACTCTATAATAAATGATTCTCGGAGAGGTTGTCATCACCATGACCTTCTCCCATCTATTTGGGATTAGCTCTAAGATATATTTTAATGGAGGCAAATAGCATGCTATTCTAGGGTATAGTCATCACCATCATCAATGCCTTGTCCCATCATTTGAATTTCCAATGCATATTTTGCATTGAAACATGTAGAATACAATCAAGAAACCATATTTTTGCTCCAATTTAAAGAGATTGAAAGCATCCTTCTCTCTTGGGAGGTCATTGGCTTCTCACACTCACAGGGTGGCAAATAGTAGGGCTAATTATAATGCAAAAATTGCAGGGGCTAGAATCAACTGGTGAACACAGAAGTAATGGTTTCTGTTGTTTTTTAATATAGGGGCAGGCATTGTATTCTTGGCTGATCTTCTTTTCTTTTGTTGAAATTTATGTCTGGGCATGAGAATGCTCAACTCTCTTCCTTGTACTTACTCGATTATTTTAATTAATAAAGCTCACTAATTTTTTTTAACAAAATTATGGAGAACTCCATAGAAAGGGAAGGAGCCTTTAGAAATTTTCATCATGCATCAGGGAAGGAATTTTTGCGCCTTCAATTATTGTTGAATAATAAAATTTAACAACTTTACCAAAAAAAACATGAAGGTATGAATGTGCTCAAAGCCACGAAGTAGAGTCAGATATTGAGCATAAATACATGCCATTGATGAAATGGGGAAGGAGTGACTTCGTATTACCAACAGTTACGATAAGAAATATCGCGAAGAGGAGGTTATCTGGAGACAAAAATCTAAAGCTAAATTGGCTGGTTGTGGGTGACAATAATGTTGGATGTATTATGTGAGTATGTATGAGAGGTATACATGTAAAGGGTTAATGGGTTTAGTCCCGCATTGGTTTAAAAGAAAAGTTATCTTGTATGCCTCTATGTAAAGGGGTCATCTATGTAACTTGGGATTATGATGCAGGACAAACGCTAAAACCCTAATTATGTGAATTTGGGATTAATTTCAAATTAAATTAAATAGCGGAAATATTCAAATTACCCAACCACATAGAAAAATTAATTAATTTAATTAAAACAATTAGACTAGCTCAATTTTAGCACTCACTTGCATTAAGATTTCCCGATCTAGAAAAACGGCTCTGATGAAGGAACTCGAATTTCATTCTAGTTTAGGACACCAAGCGATATTTTCGGTATCATCTCTCGACTCCTCTAGGATTTGAAGAAATTAAAGGCCCGGAGAGATAATTCAATCAAAGAAGAAAATCAAAATATATCAATTAATAGGGTGTGAACGAAATTCCAGCAACAAATTAACTAGGGATTTGGGGTTTTCAATTTTATCAAAGTAAATAAGGAAAATAATTACTTGACAATAAGTATGAAGACAAAATAGAAAGATAGGATTCTAAGGCTTCACACCAAGGATGTACGTAAGCTTCACACCAAGCGCGCGATAAAACGAAGATTCACTCCTCGATTTTTGAAAGATTCACTCTTTCAGTTGAAAACTAAACGTAAGTTCTCTAGGGCTTGCACAAAAGCAATTTCTCAATTTCATTAATCAATCAACTATCTAAAATCAATAAATATAAAGTTTGAAATAAGAAAGTTCTAAAACAATTAAGGAAGGTCTGGACGTCTGGCGTCGGTGGTGCTGCGTAATAAAGTCTTGGGGAAGGTCTGGACGTTTGCTGGGATTTATGGGCCTACTGCTGATCGCGATCGGCCTGATTTCTGGTTCGAACTGGCGGCTCTTGCGGCTAGGTGGGATCTGCCTCTTTGCATGAGCGGGGATTTTAATGCCATCACGTGGGGCTTTGAGAAACAGGGAGGGCCACCTGATCTTGCGGTTATGCGTAGTTTTAACGCCATCATCTCTGACTGGGAGCTGCTTGATGTTCCAATCACCGGGGCTAGGTTCACTTGGTCAAGCTTACAAGCTGTTCCGACATTGTGCAGACTTGATCGGTTCCTATGCAACGTCGAATGGATGGACATATTCCCGAATGCTAGGTTAGAATGCTTGGCTCGTGCCGTCTCGGATCACCGTCCTGTTTTATTGCGTTCTGATCGACGTGGTACTGGTCCCACTCCTTTCCGGTTCGAGAATATGTGGTTGTTGGACGGACAGTTTCAGGGTATGCTCCTGAGGTGGTGGAACCAATCGACACCCACGGGATCGGCGAGCTTTATCTTCATCACAAAACAATTAAAACTTTAAACGGCAAGTTTTTGCCTAAAATTCGTGTAGCTGCCAATTCGCAGACGACTTTCAAGAACGTCCGTCATATGGCCACAGATGTCCGTCCTCGACGATGTGCACAAAACAAAACGGTGTTTAAATGATGGATGTCCTCGATCACGAACGTCCTTGGTCATGAGCGTCCTTGGGCACGGATGTCCTTGGTCACGGATGTCTTAGCCTTAATTTCCATAACACCTTTATTTTTTTTTTGCTTCACTTTCTCCCTCTCCTTTGCTTTTCTCTTGCGAATCTTCCTTGAAGTGGGCAACTTGCTTTGTACGAAGCGCCTTAGGCTTCTTGCGCCTTCAGTATCTCTTCTCCCTCCTCGCTCTTTCTCTCTCTAATAAGGCCTACATATTTTCTTCTCATTATCTAGTTTAGTATTTATTTCTAGGTGATACTAGAGCGGTCGGTCCAGCACGTCTTGTTTAGGGTTTTGTCTGGCATATGCTTTGAACCTTGTCACTCCATTGAATCTTTGTGCATAAAAAATCGGGAACCCCAGGTCTCCTAGTTATTGTTTTGTCTCTCTACAGAAGCCCCAAGCCCATCTTCATCATCATCAACATCTCGTCTTGACATGTGTCTCCCACATCAACTGTTGATGTAACCTCAAGAAGAAGGGTATCGTTTTGGTTGGAACTTCAAGTAGATCAACTTTAACAAAGGACCTTGTTGCATTTAACCATTGGAAATAGGTTTTCGATCAAATCTTTACTCAGATCTGGTTCACACTTTTTGAGGTTGTCCTGGCCATGAACCTTCTGAAATTTGTCGAATCTACCATAAGTTGAATGGATCCTTTGTTTAGAATTAATTTTATATATATATATATATATATATATATATATCCTTGGTTTGATTGAGTTTTTGAGGAGTTCTGTCATCATTTCTCTTTACCTCTCTTTATCGGCTGAAACCCATATTTTCTTATCCTAGAATTTTGTGGCACTTTTTTGGTTGTTGGAATGGATCGATTTTGGTATAGAATCCCATGAAACAAACATCTTGTGATTTGGTCGAGATCTGTGATCATGGTTTTTTGTTTGTCATGGCTTCATGTCTCTCGTTTTTTCACGGTTTCATGCTTTTTCAAATCCGCTCACTCATAGTACTTTTTCGCTCAAATTCCTCCAACCAAAGAAGTATTCTGGTATGGTAATGAACATTTTTGCCTTTCTGAGATCTTAGAATGAGAAAACATGTGTTGTGATCAAGGAAGCACGGATACTCCATTTTTGGGAACTTAACCGTATCGTATCTGCATCGGATACCGATACTTGACGGATACGGCTGCATGTGTATCCTGGGCATTTCCCAAAAAAAAAAAAAAAAAAGAAATCAGATTGCGAGTTTGGGATTTAGGGTTTTTCGGAAAAGAAGAAGCCTACCTGGGAGAGTACCAGCGTGCAGCCTACCTATTTGAAATCAGTCTCTATGAGTTTTCTTTTGTTTCTTTTTCGTTTTCTTCTTCTTTTTCTTATAAAAATGTTTATTAACCTTAAATATGCCTAAAAATATATATATATAATAATTTTTAAATACACGTATCCCCGCCATATCGTATCCTGATTTTTTTATAATTGTCGTATCGTTATACTCATATCATATTGTACCCATGTCCCGCACTCGTATCCATGCTTCTTAGGTTGTGATACATTTTTACTAATGTTTTGGTTGTTATTCGGCTGTATCTGGAAGGTGCGACATGGATAATAGATTCATTTACTATTCGTGGGGTGATGTTGGTGGTCATTGATGGATTACTACTGCATATTAAACATTTGAGAAAATGTTTGTTTGGGCTGCCTCAGTATATGAGTTGTAAATGAGTTGCTTCTTCTACCTTGGAATTTGTAAAATTGTTGATGGCTCTACTCACTCGTGGATGTTGCAAGAGTACCTTTAAATACACCCACCGAATCTTGAAGTTCACCCACATATTATGTTCTTTTTTTCGTGTTTCAGTGGTCTTCTTCTCCTACAAGTCGAAATGGAAGTGATAGTGACATCGACGATGTTGATGATGATGTCGGCGACTTTGATGCCTATGCCAACGAGCCAAGAAAGAAGAAGAAGCCCACGAAATCCACTTGAAATCCATGAAACCCTCCTTAAACCTTATGAAACCCTAAGAGGAAGTAGAAGAAGAGAAAAAAGATCACAAAAATACATGTACTCCTCTTGAGAAATCCATGGAACCCTCTTGAAACGATAAAAAGTAGAAAAGCACTAGATGTATGCATTTATGGGTACCACAACAAGAGTTTAAACCCATGAGGTTACCATCGTTAGTTTAAAAAACCCATGGTGGGAACCCACCGTCAGTTTTAAACCATTGACAGTGGGTACCCACCGTCATGCATACATGCGCTACTTCTTCTTTTTCTTATGTTTCTTCTTTTTAGGGTTTATTCATGAAACCCATTGGAATGAAACCCATCAAAGCCCACTTCTTCTTCTTCTTCTTCTTCTTCTAGAATAAAACCTCTTTAAACTTATGCCTACGCCGGCGAGCTAAGGAAGAAGAAACTCACGAAACCCTCTTGAAAACCATTAAACTCTCCTTAAACCCTATGAAACCCTCTTGAAACCCTAAGAAGAAGAGGAAGTAGAAGAGAAAAAAGATCACAAAAACACATGTACTCCTCTTGAGAAATCCATGGAACCCCCTTGAAACGATAAAAAGTAAAAAAAAAAAAAGAAGAAAAAGCGACTGTATGCATGACGGTGGGTACCCACCGTCAGTAGTTTAAAACTGACAGTAGGTTCCCACTATCAGTTTAAAAGAACTAACAATGGGAACCCACCATCAATTTTAAAACATTGACAATGGGTACCCACTGTCATACATACATGCGCTTCTTCTTTTTCTTATCTTTTTTCTTCTTTTTAATGCTATGAAACCCATTGGAATGAAACCCATCAAAACCCACTTCTTTTTCTTCTTCGAGAATAAAACCCTCTTTAAACTTATGAAAAGCCCCTTGAAACCCTATGTTTTTGTGGGCTTCTTCTTGGAGATGAAGTGGGTGTATCAGTCTGTCACCCACCAAATCTTGAAGTTCACCAACATAAGAGTGAATGTTTTTGCTCGCACATGTCTACGTGGGTGAACTTCAAGATTCAATGGGTGTATTTAAAGGGATTTCATGAGATTTTGGGTTGCTTGTAGCACTGTTGTTGTTAGGGATGATATGTCTTCCTGGGACCCGGGTTAGGTGTAGAGCTGCTATCTTGTTGTCCTTGGCTGTTTTAGATTGGTTTTTCTTGTTCTTCTTCTTTTCCTTTTTTAGATATCTTATTTTTGGTCGTGTCCTTGTATTGGTCTTTCAGCGACTTGCTGGTCTTCAATATATTGCTTATTACCGATAATAAAAAAAAAAAACCAAAATTTTTTATTCAATGGCTAACGCTAGAAGTAAAAGAAATTTCATTCGTAGTCTGATCGTTGATGAGGTACAGAAATCTGAGGAGATGATAGGGAATCAAATTGTCAGATTCTATTTTTCAAAAAAAGAATTGTCAGATTCTATGAAGATCTGTATAAGGATAAAGGAAAAAAATTGTTAGATTCTATGAAGATCTGTATAAGGATGAAGGGCGAAACAGGCCTTAGTTGGATGGCCTTCAGTTCAAATCTATTTATACCCTACAGGGAGATAGACTGGAACGGTGTTTTGAGGAGGAGGAAGTAAAGGATGCTATTATATCTAATGGTAGAAACAAAGCTCTAGGGCCGGATGGGTTCACTATATAATTCTTTCAAACGTTCAAAGAGATAATTAAAACTGATGTGATGGAGTTTTTTGCTGAAATTTATATCAATGGGCAGATAAAAAAAGCATGAACTCCACCTTTATCTCTTTGATTTCTAAGGATGTGAGGGGCTCCAAGCCTATTATCTGTTGGTCAGTCTAAAATTGTGGCTAAAGTATTGGCTAATAGACTGACGCTGGTGATGAGGGATATCATTTCTAGTCCTCAAGGTGCTTTCATTGCTCGGAGGCAAATGTTGGATGTTATGGTGATGGCCCATGAGGCAGTTGACTCGAATCACAAGAGCAAGAAGTCGGGAGTTATCCTAAAGGTGGACATGAAAAAGGCGTATGATAGGATCATTAGAAGTTTCTTCAATATATGCTTCAAAGAATGGGGTTTGGGGACATTTGGAGGAAGTGGATGAAAGGCTGCTACTCTTTTGCTAGATTTTTTGTGCTAGTCAATGGATCTCCTGAATGAATTCAGAAGTACAAGGGGGCTCAGACAAGGTGATCCTTTGTCCTATGCTCTTCAACATCGTGGGGGAAGATTTATGTGGGCTGCTCCAGAGGTCATATGAACTACACTATCTCTCAGGTTTCAAGATTGGTAGAAATTGTATGACTGTTATCCATTTGTAATAAGCAGATGACGCAATAATTTTTGTGAAGCAGAGATTGATGAGATGGAAGATATTAGGGGAGTGTTCACTGTGTATGAAGCTATGTCGGGGACGAAGGTTAATCTTCATAAGTCTAAGCTGGTTGGTATTAGAGTTGATACCGAGAGAATGGAGGCTTTGGTTGATAAGACTGGGTGTATGTTAGAAAATCTTCCTATTCAGTACCATCACCTTCCTCTGGGAGTTGGGAAACCGAAGGCTGCTATGTGGGATCCTATTATTGTGTGATTTCAATAGAGGCTGGCGGTTTGGAAAAGAAAAATGTTAAGAAATGGGAGTAAGCTCACGCTCATCAAGTCCACCTTCTCTACCTTACCATTTTTCTATATGTCTATGTCCAAAACCCCGGATAAGGTTATTAAAAAACTGGAGCAGATTATTAGAGATTTTCTGCAAGAGGGAGGAAGTCAAGAGAAAACATTCGATCTTACTAATTGGGAGGTGTGTTGTTTCTATAAACAAGGAGGCTTAGGCATTAAGAGGTTGGGGAAAATGAACAAAGCTTTTTGGCAAAAGTAGCTTTGGAGGCTGGTAGGTGATAGGGAAAGGAAAAGCTCTGGTGGCAGGTTGTCACTAGTAAAAATGATAGATCTGAAAATGGGTGGGCAATAGAGGTTCTGGTGGGTGGAAAGGTGTCAAATCGGTTACTCCCGATTTCTGTGATTGCGTTCAGTATATAGATGGGAAGCTGGGGACAGAATTCTGTTTTGGGATGCTAGATGGATGGGAAACAAAAGCTTAAAAGATGATTCTGGAAGGTCTACAAAGTGGTTGTGGATCCTAAAGCTAAGGTGAGCGAGGTGGTGGAAGTTAATAACGATGTTACTGTCTAGAATATTCGAACCAGAAGGAACCTCCGAGATGAAGAATGGGAGGAGTTCAGTATTCTGCTCCACTTATTGAATTCCTGCTGCATAAATAGAGCTAATAGGGATGTCCGGGTTTGGAACCTCAATGCCAAAGATGCATTCACAGTTATATCTTTGTATGGGTTCCTATGTAGGCAACCTTTGGTGAGTAATGCTTGGACTAAGTTACGGAAAGTTAAAATTCCTCCCAAAGTAAAAAATTTGGGCGGAGTGTGGCATGAGAAAGGATTCTAACTATAGATCAATTCATCAAAAGGGGGTTTAATCTGATAAATAGGCGCATGTTATGTTTTCATGAGGAGTCTATTGATCATCTCCTTCACTGTTGGTTTTGCTAGAGAAGTCTGACATGTCATTTTAAACACTTTCACTGTCAGGTGCTCCCCGAGGACTCTGGTCGTTTTTTGCTGCCTGGAGTGGTATGGAATTTGAGGGCCCTGAAGTTGACTTTTGGAATATCTTAGTGTTCGCTGTGATGTGGGCTATCTGGCTGGAGAGGAATGATCGGGTTTTTAGGAGAATCAGAAGGCATGTGCAGATGATTATGAAGTGTGCTACGGATTTTGTTGTTATTACTTTGCCTTTTAAGGGGAATGAGGGCCTGGATGAGTGTGAAAACCTGAACGTAAACAAATTTTCCTTCCGCCTTAGGAAGGGATCCAAGGTTCGGCTTAGGATTGTTTTTTGGGCTTGGTTTTTCTGACTTTTGTGAGGGCCTGGATTTCTATTTGCAGCTGCTCGGTGAAGCAGTTTTGGTGTCCTAGTATTGTTTACTTTTTTTAATGAATTTTCTGTTACCGATCAAAAAAAAAAATGATGCCAAAATTTTGAGAAAGTAAACTCACCACCGAAAGTCAGAAGTGGAATTCCAATCCATTCTAGAAACCTAATTTTACATACTAAACAAAAGTATTGTCTTCCTTCACTTCCTTCCAATTTCCAAATACCTATGCAAAATGAGAACTTTTTTAACAATGACCGTCTTCTTCATTTAGACTGACCAGATTTGCTACAACAAGCTAATCAAAAGATGCATTAAAAAAGAGAAAAATCCAGAGTCATTGAACAATAACAGCACATCAAAAGATGCATTACACTGGAACACTCTCAATAGGAAACAAAAACTGCATCAAATTTAGTAATACTAATAATAATAATATATATAGGAACTTAAAATATCCCCGACTTTCTAAAGAAAGGAAGAACTGGCCATCAACCACACTTGAATGGGAAAAAAAAAACATGAACTCACTGAAAATCGTAGATTTGGTCGGAAGAATGAAGTGAGCACAATCTTTGTTCCCTTTGACATTTGCAGCGACTCAAGAATGTCTTCCCGAACATGAGTTGTAGCAGTAGCAGTCAACGCCATTAGTGGGACATCGTTTTTCAGCAAGTTCAAGTTGGAGGCCTTGAAGTTATCTCTCAATACAGACAATCGCCTAAAACGTGTATCAAAAACAATTTTGAGAAACACAGTAGATTCACCTATCCAACTTAAATGTCCAGCAAGAGTTAATAATAAGCATCAGGTGGGAATGATCCGGTTTGAAGCAATTTAAGTCAGAATATAAATGCTTCATATGATAGATGTTTTCACGAAAAAACAAAAAATAAAAAAGAGGAAGAAAGAATAAGGAAGAAACAATTGAACAGCGAGAAATGAATAGGCAAGCATAAATTATACCTGTAATCGGGACGAAAATCGTGGCCCCATTTAGAGACACAATGGACTTCATCAATAGCAAAAAGTGCAATTCCACGATTTTCTGCAAGCATCTTAAGTGGTTCTATGAGCCTGCAGAAAACAAAAGAGAAAATTTCCGAGAATTTACTTAGCAGCTCGGTGGTCAAAATGAACATCAAGATAATTCTCCTACCTCAGTACTGTCTCAGGGCAAACATATATTATCCCATACATGCCCCGCATTGCTTTCTGCTCAACACTACTATCCGTTTGACCAGATCCAAGGAAGCAAGCTGATACACCGTGCTTTGCAAGCTTCAAACACTGGTCGTGCATCAAGCTTATCAGTGGCGAAATCACAACAACCACCTTCCCAGTCAACAATGCAGGAATTTGAAAGCAAAGAGATTTGCCTGCAGCGGTAATTAAGTAAATTCAAATGCTGCTGCTTAAATTCAGCAATTACAAAATGGATTACTGCCAACAAAGTTTGATTGCTAGAAAAGCCAGGAATGAAGACTTAGAGGGAATACCAGATCCTGTCGCAGCAAGAACAAGACAATCTCGGTTAGCTAACCAAGCCTCCATCGCTTCCTTTTGAAAACACTTCAAGGATGAAAACCCGAAATGCTTCTGTAAAACAATCTTGATTTTTTGCTCCCAATTTGATTCAATCTCTTGATTTTGTGAAATATAAAATGGCAACTCCGCATTGCCATTCTCTTGTAAGGATGTCTGCGACTTTACAGAGGGCACACAATATGATTCAGATGCAGTTGCCATCTTATTATTCATACTCCGAATGGAAGTTTCATTCACTTCCAAAGGCTTGGACTCAAACCTCTCTAGGCCAGAAGTAGAAACATCATACGCACAAGAAGGCTTCATTTTTTTGGGTCCACCCAAGGGCGGGAGATGTTCCATGATGCCAGATTGCTTCATCTTGCCTGAATTATGTAAAGACCTAGTCCTTTTGCCCAATGTGCGTGCTTGACTAGTAGAACAGCTATATGAATCTAACGGCAGCCCATGAGTTACATTTTGACCTGTGTTGTTTTTGCAAGAACCCTTCAAAATGAACTCAACTGCATCGTGGAGACATGGCCCAACAACTTCTATAGCTTCTAAGACTTGCGAGAATTCAAATCCCATGTCAATCAGTTCAGCAATGACATGGTCAGCAGATACGTCATCCATGCTATCAAATCTGTCAAAGAGAAAAATATAAGGATTCCCAAACAATGTCGTCATAATAATGAACGTCTCAGTTTGACATTATGAATAAAATACAAGATTACTTTTGGTCACTCCAAGTTCTTATGGTGAGAATGCACAAGCAAATATTTACCTGAGAGGGCATATGCCCTATGGTAATTAACTGCGAGGGTGTCAAATGCCCTCTGAGGTAATTACCTGGAAGGGTTGTCAGATGCCCTCTGAGGTAATTATGTTTAAAAAAAATTACCTGAGAGGGCATGTGACGCGAGACAACGACCCTAAAACTCATGAACGACGATGAAATGAAAATATGCCGAAATTAAACTAATTAATCAAGCAAAAATCTCAAAACACTCGCGATACCTTAGGATTTCATAGATTTCCACTTGGGTGATCGCGTTTGGTTCGGCTAGGGTCCAATTCGATGCGCTAGATCCGTTAGCTTCGCAGAAGGGGGATCCTAAAGATAGAACTCTAACTGCTTCCAGATTAGGGCGTTCGCTAGCAGATCCGAAGTAAAATCACTGGTTCTTTCAGGATTTGTTAATTCAGAATGATTTAATGACTCAAGTGAAATCTAGGGTTTAGGATTTTCGGGATATTCAAAGAGTAAATGTTGAAATAGGTTTTATGGGATCGGTAAATATATCGGAGAGTAGATGAACAAAGAGATAAAGGTAGGAGTTAGGAAATTGTGGGCTTCACACAAAACCCTTCACGGGAAAGAAGATTCACTCTTCTATAAACTCATCTCAAGCTCTAAAATGCAACACGCTTTTCATTAATCAATAACTGCCTCCAAAAAGCTTACAAGAGATACTTTATAGTGAGCATAAGAAAGTAAACCCTAAAACAGAACAATTACGAAAATACCCTAAACTACTTACATACGAGTCAAAAGAATCCTATGAAAAATGACTAAAATTGTCAATGCTCAACATGACTCGCTCGAGCGACAACCGATGCTCGCTCGAATGACTTATTCCAGAGAAAAATCTTGTGCGCTCTTCGATGTCCGATAACCAAACTCGCTCGAGCGACTTTTGGTCGAAAGTTTGGCCTTATTTATGAAGCACTCTTGCTCGAGCAGGACGTGAAGTCGCTGGAACGACTTCAGTCAATATGTTCTCCTTCCTTTAGGCCTGGTGCTGGTTCTCATTCCGTTTCTTCCGACGCTGGTACACGTGATATGGTCCATAGCCGATGGCCACAGTGTTGGCGTCCCCGTCAATTCCCCCGAACCAAAAGGGCTTCATCACCGATGAAGTGAAGTCGTGATATCGATCGAGCATGTCAAGGTCTCAGCGACAAACCACATCTTTATTTATCCACGTGTTTTCGGAGTTCGGCTTACCCATCCATTTCACCAAATATTTTTGAAATCCTCCACCAGAGGTGGATACCACGAGATCATCAAATATCTCTTCGATTACATCTTTCCTCTACTTGCTTGGGGAAGGAAGTGGTAGAGGCTGCAAAGTTAGGTCGGGAGTGTGAATAGGAGGCGAAAGGATTGCAAGGAGGTGGGGTTGAGCCCAGAGGAGGAACTAGGTCTTCCACATTGAACGTTGAGTTAATCCCTGTATCTGAAGGAAGCTCAAGAACGTAAGCATTAGGACCACTCATTGCTACAACTCTAAAAGGTCCAGCGCCACGGGCTTGGAGCTTCTTTGCGACTCCCGATGGGAATCGTTCAGGCCTAATATGAACCATCACATGATCGCCAATTTAGAATTCCTTGAAACGCTTATGTGCATTCGCCGATAATTTGTATTGATCATTTCTTGAATTAATTTTTTGCATAATTTCAGCATGCAAACTACGATATGTTGTGCAAATGCATCTGCGGATTGGAAGACTCGATATGATGCAGACATGAAGATTAAATCTAAGGGTGTTCTAGGCCTATGACCATGTACGACCTCAAACGAAATCATGCCTATGGACCTATGGACCTATTGACTGAATTGGTATATGCAAACTAGGCCATTGGCAAGATAGAATCACAAGTCCTAAAACGAAATCATGCCTACGAAGAAGATTGTCTAAGCTTCTATTGGTGGCTTCGGTTTGGCCATCGGTTTGAGGGTGATAAACTGAAGAGAACTGCAACATGGTACCCATCATGTGCCACAGAGCCTCCCAAAAGTAGTTAGTGAACTTAACGTCCCTGTCTGACACGATGGTTTTGGGCAACTCATGGAGACGCACTACCACTCTGAAAAACAATTTAGCAATGTGAGCTGCATCGGAGGTTTTGGAGCATGGTATAAAGTGGGCCATTTTGGAGAAGCGATCCACTACCACAAAAATGGAATCGTGTTTTCATGGAGTATTGGGGAGCCCGAGCACAAAATCCATTGAGATGTCTTGCCACGGTGTGTGTGGCATGGGTAACGGGGTGTACAGGCCAGTATTTTGTTTACTTTGTTGGCCACTTGGCGTGTACAACATTGTCTCACAACCCCAAGAAACATCTCTCATCAGACTAGGCCAGTAAAACCTATCTCCTACGAGCATAATGGTCTTGTTACGCCCGAAATGTTTGGCAATCCCTCCGGCATGTAACTTCCAAATAAGAAAGTCACCCAATGAAGTGCGAGGGATGAATAGGCGATTACCTTTGAACAAATATCCGTCTTGTAGGGTATATGACGCGGGACGGAGACCTTAAAATGCGAAATATGATTTTTATGCAGATTTTGCCGAAATTAATGAAATTAAATCAAATTTAATCGCAAAATTATCTTTGATACCTTTAGGGTTTTGCATAATTCAGATGGATAGATCACGCGAGATCCAGGTAGGGTCCAGTCCAATGCGCAAGTACTTTTAGAGTCGAGGCAAGATTGGCCTAGAGATAGGACTCTAGCTTTTCCAGGCTTAGGCGCTCGTCTTCGGTCCGATATAGATTCACGGATTCCAAATTAGGTTATAAAAGGGAATTAGGGTTTGTAAAAGGCTTATGGTTGTTAGATCAGTTTATGGTTTTGGAAAGGGTGTTGGCTATGTTTGATTTAGGGTTTCAAAAGGCTCGGGGTTTTGGGATCAAAAGGAAACAATTAGGCTACGATGTAGGGGAAGCAAACACCGATCGAGAGATAGCAAATATAATAGAGAAAATAACAATGGCTTTTGGGAATCACTCCTTTGGCCTCACACCAAATTCATCTCAGGCAAAGATTACTCAAGCATAAAAGCATTCAAATAATTAATCAACTAACTAAAAAGTGTTTACAAGCCTCTATATATAGGCCACCAATAATTAAACTCGAAATAAAGTCCTAATACTAGTAAAACACTAAAAGGCAACTTCCGCATAAAATTAGAGATAAAAAAAAAACTGAAATCGTCAACAAGATCATGACCGTGATGTGACAAGATCATTATACAGGTTACTTAAGAATGTGGCGGCACGTATGGCGGTCATAGAATTGCCACCGCTATGCTACCGTTTTCAGATCTCCTTTTCCTCTTTCTACTCCGAGCTTCCTCTACGCTTCTTCCGACGCCAGTAAAACTGATGTGGTCCAAATCCGATGTCCATATATGTGGCGTCCCCGTCAATTCCCCCGGACCAAATAGGTTTCATCACTGATGAAACGCGCTCATGGTAGATGTCAATCAAATCGGGGTTCAAGCGACGGACCTCATTCTCGTGGATCCAAGTGTTTTCGAACTCCGGTTTTTCAACCCATTTAACCAAGTACTTCTGGAATCCCCCGTCATGTGTAGAGACGGCATGATCATTGATTATATCCTCTATTTCATCTGTTCTCTGTCTACTTGGGAAGGAAGAGGTATAGGTTGCAAGGTTGGATTGGGGCTGGGACTAAGAGGTGGCTAGAGTGGGTTTTCAGGAGGTGGGGTGAAACCCAAGTAAGGAACCAAGTCCTCCACATTGAACGTTGAACTAACCCCCGTACCAGGAGGAAGCTCGAGCACGTATGCATTAGGACCACTATTAGCCAAAATTCTAAAAGGCCCAGCGCCTTGAGATTAGAGCTTCTTTGCGGATCCCGATGGGAACCGCTCAGGCCTAACTCAGACCATCACATAATCACCCACATTAAATTCTTTAGAACGCCTGTGAGCATCTGCAGATAATTTATATTGATTGTTGCTTGAATTAATTTTTTGTTTAATTTCGGCATGCAAGCTATGAATATGTTGTGCAAATGCATCGGCAAACTCTGACACTCTATGGGATGCAGACATGGAGCTCAAGTCTAATGGGGTCCTAAGCCTATGACCATGCACTACCTCAAAAGGACTCATGTCTATGGACCTATTGACAGAATTATTATATGCAAACTCAGTTGTGGGTAAGATGGTATCCCAGGTCCTAACATGATCACCGACAAGACTACGAAGGAGATTCATAAGGCTCTTATTGGTGCTTTCGGTTTGGCGATCCGTTTGAGGGTGGTAAGTTGTTGAGAATTAGAGCAATGTGCCCATCATGTGCCAAAGGGTCTTCCAAAAATAACTCGTAAATTTAACATTCCTATCAAACACAATGGTTTTGGGCAACCCATGAAGACGCACTACCTCCGCGAAAAACAGTTTAGCAATATGAGATGCATCAGAGGTTTTGGAACAAGGAATGAAGTGGGCCATCTTGGAAAATCGGTCCACTACAACATAGATGGAATCGTGCTTCCCAGGGGTCTTAGGAAGTCCAAGCACGAAGTTCATAGAGAGGTCTTGCCACAGTGTATGTGGCACGGGTAAAGGAGTGTACAAGTCGGTATTTTGTTTGTCTGTTTTGACACTTGGCAAATACGACAATGTTTAACAACCCGAGCGACATCTCTCATCAGGTTAGGCCAAAAGAACCTATCCTCTACGAGCACAACAGTTTTATTACGCCTGAAATGTCCGGCCATCCCTCCAGCATGTAACTCCCAAATGAGAATGTCACGCAATGAAGTGCGAGGGATGCAAAGGCGATTGCCTTTGAATAAGTACCCATCCTCGATGGTGTACACGGAGTGTGTGCTGGTCGGGTTACTAAGGAGAGTAGTGTATTCAACCCCAAAATCTGGGCACTCAGGGTACTCATCCTTTAACTTTTCGAACCCGACGACCTCGGTGCTCATTGTGCGCAAAGTCACCACTCACCGACTAAGTGCATCAGCAGCTCTATTTTCAACACCGGCCTTATGCTTTAACACGAATGTGAACCCTTGAAGGTACTCAACCCACTTTGCGTGCCTTGGGTTCAACTTCTTCTGTGAAGCAAGAAAGCGTAAGGCTCCATGGTCAGAAAACAGCACAAATTCCTGCGGTCTAAGATAATGTTTCTAATACTAAAGAGATCGAACGACCGCATAGAACTCCTTGTCATAGGTGGAGTATTTTTGCTTCGCCTCGTTAAGTTTCTCACTAAAATAGGCCACTGGGTGACCCTCTTGGCTAAGCACTCCTATGCCTACACCCGATGCCTCGCATGCGACTTCGAAGACTTTGGAAAAGTCCGATAAGCGCATGACGGGTGCACTACTCATTTGTTGTTTGATCTCAGCAAAGGCTTTCGTCGCTGCTTTGCCCCATTTAAAGTCCCCCTTTTTCATGCAATCAGTGATTAGGGCCATGATGGTGCGAAAACTTCTGATGAAGCGACGATAAAAAGTAGCCAAACCATGGAAGCTAAGGACATCGTGTATGTTCTTAGGCTCGGGCCACTCCACAATGGCTCTAACCTTTTCGGGGTCCGCGACCATTCCACTGGCTGAGATAATAAATCCCAAGAAAACAACAGAACATTGCATGAAGGTGCATTTCTTGAGATTTGCAAACAACTTCTCGCCCTTGAGGGTTTCACAAACCAACCTAAGGTGGGTCAAGTGTTGATCCTTGTCGTGACTATAGATCAAGATGTCATCAAAATAAACAACAAAGAATTTGCCTAGAAGCGGCCTCAACACTTGGGTCATGAGTCGCATGAAAGTACTCGGAGCGTTAGAAAACCCAAAAGGCATGACCATCCACTCATAAAGACCATCCTTAGTCTTAAAGGCGGTTTTCCACTCATCACCGGGGCGAATGTGGACTTAATGGTAGCGACTCTTAAGGTTTATCTTTGAAAAGATAGTAGCACCAACCATCATGTCAAGCATGTCATCGAGCCTTGGTATGGGAAACCGATACTTAACCGTAATCTTATTGATTGCACGGCTATCCACACACATGCGCCATGTACCATCTTTCTTAGAAGTGAGTAGGGCAGGTACGGCACACGAGCTCAGACTCTCTTGGATGAACCCCTTCTGAAGGAGCTAATTGACTTGCCGAGTCAACTCAGCGTGCTCAACCGGATTCAACCTATAGTGGGGCAGGTTCAGTAAGGTAGATCCAGGAACCAAGTCTATTGCATGTTGGATATCACGCAGGGGAGGGAATTCGTTTGGTAAGTCTTCAGGGAAGACATCCGTAAACTCTTTTAAAATCGGCTCAACCTCCTTGGGACACTCGCTCACTGACTCGGGAGCACTCTCTACGGTGACAACTACATACACCATACTCTCTTCTATTGATGCTTTCTCAAACTCAGAAGGGCTCACAATATTAATGGATTTAGAAGACTCGCCCTTCTTTTCGACTGTTGGTCGATGGTGCTTTGGGAGGCAAAGGGTGTAAAGTGATCTTTTTGCCCTTATGCATGAACATGCATATGTTTGTTCGACCAGAAAAAGTCACGTCCATGTCGTAGAGTCACGGCCTTCCCAAAATGATATGACCCACATCCATCGGCACCACATCACACCACAAGGTGTCCAAATAAGAGTCTAACTGAATCAGTACACGACACCTTTTTGACACGGGAATGGATGAAGAATTGACCCATGCGACTTTATAAGGTCTCGGGTGGGCTTCGGGTGTAAGCCCTAAGCGGCGTACGGCATGAGTTGATATTACGTTAGTACAACTACCGCTATCCACGATGACCCTACAATTCTTTTCACCAAATCTGACGTAGGTGTGGAAGATATTCTCCCTTCGCCAGTCATCCTTTTCATCCCGTTGAGGCTGCGCAAGGGCACACCTCACAACTAAAGCATGACCAATAGCATCGCCCTCCTCATCACTGGGTCCGGTTCAAATACTTCCTCTTCAACCACTACCTCACCATCATCCTCCACTCCCTCAATGAAGAGAGTCCTTTGGGGTTCTTTTGTAGGGCATTGAGAAGCAAAGTGTCCCATCCCATGACATTTATAGCACTTTACTTGAGAATTAACCCTTGAGGATTCTCCGACTACACCTTTTTCCTTTTCAAACCTGGAATTGGCAGGGGCGGGTTGTGTAGGTTTGGGAGGAGGATTGAATCGTCCTTCAAGGCGCAATCCTGTGCAGAATCTAGAGAGAGTGATTCAAGGTCTTCCGATACTTTTGCCCTCATCATGAACTCTTCGAATTTGGCAATGTAATCGGTCACAGGCATACCACGTTGACGTAAGTTTTGCCACTGGTCGAGGAGGCGTTGGTGGTATGATAAAGGAAAATACTTCTCAGTAAGCCGTTCCTTCATGTCGTCCCAACGGGTAATGGGAGGACAACCCGCGTTCACCCTAATGCGCTCATCATTGAGCCAGAAAAGTCAAGCTTGACCAGCCAACTTCATCTTAGCAAGTCTAACGCAACGGTCGTCATTCATGGCATACCAATCAAAGTGTTAGTCCATGTCGGAAAGCCAACCGAGGAAAATGGTAGGGTCCATTCTTCCATCGAAAGTCGGAATCTCAACTCGGACATTCTTAAGGAGTTGAACTTCGGGGTCATAGTCATCTCTACAATGATCCCTACGGTTCCCGTTATCTTGGCGACCATTACGTTCAAAGTGTGGACACTCACGCTCTTGGTGTTGATTTTCCAGCTCACTCATCGCTTCCAGTTGGTTGATTCGATCACGTAATCTATCATTACCAACTCCTAGGGATGTTTGGGCTTGCTCAATGGTATTCAGACGTGCACTAATCGCACCCAATTCTTCTCGCATAACTCTCAGAGTATTAAGAACCTCATTCGAAGTCATGGTGATCACAAGGTCTATTAGGGTTCTAATATGGAATGCAATATGGACTCACAAAAAGAAACAATACAATAAAATAAATATGACAAGCAAAGATGCCCTAACCTAGAAAACCTGGGGCTCTGATACCAAAACTGACGCGGGACGAAGACCTTAAAATGCGAAATATGATTTTTATGCAGATTTTGCCGAAATTAATGAAATTAAATCAAGTTTAATCGCAAAATTATCTTTGATACCTTTAGGGTTTTGCAGAATTCAAATGGATAGATCACACGAGATCCAGGTAGGGTCCAGTCCAATGCGCAAGTACTTTTAGAGTCGAGGCAAGATTGGCCTAGAGATAGGACTCTAGCTTTTCCAGGCTTAGACGCTCATCTTCGGTCCAATGTAAATTCACGGATTCCAAATTAGGTTATAAAAGGGAATTAGGGTTTGTAAAAGGCTTATGGCTGTTAGATCAGTTTATGGTTTTGGAAAGGGAGTTGGCTATGTTTGATTTAGGGTTTCAAAAGGCTCAAGATTTTGGGATCGAAAGGAAACAATTAGGCTACGGTGTGGGGGAAGCAAACACCGATCGAGAGATAGCAAATATAATAGAGAAAATAACAATGGCTTTTGGGAATCACTCCTTTGGCCTCACACCAAACCCATCTCAGGTAAAGATTACTCAAGCATAAAAGCATTCAAATAATCAATCAACTAAAAAGTGTTTACAAGCCTCTATATATAGGCCACCAATAATTAAACTCGAAATAAAAAGTCCTAATTCTAGTAAAACACTAAAAGGCAACTTCCGCATAAAATTAGAAATAAAAACAAAACTGAAATCGCATGTGGATAAAGACGTCTTTGTGGCGGTGTCTATAGCCACGCGTCGTGTGTTTGTGTCTTTTTTTCCTCTTTCTCCTACAGGCTTTCTCTACGCTTCTTCCGACGCCGGTAAAACTGATGTGATCCAAATCCGATGTCCATATATGTGGCGTCCCCGTCAGTATACTTGGAGTTAGTGTTGGTTGGATTACCAAGGAGAGCATTGTACTCCATCCTGAAATTTGGGCACTCGGGATACTCTTCTTTCAATTTCTAAAATCCAACGGCCTTGGTGCTCATTGTTTGCAAAGTTGCCACCCGACGACTAAGCGCACCAGTAGCTTTGTTTTCAACGCCGGCCTTGTGCTTCAACACGAATGTGAACCCATGTCGCATGCCTCGGGTTCAACTTCTTTTGAGAAGCAAGGAAACGTAAGACTTTATGGTCGAAAAATAGCACAAACTCTTGCAGCCTAAGGTAATTTTTCCAATACCAAAGGGATTGAACGACCGCATAAAACTACTTGTCATAGGTGGGAATGCTTTCGCTTTGCCTCGTTAAGCCTTTCGCTAAAGTAGGCCACTAGGTGGCCCTCTTGGCTAAGCACTCTGCCTATACCTACACCCGATGTATCACATACAACCTCAAAGATTTTAGAAAATCCGGTAGTCGCATGACGAGTGCACTAGTCATTTTCTCCTTAATCTCGGCAAATGCCCTCATCGCGGCTTTGCTCTATTGAAACTCCCCATTTATCATGCAATCGGTGATGGGAGCCATAATGGTGCTAAAACTTCGAATGAAGCGACGATAGAAGGTAGTCAATAGCCTTAACCTTATCAGGGTCATCGTGAACATTCTTAGATTCGGGCCACACCACAATAGCCTTAACCTTATCAAGGTCTGCAACCATCCCGTTGACCGAGACAATGAATCTCAAGAATACAACGGATCGTTGCATGAATGTGCACTTCTTGAAAATCGCATACAATTTCTCTCCCCTCAAGGTCTCGCAAACCAACCTAAGGTGGGTCAAGTGTTGATCTTTATCATGACTATAAATCAAGATATCGTCGAAATACACAACAAGGAATTTGACTAGAAACGGCCTCAACACTTGGGTCATGAGCCTCATAAAGGTATTCAGGGCATTAGATAGCCCAAAAGGTATGACCATCCACTCATAAAGACCATCTTTGGTCTTGAAGGCGGTTTTCCACTCATCACCAGGGCGGATACGGACTTGATGGTAGCCACTTTTAAGATTTATCTTGGAGAAGATAGTGGCACCAACCATCATATCCAACATGTCAACGAACCTCGGTATAGGGAATCGATACTTGACCGTAATCTTGTTGATGACCCGACTATCCACACACATTCGCCAAGTACCATCCTTCTTGGGTGTGAGTAGTGTTGGTACGACACAAGGGCTCAAGCTCTCTTGGATGAACCCCTTCCGAAGGAGTTCATCGACTTGTCGCGTTAGCTCGACATGTTCAACTGGATTCAACCTATAATGGGGAAGGTTCTGTAGAGTAGATCCGGGAACTAAGTCTATGGCGTATTGGATGTCACGCATTGGAGGGAGCCTCATTGGGTAAGTCTTCTGGGAAAACATTTGCAAAATCTTTCAAAATCGTCTCAACCTCCTTAGGGCATTCACCCACAGATTGGAGAGCACGCTCGACGGTGATGACAACGTACACCACGTTCTCATCCACAGGCGCTCTTTCAAACTCCGAAGGGCTCACAATGTTAATGGTCATAGATTGACCACCCTTCTTCTCTACTTTATTGGTCGATAGTGTTTTGGGAGGGAAGGGGTTTAAAGTGATCTTCTTGCCCTTATACATGAGCATGCATATGTTAGATCGGCTAAGAAGGGTCACGTTCATGTCATAGAGCCACGGCCTTCCCAAAATAATGTAGCCCACATCCATCGGCACCACATCGCACCACAAGGTGTCCGAATAAGAGGCAAACTGAATCGGCACACGACACCTTTGGGACACGGGAATGAATGAAGAGTCAACCCATGCGACTTTGTATGGTCTTGGGTGAGCTTTGGGTGTAAGCCCTAAGCGGGTGCATTGGAAAGCAAAGTGTCCCAACCCTTGACATTTATAGCACTTTATGTGAGAACCACCCTTCGAGGAATCTCCAACCACACCTTTTCCCTTGTCAAACCTCACATTGGTATGAGTGGGTTGTGTAGGTTTAGAAGATAGGTTTCCAGCACTAGATCTTCCCTCATCGGTACAATGACCACTAGTTTGTGATTCAAATCGCATCGCTCAAGGTCTTATACAACGGCGTAACACTCGTCAAGAGTGTCAACGGGGTGGGAGATCAATTCTAATCGCAACCCGGTGCGGAATCTAGAGAGAGTGAACTTGATGATCTTCCGATACTTTGGCTCTCATCATGAATTCTTCAAATTTGCCAATGTACTCAGTCCCGGACACACTATCTTGCTGTAAATTTTGCCATTGATCAAATAAACGATGGTAGTATGATAAAGGAACGTATTTATCGATAAGTCGTTGCTTCATGTCCACCCAACGAGTAATGGGGGCACGACCCGCATTCGCACTTATGCACTCGGAGTTGACCCAAAAGAGTCGAGCTTGGCCGGTGAGTTTCATTTTGGTGAGTCTAACACATCGCTCGGCATTCATACCATACCACTCAAAGTGGTGGTCCATATCAGAGACCCAATCGAGGAAGACTTTAAGGTCCATTCTTTCATCGTAGGTTGGAAACTCAACTCAAATGTTCTTGAGGAGTCTTCCATCTAAGTCGTAGTCATCTTCGCGATGATCTACCCTATGTATCTTATTTCGATCATTCTGATAATCACCGCGTTCAAAGCGTGGACCATAATGCTCACGGAGTTGATCAAGGTGCTCATCAACTCAATCTAACCGATTGACTCGATCATGCAGCCTACCATTAGAAGCCTCAAGGGTTGTTTGGACTTGCTCTCTGCCAGCCATCCTATCATTGATCGCACACAATTCAGCTCGGATGCCCCTAAGAGCATCGACAACCTCACTCATATCCATGGTGATCACGACTTACTAACACAGGTTCTAAAATGACATGCAACTATGAATCAACAATGAATGAGGACTGTCACCAAACACTAACGACCATAATTGAAATAAAATGCAATAAAATTAAAATGCCATGCAAATGTGCCCTAACCTAGAACCTTTATTCTCTGATATCAAAACTGATGCAGGACAACGACCCTAAAACTCATGAATGACGGTGAAATGAAAATGTGTCGAAATTAAACTAATTAATCAAGCAAAAATCTCAAAACACTCGTGATCCCTTAAGATTTCATAAATTTCCGCTTAGGTGATCACGATTGGTTCAGCTAGGGTCCAATCTGATGCGCTAGATCCGTTAGCTTCACAAAAGGGTGATCCTAGAGGTAGAACTCTAACTGCTTCCAGATTAGGTCGCTCGCTCGCAAATCTAAAGTAGAATCTTTCAGGATTTGTTAATTCGGAATAGTTTAATGACTTAGGTGAAATCTAGGGTTTAGGATTTTTGAGATATTCAAAGAGTAATAGTTGAAATAGGTTTTACGGGATCGGCAAATAAATTGGAGAGTAGATGAACAAAGAGATAAAGGTAGGAATTAGGAAATTGTAGGCTTCACTCCAAACCCTTCACGGGAAAGAAGATTCACTCTTCTACAAGCTCATCTCAAGCTCTCAAATGTATCGCACTTTTCATTAATCAATAACTTCCTCCAAAAGGCTTACAAAAGATACTTTATAATGAGCATAACAACGTAAACCCTAAAACAGAACAATTACGAAAATACCCTAAACTACTTACATTCGAGTCAAAAGAAACCTAGGAAAAATTACTAAAATTGTCAATGCTCGACGTGACTCGCTCGAAGACAATCGATGCTCGCTCAAGCAACTTATTCCAAAGAAAAATCTTATGTGCTCTTCGATGTCTCGCTCGAGTGATAACCAAACTCGCTCGACCGACTTTTAGCCTAAAGTTTGGCCTTATTTCTGAAGCATTATCGCTCGAGTGGGAAGTGAAATTGCTCAAGCGACTTCTGGCAGTGTGTTCTCCTTCCTTTAGGCCTAGTTCCAATTCCCGTTTCGTTTCTTCCGACACCGGTACACGCAATATGATCCATAGCCGATGTCCACAGTGGCGGCGTCCCCGTCAGCATGTCAAGTGACCTCTAAGGTAAATATATTCTAAAAACTATAAGGTGTATACCCTTTAAGATAAATATTTTAAAACTATCCGCTTTAAGGTATTTTTTTGCAAAAGATGCTCTTTTTGGTGAAAAGCACATAATTCAATCTCTTATTTATGAACGATCAAGAAAATAAAAACAATAATAATTCAATCCCTTTCAATAAACAAAAACAATAATAACAATAATGAAAATAAAAATAACCTCTCAAAAGCTTAAAATGATAACCCACCAAGAAGTACACATTACATGACTAATGAAACTCACATAAACATAATAAATGTTTGATTACCCAGTGTATTACAATTTGACTACAACAGTGGGTGTATACCCAAAATGAAGTCCATTTTGTCAAATTGTTGTATTAAAGTATCATACCTAGTGGCAGGCCCAGTTAAGCCTAGCATGGGCATCTGCCCACAGTCACTTAAAACAAAAAAAAAAAAAAATTAGTTTCCTACAAAAAAATCCTTCATACTTTGACACTTGTTTTTTGTTATATCTTCAAGTAGGTACGTAAGTTAGCACACCACACGCTAACTCTATCAAGCTTTTAACCGTCTGATAGGTGAGCCATGATCTCAAGATCTATCATGTGGAAGATTGGGAAGAAAAAAAATCTCCATCATCTGATTCAAGGCAGTCAACAGTGCTAAGATAAGAACCATCGATTGTTGAGACTGAATTTTGGTTGCAAATACCAGTACCTTTTCTTTAATATTATAATGCGAGGAGAGGAATTTAGTTCAGCGTAATAATAGGGCACCGTTCACCAAGAGTTTGCTTTCTCACCCACCTCACAAGCAGACATGTATTGACTACCTTTGGATTGGATTATGGAGATCATTTTTCATCTCCATCTTCCGCACAATGGATCTATAGATCATAGACGTACTATCAAACGGTTATTTTTTTATTACACGTGGAACACATCTCAAAAACTGACCCTAAAATCGTGCTTCCGCGTGATGTGTGTCACATGATTTGAGGTCACTTTTTGAGATTATGTGCTACGTGGAATAAAAAACTGACCGTTGGATGGTAAGCCCATGATCTCCACATCTATTGTACGGAAGATGGAGACGAGAAACAATCTCTATCATTTGATTCAAAGGCGGTAAATGCATGCCAGCTAGAGGAGGTGGAGTGAAAAAGCAGTTTTTTGGGTGAGTAACAAAAGCATAAGGGATACCTTTATTTACAATGATAGTTTTGAAAAAATTCTAGTGTTCCCAATAATGATACCCATTTCAAATGTGACGCCTCTCTCTCTCTCTCTCTCTCTCTCTCTCTCTCTCTCTCTCTCTCTCTCTATTCAGAATGCATGTTCTATTTTAAATCAGACGATGAAGATCATTTTTCATCCAAATGATATCATAGGAGTACCATTGGGCGATAATTTTTTCTTCCACGTGCCACACATTCTCAAAAGTGACCTTACAATCATGTTTGAGCATTAACATGTTCCATGTGATTTTATGGTCGTTTTTTGAGATGTGTGCCAAGTGAAATCAAAACTAATCATATGATCAGTACGTCCCTAATTTGAGAAAATAATTTACGCTAGAACTATCAACTACCAACTGCCCCTCCTTTAGAGAAAATCTTGCGTCCGCCACTGATCATACCTGTTATTCTCATTTGAAGATTGTACAATTTTTATTTATGTTCAAAGAAATTTAAATATTACCTTACCCACTTTCTATATTCGAATTGTTCTTTTAACAAATATGAACAGATTACGCAAAAACTAAGCAATCAAAGTAGAGATTTCTTGACTCATAAACAGTTAATGCAATCCAAAGTTCACAATCTCCCAGGTTGGAGAGATCAAACTTAAAACAAAACAAAAAATTGATTCTAGCATTCTGTTTATTTGGCATTCCTCACGTAAATGCCAAATAAACAGAATGCTAGAATCAATTAAAACTTCCTGGAGAATTTTACTAATTATTCTAATCGAGACTTCAAATCAAATCACAAATTGTCATCAGGGTAGAAGAAAATTACAATTCAACAAACTAGGGCAAGATGAAAAGAGTAATGATTTTACCGTTTCAAGCGTTTCTACATCAAAATCCGTGCCCTTTTTACTGTCTTTTACTGATTTTTCAAAATTTGCTCGGAAATTGGGTGAAAATTAGGTTAAACAAGAGAGAATACCGCGAAACTAACCGAGATCCAGAAATTTGAAAGCGGGATTATATAGATGGTGAGGAAGGTTCCGGTGGTTGACTTTAGCTCAAAATCAGGTTGCTGAAGCTGTTGGAACACCGTCTGATCAAACAAGTTAATTCAAGTGGGAGGCCTACCCCGACAATTTATGTGCCAAAAGAGTTGTTACTGGGTAACTGACCAATTCCAGATGCACAAGAGCCAAGCTATCTCAAAGGCACAACTTGGCTGACTTCAAAAACTAGACCTTAAGGTTGTGTTTGGCATAGCTCTTTGTCAGCTCCCCCTCAGAGTCCGCTATTGCAGCCCCCCTTTCTCTTTGTTAACTCCCTCCAAAGTAAGTTTTACTTGCTTCCCCCTAGAGAAAATAAAAAATGCTCTACCTTAACATAACACATCTCAAATATGATTTTAGGGTCACTTTTTGGGATGTGTGTCACATGAAAGAAAAAACTTATCGTTTGATTGTATGCCTATGGTCTCAAGATCCATTGTGTTGAACATTTGGACGAAAAATGATCTCCATCTTCTGATTTAAAACAATCAATCTATTTTTAATAGAGGAGATGGGACGAGATTACAATTTCATAGGGTGTAAATAATGGAGCTCTTCACGTCCACACAATTCAAAACCCCTAAAACTCGGAGACTACTTACAATCAGACGATGGTAATTATTTTTTCACACAATCTTTCTCGGATCTTGAGACCATGAACCTACCATCAGACGGTCTATTTTTTATTATACGAGGTATAAATCTCCAAATTCCACATGACACACATCACGCTCAAATGACAGTTTTTGGGGATTTTTACTAATTGGAATAAAAATAGATCGTCTTGGTATGTTCATGGTCTCAAGATCTATCATATGGAAGATTAGGGTGAAAAACGATATAGATCGTCTAATTCAAAGCAATCAACATGTTTTAGCGGGTTTCAAACGTAGGTTCCCTCAGAGATTGCGGGACCTAAAATAGAGGAGCTTGAAATGGGTACTACTATTGGCAACCCTAGAATATTTTTTCAAAACTATGAGATACCATTTACAAGCAAAGTAAGCTTTGATACCATTTACAAGTGTAGCACAACAAAGTAACTCTTAACGAAAATATTAGGCAGGTGCTCTAAGAGACTCGGATACCCAGGTTATCAATATATATATATAAAAAAAACAACAGGGAAGACTCCTATTACAAAAGAGAAAACTCTTACAAGACTCGATGCCTTTTTATGTTGAAGCACATCGCAATTTATAGGCCTTTGAACTTCAATCTTCATCGATTTTAATTCGATAAAAGATAAGGTCCGCAAAAGCATAGATTCGATATAGATAATATTCAATTTTGATAAGATCATCATATGGGTTTAGTAGACAAAATTGTCAATGTTGACGTCAATATGCTTTATGCGTCATGAATGACGTTTTTTGTAGTTACGTGTCCTGGATGAATTATTGGAGTCGTTCCAGCTACTTTTCTTCTTTCAGATAATGGTAGGGTCCACTATGCTTCCTTGCGATTCTCAAGATTGTGATAGTATACTGAATCTTCTAATGTAGAACTTTCTGGAAACTCTTATTCTTCGTAAATTTTTGTTTCAATTTCTTGGTGTTATGGGAGATCCAGATCTTTTCTAGTATCCATCTTTGTCAACAGCATTTCTATTTCAACTATTTGTTCCAGAGTTCTCTATATTCGACTTGGGGATTTGTGATGAAAAATTTCTGACCATTGTTAACTTTGAATTGGTAATATGTTGTTGGCATTTGTCTAGTAGTTTCGGAGAAGTTTTTAAGTAATCGAATCCAGTATGTTTTTGAACTGACTATATTGACAACTGATTTTTGCTATGGGGTCTTTCAATTGAACATTGTGAAATTCATGCTCTTTGGTTCTTTCAAGAAGCCATATTTGACATAGTTGATAAAAAAATTCTCGAGACCTCCATCCAAGTGTACTTGTTATCCAGAAGGTGAAATATATGATTATGTTCAAATATTTTGTGGTATGATAGATAATTGTTTTGATCATCATTGAAAATTTCTTTAATGGTTGGTCAGGCAAGATGAGTTGGTTTACCATTCCCCAATCAAGGCTTTCTTCTAAATCTTAAAGTTGGTTTTCAGTGTAGAGAGAAAGCTTTGAAAGATATTGTCTATCAAAATGATTAATGAATTTATAATTTTAAATAAGATATGTTTCATCTTACCTTCATGATCCTTTATTTCGGACAAAATTTTATTACCAATTTCAATTTCTATGATTAGTTTGAATTTTTCAAACATATAAACTCTTTTTAGTCTATGAAAAATTGGTTCTGAAAAATGGGTACCAACAGATCAGCCAGGTCAAGAAAATGGTTTATTTCTCGAGGGTAAAGGTTTAATTTCCCATGACAAATCCTTTAGGAGGGATGCACAAGCTTGTATTTTTTGAAATTTGATATCTTGATTTATTATCTTTAATGCTAAGGAGATCATGTACTTTTCAGAATTATTTCTTCTCATCAATTATATGGGTTTTCCATATTTCATTTAAATCTTTATATAAATCAGATAAAATTCTTGGATTGTAAAAATCGGAAACTTCATCAATACTAGTGTTTGCCAGTTTTTGTGTAGTTTGGAATAAAGCAAAAGCATTTTTTGCTTCGTTTAAGGAATTATGCACTTTGTATAATGCATTTGGGAACTGTACTATTTAGCTTTGGCATGCTTGCCAAGACATGTAAATTCCTGGTTGGAACCCTCTTAAGACTACATAAACTTTTCTTTGAGGAGATGATTTTTCTCCTACCTTTATTTTTCTTTTTTACCAACAAATATACAATTTGAAATTTTCTCCATTTCCTACAAGAAATAAATGAATTTTGGTTAATCCACTTGGTTTAATGGTTTCTTGTGCTCTGGATTCCTGCTTAAAAAATTGGCTAAAAAATTGTTAGTACCCTTGACATGTTCTACTTCAAAGGAATATATGATAATCTAGTTATACCATTTTATTCTTTTTTCATCTATAATATCTCTTTTATTTACAAGAAAGTCTCTTACTGCCTGATTATTTGTTCTTACAATAAAAATTTCAGGTGCTAAATATATATGAAAACGCTTTATGGCTAGTTTTCTTGCCAATAATTCTTTTTCAAAAATAATATAACTTTGTTCATTTGGTTTAAATTTTCCATAATTATAACCACATAAAAGTTCTTTGTTTTTAACATTTTTTTTGTATAGCCATTTTTCTTGGTCTTATACCATAAGTATATGGAGAATCTTTTTCTTCCCAATCTTGAGGAGAAATAACTTTTAATACACATCCCCAGCATAAATTAAAAGCATCTGTTTCTAAAATGAGTTTACCTCAATTTTGTGGAAAATATAATGTAGGACAATGTTATATTTCTTTTTTTATTTGTTTTAAGAGTGTTTATCTTGTTCAGTCCAAATAAATTCTCTTTTTTTAATTTGTTAATTAAAGGGATTTCTTTTTGTGACAAGTATTTTATATAACTACAACCATAATTTAATATTCCTAAAAGACTTTGTAATTGTTTCTTTCAGTCAATTCTTCAGGAAAGTCTTTAATTTTATTATAATATGGTCTTGTAATTTTAAACCATTTTGATTTAAAATTAGTTCTAAAAATTCTATTGATTCTTTTTCAACTTCAATTTTTGAAGGTACAAGAGTGATTCCGTTCTTTTGGAATACTTCACACATTATTTTTAAATGTTTCTTGTATTCTCTTGTTTTTGAGAAAACTAGTATGTCATCAATATATACAACACAAAATTATTTATATTGGTGAAAAATTGAATCCATCCATCTTTGATATATTTGTGGGGTTGTATTTAACCCAAATGGCATTTTCGTCCATTGATAATGTCCACATGGAGTATTAAAGGTTGTCAATTCTTTTGACTCATCAGTAAATTTTAATTGCCAAAATCCGGACTTACAATCGAATTTATTGAAGATCTTAGATCCTTTGATTTGATTTATCAAAATATTTTTCTTGGAATAAAATGTCCGTCGAATTCAAGATGGTCATTTAGTCTTTCATAATTTAACATCATCCGTGCTTTTCCTCTTTTTAGTTATGCATGTTTCAAGCCATAAATGCAAGGCTTGAGTGAGGGCTTTTAGTAATTTCGATGAGTTTCTTTTCTAATAATTCATTAATTTGAATATCAAATTCATCAATGTCTAATTTAGTATAGACCATTGGTTTTACACGTATGCTGACATTAGGATCTTTTAGTTTGAGACTATAATATCAAGGTTTTCTATCCCAAAGTTTTAAGGGATTATCACTAAAATTATCTTTGAGGATTGGATCAATCCAATGATTTGGTTCAATTATTTTGAGTTGTTGATCACCATACGGGCTAACACTTCATTTTGTGAACTTGTAGTAAGGGAATGTTGATCATTTCTTCCTTAAGGGTTAACCCAATGGATCCAATATATAGGTTTATGGGTAAATAGGCGGCTAAGAAGTTGTTGTTTGATAAAAAATCGCCATGCATACTAGGGAAACAAAACACAAATGCATATTGGGGTTCGCCCAATTTAAAACAAAACACAAAAAATGTTTTTAAAATTTACATTGTAGCGATTCATTCTCCAAATAAACGGCTCTCACGTGCATCACACGTGCATCACCCCGGCGTAGAGATATCTTTGAACTCATTCATTTAGGCATGACATGTAACACCTTTTTGCTGAAGTGACATCTTACATTTTAATCATTTAACCACGCTTTAATCAGAGTTACCAACCTCAAAATCTGAAGCGTAAAGCGGTTGAGGATACGGTGCCTGACATTGAGGGTTGCAATAACCATTATTACTGTTCGAAAAAACTATTTGAGGCGGCAAATTTGTGAATTAAAAATTTACAGATTACTTTTCATCTTTGCTCTAATTTTACTCTTCTCGGAGTGCAGTAAGCAGACATAGCGAGGCAATGACCTTTTCCTTTTTTTTTGAATTAAGGTGAGTGTCTTTTAATTTCTTTTTGCTTCAAATATAAAGCGCTAGCGCTGCTATATAGAGGTGTCATCCTTTCCTTGACGGAGCCCTAACGCTTCTTTAGTGAAGTGCTAGCGCCGCTATATAGAGGTGTCACCCTTCCTGGTTGGAGCACTAACACTTCTTTAATGAAGCGTTGCGCTTCTATAAAGAGGCGCTAGCGCTACGACATGGAAGCGACGACGTACTTTTTTAATGTCTTCTTCTTTAAACTTCTTTTTATGATTCACGAATTTTCAAGATGGTTCTTAAGACTCTAGCGACTAAGTTCACCATTGTGAAGTGTCGGTTGATCTACGACGAGGCAACTTGACATAAGAAAACTTTGCCTTTGGAATCAATCTTCAGGCAATTCTTTTAGGCACTGAAGGACTTGAAAAGCTTCAATGGCCTCCTAGACTGCACCATTAAGTTATGGGTTGGAAAACACATATGAAATTTTGGGAAGGGCCCTAACAGATTTCGCCGACTTAATTTTTGCTTAATAACTGATCTTCGAATGACTGACCCCCGCCGTTACCCTCTCTCCAAGCCTCTTCTCGAAGACCAGATGACCAGAAATAAATATTTCAGGGACATTAACCCTATAAAGAGTGGACATATCCTCGATGATATTTAATGACATAGCCGAGGGTGCTGACGATGACCTCTTGAAGCTCTGTTTGTTGTTTGTTCTCACCACCGTTCTCTTCCCAAACATAAAATACTTCCTCGATGACCCCTACCTTATTCTCGTTGATAATTTCTCAAATTTTAATGAATATCCACTAGGTGAAATAACAAAGAGGGCAAAGGTCGTGCAAGAATATAATATTTATGGTTGCATGATTGCCCTACAGGGAACGGTGTGCTCTAATTTTGAGGGTAACATTGTGCTCTAATTTTAGGTTTTATTTCCTATGAAGTCATCAATATATTGTTCCTCAGATATGGGTGTATAAGATCAACGCGAATAGCATCCCAGCGAGATCTGAAGGCCTTCGCCCCTTTCCAAGGCTGCTGAAATGGAAGGTGAATCAGAATACAACGAAGTTCTACACCAAAGACTTTGAGAATAAGGTAATTTGCATGATCTGCCTCTTTAAGGAGGCGATGTCGCCTCTAAAAGGAAGCAACATCGCTTTCAGAATGCAGCGATGTCGCTTCTCTAACGAAGCAACACCGCTTTCAGAATGAAGCGATAATGAAGCTGTTGGTACGCACTTTTTTAGGTCCCCTTCGGGTCCTAGAATAAGTGGCCCAATTCGGTCCACGTGGACCCTAGCAGAAGGTGATAAAATAATAAATTGAGAAATATTAAATGCTGAAAAGAAAGAAGCAAATTCTAAACAGAGAGCTTGGGTTGATGCGATTGCCAGCTGCAGAAATTTATTAACGCTGCAATACGTCACTGATCATACTCTGTGGGATGTGGATTGACTCCTTTACTGAACGACAATTGGTCAACTTTAGCAGCTACAGGTTGCTTAAAATTTATTTAGCTTGGTTTCCTATTCCTACTTGACCTATCTAAAAAGGGGGTGGTGGCCTACAATGCTAAGGAGGATCAACCCCGTTCTCGGGTACCCTCCGCAATCTCCTTTGGGCAAATCGGGGTGGCTATGGCGATATTGAAAAAAAGGTGGGGGACCTAATCGGCTCTAGGCTAAGAATTTGGGTAAGGGTTTCCTAAGGAACTAAGGCTAAGCGTTTCTCCTTTGATACTCCTTCGAGAGTCAGGGCTAGCTGGCCCGTACCTCTAGCCTAACTACCCGAGGGTTCTAGAGAAGAGTCTGCAATTTTAGAAGTCTAGAGTGCAACCCAACTCCTTTCATTGGAAACTTTAGAGAGAACCTTGAATTTTCTAAAAGAGAAAAGCTTTAGAAAAAGGAGAAAAATTAGTGAATTGGGTGAGTTTGGGTGTAAAAGGGAGGTCTTTTATCGGTATATAGATCATTATGCACATGGGGGAATGTGCGCAATTGGTTAACTATGCGCATGGAGCCATGGCTGCAATTGAATTGCGGGCATGGAGCCATGCGCTAAATTCCCTTAGAGTCGATCACCGACTGGGGAATGATCGGCTGACTGGCTTAGCCGAAAATTAAAGTTCTAGTTCAACTGGGCTAATTACGTGCATGAAGTCATGTGCGTAATCGAATTGCGCGCATGGAGTCATGTGCGTAATTCGGAACCTTGGGCGGTTTTGGGTGTCAGAATCTTGGTCCACTCTGGGCCAATTGCACGCAGATCAACAGGCGCGCAATTGAATTGCACACATGGAATGATGCGCGCAATTTGGGACCCTTTTGAACTAAATGCGCACAGGTCAATAGGCGCGCAATCGAATTGCGTGCAAGTTTACCCGCGCATAATTCGAGACTAATTGGGCACAAGCAGACTTACGCGCAATCAAATTATGCACATATTGTTACGTGCATAATTCGGGGTTAAGGATAGACAAACATTTCAGGTTAAGGATGGACAAACAGGCAGGCAGGTTAAGAGAGATAGGCATATATATTTACATATAATGTTATTTAAGTAAATGTCATAACTCTTTCCTTTCCATTTACTTAAGATATTACATGTACTTAAAAAAATACCCCCCATTTGAATTCAATAAAAATAGTCTAGGATAAAAAATCTCAAAAAATAAAAAGTCAACTTTCTAGTTCAAGAATAAAATTCGATTTTTTATAATTTGGTCAAATTTCTAACTTTCAAATGGCAAACCTTTTTGCGAAACTTTAAAGCTCATAAATTCTATCATATCAAAGTATTGCTAAAATACCAAAGTTCGATAAAAAAGTTCACATCTGGGCTTCCAAATGAGGAATATATTGTCAGGGGTCTGGCTCGATCTTTGACCTTCGGTCAACAGGGCCTGGGGCTTAACTATACACTATTGTTATGATGCGTAATTCCCAAATTATGGGCCTAAGCCTGACCCGATAGGTAACTGGGTCGGGTCGGGCCCAGTTTTGAAATGTTGCGGCCTGAACCTAGCCCGGTTACCTATCCGAGCCGGGCCAGGTTTCCAATAAGTTTTTAAGAGTTTTTTAAGATTTTTTTTAAAGGCCTAATTTTTTAGGGTCAGGTCGAGCCTTACAATTTGCATCCAACCCCCCCCCCCCCCTCGGTTTCTTATCCAGGCCCAGCCCCGCTCGTTTATTAAATCTATGAAAAAATGGGCTCGAACCCGGCCCATCCGGGCCGGGCCCGGGCTGAAGTCTGATCGGTTGACAGCCCTAGACACAATTGCGCTAACTCTTCGCTATAGTAGCATCAGCGCTTCAACATAGTTACATTGTCGCTTCCACATAGAAGCGCCGCCACCACCACACTGAAGCACTGATGCTCCCCATAGAAACGTGTCGCTTCCCTTATTTTATCGATATTTTTACCTTCATATGCATATAATGTCCGCGTACTTTAGGGTCTTCAACAAGGAGGACATGAAACCTAGAAAGTTTCAAAAGACTTTTCAGATGTCACCTTTAGCGCTCAAATGCATGACCACGAACTTTAAAGCATTTGACCTGAATAATGAAGAGAATGCAGCTTTCCTCCTAGCCGACTTAGGGGGATGGTGTAACGCTTACGCCAAATTTTTTGAAGCGCAACATGGCACCAAGCCGATGCAACATTTCCTCTTCGATAGGAATCGTGCCTTGTCAGCGATGTATTGTAAATCGATATTTATTCCAATTCATATCGACCATTCACTCTACTGGGCACTTGCTTGTGTCAGCCCCTCACTCCATACGGTTGTTGTCATGGACCCCAACCTGGATAGGTCTCTGTTGTCCAAATTTCACGACAAAATCAGAACCTTGGTCAGATTGAAGACCCTACCGTCTAATGACGCACTAACACTTCTTCGTCGAAGTGTCAATGCTTCTTTTGTGGTGCATCAGTGCTTTGACTCTAGTACGATAGCGTTTCTTTTTCAGGGCATTGACGCTCCCAACGCTTCTGTATTGTGGCATCAGTTCCCCTAGCATTTTTAAAATATATGTGTAATCTTTGTCCGTTTATTTTTTTAACAGACAGAGTATTTTCCAGCCCTTTTATATATGTATGGGGCAACCAATGAAAGTTCTCGGGAATATCTTTGGAAGTGTATGGGTGTCAAAAACGTGCCACCCCAAAAAAATAGTTATGACTGTGGGATTTTTCTTATGAAGTATGTTGAGGGTTTCAGTAGGGCGCTCCAGCTCACATTTAAACAGACTGACATGCTTCGTTGCAGGGGCGAGATTGGGCACGCCATCGGTACTCATGTCAAAGAGAACTGAGATGCGGGTGATGAGGAAGAATCGTTGTCATAAATTTATTATTATAATAAATCGTATTGTAACTACCTTTTTCTGTAAGATTTATACAATGTAAACTTTAAGTTGTATAATTTATCTTTGTAGACATTTATACAATTTAAATGACACTTTACAATAATGTAAATGACACTTTACAGTTTATCCTTGTAAGATTTATACATTTTATTTGTAAAGATTCAATCGACTGGACAAAACTATAGCAATGCAGAAGCTAACACCATACCTAAGTCTAATGAAGCGTTAGCGCTCCTGCTATTCGTATTGCTAGCGCTTCTTAGTTGAAGCGATGATGCTCCATTCATTTAATTACCCCAACACCAAAACTATCTAAATCTGACTAATGAAGCGTCAACGTCCCTTCTTCGAATCACTAGCGTTCCTTGGTAGAAGCGATAACGCATTAGCGCTCCATTCAGTTCATAAGTTAACATCATACGAAACTTCATTTTCCCAAAGAAGCCCCAACGCTCCTTATTCGTATCACCGACACTTTTTTTTTGAAGTGTCAATGCTCCATTCACATCTTTCCCTTCGCCATAGCTATGACTTATGAGTATCCGTGCCAATAATTGTGGAAAAATAATAACTTGTCATAATGGAAAACAAATAGTCGCTGAAATAATATTGAAATCCATCAGCCGTCAGTACTCCTTTGGGGCAGTACACAATAATGACTACAACTGTAGAGTAGTCATGATAGCTTGCCATTTAAAAGGTTCAAAATGATCATTTTATTTCAAGTCATGTATCTTCTTCTCTTTTTGTCTCCTCTCACCTGCTTCAACCTCTAAGACCAAAATACAATGCAACGATTTACGAAGGAGTCACCGGCTGGTGCATCAACGTTTCATCCGTAGTTACGATGGTTTGATTATCGACATCCCCGATAACAACGAGTTAGTTGTTTTTTCAGGCAACAACAAGCATGTGGTCCCTTCTCCCCTTGCCAAGGTGGTCGTCATTTCAGACGACCACCAGCTCGAGAGCCGTAACTTCTTCCTGGAGAGGAGCAAACCCTTCTTTTCTGGGCTCCAGAGCCGGTGCGGCATCTATCGGCTCCAGAGCTGTTGTTGTGTCTCTCGGCTCTAGAACCGACCAATCATTGAAACGACTTCTCCCGGCTCTTAGACTCAGCAGCTGTATTTTTTGTAGACTTTTTTTGTCAACAATGTAAAGAAATCATTTTGAGGTTGTAATGAAATCATTTAGTCTATTAAATTTCAAAATAGCGCTTTGACAAATAGGTGCCCAGGCTTCATAAATGAAATGCCAACGCTTCTTAAATGAAGCGCCCACGCTTTGTATTGGAAGCGTCGTCGCTTCATAGACGAGGCGTCAATGCTTCCAGATGAAGCGCCCATGCTTCATATACGAAGCGTCGTCGTGTCCATCATAAAATTGAGTTAATATGACTATGTGATACTATACTTTTCATTGTCCCCTGTTCTGTTTGGCTCTATTCAGCGTTAGAAGCCATCATCCCAACTCTCTTTATCAGGAAAGGTGTAATTTATGACCCAACTCACCACCGCCCTTACACTTCCTTCTCTGCTTCTTTGATTACTCAATACTAACCTCCATTCCAGACTTAATTCTAGTATTGTTGCTTTGCCTACCTTTGGTGACACATCGTATTGGATCTCACAATGTAATGTTGGCATACTCTTGTAATGATATTTCTTGGCTCGCTTGGGGTGGCGGCCCCAAGCGCCCATGGTGCTAGCGCTTCTTTCATTCTCCTCTTCTCTTCTAATGGCCACTATGTCTTCTATTTCATCATCCCTCCTAACGTGTAATCCGCCAAGTGAACTGACTGTACCCCTAACTGAATTGACTTGAGGCTGGCATCTCTCACCTTCCATATTTTCATTGTAGATACACAATTGGATTTCTCTTTTATCAATCGATGTAGAATGTACTTAGATGAAGTTTGGTCTACCTCTTTCTTATAGTAAATATGGAAGATGTCATAACACAACAAGCCCTCAGTCTCGAAGTGGTTGCAGTCACAAAGTGGCCGATGCATCTCCACATTCGAAACAAACTTTAAATATTTGACCGTTATCTTTCGTGCCATCCTCACCACTTCTACGCACTTCGTATACTTTTACCCCTCTGATTTCCTCTTCGACTAACTTTTGGGACTTAGAAGAGGTAAGCTTTTGGAACTCAATGTGGAATCTATTAGATATGGTTCTCGTATACACACTAGCGGCATGGCTCTCCATTGAATATTCGAACAAGAAAGTCGGTGTCGTAGACACTGAGATAAAATCCTCTCTATTTTCTTTATCGCGATGATATTGGACGACAAGATCATATTACTTGATATATTTCATAAAAATCGTCTGGGCACTGACATAGGTATCGAAGAAAGAATTTATACTTTCTTCGCATTGCGTAGTGGTCATGCCAACCCAAAAGGTATCGCTCAAGTAGCATAAAATTCATTTTCTTCTATGACAGTATATATGTTTGAGCCACACGTTGTTTTGTAATTGAAACTCCTTGACGAGTTCTACCCATCTTCTTTTAAAATCATCAATCGTATGATTGAACTTGCAATGATTGGACTTTCTGCTAAATTTCTCAAACCTTAGCTTCAACTGACAGTGATGGTTTAGTTCATTCCTCCTAATGTGTCATATGTAGAGGTAATACGTGATTTATGGAAGGACTTTGGAGATGACCTTACTCATCTCAATGCATTGATTGGTGATAATTACATTAGATTGCTTATCACTCATTTACTTCAGTCACATTTTAAACAATCAAATAAATGTTTCCTCCGTCTCATCTACGAGCAACGCACATTCAAAGAGCGTCGTCTGCCAATGATGGTTGACCCCCGTAAATGGGACGAAAGATAGTAACAATTTGTTTGTTTTACAAGTGGTCTCGAATACCACCACATCACCGAACTGTTAATACACAATCCGTGATCTGTGATCAATTCAAAATATACTTCGCATACGATATTCTTCATCTAGTTCGCCTTCAAAGAAGAAACCATCTTCTTTATTCTGCCTATTAATAAAGTTTTTATAACGATCATGCACATCATATAGATGATACTCTACTTTCTTATCTTCTTTAGGTAATCTCGAGTTTGTTGAGGGCTTACCGTCACACTCGCTTTTCCATCTAAACTCGATAAAAGAGAAGAAATTTTCGAAGGAGGAATGATGCCATCAAATGCTTCTATTAACGATTTATTTGTCCCACTCATCTTATTATAAGATAGTAATTCTTTCACCTTCGTAGGTATAAATAACCGATGATCATGCGACTCTCAAAATTCCATTACCTCCCACAACTTTTGCTTGTCAATCCTAATCTTCAACTTTGCTTCACATCCACACCTGTTGTCTCTTGAACGCTTTATATCGGCCTGTAATTTTCATTTGTCTTGCTGCTTGAAATCTTAGAACGAACATACAAATTTTCTCTTTATAATTTTTCTCTTTGCCGATTTGTAAGTGTTACTTTTCCTAACACTAAAATTAACTTTCTTCACATATAAATTGTCGAAGTTATATGTTTCGTCTTCAATTTAGAATTTTAAGCCGATATATGGTTTCCATTCCTCATGGATATTCTCGAACCCGCCCCCGTCTGGCACTTCGACCCTACAACAATCATTCATTTCGATATCCCTATCACAACCAAGTGACTCTCCTTCTAAAGCAAAATGTCAGGAGTGAGGTTTAAATCAACACCACTGAAATTAAAATTTCTAAACGAGTCGATTACAGTCCCTGCATTAGAAGAAAAGATCGATCAATAACAGACAAATCAGGCGTATCGCTATCACTTCCTCACCCCTGCGCAATCGCCTCATTATTGCAGCACCATCACATTGTCTGTGAAGCGATTGCGCCCCAATTCTAAAGCAACATCGATTCGTTACTGAGGCGCAATCGTATCACAAAAAAAGTTATGACGCTGCAAGAATAAGACGCAATCGCTTTGAAGAAGAAGCGATGGCGCGGCTATGCTAAGGCACATCACTTCACAGAAGAAGCGATGACGTGACTATGCTAAGGTGCAATCGCTTTATAGAAGCGTTTGCGTCAACGCGATCTATATATTTTGAATGCTTTTAATTTTATGATTCATACTATGTAAAGTCTATGCTGAGGTGCAATCAATTCATAGAAGCGTTTGTATTTGACGCCGATCTATATATTTTGAATGCTTTTAATTTTATGATTTATACCCTGTAACGTCATAACTTATATTTAGTGATGAAATAAGTCATTTTATATAAGCTCTCATAAAAATGACAGTTTTCTATAAGTAGCAACTTTTCACATTATAGATCATAAAATTACAAACAAAGTTATACCACATAGAGCACAAGTGCATCAACGATATCGACTCAGTGCTTACCTCTGATTATTCATTGTCACCGTTCTTTGCCCTATGACAGAGTGATTGACAAGCTCAACGAAGTGTGTGTGTGTGTGTGTGAGAGAGAGAGAGAGAGAGAGAGAGAGAGAGAGAGAGAGAGATGTAGCGAGAGCACCTTTTTTGAATTCCTTTACCATCCTAAAAAGTGTCGCTTTCAGACTTGACATTCCTTTTGCCATCCCATCTTGTTGTCCGGTGTAGCCTGAGCTACCTACCTTGTAACCTTTGTCAACAAGATTTCTCAGAGATATCTCTGTTGTGACTAACCCCAATTAGTGTCAAAGGCACTTTCCACGTGTCTGCTTCTCATTAGCTGGGCTCAAAGATATCTCTATGCCTGAGCATATTATCCCCTCTACCCTATATATATATATATATATATATATATATATATATATATATATATATATATATATATATACACACACACACACGATAAAAAAAGAGTTGCTCACTAATTTGTTCCATGCTTCTTTCTCACAATGTATCATGAGATGTGAATAAATCAATGTAGATGTGGTTGGTAGAAAATTACATCAAAGAGGTCAAATGCCTTTAAAATTAAAAAAAAAAAGTTTTAGCCCTTACGTTTCTAGGTGTTTGATTGCTTTGAATTTCATGATGATCTTCTTTCAATGTAATTATTGACACAATGGATCTTTACATCAAGTCCTTCATCTCGCATGAAACATCTAATGAAAAATAGTACAACATGCATCCTATTTGTTTTTTTTTTTATAACCTGGGTATCCGGGCCTTTTAGAGTACCTGCCTAATCCCAAGGACACATACGCACCCCAAATTTAGCACCTGTCAGGTCAGCACAAGATATAAATCCCTAAGGTGGCCTCAAGGGGGGGAGGGGATTCGAACTCAGGTCTCCTACTTTTGAAAGTAGGTACTTGGCCAGCTCACCTAACCCCTTGAGGTTACAACATGCATCCTATTAAGTACCATTCTAATGAAAATTTTCATTTGTAACAAGTCAATTAAACTATACAACTATCCCATTAACAAAATGACTTTTGCCTTCATAGGTTTTCTCACTCCACTTTCTAAAAAAGTATATACTTCTCGGACAGTATTATATAGTGAACAATTTTTTATAGTCAATTATGCAAGCAGCTTATATAGTGCTCGGTAGTCTAGTCATGTCGCACCACATAAACTGCTTGCAAAATTATCTAATAAAAAATTGGCCACCGTTAAACGTCTCACCGACACACTTTCAAGCCACGCATTCAAGTGGATCTTATGAGTACTGACTTTGTGCAGCTAGAAGGAAAAAATGAAAGGTTCGTTGGACTACCTGTACCATCAAATCCAAGTATTGCCGTTGGAATTCGTATTAGGCATCCGACCCAAGTGTTATACTCTTGGTATGCCTGTCACCTTTTAGATTCCTATTTTCTAATTCAAAGCGGTCAAACGCTGCTTAAAATTACAGGTATATTAGATCTATATGATAGCCATTAATTTTAAAAGTGTTTGATGATTTGACTCAAGATGGAGATCAATTTTAATGAGAATCTTTTGCAGTGAAAACCATTCAATCACAGTGCACCGATCAGATAAAACTAGAAAGGCATAAATGTGTCAAATTGGATTGGTTCTATCAGAAATCTTATATCTTTAAGAAAGTATAAAATTTCATGAGATGGCTCATCTTAATTTTTTATTTTTTATTTTTCAGATGTGATGCGACATAGACAGCTCACATATAATAGCTATGCAAACTTGCACGCATTGGGGATCCATTTTTGATGCAACACTACGAGAATAGACCCTCACAAATCACCCCAATCTTAGGCATGCTAATTTTCTTATATTAATTAAGTCTTTGACTTAAGTGAAAAGGTGGGGCTAAAATTATTCTTTCAATTGCTGTGACACATTTCTTGAGAGTTTAAGTTTCATTTTGTTATTGATTTAAAGTAAAAATTCTACTATGCTTTTATTTATCACTAGTAAAAATGCATGTGCATTATACATGTTAATATAAATGTGGAGATACCAATGAATTCGTCTTATTTAAATGTTACATTCTAAAGATCTTCGATTTCTATCATATGACTTAATAAATGACCATCATTTTATCCATATTTGACTGCTTTGAATTATATAATAGAGATTTTATTTTATACCAATCTTTTGCATTAAATATTTTTAAATCACGACCTTCAAATCCGATGGCTAAGATGAAGTTTTCACTTGGCTTAAGTCCTCCAAATACCAAACCTTTTCTTTAAAGGATAACTCTAATTATACCAACCAAATCTCTAAGTGCACTACATTCGAAAAATCATTAACTGATGTGAATCAGATGATGGAGATTGACTTTCTTTTCAATCTTTCACATAATGGAACTTGAGATCAATGGTGTATCATTAGACAGTCAATTTATGGTTCATGTGGCATACATTCCAAAAAAGTGATCGAAAACTATGGGGCACACATTATATTCAAACGTGATTTTCGATCACTTTTGGGGATGTTTTATTTGTACCACATGCAATAAAAAATTGACTTTCAGTACACCTATGATCTCAAGATGTAACACCCCGTAAATTGTCCTGAACCGAGTACACCGAATTATAACCACCCTATAGGTCCGACCGAGATACACTTGATAAACGGGATGTAACAGTTCAAGTGTGTGAACTGGGCCTTTTTGGAACAGGGCCCAATAGGTCACTGGATTACCTATGTGAGTTCCATTAGTTAGAGCCTATGGTTTGGATCCATTAAAATAACTTTATGCTAAAACCATACACTCGGCTATGTGAGCTTGTTTCACACTGGAATTAGAAGCCTAGTCAATGGCTTAAAAGCCCAGATACGTGGCCTCTAGTAAAGCTCATACACCAAATTAGATGTATTGACTTCACACGTGAACCAACCCAAACTATATGAGCCACCATGCACGCATATGCTGTGCATGGGAGTTGAGTGTTGAGTGAGGAAGGAAAAGAGAACTTCCTCTTCCTCTCACCTCGACCTTGAGGAAACCTCCAGACCAGCCGAGATCTTCACCTCCATCGACAAGAAATCGCGATCGTGATGGAGAGGTTCGTTCAACTCGTTCTCGAACCACGGACTCGTTCGGGCAAAGATCGAGATGATTCTAACGGGAGGGATTTTACGCGGAAACACGAAAGCCTCGCATGCGAGGATTTCGTTATGGTAAACTTGCGATCATTTCTTCGTAGATTTGTTTTCTTAGTTTTAAGATCGACTCCCGTGAAAATTAGGAGTTCATGCGACGAATTTAGGAATCGGACATGCAAAAAGGCTTGGTAGCCAAATTCTTGAGGTTCGATGCCTTGAATTGTGCGCATGCGTTAGCGCACGAGTGTTCAGAGAATTAATTTGAGTAGATCTGGCCCGATTGGGTCGTGTTCTGGCATCGCATACTTCAAAACTCCGAAAATTGGGCGTATGAAGAACTTAGAACTAATCTAGCTGAATTCCGAAGCCTCGAATCATGGCGCGTGTAACCCGAATAAGCTACGAGTCTAGTATGGGCAAGAATGTATGCCATACATCTTTGTTCTTGCCCAATTAGGGGAAAATTTTGCATCAAAATGAGTTTTGGACCCAGAAAGAGCAAATAGGAAATTGGCGAGCTGCAGAGGCTCGCCGCGGCAACATGGAGACTTGCCGCGGAGAGAAAGTACTAGAAGCACTCACCGAAAACATGCTTATTGTAGCCATTGGAAAATCTCGCCGCGGAGAGATGGCTTGGAGCATGTGGCACCTAAAGAGCTCGCCGCGACAAGGTGTACTCTGTTTGTGCACATAGAGTTTTGTGTGTTTTATGGCCCGAGGAGACCTTGATTAGTATACGTACGATCCATTAACCATTGGTATGTATGTGATACATGAATTAGGATGTATGCGGAGACTCATCTACTAAGGAATTGACCTTGATTTGCGCACTTTAACTTGCATGAATTCGACATTTGAGGTAGGAAAATTTCGAATGCAAAGCTATATGTTTGACTTGAATATGGGATAAAATAATTATTTTTGATCGCATTTTAATCATAATTTAGCTTCGTGTTTGATGATTGATACCTCTGCATATGATCTATGAATTATTTTTGTACTTGAACATGCACCATGACATCTTGCATGCATATGATTGTCAAGTCCGTTCGATAATTTCTGTTCCCGTTTCATGTTATGAATTGTGTATGTTCTTGCTCATTGTAAATATGTTATGCCTTGTGATTGTGTGTAATTGAGGAGTGGAGCCTCCATGAGAGGGGTGGAGTCCCCGAGGTTTTCAATTTGTGTCCACTACGGACTACTCAGTTCCCGCTACGGGATGCTTTGCCACATTACTTGTCTAGTGCTCGTGGTAAGTTGTGAGTAGAGTGGAATCTCCAAGGGAGGGGTGGAGTCGCCGGGGCTACGACCCTGTGCCCGCTACGAGCTGCTCTATTCCCGCTACGGGATGCTCACACTAATACTATGTGATTCGTATGTGATAAAATGTTATATGCTCGATCTGATATGCTTTCTACTTTGTCTCGTATGAGCTCGTTTCCTTGATATGATAAGTAAATTTAGTCCGGCTCTCTTGATTTGAAATTGCGTATAATTTTGCTCGTCACTTGCATGCATGATACGACATGTTTTGAGATCATATTCTGAAATGCTTGTTTTATGCTAATAGGCTTTCGACACCATATGTTTCACTTGATTTATTTCAATATGCATCTATGCCATGAGTTAGATTGATAAGTATGTTTTACATGGGTTATATCCCTACTGAGCTTGGATTGTAGTTCACTCCCGACTATACGTCACAGTTGCAAGAGCTAACATCGAAAGAGATCCAGAACAAGCTGAAGATCCGGATTATACGCCAGAGGATGAGGAGGAACTACCTGAAGAGCATTACCGATAGCTGTGTTGGGTGGAGCTGGGCTAATATTGAGAATTTGAGAGTTTTTGTATCAGGTATAGTACTGGAATACTCATATACAATGGTATAAATTTTGATCCACTGTTTAGGTGAAGGACGACCTTCACCGGTGGATATTTGTATAGTTTTGACAATTATGGTTAGATAGCTTGTTTACTTTGATATCTATCTACCAGTTAGTTAGTTGTTTCGCTTTGCCATTTGCTGAGTATTTGACTTTTGCACGTATGCATGCTTACCGACTTGATGATGGCTCGGTCATCCGAATCTTTTAACTATGAATGATTGAGCTGCTGCTATGATTCGGGACTCGACGGCTCGGGCTTCGCGATAAGAAAATCCGGGTTGTCACACAAGATCTACGATTTGGACGAAAAAACTACAAAAAATAAGACTATTAGTGGCTGTTTTTAGCAGTAAAAAATTGCCGCTATTAACATAAAAACTTGTTTTGGTAGTGACAGGGCTAATAGCGACAATTTTTTTGTTAATAGCGCAGTTTTTGCCTACCGCTGAAACACCTTATTTTTGTGGTGAAATGATTGTTATTGTCTGATTCAAAACAGTCAATGGAATTCAGCTTTGGTGTCCTTCAAAATTAATTTCTAATTCAATTTTTCACATGATGATCCTGAGGTTATTGGTGTATCATTAGACGACTAATTTTTAATCTTAGTAACACACATCCCAAAATAGTAATTAAAAATCATGTGACAAATATTATGCTCAAACATGATTTTTGATCACTTGTTGAGTTACTCTTATCTACAAGCACCCTAATAACCTTTAAGACAATTTCTTTTCTTATTTAGGTACATAGCCTATCTACGTTCCCACGTTAAGCAACAACCATGTCATTTTAAGAGTAAATGATTGCCACCACTATTAAAAAAAATATATATTATTAAAAAAAATAGTCTTAATAGACCTTAATCATTATTTTATTATTAGGAGCAGTTTTCTGTGGCTAATAATCTTATTTTTTTTACATTCTTATAACCATTAATAAAGGAGTCACGTTAGTAATCATGTGTCTCATCAATCACATCATAAATAAGATAATAATGATACCTACACATCAATTATATAAATAAAAACGTATTATAAATAAAATAAAAACGTATTATAAATAAAATTAAAAATTCTTATAAATAAAATAAAAACGTATAATAATGATACTATTCAATTATATAAATAAAAGCGTATTATAAATAAAATTAAAAATTCTCATAGAAAAATATAAAAATTAAAGATAATATTGTCTGAACTAAAAAGAGTAATGCCTCAATCCTACTTTTTGGTAGCCGAAAATTTCATAGAATCACACACCAAATAAGTTGTGCAACCAAGTGTTGGCGGCCATTAAAAAATACCAGCTGGCGCTTACTTACTAAATATCAACTTAGAAAGAAATCAAATAAACCACTGTAGAGCCGGTTTAAATCTTGTTACATTGTAATGTAAAGAAAGTTTAAGCCAAAGATAAAATTTTAATTTATTTCTATCATGGACGTTCTTTCCATTCGTTGGAGGAATATCTAAGGCATCCCTGTGACTAATAAGCTTAATGTTTGATAACATATATACTTTCCAATGACAGTATTCGAGTAGGTGGTGGAAGAGGAGGTGGAGGTGTGCTTGAAAAGGTGATGGTGTGATAGTGGTGGAGAAGATGGTGGTCCATGGTCACGAGGTGGTTGTGGTGGTGGCGATGAGGTGGTAGTACTGGTAGTGCTAGTGGGGGTGGAGGTGAGGTGAAGGAAGAGGGGTGACGGTTGTGGTGGTTGTTGACTTGGGGTAGTGTCATAAGTAGAGGTGGTCATGGTCGTGGTGGTAATAGTGGTGGGAGTGATGGTGTACCAAAGTTGGTGGTGGTCATTGTGGTGGTGCTAGAGTTGGTGGCAGTGTTGGAGTGGTATTGGTGGTGGTTGTCGCTATGAGTGGTGCTAGTAGTAGTGGTTAACCTAATGAAGTGGTCGTCATCGTTGTCATGGCGGTGGTGGTAGTGATGTGAGGTTGAAGTGGTAGTGTTAGTGGTGGTGAGGTGGAGGAAGAGGGGCGATGGTGGCGAAGCAGAGGTGGTAGTCCTAGAGTTGGTGGTGCAGTTGGGGTGATGGTGGTTGTCACTGTGTGTGTGGTGCTAGTGGTCGTGGTCGTGGTCATGGTCATGAGGATAAGTTAGTGGATCGTTAAAAATATGCCGCCAATGTTTTATTTTAATTAGAATGCATCGATTGGATGATTTAAATCCTCCAATAAGTGTGATTTTCAGGCTCACTTTAGTTCAATGCTGGAACTATCTTCATAACTTAGGATTGCTCAAAGCCACATGACGTAATTTGCAAAGAGGTGTTGATTTAAGGAATGGATCGAAATCGACGGTTGATCACAAGATCAAGTGGGCGATATCAAGAAGCTGGTGATCGCCAATCAAATAGACGCTATTTCTCAACGAACAATTTCTCTTTTCTTTTCAGTGTTTTGCTCTTGGCACAAAAGCCTCCTTTTATAGCTAAAACTACAACCTTCGAATCTGTGCGCATTCAATCGGAGAAATGGCTCATCTTAATATTGTAATCAATTTGAATAAACTCAGTTACCGTTTTACAAAGATTTATTTCTAAAAATAAATATCAGTTAATATAATATACTATAAAATCAATTTGTGTATAAATATGTTAACAAAGATTAATTACCGATATTATGGAGACTTCCTCGAGATGGTCTCTATAATATCGGTCGTGCCTAATGGCACCATAATCATATACCAGCATCTCCCACTTGGCCATGTGGGCTGTGATATGTCTAAGACTTTTGTCATTTTAGGATTTACCTATTAGAACATATCCCAGTTGCGAGGTTTCGGAAGTGGTTCCATATTTCTGATATATAGCATACATAATTTCTTTAGTAGTTTTATAATCTTCAAATACCCGAATCAATTCGATATTCATAAAAGTAAGAATAGTAGTTCTAGCAATTTTATCATCGTCGGCCCATTTATCACATTTTTCCATAACATCCTTTGAAACATCGGATGGTGATTTTTTAAGAACTTCATTTTCTAAAACATAATCAATCTTATCTAGACTTTAAATTTGATTTATTCTACGTCTCCAATTTAGATAGTTTAAATCAGATAGTTTTCAGTATTGGATAGTTCATGCATCACTACTTTAGAAGTCATTTTCTAAATATATGTAAGGAAAAATAAATTTAATGAGAATGATTGACCGGTTCGACTGAAATCAATCGATAGAACACCAATGCCGAGCGATTGCATGTGGACGGTCCGTAGCGGCTTGATCAATGGTGTTGCTCCATAAATGTGTGCTGATGCTAGATTTAAGGTTTTTAGAATGTGTGTCACATTCTCAGGAATCTGCTGGCGAAAACGACACTTCAATCGGAGTTTTATTGACCCCTATATCTTGAAAATACCGAATTACAAGCATTGAGTTCGGTGTTGATATTAGCGCTGGATTCAAACTTGGTATAGGAGAATAACAATAAATGACTACAGTGTTTATGGTATGGTTAATCTGGGACAATCCATACCCACATGCTACAATATTGTTCGATTCTGGGCTTAGGTCCCCGCCTCGATTATGTTTCTGGCATGGGTTAAGTCCCCACCCAAAATGCGTCATGACATGTAGTGTCCGCAATCACATATAGCCCAGAGTCAAGACTTTTCTCTATCCAATGTGGGACTATTATAGCCTCCTACCTTATAGAGGTGCTGTCCTCTGCAAGGATCAAAATTTCGGCCGAAATTTCGATCATTTTTATATGGGGATCAAATTTTCGGCCAAAATTTTGATTTCGGTCCCCGTTGAAAACAAAATGATAACCGAAATTTTGATCCTTGGTCCTTGGAAGGCTTTTCCCGACTAGGCTTGGATTAAAAAACAACTCGATAGGACAAATCTAGATACTTGTACGTGTAAAAAGTTATCTAGATTTGATATGTGTCTTGTCTCTCTTTAAGGCCAATAAATCTATTGAAAAAAAAAAATTCTCTAATCTTCTCCAAGAGACAGAGAAAAAAAAACTGAGATAAGCTTTGTAAGAAGGGTGGTGCAGAGGAATGGATTTGATCTTGATGGTGATGCAGGTTGCGGGATCTGATCTGCGACTATGACCAGATATGATGTTGCTGATTGATCGGTAGTGATGGTGATGTTTGCTCGTTGTCGACAAAGATGAAAAATTGCTCTCTGATACCAGTGAAGGAATAGATCGAAGTCGAGAGTTTATCGTAAGATCAAAAGGGCGATGCCACGAAGCTGGTGATCACTGATCGAATAGACACTATTTCTCAATGAACGATTTCTCTTTCCTTTTCAGTGTTTTGCTTATGATACAAAGGCCTTATTTTATGGCCAAAACTCCAACGTTTGTATATGTGCGCATTTAATCGGAGAAACGACCCATCTTAATATTGTGCTCAATTTACAATAAACCCAATTACCGTTTTACAAAGATTTATTTTTAAATATATATTTAAAATAAATATTAGTTAATATAATATATTATAAAATTAATTTATATATAAATATGGTAACAATGATTTATTACCGATATTATAAAAATTTACTCGAAAAGGTCTCCATAATATTAATTGTGCCTACCAGCATCATGGCTATATACCAACACTGATGTGATATTTTTTCGGGTTCATTCCTCTAAAATAAGAGACTAGATACCATTTCTACTACGTACCTATGGAGTGCAAAATGTAAATTAGTTTTGTTAGAGAATGCTGACATCATTAGATAACATCCTTACATCTACTTTTAGGGCATGCGATACTACATTATACACAATTTTTACTACTCTAATTTATCCGAGTGGCATGACATCATATAAATTGGATGAGCACACAAAGCATCCTCAAGATGTGCTCACCATTAAATGACCTCTATTGATGTCAGTGGCTCCGTTAATCCTTTTATAGTTGTATGATATTAAAGTTTGGCAAAAAGAGCTAAAACTTGTGCAGAAGATTTGTATTGCGGCACATGATAAAGAAAGACTATTATTTTTGGGATATGTGTGACATTAAACATTATCTAAGTTGCTTGACTTAAAGACTGAAGAAAAGATCTTTCAGGTAAAATTGGCACAAAATGTGATCTCTACCATCTGATTCAGCCATCATCTAATCCAATGAGTAACTAAAATCAAATAATTTCATGCCAATTCTTTGTCTCAAAGATTTTTAGATCATGATCTTCAAATCAGATGACTTAGATGGTACTCCACGTGGCACAGATTGCAAAATTAACAAAATGTATCTTTCTAGGACCCGACTCTCTTAACCTTCATTTTTACGATACTACAAAAAATAAAATGATTAGCGGCAGCCAAAACTGTCGCTAATACCCTCGCCGCTAATAGTATTAATAGTTTTTTTGTTAATAGAGGCAGTTTTTGGCCGCCACTAATAGTCTTATTTTTTTTAGTGACCATCAATGGTTTAAGATGTGGTGATTCGTATCATTGAAGTGATAGATCATAGACTGAAGTGCAACATGCCTAAAAATAGTGTTGCAGGGAGATTTAAACCATCCGATCTGTGAACTCTAATATCTACCATTATTTTTAGTCTTAATGGTTGATGTTAAAGTTCATCAATCGGATGGTTCAAATCCACTTATAGGCATAGTGACAAGTTTCATTTTCGGCAACATTTTGGTAAGGGGTCATTTCGGATAAATTTCGAAAAAAGTTCGAAAATTTTTGGGAAAGTTTGGGGAGCACAAAAAATATTAAATATAAATTATATTTAAACTTCATAAAAATTTTATTTATTATTTAAAAAATGACAAAAATTGGAAAAGATTTATTAATTTCGGTGAAATTTCGTTAATTTGACCGAAATTAATGAAATTTCAACAATTTCGGAAAAATCATCGAAAGTTTCGCCCAACCCCTGTTTCGGTAAATTTCGAAGAATTTTGGAGAAATTTGTCACTATGCTTATAGACATGTTTCTTCGGGTGAAACATGTTCCAATGATAGATTGCCACTTGGACAATTTAGATTGATCACAAATGTGTGCCACATGGCATAATGATAAATCACACTTCAATGGTGTGAGATAAAAAGTCTATCGTTAATGGTGTAAGATCATTTAAACACCCATTTGGTGTTTAATTGTTGGTAGGTGCTATTAAGCCTTCTTTTTAACGATATGCTACGGTATAAATCTCTTGTGCAAGTTTTAGCTCCCTAGGGGAAATGGTTCAAGCCATAGTTAATTAGTTTGATGATTTGCTTGATTGAATTTGGGCTCTCAATTCGCTATTTTTAAATGAATCCAATTCTCTGGGGTAGTATGAGTTTTAAATTATTTATTAATTACATAAAATTTTAAATTCAAATCATCTCGTTATGCTTTTAAAACTTTGAATGAATCCAATTCTCAGGGATTTAGTTTGACAATTCGCTTGTTATGTCGAATTCGATTCTCAATATTCAATTTGCGATTAGCTGGGTGAGTAAGCGAATTAAGTAACATAGGTTCAAACTTCAAACAAGAAGTGTATAAAATTTGAGCCATCTGATCAATAATTTTACATGACCAAAATCCATCCTTTGACAACTAGGTTTAAGAAATTCTCGATCCAAACCTGTTCTAACAACTTTTTGCACTGCGGATCCCACATGCAAAGCGTGAATGTTAAATACAGCTGATGCAACAAGAGGCTTCTTTATATAAGTCTCCGGAATCAATCCCATTATACAAATAAAAAAATTTCAATTAGTTTAATTAGAGGGAATTTGATCTAAATTCCTCATAAAGTTATCAACTTTATTCTAATTCTCCCAATGTAAATGATTACAAATCTATTTATTAATTAAAACTAGGAATAAACTTAGCAATATATAATACAGCCATTTCATCCCACTTTTTAACTTTAATGAAATTCTTTGGCTTATATTATCCTAAAATATATTTTTTTAGGCACATATGCCATTGAAAAGGAGCAAACCTTTAAGTAGCACTCGCCTATATCCCATCATTTGTTACAAATATAGAAACCATGGTTTAGAATTGCTTATAATAATTAATATGGGGCATGGAGAATTGATTCATCTGTTACAAATATAGAAACCATGGTTAGATTCTCGGCCTCTCATCTTGTTTCGGGTGAAACGAGCTTTTATCTCCTGAAATATGGTCTTTGAGAATGTGTGTCCTATGTCTAAATCACGTAACATTTATCTATTTATTTGGGGTCAGCTTCGTATGTGTTAGTTAAAATAATGTTATTTGATTTACTGGTTCGATTGATTCGAATTCGGGTTTGTAATTTGTAATTCGCTACATCCTAAGGGTAGGATGAGTTTTAAATAATATTTTAATAAATTATATACTTAACTATTAATACTTTTATATTGTACTAGTAAAAGTGCACGTGTTGATTTAAATATGAAGAGACTACATTTAAATCTCTATCATATGATTTAATACAATGAATAGCTATCATTATCGGATTCAATAGTTGATCGCTTTGAATCATATATTAGAGATTATGCCTCGCTTTGAACCATTAGAAATATTTAGATCACAACCTTCTAATTAGATGACTTAGATGGTGTTTCCATGTAGCATAAGTCCCCAAAATACGAAGACTTTCTTTTAAAGGATAACTCTATCTACACCAACCAGATCTCTAAGGCAACATAGTCAAAAGTCAATGATTGATTTAAACAAATGGATCTTGAGATTAATGGTATACCACCATAGGTTTTATAGATGGATTGGTTTTTGTTTCAATGATTTTCATCGTCTCATAGGAAACCCATGATAACAATCACTTTGAGATGTATCCAAGTGGAATCAACATCTGACCGTCCGGTATGGAAACCATGATCTCAAGATCTATTATTTAAAATATTGTAATGTAAAATGATCTTTATCGTTTGATTCAAGAACATTCAATTGCATTGGAAAAAATTTCGGTTGCAAAAACCTCACCCTAAGTTGAATTGACTTAGAGATATGCTCAACCGGATGAGTAAATGAAGTCTTATTTGTATAAATAAGAGTTCGATTTTTGTGATGGTTCTTATCATAAATTAGATATAAATTCTAAATATTAAACGTAAGGATAGATAGGGAGATTTAGGGTTAGGTAAGTTTAGTTTGAGAAAAATTTAAAAACAAAAGGGCTAAATTGACAAAAACTTTCTAACTCTTATTTTTATTTTTAATAGTAGTATATATATATATATATATATATATATATATATATATATATATATATATATATATATATATATGCCGGTTCTGTCCTCTATGGGAGGACGCTCAAGCGTCCTCCAAGATCTCATGGAGATCAATGTGACATCCAAAATATTATTTGGGTGCGATGGGGAGCATAAGAGAACGGCTTAGATCAATTTCCCAAAAAGATATTTCAAAATTTTCTTTTTAAGGCCTTTGTCAAAGTTTGACTAATTTTAATGGTTTAAATTTCAAACTTCAAAAAATACATGGTGGAGATGAGTTTCCGAATCATTTTTTTTTGCTAAATATGATCTAAGCAATGCACCTGTGCTTTGTGCGCTATCAATTTGGTATCTTGTTGCCAATTAGAGGGTTTCCCCAGTCTTGGAGGACACTTGAGCGTCCTCCAATGGAAGACAAACACCTTTTCCTATATATATATATATATATATATATAAATATTTTTATGAGCACTATAGATAATTCTACAAATAATTATTTTTTTAGCTTAATGAGAGAAAATAAATCTTGAGATCATGACCCTACCAACATGCGTACAAGATTTAATTTCATGTGACAAACCTCTCAAAAAGTGATCCGTGAACCATATTTGATGTATGCCCATGATCATGTTCATATTTTGGATCAAAATATGATTGTCTGATGGTAGACCAATGATCCCAAGTATTATTATGTAGAAGATTTGGATGAAAAAAATCTCCATCGTTTGAATCAACCCAGATTTCATATGGTTCAATTATTGATTGCTTTGACTTGATAGTGGAGATCATTTTTCGTCACAATATTCGAGACAATAGATACTGATCTTCAACATAATAGAGCTTGAGATTATTGTTTTACTATCAGACAGTCATATTTTGATCCACATGGCACACATCCTAAAATATGAACATGATCACGGGCGTACATCATATGTGCTTCACGGATCACATTTGTTTAATTTTTAAATGTTTTTAATTTTTTGTTAAATGTACTACTAAAAGATAAAATATTTGGTATTCTACGATTAAAATTTAATATTAATATACAAATGAAGAATAAACTAACGATGTATAAATTTTGAAGGAGTTTTGCAAATAAATTGAAGTAATTATAATTTTCGTATTTTTAATATACAATACATTCTTGTTGATCATTTAATCATAATCAATTTTTATTGATCAATTTGAAGCAAAATAATTTCTGATGAGGAATAATTGTTTCAAAGAGCTAGTCTACAATGGATGTCAACTCATCATGGGCGATAAATCAATCCACATGTTAGTATAACTATCTGACGTGCACGGACTTCCAAACATTGACTATTAGATTCCCACAATTGGAGTAAGATGAGGTATCGAATTGGGTTAAGTTAGGTCGAATCGACCCGAGATTTTATGGCATTTTTTTATTTGTGCCACGTGGATTAAAAAATTGATCGTTTGATAGTACGTTTATGATCTCAAGATTCCTTGTATCAAAGATTAGGGCGAAAAACAACCTTCATCATCTCATTCAATGCAGTCAATGATTTTTAGTATAAGTGCCTAACAAGATTTCATGGGTGTTACTAAAGTTACCCATAAAAAATAGGAGTATGTTATGGGGTTGAGTCATGTTTTTGGGTCAGACTTGATTACACCAACCGAGTTCGATCAAGTCGGGCATTTATGATTACTCAACTCGACCCGAGCGGTATTCATAAAGAAAGGAGGCTGTGATTTAATAAGAGAAAATTAGTCATTGCTATAAAGAGAAGAGCCGTGTGTGATAAATGTGTTTTAGAGGGAGAAAAAATAGGAAAATTTTAAGGATAAAAAATAGGAAAATTTTCACTTAGATCCTATAATTTAGGAGAATTTGTATTTAATAAAGAGATTTGGTTTGATTGAAAATCTAAAGTTATACTTAATTTAGGAAAATCCTATAATCTAGGAGAAATTTATATTTAATAAAGAGATTTGGTTTGATTGACAAATTAAAGTTGGTACTTAATTTAGTAAAATTAAGGGTTGATAGGATATTGTAGGGGTAAATATGGCATAGAGGGGTGTTTTGTACTAAAGTATGAAAACACAAAATTGATAGAAATAGAGGGTCGTTCGTGCCTTTATATAGTAGTCGGGTTATCCGTGTGATGCTCAAATAATTAAAGAGACTTGGGCTGCGTATGGCATAGCTCCCTGCCAATCCCTGTCAGAGGAGAGTTCACCTGCTTTAGTTGGTTCCCATTCTCTTTTCTAACTCCCTGCAAAGAAAGATTTACCTACTCTATCAGTAACCTTCCTGCTCTCTACTAACACCCTATCAGATAGAGAGTTAGTAGAGAAGATAGAATTGCTGAACAAGTAAATCCTGCATAAAATTTCACTATGCAAGGAATTACTAAGGAGAAGGGGTACGTGTTAAAGTGGGTATCAGGATGTTAGCAAAAGTGATGGGAATTTGCTAAAGTAGGTGAACTCTATTACGACAGGGACTATCAAAGAGAGATATATCATACACAACCTTGGTTTCCAGTCATGAGAGGTTTTTTTCTTGCATCCCATTCTGAGTGGACCAGAGCTTATTGAACCGCAAACCGATTCGATGTGAACTGGTTCGCAATTCGTAGGGTTGCCTAGCAAGTTTGGTAACGCAGGGCTAAACTCCTCTTCTGTTTTCTTTCCTCTCATTGGCTACTTCGCTCCAATTCTTTATTGGTCTCTCTTCGCTTCATATTGAGCCCACAATTAGGGTGAAAAGGTCTCAAACTCATAACTTAAGAGATGGGACCGAGCTGACCCAATGACCTTATTCATATATATTTTTTGGTCAAAACCAGTTGTGGGTCCGACCGTCTAAGATTGCCGGCCTCAAATTGAGGCCCAGACCCAGTTGTCGGGGAATGTAGCCGCTGCCCTAGCCTGGCAACAAGTAGCATTAGCTGTTAACTCTTGTTTGAGTAAAGATATGTCATTCCTTTTTAAAAAGTTACCAAGTTATCTTGGCGTTTTAAAAGGTACCTCTATTGTCAACTCATGACCCTTTCTTCTCATCCCGGGCATCACATTCTTAAACTGTTGACTGTGTTGGATTAGATGTTGATTTTTTTTTTTGGTCCCAATCTTCATCACAATAAATCTTAATAGATCTTGAGATTGTTTTCATTTTGATCCTACCCTCAAATGGTCAGATTTTGATTCCACATGACACACATCCCCGATAAGCGATCTGAGAGCTAAGTTTGATTAATGTTCATGATCATTTTCATTTTTTCGGATGTGTCATGTGGGATAAAAATATGACCGTTTGATAGTAGGCCCATAATCTCAAGATCTCTTTGTCAAAGGTTGGACCGAAAAATGATCTTCTTCACTGCTTCAAAGCAGCCAACGGTATAGGCACTGGAAACCTGCGTTGTAAATAAAGATACCCGTTTCAAAAAATAAAGGATTTGGTTTTTATAGTATATAGATGCTAATGGATTAGAGGTTCCTACTCTAGTGGAGCCTACCCTGGTATGATTCTAACTTGATTTAGAATGAAAGCTACAATGTTGCAAAAGGTGGTGGTCTCATGGGGCTAACCAGTGTTCCCTTTAATCCTTTTCTTCCATTTGTGCAGACATAAAGGCGAGGCTGATGTGGCGTCTCTCGAGGCTTCACGAGCAAATATCTGATTTGGCGAATCATCTGGGGTCCTCGTTGGATATGGAACACCCGGTGAGCGATGAACTGATACATAAGCCGCTTTATAGGCGTCTACATGGATTGTTTTAATGGATGATTAGTAGATGTTTAGTAAACTTAACACGTTAAGATTTAGTGAGAGTAGGACTGCCGATGGATCAGGCAAGTGGACCAACGTGACCGACCATGGGTGGGGTTGGGGTCCAAATCTCGACCTCTTAATCCACACCCAACCCAACTTAGACTAGGGTTTTTTTGCTAGGAGGTCAGTCAGGTTGGGCTCCCGTTAAGGCATGGAGTGAGGTAGACCATATATGGTTAATTGCACCTGATCCGGCCTGGACCCATTTGCAGCCATAAGTGGGAGCAAAAGATAGGAAAAAGGAGTTTAAGAGAGAAGTGGTCCAGGCAAATTGATAAATATGGTGGCACTTGTTCCCCAGCCGCTGCTGTCGTCTACGACGTAGGACCTCAAGGCATGGGAAAGAGGAGCACAGAGGCATGGCACGACCAAATTGTGTCGGTGATAGAGGAAATGGATGCCCTAAAGGCTTACACTAAATGTAGAGTCTTTTGTTAGGCAATTGGAATCACTCCAACTTTAGAGGATTGAAACTGGGAGGACCACTGATAACTTTATAAACAAAGAATTCCCGGTTGGTCGGCCGGTCAAGCCGACATTTTTCCGTTCTGACACCACATTCTATGTACCGCATTTTCCTCTTTTTCTGGATTAAAGATTCTTTAATTTGAAGTCAATGGAGGATCTCATCCAGTGGGTGAAAAAAATTTCAAAGTGGATTCGGAATATAAACATTATGAAAATGAAGTATGTAGGCCAGCTGGTCTGAAATCTGAATGCCTTTAGGACTACTAGCTAGTGTTTGAATGCTCATGTTTGGGGCTCTAAAGTTAAACCTTTGACTCACCCATCCATAAGACCGAAAGAAAAGGAGTACCCTGATTTTCACCCACAGATTCTTTCGATCCACCCATGCTCCCATGTGCGAGTAAAATAACCTCACAAATTCGTGAGTCAAATGCACCCATCATTTTCTTTCGGTATACCCACTTATTGATACAAACCTCCCGAGCTCTTCTTCCTCTCGTTCCCGCACTATCACCCTTTGAACAGCGAGCATTTCCCACGTTCTCACGTTCATTCTTTTTCACTCAGTTGGACACTCATGACCGTCTTCTTCTTCCTTTAAGTACACCCACTTACTTTCTTCTTCCTCTCGTTTTGGTTTCGATTTCGTGTTATTGGAAACACCGAGCATGAGTTTAAAGGACGCGGATGATAGCTCTGAAGAACTACTATCCTATGATGATGATTTGGAGTTTAGGTTGTGTTTGGATTTAACAAAAAAAAAAAAAAAATTGTGTTGTGAAAAAGTCATGATCAGCCCATCTCATGATTTGTTGAGGGAGACCTGCTTTCTTAGAGCTGAGAGATTTCCTTAGACTATAGAATTGTTTTGTAGACATTATAAATTGTCATTTTCATAAGAACAGTTACAGTTACCAAGTGGGTACATATGATGACATGAGAAGTTGGTGTTGACACATAGTATAAAAGGAAGATTTGGCAATGAGAGACTTGTGCCATGTATCTACCTCGTTGGATTTTAAGTTTATGATTTAAAGATCCTTGTATAAAAAATTAGCACAATTCAACAGTTGATATAATTAAATGTAGTCTTGTTCGATTATCAAACCCTATAGAAAAAAGTAAGGTTAGATTTAACAAAAAAAAAAAGTATCAAGAAATTAAAAAAAAAAAAAAACTGTTGTGTGGTCTAATGGTGGGCACTCACTGTCACATACATAAAACTGACGATGGGTACACCCACCGTCAAAAGGCAGATTTTTTTAAACAAAACTTTGACAGTGGGTGCTCACCATCAATCTTATGTATGTGACGGTGGGTGCCCACCGTCAGACCCACAGTACAGTTTTTTTTTTCAAAATCCCCCAACATTTTTTTTTTTTGTTAAATCCAACATCAAGGAAGAAATGGCCTGACGGTAGGTGCCCACTGTCCAGTATATGAATGTGGTAGTAGACACCCACCGTGAGACCATCAGAGAAAGAACTCTAGTAAGGCTCTTCACTGGAGTTCATCCTTTGATGGCCTGACGGTGAGTTCATGCTATCACTTTTGCTTCTCTGACAGTAGGTTCCTACCGTCAGAGGGAAAATTTATTTATTTTTTAAACTCTAACAGTGGGTGCCCACCGTTAAATCCACAGAATAATTTTTTTTTAAATACCCCCCAACACTTTTATTCATAAGGTATTTTGATTAACCATGAATGCATAATTCAATCTACATTAGGTTGTTTCTTCCTTGAGTTCTATATTTTTTGGGATAGTGGCATGTCCTCCCCATAAATAAACCTTATAAAATTACTAAACCAATAATATCCCTATTAATTTGGTGATCTTTTAGGTAACACAGTGGGGGATATTAAAGAATAAGTAGTTCACCAAATTTCCTATTTTCTTATTTGTAATGTGTGGTTGAAGGAAATTGAAACTAATAGTGTTTTCAACTGTCAAGTCTGCATAGCTCATTGGTAATATATAAAATTTTGATTTAAAAATTTGTATATCAGAGTTCTATGCTTTTTGAGATGGTAGCATATGTCTTCCCATAAATAAACTTTATGAAATTTCTTTTCTCATTCTATTTGTAATGTGTGGTTGACGAACATTTGAAAGATTCATTTGCATGGTGGGGAGCGGAAAAGGTAGGAGAAGGAAATTGATTGAACGCTCAAGTTATAAATTTGCCTCTAACATTAGAAGTGCTTAGACAAAGAAGTTTCAAATTTACTAAGTTAAATGGCAGCCATATACAAAAGTGCCCAGACAAACAAATTTCACTTCTACTAACAAGTCAACTGACAACAATACAATACACAAAAAAATACAATATATAGATATACAAAAAAAATTCTACATTCCATATCACTCCAGCTTTCACTTCACTCCAAGTTTCATTTTGGTAGAGTTCTCCTTTTTTCGTGGAGGATTTCGGCGTCTTGTTGACATCATTTCGACACTCGAACTTGTAGTGGTATCAGCGATGGTGAGTGCATTGACTCTCGGAATTGTAGTAGCAGTCTCTGAGGAAGGCAAAGAGTTGAATCGGAGCTCATCGCGTACCCTCTTCATGACCTCCATCGCATATCCAATGTCTTGATTTACACCGGCAGCTATCAAATCCTCTTCCACCATCCCTTCTACCACATTCCCCTCCTCCACTCTCTTCTAATATTCTCCCTTCTCGCATCTTTGTATCTAATGAAGATGGGACTTCACTCCGTGATTCGGCTATCACTGTCGCAGCAGCTTCAACAATTATTGCTAAAATTTTAGAATTATCAACAACAATTTCAGCATCTAAAGTCTTCTCTTTAGATGCTCCTTTGATTTTGGTTTTTGTAAGCCGTCTTCTATAGGAAGCCGCAAGCCATTTACGAAAATCATTCATTTTACACCCCGACTGTTAATTTGTACATCATCAATGGTTGGTTTGGAATCACAATAAGTAGTGAGTATATTTAAATCCATCAAATAATTATTTGAATTCACCTACATTGATTTGGTTGAATTCAAAGATTTGGTGGGTGGATTTAAAGGATCCTAGAATATTAAAACAACTAAATATACTGAACAATCAACGAACCATATCAAGAACTTCAATGAAGTGTAGATTAATAAAATAAATAAATAAAATGAAATTACCTTGAACCATTGATTGTCGTTGCCCCACAAACTCTAACAATACGAACTCAAAGGGTTTCTTCGCCGCTCTTCAAATCTCAGTTTTCGTCATTCCACACGTTCTTGCATTGTCTGAGGGAACTCAAAGAATTCGACGACTTTGGAGGGACCGAGTTCAAAAATACCCCACAAACCCTTCCTCACCTTGAGCAGCGCGAGAAGAAGATGGAGGAAGACACTGTGGATGTAGAGCTACGGAAAATCAGGTATTTCAGAGAGCCATGGAGGAAAGGAGTTCAGATATGATACAAGCATGAGAAGGAAAATGGGGAAGACGATGTGGATGTATAGCAAAAGATAAGTGTGGGTGTACTGGACCGTTTGGAAATTATTTTGATTAAGTGGGTGGATCGAAAGATTCGGTTAGCCAAAAACGTGCACTCACTTATGTGGGTGGATCGAAAGAATTTGTAGGTGGAAATAAAGGTACTCAAAGAAAAATTTTCACACCCCCACGTGTACATGCACATGCTCACACCATGAATGAACTCTATTATAATGTTCTTGAAAAACCTTCACTTATAATTTGGGAGCCATTACTTCCACCCAAAAATTTGGCCCTTGGATACTGTTTTAAACAAAGACTTGGTATTTTGGGGATATGTGTCATTTGAAAATGTCACCTAAGCCGTCATTTAAGCACCAAGTTTAAATGATCTTACATCATCTATTGGTTTATTTTCTTGAAAATCACTTTTTGAGAGATTTGAACCATCCAATCCGGGCACTCTACTATCGACTGCTGTTCTTAAGGTTGATGGCACCGATCGGATGGTTTACATCCACTTAAATGCATAACCCTTTGGCTGGGACATGGTTCAACTATGGATTGAGACTTGGGCCATTTAGATTGATCATAGATGTGCGCCATATGACACAATAATATATCACACTTCAATGTTATAAGATAAAAAGTGGCATTTCAATGGTGGAAGATCATTTAAACATTGGTAAGGAGCCATTATCCCAAAAACTTATCATCTGATGGTACGCCCATAATCTCAAGATCCATTACCTAAAAGATTGGGACTTAATTTTTGGAATGTGTGCCATGGGAAATAAAGTAAGATATTCATACCTGCCAAATTACTAAAGGCACCTACTCTGAAAATTATTGACTGCTTTGAATGAAATGACTGAGATTGTTTTTAGTCCCATACTTTATTTAGTAGCAAGAAAATGAAATCCAAACCCATTTATGGGGCAGCGCAACTTAGGTTTCGAGCTATATAACTCGAAGGGTAGCTCTATTTGCGTTCACGCGTTCTCTGAAAGCGCCCACATGCACAATCCCTTAAAAATCGTTGATTGTGTCGGATTTGATAATTGAGATTGTAGATTGTGTTTCACCCTGATCTTTTACACGATGGATCTTGAGATCATTTCGCACCTATTGTACGATTAGTTTTTTATCCCACATGTCACATATCCTCAAAAAATGTCTCTCGTGTGCAATGGCACATATTACACTCAAACATGATTACAGGCCATATTTTGGTGATTTGTGATATGTGGAATAAAAAATTAACCGTCTGATAGGTGAGATATGTGAGTGAAACAAGATCTTCATCAACTAATCCCATAGAATCAATGATTTTGAAGGAGTCCTGTAGCGGCTTTCAGAGAACACGTGGGCGGCTTTAGAGCTATTCTAACTGATAAGATACCTTGGAGAACATTGTTTGAGCTTTTAACCTTTTTCTAGCGAATAGAACGGTTAAACACTATCCTAACTGATGCCTTGGAGAACATTGTTTAAGCTTTTTACTTTTTTCTAGCGAATAGAATGGCGGACTAATTGTTCATTTTGAATGACTAATTAAAGCGCAACTAAGGTTTTACCTTTTTTTAGTGAATAGAATGACGGACTGATTGTTCATTTTGAATGACTGATTAAAGCGCAACTCTAAAGGCATCCACCACAAAAAGTCCACTTGTCATCTTGATTTCTAATTACATCCAAGCAAACACCACATCACTCACATATTTCAATATACCATCATTGTTGTACGTTCAAAGAGAACCCTATCAAATCTCAAATATCAACATTAGGAAAAAATCACATTCTGTTTACTTAAGTAGGGCTCATAATGGGCCCGGAGTCAGTCCTAAGTTGGGCCAAAACTGAAAATGATTAGGTGCGTATGCTCGCCCGGCCTAAGCTTAACCTGAACTAGGCTTGGACTAGATAATAAAAAACCCAGCCCAGTTTGGTATATCTTTCGACTCTCATTTAAATACAAAATGGTGTATAAATAAATCTTACATTATTTATTGACTTATGATCTTGAAAATTCATACAGTCAAAGTGATATATCATCAATTGAAGGACTATAGTAAAAATGCTCATTTTCAGCTAGAGGTTGCAAGTTCCTTAGGGGGAAAGTGTTTATCAACCAAAATCTAATCCCGAAAGTGCTTTAGGAAGCAACTTTGTCAATAGAGCGTATAAGTGTCTCATATTCTTTTTAGTCATTCTCCCCATTGGTGTAAGTTTTAGGCCCAATAAGCTGCCAAATTAATGACTTGAAGCTCAAAAATAAGTGCCACATGGCACCCCATTATTCTAAATATTATTTAGGATACTCTAGTGTGGACCAAAAAATTACAAACAAGAGATTCTTACCTATCCCCTCAATCTCTGGATGGTACGTGTGCCCTAAGTCCTACCCATATAACATCCATGTATCCTTAAGACATACCCCATTGGGCTCCACCTTAGGCCAAACGTGCTTTTTGGTGTACCCTTATTAAGATTTGTTTAATTTTAAAAACTTAACTCCACTTGTATATAAACCCCCCTCACCCTTTCCCTCCTCCATCAACTTACACTCCTCTCCTTCACCACAGCTACTACTCCTACCAGTATTATACTATTTCCTCTTCTTCTTCTTCCTCTTCTAATTGATAAGGTTACAAATATATATATATATATACGAAGAAAAAAAAAATGTCTGGAGTCTGGGTTTTCAAGAACAACGGAGTAATTCGCCTGGTCGAGAATCCGGCGAACGGAAAAGTATTGGTCCATGTCCCTACTAATGAAATCATTTCCTCATATGCCGCACTCGAGCGAAAGCTTATGTCTCTCGGGTGGGAGAGGTATTACGACGACCCCGATCTCCTCCAATTCCACAAGAAGTCTTCCGTCCACCTCATCTCCCTCCCTAAGGACTTCGGCAAGTTCAAATCTGTCCACATGTACGATATCGTCGTCAAGAACCGCAATGTTTTCGAAGTGAAGGATCTGTAGGTGAAGGCACTCAGTAGGAATACCTATGGTCATATGTGTAGTAGAGTTATGCCATTCTTCTCTTCTTTGCTTCTCTTCTCCTACCTTCCTCTTTATGTTTATATGTTTACCTTATGACCATTCTGTAATAAATCTTCTGTGTGTTTTCTATCAAATTTGGTTTATGAATTGAATTTGCTACGTTTTGTATTAAATTTATAGGTTAGGAGATTGAACTTTGAAATATCCAAACCTCTAGGATATTTCAATGGTAGGTGCCCTCGGCACTAAGCAATGCGCGGCCAAAATGGGAGTAAGGCTGCCTACATCTACCTCTCTTATTAGACATGTTAAAAGCGGAAGCCTTGTGCAATGGGTACCACCTTTTTTCTATGGCTAATGACAGTTTCTTAATTGCTTCTATGGCTAATGAGAGTTTATTAATTCCCACATCATCATCATCATCATCAATCAGTCTCTATTGATGATGTGGCCCCGTGTGATCTGAGCTGGTAGTTACATTTTCCCAAGTACCCAGGTAGCTTCTTCGCTACCACTTTCTTCCACCTAGGGAATAACAAATGCTAATAACCCGGCTTGTTTCATTCAAATATAATATTTCTAAAGTGTTGAAAATAAGTCGTTTTTTCAGTGTAACGGGCCACCTCCGAAAAATGCTTAAAATGTTATCGCTTGTTACACGCTTCTCCGTTACAAAGCAATAATATAAATATGCATATACATAATCCTCTGTTTATTGGCCACACCCGGTACTTTCGGTTCGTGTTAGCCGATATATAGTGGTACTACCAATTAACAAAATGCTTGGGTGTTCCTAGCCGTCGATTACTCACACATGAACTTTTGTTTTTTGATAAGAAAATAAAACTCACACATGAACTTAAAATGCCTTTATCATGTTTAGAAACTCGTCCAATTGAACTCAGCTCGCCAACTTTTTTGGCCGAAGCTGTCATCCGATAAGTGCCGTTGCACCCTTCAGTGCAATCGGGCACCCTTCACAGAAGCAAGCTAGACATTTGGTCAGCATTTTTTTGGGTGTTACAAATGACCGAAACGACAACCCGATACGTGTTTCGGACGATAAGTATGAGAATAAATAACAATAAAAAGAGGGAAACGTGAAAAGTAGAGTTAGGGCCAATGAGGTGTGAGGATTTGATGGAAAAGATATGGTACAGAGAAAGTGTGTCACGTGAAGTGATCCTCCCTTTTTCTCGGCATCGCCACGTTTCGGTCGCTTTGTGGAGTTAGCCGTCAAATCCGATTCTGGTGCCGTATGTCGCCATGTCGCTGTCTTTGAACGGCCCACGATCTGTCAAATAGTAGGAGTGGCCGATATTTTATTTTTGTCTTTCAGGAGGGGATGGTGTTTATTGTATGAAACACTTATATGCAAGTTAAATATTGATGACATTTATACCGTTTAGACAATTATGGTGTTTGACTGTGATGTCGAAGTCTTTTGTCATAGCACATGGTTGTCACTTAGAAGAAGCGATGCAGACCGAAATAAAAAAATTCAGTTTTCGGTTTCGTTCATTATTTTTTTCTAACTTTCCCAAACTGAAATTGAACTGAAACTGGAAAATATCTAATCAGTTTGGGAACCCAGTTTCAATTTTTTAATCATGTTTAATTGGTTTTCGATTTTTGCAACCCAAAATCGAAACTGAACAGATTATGGTTTGCTTTCGAATCGATTTTAGTTCAATTCGATTTGGCCGATTTTTTGGTTGGGTTCGGTTTCAGAATCAAGTTTGCATCCCTACCTACAAGGCTACAAGCAAGGATCAAAATTTCGGCCAAAATGACCGAAATTTCGGCCGAAATGACCTAAATTTCGATCCAAATTTTCAGTTATTTTTGTATGGGGCTCAAAAATTGCGCCAAATTTTCGGATTTTGGCCAAAATTTTGGATTTCGGTTTCGGTCATGGCCAAAACTGAAATTTAAGCCAAAATTTTGATCCTTGGCTACATATGAGAAGTATTTTAGAACCTCATGCTAAATGCTAATTGACAGGTACACCTTCTTAGCTTTTGAATCTCGTGGAAAGTATGATTCCATGCGTTTTGAGGTTCTTAAAATCTGAAATAGTATACTATTCTTGAGATTTGATTGACGTGGTGATACTCCCCTTAATTACCAATCTCTACACCACCGATCTTGGACTATTTATTGAAAAAGCCACATTTAAATCAATAATTTTTGCTCAAGCTGATTTTTTTCATGATTTGATCACATTTATAAGAAAAAAAAAAATTATTTTTATTTGTTTAGATTTTTATTTTTTTTTCATCAATCTTTGTAATTAAATCGCAAATTTTATATCTTAATCACAAATGTTTCACCAAATGAATTTTCTTTTACCAATTAACTTCGATAAAATAGATCTCAATAAGTCTGTAATTCAAATTTCTAATTCAATTTTATTAAAATCCAACTATGCCTGAGAGAGGGAGAGAGTTTTAAAAATAAAAACCAAGGGTTTAAAAATATTAAAAAAAAAACCTCAAGTTTCGTAATTTCTATTTTTCTTTCATTTTTTTAATTATTGTATTTATTTTTTCCATATTAAGATTTTTGTGATCACCAAATAATTTTTGACACCTAACTTGATTACCTTTGCAATAGAATCATCCAATAATTAATATCTTGCTTATATATATATATATATATATATATATATATATATATATATATATATTGATTTTATAGAGTTTGTATTATTATTTAAGACATATATTTGTTGATATATACTTTAATAGTTTATTATAGTTTTCTATAATTGAAAAAAAAAAAAATCAAAATTTCTTATGACTCTTTTACCAATATATCTGAAATAAACCTTGGATAATTGGGCGCTGAGTCTGAATTTGGTGACTATGGTGACATCAGGAGAAAAGACTAAGTAGCTGTCTAATGCCTAAGAGCTAGAATAGGTAACCGACTTGTTGATTTTGCGCTTTGCCTAAGGGCTCGCTCATACATCATAGATTTAGGGGGCTTGTACATAGGAAAAGATACAATAAAAAGCCTCCTTTTACGTTTGGGAGCCATTATTTGTACACGCTTTTTCAGTGATTGCTCGAAATTGTACTAAATTTAAAAGAAAGACTTGTAATTTTTGTGAAAATATCATCTAAGCTGAATGATTTGAAGGCCATGATTTAAAGATATTAATTGTAAAATATTAGAATAAAATATAATTTTAATCATTTGATTAAATAGAGTCAAAGGCTATTATATAATTCAACAGTTGACTACAATAGATCATATGACAAGTATCGTGTTTTGCTCCAATTTTCTGTACTAGAGATCTATTGATCATAAACTTCAAATCAGACGGCTCATATTCCATTTTTACATCACATGTCCCTAAATTATCAAATCTTTTTTTAAATTCGGTGCAATCACTTTGCTACATGTGGCTCCGTCCCTATCTACACATGGATAAGAGAAGAGAGTCATTTCAAACCCATGAGCTTTTTTGAAAAAAAAACACATTCGGCCATTTTTTGCCAGAGGAAATTGACCAGTTCACAGATAAAAGTAAATGGGCCAATCAACCCTATACTAGGTCACTTTATTGCTTTTTTATTAAGTGCCCAACCAGTACACCAGCACACGAAATGCTGCCTATACACATGGACAATGAGACGCATGAGAGAATTTTAGAGTAGTTCTGTGAATCAAACATATAGTGCGCCTAATATTAGGGCACCAGCCCCTGCACTAGAGCCAATTTAGAGATCAATTGTGCACTGATAAAATGGTCAACTCTTGAGACAGTTCTAACATAGGAGTCTCTAAGGGTGTGTTTGGGTCTGCTCTCTTTTTGCTTATCTATCAGAGCAGGTAAACAGGTGGTAGAAAGCAAGCGGAGTGTTGCTTTATCACTTAAAACATCTTGTCAAAGTAAATAAGGGAAAAAGCTGTGATACTAAACGTGGTTATAGCTCCCTGCCAGAGCCAAAGAGTTGCTCTTTGGCCCTAGAAAGCTAACCCAAATGCGACCTAAGTTTGTGAATTTCAGCTTTTGACTGATTAACTCTTCTTAAAAAGGGTTTGCCCTTCAATAAAGTGTTTGTAATTGGCGCACCATGCACGGTCCGTCTATCAACAGCCATGCACCAAACAAGCCTTGGGACACTTTTGGATCTATGGGCTCCTGAGGTCCGTGCATGTTTCCTAAGTACCAGTGGATTTGTCATTCACTACTAACTGACCCGTTCAGCATGCCATGATTGGCATGGACTTTGAGTTAAGACGCATGCAGACTTAAGAGGGTAAAGATGTGAGTCATGTTGTGTGCCATGATCGGGTCAGTTGCCTAATATCAGCTTATAGTTTTTGCTAGGTCCATGACTCTATCACCATCTATTTACAGTTTGATCTATGAGACAGTTGTAATTCCTATAAAATCTGTGTTGACTTGGAATAAAATCACTTGCTTTATTTAAATAATTTCAAATGAATTCCTTAACTTCATAATACTGATCTCATTAGTTGACCTCTCAGTGTGTTGTAAAAAAAATTAACAAATTCTTCTTTTCTATATATATAGAGAGAAAAGTACTGAATCAGGCCTCTCAAACTAATTTTTCACGAAATCTGTGATTTTTTTTTAAAATACCTAAGAGCGCCCTAATAAGGGTTTAAAGAAGATTTATCTTGCCGTTTAGCATCTACGAGCCCTTATGCGTGTACGCATAAGCCCCCCTATGCTGAAAATGCCCCTGGGGCGAAACCCGCTTCATTTCTCTTTATTTGAGAGGTCGTTCAACCAGAGGAGAGAGAAAGAAAAAATCAGAGGAGAGAAAAAGTGAAAGGTCGTTCAACCAGAGGAGAGAAAAAGTGAAAATCAGAGGAGAGAAAGTGAAAGGTCATTCAACCAAAGGAGAGAGAAAGTGAAAACAAGAGAAGAGAAAAAGTTGGAAGGTCATTCAACCAGAGGAGAGAGAAAGTGGAAGGTCATTCAAACAGAGGAGAGAGAAAGTGGAAGGTTGTTCAACCAAAGGAGAGAGAAAGTGAAAATTATAGGAGAGAGAAAGTGAAAACCATAGGAGAGAGAAAGTTGGAAGGTCATTCAACCAAAGGAGAGAGAAAGTGAAAATCAGAGGAGAGAGAAAGTAGAAGGTTGTTCAACTAGAGAAAGAGATAGGGGTTTTATATTAAGGGTAAAAAAGACATTATACCTTTTTTTATCTCCTGCACAAAGTGCTTAGATGCCCATTCAAAGGATACTCGGGCGCTCCTGCGTTATAAATAATACCACCCGACTCGCAAGTGATAAAAAAGGACGCAGGGCCTTTTTAGGTGAATCGCCCATATATATATATATATATATATATATATATATATATATATATATATATATATATGAAATTTTATTTATTTATTAATATTAAGAAACATGCTATATCCTCAGCAAGTTCCAATGTTTGAGCCTCTAAAATGTGACTAGTAACACTTAGAAACAAAATTTAGAATGCTCCGTGATACAAGAGGGTATTGTATAAATCATATATCGAGAAAAAATAAAACACAGGTTCCAATCACTTAATATTTGCATTAGAAAATCAATGTTGAGAACAGATTTACTTTAATTAATTATCCATTTTTTTACTAAAAAAATCACAAAATAGAGATTAGTTTTTTTATATTTTATATTTAAATATAATCTATGCAATGCCCTCGTACTCCACTTACACCAAATTCATATATTTTGTATCACCTTGACCATTTTATAGCTCGAATCAGATATTTTATTAAGTTAGTAATATATATATATATGCTCTTAATCTTTTGCTTATTTAAATTCCAACACAAAAAGTAACGAATGAGTAAAATACTTATATGTAGCCTACACTATACTAGAAAACAAAAGACATGTGGTGACTGGTGCTACAACTTAGCCAATAGTTGCCAAAAACTCAGGGACTACTGGCATAGAGATTGGCACTTGGCTCATTTGGATAAGGGTATTATGCCCCACGTTTTGAATTTAAGTTCGTTGTAGTTATATGTGGCCCATGCCCTTTAGAATGGGTATGTGCCGGCTCTGTGTCACTGACAATTGTCATAGCAAACTCATACAAGGGAAGATGTCCTGGAATGTTGTTGGACTTGTTGTCTTTGGAGAAGACAAAGCATCACCCTATCTACAAAGGGATGGGATAAAGAGATTCAATTTTGTCATTTGGTGAGGACAATAAGTCGGAATTGGATTTGAAAAGTCATTGTTGACCAATAGTAATCTAAGATTTGTTTGTTTCTAATAGGGGTTGCCTGCCGGATTGGGCTCAATCATGGTCCAAGCTCACTACAAAATATAAGACTAATAGTGACAGTTTTTTCATGTCGCTACCAAAAACTGCCACTATTAATTTTGCCGCCACCAAAAACTGTCTTAACAACAAGTGTTACTGAAACACCTTATTTTTATTGTGGCCTACAGATTTCTGGCCTTAAGATGTTGGCTTAGCTCCAAGGTTATACTAAAAAAAAGACTATTAGCGGCAGTCATAAACTGCCGTTATTAACAAAAAAACTGCCGCTAATACCCTTGTCGCTAATAGTCTTAATAGTTTTTTATTAATAGTGGTACTTTTTGACTGCAAAAAAACTACCGCTAATAGTCATATTTTTTTGTTAGTAGTGTTAGTAGGAGTCTCAATGGGCCGGTCCGGGCCTTAAACGGTTCGATACTAATCAGGCCTCTTTGTGCTAGCCTATACGTTGCCTGATTACTAATCAGGCTAAGCGGGGCTTACTTCCCTTAGCCCATTGTCTACCCATGATAGGCTGATTGGGCTGGGCAGCGGGCTGGCCCAACAATTTCTACATAAACGAACTCAATCAATCAATTCGGGCAGATTTTAATCAAACTTTTGAAACATGCCCATGTCCGGCCCGCCTTACTAATTGGACCATGATAGCACATTTATATATCGGGTTTACCTACCTTAGCCATACCTCCATTGTGGGCCGACTCAGCCCACAATGGGCCAGGTATGGCTAAAGTAGGTAAGCCCGACATATAAATGTTCTATCATGGCCAGATTAGTAAGCCAGGCCGGGTATGGGCTAGTTAAAAAAGCCTTATTAAAATTGGATCGCTTAAGCCCAACCTGAATTGATCAAATGAATTCATTTATATGGAAATTGTTGGGCCAACCAGTAGCTTGGCCTAACCTGCCTTGAGCTGGGCATGGGCTAAAAATAGTATGTCGATTCATAAATTGGTTGGCACGGCCCAATTAGTAATCAAGCCGGGCTAGCTACAAGAGGCCCAATTTTTACTGGAACGTTCAATCGATTCATTGATTTAATGATGGACCTCTTAGATGAACCCACACCGCAAAAACGGTGTCGATTAGACGATTGTAACCACTGATCATTGATTTTCATACCAATCACCTCACATTTTTTATTCACTTGGATGATTAGAATTATTTAATCAATGGAATTTTTGGGCCATGGATCATGTATACGAGATTTGCGAGGAGCGAAACGGCAATAATATTTGGTAACTTAGACATCAACGCCAATGACTATGGCTGCATATGGCATAGCTCTCTGTTAGTCCCTGCTATATCAGAGCTTACCTGTTTTAACAGATTCCCATTATCTTTGTTAACATCCTGTTATCTTCTTTAGTAGGTACCTTTTCTTCTTGATAACTCCTTGTATAGCAATATTTTATGCAAAATTTACCTGTTAAACAGTTCTACCCTCCTCTCTACTCACTCCTTGCTAGAGTAAATTTTATTTGCTCTAATAGGGTGTTGGTAGAAAGTAGGGAGGTTGTTGCTAGAGCATGTAATTAAATCCTTTTTTGGAGGAACGATCTCATGAATTCAAAGAAAATGCATTTGATTAGTTGGGATACGATTACTAAACCCAAATGGGCGGGTGGTATCGGCATTCGGTCTATCATTCCCATAAATAAAGCCCTTCTCATTAAGTGGTGGTGGTGTGTCGGGGACCACAAATTAATCTAGCCGTTGGAAAGACATAGTTACTGAAAAATATCAAGTAACCAATAATGGTTTGACCATAAAAAATTCCAAGTACTCCAATGCCTCTTGGTGGTGGAAAGGGATCCTAGCTATTCGTGATGATTTCATCGAGAATATTAGTTTCAAAGTCGGTAATGTTAATCACATTCAATTGTGGACTGATAATTGGGCCAATATAGGCTGCCCCTTTAGCTTAAAATTTCCAAACCTGTACGCTATCTCCTTCAATCCGAAAGCCTCTCTCGTGGATATTTTTTCTACAAATGGTGTTTGGTCCTTGAGTTTCAAGTGAAGACTAACAGATTTGAAAATCTCTGAATGCATCAACCTATCCAATATTATGGAAAATACCAAGTTATTCCCTAACAAAGATGATGTTTGACTATGAATCAGTAAAAACAACAGTTTTACTGTTAAATCGGCTTTCAGACCTCTTATAGCTAATTTACCTACAGTGGATTGGAATTTCATTTGGGACCTCAAAATCCCAATAAAAGTCGTTTTCTTTCTTTGGTCACTTTTTTGGAATAAAATTGCCACAATTGTCAATCTCAATGAAAGGGGTTTGAACATCTCTCAAAGCTGATTTTTTGGTGGCGATGGCGTTGAAGACGATGCGCATTTGCTACTTCACTACCCCAAAATCCAGCCTATTTGGAACATAATCTTTAGCTCCCTTGGGGTCCCTACTTGCTTATCAGATAATGTTATTATCTTGCTCTGGGGAGAAAAATATAGGGCACTTCAGAAAATAATGCCTCAAAAACAAACTTTTTGGCAAAAAATACCCAACTTCAAATGTTTTAGAAAAATAATGCTTTCACGGATTTTGAAACTTCAAAATACCGTGAAAGCACTGTTTTTTCTAAAAAGTTTTAGAAACTTTTTAGAAACCAAAAAATTTGTTTTTGAGGCATGTTTCTCTAATTATCCCAAAAATTAATATATTTGGGGGCATCAAAAAGTAGATTTGGGATCACGTCTATATATTTGTCTTCTGAAATATTTGACTCACAAGGAATAGCATTAGGTGTATTGGAGGGATATTAAATGAAGACAACCCATTGCGAGACTGCATTATTTCTTGTTGCTCTTGGGCCACGACAAATGGTTCCGATAATATGTCCATTTTCAGCCTTTATAGATTTGAAGCTGTCCAGCTCCTCTCGTTTTTCAATGTCATGTAACAAGGCCGAGACTATATATTTTCTATTTTTTGCTCTGTATTTTTTGTTGGAGGTTTTCCCAGATTTTTTGGTTTCCTCCCAACGTAAGTTTTTACCCTTTTATAAAGGGTTTCCTATGTCTGCCCTAGTACCTGTCTTGGTTTTGTTTTCCAGACAGCAATGCTAGTGGTGCGATCTTGCATTTTTATCAGGCTCTCTGAGGTGCTCTGATTTGTTTTATACATAATACATACAATTTTAAAATTAAAAAAAAGAGAGAGAATAAGAACTAACTAAAGCAGATGAATTCTATTGTGGCAAGGGCTAACAAGAGCTACGCCATACGCAGCCTACAATTGTTTGGAGGGTATGCTCCCAACTATTTATAATGTGTGAGATTGGACCTTTGCTTGGTGGTGATGCTCTCTAGGTGTGTAGCACTAAGGTCAGGGGTTTAAATCTCATGCTATCTATTTAAAAAAAGAACATGTTTGTTAACCTATGTGAGGGATCATGTTCTAGCCTGTTGATGTGGCCAGAAAAGATGTCTGGTCATCTATTTATATACAAAAATGCCCTCATTTATTTTAACTATTATAAGTAATTTTATCTTCTATTAAAATATAAACAAATTCCCTTATTTTTTAGGACGTGGCCACGAATTGAGGAAGATCATGGATTTGCCATGGTGGGTCCAACTCCAAACATTTGCTCTAACTCTTATTATTAATGATACTCTACCTAACTTAATCATATATTGACGAAAGAAGAATACAATTGGTATAGAATATTTTAATTAATTAATTTTTCGTTCCTTTTCATTATTGGCATTATTATTAAGAACAAAAGTTTAGGTAGTTAAGACTTAAGAGTTAAGATGCCCTTTATATATTACTATATATTTTATTTTATAAAAGAAAACTAAAATCTTTTCTCGGTGGTGGAAGGGATCACCTTTTTGGCTCATGTGCATATATATATATATATATATATATATATATATATATATATATATATATATATATATATATATAATAAAGTTAAGATTAGACTTTCAACTCTATAGAAGTAAGATGCATAAACTCATTAAAGTAAGAATCCACAACTTAATGACGAAAGAGCATATATTTGATTCTACTATATAATATACAATGGTTTAATATTAATAATTATGATGGCATATGAAGAATAAGAACTTTGTCATGGGGTTGGGTCTTTGTTTTATTTTTTGGTTTGTTGGAGGTTTTTTTTCGGTCATTTTGGTTTGCTCCTTTCGTACATTTATTTTTCCTTTTTGGGTTTCTTATGTTACCCACGTACCTATTCGGGAAGTCCAATTATCCATATAGCAATGTCTGAGATTTCTAGGTTTTTCCAAGTCTCTTGTCTTATTTTTATAGTAATAAAAATACAATTTTCAAAAAAAAAAAAGAACTTTGCCATTTTGTAGGCCTAAAGAATATTAGCTACATATTATACAGATTTCAACTCCTTTTTAGGGCTCTCAATGGGTCAGGCGTGATCTTGGAGTGGCCCGCAATGGCCTGGGTGTGGGCCAAGATAAGTAGGTCCGATATATAAAAGGGTTGACTTAGTCCAGCCCAACTAGTATGTCCGGTCTTGTATGTGCTAGTTTCATAAAGTCCAATTGAAAATAGCCTATTCAAGCCTTACTCAAACTCGGGCTGGGCTTGCCCTAACAGTAATAAGCCATGTTTGACAACGTTCTTCAAAAAACACTTTTCAAGAGAAAATCGTTGGGTGAACAATACATTTTCCAAGGACCTGACCACCTCTATAGCTGAAAATGGTGTTTTGTGAGAAGCTGTTAATGTGTTAAGAAGCTGCTTCTCGCACAACACCATTTTTAATATGTATTAAATTTTTTTTAAAAATAAAATGTGATACACCTCTTTACAACACAGAAAAAGTGCTTCTATAAAAAGGGTTGTCAAAAATCCCAAAAAATTTAAACCGATTGTCAATTGATTCGATATCAGTTTTCTGTGATCGAATCTAAAAACCGTATGAGTAGGTTTAGAAGTCACCCAAACTTAGAATAATTGAAAAACAAAAAAAATATGAAACCGAACCAAATGGAACTGAATTTTTTCGATTTCAAATCGAACAGATTTGTTTCGATTTGGTTGACTGAACCGAACCAAGATTTTAATGTGTTTGATTAACTGAATCTGCACCCATTCTTGGTCCCTACAACCTCAATGGCTTTTAATTATTATTATTTTATTAATAAAAAGTAAATATAGCCTTTTTCACCAAAAGAATTTTTTTGTGGATGCGTGGACTCTCTTTTATGCTTTTTTTCTTCGGGTTAATATTCTCTCCTCCTTTTCGGCGCCCACCTTCATTTCATGCGGCTCGTCTCTGCTTTAGAGTTTGTTGATCTTTTCTAGGCTATTCAAAACGCTTGGAAAGTTTGTATAGTATGGCAGAAGGGTACACATATTGACTGCCGACATGAATAATGGGCTTTTTATAAATCAGTGTCCTGTGTCATTTTTATCACAAAAAAATTAAACACCATTTTTTCTTCTTAAACATCGCCCCCGCTTCCTTAAAACGGGCAGCCATACATATCAATCCACTGTAGACACTCCGGAGTCCCCTTGCGACTGATTTGGTTCATTTTTTCAAATCTGAAAGGGTTCTTAAAAACGCATACCAACGCTCACATAAGGCACTGATCAATTTAAATGGATAACTATAATGCTGCCTTTGCCAGTAAATTCCTATTTTTAAAAAAATTGGGTTTTTTCTTTCATCAGGCATCCGACACGTGTATGGAGAATGCACACAAATACAGGCCCGTTTTGATCTGTATAGGACTCTTTTTCATAATTTTTTTTTTTTTTGACTTTTTTGTAATAAAAATATAAATGGGGCGCATTTTCATACTTTTTTCATCAATAAAAACAAGATTATTAGCGGCAGTTTTTAATAATCTGCCGCTAATAGTCTTTAATATTTTTGTCGCTAATAGTCTTTAATAGTCTTCTATAATTTTTTGCTAATAATCTGTTTTTTTTAACGATAATATGGTACTAATAGAGTGCCTTTTGTCTAAAGTTGGTCTCAAAATATTTTTGGGAGATTAGGCATGGGAGCGACTCCGTGGACACTGATTATTAGTGGATGCCTATTTTTGTGAAGTTGCATATTGTTTATAGTATAACAGAAGGAAAAATGCAATTGGTCGACTTATTTGATTCATACAAAGTACATGTGGCTGATGTGGCACGATGTGATTGGCTACACCGACATGCCTTAATTGAGTTCCACCATACTTGCAGCCAATTGCATCGTGCCACATCAGCCACTTGCTCTTTGGTTGCATAAAATCTATCCACCATTTAACACAGTTCTAAAAAGAAATTAAGGGTTTGTAGGTCTTACCTCACCTATCAGATTACTGGTGGATGCCTATCTTGAAAATCAGATGATGGTGATCATTTTTCTTTCTAATCTTCCCACAAGGGATCTTGAAACTATGGGTGTTCTATCAGAGAATCAGTTTTTATTAAATTTGGTACAAATCCCAAAAAAATGGCTCTTAAATCTCATGATAAACATCACATTTCAACATTATTGTAGGGCCACTTTTTGGGATCTTTGCATCATGGAATAAATTTGATCGTTTGATGGCATCTCCATGGTCTCAAGGTTTGTTGTGTGGAAGATTGGGATAAAAAACAACGACAATCATTTGATTTAACGTTGTCAACGGTTTGTAGGTAAGAATAGAAGTACCCATTGTCTAAAGTTGGCCAGGCAATGATCAGGTCCTACTAGGTAGAATCGGATTTCCAATCCTATTCCATCCGCTGCCCTTCGAAATAGGAAAATCTTGATTGCACGTCAAGTAAAAATTAAGAAAGTCAAGATTCTCTGATTTCCAAGGGCAGCAAATAGGGTAGGACTGAAAATCCGATCCTACCTAGTAGGATCTAACCATTCCCCAAAGTTGTCCTTCAAATATTTTTAGGAGATTAGGCATTAGAGCAGCTACTTGCACACAAGTTTGTGGTTGTTGCACATAGTTGAAAAAAGAAAGACTTAATATTGGGTACCAAGGATCAAAATTTCGAGTAAAATTTCGGTTTCCGTCAAGCCCGAAACCGAAAATTTAAACCAAAATTTGGGCCGAAAACCGAAAATTTGGTCGAAATTTTAAGTCCCACACAAATTTCAAAATAGTGTATTTCAAAATTTTGAATCCCATACAAATTTCAAAATAGTGTTTTTCAAAATTTTGAGTCCCATAAAAAGCATAGTGTATTTCAAAATTTAAAATCATAACATTTAAGATCCAATCGTACGGCCTGAAAGTCGTACGATTCAATAATTATGACAAAGAATATAAATATTAGCTCTCATTTTATTATAAGTAAAACGATTCGAAAAGAATATGATTATTGATCCGGCATACCTTATCTAAAAACTATGACTCAGACTATTACGGTATGAATTATGTAAAAAGTATAGCGTATCTCAAAATTCGAAATCACAACATTAACATCTAATTGTATGGCCTGAAAGCCGTACGATTCAATATTTGTAAAAAGAAATTATTTAATAAAAATAAATTAACTACTTATCTAGGGGTCGCTTCCTCATTGAATGAACGGTTTTAGTCGTTCATCTCCAATCCACAAGCAAGGCATAGATCCAAAACCATCAAACACATTCTTTAATTTATTAAATATTCGGATCTTTTAGGAAAATATTCGGAACCTTACAAAGCTTTGGTTCCTAATAACAAACTAATTATCATAAATTAAAACTAAACACTAAAAATAATAAAGAAAAACCTAAGAAAAAGACTAAGAAAGTTGGCCAAGAAGGCCCCTCAAAGAAGCATGCCCAAACCCTAAGCACTGCTCTGTTTATATAGGGCTCGGATGGAAGAGTTTTCATATATAGGTCAATCGATTGAATTCCAAGATTTAATCGGTTGAATTCAAAATTTGTATTTTGGCGAACTTATTTGAATTTAAATCTCAATCGATTGAAATCTAAATCTCAATCGATTAAGTTCAAATTCGAATTTATGAGGGAAGCAATTGTCATCCAACTCAATCGATTGATTTCTAAATTTCAATCGATTGAGTCTGACATGTGACATATCCATTCTCTTGCTTATGGCTGGACCAATCAATTCTTTTCACGAATTTTGGTGTTTTTATTAGCCCTTTGGTCCAATGCTCCCATATTGTCCTTAATTATGCTCTTTTATGCATTTGCAAGATCTAACGGTCACGAACACCTGAAACCACTAAAACTACACAACAGCCATCAGAATGCCTTCATCGAAAGGTCAAATATTGGTATTAGGGTGCGAAATATGATCATATTTCGACACAGATCATCCACCTATTGCTTCTGCGTGATTAGGGATCTCAAATCCCAACAGTGGCATTAGAGCCATCATATCGATTTATCCACTTTTATGAGTACATATTTTTTTTATCTTACTTTATGATTAGATTGCGGAGATTTATTTTTTATTTAATCTTATACCTGCTGCTAGTATAAAAAGGTGAAAAGGGTGATGAAGGGAAAGAATTAAAAAAATAAATAAATTTGGGACCCGCCAGCAATGTCGCCGGCCACCTGGCTGCCATTGCTGGGTAAACTTTCCTCTTCCCCGTCTCTTCTTTCTTGTGTGCTAGGGTTTCCTAGTGCATGATTTCTAAATAGCGGACCTGCCGAGTCTGGGTCCATGTCGGGTATAAATAGGTCCAGCTCAATACTGGACCGGGTTCTTAATCGGGTTTAGACCTTTTTTGGGTCGAGTCCATTCAGGTAGCTATTGGGCCGATGTAGATGGGTCTTGTTTAATGCTGAACCAAGTCTAGATCAGGTTTGGACTGTTTTGGGTCGGTCCATTTGGGTAGCTATTGGGCCAGATTTGGATGGGTCTTGGTTCAATACTGGGCCAAGTTTAGATCGGTTATGAGCCCATTTTTGGATCGCTCGCCAACAGTTTTTTGATTGGATCCAATCGGGCCTTGTCCGGGTCCGAATCAGGTTTAATTTGCCTAATGCAAAGGTATATTTTTAGAGGTGGAGGGATTTGAACCCCCAACCTCTTCTCCAAATTAAACTACTCTAAACCAACTATACTAATAACAATTTGTTGTAATATATTTTAATATAAAAGTATATATATTAAACATTTACAACCACTTTATAGGTTGTTTTGAAAAAAAATTTAACATTAATCTTTTTCTATTTTATAAAATATGAGTCATTAGATAGTATGTTCTCATGTTGAACTACCTTCCGAGAAAATATCACATATTTTATTAATTCGAATGGTCCAATCTGATCAGTCAAATGTGCGCACCAACGCAATTTTCAAAACTGTAAAACTTTGACCGCCTCTTTATTTTGACAATAACTTTCTCATTACTTATCGGATTTTGGCTCATAAGTAGTTGATTTTGATCTACTCGATGGGATCTACAGATTGGACCAGTCAGATTTCTTTTTGACGTTTTGATCCACTCACAAATTTATGAATATCATTCATAATATTTAATTATGAAATTTAATTATCATTAGCCCCGATGATTAAAATTTTAATTTTTTTATTATGCTATTATGAGATGTGAATAAGTGATCATTTACAATTGATTGGTTATGGGTTATGCACATTGTTGTGTTATCGAGTATGACTTGCATCCTAGGATATTTTATTAGTTGATCAAATTATATTAGATCAAGTCCATGTATTTTGTTTAATTTCTTCATTTTGTAAATTAGTGAATACATGAATACGAACATGCACCCTTATGAAGATGTACCTATGGCGCAAACGATCAAAAGCGAGATGGAGCTCTTAGGAAATGCAGCCAATTGACGTGAATGAGAAGTTCATCAGTTTCATAGGGTGTTGCATTCATATAATGACTTGAGTTGTAATAAATGGTTCTAATTATGGAACTACTCAACTTTGACCCATCTTAGACCACTGAATTTTTTTTAGGAAATCTATGGTTAGAGATGGACTCTCACACATGCACCACAAGATATGTTGAAAAAGTTTAAATTTACAAAAATTAAGGGCAAAGAAACTCTCAAAAGACAAGATGAAACCTAGTGTATGGTGGGAAGTAAACCCAAGTGGGGTCCACTATCCCATGCGCATATAAGAAAAGGAGGAGAGAGGAGAGAGAGTGAAAGGCTTGGGAAGTGAGGTGCGGACACTTGTCCAAAATTTTTAGAGCTTGTCCCCCTCCAGTCTTGCAAAAATCAAATTCCTATGGGGACTTCCTCCATTCTCTCCATTTTCCATCTTCTTCCTTTGAAACTCTATTAGGTTGCGTTTGGGTTAGCTCTTTCAGGGCAAAGAGCAGCTTTTTTGCACTTTGGCTCTGACAGATAACTACTTTAATGTTTGCTAATATAGCCCCTTGCCCTATTTGCTCTGGCGGGAAACTGTTTTAAGTGATAAAGTTGCTCTCTATCTGCTCTATGCAAGAGTAGATTTTAACTGCTCTAATAGAAAGCAGGCAGAGAGTTGCTTCTGCTCTTATAAGAGCTAACCAAACACAACCTTAGAGCTCTTATTTCTTCCTTGAATTTGCCCTCCTAATCCAACCATCCAAAATGAAATCTAAAATCACCAATCAACTCACCACCCTCTCCTATCACACATCCAAAACTGAGCTCCATCCGAGCTCATCTTACCACAAAGCTTGGAGCAAACCAGCAAGCTTAAGAGACGAGTAGAAGGTAAAGTGATAGTCATAGTGTCGAGTTTATAGTATAGTTTTGTAGGAATCTTTGCATAGTTTGGATTTTTGTATGGATTTTTCTTATAAGAGTTTTAAATTTTCTGGAGTATACTTAGACTAGAACCTTGGGATGTCATGCATGTGATCTTGATAATCATACAAGGCTATCCAATGGTATAGATTGAACTATGTCCATTATAGTGTAGGAATTTTGATTTAAACTTTGAAAATTCTGATTTTTAGTTAAATTTTTTTAATGATTTCTGGAACATGGCTAGACCAGAACCATAGGATGTCATATATGTGATTTCTGTGATCATGTAAGGTCATCTCATGGTCCAAATCTATCAAACTTAGACTATGTCCATCATTGGTCTAAAATTAGCACAAAAATATTTTAAAACATTTGATTTCTATAGAGTTTTTCTTAAAGATTTCGGTTCTGATTTTTATTTTATTTTATTTTATGTTTTGTGACATGAGAAGTGGAGTAATGTGTGTGATTTTGATGATCACACATTGCTCTTCCGACGATCGGAAGGTTTATGATTGCTTTTGGAGCAATCATGGTAAAAATTGGAGTTGAGTAGAGGTAATGTGCCATTAACGCTTAGAATGAATCCTCCATAGGATAGTACCATGATGGCCATGTGACCTTAGAAATGAGGAAAAATAATGGTAATTGATCAGACTTTAAAAATAAATTGAATGGTCTATGATGGAATTGATTTACTTGGCATTGTTTTTGAAAAAACTAGCTTTGAATTTTGATACTATTTCATTTAGATAAAATAGATGGTGTGTAGGGTATCTATTGGTTATGATGATTAGAATGTATGGTTTAGATTCCTGAATATTAAAATTTTCATCATTGTTTTATAGATATAAATGAATGATTATAGATGCATGATGATAGTTTACGACTATGTATAGTGTAGTCTTAAATTTTGTCATTTCTTTTCCATAGAATAAGAATAAACATTTGTAGGAAGATATTGACTGAGTTTAAATGAAATTATGATACAGATTCTCAAAAAAAATTATTTGTGATTATTGTTTTGATGGTGAAAATGAATGGTCTTAGATGCGTGATAGGAATTTAGGCTAAATCTAGTGTAGCTTGGATTTTTATCATAGTTTTCATGAAAATAATATAATAATATGAGCATATTAGTGGCTGTGATTGAATGATTTTATGATTTAAATTCTCACAAAAATTTACTGTTTTAATGATGATGTGATCTAATGGCAAAGATTGCTTGAATCTAGAATTTATAAAATTGTTTACTATGCTTAGTATAGTTGCATAGAATTTATGAATAATCTAATTTTGACCATGTGAATTAGACTTACAGATGTGATTAGTTCGATCATTTATTTCCAGAATATATGTGTTTGAATTACGAGATTGATTATAGAGAATTTGAATGGTGATAGATGCTTGTATAGGAATTTTGAAATATGACTACTATATATAGTGTGTAGAATGTGTAGGACTTCTAGATGGCTAAATAATTGAATTTTGATCATTTTGGTTGACCTGTGGCCGGATGAGATCTCAGATCTTGGGAGCTTATGACTATTGTTGATCACGAATGATCAATGGTGATCGATTGTTGATCGATGAAATCCCGAAGATTCGAGTAATTTAAGCCATATAAATATTGGTAAATTAGTTTTGAAATTTAATCGAAATGCGATTTGAAGAAATGGATTTTTTTTTTTGAAAATAAATCTCCAATAAAATGATGATTTGAAAAAAATTGAATCATAACCAAAAAATTAGAATCGATTGGATGGCTTGCCAAGCTAGCCAGAAATTTCCCCTATATAAGGTTAGAACTGTACCCGGCAAATATGATAGTACCGAGAATGATTTGTGTCATTAAATTGATAGGATGGACCCGAAAAAGGGATATTGGTTGATCTGGGATTAATCTGGAGCCATCACAGGTCAAAATCTGAAAAGTTATGGCATGAGTAGACCGCTAAGTCTGTAGACGACTCTGCAACCCACAACAGGATACTCTCAGAAACGAGAGTGAAATAGATTGAAATAATATTCAAAAAATTCTTGAAAAATTAATTTAAATAAATTAATGGGTTCTCGATACCCAATTAAAAATTTGGATCCCGACTTCCCGTATTTTGAATTTTACGGAACTTAGAGCACAAGCACTAGATCTGCCCTATTGCACCAGAAATCTGAGCCCCTGAAGAGCAAAAATTTTCATGCCTAAGACCCCTTTTGAAAAATGTGGGATAAATGAAGGTCAAACCTTGACCTGTCCCCAAGAATTGGTTGAAATTTACATGATAATTTCACAGAAATTATCGGCTAGAAAATCTGAGACTTCATGATGCAAAACTGTATCACGTGGCACCTAGCTAGCAACCAGAACTGACATATGATCGGATAGACCTAATTCCATTAGGATCCTTAGACTTTTGACCCTTAAAATATAAAAAGAGATCAAAGATAACTCTTTGAGCTTTGCAGGAAGCCGTTGAGTGCGCAATTTCTATATCGGTACTAAGAGTTATGGACCCGACTTTGAGGACCAATAAATCTATCCCGATAACCTAATAAAGGAGGACAGAACTCAACAATCTGTCGGTTGTGATAAGCCTAATTATATTTTTGAGTGTCACCACCTAGGAAAGATGTGGCTATCAATTATCTATCCCCCAGTTTTCGTAGGACTCAAAAATTAGATCGGTGTTGAAAATGGCGAGCGATTTACCACAAAGTGTTCGGTACACTTGCAGAAAAATCTGCAAGTAAAGGAATATGGTCAAAATTATGACTTTTCCTAGAAACCTGTGACCATCTGGGCAATACCAGATTATAGTGACCACTATGGGGATATTTTGTAATGAGACTTGGGTTAACTTGGTTAACTAAGTTATTGGAATGAACCTTTCGATTGCCCAAAAGCCCAAATACTAAGAATTTGTAAAATTTATAAAGACCCGACTACTTGGCCCATGGCCCTGTAAGCCTTAGATGAATTTCTAACGCTGTGACCCAGCCCAAAATATTTAAAAGAAATTGATAAATTCACCCCTTGAAGAATAAATACACTTGTTTATGGGCTCGGACCTTAAAATAACTCGTATACCTAAAATTGGATCTAGTAAAGACCCAAAACAATTAGGAAATGACCATGGACCTTGAACTCATAGGTTGGATTTGTCTAATTCCAATTACCCGGCCCGAAGATCCGGCATAGACAAGTGATTGATATCCTTATGTCCTATCACTAAAATAATTGAATAAGACTCTAGCCAGTTGGGGCCAAGACCCAAGATAAGTCTTTAATAAGAAAGGAGTGGACCCAAGGTCTATATCTAAAAAATATAAATAAACAAATACCTCTCTTGATTCTTTGATGAGCATTACGATGCTCAATTGAGAAAACTGATTGAAACCTTAGGATGTGACCTAAACCTAGATCGATAAATTGGATAATTAGAAATGGAGTGAGAATCCTATGAGGGAATACTCATATAGGATACATATATAGGATGCTCATTTAAGGGATACCCATGCAGGAATCGTCCCCAAAAAAATAAGAAGATTATTGGTCTACCAATGAGCAGTCAAATAGTTGACTCGACTCAGAAAAATTCATAGAATCAATAGAAAACAAGCATCGCGATGCCTTAAATTGCGATTAGAGATAATTGATTCTCTTTCATCGATAATAATAAATATAAGTCTCTATCGGACTCTAAACTGAGGTAACACTAGTATAAGTGTGAGCCGATGAGATCCTTCCCTAGGATCAAGTCTTGAAATTTGAAAACTTGGACTACGAATTATGATTTGAACAAAATTGTATGATTTGATCGAAGTCGACTAATTGATTGATTGATGGAACTTACTGATAAACATGAATCTTGATTACATGTCACGTTTGATGTTGATGATTGAAATGCTTGTGAATGCATTGAAAAATGATTGGTGAACTTTAGAATAGGAAGTTATCAAAACTAATATGAAATTATGAACTCAACGAAATATGGAACTTGAATAAGAAATGCATAGAATGAAATTGAATGGAGTAAGATAATTAAGTTATCGAATATCTAAAATTAAATATAAGTCATTGAAAATGGGATTATTGAATACTAAATCTCGAATATAGAACCCCGAATACTGAATATTGATTTTGAATCTCAAACTGATTGCGAAACATGAAATATTGAATATTGAATTTAGAATATTGGATATATGATTGAATATCGAACCATTGAACATGAAAAATGAATCTTGAATATTGATTTATTTATAATGAATCATGAAACTTTGAAAGTGAGAAGATGATATTGTATCGAACTTGAAACCTCGTATAGTTGATCGTTGTTTTTGCCAACAGGCTCGTATGAGCACCTCGTATTTCAGATAAGTTATTGAAATATCAGTTGAAGATTGGGTTTCGTTAGACTAATAAGGTTAGTGATCCTTGTCTTCATTGACTAAATGGGAAAGAATGCTAGCCTTTGTTTGCGTAACATTGGTAATCGAATATTAAATATTAGACCATGGTTGGTGTTTGATATCATACCGAATTAATTAAAAGATGTTAATGAAAACTAAATGAAGGAATATGACTTAATAATTTAGTAATCGACTCATGGAACTTAATGTACCTTGTAAATCTTTGTGCATGTTAATATTATAATTGTCACTTATAGAATGTTATCTCTATGCTTTAGTTGCAAAATCTTATTATTTTCATGCTTTAGTTGTAAATCTTACATTATAAATTAGTATTCCTATGTTGTATTGTGAATGCTTACCGTATGATTAGATATTATTTTTAATGTGAACTGTATTTGAAATTTTTTGTTAGTATTAGTTTAATCTTAATTAATTCTATGATATCACAATTGCTAGAAACCTTACTTGCACACATGGAATTCTTTTAAATTACTTGTACTGAAACTCTCAACATAATTAACTAAGACTTTATCAAGCTTCATGACTTACGGTCCTTTTATGACCCAAAAATTTCAGAGGGCAGTTAGCAGCCACCCGTCAAAGCTAGAGGAGCTGGACGAGGAGTGATCTAGGAGCAATCACTAAGCTGATAGTTTTAAGCTCATTTTGCCTATAGAGCTACTAGCCCTTGCACAGGTAGGATTAGTTTACGATAACACTTGTGCAAGGATTAGTTTACGATAACAGTAATAAAATCGAATTTGCTCCATCAGGTTAGTGAGAATGGGAAAATAAATGAAAAAGTATTTAATCATTAGGGTTGTGCATTTTTTAGACTGAATCGACCAAATTGATCGAATCTGATCGAATTTGGTCCGGTTTAGATGGGTACCGATTTGTGTTTGGTTTGAAAAAAAGGAAAACCGAAAAGTTTGGTTTGGTTTCGGTTCCAAGCCCCCCCAAGCCGAAACCGATCGAACCCAACTAAATGTAGTTTATAAGTAATTATATATATATATATATATAGGCAGGGGTTTTAATTAATCTTAAAGGGCATTTAAGTAAAATGCATAGTTTTATATAAAAAACTACTCTTGTCTTGTCTTTAGCTTATTCCTAAATCCTAAAACGGTAAAGTAGAACTTATAGAAAAACCCGTTGAGAAGTTGAGCAAATTTTTATGTGCAAGTAGAATTTTTGGGAAAACTGAAACCGATTGAACCAAACCGAACCGAATCGAATCGGGTTGGTTTGGTTTAAGAGTTGGATGGTTTGGTTTGGTTTGAAAATCTAGAAACTGATTAGGACCAATTTAGTTTGGGGTTTTATTGAAAAAAAATTAAAGACGCTTCAGCAAATTATCGAAAAAGAAAAGTAAGTTTTCAACGAAAGATATTTCCCATAATATTTAAAAAAAAAAAAAAAAAACATATGACAAAATATATGAATCGAATCATGATTTAACCGAATTTGGAAAACGAATTATGAAATGAAAGTAAAGCTTTGAAAGCAATCGAATAATTGTTAATGATGCAGCGTTTGTTACGGCGGCTCGGCACCGCAGATCGCGACGGTCGAGGCCGGGGGAGGCTGAGGGGCATGAAACACACATCCCAAAGTGACCGTGATCATGGCTTACGACGAGAAGGGTTCTGAAGAGAGTTTTGAGGATGTGTTCCATGTAGAATCAACATCTGACTGTTCGATAGGTGGGCCAAGCTCTCAAGATATATGATGTGAAAGATTAGGACCAAAAACAATCTCCGCCGTCTGATTCAAAACAGTCAACAGTGTTAACTATGGAACCCTTATCATCTGTGCTTCAAGCATGGCCAGTTGGAGTGGCGGTTGTAGTTGCTGAACATGAATGCGTAATACGTGAAATAAATGCGAGAAGCAATTTATTTTTTCTTCTTCTGATTATCCTCCTTTTTTTTAGATAAACGCCAATAATCATGTTTTATACTTTTTTTTTTAAAAGAACGCAAAAAAAAACGAGTATATGTTATGAAATAAACGCTTTTTTGGCCACTACACTTATTGGAAGTCATTGTGACAAATTTCTCCCAAATTCACAGAAGTGTCTCCGAAATTCAACGAAATAGGGTTTGGACGAAACTTTCGATGAACTCCATACGGAGGAATCTGTGAGTGTGAGGTGAGTGATTAGGTCGAATCAATTGATCTACTTTGGTTTCAGCCTTGATTGCTTGATTATTAATTTCAGTGAAATTAACAAACTTTCACCGAAATTATGAAAATTTTATAATTTCAGCCATTCCTAAGTGATAAATTATTTTTATTTTTATAAATATTAAACATAATTTTTTTATATATTGTTTTTGCACTCTCCGAAATTTCCCCAAAACTTTTCAAAATTTTCCTAAAATTTATCCAAAATAACCCTGACCGACATTTAAACACCAAATGGTGTTTAAATGATCTTACACCATGAAAATGTCACTTTCTATCTCACACCATTAAAGTGTGATTTATCATTGTGTCATGTGCCCGACACACATCTATGATCAATCGATATTGCCCAAGTTGTAATCCATCGTTGGAACACGTCTCAACCAAAGGATCATGCTTCTAAGTGGACGTAAACCGCCCGATCCGTGAACTTTAATATCTGTCATCAAAATTAAGAACAACCGTTGCTATTAGAGTACATAGATTGGATGGTTCGAATCTCCTAAAAAGTGTAACATTTGGACCAGAGTCCTTCAATTGACAACATATCACTTTGACGATATGGATTTCAAAGATCATAAGCTAATAAATGGTTTAAGATCGTTAAACACCATTTGGTGTTTAAATGACGGTCAGGAGAGTCGGTGACTCAGGCTGTGTATGGCATAGCTCTCTGTTAGCCCCTGCCATAGCAGAGTTCACCTGCTTTAGTTGGTTCCTATTCTCTTTTCTAACTCCCTGCAAAGAAGGACTTACATGCTCTAGCAGCAACCTCCCTGCTCTCTACTAACTCCCTACCAGAGCAAAAAAAATATGCTCCGGCAAGGAGTGAGTAGAGAGGAGGGTAGAACTATTAAATATGTAAATATTGTATAAAATATTGCTATGCAAAGAGTTATCAAGGAGAAGGGTACCTACTAAAGCAGGTAGTAGGATGTTAGTAAAGAGGATAGGAACCTGCTAAAGTAGGTGAAAGACTATGGCAGAGGCTAGCATAGAGTTATGTCATATCTTGCAAAAAATACTACTTCATCAATATCTTGCCAAAAGTAAGACTTTTTAAGAAAGGGATAATTCCTTTCAAAAAAAGAAGAAAAAAAAGAAAGGGATAAAGGCTCATGACCGACGTTTAATCACCAAGTGGTGTTTAAATGATCTACCACCGTTTAATAGAATTTTTATCTCGCAACATTGATGTGTGATTTACGGCATAGGTTTATGATCAATCTAAATTGTTTAGGCGGCAATCCATCATTGAGAAATGTTTTAGCGAAAGAATCATATCGATAAGTAGACGTGAACCATCCATTTACAAATTTGAATATCAGCCATTAAAACTAAACACAACGGCTGGTATTGAAGTGCCTAGATTGGATGGTTAAAATCTCTCATAAAATATGATTTTTGAGCCGACCGCCTTTCAACTTATGATCTATCACTTTGGCGCTTTGGCATTGGGATTACTCACATGTTAATCCTATCAATGCTATACATCATTTAAGCACCATTTTGGTGCTTAAATGACGGTCAGGAGTGTTGTGCCCTTGAAGAAAACATCACTTCACAAGTTATGTATGGAAACTGCCCCAATCTTTTTTTTAAAAATGGACAATCTTATAAAGTGGACAATTTTTTGTAAATAATTTTGCAAGCAGCTTAAGTGGCATGACGTGACTGGCTGCACGCATAGTCGGGCCCAAGCACTGTTGTCAGTCACATTGCGCCACATAAGTTGTTTGCTAAAAATTGTCCACCATTTATAGTGTCCCAAAAAATAAAAAATGGCTTACGTCATTCATCGGGGATGAAGATAAGCTATAGTGACAAATTGTGATTGCACCAATGTGCCTCGTGCTACTGTGCTCATCGGGGATGAAGATAAGCTAACGTGCCCTTATCATCGGGGACGAAGATAAGCTATAGTGATAAACTCCCCCTCGTGGTTACCTTTGTTTCACGACCTACCATATGATGTAACGCCTTTTACGACATGCTCGATTGAACCAATGTGCCTCGTGCTACCATGCTCAACTGAGTCCCATGCAGCTTGCCTTCGTGTGAGTTCCGAATTTCTAACGCACGTCCATACTTGGCCCATATACTGTCGTGTTTAACTGAGTCTCACGCAACTCTCGTGAAGTTGTCCAGCCGTATGCACCGCGACGCGTAGCTCGGGTCATACTTCAACCTCACCCTGGGTACCACACGACATCGTTGCGTCGACGTCCTAGACCCACCCTTTCAGGCCTAAGAGACACTTGCGCCCCCTCTGGCAACATAAGGCCCCGTGTGGGTGGAAGGCATTCTCCAACACCTCTCCCACATAGATTATCGAAACTCCATATATGGGTAAACAACCAAAGGACCTCAAACACATTAGTTTGACATACCCCCATGACACACGTCTTCTGCCCGTGGCACACAGTGTTAAGTCCCAACCAACATGCCCATGACTCCCCGCATCATCCTCCCATGTGACCGTGTCACGTCCTCACAATGCAACCACGTCGCGAGGCCCTCCTGGCCCCATGTCGCGTTCCCTCCTAGCACCACATGCCGTCCCGGCACCAAGATGTCGCATGCCCTCTTGGCACCACATCACGTGCCCTAGGCATCAAGTCGCCACTGCCTCTACGCGGAGTACAAGCGGCTCAAGTGGCGCTACGGATGGCCCGAGTAGCCATGTTGCGTACCTCCGTCACATCCTCCACTTAAAATCGTCAACGTTCTCATTGACGCAAAGACACTTTTGAACCTTAAATATGCCCTCACTCAATGCTGCAATCACTGAACTCCATATCTTTACTACACTCCATCGACGCTCTGTCATTGCATAACAAAGCAGCAAGTAACTGACCTTTCTGCGGTACTAGATAGCTCGGGGATGTCGCGTGCCCTCTTGGCACCACATTGTGTGCCTCAGGCACCAATACTGTCCATGTTGTATTGTTCATCGACGCTTTCACCTCACCTCAAGCCCCAAGACTATACATGATGTATTATTCATCGGCACTTTCGCCTCACCTCATGCCCCACTTCGAGGATGTCGCGAGCCCTCTTGGTACCACATCGCGTGTCCTGCTGGCACCAATTAGCTCATTAGTATCATCCCTTTTGGATCGAATTTGGCTTTGATACCAAATTTCACAGGGCCACTCTTTCAGCAGTGTCAACCCGTGCGACACCTAACGCCCCATGCGCTAAGTCAGCCTATTTCTAATACCAACTGTCACAGGGCGTCCTTCAACGCACCATCAACCCGTGCGGTGCCTAGCTACCGCATGCAACGACACCAACCAATCTCTTCATTAGCTCTGATACCACCCGCCTAGAGGACGAGAACTTCCCCTCGTGGTTACCTCTGTTTCGCGACGTACCATCTAATATATTGTGCCTTTTACGACACGCTCGATTGCACCAATATACCTCGTGCTACCATGCTCAACTGAGTCCCACGTAGCCTGCCTTCGTGTGCGTTCTTAATTACTACCACACGTCCATACTTGGCCCATATACTGTCGTATTCAACTGAGTACCACGCATCTCTCATGAAGTTATCCAGCCGTATGTACTGTGGCACGTAGCTCGGGTCATACTTCAACCTCACCTTGGGTACCACATGACATCGCTGCGTCAATGCCCCAGACCCACACTTTCAGGCCTAGGAGACACTTGTGCCCCCTTCGACAACGCAAGGCCCTGTGTGGGCAGAAGGCATTCTCCAACATCTCTCCCACATAGATGGTCCAAACACTATCTATGGGTAAACAACCAAAGGACCTCAAACACGTTGGTTTGACATACCCCCATGACACATGTCTTCTGCCCGTGGCACACAGTGTCAAGTCCCAACCAACACTCCCATGACTCCCCGCATCGTCCTCTCATGCGACCGTATTGCGTCCTCGCAGTGCGACCATGTCGCGTGACCTCCTGACACCACATGTTGTGCCGTCCCGGCACCAAAATGTCGTGTGCCCTCCTGGTACCACATGTTGTGCCGTCCCGGCACCAAAATGTCGCGTGTCCTCTTAGCACCACATTGCGTGCCCCAGGCACCAAGTCGCCACTGCCTCTATGCGGAGTGCAAGCGACTCAAGTAGCACTACGGATGCCCTGGGTAGCCACGTTGCGTACCTCCGTCACAACGTACTGAATTTGGAGTGCGCATGTACCCCTGGGATTAAGCGGGCTGTTCTGATAGGTACTGAAATTGGATGACCGAAATATTCTAATAAGCATTTTTTAGGCTGGGTTGAGTTCAAGGTTCAAACACTGGTTTGCAAATTAGATGACTTGGATTGGTCATAAATTTGTGCCATGTGTAACCGTGGAACTCGAGTCACTTTCTTGAATGTGTGCAACTTAGAATGATCATGTGTGTCATCCAATGAGTGGGACAAAAAATGATTTCCATCATTTGAGTTGAAGCAGTCAAACATCATCTAAAATTAGAATCTTTTAAATCTAACATACTATTAATTTTAGATGATTGCTTTGGATCATATGATGGATATTGTCTTCCGACTCAATCCTTTGTACCATAAATCCGGAGATCATGAACGCCAAATCATCAAAAACACATGATGATTTCACATGACATGCATCCCAAAAATGTCCTGAATACCAGCATCGATCGCTCCTCGAGTTGAATACCTAATGAGAGTGACTACTTCCATGCAAGATTTGTGCCAATGCATTTACTTGGTATTTTTTGGGGCCCCGCCAAATGGAATGCCTTCTAAGCCGTCTAACTTGAAGGCCATGATTCAATAATCATTTTAGGGTAAATATTAGCACGAAACGTTATTTTTATTGAATCAAATGATGGGCATCGACTATGTTGGATCATATGATGGAGATCGCGTTTCTTGCTATTTGGCACCATTGATCTTTACATCATGGCCTTCAAATCAAATGACTTATATTGTGATCCATGTAGCATAAGCCCCAAATAAATTAGGATACATCTGATCATACCAATAGGATTACTAAAGGCGGCGCCTCCATTGTCTTAAACCCACTATGAAGAATGTTTCTCACCCCAATCTTCACACAACGGATCTTGAAACTATGGTCATATCATCCAACATTCAGTTTTTTACTCCACATGGCACACATCACAATCAAACCTAATTTTAGGGTATGTTTTTGGGGACTTGTGTCACATGGATTAGAAGAATGATCACCTAATGATAAGCTCATGGTCTCAAGATCCATTTTGTAGAAGAATGGGGTGAAAAGCGATCTCCATTGTTTGATTTCAAGCAGTCAATGGGTTTTATTGGGTTTCAAACATTGGCGCCCTTAGTAATCTTGTAAGTGCAAAAAGAGGTACCCAAATATTATGTTGTACCTATGTTCGCGCCTATAGGACTACTGAGGAGTAGGGGTGTAGCATCTGAAACCCATTGATTGTTTGGAATCAGACGATGGAAATTGTTTTTTCACCCCAATCTTCCATATAATGGATCTTGAGACCATAAGCATACCATTAGACAGTCAGTTTTTGTTTCCACATTACACAAATCCCAAAAAATGGCCTTGAAATTACGTTTGAGTGTGATGTGGGATATGGGATTTTAGGGCCACTTTTTTTAGATATGTGCTACGTGGAATAAAAAAATCAACCATCTGATGGTAAACTCATGATCCCAAGATCCATTGTGTGAAAGATTGGGCTAAAAAATGATCTCCATCATCTGATTCCAAGCAGTCAATGTATTTTGATAGATTTTAGGCATAGGCACTCTCAGTAATCCTGTAGGCACGAACATAAGTACCCAACAAGGATCAAAATTTCGGCTAAAATGATCGGTTTCGGTCCCCACCAAAACGATAATTTGGACCAAATTTTCGGTCCAAATTTGTATGGGACTCAAAATTTCGACCAAATTTTCGGTTTTCGGCCCAAATTTTCGGTTTCGGGCTTGGTGGAAACCAAAATTTTACTCGAAATTTTGATCCTTGGTACCCAATATTAAGTCTTTCTTTTTTTAACTATGTGCAACAACCACAAACTTGTGTGCAAGTAGCTGCTCTAATGCCTAATATCCTAAAAATATTTGAAGGACAACTTTGGGGAATGGTCAGATCCTACTAGGTAGGATCGGATTTCCAGTCCTACCCTTTTTATAGTTAAATGATGGCAAATAATTTGATATTGAAATGTGTAATTGATTGTTGGTAGAAAAATTATAAATCTAGGGTTAACGGACTTTTTGATCATCTTTTCATCGTTGTTCGATTTTTATTATTTTCCTTGCTTAAGCTTTGTTTAGATCTTTTTATTTTTATGTTTGTGTAGTTATTAATTTTTATCATGATAAAGATCTCGTCGTTGGTACTTTCTTAGGTTCATTTGACGCTTCTAGAAATTGATTAAATTTCATGCTTCCCTATGGGTTCGACACCCTTGATTTCACCGTGCTACGATAGATTTTGTGCACTTGTAAGGGTACAATTTAAAATTGATCAGTGGATCGCAATCGATTCTACACACTTCAAAAAAAGCCAAGATAATTTAATGCACATTGATCCGAGCCGTCAACTACCAGAAAAGACGGTGTTATCTACACGCCATGTGGATCTGACGGTGATTCATGACACCGTAGAAGGATAATCACAACTCTAGGGTTTAGGCTTAGAGAAGAAGGGAGAACTTGAGAGAAAGAAGATTTTCACATCCGTAAGTTACAATCTCTAAAGTCATATATTAATAGGGAACCCTAATATAACTGTTATACGGTGTATATCATGCACACCCTAGGGGTTGTATAAGTGGCATCTCAGCCACTCAAACCAACAAGCACAATGGGTGGTTTTGGGGGAGAAAAATGGAGAGTGATAGATTCCGATTACAACGAAAGAGAAATTAGGGTAAGAGTTTGAGAAAACCACGAAGGGAGATGGATTAGGGCGTCTGAAGTATATAAGCTCACTAGCACAACAGGTAGCCGCAACTTTAAACTTTCTAAATGGATGATCCAACAGAAGTTTGGCTCAACTAAACTTTTCGATGACTGGCGCAAATGGCCTACCCAACCTTCTCGATGGACTGTTCCACAATAAGTATGGACTAAAACTAAACTTCCCAATGAACTATTCCACGATAAGTTTGGCCTAGCTACACCTCTCGAGGGACTGTTCCACGATAAGTTTGACCTAAATTAAGCTTCTTGTGGACTGTTCCACAATAAGTTTCGGGTAACTAAACTTCTCGATAAACTGTTACAGGATAAGTTTGGCCTACCTAAACTTCTCGACGGACCATTCCACGATAAGTTTGGCTTATCCACGATAAATTTGAATTGGGTACCTCTGTTTGCACCGACCAGTTTACTGAAAGCGCCCACATCCCAAACCCTTTTAACACTGTTGATTGCGTCGGATTAGATGATGAAGGCCGTATTTCACCTATATCTTTTGCACAATAGATCTTGAGAGAATGGGGCACGTATCAGACGATTAGTGTTTGATTAAATGTGTCACAGATCCCCAAAAAACAGCCGTTGAATCATATGACACATCACGCTTAAATGTGAGTTTTAAACCAGTTTTTGGGATGTGCGATACACGTAATCCATAACTTACAGTGTGATAGGTGTGCCATGATCTCAAATCTGTTGTGTAGAAGATCTTTGGAAAAATAGACCTCTATCATCTGATCTAACGCAATCAACGATTTTCAAGGGGTCTGAGGCGTGGGCAATTTTAGTTAATAGGTGAACGCGAATAGAGGTACCCATATGAATTAATTAAACTTTTTGATGACTCGCGCAACTAAACTTGTTGTTGGACCGTTGCACAAGAAGTTCTGCCCAATGAACCTTTCGTGGTGGTCTATTCAGCAATAAGTTTATGCCATACTAAACTTCTTAATGGCTTCTTTAGTGATAGGTTCACGTTTGGTTTGCCAAGAGTTTACTGTTTCATGCGCAAAAGCTTAAACTTCTCGATGGCTTCTTTCGTGATAGGTTTGCGTTTGGTTAGCGAGGAGTTTACTGCTTCATGCGCAAAAGCTTTTTGATGGACCGTTTGGCGAGAAGGTTTTATAAAGGGTTCCCAGTATTTGCAACTGAAGATTCTACATCCACAACAAGTATTTGAAACCCTTTAAAATCATTGATTTCTTCGAATCAGATGATGGAGATCGTGTTTCACCCTGATCTCCCTCACAATGAATCTTGAGATAATTTCTCACCTATCATATGGTCAATTTTTTATTCCACATGTCCTAGATCCCCAAAAATTTCCCATGAATCCCTTGGCACACAAAACTATTGATTGCTTCGAATCAGATGATGGAGATTGTGTTTCACCCTAATCTTCCACACTACATCACACTCAAACGTGCTTTTGAGCCTTTTTTTAGGACATGTGACATGTCAAAAACTGAACGTCTAGTAAGTTCGACATGATCTAGAAATGGACACTTTGTGGAAGATGGGGTGAAACAAGATCTCAATCAATGATTTTGAAGGGGTTTCCGACATGGGCGCTTTCACAGATTGTGTGAGCGCTAATAGAAGCGTCTTGTCATAGGGTCACCCTTCCAGCAGTTTCAGCTCGTGCGGCACCTTACGCCCAATGCGCTAAGTTAGCCTATCTCTGATACCAACTATCACGGGGCGTCCTTCGACACGCCATCAACCCGCACGATGCCTCGCTACCACATGCAACGAAGCCAACCAATCTCTTCATCAACTTTGATACCACTTGCCTAGAGGACGGGAACTCCCCCTTGTGATTACCTCTGTTTCGCGGCCTACCATCCGATGTATCATGCCCCTTACGACACACTCGCTTGCACCAATGTGCAGCGTGCTACCGTGCTCAACTGAGTCCCACGTAGCCTACCTTCGTGTGCTTTTTGAATTACTAGCACACGTCCATACTTGGCCCGCATCCTGTCGTGCTCAACTGAGTCCCACGTAGCTCTCGTAAAGTTGCCCAACAGTATGCACTGCGACACGTAACTCGGGTCATACTTCAACCTCATCTTGGGTGCCACTTGACATCACTGCATCGACGTCCTAGGCCCACCCTTTCGGGCCTAGGAGACAGCTGCTTCCCCTCTGACAACACCCGTGTGTAGGAAAATAGCTCTCGAGCTCCCTTCCCCCATATAAGGGTAAAACAATAATTCAGCTAGAATGACAGGAGAATCTTAAACCCTTTAGTTTAACATACTTTACTATTCACACCGCAACGCCCTACATTGCTAGCCCAGTTGGCCATGTCGTGTTTGTATCATGGCCGTGTCACTCCCAAGCCTTACCCTGTGACTGCGTCACAATTACCACAGCACGACCACTTCGCAAGGCCCTCTTGGCCCCAAGTCGAGTGCCCTAGGCACAAAGATGTCGCGTGCCTTGTCGGCACCACATTGCGTGCCCCAGGCACCAAGATGTCACGCGCCCTGTCGGCACCACATCGCATTCTCCAGGCACCAAGTCGCCACTGCCTCTATGTGGAGTACAAGCGGCTCGAGTGGCGCTGCAGATGGCCCAGGTAGCCACGTTGCATACCTCCGTCACATCCTCCTCCACTCAAAATGGTCAATGTTCTCATTGACGCGAAGACACTTCTTTACCTTGAATATGCCCTCACTCGATGTTGCAGTCCCTGAATTCTATGTATTCACTACACTCCATCGACGCTCTGTCATTACATAACAAAGCAACAAGCCACTGACCTTTCTGCGGTACTAAATAGCTCGAGGATGTCGCGTGCCCTCTTGGCACCACATCGCGTTCCCCAAGCACCAATACTGTCCATGTTGTATTGTTCATCGGCGCTTCTGCCTCACCTCAAGGCCCAGTTCGAGGATGTCACGTGCCCTCTTGGCACCACATGGCGTGCCCTGCTAGCACCAATTAGCTCATTAGTATCATCCCTTCTGGATTGAACTTATCTTTGATACCAAATGTCATGAGTCACTCTTCCAACAGTGTCAGCCCATGCGGCACCTAACACCCGATGCGCTAAGTCAGTCTATCTCCAATACCAACTATCATGGGGTCGTCTTTCGACGCGCCCCCATGCGGTACCTCGCTACTGCATGCAACGAAGCCAACCAATCTCTTCACCAGCTCTGATACCACCCGCCTAGAGGACGAAAATCCCCCCTCGTAGTTACCTCTGTTTTGCGGCCTACCATTTGACGTATCGTGCCTCTTACGATATGCTCGCTTGTACCAATGTGCCTCGTGCTACCATGCTCAACTGAGTCCCACGCAGCCTGCCTTCATGTGCATTTCGAATTACTAGCACAGATCCATACTTGGCCCACATACTGTCGTGCTCAACTGAGTCCCACGCAACTCTCGTGGAGTTGTCCAGCCATATGCACCGCGACGTGTAGCTTGAGTCATACTTCAACCTCACCTTGAGTGCCATACGGCATCGCTACGTCGACGTCCTGTGCCCTCCCTTTCAGGCCTAAGAGACACTTGCACCCCCTCTGGCAACGCAAGGCCCCGTGTATAGGAAAATAGCTCCTCAGCTCCCTTCCCCCATATAAGGGTAAAACAGTAATTCAGCAAGAATAACAGGAGAACCTCAAACCCCTTAGTTTGACATACTTTACTATTCACACTACAACGGCCCACATCGCTAGCCCAGCTACCCATGTCGCATCCGTGTCACTCCCAAGCCTTACCCTGTGACCGAATCCTAGACCATAGGAAACTTCCTGTGGCTTTCCCATTCCTGCTTTATATAATATGTTGTTGTCAGCTAACATAATACAATTTAAAATAAAGTTGCTAGCCTCTCTTGGTTTTTATCCAGAGAGCTCTTCTCTGCATTGTCTTCTTCATCTCTACATGGTATCAAAGTCATTAACGACCACCGTCTTTCTTCTCTGTAGCCCCTAAATCTCTACGAATCTGAACTCCCTTCGACCCAAAGGCCTTTATTGCTTATCATGTCTAATCCAATGTTGTCTTTCATCAACAATACCTCTTCTATGCTAACTTTGAAGCTCAACCATGGTAACTATGTCACTTGGAAAACGCAATTTACGATAGCTCTTCGTGCTCACCAAGTTGAGCATCTCCTCACCGAGCCGGCACCACCTCAGATCGTCACCAACGAAAATGGTAAGGAATTGCCCAACCCTAAATACTCTGAATGGGCCTTGCAAGACCAACAACTGCTCTCTTGCATCTTTGCAGCCGTTTCTCCAACCATCCTTTCGTCAATAATTGGCTATTCGGATGCTAAAGCATCATGGAATGCACTCGAACAATTGTTCGCTTCAGATTCGCGTTCCAACATTATGCAACTCAAAACTGAGCTTCTCCAGCTCAAGAAGGGGCCTAATTAAATGTCTGTCTACCTCAAAGTGACAAACTCGCCATGGCCTATTCACCTCTTGATCCAAGTGACATAATACTCTATACTCTCGCTGGATGACCATCTGATTTTAGCTCGTTCAAGACCTCTATCAGGACAAGGCCTGACTCAATATCTGTATTGCAACTCAACTCTCTTTTGCTTGATGAGGAAAAGAACATGGCTCTGGAAAAACCAAAGGATACCCAAGTTGTATCCTCTACTCTTGCTGCTAAAAAAGAGCCACACCCTTCAGTGGATTCAAATCCGGCCAATACAACCGCGAACGAAATAATCACATCCATGGAAGTTATCATCCACAACAAATTGTTTGGTGCCAATATTGCGGCAAATCCAATCACTCTTCAAACGAGTGTTGGTTTCGACCAAATGGACTGTTCAATCGAGCATTACCTCTGGGAAGCTCTCCAGCATTCGTTGCTACTCAAGGTGCACCAAGCGAATCCATGTGCTATGCTGATTCAGGAGTGAGCAACCACCTAACTTCTGATTTGTCAAACATGAACATCCATGGTGCTTACTATGGTTCTGATAAAGTGGTAGTGGGTAATGGCCAAACTCTTCCTGTCCACCATACTGGTAAAGGCACCTTAACCACACCTTACACCTCTTTTCATCTCAATAATGTTCTTCATGTTCCATCTATTTCCACATATTTGATCTCAGTACAGAAATTTGTCTGTGATAATAATTGTGTGTTAATATTTAATGTCGATGAATTTTTTGTCCAGGACAAAGTCACGAAGACGATTCGTTTTCGAGGTCGCAATAAAAACGGTCTTTATCCATTCCATGAAATCAGTGGTTCTACTTCACCTACTGCATTTGTCACATCCAGAGTACCAACATCAATTTGGCATGATCGTTTGGGCCACCACCCCTCTGTGTCTACTCTTCGTTTATTTCTAGCACATGTAGTTTGCCTATTAATGGCAATTTGAATTTTTGTTGTCAGTCATGTCCTTTGGGAAAGAGTCATAGATTTACCATTTAGTGTGTCTACTTTCACAACAAAATGTCCTCTTGAAATTGTGCACTCAGATGTATGGGGTCCTTCCCCAACCACTTCTTTTCAAGGATATAAGTTTGATGTAATCTTTGTTGATGACTTCTCAAAATTCACTTGGTTATTTCCCTTAAAGAAAAAATCAGATGTGTTGAAATTTTTCATTCATTTTAAAAATCTTATCGAAAATTTAAGCAGACATAAACTGAAAAAATTTCGATCGATGGAGGAGGAGAATATGTAAATGATTCCTGCAGTCAATTTTGCTCCTCAAATGGCATCATGCATCAAATCTCATGTCCTCACACCCCACAATAAAATGGGGTCGTTGAGTGAAAACATCGCCACATCATTGATACTACCATCACCTTGTTAAATCGAGCCTCCATGCCATCATCTTATTGGGTTGATGCAGTATGCACCTCTATTTTTGTCATCAATCGCCTCTCAACTCAAAATTTACAAAATAAATCACCATCTGGGTTGTTATTTAATCGTCCACCGGATTATTCCCTCCTAAGGGTTTTTGGATTGCAATGTTTTCCTTGGTTCCGACCCTATGCTTGTGACAAACTTGAAGCTCGATCCACACTATGTATCTTCCTTGGCTATTGCTATATGTCGAAAGGTTACAGATGTTTGGACCCAACATCTGGTAAGGTGTACTTATCTCGACACGTTCTCTTTCATGAGCATATCTTTCCCTTTCAAAACTTCACTTTCCCCAACCCAAATACAAAGTTGCGCTCTACTAACCTTCCCTTTGCTATAATTCCCCATGCAATTACACCTCATAATCCTTCTCCACGTGTCAGAACCTTTGAAATCCAATCACCTCCACCTCAAAACCCTGTGACACCTTTTGGCTCAAACTCTCCAAGACATTTGTTGTGAAAATTAAGTTGTACTCGCAAGTGCATGAATCGTGATATAGTCAGTGGGTGCAGAGTACGAGATTGTTCCCACGAGGATTGATTAGAAAATTTAAATGAGGAAAGAATAATTAATAAAGAAATTATCACATATCTAACTAGTTTAAAGATTCTGAGAGTTTGATGGATGAGATAAACACTAAACAATAAATTGGAATTTAAACAGATACAGAGGATTGGCATACTAAATCCTCCCATCGTAGGTTTATCATTCATACAATACAAATCTGTAGATTAAGATATGAGATTCACAAAAGATGTCTATGTGCAAGCACGGGACCCGAACACACATGAGTTCTAACGTGTAGATCTGAGATCAAGGAAATGTATGATTAACATCCCATGCGTGTATGATTAACACTCACACCTCAGATAGCACTCAGAATCCAATCTCTAGGTAAATTCCATACTATCGATCTAAGATCAAGGAAATGTATGATTTGCATCCTATGAGTGTATGATTAACACTCACACCTCATATGGTAATTGAAACTTACTTTTGGGGTAAAAACTGTACTATCGATCTAAGATCACAAAGATGTATGATTAACATCCCATGAGTGTATGATTAATACTCACACCTCAAATAGTGGTAGAACTTTACCCAGAGAAGGCAGTAATTAGATTAGAATCACCATTCCATATCTGAAATCATAGGGCATGATTAGCTCCTAGATCTCAAATTTTAATCGGATTATATCCATATCGATAAGAACATCAGGGCCCTTAAAACAATCTCACATCTCAACCATAGATTTATATTATTACAAATGAATACCTCGGATGAGGTTCATTAGATCCCCATCCTCAATGAAACTAGCCACACACTATAGCTGAACTTTCTTGGATCCACATGCTACTTGTTGAGCTTCGCATTCCCCTTCCACAAACTCCGATCATTTGGTGTGACAATGTTTCTGCCAGTTGCCTTGCATCCAATCCCGGGTTTCATGCAAGAACGAAACACATAGAAGTTGATTACCATTTCATTCGAGAGAAAGGGGATTCCAAACAAATCCAAGTTCGTCATATCGCTAGTGTTGATCAACATGCAAACATCTTCACAAAACCACTTTCAAGCCCGTGGTTCAAGCTTCTTCATGACAAGATAATGGACACAAAGGCACCATAATCTTGAGGGGGGATGCTAATGTATTTGTGATTGTACCGGATCCTAGCCCATAGGAAACTTCTTGTGGCTTTCTTATTCTTGCTTTATATAATCCATTGTTGCCCGCTAAGAGAATACAATTTAAAATAAAGTTGGTAGCCTCTCTTGGTTTTTATCCAGAAAGCTCTTCTCTGCATCGTCTTCTTCATCTCTACAATATCTAATGGATGAATTTTTTGTTTATTATTTTGTGTTTAAGGATATATTTTGTAGGGTTTTCTAATCATTTTATAGCACCAGAATTGGCGTTTTAAGATTAATGGCTCAAAGTTTTTCTGGGCGTTTGACGCCTCATGGCCCTACAATTTAGAGCACTTGGGGTTTTTTGACTATCCTCACCAACAACACAAGTTTTTTTTTTTTAATAAATAAACTCAAGTTATAACTATATTTCCTTTAAGAATTAATAGGAAATACAGCGGATCAGAGGCGGCTTAGCAAGAAGGAAGGCGGATGGGCGGGTGCCAATGTCCCGTCTAGCTCCTTGATCTCTCCCCACCTGAAAATATCCACACTATCAGCCCATCCGCAGAACCCATCTGCTCCCGGCCACTCCCTACGCGTTTACCAAACACGCTCCACGAGCCCGCCCTTGAGCGGGTCTGGGAGTGGGAGGCATTGTGACCAAGTTTTGGTAAAGGATTAAAAGGGCTCATGAAATATACGGGGAAAAGGGTGGGAAAAGGGCAAATTTCGACAATATGGGGAAAAATGGAAATTTTTTGAAATTTTTTACAAATTATGAAAGATATTAATGAACATAAAAATTATAAAGAAACAATATATGTATATGACCTTACGAACCAAAACATGTTTATTTCGTCAAAAAGAAAAAAACGAGTTTAAAACGAATTTCAGTTTTTTTTTTTAAAAGGCATTTCATTTTATTTTTTTATTTTTTTTGTTAAACACGCTTTAAATACACTTTTTTTTTTTTTTTAATTCGTTTTTGGTCACAATGGCGGGTAGGGAGGATTACCAAACCAGCCTTTAAGAACTCTCCCACACTCTCGTACATAACTTCTGACTATTTCATATGCCGTTAGCCATCTGATATAATTTCTAACTAGGTTGATCATGTTCTAATTTCGTTTATTTTATTTTTTAATAAAAAAGTAGGGTACTTTTATTTCCAGCCCAAGATTCTTCCTTCTCAAACACCCTATTTTGCACATGCTAAATCGTTGACTACTTTGAATTGGACAAAGGAAATCGGTATTCGTTCCAATCTGCCGTACAACAGATTTTGAGATCACGGGCCTGCCATCAGACTGTCAGAAATTGATTCCACATGGCACACATCCCAAATAGAGAATGTGAACACCATTAGATTGTGCACTATGATCACATTCATTTTTGGGATGTGTGGCATGTGAATCAACATCTGACTGTCTGCTGGTAGGCTCATGATCTCAAGATCTTTTTGATGCAAAACGACGACCCTAAAATACATGAATGCTTATGATATGCCAATTTGTCGAAATTAAACTAATTAATTGAATAATGAAACACAAATTAAAGCGATACCTTGGGTTTCGTTGGATTCCGCTTAAATGACCATGTTAGATTCACGTAGGTCCAATCCGACGCGCGGGATCCGTTTGGATTTGCGGAAGATGCGATCCTAGAGATAGAACTCTAGCGTCCTTTAGGTCAAGGTGTTCATTCGTATTTCAAGGTGGAATCGGTAGCTTATCGCTAGGGCTTTTGAATTGAATCGATTAACGACACAAATCAAACAAGCTCGAGCCTAACAACAGTCATGGATCGACGAGTTAAGATCGGAGTCAATCCACAAGGATGGACATCAAAGTTGCTCTAGATCTAGGGTTTGAGGTTTTAAACAATCAAATGAAAGGGAAAAATAGATGCAAGAGATTAGCAAGAAAATAAGAAAAGAGAAAAAAATGATCAAAGATAACATGAGCATCTCACCCTTAGCCTCACACCAAACCCACATGGGAAGATGACTCACTTTTTTTTTTTAAAGAAGAATTACACTTCAAAGCTTATCTCAAGTCCAATGCAAAACATTTTCATTAATTCATCAACAAGTGTCAAAAATGGCTTACAACAAAATATTTTATAATAATCACAAATGAGAATAACCCTAAAATAGAAAAGTATCATGTTCTTTTAAAAGGCAACTTACATTTGACATAAAAATAAACTATAAAAAGGACAAAAATTGCAACTTCCATTGCTTGACTCGCTCGAGCGGGTTTGGTTCTCGCTCAAGCGGGAATCTTTACGAGGGATCACTCGAGCGATGATCAGGGGTCCCTCGAGCGATAACCAAGGGTCGCTTGAGCGAACTTTGGTTGAAAGTTTTGGCTATGCTTTTAGGTACACTCCCGCTCGAGCGACAACGGGCCGAGGGTTTGCCTATTTTTCTAAAGCATTCTCGCTTAAGCGAACATGGGCATCGACCCTCTTTGCTGCTCTTCACGGCCTTTCCTTCGTAGATGTTGGTTTGTGGCTCCTCTGTTGCTTCTTCTGCCGGCACACCTCTATTGCTTCTCAGAATACGATTATATAAGCAATAGACATCGACTGTTAAAAAAGTCGTTAACGACTGGTTATACAATTGTTAACGATTGGTTATACAATTGTTAACGACTGATTATACGATCGTTAACGACTAGTTATATAATCGTTAACGACTGGTTATACGATCGTTAACGACTGTTTTAACAGTCGATGTCGACTGCTTAGACAATCGATGTCGACTGTTTTGACAATCGATAACGACTATTGAGGAAGTCGATAATGACCGTTTTAATAGTCAAAATCTGAGAAAATTCTGAAGTTAGTTATAAATATTTTCTATGTCTGCTTATCTTAGCTACTTATCTTATCAAACATTATCTGACATTGCACTTTTCAAAACAGACCAAATATCTTCCCGCGCTTTTACATGTACATGGAGACTCCACTGTATTGAACGGTGAGACCTATCCATAATCAAGTTCTGATTGCAGGGTCAAATCCGTACCCCGACAGAGCAATGGGTGGAACTGTGGGGTATTTGTTTTGAAGTATATAAAGTACTTCATAATGGGAAAGAAATTCAACTTTAGCTAAGGCAATATGAGTCAGATGAGGGCAAAAATTGGCCACGCCCTTGCTAAATTTACTGCCAATGGAGAAGCCGAGAAAGCCACCGATGAAGAACCTACAATTGATACAGCACCCTAGTTTTTTTCAAAAGTTTAAATTGTATGTAGTTGTAGCTTAGAACATTCAAGAATATTTGTAAATGAAAATTTTAATTTTTACAACATTCGATTTTTTTTAGAAAATTTTAATCCCAAGTATGTAAAAATATATAGGCTGATTAACAATAGGTTGGTTTTGGGCGTGTCGCCGACCCTATTGACAGTCATCAACTAAATATAGAGAGTTAAATAAAGAGTGCTCAAGTAGTCGATATCGATTGTATTCGCAGTCGAAATCGATTTTATAAGCAATCGTTATCGATTTCATAAGTAATTGTTATTGATTTCATAAGCAATCGCTATCGATTGTAAAGGTACTCGATATTGACCTCTTATAAAATCGACATCGATTATATTCACAGTCGATATCGACCGTATTTACGGTCGATATCGACTATCTGTGTTGACAAAACGTTGGAAAAATGCTTAAAAGTTTTATTAAAATGTACTTCTTTATATTTGTCGTGCTCTATCAACTTCTTGTACTCTATCAACTCATCGGCCCAATTGGCGTGCAACTTTTGCGATTGTGACTATAGTCACTGCACCTGCTACACTGTAGGGCCCTAATCTCACCCTTAGACCTTATCCTTCTTTTTCTCAGACCGCCGGCTTGCTTTCGATAATTATAGGGTAGTCTCACTTTCATATTTTCAGGCAGTTGCTCAACTTGGAATGCCCATTGGCTTTTATCGAGGGTGGAAAGCCATTGTTCGTCGTATGTTTGTCTAAAGCAAGCAGTGAAAAACCACTTCTCACAGAAGTTATGATAATCGTAACTTCTCCGATTGATAGCCGCCATGGCATGAGAGCAAGGCAAGCCATGAATGTGCTAACGACGACAAGTACACGTTTTGTGTTCCAAGTCGATGTGATAAATGAAATTTCTAGAATTGACCTGGAATTGATCGCGCCCATATAGTTGAGCTCTCTTTCTACCGGCTCATTGCGGCACCTTCTTCATGTGCTCGTCTTTTTTTGGGCAGAGGATGGTGGTCCATTTCTCAGATATCTGTCGGCGCTTTTGAAAATGATCGGTAACTTTCTTTCTAGTAATTCTGATTAGGTCGATAATTGGTCTCTCGAGCTATCCTTAGTACGTTGTTTAAGCTTTCGACATTATTCGTAGTCAGGGAATCATATTGCTTTCCTTTCATATGTGTGTGTGTCCAATGCTTTCGGTCTATTTTCAAAATATACTTTACGACCTGAGGATCAGCAGGATCTTCCTTCATTTTGTTAATAAAATAATCAAGTTTCTCTACTGAATATGCACGCGCGGCGCACCACCATAAACCCTTCACATTGTTCTTGGGATACTTGTGTTACAAATTTTGTGTCATATGTTGCATGCAATAGTTGTGGTGTGCGTTAGGGAAGATATGTTTGACCGCCTTAATTAAACCCTTCGACCTATCCGTGATAAAAACGAAATCTTGGGTAAACTCACCGATCACGAACGCACCTACCCATTCAAAGAACCATATCCACGTATCCTCTTCTTCTAATTCGACGACGGTAAATGCTAACTGTAATATATGACCATTACCGTCTTACCCCGAGGCGATAAGTGGGATCCCTTCGAAACGTCCTCGTAGGTGTGTGCCATCTATGAGAAGTGTGTGACGAAGTGTATTGCGGTAGCTTCTGATGCACGGGCCGAAACTTTAAAAAAATCTTTGAAATTTACCGTCAAGCGTTAGTTGAATGGATGTTTGTACATTAGGATCTACCCTCTCCATCTTCTTCACGTAGGCTGGTAGATCTACAAATTATCCTTCTCAAATGTCTCTAATATCATTAAGGGCAAGTTCTTTCCCCCTCCAAGCCTTACCATATGAGATTTGCACATTATAAGCTTTTGCAATATCAAATATTATCAACGCCGGGGTGTAGTCGAATCCTTCCATAAGTTTCTCCCGTACATAGTTGGCTACGAAGGAGATTGTTGTATTACGATGACCGTGCGGTCTGATCTTAGCGGCCCCCGATGTGTGAGTTCTATTGAACGTCTTAATTTGGAAAGTGTCGAGCCCAGTTAATTTAGACCCATATATTCGCCATGAACAACCGGATTCGTAGCATGCGGCTGTCACTCGGTAATTAGCGATTTTCAAAGACCAAATTTAGAAATTTTTCTCTACCGCGTGTTCTTTCAATGTTTGTTTGTCTCTGAAGATCTCTCCAACTTCAAACGCCTAATTCCGATATTCAGTTTTTACCTCTTGATCGGAAGACTCGTCCGATGTCTTTGACACTTCGTAAGCTCAATCTACTAATGGATTATCAAAATCTCTCATAAAATATTTCGGATTTTCTTTTATAAACCCATTTGGTTCGTCATCATAATCTTCGACGTTCTCTTCACTAGCAGTGTTTTGAGGTGATTCACTAGATCCTTCTTCACCGAAGGGATTCTGATGTGGTTGACTAGGCCCTTTATGGAACCGGTCATGACATGGCTGACTAGGCCCTTCACCGAATGGGTTCTGACATGGTTGACTAGGCCCTTCACCGAAGGGATGATTATATGTATGGAAATAGGGTTGAGCTCCTTCGTTAATCCCCATCGATGGCATAGTAGAACATAATTCGTGAGTCAGCCAAGTTGTGAATCCACCGGAAAAGATATGATGAAAATCGTCTTCATCCCCTACTCTTAGAGACGTGTAGTCTAACTCTTGACTACAATGTGTCCCATGTATATTTTGTAGTGGGTCATCATATGATTCAACTGAGGCATGATTTAGATCAATAGTTGTCTTCATGGTGGATATGTTTGCCGCAAAATCGCCGTCATCGCCTAACTGAATAGTATCATATGTAAGTCATTCCTCCTCAAATTTATATGGCTGGAAGGAATGGTTACTCACAAAATCAGTCCCACCTAGAGGTACTTGTTCAACTTCGAATCAGAAGGAGGATGGTTCTTTAATGATGAATACCTTTATAATGACCAACCCGAATTTATAAAACGAAAATAGGGTGGCCAAATTATCCGAATTCAAAACGTCGGCAAGCACAGAGGTATTCACTATCTTTATAGAGAACTTTATGGAAATTGTTTCATCTGCTCTGACAAAATTGACAGCAGAAATTCACATTCTGAACCGTTTATAAGATATACCCGTTGAAATTGTAATAACCCTCCAGCGACCACCTTGATACAAACCATCATCGTTTACAATATGACATCGCCTGTTTAAGGAGAAGGAAGGAGTCATAAGACGGATGAACAAAATGAATGACAAATTGGTAGCAAAACAATTGATACACAATCGATATCGATTGCGTATTCAATCGGTATTGACTTCATAAATAATTGTTACCGATTGATTATCCAATCGTTACCGATTCTCTTTACAATCGATATCGATTGGATACGCAATCAATATCAATTGTTTATGCAGTCGATACGGATTGGATACTCAATCGTTACTGATTCTCTTTACAGTCAATATCGATTATATTTACAATCGATATCGATTGTGTTAACAGTCAATGACGATTTTATGCAATCGATATCGACTCTTTGCATATATTTACTCAGTAAAATCAAAATTTCAAAATAACTTTCTATATGGTTTACATTGGATTTGAACATACTTCGTGTTGGAATGGAAAACTGCAGGATCTTCAACTCTCAATGGCAAAATGCAGAAGCTTCTTCTCCCAAACCTCTATTTTCTTCTTTCAGGTAGCAAATCTGAAGTAGAAGGCGTCGTCACCTTCCCCGCCTCTAACTTCTTAATAACTCTAACGCAGATTAAAATGAGAAAAAATGAGATGTATTAGTGGGTTAAAAAAAGTCAGAGAAGGGAATAATATAGACTTTTTATTCTCCTTACGGTCGACTCGCTTCTAGCTGGTCGGTTTAGGTAAAGGTGAAATTATAGGGCCTCTGACGTAAAAGGTACATCTCACAGGGTCGCTCAGGTGAGCTAAGAGATGCTAAATTTCCCTTTTCTCTCTTTATATTCCAAAACGGCTACACTGCTGAAATGCTTTTCTAAGGTTTTAAGATGGTGAGCTAAGAGAAGGGTTCTTCATTGATTGGTTGTATTTGAATTGAAGATGAGGGTTGTTGGTTTGACCGGAGGGATCGCTTCTGGTAAGAGCACCATCTCCAATATCTTCAAGGTCAACGGCATTCCCATCGTCGACGCAGACGTCGTTGCTCGCGTATGTGTTTTTTTGCCCTTTTTCTTCTTCTTTTGTATGTATTTGTTGATTTCTATAACTAAAATTAATGAATATATAAGTTATCTGTGAGATCAACAGTATCACAAAAAAATCACCAAACTTCACTAGCAATATAGCCAATTGTGAACTTTTTCTTTTCCAATAATTAATCAGATTCTGAAGCTACAAACGTCGTTGCTTGCGTATGGTTTTTTGCTCTGTTTTCTTCTTTTGTATGTATTTGTAGTTTGTAATTTGTTGATTTATGCTAGTAAAGTTAGTGAATATAGTTATTATCTTTTAGAACACAGTTATGACAAAAAATTCACCAAACTTTCCCTTCTAATCTTGTGCCACTGTGAACTGATCTAAAAAATTTGGTAATTAACTAGAGCGATATCGATCATCAATTTCACTAACAACATAGCGAGTTATTTTTGTTTAGGTAGTTGGTCTTACATGTAAACTAGGTCTTTGTTTCTTGTTTCCCAAATCTTTCAAAATGAATAAAATATGCTGCTTATCTTTTTATTTTTATTTTTTATCAATAATGTGTATCATCTTAAAGAAAACCAGGAAAAACACAGAGAAAAAAGCAACAAACCCCCCCCCCCCCCCCCCCCCCCAAGCCCCAGAAAATCACCCTTTAAGTAGAAGGGAAACTTAGGATTCTGTGAGATTACTCCTTTCTTTCGGTGCATCAAAATCCTTCCTCTGTTCCCCACTTTTTATGAGCAAGGTAAGCCCAATGAATTGCTAGCTCTCTAACGTGCTTCAGCATCATATGAATTGGCCGTGTGATGCGAACTTTAGATCCGCCTGTTTGAATCGTGGTCGGATAAAGAGGAGATGTCAAAAGAGAAGGTGGACCCGCGAATGGGTTTTTAAAAAAGGCCTGCTAAAGACCCGTTTGATCATAAAGAAGAAAATCCAAAATTTATTAGGGTTTTCAACTTTGAATCCCGTCATTTTTATATTTGGCATATTTTGAAGTGTCAAACAAAGTCAGATTGATACGAAATTGGTCATATTTGAAAGCTTATCGAAGTAGCTTTCTAATGAGCCAAACAACGTGCAATTCCGACAAGTATTGAAGAAGTTATGGTCAGTTTTCGGGAGTTGCACAGAAAATGATGAATTTCAAGACTCCTAATTGAATTAAGATTAGTCTCTTTTATTATTTCATTTATTAGAAATAAAATTAGTTTTCTTATTGTTTTAGGACTTTATTTTATTGTTTTAGAAGAATTAGGATATTTCTTTTATTTGAACTAGAAATTAGAGTTACACTAGGATTTCTAGTTTCATGCATTTGTTAGCCTATTTAAAGGCTTGTAAACAACTTTATTATTACTTTTTGGTTAATGAAAATTACTTATGCGAAATTGAGAGTTCTAAACTTTCGTGAGGGTGTGATTTTCTCAAAAGGAGAGCGATTTTTCGATTCCCGCTTGCGGTTTGGTGCGAGGCAAACTCTTCTCTTATCTCTATCTTTTTTAGATCTATGGTTTGCGTAAGTAGCGTAACCCTAGTTATTTTATTTATTTTATAAAATCTAAAATCAACCTATTTGTTTATCATAAATCATTATTAGCCTTTTAATTTTGTTCGGTATCGAGAGAACCTGCTTGGGAGTTCGTTCGACACCCTAAAACTATCGGAGATCTAGCCGTTAATAAGAACTCTAGTTTTCTAGATCCGCGATAGGGAACGTACACGAAAGTAACGTTATTTTGGGCCGAAATTAAAACATCTAATTGGATTTCTAGAATTTTTCATGGGAATTTGTTATGAGAAATTATTTTTTTTTGTTAATTGATTAAATTAATTTTAATCTTATTCTCAGCCCTAGCATTGCATTTAGTAAGTTCCCGCATCAAATTGGTATCAGAGAATCAATTTAGTTTTAGGGTTTTAGTGTTCATATAGGTTTTAAGGTTTTTTTTGTTATTAATTTAGAATTGCATCATTTCAGATTTGTCTAGGGTCTGTCTAGCATTTGTCTGATTTTTTTATTGTCAGGCTTTTATCTATTTTTTGTCTAACTTTTGTCTTGCATCACTTAGTTTCATGATTGCATGTCATTTCAATCTTATTACATTTTATTTCATTAGTGTGCACGTCTAATGTTTGACAAAAGTCCTCATCCATTGTTGGTTCATAGTGTTTGTCTTTTCTAGTATTGTGTCTGAGTTGTGTTTGTGTCAAGCATCATGTATGAGTCACTTACACGTCACCGTGAATTCCTTACCCGTCATGAAAGGGTACTAGCTGAACAAGGAAACCGCTACACTCCAAATTCTTGGCAAAGTCCAAAAAAGCGTGATGAGACTAGAGTTAAGGGATACCCTCATTATCGTGAACCCGAGTACAACCCTATCGAGAAGTTTCTCAAATCTATTAGGAATGAGGTTCCAAGTTTTGAGGGATGGTTAAACCCCAAAACCTTCGTAAAGTGGTTGTCTAGTGTAGAGGAATATTTTGATTGGTATGGCGTACCAAATGAATATAAAATTAGGCTAGCAAAAACAAAGTTGGAGGGTAATGCCAAAAATTTTTGGACTCGCATAGAACGTCGTACTGAATCTCTTCGAAATAAACACATCTCCACATGGGAGGACATAACGGTGAAACTTATCGAAAAGTATGTCCCTTTAACACACCGTCACCTTCTACGAAATTTGAAAACCAAGATAGATAGGTGTCCTGATTGCCTTAACTGTCAAGGGTTCGGGTACTTTTCATATCAATGCCCCACAAAATTTTCACTCCGAATTTTTTAACTAAAAGAGTGAGTCCTAAGGAGCCAGAGAATAGGGAAGTGGAAGAAGTGTACAACCCTAGTACCGTGCTGAATGGAGGAGATAGAAGAAGCTAAAGAAAGTCTAGTTTATATTAAAGAGACTTCTATTTCTCTTGTGAGTAGTGATGTTGAGTCACCCACACGTGAACCAATTGAGTCACGTGCCTATGAGTCATTGGTATTCATAGAGTGGGGTACACACGACTTGTTAGTGCCCCTTGAATCGAGTACATGTGAGTCCGTCAAACTGGGTACACAAGAACCATTAGGGTCAATTGAATCGAGTACACGCGAGCCTAACGAACTGGGTACACAAGAACCATTAGGGTCAATTGAAGCGAGTACACACGAATTAATCGAGTTGAGTGTACATGAGCCATTAGTGCCCCTTGCGTCATTCACACAAGAGTCGTTAGTGTTAGTAGTGTCACTTACACATGAGCCTATAGAGTTGTAGATGCACGTACACGTTTTTAGGCCCAACAACAAAACCTTTAGACCCATTCCTTGATGCCCATCCACTTGAGTCCAATCCTATCTACTCATTGATTTCCAAATACCCGCCTGAACAATATGTGAAGAGGTTAGATGGAAAAGTTTTGGGAGATCCATATTTAATTACCAAGGTAAAGACACATCAAGCATATCGAGAGTATCTTCTTAAGTGGAAAGGTAAACCGAAAATTGCCAACACTTGGATTGCAAGGAGAATGTAATCTGAGAAACATCAGACATACCTTATCTAGTGGAAGGGTAAGCCGGATACTAGAATACACATAGATTTTCTCTTAATGTTCATTTATCAAAGGTTATCAGAGTTTGCATCCACTTTTGCATATTGCATTCATGAGTTACATGCTGAGATTAAGAAAAGAATTAATGCGAATAATGAAAAATACAAGTTCTCTGCAGATTCTCCTAGACAGTTCAAAGAATTTCAAGAGGGTGATTTTGTGATGGTTTGGAATAGACCCGAGCGATTCGCGCAAGGAGTTACAAAGAAGTTACAAGCTCACAGTGCTGGACCCTATCAAATCTTGAAGCTTGCCGGTTCTAATGCTTACATCTTAGATCTTCCGTCGGAATTGGGGATTAGCACGACTTTCAATATGGAGGACCTTGTTCCATTCCATGGCCCTTCAACATCCCTGCCAACACCTTTGAGCCTTCTACATCCATTGACCTAATTATTCCCCTTCCCAGACCGTTACCCCCATCTACTTGGCAAATTCGTGAGATCATCGAAGCTGTGCTGGAAGATCAGATTGTGTCCACCAACCACGGGGGACTTCAGAAGTACTTGGTCAAGTGGAAGAACAAGAGCGATTCAGAGAATATGTTGATTACACAAGAGTTTCAGCAGATTGACCCAGATCTCTTGGACTTCTATCACAACTAGTATTCATCGGGAATACATCATTCTAACCCGGGGAGAGTTGATGGGGATGTCCGATTCAAGCCGCTTCCGATCGAGCTTTCCTATATATTGTCTGTGATCGCGACCTTGAAAATTCATGCCAACCAAAGTTCGAGGTCGAACTTTTTCAAAGTAGAGGGGATTGATGCGACCTTTATATCCTCCTGTTTGAATCGTGGTTGGATAATGAGGAGACGTCAAAAGAGAAAGTGGACCTGTGAATGGGGTTTTAAAAAAGGCTCGTTAAAGACCCGCTTGATCAGAAAGAAGAAAATCCAAAATTTATCAGGGTCTTCAACTTTGAATCCCGTCAATTTTATGTTTGGCATATTTTGAAGTGTCAAACAAAGTCGGATTGATATGAAATTGGTTATATTTGAAAGCTTATCGAAGTAGCTTTTCAACGAGCCAAAAAACGTGCAATTCCGACAAGTATTGAAGAAGTTATGGTCAGTTTTCGGGAGTTGCACATAAAGTGACGAATTTCAAGACTCCTAATTGAATTAGGATTAGTCTCTTTTATTATTTCTTTTATTAGAAATAAGATTAGTTTCCTTATTGTTTTAGGACTTTATTTTATTGTTTTAGAAGAATTAGGATATTTCTTTTATTTGAACTAGAAATTAGAGTTACACTAGGATTTCTAGTTTCATGCATTGGTTAGCTTATTTAAAGGCTTATAAACAACTTTATTATTACTTTTTGGTTAATGAAAATTGCTTATGTAAAATTGAGTTCTAAACTTTCATGAGGGTGTGATTCTCTCAAACGGAGAGTGATTCTTCGATTCCCGCTTGCGATTTAGTGCGAGGCTAACTCTTCTCCCATCTCTATCTTCTTTAGATTTACGGTTTGCGTAAGTAGCGTAACCCTAATTATTTTATTTATTTTATAAAATTTAAAATCAACTTATTTGTTTATCATAAATCATTATTAGTCTTTTAATTTTGTTCGGTATCGAGAGAATTCGCTTGCGAGTTCGTTCGTGACGCAGGACAAAATCTTAAACTACGTGCGTGCGATGAATTAATTACTTGCCGAAATCAATTTAAATTTAAATTGAACCATGAAGTTGAAATAAAGCGAATACCTTAGGGCTTCTTTGTTTCCCATGTGAGAGATCGCGTTCGGGTTCAGGAAAGGTCCAGTCCATACGCTAGATCTGTTAGGTCTGCGGTGTAGATCGTTTCTAGAGGTAGAACTCTAGATTCTCATATTAGGGCGCTCACAATTCAATGATGGGGTCACTGATTTTCTCTGGGTATTTGATGCGGAAGGGTTTAATAGCTCTAATGGGATCTACGGTTGTTGAATCAGATCGGTTCAATGATTTAGGAAAAACTAGGGTTTATGAAAATATTTAGAAGCAGAGAAAGAAAATAAAGTAAGAAATAAATAGAGGATAGATGGGGGCTTCACACCAAACCCTTCTCGGGATGCGAAGAATCACTCTTCGTGGAGGCTCATCTCAAGCACACAAGCAAAAGCTCTTTTCATTAATAAAAAACTAATACATTGTTTTTCTTAATGACCTTATATAGGAGGTCTTAAAATAAAAGAAAACCCTAAAACAATTAAATAATAAAAGACAACTTTAACCTTGAAGTTTAAATTCGAATTCTAAGAGAATTTTAATCTGCATGATTTCGATCGATCGAAAGTGACACTCGATCGATTGAAATTCAATCGATCAATCCAAAGTTGTACTCGATCGATCGATTTATATATATATATATATACATATATACTCCAGAATGAAGTCTCTTTCTTGCCGCTCTCGCCGTCGTCGATCGATCAAAATATTGGGTCGATTGATCGATTTATATATATATATATATATATATATATATATATATACTCCAGAATGAAGTCTCTTTCTCGCTGCTCTCGCTGTCGTCGATTGATCGAAATTCCTCTCTAGTTGTCGTCGATTGATCAAAATATGGCTTCGATCGATTCGATCGACTACGCAGTGCGCAGATTCTTCTCTTTTCTTCTCCTGGTTTTGATTTTCGTTCCGCTTCTTCTTGGCTGAAAAATCTGTTGCAGCCTGAATCTACGGCTCTCGATCTTGGCGTCCGACATCATTCTCCCCAAGTCCAAATGTTTCATCACCGATGAAACACGGATGAAGTGAATCCTGACACTCGGTGACGTATGAGCATCATCTCGGTCCATTGTAGAGGGACGTACTTGGTAAACCTCTCCTTAACGAGCCCAATAACTTGGCTCGCCAAGCCACTCTACCAAATACTTTTGAAGTTTCACATCGACTCTCCCGGACCCGAAGGAATTCATCCTCGATGAACTGTAATCACGATATTGACCGGGAATACGAGAACTCAAGCGACGGACTCTCTCATGATTGGCTCATACACCCTCAGTAGTCGACTCGCCAACCCTCTGCATCTAATAGACCAGAAATTTTTAGCCGCAGGTGAATGCCACAAGATTATCCCAAATTTCCTCAATTATCTCTTTTCTCTGCCTGCTTGGAGAAGGGAATGATAGAGGTTGCAAGGTGGGGCTGGAATCTGGGCTCGGGGCTGCTTGGAAGGGGTTGCTCGGGGGTGGGGTTGAGCCCAAAGAAGGGACTAGGTCCTCTACATTGAATGTAGAGCTGACCCTATATCTGGCGGAAGGTTGAGAACATACTCATTAGGCGCCGTGGACTTGGAGTTCCTTTACGACTCCCGATGAGAATCGTTCAGGTCCAATTCGAACCATTGCATGATCATTTAATTGGAATTCCATGAGAGTCTTAGGTAAATGCATCAATAATTTGAGAGTTTCATTGCATAAATTAATTTTTAGCTTAATTTCGGCATGCAATGCGGAATGAGACTCAAAAGATGACTCACAATCAGACTTGGAATGTATAGCAGTATGCAACTTGAGACTATGATGTGCATGCGTGTCTATGGACTCGATACTCTCATGTGCATGCGACGCGAATGACTCACATGTCACCGACTCAAGTGCTCTTGACTCTACTAACATCAACGACTTAGGAACAACTGACTCTACGGGCACTGTCATCTCATGTGTGATTGAATCAAAGGACACTAATGGCTCATGTACGCTCGGTTCGACCAACTTTAAAGACTCAAGTGCACTCGACTCTACCACCAACAAGGACTTATGCACAACGGGCTCTACGGGCACTAACAAATCGTGTGTAGGTGATTCGGTTGAATCGTGCGTGGGTGCTCACGTGTGGGCGACTCAATATCACTACTCACAAGGGAAATGGTAGTCTCTTTGACACAAGTTAGGCTCTCATCAGCTTTGTCCATCTCCTCTTCACTCATCAATCATGGTACAGGGGTCATATACCTCTTCTACTCTCAAATTTTCCTGCTCCTTAGAACTCTCCCTTTTAATCAATAAATTCGGAGTGGAAAGTTCTGTAGGGCACTGATAAGCAAAGTTTCCGAATCTGTGACACTTGGAACAATCATGACACTTGTCTGTCTTGGTTTTCAAAAAACCATAGAAGGTGACGGTGTGTTAACGGGACATACTTTTCAATAAGTGTCACCTTCATATCCTCCCATGTGGAGATAGGTTTAATCCAACGAAACTCAATATGAAGTTTTATATGAATCCAAAAGATTTTGGCATTACCCTTAAACTTTGTTGTCACTAGCTTAATTTTGTACTCATCTGGTACACCATACCAATAAAAATAATCCTCTACACTAGACAACCACTCTATGAAGGTTTTAGGGTTCGTCGTACGCTTAAAATTTGGAACCTCATCCTGAATAGATTTGAGAAACTTCTTGGTAGGGTCGTACTCAGGTTCACTAAGACGAGTGTATCCCCTAACTCTAGTCTCATCACGATTTTTGGGACTTTGCCACAAACTTGGGGTGTGGTGGTTTCTTTGTTCGATTAGTACCCTCTCATGAAGGTTAAGGAAGTCATGGTGATTTGTAAATGACTCATACATGATGCTTGTCACAAACACAACTCAGGCAAAATTTTATAGACTACACAACAATTAAGGAATTTTAACAAACACATGACGTGCACACAAATGAATAAGCAAATGACATAAAATCAAATGACATACACATGTGTACCAAGTGAATAAGGACTTTTGTCGAACACAAGACGTGCATACTCAATGAACATAAATGAAATAAAATTCAATAAAATTAAATGACACACAAAATGCCCTAACCTAGAACCTAGGCTCTGATACCAAAATTGACGTAGGACAAAACCCTAACTACGTGCGTGCGATGAATTAATTGCTTGTCGAAATTAATTTAAATGAAATTGAACCATGAATTTGAAAATAAAGTGAATACCTTAAGGCTTCTTTGTTTCCCATGTGAGAGATCGCGTTCGGGTTCAGAAAAGGTCCAGTCCATGCGCTAGATCCGTTAGGTCTGCGGTGTAGATTGGTTCTAGAGGTAGAACTCTAGATTCTCAGATTAGGGTGCTCACAATTCAATGATGGGGTCACTGGTGTTCTCTAGGTATTTGATGTGGAAGGGTTTAATAGCTCTGATGGGTTCTACGGTTGTTGAATCGGATCGGTTCAATGATTTAGGAAAAACTAGGGTTTATGATTTCGGGTTTATGAAAATATTTAGAAGTAGAGAGAGAAAATAAAGTAAGAGATAAATAGAAGATAGATGGGGGCTTCACAACCTTGGCTTCACACCAAACCCTTCACGGGAAGCGAAGAATCACTCTTCGTGGAGGCTCATCTCAAGCACACAAGCAAAAACTCTTTTCATTAAGCAAAAACTAATTACATTGTTTTTCTTAGTGACCTTATATAGGAGGTCTTAAAATAAAAGTAAATCCTAAAACAATTACATAATAAAAGACAAATTTAACCCTGAAATTTAAATTCGAATTCTGAGAGAATTTTAATTTGCGCGATTTCGATCGATCGAAAGTGGTACTCGATCGATCAATTTATATATATATATATATACTCCAGAATGAAGTCTCTTTCTCGCCGCTCTCGCCGCCATCGATCAATCGAAATTCCTCTCTAGTCGTCGTCAATCGATCGAAATATGGCTTCGATCAATCGAAGCAGGGAGTCGATCGATCGAATCATTGAATCGATCGATCGACAGTGCGCAAATTCTTCTCCTTCTCCTGGTTCTGATTTCCGTTCCGCTTCTTGGCTGGAAAATCTGTTGTGGCCCGAATCTACGGCTTTCGATCTTGGCGTCCCGCATCAGTTTGACACCCTAAAACTATCAGAGATCTAGCCGTTCATAAGATCTCTAGTCTTCTAGATCCGCGAGAGGGAACGTACATGAAAGTAACGCTAGTTTGGGCCGGAATTAAAACATCTAATTGGATTTCTAGAAATTTTCATTAGAATTTTTTATTTTAAATTGATTAAATTAATTTTAATCCTATTCTCAGCCCTAACATTGCATTTAGTAAGTTCCCACATCACCCTGGGATTATCCGAGAAATTCTATCATTTCTTTCTAGCTAGATGACCCAGATCACCACAAAAACATTGATACTCCAAAATCACCTTCAACATCCTCCATTTTCATTCCTTCCCATTCAACAAGCAAACTGCCACAATCTTCTGGGAAAACCCAACTGACCTTGAAAATTCTTAAAACCTCATTCCATATAGTTTTCGCTACCCAACAATGAATAAACCGATTGTTCCTCTTCCTGTAAGCACATGGCACATTTGTTTCGAAGCCTGATATTCCTTTTCCTCAATTATATATAGTGAGAATTCTTCCCCATGCCACTGTCCATCCAAAAACTTAATCTTAGGGGGGATTGAACCCTCCATAGGTTGTGCCATTTATGTCCCACAAGGGGCTGACGACACAAGAAAGAGTAGAAGGTTTTAACTGTAAAGGATTCTTTTTTGATAAAACCTCATAACCGAATATCCCTCCCCAGATTGTTTCTTCTTTCCCCACCTAACAAAGCTTGCTATCTGACCAGCTCCTGCCTTTCTTCAACCCTCATATTTCTTCTAAACTCAACTTTCCAATGAACCACACCATCCTGAATTTCCGACATGTCACAGGTACTAGCATTGAGATACTGGAAAGTGTCCTTGTTTGTTGTTTTCTGGTGTTTATGGTGCGAAAGGAATACCAGAATTTTCGAGAATAGGAGCAAAACCGGTGGAGATGGTCATCAAGGCGGTCACGGATTTGATGAGATTTTGGGTGTCAAGAGAGGGGGGGGGGGGGGGGGGGTGGCGAGAGGTGCACTGATTTCTCGTGGGATCCGGGTTGAGTGCGACCCGCGTTGGCTGTGGTTCGCTGTGGTGTGTCGTTGTTGTTTGCTCTTGCTGGTTTTCTTTTCCTTTATTCGGTTTGATGTCTGTATACTGGGATTGTATTGTCGCTCAGCATCTTGCTGTTTTTAATATAATCTCTATTGCCGATAAAAAAAAAAAGAAGCATTGTGATTTCTCGTCTTTTTATAAAGCTATGGAAAATCCTTCATTAAGCTGCAGTTTGATCCTTTTTTATCTTGTTACCTGTACCCCAAACCAACTTCAGACAGTGTTTAAAGCTGCCATCCATTTCCCTCACCCCTCTCCACCAGTCTGAAGCCCTTTTCTTGTTGATACTGATTCCCCAATCATTAGGTTCTCTACCGTACTTGTTGGAGACCACTTGCCACCAGAGTTTGTCTCTTTCACTATAATCACCCAGTCTCCATAGCCATTTTCCCAGAAGGGCTCTATTCATCTGCCCCAAATTCCTGATACCCAAACCACCATCTTTTTTAGCAAAGCGACAAACTTCCCAGTTGACGTGGTGGAGCTTTTGACCTTCACTACCACCCTCCCATAAGTAGTCCCTTACTATTTTCTCCACACGTTTGATGACCTTTGACGGAGCTTGGAACAGACAAGTAATACATGGGCATAGTAGAGAAAGTAGACTTAATCAAAGTACGTCTGCCTCCATTGCCGAGAAGTTTACTTTTCCATATCGCCTCCTTCTTTTGGAATCTTTGCAGCATCGCCTCTCACATTCCTGCTTTCAGTGTCCCGACACCCAAAGGGAGACCCAGATATTATAAAATATGTCTCTTTATCTATGTAGGATGCTTCATTTTCAATCATCAAATTGATACTCATTGTATCTGCATCGTACTGGGTATTGCAACTCCAAGTAGGTTTTGGAGTACTCTACATTGAGCTGCAGAGGTTCAACATGTGGAAAACATTGCTGAATTTTTTTAAAACTCAGTTAACTCTAACATGGCAACTCCATTTCTCTCTTGATTTTGGTACAAATGTAGCACATAACGAGGAGCCAATTAACTGCTATTTCTTTCTCAACGCAAAGAAGAGGAAAGTAAAGGGAAACAGGGAGGCCTTGAAGCTTAGGAAATTTATTTGTATGAGGGATCCACAGTCCACAAACAAAGAGACATAGGAGACCTATAAAATCAATTGAAATTCTGTATGAAATGGATGATATGGTGTTAATAAATTACAAGATCAACAACATGTTCGAGCTTACTCAATGGTGCACTTTATAAGAGGAAGCATGCTATTTCTGTACCTCTCCTGAACACTTCTACCTTAGATGAGACGACCACACCATATATCCCTCTTTTAGTTTCTGCTGTGGTTTTTATGAACATAGTAACAAAGTTTGGTTTCAGCGATATTTGGGTTCTGTTCAATTCGGGAATGATTCGGGAAAAATTCAGGAACATTTTAGGGATTGTAAAAAAATATATAAAATAATATAAATTATTAGAAAACATAAAAACATATGTTACCCTATTTCAAATTAAGAATGATATTTTAAGCAATAAAATAGGTGTATTATATAATCCACAAACCACATACATCACAAATTAACAATCATAAAATGAAACCGCAAAGAAACAATAGAGTATAATTCAACTATGAATCCAACTTCTTAGCGATTCGCTGCAATAGGATAAATTTTACCAAAAGTTTTGGTGGACCCCATTTCTGCAAAATTTGAAGAAATTTTGACTATGGTTATGAATAACATATTTTAAGGCTATTATTCTTTTTCGTACCTTATCATGTACACTGGAGCATGATGTCACCCATATTTTCTCAAGTTCTTTCTCTAGAAAAACTCGGAGGTCTTTGTATTTTATAAGTTTTCTTTAACATACACACATGGTTCTGTCTTTTTATACACATTTTTAATCACCTACTTAATACATACCTACACGCTAGTGCCTTTGCTGAACTGCTAAATATTACAATCTGTTTGCCCTATTTTAAGCTCCGTTTAAATGTTTTACCTGATTACTGCAGGATGTACTAAGGAAAGGTAGTGGTGGTTGGAAAAAGGTTGTTGCAGCATTTGGGGAAGACATTTTGCAAGATGATGGAGAAGTTGATAGGGCACGCTTGGGGCAAATTGTTTTCTCTGATCCTGGTAAACGACAACTTCTTAACCGGTATAAACGCCTACTTCTCATCAATTTCCCATTAATCAATGATGCCTGGTTCAGTTGGCCCCATTAATTTGTATTGCTAAGTTTACTTTTTGACATTAACCTATAAAATATAAGTCAAGATTTTATATTGTCTAAATAGTTAAACGCTAATGCTATTCATAATTTCGATCTCCATTTCCTTATGCAAGATATCCTTTATACTTAGATTTTTCTTTTGCACTAGTGGGCCCTGCAGGTGCAATGCATGCGCAGGGCGTTATTGTATCAGAGTTTGACACGGATGCTTTCATTTGCATTGATGAAGAGCTAATAAAACGGAGCGAAAATTCAGCATAACAAGCTTAATATAAAAACAAAAACCCACATTAGCAAATTGACTGTGGCAACAACTATAGGTAAAATTCTTCTGTCTGCAATACAAAGGTAAATCTTGGTATGCAGAGCATGATGCCTTTTCCACGTTGAACACACTTCGATTATTAATGAGCAGATCACCCTGGTCTTACAGTTCCTTTGACTATTTAATGTGATTATTTATCCCTTTTAGTGAAGTGGAACACTGGTAGTTGAACCTTATCAAGTGATACATATAAAATTGTCAATAATGAGTGCCTGTACTTTTTTTCACTTCAACTTGTGCCCGAAATATACGAATATCAAATCCAGGGGCTTGCAAATGTTGATCTATGGATATATGGGGCACGGCCACCCTACTTTTAGGGCATATGGCGCATCTCTGGAGCAATCCATGTCATCAACATAGTAGCTCTAAAGGCAAAAGTAGAGCTTTTGTGATGGAAGATATAAAAAATTAAAATACAGTAAGAGGTTAAATGGTGTAAGAGCATTAGAACCACACAAAGCTCTGTTTATCAAGCTGTACTGGTCCAAACATACTATATGAACCAGTGGTTGAATCCTGTTGATTCAACAATAAATCCGAATGCCAAAAACAACAAATGCAACCCAATCATAAGGTTTTATTCATGAAACAAAATGAAGAGCATAAAATACACAAATCTATGTTACACAAGTCTACTTTATCAGGCATTAGAGTGGCAAATAGTCTTTTGCAGCGGCTGGCTAGAGGGGTGGGCTGTGTGGTTGAAAATCTGCCTATCAAATATTTGGCGTTGCCGCTTGGGGTGGGCAAACCAAAAGCTAGACCGTGGAACCCTGGTATCTAGAAATTTGAGAGCAAATTGACTGCTTGGAAAGGTCATTTGCTGAGCAAAGGGGGAGATTAACTGATGTAGGATAAACGCTAAAACCCTAATTATGCGAATTTGGGATTAACTTCAAATTCAATTGAATAGCGAAAATATTCAAATTACCCTACCACATAAAATAATTTAATAAATTTAATTAAAACAATTAGGTTAGCTCAATTTTAGTGCTCACATGCATTAAGATTTCCCGATCTAGAAAAACGGTTCCGATGAGGGAACTCGAGTTTCGTTTTAGTTTAGGGTACCAAGCGACAATTACGGTATCGTCTCTTGAATCCTCTAGGATTTGAAGAATTAAAGGCCCGAAGGGTTAATTCACTTAAAAGGGGAAAATCAAAGTATATCAATGACTAAGGTGTGAATAAGATCCCAGCAACTAATTAACTAGGGATTTTGGATTTTGATTTTGGAAATAGGTAGAATAGTTACCTGACAATAGTTAAAAAGGACAAAATAGAAAGGTAGGGTGTCAAGGCTTCACACCAAAGATGGATGTCGGCTTCACACCAAGTGCACGATAAAACGAAGATTCGCTCTTCTGGGTGAAAACTCTTACAAGTTCTCTAGGGTTTGCACTAAGCAACTCTCAATTTCATTAATCATCAATTACCTTAAAGTTGTATTTACAAGGCCTTTATATATGCAAACAAAACCCTAACTAAACATATAATCGAAATTAGAGAGACTCCTAATCTAAAAGGGAAACTCAAACCTAAATTTTCGAGTGAAACTAGGCTACGTGTGTTGCTTCTGTGTAAAGTCGCACGAGCGAGTCTTCAAAATTGCCCACGCCAAACTTTCTGTTGATTCTCTCTCGAGCGGGAACCGATGTCGCTCGAGCGAGTTTGGGCAGAGAGTTTTCGCTCGAGTCGTCGTCGACCTCACTTGAGCGGGAACCATTGTCGCTCGAGCGAGTCTGAGCTGCGACTAGTGCTCTCTTGTCGGCCCTGATTGCCTGAAGCTTCTTGGGCTTCTTCTTGCGTCTCCGGCACACGATAAAGGGTGGTTTAACTTGAATGTCCCCATCATTAACTCTAATAAATCCACCCTATCTAGCCTTCCGATTTTCTGTGTCCATGTTTAAGGGGCCTATTGCGGTTTTGAAGAAAATGGGAAAAATCATGAGAGATTTTCTTTGGAAAGGAGGGAGAGATAAAAGAAGTTTCAGTTGTTCAATTGGGAGACTTGCTTGCTGCCTACCATAGCATGAGGGGGGTTGGGGCATCCATAGATTGAGGGAGATGAATCTTGCACTCCTAGGGAAGTGGCTTTGGAGAGCTGGGATGGATGAGGAGAAGGAAAACCTGTGGTGGAAGGTTATCGCTTCTAAAAATGATTGCCTGGAAAATAACTGGAGGATAAGGAGCATAAATGGCAGGGATTCCGGTTGGTTACGGGGGGTCAATTCCGTGGGGGAGGTCTTCGACAAGTGTATTCTCTTCAGTTGGGGAGATGGGAGCAAAATAAGGTTTTGGACTGATCCCCGGGCTGACGATAAACCCCTAAAGGATCTTTTTCATAACATTTTCAGACTGGTGTTTGATCCGGAAGCTAAGGTGGCTGACGTTTACAGTGTCAATGAACGGCAGTTGGAATGGCCTGCTCCATTAACCTTTTTTGCCTCTCGCGGGTTGAATTTATTCTTGGGATTGGTTTAGATTCGAATTTTGGGGAATGAGGTTTGTGTCTGTGGGTAGGATTTTCTTGGGTTCTGCTGGTTTTAGATCTATTTTGCTTGTATAGTCGTATAGGGGGTTGGGTTTTTTTAAGTTTTTATTATTGGAAACTAGTAGTTTTATTAAGAAAATAAAACTACAGCAAAGGAGCGAAGATGCTCAAGACCAACCAAACGAGAAAGCGAAACCAAAAAACCAAAAACAACAAAGAGCCCCCTCCCTCTAATCATCCTCGTTACCCCCATGGTCAAGAAGATCTGGCCACTCACAAGGAAACTCCGAGTGGGAGAGCCTGTCAAAAGCAGGGAGAGCTAACGCCCAAGAGATGGCTAACTCAGCCACAGCAGCCAAAGTGACAAGGGGTGGACGCCTCTGTCTTTGGAAGATGTCAAAATTACGCTCTTTCCACAAAATCTGCACAGCCGCAAGAAGAGAGAGAGACCACAGCAGCCTTCCCCAATCCTTAAACAGTCCACCCCACCAAGCACAAATACGGTCACGGAAGGAGCTTGGTTGGCACCAAAAAATACCAAACCATTGAAATAAACCATTCCAGCTTCCCATAAAGAATTGGCAATGCAGCAACAGATGATCAGACGACTATAGGAACGCAAAACACAGCTCACATCTCCGAGGGACATTGATGCCTCAATGAACAAGGGCATCCCTGATTTTGAGCTTCTTATGGGCCACTGACCAACATAGGAGTTTCTCTTTAGGAGGCCCAGAAAACTTCCAGATAAAACTCCAATCACACGGAGCAGAGACACACCCCAAGAGAAATCGATAATCCGTAGCCACTTGAGAACATACTATCTTTGCTCGATTCCAAAGCTTAACATCATGCCAACTCCACCGCACCTAATTGTGAACGAAACCCAATCACCAGCTCGTTCCTGTTGAGATCGGAAGAAAGATAGTCACCCAACAAGGCCCATGTATTTGAGGCGACAGCGAAGAGAATAAAATTTCGATCAGATAATGGAGTGCCCCAATCTATTTGTCGATCCAAAATCGAATTGACGCCCCATTACCCACCGAAAATCCAATACCCGCTTGAAACTCATCAAAACATTGACTGAGACCCTTCCACCAACTCGAGCATGTCCTAATAAAGCTCCACGAGGAAGCCCACTTGGAGTTCGGCACGTCATACTTCCGTCTTTTGGTTTTGCTTGGCCTTCCAGCTCCTTGCTGGCTGCCCTGTTGGTAAGTAATTTTCTTTTTTAATAAAATCTCTTATTGATACACATAAAATAAAATAAATTAATGAAGGGCAGTTTGTTTGGAATCTGACATTCAGAAGGAACCTAAGAGAGAATGAAATTGTTGAATGGCTGGACCTGATGAACTGCTTGAAGAATATTTTGAGAAATCGTAGGGGAGCCGACCTTAGGTGTTTTGGAGGGTATATTTGAGAATTCAGTAAAAGGTAAGGTACATAACCGTCTAAAGAATTAGTAGTATAGGAACAGAAATGTTCCTCTTCTAGTATGGGGAATAGAATTAATGACACAAAATATCCTTTATACTTAGATTTCTCTTTTATAATTGTGACTAAAATTTTCTTTTATAACTAGAAACATAAATTTACTTGAAGTCGTTGGATGATATCAATTTGGATTCTATTTCAGATCATTTCTAGTAATTAATGTGAATATTTTGTCTAAGAGCCAATTCGATCTGGGACCAAACCAAACCATCACAGGATCAACTGGTAAGAATTTATTTAATGATATTTTGATGGGAACCACAAAATATTTTGTGATTCCTATAAAAACAACTTTTTTTTCTTTGCGATAAGAAATATTTGATGGGAACCACAAAGACTAATGGGTCTGTAATGAGGAGGAACCTGTTTGATTGTCACCATGTTTTGGATCAGAGCAATAGATTGATCTCCAAGGCATCAAGTAACTTCATCAAGTGACTTCTGGAAATACTCATGCCCAAGGATCAAAATAGCGGTTACATTTTCGGGCATGACCGAAACCGAAATTTGAACCGAAATTTCTGCCGAAAATTTCCCCTCCATACTTTTTTTGACCAAAATTTCAGTTCAAAGTTTCGGTTCGGTGGGGCCCGAAACCAAAACATTTCGGCCGATAATTTGAATATTGAACCATGCTTGTGCCATCTATCAATCTTGATCATGAACAAAATTCAAATATGATTTAATAAGGAAGTCTCCAAGTTCAAGAGTTTTGTTTTAAAGAAGTAATCATCCCCCAGTAATCTTTTGTAGGGAAAGTATCTTTCTCTGCAATGTCTTTTTTTTTTCAAAGAAAAAAAAATCGATAAAAGCATCTGTGAATTGACATGTCACTTTATGATTTAATATCACTAGTATTCATCTCTGGGGAATTGCAACTTAGTTTGGTAGTATTATTTTATTTATCTTTGGCTCCAAATGAAGGAGGCAGGGCAATGATGATGATGATTTTGAATTGGCTTTCACCAAGTAAGTGATGTCAATTGGATAAGAAGCTTAATTTGTGAAGAGGCTCAAATGTTTTTCAGAAGCTTTTGAGATGTCTTTAATCAAGTTCCCTGATCATTATTAAACTCATCTTAATCTTTTCAAAGCCTAGTCTCTCAGACTTTATAATCAACAGCAAATTAGTTAGATCAACACTGTTGAATTTCAGATCTGACCATCAATTGTTGCCTTTAGATCATAACCGTCGATTGTTACCTTTAGATCATAGTATTTGATCATCGCTGACAATTGTTGGATTGCAAATATGATCATTCCATATAGTTGCTTGTAACTAAAGGTTCAAGCTCACTGAGTCCAGTTCTTCCCAATTGGGGGAGAATGTTACAGCAAAATTATAGAAAAGGTAAGGTAGTCAGTTTTTATATTTTTCATGCGTATTTTCGGTAAGTTAAGTGTGAAGACATTTCAGGAGATTGCTTCTTGTTATTTGCTTTAAGGTGGTCTTCTAATCCTTACTACTATTCCGAGGGAAGGCAGACAATCACAAGTACTTCCATTTTTATAATGACCAAGACACCCTTATGCTTTAAAAATTTGACGTGCATGAGTTAATTTCAAATATAATTATTTAAGATTTACTAGGGAGGTAAATATGGTACCTCAAAATAAACCATTTCTCCTTTACTGTTTTAGTGATTAGAGAAGTCCAAATATCATGCCTTCTCTCTTAAGGTAGTTAAGGCAGTGTGGCGAGGTCATGGCGAAGAGGCTCACTACGCCATGACGAGGCTATTTATTATTGTAATTTATTATTATTTATTTTTATCTATTAATTAGTAGCATTTTAAAAAAAATATATTTTTTATATAAGAAAAAATATAGGGAGAAAAAAATTCAACTACTAAAGCATCATACTTTGATTCTAATATTGAGGATTTCATGTACTAGGAATAAACAAATATTAATAAATACAAATCAAATATGGAACATTAACAAATTTGCAACATGGTAAGTATAAATTAATAAATATGAAATATCAATAAATATAGAATATTAAAAATATGAAATATTAATTACACATGGTAGTGTCGCGGACGCTGAGGTTTCATCGACGCTGTTGTGGAGAGAGAGAGAGAGGATTTTGGTATTTATAAGTTGGGGTTTTGTAACTTGTAAGTTAGTTTTTATAACTTATATATTATGAAAATGTCATAACTTATAAGTATTATACGTTATTAGCTAAAAAATTAAATAGTGTGCATGGCGACGCTATAATGCTATTCCGCTATGGCGTCGCTATTTAGTCATCATGGCTATTTGGTTATATATGGCGTTTCGCATCGCCATTCGCCATGACGAGGCTATAGCGTGGCCTTGACAACCATGTTCTCTCTGCTCGTGTCACTAATTTCTTAGTTGTGATTTTTTTTTTCCTATCAGGGTTGTGATATTGCAACCTTCCAGTTGTGTTTTCCTAATTTATTTAGGGTTAGGGCTGTAGAATTCGTTTACATATATTTGATAGTTGTAATTGGAAGTAACTTTTTGGATTTGAGAATAAATAAGTTTATTGCATCATATTGCACCTTAATTCTGTCTAAACCAACTACCCATGAAAAAGAAATGAAAAATTGGCATTAGTTGGTCCAGATCTGGAAACGTGTTGCTTTTTGAACACCACTTTTCCTTCTTACAAGCTCCATGAATCAACCAAAATACCAAGCAAAGTTGCACGATCTCAAGATGCAACCGAGAGTAAGAATCGGCGATTGGTTTTGTTCTGTTTGCGGCAATCACAACTTCGCTTTTAGGCAGGTATGCAACTGATTCGGCTGCAACAACCCTAAGAAGACTAAGGACAGCTTCATCCCCAGGCAGTCCAGCAGAGATCCCAGGTTCTCTCTTTCCAATCAGCAAAAGGTAGATTTACAGAATGGGTGGAATGCTCAGGGGAAAAGGAAGGTGCTCTATTCTGATATACTTCTGTCAGGTTACTCTGGATGGCCAGAGAACGTTTGCATTGGTGAAAAGACTTCCACGGAGGCGAAGGTTGAGATACTCAACACGACGAACAGAAGCGGCTTCCTGCAAAGGCGTTGCTTAATTGGGAACTGGTTTCAGAGGCAAAGCTCTCGGAGATCCGGGATTGGCTTAAGGAAACCCACTCCTCAAATGAAGAACCTGAGTTATCTGCTTTTAGTCCCAATCGCTTCCTTTTTATCTTTAATTCTACAAACGGTAAGGAAAGATGAAGCAACACTCCAGATTTGAGTTCAAATACAAAGATTGGACTCCCCGTGAACCCACTGGCGCCGACGACACTAGTTCACTGGTGTGGATTAAAATCCGAGGTGTTCCTTTGCATGCTTGGTGTCTCCAAACCTTCAAAAGCATTGCCGAGCTTTTTGGGAATTTCATCATTTGGGATGACAAGAAGTCCAATCTGGATTATTTATACTCCCCAATCTTCCAAATCATTACCAATAGTAAGGCACAAATTCCAGAGAGCATCAGGTTAAAAGTGGAAAGCTGTATTTATATCGTTAACATTGACATCATCGATAATTGTGCTTCGATTATACGTCCAGATTCCTCTGTCCAATCCTCTCAGCAGGCCCCACGGAAGCAGATTCATATACAGCGTTGGATTAAAAAGTCTCCTTCTAGAAGCCGAATCCCGAAAACCCTATCCCTAATCCTGAGTCTCATTATGATGAGCTGACCAGCGGCGTTTCTGCCCGGAGAAGAAACGATCCCTCTCTCGGAAAAAGCCTCCCGTGCTAGCTCCAATCACAGTTCGCCACGTGGACCATGCCCGTTAGACCATGCTGCGATTTCAAATTCGAATTTCAAATTTGAAAAGCCTAAAGAGCTGTTACAAAAAGTGCAAAGCCTTCCTCTAACGGCTACGAACAGGTGGAAGTATTCCGTTGACCTTTTGTCTCTTTCTATGGGAAAAAAACCAAAAAATATTCTGCCTTTCACTTGCACCCTGGATCCGGAGAATGAGACTTTGTTCCCAAGCTTCGTAGATGACAACATCACGCATATAAGGCCTCTCAGATTTGGTGAAGCGATCCATGATCAAGGAGAGACTATGGAGGACAGAGACACAGAGTCTGATGACATCAAGTTAGGACTGGATCAATTGTTTATCGGCACGGAACAAGTTGAAACCGAATCGCCAGTTTCTACTCCTATTCATCATTCTAATGATATAATTCAAGAGTGTCTTTGAGCCCAAAGTGCGCTCGATTTTTGCACAAAATTGGGGTTATCTTTCGAGGGGAGAGAAGAGGAGATGCTCAAGTTAGTGTGTTTATCGAGAACCAATCCCGGTTCCAGATTCGTAGAAATGCCTCTAAACAGAAATCAAAATTAGAACGAGAACTCAAAAGATTGGAAACGTCCATGATCTTCTCTAGGAAGCGAAATTTGGGGGAAGAGTCTTCTAAGTTTCCATGATTTGTTTATCTTGGAACATCAAAGGTATCGGGACTCATGACAAAAGAAGACGCATAAAGGACTTTGTTCGGTCTCATCATGTGGAGGTGTTGTTGATCCTCGGTTCTCTCCAAATAGTCAGATATGCGCGAATCCTCGGTTCTCTCCAAATTAGATCAATTCCTAGTGACGGGGACGCCACATACATGGACATTGGATTCGGACCGCATCGTTTCTACCGGCGTAGAAAGAAGCAACGTTATAGAAGTCAAAGCTAGGGAAAGATGGAAATTCTGGAAAAGAGGATGAGGAAGAACTTTAGGAATTGCGAAATTTCGATTTGAAATTTTGATCGATCGAATGTCGACGACGATTTTCATAGACCTATGAATTTCGATCGATCGAATTTGTGCCGAGTTTTGTTTAGTCATTTTAGAAGTCTAATTTCGAACTTTTGTTTAAAGGGCTTAATTGTCTTTTATTTAATATTCGTTTTAGGGTTTTCTTTTATTGTAAGATCTCCTATATAAGGTGATTAACCTAAACAATGTGAGAGTTGAGTTGATTGATTATTTGAATGCTTTTATGCTTGAGTAATCTTTGCCTGAGATGGGTTTGGTGTGAGGCCAAGGGAGTGATTCCCAAAGCCATTGTTATCTTCTCTATTCTATTTGCTAATTTTGATCTGCGTGCTTCTCTAACCATAGCCTAATTACTTCCTTGTGATCCCCGACACCCTAAACCTGTTTTGAAGCCTAAACCACACAAAGCCAATACCTTTCTAAAACCACAAACCGATCTGAAAGTCAAAAGCCTTTTACAAACCATAAATTTCTTTCACAACCCAACTTAGAATCCGTGAATCTACATCGGATTGAAGACGGGCGCCTAAGCTTGGAAAAGCCAGAGTCCTATCTCTAGGCCGATCTCGCCTCGACTTTAAAAGTACTTACGCATCGGACTGGACCCTACCTGGATCTTGTGTGATCTACCCATCAAAATTTTGCAAAGCCCTAAAGGTATCAAAGATAATTTTGCTATTAAACTTGATTTAATTTAATTAATTTCGACAAAATCTGCATAAAAATCATATTCCGCATTTTAGGGTCGTTGTCCCTCGTCAGTTTTGGTATCAGAACCCTAGGTTTTCTAAGTTAGGGCATCTTTGCTTGTCGTACTTATTTTATTGCATTGTTTTCTTTTGTGAGTCCATATTGCATTCCATATTCTAATAGACTTTGTGATCACCATGGCTTCGGATGAGGTTCTTAGTACTCTTAGAGCTATGCGAGAGGAATTGGGTGCGATTAATGCACGTCTGAATACCATTGAGCAAGCCCAAACATCCCTAGGAGTTGGTAATAATAGATTACGTGATCGAATCAACCAACTGGAAGCGATGGGTGGGCTGGAAAATCAACACCAAGAGCGTGAGTGTCCTCACTGTGAACGTAATGGTCGCCAAGACAACCAGAACCATAGGGATCATCATAGAGATGACTATGACCCCAAAGTTCAACTCTTTAAGAACGTTTGAGTTGAGATTCCGACTTTCGATGGAAGAATAGACCCTACTGTCTTCCTCGATTGGCTTTCTGACATGGATCAACACTTTGATTGGTATGCCATGAATGACGACTGTTGCGTTAGACTCGCTAAGGTGAAATTGGTTGGTCAAGCTCGACGTTTCTAGCTCAATGTCGAGCGCATTAGGGTAAATGCGGGTTGTCCTCCCATTACCCGTTGGGACGACATGAAGGAACAACTTACTGAGAAGTATGTTCCTTTATCATACAACCAACGCCTCCTCGACCAGTGGCAAAATTTACGTCAAGGTGGTATGCCTGTGACCGATTACATTGCCAAATTTGAAGAGTTCATGATGAGGGCAAAAGTATTGGAAGACCCTGAAATCACTCTAGATTACGCACCAGATTGCGACTTGAATTGCAAAAAGAGTTGATTTCTCACCCCGTAGAAACTCTTGAAAGATGTTATGCCGTTGTGCAAGATCTTGAACGGTACTTGAAAACTACAATGGTGAAGAGGACCGAGCCACAATATAGTGGTCAACGATCCGGTGAGGGACGATTTAATCCTCCTCCCAAACCTACACAACCTGCCCCTACCAATTCGAGGTTTGAAAAGGGAAAATGTGTAGTTAGAGAATCCTCAAGGGTTAATTCTCAAGTAACGTGCTATAAATGTCATGGGATGGGACACTTTGCCGCCCAATGCCCAATGAAAGAACCCCAAAGGACTCTCTTCTTTGAGGGAGAGGAGGATGGTGATGAGGCAGTGGTTGAAGAAGTATTTGAACCGGTTAGCACTCCCAGTGATGAGGAGGGTGATGCTATTGGTCATGCTTTAGTTGTGAGGTGTGCCCTTGCACATCCTCAACAGGATGAAAAGGATGACTGGCGAAGGGAGAACATCTTTCACACCTACGCCAGATTTGGTGAAGAATTGCAGGGTCATCGTGGATAGCGGTAGTTGTACTAACGTAATATCCACTTATGTGATACGCCGCTTAGGGCTTACACCTGAAGCCCACTTGCGACCTTATAAAGTCGAATGGGTCAATTCTTCATCCATTCTCGTGTAAAAAAGGTGTCGTGTACCGATTCAGTTAGGCTCTTATTCAAACACCTTATGGTGTGATGTGGTGCCGATGGACGTGGGCCATATTATTTTGGGAAGGCTGTGGCTCTAGGACATGGACGTGACTCTTTCTGGTCATTCAAATATATGCACGTTCATGCATAAGGGCAAAAAGATCACTTTACACCCTTTGCCTCCCAAAACACCATCGACCAACACCGTCGAAAAGAAGGGTGAGTCTTCTCCATTAATATTGTGAGCCCTTCTGAGTTCGAGAAAGCATTGATAGAAGAGAGTGTGGTCTACGTAGTTGTCACCGTAGAGAGTGCTCCCGAGTCGGTGAGCGAGTGTCCCAAGAAGGTTGAGCCGATTTTAAAAAAGTTATCGAATGTCTTCCCTGAAGACTTACCAAACGAACTCCGTCTCCTGCGTGATATCCAACACGCAATAGACTTGGTTCCCGAATCTACCTTACAAAATCTGCCCCACTATAGGTTGAATCCGGTTGAGCACGCCGAGTTGACTCGGCAAGTCAATGAGCTCCTTCAGAAGGGGTTCATCCAAGAGAGTCTGAGCCCGTGTGCCGTACCTGCCCTACTCACTCCTGAGAAAGATGGTACATGGTGCATGTGTGTGGATAGCCGTGCGATTAATAAGATTACGGTTAACTATCGGTTTCCCATACCAAGTCTCGATGATATGCTCGATATGATAGTTGGTGCCACTATCTTTTCTAAGATAGACCTTAAGAGTGACTACCATCAAGTCCGCATCCGCCCCGGTGATGAGTGGAAAACCGCCTTTAAAACTAATGATGGTCTTTATGAGTGGATGGTCATGCCATTTGGGCTTTCTAACGCCCTGAGTACTTTCATGCGACTCATGACCCAAGTGTTGAGACCGTTTCTCGGCAAATTCCTTATTTATTTCGATGACATCCTGATCTACAGTCATGACAATGAACAACATTTGACCCACCTTAGGCTAGTTTGTGAAACCCTCAAGGGCAAGAGGTTGTTTGCAAATCTCAAGAAATGCACCTTCATGCAACGTTCTGTCGTTTTCTTGGAATTTATTATCTCGGCCGATGGAATGGTCGTGGACCCCGAAAAGGTTAAAGCCATTGTGGAGTGGCCCGAACCTAAGAACATATACGATGTCCGCAACTTTCATGGCTTGGCTACTTCTATCGTCGCTTCATCAGAAGCTTTAGCACCATTATGACCCCAATTACAGATTGCATGAAGAAGGGGGACTTTAAATGGGGCAAAGCGGCGACAAAAGCCTTTGCTGAGATCAAACAACAAATGAGTAGTGTACCCGTCATGCGATTGCCGGACTTTTCTAAAGTCTTTGAAGTCGCATGCGACGCATCAGGTGTAGGCATAGGAGTACTTAGCCAAGAGGGTCACCCTGTGGCCTATTATAGTGAAAAACTTAACGAGGCAAAACAAAAATACTCCACCTATGACAAGGAGTTCTATGCGGTCGTTCGATCTCTTTGGTATTGGAAACATTACCTTCGATCGTTGGAATTTGTGCTGTTCTTTGACCATGAAGCCTTATGCTTTCTTGCTTCACAGAAGAAGTTGAATCCAAGGCATGCGAAGTGGGTTGAGTACCTTCAAGGGTTTAAATTCGTGTTAAAACATAAGGCTGATGCTGAAAATAGGGCCGCTGATGCACTTAGTCGGCGAGTGGTGACTTTGCGCGCAATGAGCACCAAGGTCGTCGGGTTCGAAAAGTTAAATGATGAGTACCCCGAGTGCCCAGATTTTGGGGTAGAGTACACTGCTCTCCTTAGTAACCCGACCAGCACACACTTCGTGTACACCATCCAGGATGGGTACTTATTCAAAGGCAATCGCCTTTGCATCCCTCGCACTTCATTGCGTGACTTTCTCATTTGGGAGTTATATGCTGGAGGGATGGCCCGACATTTTGGGCGTAATAAAATTGTTGCGCTCGTAGAGGATAGTTTCTTTTGGCCTAGCCTAATGAGAGATGTCGCTCGGGTTGTCAAGCATTGTCGTACTTGCCAAGTGTCAAAACAAACCAAACAAAATACCGGCTTGTACACTCCTTTACCCGTGCCACACACACCGTGGCAAGACCTCTCTATGGATTTCGTGCTTGGACTTCCTAAGACCCCTAGGAAGCACGGATCCCATCTATGTCGTAGTGGACCGGTTTTCCAAAATGGCCCACTTCATTCCTTGTTCCAAAACCTCCGATGCGTCTCATATTGCTAAACTATTTTTCGCGGAGGTAGTGCGCCTTCATGGGTTGCCCAAAACCATTGTGTCTGATAGGGATGTTAGATTTATGAGTTATATTCGGAAGACCCTTTGGCACATGATGGGTACATTGCTCCAATTCTCTACAGCTTACCACCCTCAAACGGATGGCCAAACCGAAAGCACCAATAGGAGTCTTGGGAATCTCCTTCGTAGTTTTGTCGGTGATCATGTTAGGACTTGGGATACCATCTTACCCACAGCTGAGTTTGCGTATAATAATTCTCTCAATAGGTCCATAGGCATGAGTCCTTTTGAGGTAGTGTATGGTCATAGGCCTAGGACCCCATTAGACTTGATCCCCATTTCTGCATCCCATAGAGTGTCAGAGTCTGCCGATGCATTTGCACAACACATTCATAGTTTGCATGCCGAAATTAAACAGAAAATTAATTGAAGCAACAATCAATATAAATTATCTGCAGATGCTCATAGGCGTTCCAAAGAATTTTACGTGAGTGATTATGTGATTGTCCGGGTTAGGCCTGAGCGATTCCCATCGGAATCCGCAAAGAAGCTCCAATCTCGAGGCGCTGGTCCTTTTAGAATTTTGGCTAAGAGTGGTCCTAATGTATACGTGCTCGAGCTTCCTTCAGGTATGGGGGTTAATTCCACATTCAATGTGGAGGACTTGGTTCCTTACTTGGGTTTCACCCCATCTTCTGATAATTCACTCCAGCCACCTTCTAGTCCCAGCCCCAATCCAACCTTGCAACCTATACCTCTTCCTTCCCCAAGCAGACAGAGATCATATGAGATAGAGGATATAATCAACGATCATGCTGTCTCTACACATGACGGGGGATTCCAGAAATACTTGGTTAAATGGGTTGGCAAACTAGAGTCCGAAAACACTTGGGTTCACGAGAATGAGGTTCGCCGCTTGAACCCCGACCTGCTAGACATCTACCACAAGCGTGTTTCATCGGTGAGGAAACCTTTTTGGTCCAGGGGAAATGACGGGGACGCCACATACATGAACATTGGATTCGGACCATCATTTCTACCAGCGTAGAAAGAAGCAGCGTTATGGAAGTTAAAGCTAGGGAAAGATGGAAATTCTGGAGAAAGAACTTTAGGAACTGCGAAATTTTGATTTGAAATTTCGATTGATCGAATGTCGACGTTGATTTTCATAGACCTATGAATTTCGATCTATCGAATTCGTGCCGAGTTTTGTTTAGTCATTTTAGAAGTCTAATTTCGAACTTTTGTTTAAAGGGCTTAATTGTCTTTTATTTAATATTCGTTTTAGGGTTTTCTTTTATAGTAAGACCTCCTATATAAGGTCATTAACCTAAACAATGTGGGAGTTGATTGATTATTTGAATGCTTTTATGCTTGAGTAATCTTTGCCTGAGATGGGTTTGGTGTGAGGCCAAGGGAGTGAATCCCAAAGCCATTGTTATCTTCTCTATTCTATTTGCTAATTTTGAGCTGCGTGCTTCTCTAACCATAGCCTAATTACTTCCTTGTGATCCCCGAAACCCTAAACCCGTTTTGAAGCCTAAACCACACAAAGCCAACACCTTTTAAAAACCACAAACCGATCTGAAAGTCAAAAGCCTTTTACAAACCATAAATTCCTTTCACAACCCAACTTGGAATCCATGAATCTACATTGAACTGAAGACGAGCGCCTAAGCCTGGAAAAGCCAGAGTCCTATTTCTAGGCCGATCTCGCCTCGATTTTAAAAGTACTTGCGCATTGGACTGGACCCTACCTGGATGTGATCTACCCATCAAAATTCTGCAAAACCCTAGAGGTATTAAAGATAATTTTGCGATTAAACTTGATTTAATTTTATTAATTTCGGCAAAATCTGCATAAAAATCATATTCTGCATTTTAGGGTCGTTGTCCCGCGTCACTTAGTCTCAGAAGATTGGGAGAACTGGTGCCAAGACTATATGGTGGAAGCTTTGGCTCAGCCCACCTAGGATCACCGTCCGCTGCTTTTTCTGCCTCGACCTCCTTCGGGTAAACGAAAAAGATATCATTTCCAATTGATGTGGTTCGAAAATCCTTAAGTTTTGCAGGTGATTAGTGATGCTTGATACTCGATGTCCGACGATGGCTGGTCATGATGGAGATTTATGAGCAAAATCCGTGCGGTTAGAGCAGCTCTTTCTTCTTGGAACAAAAATTCCTTTGGTAATAGTTTTAGCACTAAAAGAAGCTTGCTTGATCAGATCAAAGCCCTTGACCTTAAAGAAGAAATTACTTCGTTATCTAGATCCGATCGCGACATCAGAGCTTCGCTTAAAGAAGAGCTTCAGGATACCCTTAGAAAAGAGAACGCATACTGGCGACAAAACTCCAGGGATATTTGGGTGAAATCTGGTGACAGAAACACAGTATTTTCATAGGTTGGCTTCTAATCATCGGAATCGCAATCATATCGTGTCCATTCAGGAGGCTAATTATTCCATCTTCGACCATGCCAAGATTGCCAATGCATTTATAGAGCACTTCAGCAACAAGTTCAAAAGTTTTGAATCCTTTAGACGGTTTGGAATTTAATTATCTTTCCCTAGAAGAGAATCAGTCCCTTGAATCGATTTTCTTGGAAGAGGAAATCAAAGTGGTAGTTTCGGACCTTGCAGGAGACAAAGTCCTTGGCCGGGATGACATTCCTATTGTTTTCTACCAGAATTGCTGAAACGTCGTCAAAGGAGACCTCTGTGAGGTATTCAATGAATTTCACAAGAGGGGAATCATTAGCCGAGACATGAATGCCACTCTTTTAGCCCTTGTTCTGAAATCTGAAGGCTCCGATGATGTTAACGACTTAGGCCCATCAGCCTCATCAACGGGTTATATAAGATCCTTGTCGAAGCTCTGGCTAACAGGCTCAAAAATTTCTTCCGTGTTTGATTTCCTCACCTCAGTCTGCATTTTTGCAGGATAGGCAACTGGCGGACAGCATCTTAATCGCCAACAAAAAGAAAGGGTTTTAGTTTTAAAATCGATCTCGAGAAGGCTTACAATAACGTTGATTGGGGCTTTTTGAGATATATGTTAAATCCTATGGGATTTGGTTCTACTTGGATATCCTGGATTATGGGTTGCATATCTTCTGTTTGGATGTCCATTATTATCAACGGATCAATCAAGGGCTTCTTTCCAGTTGAAAAAGGACTCAGACAATGGGATCCGTTATCTCCCTTTCTTTTTCTAATTGTTGTCGAAGGTCTTCACGCTCTGTTACACTGTGCCACTTCTTTGAACTAGTTCAAAGGCCTGGAAATTGCGAGAAATTTCCCACTCATCTCCCAACTTCTCTATGCCGATGACACGATCATATTTATCGATGAGAATTTAGACTCTTTTTTCTGGTGAGTAAAATTCTTCTATTTCAAGCGATTTCTGGTCTAAAGGTTAATTTAGCTAAATCGATGCTTCTCAGAGTGGTTTGGAGCAGGAGACTATTGACTGCTTGGCTAGTAGTCTGGGATGCAAACTGGGTTCTCCTTCCTTTTATTTACCTCGGCCTTCCGGTAGGGCCCCACCTCCATGGTAAAAAAATATGGTAGGTTATAATTGACAGAGCTACTAAGAAGTTATATGGTCGGAAGGGAAAGTACCTATCTCTTGCTGGTCTCACTACTCTTATTAAATCTACTTTATCGGCTCTTCCGACTTTCTTTATGTCACTTTTTCCTTGCCCGGTTTGGGTGAGACAAAAAATAGAGCAAATTTTCAGGGACTTCCTTTGGCAAGGCTCGGAAGAGAAAGGTAACTATCATTTGGTTGATTGGTGACAGGGACGCCACTTACATGGGCATTGGATTCGGTCCACATCATTTCTACCGGCGTCGAAAGAAGAAGAGGAATGGAAGTTAGAGCTAGAAAAGATGAAAATTCTGGAGAAAGACGAAGAACTGAAGGAACCTTGAAATTTCGATCGATCGTAAGTTTAAATTCGATCGATCGAATGTCGACGGCGATATTTTATAATGTATGAATTTCGATCAATCGATTTTCAAATTCGATCAATCGATTTTCAATTGCGATCGATCGAAATCGTGCTGAGTGTTTTAGAAGTTTAATTTCGAACTGTAAATTTTAGGGGTTTATTTGTCTTTTATTTAATATTCGTTTTATGGTTTTCTTTTATTGTAAGACCTCTTATAAAAGGTCCTTAAACTAAACAATGTGATTAGTTGATTGATTATTGAATGAGAGCTTTTGCTTTGTGAAGAGAGAGTCTTCTTCCCCGTGATGGGCTTGGTGTGAGACCAAGGGAGTGATTCCCATATATTTTCTTTATCTTTGTCTTCAATTTGCTTTGCTTGATTATATTTGCTATCTCGTGATCTGTGTTTGCTTCCCTGAACCTTTGCCTAATTGTTTCCTTTCAATCCCAAAACCTAAACCTTTTGAATCCATAAATCAAACAAAGCCAATACCCTTTTCCAAAATATAAACGAATCCGAAAATCATAAGCCTATTGCAAACCATAAATCCCTTACACAATCCAATTTGGAATCCGTGAATCTACATTGGACTGAAAACAAGCGCCTAAGCCTGGAAAAGCTAGAGTCTTATTTCTAGGCCGATCTCGCCTCAATTCTAAACGTACTTGCGCATCGGACTGGACCCTATCTTGATCTCGTGTGATCTACTCATTAAAATTCTGTAAACCCTAAAGGTATCAAAGATAATTTTGCGATTAACTTGAGTTAATTTATTTAATTTCTGCAAAATCTGCATTAAAATCATATTCACGCATTTTAGGGTCATTGTCCCACGTCTATTTTGGTATCAGAGCCTTAGGTTTTCTAGGTTAGGGCATCTTTGCTTGTCATATTTATTTTATTGCATTATTTTCTTTTGTGAGTCCATATTACATTCCATATTAGAACCCTAGTAGACTTTGTGATCACCATGACTTCGGATGAGGTTCTTAATACTTTTAGAGCTATGCAAGAAGAATTGGGTGCGATTAATGCACATTTGAGTACCATACAGTAGGCCTAAACATCCCTAGGAGTTGGTAATGATAGATTACGTGATCGAATCAACCAACTGGAAGCGATGGGTGGGCTGAAAAATCAACACCAAGAGCGTGAGTGTCCTCACTTTGAACGTAATGGTCGCCAAGACAATCGGAACCGTAGGGATCATCGTAGAAATGGCTATGACCCCGAAGTTCAACTCCTTAAGAATGTCCGAGTTGAGATTCTGACATTCAATAAAAGAATGGACCCTACCGTCTTCCTTGATTGGCTTTCCGACATGAACCAACACTTTGATTAGTATGCCATGAATGATGACCGTTGCGTTAGACTCTCTAAGATGAAATTGGTTGGTCAAGCTCGACTTTTCTGGCTCAATGTCGAGCGCATCAGGGTGAATGCGGGTTGCCCTCCCATTATCCGTTGGGATGACATGAAGGAACGACTTACTGAGAAGTATGTTCCTTTATCATACCACCAACGTCTCCTCGACCAGTGACAAAATTTACGTCAAGGTGGTATGCCCGTGACCGATTACATTGCAAAATTCGAAGAGGTCATGATGAGGGCAAAAGTATCGGAAGACCCTGAAATCACTCTCTAGATTCCGCACCGGATTGCGACTTGATTTGCAAAAAGAGTTGATTTCTCACCCGGTAGAAACTCTTGAAAGATGTTATGCCGTTGTGCAAGATCTTGAACGGTACTTGAAAACTACAGTGGTGAATAGAACCGAGCCACAATATAGTGGTCAACGATCCGATGAGGGACGATTTAATCCTCCTCCCAAGCCTACACAACCCACCCCTACCAATTCGAGGTTTGAAAGGGGAAAAGGTGTAGCCGGAGAATCCTCAAGGGTTAATTCTCAAGTAAAGTGCTATAAATGTCATAGGATGAGACATTTTGCCGCCCAATGCCCTGCGAAAGAACCACAAAGGACCCTCTTCATTGAGGGAGAGGATGATGATGATGAGGTAGTGGTTGAAGAAGTATTTGAATCGGTTAGCACACCCAGTGATGAGGAGGGTGATGCTATTGGTCATGCTTTAGTTGTGAGGTGCCCTTGCACAGCCTCAACGGGATGAAAAGGATGGCTGGAGAAGGGAGAACATCTTCCATTCCTTTGCCAGATTTGGTGAAAAGAATTGCAGGGTCATCGTGGATAGCGGTAGTTGTATTAATGTAATATCAACTCATGCAATACGCCGCTTAGGGCTTACACCTGAAGCCCACTTGAGACCTTATAAGGTTGCATGGGTCAATTCTTCGTCCATTCCCTTGTCGAAAAGGTGTCATGTACCGATTCAATTAGGTTCTTATTTGGACACCTTATGGTGTGATGTGATGTCGATGAATGTGGGCCATATCATTTTGGGAAGGTCGTGACTCTACTACATGGACGTGACTCTTTCTAGTTGATCAAACATATGCATGTCACGCATAAGGGCAAAAATATCACTTGACACCCTTTGCCTCCCAAAACACCATCGACCAACACCGTCGAAAGGAAGGGTGAATCTACTAAAGCCATTAATATTGTGAGTCCCTCTGAGTTCGAGAAAGCATCGTTAGATGAGAGTGTGGTGTACGTAGTTGTCACTGTTGAGAGTGCGCTTGAATCAAAGAGTGCGTGTCCTAAGGAGGTTTAGCCGATTTAAAAAGAGTTTACGGATGTCTTCCCTGAAGACTTACCAAACGAACTCCCTCCTTTGCGTGATATCCAACACACCATAGACTTGGTTTCCAGATCTACCTTACCGATCCTGCCTCATTATAGGTTGAATCCGATTGAGCACACTGAGTTAACTCGGCAAGTCAACGAGCTCCTTCAGAAGGGGTTCATCCAAGAGAGCATGAGCCCGTGTGCCGTACCTGCCCTACTCACTCCTAAGAAAGATGGTACGTGGCATATGTGTGGATAACCGTGCGATCAATAAGATTATGGTTAAGTATCGGTTTCCCATACCAAGGCTCGATGATATGCTCGATATGATGGTTGGTGCCACTATCTTTTAGACCTTAAGAGTGGCTACCATCAAGTTTGCATCCGCCCCGGTGATGAGTGGAAAACTACTTTTAAGACTAAGGATGGTCTTTATGAGTGGATGGTCATGCCTTTTGGGCTTTCTAATGCCGCGAGTACTTTCATGCGATTCATCACCCAAGTGTTGAGGCCGTCTTTAGGCAGATTCCTTGTTTATTTCGATGACATCTTGATCTACAGTCATGACAAGGAACAACACTTGAGCCACCTTAGGTTGGTTTGTGAAACCCTTAAGGGCGAGATGTTGTTTGCAAATCTCAAGAAATGCACCTTCATGCAATGTTTTGTTGTTTTCTTAGAATTTATTATCTCGGCCGATGGAATGGTCGCGGACCCCGAAAAGGTTAGAGCCATTGTGGAGTGGCCCGAGCCTAAGAATATACACAATGTCCTTAACTTCCATAGTTTGACTACTTTTTATCGTCACTTCATCAGAAACTTTAGCACCATCATGGCCCCAATCACTGATTGCATGAAAAAGGGGGACTTTAAATGGGGCAAAGCAGCGACAAAAGCCTTTGTTGAGATCAAACAACGAATGAGTAGTGCACCCGTCATGCGTTTGCCTGACTTTTCTAAAGTTTTTGAAGTCGGATGCGACGCATCGGGTGTAGGCATAGGAGGAGTGCTTAGCCAAGAGGGTCACCCCGTGGCCTGTTTTAGTGAAAAACTTAACGAGGCGAAACAAAAATACTCCACCTATGATAAGGAGTTCTATGCGGTCGTTCGATCTCTTTAGTATTGGAAACATTACCTTAGATCGCATGAATTTGTGTTGTTTTCTGACCATGAAGCCTTACGCTTTCTTGCTTCACCGAAGAAGTTGAACCCAAGGCACACGAAGTGAGTTGAGTACCTTCAAGGGTTCATATTCGTGTTAAAGCATAAGGCCGGTGCTAAAAATAGGGCCGCTGATGTACTTAGTCGGCGAGTGGTGACTTTGCGCACAATGAGCACTGAGGTTGTCGGGTTCGAAAGGATAAAGGATGAGTACCCCGAGTGCCCAAATTTTGGGGTAGAGTACACTGCTCTCCTTAGTGACCCGACCAGCACACACCCCATGTACACCGTCCACGATGGGTACTTGTTCAAAGGCAATCGCCTTTGCATCCCTCGCACTTCATTGCGTGACTTTCTCATTTGGGAGTTACATGCTGGAGGGATGGCCGGACATTTCGGGCATAATAAAACTGTTACGCTCGTAGAGGATAGGTTCTTTTGGTCTAGCCTAATGAGAGATGTCGCCCAGGTCGTTAAGCATTGTCGTACTTGCCAAGTGTCAAAACAGACCAAACAAAATACCAGCTTGTACACCCCGTTACCCGTGCCACACGCACCATGGCAAGACCTCTCTATGGATTTCGTGCTTGGACTTCCTAAGACCCCTAGGAAGCACGATTCCATCTATGTGGTAGTGGACCGATTTTTCAAAATGGCTCACTTCATTCCTTGTTCCAAAACATTCGATGCATCTCATATTGCTAAACTATTTTTCGCGGAGGTAGTGCGTCTTCATGGGTTGCCCAAGACAATTGTGTCTGATAGGGATGTTAAATTTACTAGCTATTTTTGGAAGACCCTTTGGCACATGATGGGCACATTGCTCCAATTCTCAGTAGCTTACCACCCTCAAACGGAGGGCCAAACCGAAAGCACCAATAGGAGCCTTGGGAATCTCCTTGTAGTCTTGTCAGTGATCATGTTAGGACCTGGGATACCATCTTACCCACAGCTGAGTTTGCCTATAATAATTCTGTCAATAGGTCCATAGGCATGAGTCCTTTTGAGGTAGTACATGGTCATAGGCTTAGGACCCCATTAGATTTGATCCCCATGTCTGCATCCCATAAAGTGTTAGAGTTTGCCGATGCATTTGCACAATATATTCATAGCTTGCATGCCGAAATTAAACAAAAAATTAATTCAAGCAACAGTCAATATAAATTATCTGCAGATGCTCACAGGCATTCTAAAGAATTTCACGTGGGTCCGGGTTAGGCTTGAGCGGTTCCCATCGGGATCAATAAAGAAGCTCCAATCCCGAGCCGCTGGGCCTTTTAGAATTCTAGCTAAGAGTGGTCCTAATGCATACGTGCTCGAGCTTCCTCCAGGTGCGGGGGTTAGTTCAACGTTCAACGTGGAGGACTTGGTTCCTTATTTGAGTTTCACCCCACCTCCTGAAAATCCACTCCAGCCACCTCCTAGTCCCAGTCCCAACCCAACCTTGCAACTTATACATCTTCCTTCCCCAAGCAGACAGAGTACAGATGAGATAGAGGATATAATCAATGATCATGCCGTCTCTACACATGACGGGGGATTCCAGAAGTACTTAGTTAAATGGGTCGGCAAACTGGAGTCCGAAAACACTTGGGTTCACGAGAATGAAGTTCGCCGCTTGAACCACGACCTGCTAGACATGTACCACGAGCGCGTTTCATCGGTGATGAAACCTTTTTGGTCCAGGGGAATTGACGGGGACGCCACTTACATGGACCTTGAATTTGGACCACATCGTTTCTACTGGTGTCGAAAGAAGAAGCGGAATGGAACTTAGAGCTTGGAAAGATGAAAATTCTGGAGAAAGATGAAGAATTGAAGGAACCCTGAAATTTCGATCTAAATTCGATCGATCGAATGTTGACGGTGATATTTTATAATGTATGAATTTCGATCAATCGATTTTCAATTTCAATCGATCGAATTTCAATTTCGATTGATCGATTTTCAATTTTGATTGATCGAAATCGTATCGAGTGTTTTAGAAGTTTAATTTCGAACTTTAAATTTTAGGGGTTTATTTGTCTTTTATTTAATATTCGTTTTATGGTTTTCTTTTATTGTAAGACCTCCTATAAAAGGTCTTTAAACTAAACAATGTGATTAGTTGGTTGATTATTGAATGAGAGCTTTTGCTTTGTGAAGAGAGTCTTTTTTCCCGTGATGGGTTTGGTGTGAGACCAAGGGAGTGATTCCCATATATTTTCTTTATCTTTGTCTTCAATTTGCTTTGCTTGATTATATTTGCTATCTCGCGATCTGTGTTTGCTTCCTTAAACCTTAGCCCAATTGTTTCCTTTCAATCCCAAAACCTAAACCTTTTCAATCCATAAATCAAACAAAACCAATACCCTTTTCCAAACCAGAAACCAATCTGAAATCCATAAGCTTATTGCAAACCATATATCCCTTACATAGCCAAATTTGGAATCCGTGAATCTACATCGGACTGAAGACGAGCGCCTAAGCCTGGAAAAGCTAGAGTCCTATCTCTAGGCCGATCTCGCCTCAACTCTAAACGTACTTGCACATCGGACTGGACCCTATCTGGCTCTCGTGTGATCTACCCATCAAAATTCTGCAAACCTTAAAGGTATCAAAGATAATTTTGCGATTAACTTGAGTTAATTTATTTAATTTCAGCAAAATCTGCATTAAAATCATATTCGCACATTTTAGGGTCGTTGTCCCACGTCAACTGGCGTTTGATCTATAGAAAAATTGACGTCGGTGTCCTCGACATCATCTATTTGAAGGATTTTCATGATCCCTTTCTTTTGAAGTGGCTTTGGAGAGTTCATGCGGAACCGGAAAGTTTGTGGGGTCGTCTTTTGATGGCTAAGTATAGTTCTGGTGGAAGCATTTGGGAGATAGATTTGGCCTCTGGCAGAAGAGGTTCTTGTATTTGGAATGCAATAGGGGATGGAAGACACCTCTTTAGACTAGGCGCCAGAATTTCGGTGGGCAAAGGAGCAAGCACTCTTTTCTGGAAAGATTTGTGGCTAAGCAAAGTTCCTTTTCAGCTCAAATTCAATTCGATCTTCAATGTAGCCTCTCTCAAGAATGCCATGGTCAGGGACGCGACTGATCTCAGTATTGCTGACCATTTCTCTTGGAAGGTTCCCGGTTCTCACAGATTATATGATCATGAGAGTCGAGAATTAGCGGATTTGCTATTATTTTTAAACTCCTCTCCCTTTCCTAATCCAAACCAGGCGGATCACTCGATTTGGTTGCTCGGAAAGAAGGGGACTTTCTCGGTAAACTCTTTATATCGTCTTCTCGCGTCGGTTGTCACTCCGGAGTTACCTTGTCCGTGGATTTGGAAATCCAAAGCTCCTCTCAGATCCATCACCTTCGTCTCGTTGGCAATTATTGATAAGGTCCTCACGGTGGACAACCTACAACGAAGAGGTATGGCCATCCCTAACAGATGTATGTTTTGTCGCTCGGATATTGAGGGTAATGCGCAATTGTTCATGCACTGCAACTTCTCTCACTCTTTGTGAGCCTCCATTTTCCATTGGTTTGGTATTTCTTATGTTATGCCTTCTACAGTTCCTCAGATGGTGGGTTCCTGGTCGGCTGGTGGTCTCTCTTCGAGAGGAAGAGGTGTTTGGTCTTTCACTTTGATAGCGGTCCTCTGGTTTTTATGGAAAGAATGGAATAGTAGAATCTTCAAGGATAAAAGCTCTTCCCCCTCTGCTCTATCAGATAAAATCAAGTTCAAGTCTTTCCAGTGGGCTAAGAGTTTTCAATTACTGTCCCCCTATTCCATTTGTTGGAGGAACTGGGATCTGGTGTCCAGGTCCTCCCCTCTCAATCTGTAATTTTTCTTCTTTCTATGGTGTTCTCCCGGGCTAGTTTTGGGAATTGTCTACATCCGAGTGAGCTTCTGGCTCACTTCTGATCAGCTATCTCCTTTCGGAGTTTGTAACTTCTGTACATTTCTTCTCCTTACTAATAGAAAGGGTGAGGCTCCTAGAATCTCTCTGTGATTCATTAAAAAAAAAAAAAAAAAAAAAACAAGTACCAAGCAAATGCACATTTGCAATTCCCCAGCTTGTAGGATTTCTACACATATTTAGAACTTTGAAGCATTATTAGTGTAACTTATCAGTAAAAATTACACCATCTGTGGGCTCACAAGGTCATTTCATCACTCACACAGCATGACGTGCTGGGTGGGAGGTCAGGCCCGAATGGCCAGGCCATGCCTTAATATCGGCCCCATTAATAGATGGGCCAGCCATGGACATGATTACTACAAAGATTTACAATCGGGTTCTGATTGAACCACCGGCCTGGCTGTTTAAGCATAAATGGTAGGACCTATGTCTGACCTAAACCCAGTTCGTTCATTATATAGATGATTTTATCTTAAATCCAGCATATATGTCTGATTTTATCACTAATCGGAGTAGACATCTCTTTGAATTGAAATATATAATTGCAAAAAAGAAATCGAGCAGAAACAACTTTCTTCTTTTACTTCATATTCATACTACATGCTTGCATCATGCAACCATTTCATAAATCCAACTTCCAAATTTTATTAATAAAGAACATTCCTTAATGTTCCTGAAAATATTTTTGTATCAACTCAAATAGCACTTTTTAATATTTGCAGGGATATTTTCCTATTGTCAACACTCAATCTCCTCGAGTTAGTCATGGAGGAACCAATTCATCGGAATCAAGAAACTGCTACCAATAAATAGACGGGTACCTCTGTTCGCATCTACAGGTTTACTAAACGTGTCTACATTGAAACCCATTGACTCTTACAATCAGACGTTGGTGATAGCCCTTCACCCCAATCTTCTATGCAATGGATCTTCAGACCACGATCGTACCATCCGATGGTCGTTTTTTTATTCCACATTGAACATATCCCAAAAAATTCCCTAAAATTGCGTTTGAGCATGATGTGTGCCATATGATTTTAGGGCCACCTTTGGGGATCCGTGTCAAATGGAATAAAAAATTGATCGTCTGATGGTACGCTCATGGTCTCAAGATCCATTTTGAGGAAGAATGGGTGAACAACAATCTCCATCGTCTGATTCCATGCTGTCAATGGGTTTGAAGGCGTTTTGGATGTAGGTACTTTCATAAATCTGTAGGCGAGAACAGAGGTACCCTTAATAGACGCTTCTAGATTAACCAGCAGCTGAAACATTTCTGATGTATTTGTGTCATTTTCTTTTCAGGTTATTAGCTCCATTTATTTCCAAAGGTATTTTCTCCGAAATAGCGAAGTTATGGATTAAAGGGTATAAAGTCATCGTTCTCGACATTCCGTTATTGTTTGAGGCTAAGATGGACCGATGGACAAACCCTATTATTGTTGTATGGGTTGATCCCGAGACACAGCTTCAAAGACTCATGGCAAGAGACGGAATATCTGAGGAGCAGGCCAGAAATCGGATTAATGCGCAGACTTCATTGGATTGGAAAAGGCAACAGGCGGACATAGTCATCGACAACAGGCGGTCATTAGAGGAAACAAAGGAGCAGTTTCAAAAGGTACTAAATCAGGTCACAGGTCCTTTAACATGGAGGGAATTTGGGCTCTCAAGAGAAGGTGCACTTTGGGCTCTTATTTCAACTATTGTAGGTGTTCTTATATGCAGAAATCGTTTATAGCGATAATGGTAAGTGGAGATGAGTATTTGCGCTTAAATTATTAGCTCTTAAAATCTTTTATAGTGATAATGGTTTAACTTTGTAATTTTTGCTTAAAATCTCTCTTTATGGGATACGACTGAACTTAATTTATAAATAGTCTATGTTAAATGATATTTAGTTGTGATTACCTCCTGTGTTGCTAATAAATCAAATGAAAATCTTCTACATTTATTTTTTAAAATATTGAATTATAAGGTAAGCAGTCATGTCACCTTTTTCGCTATTTTTAGAGACATTTATGATCTACTACTATCCGGTGACTGGCACTCCCTATTTAGGCTTTATTTGTAAATGGGGCTTGATCCAAAATTTGAAATGCGTGCATGTTCTGATGCCACTTCCTTACGATCTGATCAGCTTATAACGCACTAAGGTGGGGTGTCTACACTACAAGCTCTAGTGCCTGGTGACTTGATGCTTCGGCTACTTTGTTAGTATGTTTCTTCAAAATTCATGTAATTCATGAATAATCCATGATTTTTTTTTCTCAAAATGGGGATTTTTAATATTTTAAAATTTCTAATATTTAATTAAAATTTTTATTTTTTCTTCAATTTATTCTTTGAATTTTTATGAACTTCTAATTAGCAACTATAACACTTTGTTTCTTCCTGTAAGATGCTCGTGTTAGAAGTTTCTATTTTGGTGGCCATCACTATTTTACCAGAGGAGAAGTTGAGAAAGAGGAAAGCCTTGACGATCTGGTGCAAAACATCTCACATGGCTGACGCGAGACAGTAACCCTAAAATGTGTGAATGATGATTTTATGTGGATTTGCCGAAATTAAAATCTTAACTCAAGTTTAATCGCAAAATTACCTTAAAATACCATAGGGTTTGAAGAATTTGGTGGGTAAATCACGCGAGATCCAGCTACGGTCCAGTCCGATGCGCAAGTACCGTTAGATTTAAGGCGGGATCGGGCTTAGAGATAGAACTCTAGCTTTTCTAGGCTTAGGTGCTCGTCTTCGATCCGATGCAGATTCACGGCTCGAACCAGGGTTGCGGAATTAGATTATGGGTTTGTAATAGGTTTTGGTTTTGTGACAGTTTTATGGTTTTCGGATCGGTTTATGGTTTGGAAAAGGGTGTTGGCTTTGTTTGATTTAGGGTTTCAAAAGGTTTAGGGTTTTGGGATCGAAAGGAAACAATTAGACTAAGGTTTAGGGAAGCAAACACAGATCGAGAGATAGCAAATATAATAGATCAAAGCAAATAGATGACAAAAGATAGATAAGAAAATATATGGGAATCACTCCCTTGGTCTCACACCAAACCCATCACGGGAAAGAAGACTCTCTTCATAAAGCAAAAGCTCTCATTCAATAATTAATAATCCCCTTAAAAAGTGTTTACAAGCCTCTTTATATAGGCCACCAATAATTAATTCGAAATAAAAAGAATCCTGATACTAATAAAGCACTAAAAGACAGTTTTTGCATAAAATAGTCATCCTGACAAGTGGGGCCGATTGTGTTCTTGCCGGTTTGTGTCATTTTCTCCCTTGAGGCTATGGTACCCAACCTTCCTCTACGCTTCTTTCGACGCCGGTAAAACTAATGTGATCCAAATTCGATGTCCATGTATGTGGCGTCCCCGTCAATTCCTCTGGACCAAAAAGGTTTCATCACCGATGAAACACGCTCGTGGTAGATGTCGATCAAGTCGGGGTTTAATCGGCGAACTTCATTCTCGTGGATCCAAGTGTTTTCGAACTCTGGCTTTCCGACCCATTTAACCAAGTACTTTTGGAATCCCTCGTCTTGTGTGGATACGACATGATCATTTATTATCCTCTATCTCATCTTTTCTCTGTCTGTTTTGGGAAGGGAGAGGTACGGGCTGCATGGTTGGGTTGGGCTGGGGCTATGAGGTGGTAGGAGTGGGTTTTCAGGAGGTGGGGTGAAACCCAAGTAAGGAATCAAGTCCTCCACATTAACTAACCCCCGTACTTGGAGAAAGCTCAAGCACGTATGCATTAGGGCCACTCTTAGCCAAAATTCTAAATGGCCCAGCGCCTCGGGATTGGAGCTTCTTTGCGGATCCCGATGGGAACCACTCAAGCTTAACCCGAACCATCACATAATCACCCACCTGATATTCTTTAAAATGCCTGTGAACATTTGCAGATAATTTATATTGACTGTTGCTTAAATTAATCTTTTGTCTAATTTCGGCATGCAAACTATGAATGTGTTGGGCAAATGCATCGGCAGACTCTGACACTCTATGAGATGTAGACATGGGGATCAAATCTAATGGGGTCCTAGGCCTATGACCATGTACTACCTCAAAAGGACTCATGCCTATGGACCTATTGATAGAATTATTATAGGCAAATTCAGCTGTGGGTAAAATGGTATCCCAGGTCCTAACATGATCACCGATAAAACTGCGAAGGAGAGATTCCCAAGGCTCCTATTGGTGCTTTCGGCTTGGCCATCCGTTTGAGGGTGATAAGCCATCGAAAATTGGAGCAATGTGCCCATCATGTGCCAAAGGGTCTTCCAAAAATAACTAGTGAATTTAACATCCCTATCAGACATAATGGTTTTGGGCAACCCATGAAGACGCATGACCTCCGCAAAAAATAATTTAGCAATATGAGATGCATCGGAGGTTTTGGAACAAGGAATGAAGTGGGCCATCTTGGAAAATCGGTCCACTACGACAAAGATGGAATCGTGCTTCCTTGGAGTTTTGGGAAGTCCAAGTACGAAGTCCATTGAGAGGTCCTGCCACGGTGTGTGTGGCATGGGTAACGGAGTGTACAAGCCGGTATTTTGTTTTGTCCGCTTTGACACTTGGCAAGTACGACAATGTTATTGTGCTTCCTTGGAGTTTTGAAAAGTCCAAGTATGAAGTCCATTGAGAGGTCTTGCCACGGTGTGTGTGGCACGGGTAACGGAGTGTACAAGCTTGTATTTTGTTGTCTGCTTTGACATTTGACAAGTACGACAATGTTTGACAACCCAGACGACATCTCTCATTAGGCTAAGCCAAAAGAACCAATCCTCTACGAGCACAACAATTTTATTAAGCCCGAAATGCTCGGCCATCCCTCCAGCATGTAACTCTCAAATGAGAAAGTCACGCAATAAAGTGCGAGGGATGCAAAGGTGATAGCCTTTAAATAAGTACCCATCCTGGATGGTGTACGAGGAGTGTGTGTTGGTCGGGTCACTAAGGAGAGCAGTGTACTCTACCCCAAAATCCATCTTTTAGTCGTTCGAACCTGACGACCTTGGTGCTCATGGAGTGCAAAGTCGCCACCCGACGACTAAGCACATCAGCAGCCCTATTTTCGGCACCGGCCTTATGCCTTAACACAAATGTGAACCCTTGAAGGTACTCGACCCACTTCGCATGTCTTGGGTTCAACTTTTTCTGTAAAGCAAGAAAGCGTAAGGCTTCATGATCAGAGAACAACACAAATTCCTGTGGTCTAAGGTAATGTTTCCATTACCAAAGAGATCGAACGATCGCATAGAACTCCTTGTCATAGGTGGAGTATTTTTCTTTGCCTCATTAAGTTTTTCACTAAAATAGGCCACTGGGTGACCCTCTTGGCTAAGCACTCCTCCTATGCCTACAATGACTTTGGAAAAGTTCGGCAATCGCATGACGGGTGCACTACTCATCCGTTGTTTGATCTCAACAAAGGCTTTCGTTACCGCTTTGCCCCATTTAAAGTCCCCCTTTTTCATGCAATCTGTGATTGGGGCCATGATGGTGCTAAAGCTTCTAATGAAGCGACGATAAAAAGTAGCCAAAACATGGAAGCTGCGGATATCGTGTATGTTCTTAGGTTCGGGCCACTCCACAATGGCTTTAACCTTTTCGGGGTCCGTGACCATTCCATCGGCCGAGATAATGAATCCCAAGAAGACAACGGAATATTGCATGAAGGTGCACTTCTTGAGATTTGTAAATAACTTCTCGCCCTTGAGGGTTTCACAAACCAACCTAAGGTGGTTCAAGTGTTGATCCTTGTCATGGCTATAAATCAAGATGTCATCGAAATACACAACAAGAAATTTGCCTATAAACGGCCTCAACACTTGGGTCATAAGTCGCATGAAAGTACTCGGGGCGTTAGAAAGCCCAAATGGCATGACCATCCACTCATAAAGACCATCCTTAGTCTTAAAGGCGGTTTTCCACTCATCATCGGGGCGGATGCGAACTTGATGGTAGTCACTCTTAAGGCCTATCTTTGAAAAGATAGTGACACCAACCATCATATCGAGCATGTCATCGAGCCTTGGTATGAGAAACCGATACTTAACCGTAATCTTATTGATTGCACGGCTATCCACACACATGTGTCACGTACCATCTTTCTTAGGAGTGAGTAGGGCAGGTACGGCACACGGGCTCATGCTCTCTTGGATGAACCCCTTCTGAAGGAGCTCATTGACTTGTCGAGTCAACTCTGCGTCCTCAATCGGATTCAACCTATAGTGGGGCAGGTTCGGTAAGGTAGATCCGAGAACCAAGTCTATTGCGTGTTGGATATCACGCAGGGGAGGGAGTTCGTTTGGTAAGTCTTCAGGGAAGACATCCGTAAATTCTTTTAGGATCGGCTCAACCTCCTTGGGACATTGCTCACGAACTCGGGAGCACTCTCAACGGTGACAAATATATACACCACACTCTCATCTAACGATACTTTCTCGAATTCAGAAGGGCTCACAATATTAATGACTTTAGAAGAGTCGCCCTTCTTTTCGATTTTGTTAGTCGATGGTGTTTTGGGAGGCAAAGGGTATAGAGTAATCTTCTTGCCCTTATGCATGAACGTACATATGTTTGATCGACCAGAAAGAGTTACGTCCATGTCATAGAGCCACGACCTTCCCAAAATGATATGGCCCACATCCATCGGCACCACATCACACCATAAGGTGTCCGAATAAGAACTTAACTGAATTGGTACACGACACCTTTTCGACACGGGAATGGATGAAGACTTGACCCATACGACTTTATAAGGTCTCGGGTGGGCTTCGGGTGTAAGCCCCAAGCGACATACGACATGAGTTGATATTACATTAGTGCAGCTACCGCTATCCACGATGACTCTACAATTCTTTTCACCAAATCTGGCAAAGGTGTGGAAGATGTTCTCTCTTCGCTAGTCATCCTTTTCATCCCGTTGAGGCTGTGCAAGGGCACACCTCACAACTAAAGCATGACTCATAGCATCACCCTCCTCATCACTGGGTGTGCTACCTGGTTCAAATACTTCTTCTTCAACCACTACCTCATCATCATCCTCCTCTCCCTCAATAAAGAGAGTCCTTTGGGGGTCTTTCGTAGGGCATTGGGCGGCAAAGTGTCCCATCCCATGACATTTATAGCACTTTACTTGAGAACTACCCCTGGAGGATTCTCCGACTACACCTTTTCCCTTTTCAAACCTTGTATTGGTAAGGACAGGTTGTGTAAGCTTGGGAGGAGGATTAAATTGTCCCTCACCGGATCGTTGACTACTATATTGTGGCTCGGTTCTCTTCACAACTGCAGGTTTTAAATGTCGTTCAAGATCTTGCACAAAGGCATAACTTCTTTCAAAAGTTTCCACGGGGTGGGAAATCAATTCTTTTTGCAAATCAAGTCGCAATCCGGTGCGAAATCTAGAGAGTGATTTCAGGGTCTTCCGATACTTTGACCCTCATCATGAATTCTTCGAATTTGGCAAGGTAATCGGTAACGGGCATACCACCTTGGCGTAATTTTGCCACTGGTCGAGGAGGCGTTGGTAGTATGATAAAGGAACATACTTCTCAGTAAGTCGTTCCTTTATGTCATCCCAACGGGTAATGGGAGGACAACCCGCATTCACCCTGATGCGCTTGATATTGAGCCAAAAAAGTCAAGCTTGACTAACCAATTTCATTTTAGCGAGCCTGGCACAACGGTCGCTATTCATGACATATCAAAGTGTTGGTCCATGTCGGAAAGCCAATCGAGGAAGACTGTAGGGTTCATTCTTCCATCGAAAGTCGGAATCTCAACTCTGACATTTTTAAGGAGTTGCACTTTGGGGTCGTAGTCATCTCTATGAGGATTTGTACGATTCTGATTCCGATTACCTTGGCGACCATTGCGTTCAAAGTGCGGACCTTCACGCTCTTGGCATGGAGAATGAAGTTCATCATCTGCTTATAATTGGTTGATTCGATCACGTAATTTATCATTATCGATTCCTAGGGATGTTTTGGCCTGCTCTATGGTATTTAGATGCCCATTAATTGCACCCAATTGTTCTCACATAGCTCTAAGAGTATCGAGAACCTCATTCGAAGCCATGGTGATCACAAAGGTCTATTAGGGTTCTAATATGGAATGCAATATGGATTCAAAAAGGAAAAACAACGCAATAAAATAATTATGACAAGCAAAGATGCCCTAACCTAGAAAACCTAGGGCTCTGATACCAAAACTGACGCGGGACGGTAACCCTAAAATGCGTGAATGATGATTTTATGCGGATTTGCCGAAATTAAAATCTTAACTCAAGTTTAATCACAAAATTATCTTAAAATACCTTAGGGTTTGAAGAATTTGGTGGGTAAATCACGCGAGATCTAGCTAGGGTCCAGTCCGATGCACAAGTATCGTTAGATTTAAGGCGGGATCGGGCCTAGTGATAGAACTCTAGCTTTTCCAGGCTTAGGCGCTCGTCTTCGATCCGATGCAGATTCACGGCTCGAACCAGGATTGCGGAATTAGATTATGGGTTTGTAATAGGTTTTGGTTTTGTAACAGGTGTATGGTTTTCAGATTAGTTTATGGTTTGGAAAAGGGTGTTGACTTTGTTTGATTTAGGGTTTCAAAAGGTTTAGGGTTTTGGGATCGAAAGGAAACAGTTAGACTAAGGTTTAGGGAAGCAAACATAGATCGAGAGATAGCAAATATAATAGATCAAATCAAATAGATGACAAAAGATAGATAAGAAGAGAAGATATATGGGAATCACTCCCTTGGTCTCACACCAAACCCATCATGGGGAAGAAGACTCTTCATAAAGCAAAAGCTCTCATTCAATAATCAATAATCCCCTTAAAAAGTGTTTATAAGCCTCTTTATATAGGCCACTAATAATTAATTCAAAATAAAAAGAATCCTAATACTAAAAAACACAAAGGCAATTTTCGCATAAAAATAAAAATTTCGTTTGAAGTTGTCGGCGGCGGCGCGCTGCGGCTGCTGTGACAACGCGTTGCGGCGCTGTTTTCCCGGCAGTTTGTGTCCTTTTCTCCCTTGAGGCTACGGTACCCGGGCTTCCTCTACGCTTCTTCCGACGCAGGTAAAACTGATGCGGTCCAAATCTGATGTCCATGTATGTGGTGTCCCTATCAATTGCCCTACAAGACAGCAATCTATACTTAAAACGCAAATTTTACCATGATGCTGGTGTCTTAGGACATGTTCACAGTGACTAGTGAACCCTATGATGGTGCTATTTGACATCCAACTCTAGGATTCAGCATCATGTAGACGTGCACATGATTAATCCAAGATTATAGAAAATATATTTAAAAATTATTATAATTATAGTTGACCATAATGGTCAACACATCACAACGGTTATATTCGAGTGCCAAGTGGCACCAAACCCTAGAATCAGGTGTCATGTGGACGTGCACATGGTCCATCTAAGACTATAAAAAAAGCTACCTTAGATACCATTTTAATCCTAGTTGACCATAATGGTCAACAATTGTTAAAAAGAAAATGTGACTTCAAAAATAAAGACCATGAAAAATGAGATTTGGGTGTTACATGATAGCTAGAAGGACATGGTCATAGGATTCAATCTCTATTACTTGGTTCTATGGACCTTATTTTTTCCTATTAGCTATAACCTAATTCAAGGTTTATTTAAAAAAATGATCTTCTCCATATATTATAAATATATATTTTTTTTGGATGAAGGCGGGGTTTCAGGGCATCTTAGAACACGCGACTGAGTCTCCACGCTCATGCAACATATGCACATCACACGTACCAGGTAAGTAGGGGTAAATCCTTGCGGGTGGAATTTGAACTCAGGACATCCTCTTCTTGAAGCGTGGTCATGGCCATTGTGACTAGAGCTCTCGATGAGCCGGGCCAGCTCAGAAGCTCGCTCGTCTCGACTCAAAAGAAATGAGCTTGCAAATACCTTTAGTTCAGCTCAAGAGCCGAGCCAAATTATGAGTTAAGAGCTCGTTTGTAATCAAGCAAACTACAAACTAGGTAGGTGGTAGCTCGGCTCGGCTCAATATATATATATATATATATATATATATATATATATATATATATATATATATATTGTTATATATAACTTAAATTACTAACATACTACAAAAACTAATTGTTAGAAGCTTCTAATGGTTTAGGGTATTTTAGGGTAACAAATTTTCCCTAATCTACCTATAAATACCTATATTTATTGGCTCAAACTCTGATCATGAATGCTCATCTCCTCTCTACAACTCTCATCTTGCTAATTTGCTATGTTATTAGTGTACTTTGATTAGAAGACTAGAAGTTTCGATATAAATAAACTAAACTGTAATAAACTAAGAAAGATAACAAAAGGTAAATCGCAATAATAAAAAATACTAATAACATATTACTTGGTTCAAACTCAGCTGAAGCTCGGCTCGAGCTCGATAGAGCCAAGCTAGAGTTGAGTAGTTTTAAGCTCAAATATAAAAGAGCTTGGCTTAAGCTCAACTCGAATATGAAAGAACTGATCTCAAGCTGACTTTGGCTTGACTCGAACTAGCTCGTTGAGAGCCCTAATTGTGCCAACTCCTGTTTGTTTATTATAAATAATTCTAAAATGGTGTATAGTCAGTATTCCTACTCCACCAAGTAGTACTCAAAGAAGTTGCACTTTAAAAACCACACCAATGAATCGGCCTGGTGGAAGGAGGTGAAGCAATGTGCGGGTTTTATTCGGAATGGTACCAAGTATAGTTGGGGTGATGGTCAAACAGATCCGTTTTTGGAAGGATATATGGGTTGGAGAACAACCACTTCAATTTATGTTCCCTACGGGTTATATGCTCTCCAATTCGAAGGACGCAGTCATTAGCAACTTTACGCAATTGATGTAGGGTACTTAGGTTTGGAATATTCCGATTCGTCGTGGTCTTAGACAGTAGGACGTGGTAGAATTTCGGAACCTTATGTCCCTCATTAGGGGGATGACTCCCAATGATAGTAATAGGGACCAAAGAATCTGGAAGCACTTGGCCAAAGGGATTTTCTCGATCAAATCTATATACAGCCAGATTCTGAAGCTGGAAAAGGACTAGTAGCAATGGTCGGTGGTGGGCCGGCTTTTGGAGAATCAAGATCCCGCCCAAAATTAAAGTCTTTGCGTGGACCGTGGTGCGGGGAAGAATCCTTACCCGGGATCAGCTGTTAAGGAGAAATATACTTGTGAGAAATAAATATCTTCTTTGCATGAGGGAAAGAGAATCAGTGGTGCATATCCTTCTTCATTGCTCTTTCGCGCGTAGAATTTGGTGTAAGATCTTTGGTTTCTTCAACGTTTATTGGGTTATCCCGGGTTGGCCTGCCCAAATGATGGAAATGTGGAAGGAAACTAAGGTGGAGGAGCAATGAAAAGAGTTGTGGTCCTTGACCATGTATGATGTGTCTTGGGCAATCTGGTCTAGAAAAATAATAGAGTGTTCAGAAGAAGGGCTAAACCGCTTGCAATGGTTATTCACGACATCCAGGACTTGGTGGTTAGTTGGAATGTGATAAAGATAGCTGATTTTGAGGAGGGGCTTCAGCATTTCCTGCTGCTCTAGGACTGCTTTACCGTAATTTTTTTGTGGGTTGTGTGATGTTGAGGTGGCCTTTGGGAGATAGGCTTCGTTGTGGCCTTGCTCGGGTTCCTGGGTGAGTTTTTTGGGGGGCTCTCTGTTTGGGTAGTTTCTTACTACCCACTAAGGTATGTCCTCTTCTTTATTTTAATACAATGGCTTTGTTATCGTCTTAAAAACAAAAACCACACCAATGAATTAAAATCAACCTTATAGAAGCCTTTGCCCATTTTTGTTAGGTCATGATGATTGGATCATGACCATTTGATTATGACCGATTGGTCGTAGTCATTCAATTGTGGCCACTCAACTATGACTAATTGATCTTAACCATTCAAACATGAGCATTAGATTGTGGCCGTTTGAGAGTTTTTGAATAACTAAAGGCAGGTTACCAGCATTAACTTGAGACACGTGTTGTGCACTGAGGTACGCTCGTCTAATCTTAAAATCATGGGTTGTACCCTCAGAGGGTCATATGTTCATTCCAGGTGGCAGGATGAGTACTTTTAAACCTGGGTGGCAACCCAAGATTTTCTAGTTGCAAAAACGGGTAAGCTAAAATAATTTACTGTTCTAAGGAGCCTCTACGTGCTGTGGGAAGAGGCACTCAAGCAAGTTGCAATATATTAATTATGTTGACATATTAAAATCCCATTCTAACTTTAGTGTTACAGTTTTATTATTATTTTTTCAATGATACACTGTATTGGGGCCATGTGCTTCATCTTTGAAGCATTTATTATTTATTATATCGTTGACCTCAATATCTGGATCGAAGAAGGTGGATAGCTAGAACTTATTCACCACCTAAGTTTCTTCTGCCTTTCTCATCCTTCATTTCCACACCCACGCTTGTTGGCAGGTGTGACAGATCAAATTGTTTCCATGGCCAAAGACTACTTGATCTCCTACGGAAAAGAAGAGGTGAGCTTGTAGTTGTTGGTGAATGTTACTGTGAAGCTCAAAACCTTTTAACTACTTTCACAGCCATTGAAGCCATCCTAAAAAATGCAGAGGAGAAGCAATTAACAGATCCATTGGTGCAAGATTGGCTGGGGAAGCTCAAAGGTGCTGCTTACAACATGGACGATGTACTGGACGAGTGGAGGACAGAAAACTCTTTAGACATATTGCAGAAAACGGCGAAAGGGATGGTGTTATTGGTATCTGCAATTTGGTATGCACCCACATCTCCTCAATTCCTATTTACTGCAAATCCCTTTTCTTTCGTCATCAGATTGCACATCAGATAAAGGATCTAAGGATAAGATTAGATCAGATTGATGATAAGAAAAAATATGATTTCAGTGTGAAAACCAAAATTGAACAGGAAACTGGGGAAACTAGCAAATTAATAAATATGTCGGAGACGTTTGGGAGAGATGAAGAAATGAAGAGCATAATAAGCAAGTTGGTAAGCGAGAGTAGCAAAGAGAAGGACAGTGTTCCGGTGGTTTCTATAGTTGGCGTAGGGGGGCTTGGGAAAACAACCCTTGCTCGACTTGTCTACAATGATGTCAAGGTGAAGGATCATTTTAAGAAGAGATGGTGGGTTTCTGTTCCTAAAGATTTTGATGTGAAAAAGGTTATGCGAGAAATTATTAAAGAGTGTACTGGCAATGAGAAATCTGACGAAGGATTATGGGGTTTGCAAAAATGTTTGAGAGAATGTGTAGCTGGCGAGCATTTTTTACTGGTGTTGGATGATGTGTGGAATGCCAAAGACGAGGAGTGGGATAAATTGAGGCTTCCCCTTGAATCTGGTGTACAGGGGAGTAAAATTTTGGCCACTACTCGTGAAAAGAATGTTGTAGATGTATTGAGCAGGTCCTCCCTCATACTTTAAAAAATTTGCCAGCAGATGATTGTTGGCCATTGTTTAGTCTCAGGGCTTTAGCCAATAAGACGGAAGAAGAACGTTCCAAGTTGGAAACAATTGGCTGGAAATTGTAAAAAAGTTCTCTGGACTGCCTCTTGCTGTGAAGACTATAGCGAGTGCCTTGTGCCCTAGAAGGACAACTGAGGAATGGACGCTCATTTTGTGAAGTGAAATATGGGAGCTAGGAGAGGTTGAAAAAGGAATTTTGCAGCCTTATTGTTGAGCTATTACAATATGCCACTGCACTTGAAGCAGTGCTTTGTTTATTGTGATGTATTCCCGAAAACCTACCAGATAGAGAACGATGAGTTGATCCAATTGTGGATGGCTCAGGGTTTCGTAAATTCAGAGAATGGGCTTTTGGAGGAAAAATGTGAATGGTATTTCAATATTGGGCGCTCTATTTTACAAAATGTCAATGATCCATGTTCATATTTCCAGATAGTGAGGTACCAGATGCATGATATAGTTCATGATTTTGCCCAATTTGTTTTGGAGAATAGAACTTCTGATCTGCAGAATCCTATCAAGAGACGCCATAACAAAATAATTGATGATGCACATGGTTTGGAAATTTTCAATCCATTTATTTAATAGTGTGAACGAATTGCGCACACTCTTGTTCTAGGGCAAATGTGCTTCTAACCTTCTTTATACCATTTCTTTAAAGCATTTGACATGCCTTAGAGCATTAGAGTTGAGTGGGCTTCCCATTAAAAAACGGCCAGATTCTATAAAAAAAAAATAGAACATCTCAGATATCTTGATGTTTCCTTTTCTGAAATTGAAGAATTTCCTTAATCAATTAGTAGTAATCTATGTGACTTGCCCCCACTAATGCTGAACCATTGCATCCATCTTGAGAAACTACCAACTGGGTTGTGGAAAATGTTTAATCTCCAACATCTTCATATCCATGGTACGTTTCCATTAACTTATCTACCGAAGGGAATTGGGAGATTAAGTTGCCTTCGAACTCTTTCTACGTTTATTGTGGGGGGTGAGTGAATTGAAAATTGGGGAACTGAAAAATATTAATCTTTTTGGGAGGTTTCTTTGTTTGGGTAGTTCCTTACTACCCACCAAGGTATGTATCTCCTTTCTGTTTTGTTTTAATATATTGTAGCTTTGTTATTGTCTCACGAAAAAAACAAAAAATCTTAATCTTCTTAGAGGGGAATTAAAAATAGAAAACTTGGAGGGAGTGGCAAGTGCTGAAGAGGCTAAGGAGGCAGACCTAGAGATGAAGGAACAACTTCGCAGTTTAGTTTTGTCTTGTGGATATGGGGAATGCAATGAGGTGGATAAGATGAAGTGTGTGTTTGAATCTCTCCAACTGCATGCCAGCTTAGAACATTTAGAAATACAGAGCTATGTGGGTTCTGAGTTTTCCGAGTTGGATGGTGGAGTCATTGCTACCCAATCTTGTTAAGGTAACATTAGATGTGTGCGGCGAGTGTATACATCTGCCTGCATTTGGGAAGTTTCGGGTTCTTAAACAACTCAGGATATCTGGGATGTTTGCTGTGAAACACTTAGGTCGCGAATTTCATGGCGAAAATGGAGTTTTCCCAAAGTTCGAGGTTTTGGAGTTGCAATTTATGTTTAACTTGGTGGAGTGGGTGTAGATGGAGGAGTTGCAATTTATGGATACCCCAAAGTTGAAGGTGTTACCGAACAGTTTCCCTGATACACCAAGGAAATTAAGCATTGAAGTTTACGATGATGCTACATATCCGGCGATTTGGTCTCTGTCATGCTTTTGGAGGAGTTGAGTTTTCGAACTAACAAAGTGAAGTTAAGTGCAATACCATGTCTCCCAAACTCCAAACTCTTGAGTTTGGAGATTACGGCGTCCTATAATCTGGAAGAATTGCCTGAGGGCTTGAGGGAACTAAAATCTCTAGAGGAACTACGCCTTTCTTGTTGTCCTTGCTTGAAGTCTCTGCTGGAGGAGTTGCAAGACCTTTACGACCCTTCAACAATTTGCTATGTACGATTGTCCGCTTCTGAAAGAGTCGTGCCAAAAGGAGGTAGGGGATGAGTGGCACAAGATAGCCCACATCCCCAGAATATGGATTGGTAGTATCAGAATCCAGTGGCCGGAACGAAAACCAAAGGAGATAGGCGATCAAAGGTAAGAGACTAATTTGACCCTCTCTCTCTCTCCATTTATTTTATTTATTTTTTGCTTTCTGAATTGTGACCTCAACTTTGTGTCAGGATGAACTTATAATAAGCAGGGCATGGACCATGTCGTTTTGGTAGATAATGATGGACCTTTTCTTTTTTGTACAGGTATTTGCGTGTTTTGTTTTTGTTGTTGTTTTTGTTATGCCTGGGTTTTGATATTTCTTTTAGTTTTTTTTAGCTCTCAAGGATTTTGCTCGTTAAAACCGTTGATGGCCTTAAATCAGACGATGGGGATCGTTTTTCATCCCAATCTTCCTCAAAATAGATCTCGAAATCATTGCCGACCTATCAGACCGTCAGATATTGATTCCACATGCCACATATCCCCAAAATTGACCTTGATCATGAGCATACCTTGAGAAGAGTTTGTGGGTCACTTTTAGGAATGTGCTCCATCTAGAATCAACACCTGACTATTGCATGGAAGATTGGGACAAAAAAAGAGATCCATCTTCTGATTCAAGGCAATCAACGATTTTAACTGGGAAAAACCGTAATTGTGAATATAGAAACTTTGGTTGTCAATTCTTGTAGACTTTGTTTTATTTGTGTCATCAAGGAGTCTCTGATGCTTAATTTACCACTCGAACTTGTCTATCATTTCTTTGGACTATATGGTGTTTGCAGTCGGGACTGCCTTTATCATAAATGCATATTAGTGTTTAATTGATCTTACATCATTAAATTAAATTTTTATCATACACACCCTTAAAGTGTGATTTATTATTTTTCCCTGCGACACACATCTGTGATTAGTATTTGTGCAAGTGGAAATTCATCATTGGAATGTGTGTCAACCAAAGAAGAATGCCTCTTAAGTGGATGTGAACCATCCGATTGGTTAACTTTAATATCAGCCCTTAAACAGCTGGTATTCGAGTGTCCCTAAAATACTATGATCTATCACTTTGATGGTATGCATTACCCATATCCTAAACCATTAATGCTGTATGACCATTTGAACAACATTTTGTCTATTTAAACTGGCACCCAAAATGTCAATTTACTTGTTATTATTTAGCTCCTCAAAATGAGGGGTGATAGATCACCATCCACTAGTGTAGGTTGGGGTCAGATGATGCCTCATATTTTATTGTAAGTATACACTTGAAGATGCCTTTCCATATAAAATTTCTTCTACTTTTAATGTGGTGTCCCCTCCATGATCATGTAAGATTGATCACTAGTGTTCAATCATCACTATGCGATCTTAGGCATTCAACCATGGTTCTTCATTTGTGAGAACTAGATTGTAGTCGCATGATCTTGATCAGTCAATCATGAATGCTTGACCTTATCCATTCGATATAGCTATTTGGTCATGGTCGATAAATTGCGTTGGTTCTAGCATAATAGTTTGATCATAGTCATTCAATCCTGGCTATTTGATGGTGGTCACATAATCATGATAACTCTATCATGACCATTTGATCATTACAATTCAGCCATAATTTTAGTCTCACATTGGAAAACGTTAAGCACTTGGTTCGATTCTCGTCCTTCAAGTTGTTTCTCACCTTTGTCTTTAGAAGGTGTGGGTTCTGTTAGTTAATCCTTACCGCTATACTTGGTGCTCCCTCACATGTGTATGCGTGCCTGTTCCCTGGTTTTTGAGACTATCTCGACTGAATGGCGGTATTTAAAAAAAAAACTATTTCATTTTCTTTCGTGTAAGTTTCACATTTGCAATAACTTCTTTTGAAATTTTAAATGCTTTAGAAAACATATTTATGGATCACTATAACTAAGCATGCAACATAAAAAGAAATGGTTCAATGAAGTTCAGGATTTCTAAGTTTGGGGTAACCATCACTTAGGAGCAAATAAAGGCCGCGTACAGCTTAATTCTTTACTAGCCCTTGCCAAAGCAGAGGTCATATGTTTTAATTGGTTCTCATTCTCTTTTCTAACTCTCTACAAAGGAGGATTGCCTGCTCTATCAGCAGCCTCCCCGCGCTCCACTAACTCCCTATCAGAGCAAATAAAATCTGCTTTGGCAAGGAGCGAGTAGAGAAGAGGGTAGAACTGTTGAACATATAAATCTTGTATAAAATCTTGTTATGCAAAGAGTTATCAAGAAGAAGGGGTATCTGTTAAAGCAGGTAGCAGAATGTTTTAACAAAGAGGATGGGAACCTGCTAAAGCTGGTGAACTCTGCTATGGCAGGGGCTAAGAGAGAGCTATGCCATCTGCAGCCAAAGGCTTTAGAGACATCAAGCAAAGTGGGTTGAATCCACTTCCAAAATAGATTTTTATAGCAATGGGCAGGTAACGGGCGCTCGATCTTAAGTGTGTGTTCATGGCCAATCAATCAAATTACAAATTGATCAAACTGTTCAATGCCAGCAGCTAAGCTATGTGTATTGGATCATGATTGTGACATCATGGTAACTTAATCATGACCATTCAATTAGAAGCAATTGTTCATAGCCATTCGTTCACTTCTGACTATTTGATCCTAAACATTCAATCATCAACTTTAGATCAAGGCAGTTTGATCTTAGTTGTTGAATTATGAATGCTTGATATTTATAGTTAGATCATGACCGTTTAATTGTATTTTTTTGTAGCAGTCATCTGATCATGATCATTTGATTATGATTCTTCGAGACTTTTGATAATGGCTATTATATTTGATTATGAAGTTATGAGGAAGTTTGATTCCCGTAATGGTGGTAGTAGTAGTGTATGTGCTAAAATTGAGCCGAAGAAAGCTCTATGAAGAAAGCTTATGATAAGGTAAATTAGCATTTCTTCTCATCATGATTAATGAATCCTCCCCCTACCTCGCGGGATATATATATATATATATGAAAAAGTGTTTGTCCTTTATTGGAGGATGCTCAAGCGTCCTTCAGGATTGGGGAAAACTTCTAATTGCAGCATGACACCAAATGGATCGCACACAGAGTACAGGTGTATTGTTTAGATTATATTTGGCAAAAAAAATAAATCGGAAACTCATCTCTGTCATGTATTTTTTTAGCTTTGAAATCTAAATCATTAAAATTAGTCAAACTTTGATAGAAGCCTTAAAAAGAAAGCTTTTGAAATATTTCTTTTGAGAAATTTATCTAAGTCGTTCCCTTATGCTCCCCATCACACCCGAATAGTGTTTTTGATGTCACATTAATCTCCACGAGAACTTGGAGGACGCTTGAACGTCCTCTCATGGAGGACGGAACCTCTCTCTCTCTCTCTCTCTCTCTCTCTCTCTCTCTCTATATATATATATATATATATATATATATATATATATTAGAAAAGGAAAAATAAAAGCTTTTCAAGACTCAAGAGCCTAATAATAATAAAATATATAGTATTTTATGATTAATGGTGTCATCCATATCCAAATTGAACGGTGAAACACAATGTGTTTTTATTGTTTATTCTAGGGTTTGTTTGGATAAAAATACGGGAAACGTGGTAAAGTAAAATAATATTTCTATAATTTCCCATGGATACCTAAGTTATAGGAAATCATCAGATTCCTTTGTTTCTCTTTGTTTTTTGTTGTTTGGATAATCACATTACTAGCTAGGAAAATGCAGGATTAACTAAATCCTGTATTTTGATACATATGTAGGAAATTGTAAGAAAATAACATATCCTAACAAAAAAATTAGCCATAATATCACAAAGATCATCCAATTGCAATATCATAAACGTATTTACAAAAATGACCAAAAAATTATATATGTATTAAGTGTTTTTTTTCTTTACATATCTTAGTAAATTGCTCTAGTGGTTGACTTAGTGCTCTTAAAGGTTAGGTTTCAGGTTCAAACCTCATTATGTGTATAAATTGTTTATTTTTTTTAATTAATTATACACATAGTAGATCTCGTGAGAAATGAGTCCCTAACATCTAAATAGATAGAGGGGAGCTTAAAAATAGGCCAAATTTTGGGATTTAGTTAAAAAATCAAAGAAATATTTGTTATGAAAGCAAATACTATAAAAAAAATTGTTTAAAGATTTTTGATAACTTTGAGTGGCCAAGATAATTTTGGATGGATGAGAATCCACTAATATAAATTATGGCTAGTAACAAATTTTTAGAAAGTTTGGGTGGTCGATTGATCACTCAAGTCATAACGTGGCTTTGCCTTTGATTTTTAGGGATGTGTGTCATATAGAATCAGCATCAGACCGTCTGATAGGGGCGTCATGATCTTAAGATCTATCACGAGGAATATTGAAAAAAATAATAATCTCCATCGTCTGATTCAAATCAGTCAATGGTATTCGTCCGTGAAAAATTATGTGGTATTACTAAACAAGTGAGAAGAGTTGTAAGAAGTTCGAAGGGTCGGAAGATAGAAAACCGAGGGACCCCTCGGCATTTGTTCTCGGTTGACGGAAAATGCAAAGATAATTTTTGCCCTTTCGGATGTCATCCAAACATCGTGAATCTCGACAATTCATTTGCCGCATTAGTTTTCTCTTATTTCCCTTTGTTTCCCTTGAAACCAAACAAACCCTTAGGGTGTTTTTTAGCATTTAGCCCCTTATATTATTGAGAAATTACACTCCACCCCTGTGTTATTCATATTTATTTTCCACTCCTTTGACTGACATTTTTTGTACATATGACCCCTCACTATAACGAATCGTTAAAATTTGCTCTCTGCCATTACACTTATTCATTTAACGGTGGTTAAGTGGTATCTTCAACCTCTAAAGCTTTTACGGGTAGAAGACGACTGGAAATCCATCATCACATCCTATACCTCACTGTTGTCAGATCACATCATCTTCAACCTCTTGACTTACAGCCATAGTTACAACCATATCCGGGGCAAAGCTCCTACAGGTAGAAGACGACTGGAAATGCGATGGTCTTCAAAATGAGTTTAGGGTTTTAAAATCAAGGCACTTCATTAGTAATATAAGCAATATGTTTTGGGAAGAAGACGAAGGATCGTGTGATGATCAAGATTATCCTCTATCTAGTGGTTGTAAAACTGGTTGAACACGAAATCCGGTTCAACCACTTGGACGTGACCATTGCCCTATTGAGGAATATGCACCAATCAGAGCATGGTAATGAGGTTCTGATAGATGCACAAGAGGATCAATGTTGGGTTCAATTTCAAATTTCAATCAAACCATTAAGCATAGAGGTGCAAACTGGATGGGCCGCGCCGGGCCGAGGTCTATCGAGGACTGTTCCAAAGACGAGAAACCGAACACCCAAGCATAGCACAACCCTCTTCAGGCCAATTTATTTTGAGCCCGCATACGTTTAGCTTAAATCATTTACATCATTTTTTAGATAGCTAAGAAATTTTAAATCGTTACAAAGGAATTAGTAAAAAGGTTTTAAATACATTCAGATCAATTTAAAAATGATTTAAATGAGATTTAAATTATTCCACAAACGATTATTGAACTAATCAGCTTGAAATTAATAAAAAATATGTTCACCATCTCACTGAATTAAAAAAAATGCATTAAAATAATGAAAATGATTTCAAGCATAATAAATTCATTAATAGAGAACGTACAAATAATTATTTTAAATTAGGGAAAGGGAGAAAAAAGTATAAAACGTTACTCAAATTTGTTTGAAGATTGAAAAAACTTTTTCTTATCAAAAAAAAAGAAAAAAAGAAAAAGCTTTTCAATCGATTTTAGGACATCAAACAATCAGATTTAAAACGTTACTCCTCATTTGAAGGTCTAGGTCTATAGATCGGTGATGGAAAAAATTTGTACGAAATACAATTTCTATCATATGATTTAGTACAATTAATAGTTGAATCAAATGATGGCCTTTGACCATGTTAGATCTTAAGAGAGAGATCATATCACGTGCCAATCTTTTGAAATAAAGATCCTGAGATCATGGCCTTTAAATCAGATGGTGTAAATGATGTTCCACATGACACGTCTCTATTGATTCTTTCTTTTAAATTATGTGCTTGGGACACCTTTGTACAATTGAATCAAACTGACAATTAATTCAGACGCTTAAATGATACTATCACATGTCACATGTCTCAATTAATTCTTTCATTTAAATTATGTGTTTGGGCTAACTTTGTGTGTGCAAGTAATGGCTTCCTTTTAATAAAAGTGGCTCCGGACTACTGAAAGCACTTATGTCTTGAGATCAATTGAAACCCGTTGACTTCTTTGTATCAAACCAGTAAGTTCCTTTTTCACCCAAATCTTGGACACAATGGATCTTGAAATCATAATCTCAACTTCAAACGGTTAAGGTTTCATTTCACATGACATATATCTCCAAAAATGGCACCAGAAATATGTTTGAGTGTGATGTACGCCATGTGATTTTATGACGGTTTTGTCAGCATATGTGCTGCTATGTGAAATAATTTTTTTTTCATGTGATAGCCAAAATCCGTTGTGTGGAATATTAGGGGTGACAAATGATCTCAATCATTCGATTCCACGCAGTCCATGACTTCAAACGCAGGCGATATCTGAAGGAGGCCTGACGATTAGTTGAGATAAAAGAAAGGAGACGGGTCATTTACCAAATCATAATTGTAGATAAAGAAATATTGGATTGCAAATAATTTGTTCCCTTTCCCTTTTAGTTTTAGGACCACCCCAAAAAAAAAGTTGAAAAAGGATAAAAAAGGTGAAACAAATTATTACCAAGGGAAACACCATAAAATGTTGTAGACAAAACCCTACAAAGTAAAATAAATAACAAAAATAAGGAAATAAATAAAAATTAATTTGTTATTTTTAAACAAGATTACCTTGGTAACAACCGATATGCAAAGAGCCGTACCAATAGAGATTCCGATCTTCAGATTTCAAAGAAAAAACCCTATATTTAAAGGGAAAATTAAAAAATACATATATTTATTTTAAATAAATAAAATAAAAAAATATTTTAAAATATTTAAACAAATAGCTTAACTGGACGCTTTTTCTTGGCCACGATGAGGGAGAACTAATGATAAAAAATATTTTAAAATAGCTAAAAAATAATTGCTTTACTTAACATTGTTGCTTAGTGAAGGTGATGTAATGAAAATCATTAAAATAAAGGACACTTTAGAAAATAATGCCTCAAAAACAAACTTTTTAGCAAGACTTCAAATGTTTTAGAAAAACGGAGCTTTCACAAATTTTGGAAGTCGGGCCGTTTTTGCTAAAAAGTTTATTTTTGAGGCGCATTTATCTAATTATCCCTAAAAAAGATAAAATAAAATAAAATAAATAAAATAAAATAAAGAAGACAAGAAGAAGATGAACGATAGAAAGAAGAAGACATATTGCCACAATCGATTACAATATTTAAGGCTTGTTTTTTCTATTCTCAGAGAAGAAAGTCTATAAATAAGATTACAAATATAACCGTCAGCGATTATCTAAAAGTGAGAATGAACATGACGAAATGGATATGGTAAGTCGATCCCAATTTGCCCGAAGCTTGCTAACTTATAAGTTATAGCACCACCTTGAACTTGCATTAAGGGCCTAATCAGCATGCCGGGTTTTGTAAATAATTCGCTGGAAGTATCGTATTTTATGAAAAAATTTACTTTCTTCTATTCAGCAATCAAGTGGGTCCCATGCTAGATTATGGATCGTTGTTCACCTTCAATTTCTAGAATGTCTGCCACATGAAATCAATATTCGATTTGTCTAATATCATGCCCATCATCTTAAGATCTATGCTGTGCGAGATGAGGCTGAACCCATCACCAAGAAGTGATTAAGAAGAGTTAACAACTTTTGGGACCGACTGCCCATGGATCATCAGAGGGAGCTGTGAGAAAGCTGGCAACAATGGATTCTTCTATTCCAAGTGTAGAACTATTTACTCCTTATAATTAGATAATAATCATCTATATTCTTTCCAATCTTTCATCAACTAGATCTTTAGATAACGTTCCTATACAAGGACTTGCCTAAACAAGGCACAGGTCTCAAAAACGTGAACATGATAAGGTAGTAGCATCAAAAAATTCTCAAGCCCCTTTTTGAATTGTGCTCGAAATGAAGTCAACATCTGGACATCTGATTGTAGGCATACCATATAAAGATTTATATGGTGGAATATTAGAACCAAAAAAGTATTTAGACGATTTGATTAAAGCTATAAACATTTTGACTTCTGCAAACCCATTGTTGGGAAGATAAGAATTTACGATTGCAAAAAGAGAGTTTTCGTGGCTTCCTTCTCTATTATTGGTAAAAATTAAATTAAATAATAAATAAAGATTTGCTAAAATGAATCAGAAATTCTGCTAACTTGCACCTATATGTTTTAAAGGACTATGTTGAAGAAAGGAATCTAACAACACTAATTTTGTCTTATTGCTTAAGAAAGGAATCTAATAATATTATTATTTTTCTTTTACTCTCTCTCTCTCTCTCTCTCTCTCTCTCTCTCTCTCTCTCTCTCTCTATATATATATATATATATATATATATATATATATATATGGCTGTGGGGAGAATGCTGGCACAGAGTCATTCCTTTCGTAGTGGACTCGCGTGTGACACCTAACTTCGTAAGCTAGGTCAGCCTATCATTGATACCAATATGTCTTACCGTCATACTGAACTAAGTCCACCATCGTGTGTGACCCATTGTAGACACTTCCTTTTCGCCCCCTCGGAGTGTACAAATCTGTTCGGTCAACCTTGACCGACCAACACACATTATATTCTGACCCTCCGGCAACATACACTACGGTGTCCCACGTAGCCTTCGAATGTCTCCCTTTTGCCCGACCCACATACATCGCGACGCATAATCCGATGCACATGACAACCTTGCTTTGGGTGACACACGATGGCGGGTTTAGTTCAGTATAACGATAAGACATGTTGGTATCAGAGACAAGCTGACGTATCTTGCGAAAGTTAAGTGTCGCACGCGAGTCCACTACGAAAGGAATGACTCCGTGACAATTGGCATCAGAGCTGATGTTGGTTAGGTTTGCTTCGTTGCACGCAACATCGAGGCGTCGCACGGGTGTGTTAGTCGACAGAAGTCTACGCCCCCACGACAGTATACCACCCGCCTAGAGGACGAGAACTCCCGCTCATGGTTGCCTTATTTTCAAGGCAACAGTAACGATGCATCGCGCCCATTACGACACACCTGTTTGCGTAATCGTGCCTTACTCAGTCTGCTAAAGCTTCCTTCTTATGTCCTTCACTTTGCAACAGTAATAGAATGCCAGCTCCTGTTCATCGGCGCCCCCGCCTTAACTACAAGAAGCAAAGTTAACAACCCAACTTCAAAACAATGCTGCTTTTTTGTTCATCGGCCCTCGCCTCACCTCAATTAGCGAAATTAACAACCATCTCTCGCAAACAAATGATGCCTTGTTGTTTCGTAACAAAGTACACCATGCTACTCTTGTTCATTGGCCCCCGCCTCACCTCAAGTGGCAATCCTCAGCTTCCATCTGAATTGAGAATGAAGCATTTTCGTTGCTCCATGCCATCCATGGTAAATGTGTGGCCCATCTGGCCATTTTGTGGTCCCTTTTGGGATGATCTGATCCTCGGAACAATTTGACTCTGATACCAACTGTCACGGAGTCATTCCTTTCGTAGTGGACTCGCTTGCGACACCTAATTTCGCAAGCTAGGTCAGCTTGTCTCTGATACCAAGATGTCTTACTGTCATACTGATCCAAGCCCACCATCGTGTGCGGTTGATGCGACCAGTACACATTATAATCTGACCCTCTGGCAACATGCACTATGGTGTCCCATGCAGCCTTCGAATGTCTCCCTCTTGCCTGACTCACATACACCGAGACGCATAATCTGACGTATATGGTAACCTCACTTTGGGTGACACACGATGGTAGGCTTGGTTCAATATGACGATAAGACATGTTAGTATTAGAGAATGACTGACCTAGGTTGTGAAGTTAGGTGTCGCACGCAAGTCCACTACGAAAGGAATGACTCTGTAACATGTAGTATCAGAGTTGATGTTGTTAGGCTTGTTTCATTGAACGTAGCATCGAGGCGCCGCACGGGTGTATATATATATATAGAAAATGTGTCTGTCCTCCATGGGAGGAAGGTCACCGTCCTCCAGAGTACTTGAATTGCTATAACCCACCTCTCTACCACCAAAAGGAATTGATTTCCGGTAAAATCTCTGCTCTAAAAAAACTAACAAAAGGGCTTTGAAATCATGAGGTGCTTTTTCGAATGTGAAACCTGTGTTTTGTGCGAACCATTCGACGTCGCCTTTGGCTAAATGAAGATCGGTGCCGCCTTCTGTGTGCCGCCCCAAGCTCGGAGTTTGAAGGCGAAGGCATTTCGACCATTGCTAAGTGGTATCCAGGATCAAAATCTGCGAGTGGATTGACATCTACTTGTTGTCTTTTTCCAAATTCTTTTGGGAGAGATTTGATTGAAAGGGAGGGGCCTAATATAGAGGGAGACTTTGAAAATCTTGATGGATCGGTTAGGTCCTATTGTTAATAATATATAGAAAGAGAGGTATTGTTAGAGCATCTCCAGCAGCTTCGTCAACCTTGCAAAAATCACTATTTTAGCGAGCGAGATCGAGAAAAGCAGCTCCATCATATTCGCCAACCTTCCCTTCAAAATAGCGACCTGCTACAGTGCTCGCTATTGATAGCGAGTACTGTAGCATTAGCTATTTATTTTTTTAATGATTTAGGGCTTTTCCCTCCCGCCAATCCTCTCGATTTTGCTCTCCCTCTCCCACCATTCCTCTCTGCTACATCTTCTTCCTCCAGGTGAGTAAATTTTTTTTTGCCCATCCTTTTAGGGTTTAGGGTATTTTTAGGGTTTAAGATATATGTTGCTGTATTTTTAGGGTTTAATTTATAGATTTTTTTCTCCTTAATTTTTTTTCTATTGTTTTTAATTATTTTTGGTGTATCTTGCACATAGATATTCATTTTTGGTGTATTTTTCACATATTATATATATATATATATATATATATATATATATATATATATATATATATATATATATATATATTCATTATAAAGAGAAGGCAACAACTTGCAGTCTCAACATCGACGAGTTGAAGAAGGCCGCAACTTGCAATCTCAAACTGCGACTAGTCGGAACTGATGTGGATTTTTAATTGTGATATTTTACTCGCAAGTGCACGAATTGGATTGTATATAGTGGGTGCGGAGTACGAGATCATTCTCACGAGGACTAATTTTGAAAGATCTAAAAAGACAAGCAATTTCAGAAATCTACTGAGATCTAACATTATTCTACCAGTCTTATGATTTAGGTGGTTTGATGAGATGATAATTACTGACTACAAACTAAAATTTAACTGATAATTCAAAAATAAAGATAAAGATGAAGATACTAAATCCTCCCATCTTTGGCTCGTTCTTCCCATAATACAAATCTACGGATTAAACTATGAGACATACCATTGAGAACAAATATCTTTTATGGAAGATAAATGGTCAAAAACCCCGATAAGTTCCACGTTGCATCCCTGCAATCAGGACTTAGATGATTTTCATATATAGATCTGAGATCAAGGGCATGACTCGGCACACTTGATCTCAGGTTCAAATAAAAATTATCCCCAAAGTGGGTAAAAATTTCAACAAGAATACCACCATAGATCTGAAATCAAGGGCATGGCTCGACACACTCGATTTCAGATTAGGGAGTAATTAAAATAAAATTACCATTACAGATCCAGGATCCAGGGCATGGCTCGGCACACTCGATCCCGGATCATAATCATAATTAGATCTACACGATGAAAGCAAAAAGACCATATAACAATGATTGGGTAAAATTATCGTCACAGATCTGAGATCCCGGGCATGGCTCGGCACACGTGATCCCGATTAGTGGCGGAGATTTCATCCGTTCTTGATAGCACAACAACCATAAAATAAGATTTCATATTTTAATCCTAAATTTATATTATTAAAAGTATATCCCTCGGATGGGAATCATTAGATCCCCATCCTTATGAATTTAGCCACACATATTACAATTAAATGACATAAATAAATAAGGAAGAGAAAATAACATTAATTTAATGAATTAAAAATACCTCAACTTCAAAAGAAATTACTTTGATCCAAAAGTACGATGATCTTCAGAAACGAGAATAATACAGGAATAAACTTGAGCAAAAATATAATAAACTGGAGGAATGAGTACTGGAAATTAAAGGAACAAAGCTCTAAAAAAGGAATAAATAAAAACTCCCTATTTCTATGTCTAACTATGAAAAAGAAAAGCAAAAAACTAAAACTCTAATCTCCTATCTCCCTAATTTCTCATTTTCCCTCGAAGTGTTTGAGTCGCTTTAAATAGATTCTCCGGTCGCAGAAGTCTCCCTAGCTGCCAATTTAGGGTCGATTAATCGACCCAATAGGGTCGATGCATCGACCCTATAAAAAAGGTTTAAAATCAGCTTTAAAGTAGTCAATTCCGTGTCAGACTCTCCTTCTCCTCGATTAATCGACCCCCAGAAATCCGTGAATTTCAGCACACTTTTTGTATCAGATACTGCTTTGGTATTTCAGCCATAACTTTCTGTCCTGAACTTGTATTAAGGTGATTCTTGCGCCGTTGGAAAGCTGACAAAAAGATCTACAACGTTTGTGTTTTGACAATTTCATAATTCGGCCGTCTTGAAGGTCCAAATTTAGCCGCAAGTCGCACCAAGTTCTCGATGACCCAAAGTTACAGTGTTTTGACATTATTTTCAGAATTTTTGGGCTGTTTTTCACACTTGGCGTGTATTTACCTGAAACACTTCAAATCTAATAATTTTCATCAGATAGCCTTCATCGGATAGCTAAATATATGTATTTAGAGGTGAAATATCATCATATTTCAGTACTCATCAGGAACCCTAATATACAGGATCACAAAAATCATGCAGATTTTCCCGAATTTTGGTATCATTTTCGTAAAAATTTCCTTCAATAGATGGTTTGTTTGCCCTAATTTGATAAGAGATCCGTGGCAAAACCCCAATTGATAATGGATCAGTGAACGGTAGCCGTTTGACCAAACGCCAGTCGCGTTCAATCAGTGAGTGAGATTTATCATCAATTTTAATTCATGGAACTCTAGATTCATTTTTCTTTTTTCCTTAGCATCAATAACTCATACATTTAAGGTTGTCAGCATCTAATATAATTTAGGCGAAATGTATGGTTGCATGTCACTAGAAACATAATCCCTATCCATGGACACGATTCTATTGCTAGTCAATGAAAAGTTAGTTTGGTTTGATTATGTGCGACATAGATATAGTAATTAGGTTCATCAAGATCACGTGGATATGACTAAAATAGAAACTCTGAATTCCATTTCGAAGTCTAAAGCTCACTTATAAGACAATTACATAGTAATAAAATTTGTGTGCGATGGCTATACCCACAAATTCTGGCTGGTCATATAAAATGAGAATGAATCTGGGGTGTTCCTAACGATCAAACGGTATTCAAGACATTAAAATAAAGGGAAAAAATGAAGAAAAGAACATGGAACCATTCAAGAGGCTCTTCGAACGCCTGGTTCGTTGGTTATCTGTGGTTAGCAGGCTATTCAAGGACCGAGCCCGATTCTTCTAACACTAATTTATTTTAAAAAGAAAGAGGATAATAAGAAGATGAGGAGAGCAGAAAGGAGGATAAAGAGCAGTGAAGAAAGGAAGAAAAATAAGAGGAAAAGGAGAGGAAGGATATGACAAGAGAAGAAAGGCAATATCCGACTAAATTGGTGAATTTTGCTATATGTATTTGTGATATTTTTAAAGTCGAAATCAACTTGGACTTAGGCTACCAATTTAGGAAAGTCAAAAAATTTCACCCTCCGCACTTTGTAATCTATCTTTGTCTTTTGGGGAGGAAATTCTTAACATTAAGGATGCCCCCATGGGTTAATACTTTTGCCAAACAAGAGAGGAAAGCTGTCTAGTCTTAATGGTTTATCCGGATCTGCTCCATTAATGGATTTCAATTTCGTTGTAATATATGGGCTTGCATAATTCACTGCTTTTTTCCTCAAAAATCTTTCATAACCGAAATATAGCTGCATTTGATGTATAATTTCTATTCAATAAATATTGAAGTTGTCCCACAACCTTCTCACATTACTTATTACTTTTTGAAATTTTGCCATTTGGATATATGTCATCTTTGATATAATTTTTGTCCTTTCTGATGGTTATGGTCCTGTGGAAGTGTAGAAAATTTTGTATTAAAGAGTTTTTTAATTGAGCTGTCAACTCTAAACTTTTGTCATCCAGTTTGGATTCATTATAAGATTCCAACGAAAAAAACTCTAAACTTCTGTCATCCAGTTTGGATTCATCATAAGATTCCAACGAAAAAATATTTGCATCATGTGATGTGATTAAGATCCTGCAAGCACTATGAAATGAATGGCTACCATGTGATCATCCTGTTAGTGATGTGTTAGCAATAGTGTACAGTCTTTACATTGGATATGTGGTATGTAATATAGAGTAGTGGGTGTGCATGTAATATTTTTCTCATTAGTATAGAAGCTAGCGAGGAGCATTTCCTCTATATGCTATTCAGCCCTAGTCTCTCTTTCTCTTTCTTCTTGTCCTCTAACCCTAACACTAGAACTACAACCATCTTTTCCTCTATTTTCTTGCTAATACTTTATCGATATTTGTTGTGAATTGCTGCCCCTAACTTAGTCCATGGGTGCCCTGCTTTGCTAAGAGATACTGTTTTGTGGCCATTTATGGGGGTTACAAGTTTTTCCTTTGTGACTGAGAACATAAAATGGGCGATAAGTATATATTTCTATGAGCTCCGAGAACTTTCTCTCAATCATAACTATCGTGAAATTAAATTCCTCCAATTATTTTCAATGGAAAAGGCAATTACCTTATATGTACAAGCTTGGAAGAAAATGAGTCATCCATGGGCTAGAGCTAGATCCCCTGATATTGCTAAGCGGGAAGCTGATAATGCCATTATTCTTGGTCAATTGTTCAACTCTATGGATCAAAATATTTCAAGAACTTTTACGTTTGACTATTATGCTGCAAAATTACGGAGTAAAGTTGAAGAAATTTTTGGCCCAGCTGAACACGGTAACTGTAGTTCGGGTGATGTATCCATGGGGGAGTACTTCATAGATAGCTTGATGCCTCCCACTCCAAACCGCCAACTCACACTGCTACTACCTCTACTCTATAGACTACCACTGAATACTGATACACAATTGACAGTATTGGTTAAGAGGATGGTGGTTTTAGTACTAGGAAAGTGGTATTAGGTTGATGATTTTAGTTTACGGTTAGAGAAGAGGAGGGGAAGAGGCAAAATATAGATATAAGGAGAAGCCTAAGTGATAATGGGGTCCTCACTAGCAGTTATATTAAGAGATAAAATATTACAAAGGCACACCCAACAATGATATACGCAGACCAACACAACAAACATAGAGACATCACTAACACTCCCCCCTCAAGCTGCATGGACGCCACACATGCCGAATTTGACCGAGACTTTTTCCCTCACAAAGTGATTGGCAACTTCATATTCTTTGTACGTTCATGGAGTAGTAGAGCACACAGTCATATGCGTTCCTCTTGGCAGCCTCATTGTCACAAATGAATAGGCATCATAGTACCCACATGAAATCCTAGCTTAGACATAAGAAAGTGATCTGGGTTCATATCTTGTGCTGTTCTGAGATCGCTAAAAGGAGTTGTTGCTGTTTAAATTTTTTATAGAAACTGCTTCCATATGATTACATATTTGCATATATTTTGATTTGACTACAGTATTGGTGTTATTTTTCGTGTTTCTAATTTGGTGTTGTCGCTGCTTTCTACATCAACATCTTGCTGCTGTTCATCACCCATTTTTTATGATCTTCAAATTTCCTTTGACTTTTACAGATGGATTCTCAAATGCAAGATGATGCGACTTTTACAGATCTCTTGAACGAGGGATCTTACCTTGAAAATGAATTGACTAGATCTCTAAATCCTATTAATTTAACAACTGAATCGCAAGTTGATGCTCGACATAACACTAAAAAGGCACGAGGTGTATCTTTCAACAAAGATGAAGATCTTCTCCTTATAGATGCTTGGTTAAATACAACTACAAATATAATACGAGGAATTACACAATCAAAGAATACTTATTGGTCGAAGATTTATGATAACTATAATGCCAATAAGACCTTTACTACCGTACGAAATCAAGTATTTCTAACTAATCGTTGAAGTGTAATTCAAATGGCGGTAAATAAATTTTGTGGATGTTTGGCACAAATCGAGTTAGCGCATCAAAGTAGTTTGACTGAAGTAGATAAGGTATATAATCTCACTTTACTTTCAATTTGAACATTGTAAATCTACATAACTTGGGAATATTATTTTTTATCCTCACGTTGTAACACTTTTACTTTTACAGATTGTCAGGGCAAGGCAGTTATATAAGGCGGAGAATAAAGTCAATTTTCAGTTTGAGCAATGTCGATACCGATAATGAAGGTTTGGTGAGGATACTAACCCAGATAAATAAAATAGCACAAAAAATCAATGAAGAAAAATATGAATTTATGAGAAGAGTGGATGCTCGAGAGGAGGCGAAGATTCAATTTAAGGAGGACAAAATTGTTTTGATGGATACAAGTCACTTGACTGAAATCTAAAAAGAGTCTACGCATGCGACAAATGGAAATCATTGAAAGTCGCAAGGATAAATAGGTTTTATTTGATATGTTAAGTTTTATGTTATGTTTCAATATATTTGTATGAGATCTGAATCTGGGTATGCCTTATCTCATTATTTGACTTCTGGTTTATGCTTTTGAAGAGTCCTAGATATTGAAATTTGAGGTCAATATTTTTCTTTATGTGGATTTTGTGTTTGGATATGTGTATGCCAGATATTGAAAATGACAGGTTTTCTATGAACTTATGTAAAGCAAGTGAGGTGGCCATTTTTTTACTTTTCAACTTAGATGCATGGGGATCGAGGGTGTGTTCTATTACTTCACTTGGACTTCAGTTTTGGTTATTAGATTTTAGATGTATATGAGAAGAATGCTCTTCGAATTCTCACGGTAGTGCAATAAATCATTTTAATTTTATCATTTTATTGGTAATGGAAACTTGAAATTTTTTTCCTCAATTTAACAATCAGTATATTTGTATGAGACAATCGGAAACTAAACTATCTACATAAACAAATAGCTAAATGGATATTAAAATTTTGTTTATATCCAATGATATTCAACGTCGCACATTGTAGATAAAGCTTGAGAAAGTAAAACTAAAAAATACACAATAATTGCAACCTAACCTGATATAAAATTAATTATGGCCATGCATTTGTCATAAGTGTTCGATGAGATCTGATTGCAGTTGAGAATGAGTTTGACTATCTCGAATACTCAGATGCCTTTGAATGAATTGTACAAATTCAAGAGTACGCTCGCGAGATACTTGAATATTAAGAATGTCATCGACTTGTTCGTAGTCGATATTAAAGGCATCGTCACTATTTTTTTCATCTTCAATGATCATGTTATGTAGTATTATGCATGTTTTCATAATGAGTTTGAGAGTTTCACGGTTCCATCCACAAGCAGGTCCACGCACTATTGCGAAACGTGCTTGAAGTACTCCGAATGCATGTTCAACATCCTTTCTTTCTGATTCTTGAGTTGTAGTGAAAATTTTTGTCTTTCTTCCTTGTGGACATGAAATTGTCTTCACAAAGATTGACCACTTTAGATATATACCATCGACGAGGTAGTATCCTACTATATAGTTATTACCATTTATTGAGTAATTGGCAGGAGAAGCGCGCCCTTCAGCAAGTGCAGAAAATACGGACGATCATTCTAGAATATTGATGTCATTGTGTGAACCTGGAAGTCTAAAAAAGGCATGCCATATCCATAGATCATATGAAGCGACTGCTTCTAAGATCATTGTTGGTTCATGACTGTGACCTGAAAATTATCCTTTCCACCCAGCTGAACAATTCTTCCACTTTCAATGCATGCAATCGATGTTGCCCAACATCCCTGGGAAACCACGTTGTTCGCCAACTTCTAGCAAACTAGTAATTTCGTTATTGTTTGGTGACCTCAAGTATCTATCTGAAAAACTTGAAACTATTGTTGTAGCAAATCGTTTTAGAGACTCAACTGTGGTGGATTCTCCAATTCTCACATACTCGTCTACATAGTCGGCCGCTACTCCATAAGCGAGCATTCTAAGTACAACCGTCATCTTTTGAAGGGAAGATAAATCAAGAGTTCCAGCACAATTTCTTGTTTGAACAAAGTATGAATCGTGAGCTTCTATTACAGACTGAATACAATGAAAAAGAGAACAATTTATCCGAAACCTCCTTCGAAATAATTTTGGAGGATATACTGGTAAATCAGCAAAATAATCTTGAAATAGCCTCTGGTGGTCTTGCATAAAGTCACGATCGATGAAGACACGTCCCGAAATAGAACCACGACGTGCTTTGTATTTTCTCCGATCCTCTAATTGTTTTTGTGCCACAACAATTACGGTAGCGACCAGCAACTCATCCTCGCCGTCGGAATCTTCAACCAACATTTTATAAACAGGATCGTTAGACATTTGAGCGAAAGTGAAGAATGAATAATATAGAGAAAAAATATACTGCAATTATTGAAAAATAGCTAATTTTGTATGTAACAAAAATCATAATAGATTGGCCTATTTTTATAGTTGAGCAATCTTATTTTTAAATGAGAGAATATGACCGTTTGAAAAATATGACCGTTGGAGAATTCTAGCCGTTTGAGAATATGACCGTTGGAAAAATATGACCGTTGGAGAATTCTAGCTGTTTGAGAATATAACCGCTAGAGAAAATATAACCGTTGGAGAAATATAGCTGGTTTCGGGTTCGATTTCGATTTCGGTTTCCGGTTTGATTTTGGATTCTGTTTAGATTTCGGTTTTGGGTTCGATTTCGATTTCGATTTTCGGTTCGGTTTTGGATTCGATTTCGATTTCCGGTTCAGTTTTGGATTCAGTTTCGATTTTAGTTTTCGGGTTCGGTTTTGATTTAGGTTTTCGGTTCAATTTTGGTTTCGGGTTCGATTTTGGGTTCGGTTTCCGGTTCGGTTTTGGATTCGGTTTCGATTTTAGTTTCGGGCTTGGTTTTGGGTTCGGTTTCGGTTTCGATTTCGATTTCGATTTCCGATTCGATTTTGGATTTGGTTTCGATTTTGGTTTCGGGTTCGATTTCAATTTCGGTTTCCGGTTCGGTTTTGGATTCGATTTCGGGTTCCATTTTGGGTTCAATTTCGATTTTCGGTTCGGTTTCGAATTCGATTTTGATTTTGGTTTCGGTTTCAGTTTTGGTTCATTTTAGGAAAATATGACCGTTAGAGAAGGTGAATATTTGAAATTTTGAGTGTTGGTAAAGATAGAATAAAATAAGAATGAATAATAATATTTTAAAAGAAGAAGTAGCTAAAATAGAGAATCTGCTGGAGTGTGTATTGAAAAAATAATAGTTAAAATAGAAAATGATAGCTAAAAAGGTGTTTAGCTAATCAAATTTGGTTATCCTTGCTAGAGATGCTCTTATCAAGGATCAAAATTTTAGCCGAAATTATCGGTTTTGGACCTCACCGAAACGATAATTTGGGACCGAAATTTTGGTCATCAAATGTATGGGATTGAAATTATCGGCCGAAATTTCAGTTTCGGTCCCCTCCAAAACCGAAATGAAAATCAAAATTTTGATCATTGATTGTTAGTGCTAAAATCGGCTGGAGAGAGAAGGGGGTATGAATTTTTACTAGGATTCTAGAGAGAGAGGGAGAGGCATGGATGTTGGCTGCTGTATTAGGCAAGTCTCTAATCCCAAAGAAGCGAGAGTCCAAAGGGACTAATGATTTAAAATCAAGTGTGGTCTTGTCACAGATATAAAATTAAATCCCTTAATTTATGAGATTATATTGGGCTTAGATAGCTAAAAGAAGGAAGAGTCCAAAAAGGATTCTTTCCCTCTCTAGAATTTAGATGCCAAAAACATAGCATGCAAAATATAGAATTCGGCTGCAGCAAGTCTAATTGAAATTTTTTCTTTCTTTGCGAGTAGTGACAAGGTGTGGAGCACCCATACAAAATTTGGTGCTGCTCAACATCTAACACCATCGAATTAGCCTCCTAAGACCCAAGTCATAACATATATCAACAAAAAATTGACCCTAATCTGAAACGATTGGAGAAATAGGACTCACAATGCTGACTCCAAAGGGATGGAATAAGACTATGATGATGATGATGATGATGATGATAATGATAATATCAAGAGTCACCTTCTTCGATAGGCAAACTCCGATCAATAGTGCGACAAACCCAAAATCTCCCGTTATAAACACCAAACTTTAACATAAATATTATCATGTTTTATATCCAAGTGTGCTATTCCACGGGTATCAAAATGGTACAGGGAAATCATCCCAAATCAAGATACACAACCCACTATTAGTGTGATCAGGCAAAAAAGGTTAGTGCATAAAGGAAACTAATAAGGCAAGATCATATGAGGGCATAAGACTAAAGAGAGTACGTACATGGGCTTCTTCAATTGTCCCTAATGGAGGTTGAAGCTATAGGATGATGTACTCTACAATCTATACATGGTAGATGAAACCTGAGTGCCTTGATGAATGTTGTGTCTCCTATTGAACAAATCAGCTGAGATTAAACTTAAAGAAAATACCTTTTCCTCTTGGATACAAATGACCAAGTTCGGCTTGTTTGTAATAAGTTTACTACAAACTTTAGATGGTATTTAGTTGTGTTGAATGAGATGACCGAACAATTTCGTCCCAATATTTTGCACCAAAGATGCTTAGATCATGGCGCATCGATCAGATAGCACACATGATAATTTCACCCTATAAACATCCCAAAAAGTGACACGATTACCAAGTAAGGCTGTCAATCTGTCATTTCGGGCTAAAATTTTGACTACTTGATGGGTAACGGACACATGCCCGACCTGACCTGTTGGTGCCAATGCATGGCATCCAAACATGCTAGTCTAAGTATATTCCTGAATTTATAAAAGTTTCAAGTCAAAAATGAAATCTTGGCTATTGAATGGCCTTGCATGATTATGTAGATCACATGCATGACATCCAATCATGCTGGTCTAACTTTCATTCAAGAAAACTCCAAAAGTTTCAAAGCAAATCCATTTATTTGACAAAAATTTCAAGTAAAATTCAAGAAAATTTGAAATCTCATTGGTCTTGACCTTATCGACCAATCTAGACCATTCGATGACCTTGTATGATCATGTAGATCACATGCATGGCCTCCAAATTCACTGGTCAAATATTGTTCCAGATTTTTAAATAAAACCTTAGCCAAAAATTGATTTTTTAACTACAAAATCTAAGCTAAATCAAGAGAACTCTACACCATGTTGGCCTTAACCTACATGGTCAATCAAGACCATTGGATGGCCATGCATGATCATGTAGATCACATCATGGCCTCAAAAAGTTCTGGTTATATAATATATAACCATATCAGATTTAAAACTTCAAAATAATCCAAGAACTAGGAAATCTATGGACAAGATTTACTAGAGATTTGAAATATTCTAATTTCTAACCAAGGCATTACCTTAGCTAGGATCCTCTTGCTTGCTAGTTTAGCTCAAGTTGAATGGTGAAAAGTATTTGAATAGAATATGAAGCTGGTGGATAAAGACCCAAGTATTCCATCAGTTTCTGTCTATTACAGTTCTTCTTGGCTTGCATTCTTGAGAAAGATGAAATCATTGAGTTGTAAATCACCTTAAAATTTCTTTTGCAAGAAGGAAACGGAGAGAAATATAGCTCTCCTAACAAACTTCAAAGCAAGAAAGAACCACAGGAGCTCCAATGTTAACTAAAAATATTACAAATTGGAACACCAACTTCTTTCGGTGATTTAATAAATCTTGCAATGACTATATATGCTAATAAAAACTCATTGATTATATTAAATTAACTTGAAAGCATATGTGATTTCAAAATCTTCAAAATGCAAAGTGATTACATTAACATAAGAGGTTTTGAAGATAATAATGAGCAAAAAGAAATAGAAGATCGCAATTATAAGCCTACTTCTCTATGAACTCTTTGATATTGAGACCAAAATAACAGCTGAACTGGGGACATCAATCACTAAGAGTGATTCGTAAACCAAAAGACCCATACATTACAACTATATTCTTACAATTTTTTAAACAAGAAACTCAGGTTGCTAAGTCCCCCACTCCCTTTCTCATAACAAAGGAAGAAAACAGCGCATGGCCAAGACTAAAACCAAAGAGTACCCACAGAGGTGGCCTTGTGTAGATGCAGCCAAGGTTTCAAATATCGGTATTGGTCACTGGATCGGTCAGCCTAAAGCCGATCCGGATCGGGATCGGCAGATCGGATCGGGCGATCCCAAGGCCAAAAAAGTTTGAGGACAAAATTGCACACTACAAAAAATAATTAAGACTATTAGCAGCAGTTTTTTTGCAGCCAAAAAATGCCGCTATTAACAAAAAAACTATTAAGACTATTAGCGGCAAGGGTATTAGCGACAGTTTTTTGTTAATAGCGATAGTTTATGCCTACCGCTAATAGTCTTTTTTTTGTAGTGGCAATAATTAAACATTTTTTACATAATAAATAAGATTTTTATAAATATTATATATATATATATATAGAGAGAGAGAGAGAGAGAGAGAGAGAGAGAGAGAGACCTAGATGGTAGGGTTTGGGCTTAGCCTGGACCCGACCCATTTAGGTAACCGGTCAAAATTTTGGACCCAACCTGGGCCAACCGAGCGAGCTTGTTAAATTCAAACCCGTCTTATAGCAGGTCGGGTCAAAAAATACCAGACCCGTTTGCAACCCATGAGTCATCGTACTTATTTCTTCCAAACTGCGAAACTCTCAGGATCTAAAACCCTAAGACCCTTGACCCTTCTTTTTTTCCCAGCGAGGGTGAAGCTACTTCCAGTCTCTACTTTGGCTCTTATCTTCTTCCTACTTTAGATGGCGATGGAGGTGGAAGAACAAAAAGAAACGATGAAAAACATCATGTGTCTCTTAACGGACCCCGAAGGAACACCTCTCGGAGCTCCCAAGTATCTTTTCCAAAATCCGGGATCAGTGGATCGGCGATCCAACCTAAATATCGTTCGGTATCGGCCGATCTAGAGCGATCCGACTGATACAGGTCCGATACCCATGTACAAACGATCCAACCCAAGGATTTGGGATCGTTGGGCCAAGGCCGATCCGGATCCAGATCGGCTGATATTTGAAACCATGGATGCAGCACAATTTATCCTTTTTCAATGGCAAGCCAGAGTGGCAGACTGAAATCTTGCAGGGCAATAATCTTTGGCTGTGTTTGGCATTGTTGCTCTTTGGAAGAGTAGAAAAGAGTAGCCCTGCTCTATATTGTTGCAAATGAATATGGGGAGAGAGAGAATGATTGGAGGAAGAAAAAAGGAGGCTGCTCTTGAAACTGAAAAATATCTCTCTTTAAAAGAGCATGAAAATTCATGCTCTTTTAAAGAGGGGTGTTTTTCTTATTTTAAAGAGCAAGCCTCCCATTTATCTTCCTCCAATCCTTCTCACTCTCCCCACAATTCTTCATATAAAAGAGCAACTGTTGCTCTTTTCTACTTTCCCAAAGAGCAAAATAGACATTACAAGTGACACCTGCAAATATGAGCGACTAGTTGCCTTGTGTAAATCTAGCACAATTTAATGGCAGTTTTCAAAATTGTCGAAAACCAGCCAAGTACCTAGTTGGGAAAGATCGTGTGAATGAGAGCAATAGTTACAAAAGATGTAGGTCATAGGGTAGGCATCGGGCATAAGCAGAAGCCTAGGCGAGCAAATTATCACACATTTAATATGCAACTTCTAACATATGTTTACACTTATGATGCACAAAAGGAATAATAAGAAAGAAACAAGTAACAAAATGTTCAAATTGAGGAACCAATTTAATCAAAATAATAACAAAAATATAATGCAAAGAGGAAACATAATAGAATTCTTTCTACTACCCATATATAATAAACAGAAATATCTCCCGGGTAATGTGAGATGACCTAAAGAAATTTGATGGAATGTAAATAAAAAATTATCTCTGAAATAATGTGATGATTTGGCCCTAAAGAAATTCCCAAATATCCTATATCAAAACCTGTTAAGCCATTGAGCCAAAACCACCGTTACCACTACTGAACTGGATAATTAATGAACCACAATTAATCTATTATGTGCACTAACTAGGTGTTGAAGTTAGTCCCACATTGGCTATTCACTGCCTTGTCTCTCCCCTTATAATATCTTGGGCCCACTGACTTATGTTCAATTGATTTTGAGAGGGATACCCAAATTTATCATCGGGAACATCCTACATTTGAAGAGTCCCTCACTCTTCAAATACTTTCAATAACATCTTCAATGTTGACTAAGCTTTGAAGAATCTACATAACTCTTCAACATTTACGGGCTTATTTCATCCTCTTTCCATTAAGGATTGCCTAAGAATTGGGACCTTGTGTCTCGAGGTAATAGTTAATTTTGTAACTTTTTCCTTTTTTAGGGGATCTATCCTTGGCTTGGATCCGTGCTCTATGTTGTTTTGGGGTGAGCTATAGGCTCACTTGGTCCCTATTTCTCCTAAGTTGAAGCTGTGTTTGTAGTTTTTTCTCTTCTTAATAAGATGGGTGAGGCCCCTCCAACCTCTGCTCAAATCATTAAAAATATATATATATATATATATTAATGAACCACTTTTGACTATTAAAAATATTAAAATAATATTTTTTTTTAAATTATTTTTTTTTTCAACCTATTTTTGGTTTGAAACACAATCCTATTTGAAACTTTGACCTATTCGGATTGGACGGTCCAAAATCGTTTTTCTTCCAATTTATTCGAACACGATTAACCTGAAATCTCAAAAAAGTGACATGTTTTGGTACTAGTAATCATTTTTTCTCTAACTCTTCAAACAAAGCCACATCAGCATCTACAACGATAACTTTTGAAGAGTGCCTTTGGAGATGCTCATAGACTTTAACTATTTTTTTCATAGATTCCCCAAAAAAGCTTACATCACTTATTTATAATACTTTCCTAGTAAGGATAAGTATTCCTAACTCAAAGTGATTAAAGATCTATCTAATCTAATAAAAGATTCTAACTAATAGAAATAAACAAAAATAACTAGATAAGCTTATATTTTAGTATGTGCAACCTAGTATTTATTTGGGAAAATTTCTAAAATCTCCTCCCTTTAAAATTACTTTTTAAAATCTTCCTCATGTAAATATCTAATAAACCCCTGTACATAAAACCTAGTTATCTAAATTCCCCCTCAACTATAAATATTCACCTTTATATTTATATTTTTAATACAATTTTTACTATTTTTTCTTGCAATTAAGAAATATTTATTTATTTTTATTATTTTTGTCAAAGTTTTTCCATTTTATTGAATTTTTAACATTTTTTTCATTTATTCTTTTTGCATGAAAAAAATATGATTTTTTACTTTCTTAATTTAATTTTTACTAGCCTATTGGCCCAACTGACCAACCCATTTTCTAGAATCTTCCCCTTTTAAGAGTAATTTTGGAATTAAGGTGGATATTTATGGTAGAGGGGGGAGCTTAGATAATTAAGCTTTATGTAAAGGGATTTATTAGATATTTATAAAAATATGGGGAGGAAAAGTAACTTTGAAGGGGGGAGATGTTAGAAAATTTCCCTATTTATTAGGGTTGTGCATTTTTTGGACCGAACTGACCAAACCGACCAAACCGAACCGCTAGGTTTGGTCTGATTTGGACGGGTATCGGTTTGGGTTTGATTTGGAAAAAAGGAAAACCGAAAAGTTTGATTTGGTTTTGGTTCTAAGCCGAAACCAAACAGAACTAAACTGAATGTAGTTTGTAAGTAATTATATATATATATATATATATATATATATATATATATATATATATATATATAGGCAGAGATTTTGATTAATTTTAAAGGGCATTTAAGTAAAATACATATTTTTATATAAAATCCTACCCTTGTCTTTAGCCTATTCCTATATCCAAAAGCGGTAAAGTAGAACTAATAGAAAAATTGGTTGAGAAGTTGAGAAAATTTTGATGTACAAGTAGAACTTATAGGAAAATCAAAACCGACTGAACCAAACTGAACCGAATTGAATCGAGTTGGTTTGGTTTGGTTTGAAAATCTAAAATTTGATTAAGACCGGTTTGGTTTGTAGTTTTGGTCCAAAACCGAACCGAATACACCCCAACTATTTATTTTATATAAGAGCAGCTCACAGAAGTTCATAGTATCATCGATGCATTACATCACACCCTCCTTAAAGTACCCGTGTCCTCAATGGTTGAGAATTGAAGATTGAACCATGTTCCACCAGAATCCTCGCACTCTGATGGCCCCATCTAGAGACGTAATGCACATGGATATGTGTTCGATACTTCTTGATGAATAAGGGATGCATGCTCATATCCTTTGTTAATGTTCTTTCAATCTCATTCGAATTATGACTAGTTGATTATAACTATCAATTATTACAATCTGACTACTAGTCAAGATACTTCAACCATAATCATTTGATTATAATCACGTGATCATGACAAATTTATATGATCACTCATGCTTGTTATTCCGATCAGATGACTATGAAAAGGCGATGTATGCATATAGTTATGATTCGTTGTCCATAATTGAATAATCGCGCTTAAGCAATCACAATTGAGCTACTATACCATATCAAATCTTCATGATCATATAGAATGATAGATCAAATAGTCATTAATAACTATTTTACTATACCAAAATTAGCACATTACAAGTGTACAAGAGAATTGTAGCACATGTAAGAGTATTGATCCTCAGAAAAATCTTTTGAAGAAAAATACGTTTATAAGTCTTTAGAAAAATAACTTGGGTTTGGTTTTAAAACTAAATGCAAAAAGTAAACATTTTTAATTGTGACTAATGCTAAAAAGTAGAGTTGGAAAAGACAGATAAGGAAAACAAGTATAGGCTCTGTGACGACCCGACTTTTCCAATCCCTAAGGTATAGGAAAGGCCGGTTCATCAACTTATTGATTTCTCAATAAGCCGTAACAAACAGAAGCCGGCAACATAAACAAAGGTCTAAAGACAGAAGCAACATCGTTAATCCAAAAACAAAAGCTTCATATAACAAAATTAGATATATCACTGTGAGGAACCAAAAGGAACCACCGGTGATGGCCAATCCGATCACCTAAAATAGAGGTTCACAATAATGGTTCCTCGAGTGATATCAAAAGATCAAAAATAATAGCCTAAGGCTCATCAATCCAAAATAATATCCAGACAAAATACCAAAAATAGAAAATCTAAGATCACGAGAAGAACTCCTCAGCTGGTATATCCAAATCCTCCTCGGGAATATAATCGGAGTCCTCCGGATCCTCTGACCCAAGGTCAGTCTCAGCACCTGTGACGTATAGTCGAGGGTGAGCTAACAGCCAAGCTCAATAGGGGAAGACAGATCTATTTGCATTTCTTATAAGTAAAGGTTTTCAAAAGACGGAATCGGATCAAATATGGTTTTTCAATGATGCTTTTCAAATTAAATCTCCAGTTCTAATCCTGAGTCAAAACTGATCATAAAATCTAAAGTGTTCAAAATGTTCTGATTTAGCATGTTTCTTGTCTTAAATTTATAACTTAATTTTATCTCCCAAATTTCCTATAGCATGAGAGCATTACGGACCGATGGGAAGACCCTCGACCATCGCTGCTCATGAACCCATTTCAAAATGCAACAAGCCCCTACGCTATGAGGGAAACTTGCGCCAAAGTTTTACCTTCAACACGGTTGGTGGAATCTAGGGCATCGTACTTATGAACCCAAAATCAAATGCAAATGCTAACACATATCCAAGCTTATTATTCATATCATATACTGATTTTTCAAAGTTCTGATTCAAAGTTCTGATTCAAAAGTTAACTAAGGTTCTGATTCAAATTTAGCTGAGGTTCCGATTTCCAATGATTCTTATTTATGATAAGGTTTACAAATTTTCGGATTGTATCATATGTTCAAAGTTTTTAATTTCACTGTGTGTAATGAAATTTCTATATTTCATGCTTCTAAAAATAACATGATTTATGACAATTTATGCTTATAATTCATGCAAATAATAATTAGGATTCCCCTACCTTAACCAAGCAAATTCAAAAGCATGAACAAGCAGTCCTCTCCAAGGACTCCCAATTGACCAAACCTACATATATTAACACCCTTAGTGTTAATATACAACCCAAAAATTAACCCAAAGGCTCACAAAACAAAAATCCAATCAAAAATTTAAAAGCCAGAAGCTGGACAGAATTCGATGGTCGATTTTAAATTCGATGGTCGAATTTGAAATTCGATGGTCGATTTTAAATTCGACCATCGAATTTCAGAACTCTGTTACAGTCTTAAAATCTCATTTTCGACTGTCGATTTCCAATTTCGACAGTCGATTTTGAAATCGACAATTTCCTGTGCTCTGGATCGTTAATTTAACATGCCCGGATTCTTTTTCCATAATTTTCTACACAGCCATTCCATCGTTTCTATTGAATCCAAACCTTAATTTCTTAACAAAAATCCAACAAATTTGCATAAGGAGGTTTCAAGGCATACCTCTTGGAGCTTAATTCGTTGATCCCTTTGTACCGATTCACGCACCGGAACATGCTTCTATGATTGAAGGTTTAAAAGCTTCAAGTCAGCCCATTATAACCCTTCTTCCATTGCACAGATCCTAACAACTCAGTGATATCCTCTCCTCTAACCTTCTCTTCCAATATCTCAAACTGATCCAATTTCAAATACCAATTAAACCAATGGTTGAGATGGGAAGAGGAGCTCTCACTATCTCAAGATCTAAAGATCAAAAGCAGCCCAAATGGTTTGCAATTTGCTTTCAACCGAAAGAGAGAAGTGTAAATTCTCTCAAATCTCTCTCTCTTTATAATATAAAACAAAACCTATTAAAAATCTAGATATTATAATTTACAACTTATCCAATTATTCTTGCAAAACATCCAGCGTTAAACACAAATACCAACGTTAATGTGTACGTCGTTGATTTCCTGACTTGTACACACCTCATAACTAAATCCTTTGGTCATGTCCCTCATCATAACCAAAACTAACTAAAAAGCTCATAAAATATCATAATTATCTTTGGGCACGCTTATCGAGGTAAAGAAAAATAGGTTAAAATATCAGAGATATTACAGGCTCCCTAATCGCAGATTTGTAATCTTAGTTAATTATCTCTAGTTCCTTTAAATTATGTAATTATTTTAAGGCGACAATGATAATATAAGAAAAAGATAAGATTAGTTTAAGGTAACAATGATAATATAAACATCTCTAATAATAATCCCGTTAATGAAGCTAACTAAGGCAATATAGGCGGGTGATGAAAGTCTAGTAATTCTAAACTTAAGGCGAAAACGACAACATAAAATTTAGAATCATTGAAATATTGGAATCATTTTAAAACTCATCAACAAATTTTAAAACTCATATTCATTAACAAATTATAATCTGAATTCAAAAGAATAAGAAATAACTAGCTATTTATACTTATCTTTAATATGATGGGTTCCTAGACTTTAGTAAACTTAGCCACGCATCTCCATTATTGATTTCATTAATTCAAAAGAATTTACAGAACACATAATGAAAAACTAAAAACTCGTATCTCTATAACTATTTGTATCTCTACTTTTACCTATCTCTATCTATCTCTGTATCCGGTATATTTTTATTGATAATCAGAACCTCTTATTTATAGATTCATAAGAGTCTTAATTACATTCTAATTTAAAGTCCTAAAAATCATATTATAAATCCTAAGAAAATTAGAATTCTAATTAAACTAAAACTTCTAAAAATATGTGTTTCTTGAATCTAGAATCGTGAGCTAGCATCTGAGGATTCTCTGCCATTTTGATTCTATAACATCTCCTTGTGCAATCGTAGCTTAATTTGAGATTGATTGAGGCACCAACTAATGCAATCGTAATTCAGGATTGCACAAGTTTAGTATGGAATCTTGATTTTCTGTTTACTCTTGAATCTTCATGATTAATCGCAATTCTTTTTCTTCAATCATAATTCTCCACGATTACTCATGACTCTTCCTTTTCTTAAGATCACAATTTTACGATTGCAAAGGCTTCCTTCTTTGGAGCCTGTTTATTCTTGTCACGATCAATCATGGCTATAGTTTCATGCAATCCTAACTCATGATTGTATGGGCTCTCTTCTCTGTTTGGTTTTTATATTTTCTTCTCTTACAATCGTCCAAGGTCATGATCAATCGTGGCATTTCTCTTCTTCAATCTTGATCCTCACGATCTATTGTGAGTTTATGAGTTATGCAATCGTGTGATATTTTTCAAAGGCTAAGATCTTTGACCAGTCTTTGACTCTTCTTTTCTCATCGTTCTTTTCTCTTCTTGGTCAATGTACCTTCTTAGCTTTTAATCAGCTCAAGCTCTAGATCACTCTGGTACTGTATGATCTCTTCCTCAAGTGTTATTTTAGGTGCTTCTATACAGATTTATCATCAGAGATCATTTACTTGTCAAGACTTAAGAATAGCTCAAGATATTGCATTAATACCTTAATTTGGATTAACAATACTTTGTATGGGGTATTAAAACATGTATTTCTGTGAATGATCAGTCATATTCACTATCACAATTATGTTGGAAGCCAAATCAAAGAACCATGTTTTATTCGATCAAATGGTCATGATCATGATAACACAATCAAATGGCTATGTTTAAATTTCAGGATTAAACAATCAAGATCATAGGAAGCTACAACTTGCACAAAGGACTTGTGCCGTGGTACATAGTTTAAAAACAAAAACTTGATGTTTTTTGGGATATGTGCCATGTGAAATATCATCTAAGCTGTGGTTTGAAATTTCATCCGAGAGGGTCAGCGAGAATGAAGTGTACTTCGAACCTGCCATGCAATATAGAAAAGGGTACTTCAGTTCATTCCCACGCAATCTCTAAGGGCGCCTACATTTGAACCCCCCTAAAACTCGTTGATTGGTTTGAATCAAACAATCTAGATTATTTTTCACCCAAATCTTCCTCACGATGGATCTTGAGACCATGAGCATATCATCAGACGGTCTGTTTTTTATTATACATCGTACAAATCCTTAAAAATAGAGAGCACCTACTTGCACATGAGACGAGATTCCACATTGCACTCATCACACTCAAATGACATTTTTTTGTGATCTGTACTATACAACGTGGAAAAGAAAAAAGACCGTCTGATAATATGTTCATGGTCTCAAGATCGATCATGTGGAAGATTGGGGTGAAAAACAATCTTGATCATTTGATTCGAAGCAATCAACGGGTTTCAAGAGATTCGAACGTAGGCTCCCCACTACAAAAAATAAGACTATTAGTGGCAGCCACAAACTGTCGCTAATAGTCTTATTAGTTTTTTTGTTAATAGCGGCAGTTTTTGGTAGCCAAAAACTACATCTAATAGTCTTATTTTTTGTAGTGCCCTTAGAAATCTCGTGGGTGCAAACATAGATGCCCTATAGAAAATACTTATTTTATACATTTATATAGGATGTTAGGCTAGTGCACCATTGAAAATGTAATAATCATTATCTTTGTACACATGACACTATTTTATTGTACCATATCATGTCCATGTGATGATCTCGTGAATGGTTATCACGGTGTATCCAAATTGTGCACTCTAATATCTGCTACGACTCTTAATTTTTAACAGCTAATATTGAAGATCATTGATCTAACGGTATGCAGTTAATTTATAGGTGTGATTCTGTAACTAAAATATGTTCTAATCATGCATAACCACTTGACTGTTTAGATTGATCATAGATATTTTCCATGGGGCATAACAATAAAATATTCTTTAATGGTGTAAGATCAAACTCCTATTTTAATGGTTTAAGATCATTAAAAGGATTATTTTGAGGTTGTCCGATACAACTTAGAAATCCGAGATTTCAAACCATGATCTAAGTTGTCTGATGTCAAGGCCATGATGTAAATATTTTTCGTGCCAAAAATTGGCAAGAAATGCAATGGACCAATCGGGTGGTCTGCCGAACTTTTCGGCCGTTAGTCCCTGCATTGAAAGGGAGAAAGATCCAAGCATATATAATCTAGATATGTCTGTTCGACACCTGATTCATTCCATTTACAAAGTTTTATCCCACAAAATTTCTACCATATATACATGAAATCAAGAGATCCATAATTCTACGTCTACAACAAAGAAATCATCCTAGACTTCCATGTCGGCCGATATGTCCCAATATCGACCGATATTCTATACATCAACGTGTCACGAGCTATACGTAGTAAGGTAATCGTATAACGATATGTACGTATCAGCCATATCTTTACGGTTTACACTATAAGCTAGTATGTTATTCATAGCACCGAATCCTATGTCTGACACCATGATCCTAGAAACATGACCATTCTTATGGGATCTTCCGCCGTCCGATTTCTAGATCGATCACCATCTTTTGAACCGAAGGGGTTGGTTTCCTTGTGATCCACATTCACCGCTGCGGTGCTCCTCGCTGCATCGTATATTTTCTTTAGACTCCCTCCGATCGACGAACACAGCAAGCCTTCACGGTCAAAGTGTTGACTTTTCATGATTATCTTGTAACACCTCAAAGTAGTATGTTGTATGTAAGAGGGTCTTGCGATGAATAACGCGGCATTTATAGGAGAGGGTTGAGGATAGGGGGTGTATTTGGTCTGCTGACGTGGCAGGTGTCACGTGGGTGGCAAGGGTTCCTATCTTGTAGGGATAAGGTAGACCCCACACGGTTGTGGAAACCAGCCAAGTCAGCAGAATGGCTGAGTTGGTGGTCTTGGCCATTTGGTTAAGTGAGGAATTATTTGGTGTATCAATCGCTAGCACAGTTGGTGCATGTGCTCATAAACCTGCATCATCCAGATTTTGATGGGATACCACCGAAAGTTTTGAGCTATCAGAATTTGAACCCTCCGATCAATTTCCTACCTTTGGATCATCAATACTGTCATCGAAATGGGTCATGAAGAAATCCCCTGATATCCGTGTATTTTAGTAGATATGACATTTCGTATTGAAAATGTCAATTGGACGGTCCAGATTGACGACCACACGTGATTGTGTTTAGAGTTTAGACTTTAGGCAGAACATTGACCTATGGTTGCTTGCGTGAATGGATATCTGCTTTACTGCCTGTTATTCAAAATGATAATTAATAGTTATCTAATGCTTTTGAAGATGATGTTAGGTGCACGGGCCGTGCACTGCACGAGTCAGGATACCTCTAGGCAAGGGTCAAAATTTCGGATTTCATTGTGGTTTCGGATTAGACTGAAACTGAAATTTTAAACCAAAATTTTGAATTTCATGACCTTCAAATCAAATGGCTTAAATGGTATTTTCACATAGTATCGATCGCCAAATTTACAGATCTTTCTTTTAAATTTGGTACAATCATGTGTAATCACTTTGGCCAATATTAATCACTAAAGCTTTGGTACCCTATTTCACGTGGAATAAGGTACTGCAGAGAAATCAGGCGTAAAAAGATATACTTGGGATGCTCTTTAGCTCCTCAACGGCTCAACCCCTCTTTTCAGGTGATGGGTTGCAGCTCCTATCACCGTCTGATCATGAATTGGAAGGGTGATCCTAGACTAAAATTCCAGAATGAAGTTTTTGTAATCAATTTATGATCCATCCTCATTATTAGGCCTAAGATAATTCCGACAAGGCCTTAATTAATTAATGTATTACTGCATCTCACAGTGTTTCTTTATAATAATAAAAATTGACCGTACAAGTTGATAAAGAGGGATTCCCAAAGAAGATTAGGGCATCTTGAAGATATGATTCGATCACATGGCCAACATGCGCTCTCTTGACATTTGTTACAATAGTGCTAGTAGCTAGGATTCGGCAGCGTGCAGCCACTTGCATCTCTACTTGAAAATTATCTGTCACAAAACTTTCCGACTTATTCAGAATTTTGACAAAATTCTTCCAATAGGGTAGTTTGTTCCTTTATTTTTTGAATTTTTTAATGTGTTTGATATATGTTTTAATCATACTTCATTATTTTAATAATCGTATATTATTACTTCATGCAAATTATTTTATATATTACATTTTTATCTAATAATATCGTTTTTAATTTTAAAATAAATTTTTATATAGTTTAGGGTTCCTTTAGTACTGCCCACAGAATCTTGTAAGGCACCTCAGCCAAAATTCATTGATGCCTAGATGATGGAGATCGTTTTTTATCCCTCCAATCTTCCATACAAAGGATCTAGAGGCCATGAATGTACCATCAAATGGTCATTTTTCGATTCCATACAATACAAATCTAAAAAAAGTGCCCCTAAGATCACATTGCTTACATCATGCTTAAATGTGAATTTAGGGCCATATTTTTAGGATCTATACCAAGTGGAATCGAAAACTGACCTATTGATGATATGGCCACGACCTCAAGATCCCTTGCTTAGAAGAATGGAGCAAATTATATTCTCCACAGTCTGATTTAAAGCAATTAATGAGCTTTGGCATAGGTGCCCTTGTTTTAACCTTCCCCATACTTTTACGATTTCATTCAAATTAAACTGAGCTAACACCACAAATTCAAAAGTTGCACTTATAATTAAAAAACTACAAAATGTTACTTGCCGGGAGGAAAACCCCTAAAGATGTAAAGGATGTAGAAAAAAGCGACATGAAAGATTTGTGAGGTTGTAAACATTTACGAGACGGGTAAGACCCTAAACATTTAAGGAAGTAAGAGAAGAGTAAGACTCCTAAAAATATGGAGGCAATGAGAATGGACAAGAAAGATTTGTGAAGTTAGGAGTAACTTAGAGTCACAAAGCCGATTTTAAATAGATGAGATACGGCTATGATTGTGATATTGATGATTACACCCTATCAAATGATTGTCGAATCCAAACTTAGATATTATGCTTATACTCGAAAGTATATTTTAAATTTTAACGGACACGATTCTATTCGCCGATTGGCCATGCACGAAATCCAAACTCTTTAGAATCTATTGGATTGGCATTTTTTTAGGGTATAGGTATTTGCAACCAAAGATTTAGTCTCTGCATTCAGAGTTTTCACCTGTTTGAATCAGATGTTGGAGACTGAATTTCAGCCCAGTCTTTCATGGAAATGGTTTTGAGTCAGATGCTGGAGATTGAATTTCAGCCCAGTCTTTCATGGAAGTGGTTTTTAGATCATGGCTCACCCACTAGATAGTCAAATGTTGATTCCACATGCCACTTATCCATAAGTCTATGATTAAGCTATTTTGGGGATGTGTATCACATGGAATGAACATCTACAGTCCGATGAATAAGCCATATCTTTGATTGCAAATGCTTGTACTATTTTGATTCTGGGAGCCATTACTTGCACACACTTTTTAAGTGATTGCATCGGATTGCACCAAATTTAAAAGAAAAATTTACAAGTTTGGCTACCTCTACTATGTGAAAACATCATCTAAGACGTTTGATTTGAAAGTCATGATTTAAATATATCAATTGCAAAGGATTAGAACAAAATATAATTTTCATCATTTGATTAAATGGAATCAAAGGCTATTATATAATTCAACAGTTGACTATAATAGATCATATAACAAGTATCGTTTTTTGCTCCAAGTTTATATACCCGAGATCTATTGATCATGAACTTCAAATTAGACGGCTCATATTGCATTTTTACATATCGCATGTCCCTAAAATACCAAGCCCTTTTTTAAATTTGGTGCAATTATTTAAAAAACGTGTGCAATTAATGGCTCCCTTTTGTTTTTTGGGATGAATATTCTTGAATTTCATAAGGTTATGGCATTAGGAATTTCATGGATCTCAAGAGTCATCAAATTAGGTTTAAACGTAAAAAGCTAACAAAGTCCAAATCTGAAGAAAAAATTGTGGCTCAGAGGCAGGTTCTATGTTTTTTTTCAAAAAAAAGGTTGGCATCAGGTATGCGACCCAAGCACCACTGCAACGATCAAGTCGATCTTCCTTCTTTTGAGATGGATAAGTATTTTTAGCACCAAATCGGTGAAAGTCAAAATAATACTTGCACTGAATTGCATGCTTATAAATAGTCAATAAATAATGGGATTGATTCTCTTCCCTGTTATTTAAACACCAAATGGTGTTTAAACGATCTTACACCATTTATTGGTTTATGATCTCGGAAATTCATACCATCAAAGTGATATATTATCAATTGAAGGGATATGAGTACAAAAATCACACTTTTTGGGAGATTAAATCATCCGATCTGTGCACTCTAATCTCAACGATTGTTCTTATTTTTTATGGTTGATATTAAAGTTCCCCGATCGGATGATTTATATATATCCACTTATAAGTAAGATCCTTTGGCTGAGACATGTTCCAATGACGGATTGCTACTTGGGAAGTTTAGATTGGTCATGGATGTGTGCCACATGACACAATGATAAATCAAACTTCAATGGTGTGAGATAAAAAGTGGCATTTTAATGGTGATATTAAAGATCTTGTAAACACCATTTAGTGTTTAAATGTGTGTCAGAAGCCATTATCCCATAACTAATACTTGCAATGAATTGCATGCTTATAAATAGTCAATCTCCGTTCTTTTGAGATTGATCGATCTCCTTTTGAAGTGTACTGCATTTTGATAATGATTTTCTCTATTTTTTATTAGGAAGAGAAGCCTCTCTGAAGAGATTTAGAAATTCAAAATACTACCTAAAATAGTAATAAAATCCTAATCAATATAAACCTTACTAAATGATAAACATAATATAAGATGTTTACCTCTCTCATCTACTCAAGATATTTTCTATTGCCCTTCTCCAATCTCGCAATGGCATGTTCTTTTGAAGAAGGGACGTGCGATCTGTTACAAAAACAAATGAGCTATTGCCTGCCTGTGAAGTCCATCACTGTCACATCCTGTTTATCTCAAAGTTTGTTAGAGCCGATAGCTCAAAACATTTGATCGTGGAGCATGCGTGAGTTTATTGAGGAAACTTGTAGAAAATATATAAAGAAAGATAAATATTTTATTGAAAGAACCAAAAAAGAGTATCAAATTAGAGATTAAACTAAAAAAAGAAGATAGAGTTTTAGAATGTAAAACTCAGGATAAAACCATGTTGAAACTTAAAGCTCTACACATCTTTCCTATTTCATTATGAAGAGAATAATCTGTCAAATAAAGTTGATTAAAATCAATTAAGATTTGAAGAGATCTTTAATTAGTGAAAATATTTCCTAAAATATCTAAAAATTCTAATCAATTTTCATCATGCCTAAAATATAAGACACACATCATATGATGTGTACTTCTTTTATGATCTTAAATATTATCGATTACCCTCCCACAATTGTATGTTCTTTTGAAGAAAGAACATATGATTGGTCACATGAAATATTAGCATTCGATCTCATCAAGTAGCTTGTCGATAAATGTCCTACATCATCTTATCGTGTTTTCTAGTGGTCAGTGAAATCTATCATTATCCATCCCCAATTTTTTTTTGAGTCTATCGGAGTCGGTGGCTTACTAGATCAAGTCTGTCATGATCTCTCCTGTAAGCTTCTGATGTAAGATCGTGCAGCTTGAAGAAAAATCTCATTGGGGAGGTATTAAATAATAGGAAATATGAGATCGTGTGACATGAATGTGTGGATCAAGGGAGAAGGAAGGGATTTTTCGTGTTTTCATTAAGGAGAGAAGCCTCTTTAAATAGAGGTGAATACAATTAATTAAGCTCTCAAGAGCGTAGTGACAAATTTTGTTTTCATTAATTTTTCAGTCAGTACATTTCAGATTAATTTCAATAACTTTCCGAAAAAAAAAATTCGAGAAAGTTTCGAGAATTAAAAATATATATATATATATAATATTTAATATTTTTAAAAAAAATTACTACAATATATATTAAATTACTAACATATTTAAAATATAAAAAAATAAAATTTTTAAACATAAAAAAATTTTAAATTTCCAAAATTTCGCTGAAAAATATCGAAATTATCAAATTTCATGAAATTTGTCACCATACTCGAGAGATCTTTAGAAATTCCAATTACTTTATAAATTACTAATAAATCTCAATCTTACCAAAATGATAAGATACACATTATGAGATGTGTATTTCTCTTATCAACCCAAAATATTATCTATTTGTTGTATCCTTTAAGGTTGCTGTCATTCGCAAATATCCACCAACAGAAGAAAATATTAGATTTTGAAATAACGACTCAGTTGTATTCGCGCGATGTATGCATCATCTCTCACAGAATAAATAAATAAATAAATAAAATTTTATATGCGGTCAATTAGCAAACTATTGATTTGCTTTAAATCAGATGGTCCAGACAACTTTTCATCCAACGTTTCTACACTATAGATCTTTAGATCATGATAAATCTATCAGATGGTTGGATATTGAATCCATGTGGCATACATCCGCAAAAATGATCATGATCATGACATACTATGGGAAGGGGTTCTAACATCACTTTTGGAGATGAGTGCCACGTTGAATCAATATCTCACCACCCGATAGTTGGGTATGACTCCAAGATCTATTATTGTGTGAAAAGTTGGGCTAAAAAATGATTTACATGGGCTGATTCTAAACTATAAACAGTTTTTACATGCAAAAATCATAGTTGCAAATATAAAATTTCTCACCTAAAGGAAACCCCTTTGCAAAAAAAATTCCTAAAACATCTGATGTGAGAACCGTATTAAGGATGAAACCCCTAGTCTCTTTTTGGCTGGTGTTACTACCACACCACTTTATGATACACTCACCTCACTTAACAAAGGAAAATTTTATTGACTCTTTGGAGAGTGTTGTTCGCCCCAATCTTCCACAAAAATGATCTTTAGATCATGGGCATACTATCTAATGGCGAGATGTTGATTACACGTACCACACATCCTAAAAAGTGAATGTGATCGTATTATACCATCAAATGTGGTTCATATTCACTTTTTGAGAAGTGTGACATGCCAAATCAACATCTGACCATCTGATAGTAGGCCCATGATCTCAAGATCTATTGTGTGGAAGATTGGGATGAAAAATGGTCTCCATCGCTAGATTTAAAGACGTCAACAGATTTTTCCTTTGTCTAAGATAGGTGAGTGTAACATAAAGTGGTGTGATAGTAACACCACCCTTCTTTTTGTCATTTTTATTATTATTATCATTACATATGGATACCGTATGGGCAACTATCATGTCCACTTGGTTGAACCTGAAATCGTGAATAACCAGATCTGCAACCATTAGAAATGAGAAAATTTTAACTTCCATGGTAGGGTTGTCAACGGGGCGGGTTTCAGCCTAGACCCTGTGAGGATGGGCCGGGTTCAAGCCTAATTTTATGTCTTTTCGTAAACGGGCCGGGCCGAGCTAAGCCTTAATATAAACGGTTTCAGATTCGGGTTCTGATAAATAAATGGGCAGTCATAGGTGTTAAAATTATCGGGCCAGAAAGCCCGGCCCGAACCCGACCCGTTCACAATTACTAAGGGGTAGAGATGTAATTTCCCCTCTTTACTCTTTACCCTATATAAGAGATAACTAGGATTTTCTTTCTCATCACTCATCGACGATGTCATAGGTCCTCACCCCTCTGAAACGGCGGCCCAACTTCTCTCTCTCTCTCTCTCTCTCTCTCTCTTAGGTTCCCAAAGTCCGAGGCTCCCAAGCGTAACCCTCTCTCCCTCTCTTTCCCAACTTTTCTTTGTTTCTGTCCCAACTTTTCTCTCTCTCTCTCTCTCTCTCTCTCTCTCTCTCTCTCTCTCTCCCAGCTTCTCACTCTCAGTTGGGCAAAAATCACAAAATGCCCACTCGGCTCGAGTTTTGGCCCGATTAGTAGTAGACCGGGTTTATCAATGGCTCGAATGCAAAAAAATGTCAGGTAAAATCATAAAAGGCCCGCTCCACCCGAGTTCTGTCTCGATTAGTACTGGCCCAGGTTTATTCAGATCAAGCTCGAGCTCAAACATCCCACAAGCGATCGGGCCAGGCTAGACCCGGATAGGATATCGGGTTGGGCTCGCCCTTACTTTTATTCTAAAACATATTCGAGCCTATAAAAAACCCAGCCCGAATCGGCCGTTGACAGCCCTATTCCATGGTTTCTAATGGCTATAAATATGGTTGATTGAGATGAAACAGTTAGATATTTATTCCACGTGGCACACATCACCAGAAGTGATTGTGATCACGCTCGGCCCGACTCATCGCCTAACCCAAAAAACTTGACCTAACGTTGTAAAAAACTAATTTTGTAACGACCTCGAAATTTCCAACCAAAAACACATGGAAATTCCCGGATCGCTTGATCATAGTTCATAATCCAATGACAGAGATTCTTTAGTATCAATAGAAAGCAAGTCATTAGATTAAAATCATTGCATATATGTTCATAATGACAGCTTAAACGAAAAAGTAAAGCCACCAGTGATGGTCGTTCGTCACACAACCAGTGGTGCTTAACATCCAAAATAATATTAATAGGTTCAAAAGTTCATTCAAACTATACCAAATCTAAGTGTCCAAAGAAATCTATGGATAAAATTGCTCAGGAGGAAGATATGCATCGCCCTCTGGTACGAAATCCAGATCTTCTTCTAATTTAGGGTCCGGAACCACTTCAATCCCTGTGACACATAGTGTCAGGGTGAGCTTACAATCTATGCTCAGTAGGGTAGTGCAATACATAATTATATTTCATATGATCAAAACATAGTTCCAATGATAGATTCGAAGTATTTGCTTAAATGACAACATAATTTCTGAGGTGCAAAGAGCAAAATATTTATATTCATAATGGTTTTCATGTAAGATTTAATGCGACTATTCCTTAGGGTTCACATGCAATTCCTTATTCAATGTAGATCTTAAATCCATAACTTAAATAATCTCTAGATCGCAAATATAGCGCTAGAGCCGAAGTCAAAACCGATGAGAATCCTAACCATCGTCGTTTTAAGAATAATTTTCTAAAGTGCCCAAGCCCCTGTATTGTGAGGGATACTTGTACGGTTTAAAGGTCCAAAGGTGTCGAAGCACAGGATTCGTTCCACATGAATCTCTATAAATCACATGTAATTTCTATCACATAATTCAATGCTCATGGTTCATAATTCAAAGTCTAAAGGATTCCAAAGTTTAAAAGTTGATTCAAAGTGTTCAGTATTCAGATTTAATTCAATATACAAAATCCCATGCAGAAATAAATATTAAACGTGCAATCATTTAGACGCAAAAGTTTCATGTTTCAAAGTAAATTCTAATGTGCAATATTAAGAAGATTCTCAGTTTCGATGCAATAATTTCAATGAGTTTAATGCTAATTTTCAGAGATTTATTTCGAGAATATCATTAAGCCACAGATCAAACTCAAAATGTAATTATGCAGTGAATTTTTCCTACCTCGGTTTCGATGATTGTACGGTTCGGAACGAGATATTCTCCTTGCAATAAGTATGATTCTCCCTTCTATGATCCATATACAATTTACACATAAAGGAATAAATAAATCACTAAAGTTCATAATCGGATGACTTAACTGTATAGAAATATTCCTGATTTTCAATGATCACAGCAAGCTGTGATTGTAAACACAAAAATATACACTATTTCGGTATCCACAGGGAGCTGTCATATATACCACAGCGAGTTGTGGATACTTTCATGCCCATTGGATGCATCGTCTTGAGCTACACCAAAATGATATATTATAATGCTAAATTAGAGTTTTCTATCAAAAGGTATGGCCGTCGGAAGAAACCCTCTTCTCAGCGACCCTAGTTTTCATTTCAGTGACAATGAGTTGTTGTGTCTCCACAGTGAGCTGTCATTCATGATAGCACGCTGTCATATATACCACAGCACGCTGTGACATATGACAGCGCGTTGTGGGTTGATGTGCAGTAAAATATGATGATATTTCACTCCTAAATACCTATATTTAGCTACCCGATGAAAGCCATTTAACATGTTTTATATAGTTTTAGTGATTTACAGGCCTGGAGATGTGTTGAACATGAAATAACTCAAAAGTTCAGAATATAACGTCAAATTCGTACTACCTTGGATCATCCAGAACTTATCCCAACTTTGAGCTTAATTTTAACCTTTAAAACACTGGATTCATGAAATGGTTAAAACACCAAAGTTGAAGAGTTTGTCATCTTCTTTCCAACGCCGTAAGAATCGCCTCAATCCGACTTCGGGATAGAAAGTTATGGCCGAACTACCAAGGCAATGTCTGATACAAATTTTAGCGAGAGTTCACGAAAATCTGGGAGGTCGATCGATCGGCCCTTTTTGGTCGATCGATCGACCTAATCCGGAGGACTTGGAAATTAAAAAAACAAAACCTGATCTGGTCGATTGATCGACCATATTCAATCGATCAATCGACCAAGTTTGAATTTGAGTTTGAAATTGTGTTTGGCCACGAGAATCCCGGTACTCTTTTCACGGAATAAAATCTTGGATTCAAGGAAGAAAAAGCGGCTTCCGTTTTGGCAATTAAGGAGAAATATATTTTTAGAGTTATATTCATTCTGGGTCTACTGTTTTAGGGAGAGTTTTCATTTTTCTGCAATCTTCTGTTTTAGTTTTTTTTGCATTTCAAAGTGTAAGGGCATTGAGTCCCAGTTTCTTGAACTATCTTGTTAATATTCATTTTAAGAAGAAGATAAGTCTTAGTTTGCTAATTTGGATCCACTTTCAAGAAGGAGGTGTACGTACTTGGATTAAAGCTTTTTGTGGATAATATTAAAGCTCTTTACGATATTTTAAATATTGATGTTAATGTCTATTTACATTTCAACCATGTTATTTACTTTTACTATGTGTGACTAGTTTCATTAAGGATGGGGATCTAATAAACCCCATTCGAGGTATTCATTTATATTAATATAAATCTGTGTGATTGAGATGTCAGATACTTTTTAAGGCCCTAATATTATTTTTGAAAATGGTGAAATCTGATTTCAGTTTAAGATCTAGGAGCTAATCATGTCCTATGATTTCAGATCTGCAATAATAATTTTATCCTAATTTTTACCCATCTCGGGGTGAAGTTTTACTGTCATCTGAGGTGTGAGTGTTAATCACACACTCATGGGGTGTTAATCATACATCTCCTTAATTTCAGATTGATAGTGTGACTTTATCCCAGTGGTGAGTTCCAAACACTATCCGAGGTGTGGGTGTTAATCACACACTCATGGGGTGTTAATCATACATCTCCTTGATCTTAGATCGTATTTTAAAAATTACCCTAGAGATTGGGTTCTAAATGTTGTCCGAGGTGTGAGTGTTAATCATACACTCATGAGATGTTAATCATGCATCTCCGTGATCTTAGATCTATATTTTAGAACTCACGTGCGTATGGGGCAGTGCTTCTTTTAAGAAATCTGTTAAAGATCTCACATCTCAATCCACAGATTGGTATTCTGTAAATGATAAACCTACGATGGGAGGATTTAGCATCCAAATCCTTATCTTTCATTAATTGTTAAATTCCATTAGTATTTATCTGTTAGTATTTATCTCATTTATCAGAAGCTCTCAAAATTCTAGGTTGTTGGTTACTGTGATAAATCTATAGAAATTCGTCTAGTTAATTGCTATTTCTGATTTTAAATTTTCTAACCAATCCTCGTGGGAATGATCTCGTACTTTGCACCCACTGACTACATCACGATTCGTGCACTTGCGAGTACAACTTAATCGACACATCATGGGTCATATCACAATGAGCTGTCATTGGGGTTTTTAACATCCAAGTTTCTTATTCATTCGAGATTCGAAATTTATAATCCGTATACTATTCTAATGATTTGAAAAATCATAAACTTGATTATCTATCAAACTTTCAACCCTATAAATCATCATTAATGATTAGAGTTACCTTTCGTAGTGTGGCCAATGATCCTACGGTGGTTTGCTAGAATCTCAAAGTTTCATGCTATACGATTCTTCTTCTCCTTCGTATGGATGGAGGTGATCAAGGTGCTTTATAGAGAAACACCTTAATGATTTGAAGAAAGTTGAAGAAGAATGCTAGGTTTTCTTATGGAGGAAAATAAGAATAAGGAACTAAAGGTTTGGGGTTCCTTTTATTGAGAAAATTAATAATATTTTTTCCCGATTCTTTTCTTAGAAGGGAACTTAATAGGTTACAAATTAAAAATTTTAGGGAGATTTTAATTAACCTTCCGTATCCAACCTTTTTCTAACTTGTTGGGGTTTATCCCATGCGGAGCCAACACACCAAGTGTGGGTGTATAGGCTTTTAGTCTAAAGTCTAAAATAAGATTTTTTTTTAAGTCTCTAGCAAGGTTTGATCTCTAGACCTCTTACTTAAAATTCAAGCCTCCTACCACTAATGCTCTCACGAAGCTTATGAATTTATTTACACAATTATATATTTGAGTTATTTAAACTAAGAAATTTATTTCCCATAAATATTTTAAAGGAAATTTTGTAGCATACGTTGTATATCTTACTAAGCACATACACTTAAAAAATTCGGCTTGGGTGGGTTGGGAATCGGGTTGACCCCACCCATCTAAATTCCTAATTGTGATTCATGTATCCTAAAATTTGGGTACTAGAATTTAAATCTTCTTTTTTAAAATTTAAACTTGCCTAAAACATTTAAATCCTAAGAATGAATCCAAATACACTCCTTAAGCATCCAAGCATTTCAAATCCAAATATTTCAAATCTTGGATTTGAAATTCTCAAGTACAAATCCTTGTTCCCAAATGCAGCCATAGCCTCATTTAAGAGCCCAAAAAAGCGCAGATTCTGAGTTTGAACTCAGAAATTAGGCAAAAATCAGAGTCTTTTAGTGAGAGTTCGTTGTTCGTGGGTTTGCATTATTCTCTTGCTTTCTGAGACTTTCCGGGCAAAAGCGACAACCCTTCGTCAGAGCTTTTTGCTTCTTAAAGGCTCAGAATCTGAGCTCTGAATTGTTGTTTGCAATTATACTCCTTCCTATATGGTACACCGGATTACAACTACACTCAACAATTTTTTACCAACTGCTATTCAGAGACCCAACCAACCATGTAACGTCCCGAAAAAAATTCGACTTTGAATAGTACACCTCAGTGTGCGTGCCGTCAGGTCAAGTGCCTGACCTTGTGAAGGTAATGGATAGATCGTGTTGGGACACATGTCAAGTGAAATTGAGAACGAAGAGGTAATATATGTGGACCTTAGAATGAGTTTCGATACACCTAGTATGGGTGTATGCGCTTAACACCTAAGTTTAGGTCATAATAAAAGGGTTAAACTTAAACATAATTTATTTCTCTTGTATTTAGTTGTTGAGAGAGAGGAGTAAATGAGAAGAGAGAGAGAGAGAGAGAGAGGAAGCTGAATTAAATGCATGAGTGTGCGTAAAGGATTCGGAAGGGGCGTGCGATTCAAAGGCTTTGAATGGTGTGAAAATCTAGGGCTTCAAGCTACGAAGCCAAGTCGTGAAGCTTTGATCGAGGAATCGATCGAATTAGAAGGTAAGAGTCTTTGTATGATTGTGTTGCATTTGTGGCATGTTGATTATGCACATGGGTAATAAGTGGGTAGGAGAAAGAGGGAAATTTGAAGAAAATTGGAATTTTGAAGTGTAAACCCGAATTGGGTGAAATCTGTGGAAAATCGGCCGATCGAATTCAAAATCGACCAGTCGATTTTCGACCAGTTGTGAGATCTGAAGGCCAAGCACGATTCCGACCGGTCGATTTGGAAAACCGACTGGTCGAAAGTAGCATTGCTCGGTAGATTTGGAAAAACAGTGAGCGTGTAAAGTTGGTTTTTAGAAATCAACCGGTCGATTTTGCAAAACCGATCGGTCGAATTGAGATCGACTGGTCGATTTTGGGTGTGAAAAGGTTTGGTTTCTGAAGGAAACCGACCAATCGAAATTGGATTCGATCGATCGATTTTGGACCGTTTGGGGTTTTATTTTGTTTTGAGTTCCATACTTTGGGGAGACCTTTTGTATTCCTGTTGTACACCATTCTTGGCGTTTCATGCGTGATTTCATATATGTTAGGTGTGAGCTTGAACAATAGACTAGAAAAGGTTATGTGAGCTAAGAAATTTATGTGCGGCTTCGTGTGAGGTAGAGAAAATTTTTTAGCATGTGCATTTGATTTCAGCAAACATGTGTGTAATGATATGATGTGATTGTGTGTTTTATAATATATTTTTCCATAGCATGGATTCATCATATTTCAAATATGCAAGTGTGATGTGTATGATCACTAAGAGAAAATGTGTGTGTGTGAAGTATGATATGAATATGTGTGTTTTCGGTAAGAGATTAGAAAGGTGTGCATGTGACATCATCAGGATGTGAATATGTGTAAGAACTCTAGAAATTAGAGATATGTGTGCATTTGACATCGTTAGAATGTGAATATATGTGAAAACTCTGAATGATAATATGCGTGAGAACTTTGAAGTCAAAACTTATTATAATTATACAAACTCACTGTGAATAACTATATATAGATTTAGCACTTTGATTTAAGAATTTCGTGTGAATACCCGATCAACACGGCGGGATATCCATGACTAACACGACGGGATATCTGTGACCGGTATGGCGAGATATCCGTACAACTTATGCTCCGATGCGACGGGATATCCGCTCTTTTGATTACCATTATGAGGTAATATGTGTTTGTGTTCGGCAAGTCACCTCTATTCAAGAGGGCTTGTGTATAATTATGTGCAAGGGCTCAATTGAACGACGATGGTGGGTATTCCATCGGGGCTCGATGCTATATTTGCTCGATGAACTATTTAAGTGATTGATTTAAGTTTTGTGAAGTAAGAAAATGACTTTTGAGTGGTAAGTGTGACTTTTGAAGTGTGCATCAATTTATCAGTTTCATTCAATTTAAAATGCTTTTAAATTGTGTTCTTCATTCAAGAAATATATGATTTGTGTTATATCATGAAATATATGTGTGATGTTGAAGATATGCATACTATATTAGTTTTTCCCTATTGAGCTATGATGTAGCTTACCCTTCGACTATACGTCACAAATTCTGAGATGTAACGGGTACTAGGGATCTAGACATATAGCGTCCTGAGTACATTACTGGAGAGGAGACAGAGCCACCTTCAGAGGATTTCTTCTAGTGGACTTGGTTGCACTATTTTGATAATTGATTTGTAAGGCTTGGTACGTCCGGTCATTTTAACTTAGAAATGATGTAATTATTAGATATTATATTCATTTTGGTGAACGATCATAGGGTGACTTTTGGTTGTCACTGATAGTTTGGTTCGATTCTTTTGCTCATGCGTTTGGCATAGGATTAGAACTGTCTTTTGAGTTATTCGTTAGTTGGTGAGCATATAGATGTGGAGATTTCTTTAGTATAATGTCTCTATCTGTTTTATTAGTTTTATGCTTTGTTCCGCTTTGTGTGTGGATGTACCAAGTGTTCCGTGCGATATATGTGGCGTGACCTTAAGGGCTGTGCCGACGACACGGGTTTCGGGGTGTCGAAATTTGGGCTGTCACAAACCATGATATAGATTTGTAACTGAGCAATAAAATAATATCAAAACAAAGCTGCCGGAGGCTCTGTTCCTTTTCTCGATGCAATTTCTTTTATTGTCGGTAAGTTGACTGGATAGTTCCGATCACCAACATGATTGGAGGTTCACTCTATTAAGATTACACCTTACCGCTTATAAGGGGTGCCTATTTGGTGCGCTAGGAAGCATCTCAATGTGGTGCTTTCCTAGAAAACGTTAAAAAAAAACAAATTAAAATATTTTAAATAAGCAACATATTTGTGAACTAAAACTTGATGGTGGTTCAGTTTGTGAGGTTTTTGAGATATTCTCAACACTCAAGGGTTCAATTCTTCCCCACAACCAATTTTTATTTAGTGCTTTTGTGAGTCCACATGGGTCATGGCACAATCAAATTTTATTTGGGTAGCATTATTCATGCCCATTGAATCTTAAAATGCTCCCACTCAAAAAATCATTGATTGCTTTAAAGCAAACATTGGAGATAGTTTTTCGCTCCAATCTTTCACACAAGGGATCTTGAGATCATGGCGTACCTATCAGGCAGTTAGTTTTTATTCTACATGTCACAGATCCCAAAAATATGGCCGTAAAATCACGTTTGAGCGTGATGAGTGTCACATGACTTTAGGATCACATTTTTGGGATATGTGTCATGTGGAATAAAAAACTAACCGTCTGATAGGTGCGTCATGATCTCAAGATCCCTACAAATGCCTTAAAGATTGATTTATATGTATAGTAAGAGTAAGGATGCAATCAATGTGGTGAGATTATGCTCAATCAGACCTAATTATTTTAGCTCTCAATTAGAAATTGTGGTTAGGTTGGGCTAGATTGGGTCTGAACCCTTGAGTATGATTAGGCCTTTAATAAATGGATTGAGAAGATCTACACCTTTTTTTCGGGTTAATGTTTTTCATAATCTTCTTCTTTTTACCCTTTAATTGAGTGTTATATACGATTTACAATCTATTAGCTATTAAATTATAATCGGAAAAAAAAACTTCGTCAAATATGTTCAACCTCGCATTGATTGGTTGCCCGTCAAATTTGAGTCAAATAGAGTACGACACATAAACTGATGGCTAGATAACATTTCTATGATCGTAGCACAATCACCCATTGAACCGATTCTGAGCTTTTCTGAGAAGAACTTAAGAACAAAAGATTATGACTTTTTATGAAAAAAGCCAGGAATCTGAGTAACATAAGAACACATCTGGAAAAAGCTAGGAATTTGAATTTGTTAAGAATACGCAGGATTCTTTTCATTAATCTAAACTTTTATGGGAAAAACCAAGAAACACCTTAACAAGCCCTAAAAGAATTGATTAAAAATCTCTTTATCAGCATTTGAAACTTAAGATTTTTAAAATATATTCAATTTATGAGAAAAAGATTAATGTTCACGCATGAGTTTTTAATTCAGTGAATTGAGCTCATAATAGCTTTTTGAGTTGAGTTTGTTGTATCTTAGAATCATATTCGTTGGGCTTCGCCACTGACCTATGTGGTAGGGATGAACATGTTCTGTAAAAACTCCTAGAAAGTCTTTGCACTTTCGATCTCGTTAATGACTTTCACGTGTTAAGAAGACAATCAATAAATCAAATAATAAATATTACAAGAAGGTAGAAAGACTACGCCTACGGGATAGCCAAACAAAGTGTTTCCACTATTAAGAAGATGCACAAAGACTACAAACGATGGAGATCGTATTATCTAATCTTACCCAACACAAGAAAACCACAAAGATCCAAGCATAAATACAAAACTCCAAAGTTCAAAATAAACATCAAGATTCTCCCAAACAAATACCCAAGTGCACCCTCACTCAAACCCAACAAAATAGCTACACAACCAAACCAAATCTCAAATTCTCTCCATAAGAGAAACCCAAAAAACCCTAGATGGGTTTTTCAAAACCAATAACAGAGTCATTTCTCCGAAACCCTCATATTCAAATCCAGGATTCAAGCTCTCTTATATCTAAACATGTTTTTCTCTTACACTAAAATAGCCCAAAGAAAACTCATGTTCCAAAAATTCTCACAGTATCCAATTTGGTGTGGACTCCTATTCCCTATCTTTCAGATCCTATTTAACATGATCCTCTATTAGAGAATAATGCAAATTTCTAAAATAAGTGACTTTCCTCGAACAAAAGCAAATTAATATGAGATCTTTTGACAATCGAACAAACCAAGTTCTAATAGGTAACTCTAGTAACAACCGTAAATCGTGTCGAAACCCAATAATCTCCACCTTGGCGATATTTGCAAACCAACAATAATTCTCCACTTTGACTTGCATTCTCATGCCATTCAAATATAAAAAACAAAACCATGCCTCTTCACTTTCAACTTAAAATTGCCTTCAAATGTGCCCACCGACTCCAATGCACCCCGGAAGTGTCAAACTGCTAGCGCACTCGAAATTGCCAAGCTGTCGATACAAATGCACCCAAGAGTGTCAAACTGTCAATGCACCCAAAAGCGTCAAACTGTCAATGCACCAGAAGTACTAAAATTGCTAATGTTAATACACTCGAAAGTGTCAAACTGCCAATGCATCCGAAAGTGTCAAACTATCAATGCACCCAAAAATACGTGTCAAATTATAGAAAAGTGTCAAACTACTAATGCTAATACACTTGAAAGTGTTAAAAGTGCCTATGCACCCAAAAGTACGTGTCAAACTGCTAATGCACTTGAAAGTGTCAAACTACTCATGCTAATACACTTGAAAGTGTCAAAACTACTAATGTACTCAAAATTGCCAAACTATCAATGCACTCAAAAGTGTCAAACTACTAATGCACCCGAAAGTGCATGCCAAATTGTTAATACCAATACACCCGAAAGTGTCAAATGTGCCCGTAGGCTCCAACACACCTGAAAGTGTCAAACTGCGAATGTCTATAGGATTATTTATAGCACCAATCTTCATATCAACAATGGTGGCTACTCCACTTAGTATAGTGTTTCTTTGCAACTAGTGCCCTTCATCACCAACTATTTCTGATCTTTCGTAAAACACAATCGATCTGTGCCACAAGTCTGCCAATTAATCTTGTCTCAATCTTTTTCCATTACATCTAACCCTTCACACAACCAATCGTAAAAATCACCAACAATAAGTGAAAATTTTTCGCGGAAGTAAAACGATGCCTAAGTCGAAACCTAGGCTCTGATACCAATTGTTGTACAAAAACCCTTAGAAAGCCTTAGCACTTCCAATCTTGTTAATGACTTTCCTGTGCGAAGAAGATAATTAATAAACCAAATAATAATTATAAAAAAGGTAGAAAGAGAAAGAGATCACACCACAAACAAGAACATGATTTAAGTTATTCAACCTAAGCTTACGTCCACGGGACAGTCAAATAAAGTGTTTCCACTATCAAGAAAAAGATGCACAAAGACTACAAACAATGGAGATCGTATTATCTAATCTTACCCAACACAAGAGAACCATAAATACAGAACCCCAAAGTTCAAAATAAGCACCAATGTTCTCCGAAACAAATACTTAAATACACTCTCACCAAAATCCAATAAGAGAGTCACACAACTAAAACAAATCTCAAGTTCTCTTCATAAGAGAGACTCAAAAAATTTTAGATGAGATTTCCAAAGGATTTTACAAAATCAATACTAAAAGCCCTTTCTCGAAAACTCTCATTTTCAAATCTAAGATTCAAACTCTCTTATATATAAACAATTTTTTCTCTTACACAAAAATAGCTCAAAGAAAACTCACGTTCCAAAAATAGTCATACTATCTAATTTGGTTTGGACTCTTATTCCCAAAATATGTGATTTTTCTCAAACAAAAGCAAATTAATATGAGATCCTTTGACAACATATTAAACCAAGTTTCAATAGGTAACTCTAATCGAGCCATCACCCAATAGAATAAAGATTTCAAGACTCTCCTCAATTGGCATGCCTCGAGGTTAGCCCCTTTGCTTATGTTATTTCATATTATGAGACCTTTTTAAAAATAATTTTAACATTTCTCCTGTCATCATGGCAATGAAAAATAAAAAAAGGGGAGAAAAGTTTCAATTGAATTATACAACAAGTATAGTTGGCTCCCAATGTTAATAAATCTTAGGATTTTCGCGCCAGCAGAATTGCTGAGGCCGCCTAAGTCTAAAATTCATTGATTGTTTGAACTGTGCCGATGGAAATTCATTGATTTTCGCACTACCAGACCGTTCATTTTTATTCAACGCTGAATAGATCATAGACTAAGCCTTAAAATCCCATGGCATACATTACATTCAAATATAATTTTATAATCATATTTTTGAGATATAAAAATTTGGCCATCTCATTGTATCGTCATGATCTTAATATTCATTGAATTAAAAATTAGAGTGAAAAATAATTTCATTATTTGATTTCAAGCAATCAATGAATAGCAAATGTAAGCACGCTTAGTAGTCCTATAGGCCTGAACCAAGGGTCACCCAGACCGATTAGCCCAGTTCGGCTTAGGATTTGGTTAGCCTGATTCATAGTTTCTAATAAGTAAAAATTTAAGTCCAACCCAATCTCTTATAATCAGGTTGGGTTGGGCTTCCATTTGATTATTAATTTGACCTAATCTTAAGCTGAATCCGGCCTTAATTGAGACTCAGGTTAGCTTTGGCTCACCTCGACTAATCCCACAGGACCTGTAGCTAACGACCGGACATTGGCCCTGAGGACTCGAATCCAAGGCCTGACCGACCGAGCTACCACTCCGGATATCATCAGTTTGATAGCAATGGAGTTAAACGCGACGAAGCTGGCATACTTCGACGACATGTTGAGACTCCAATCAAAAGCCACGCTCCTCTCTCACCTCCAGGTTCTCTTCTTCCATGCATATCATACAAACCCTTAAAATTTATATTTTCTCTATATAGAAGATTTGATTTCTTGTGACCAAACCCTAATTTTGATCCAAAGGTGGAGGACGGTCGCCATGCTTTCATCTTGGATTCCACCATCTTCCATCCTCAAGGTGGCGGTCAACCGTTCGATACTGGTTTTATCACCAATCCCGAGGCAGATTTCAAGTTTGTGGTTGAAGACGTGAGATCGAGAGACGGATTGGTTTGTAGATTCGTTTTTGTATTTATTTATTTTCCCTTTGTTTTGGTTGAAATTCGATATTGGTTGTGTAGATTTATAGATTTTTTTCTGGTATGGATTTCTTTTTTTTTGCGTCAATTTAGGTTTTCCATTATGGATTTTTTGACACTTCTAGTGCGGGATGTGCTGCGGATCTCAATAAAGGACAAGAAGTTTGCCTCCATGTTGATGGCCCACGGCGCGAGATCAACTCCAGGTGTAGTGTTGCTTACTTAGAAATGTAACCGTTTTTGTTGATTGGTAGTAAATAGACGTTATTTTTAAACATTTTATTTGTGGATCCATTGAAGTGGCGTTGTTTATTGACATGAATTCTGAAGTTGTTTATGGTTGTGGACCTTGTGGTTGAGCAGATTCTAGTGTAGTTTCAGGTTGAGCTTTCGACCATGGTGTGGTTTAGATTGTAACAGCTGTGAAATTGAAATCATGTGTTCAGAATCAGTGTACTTATTATCTAGAAAAAAAAAGGAAACAATAAAACGCTAAGTGAGACCTACAATTTGTCATCACTACTAGTTCAACTACTGGATCGGAAGGTTACCCCTCTAAACTCCCACTCCCCTTGGGGGAGTAGCCGCCGACTTGCTTATGACATATGTAACGTGCAGATGTTTAACTCGGGTAGCTGAGGGCCAGTACCCGATTAGTTAGACAATCTTGGTTGTTGCACTCTAGATAGAGAAGGAGGTGAGTTTACCCATGATCCTTTTTCTGATTGGAACTTGGTGTGGTGAAACGTGCCTAGGTTGGCTGGCGGATCCAATCCTACGAGCCAGTCTCATTAACTTTTGAGTTTCTAGTATTCCTCTCTGGGTGTATGGGAATTGTCCCTCCCGCTTGAGTGAACTAAATTAAGAGAGGATGTCCTCCTTTAAAATTGAGGTGCAATGATCCGGTTGGTATCTCCGACACACCATGAATTGATATTCGTAACGAAAAGATATATTAATCTCTCAACAGAGAGCATATCTTTCAACAAACCTTTCCTCTCTTTGGAACTACTGATGCTAAAGAGGTGAGGGAACCAACCTATCAGTCTTCTGAGTTTGGGAGATTTCATTATAACAAATTGTAAGTTATTTGCATGTTGGTTCATTATCTATTTGTGGAAAGGAAACTAAGTTGATGCAAAATGATAGAGATGCTCTTGATACATAGCTTACGTGGCATGTATAATTGGATTTTCTCTTTTTCATTGGTTAAAATAAAACCCCAAAAATACATATGAGGAATGACCAAAAAGGCAATCCAAGCGAGAAGCTCAAAGCCGCAACACAAACAAGAGCACCCTATTTACACCGTACTAAAAAAAAGGCTATAAAAACAGCAACCTCAAACTGGACCCAACACATCATCTAGCAGTGCTATGTATAATTAACACAAATTTAGAGAGGTGCAACAATCCAAAATCTCGTCAAAAAACATTAACAAGCATCTATGGGAAACAACAACCTTTTGTAGTACACCATAGAAGATTGGCAGAATTGCCCTCACCGTTGACCGGGAAACAACAACGTTCTGCAGTACACCATAGAAGATTGGTAGAATCGCCCTCACCGATGACCAGTTCCTTACACATAGAGTGACATAAGCTTCAAGAAAGGTTGAACATTTTGGCATCCGTCACATCACCCCACTCAATATACCCGTTAAGCATAGAACTAAGTTGGTGTGTCTACAGCATTATTTTGGGTGTGTTTCTAATCAGTATAAACCACGTGTGTGTGTTGATGGTTTACATAGGATTTCTTTGTAAGTGGTATATAAGATAATAATGGTGTGAGAACAATTCACTCAACCCTAATGTCCTGTTCTCTCCTCTCTCTTTCCTCTCCTCCACCTATATAACCCTAACCCTAATCTATCATTGTTAAACCATATTACAAATTTAATACCTTATACCCAACCCTGATTTTGTACTGTGTCGGGCACATAACCTTGACCCGTTGTGTCAGGTCGAGTCGACTAAACGGTCGGGTTGGGAAAATATCGGGTAGGGTCGACCTGACCCTACCCGACAGTTTATATATAAAATCACGAAAAATAAGTGGTTTTTACCTGGTCAGGACTGGTTTTCGGTCGGGCATATACCCTTTACCCTTTAGGTCGGGTAGGGTGCACCAACAGGTCAGGTAGGCTGCACCAACAGGTCGGTTTGGGTTACCCTTCGACCGCTTGGTATTGATGGTGTCACCCTTTCTTGCCGACGTCGGCATGACACCACGCTATCATCAATATAGTAAATGTTTGACCTCGGGTCGATGTGAAACCTGGAGTGTTTTGATCAGAATTTCAGGTTGTACACTTTTAATGGTCTTGCGAACACTTCTTGTGAATCAAGGGCTTTCTCTATTTTTTGCGTAATCAAACTTTGGGATGCTGAATCAAGGGATTTCTTGTGAATCGAGGGATCTTTTTTTCTGCTTAGTTGTCAGCATATTAGAAGAGTGATAGTAAAGCAGAGTCATTCTCTCCCATGGTAGAGAAGAATCAAGGGGAGTCGTTTGGCCGATCTCTAACTCTGCAGTTCTCATTAATGGGTATCAAGAAAGACATTGATGCCATCTCTATTTTTCTTTTCTTCGTGATGATTTACATCTCGTGTTTCACTTTTTTTGCAATCAATACTATAATTTCTCATGGCCAGATCTTTGAGCTTGGATTCTTTCTCACCAGCAACGACAATGAACGCTATCTAGGAACGGTTCAATAGTTTAATCTCAAGGCATTTTAGTAAAATACCCTGTGAAACTTCATAAACTTGACAAAATTTCTAATGCTTAGTCAAACACTTAGCTACATCCGCACGCAAAAGGAATGTAGTTCTGGTTGAGGCTTTCTTTCTTTGAGGGCGCAGGACGTTTGTGGAGTTTGTGCCTTTCGTACTACCGCAAGACTAGTCGTTCTTGAGCATTGAGTCCAAACCCGCGTCGGAGCATATTCAACCCGGTCCAGTCTTGAGCTGGGTTTACCACCTCAAAAAATTCGGGTTTTCTGGGCTGGATAAGGGCCTAAATTAGGCCCGGCCCATTGATACAACTCGGTATTGGCCGATACCGGGTTATATGACTTCTAGCTTCGGTATTTTGCAAACTAAATTTTTCGAAGCTAGAAGTCATATAACCCACATCATCTTGTGGACCTTGCGATGGTGGTGGTAATTGGTAAGATTTTGACGCTCATCTTCCTTCAACCCCTTCACCTCTAAATGTTGAAGTGTCATACATTGTTATCGGGTTATCATCCCATGAGGCAATACCTCCATAAGAATAAGGATCAACATCATCCACTTCACCACTAGTGCCAGCGAGGGTTTCATCGCCTCCATCATCACCCCTACTATCACCCCCATTATAGTCATTATGACTACCGGGCTGCGTTTTGTCATCAGATCCAACCACTAAATGACGATTCAATCTTCTTTTCCGCCTCGGTGGTTGGGAAGCCTTTTCCTCCGCTACTCTTTCAGCATTATCCAGTCATGCGGTGCCCTTAGTATCCAACACTAGCTCTTCTCTCTCTTCAATCCACTGATTCAAAGGGTCATCTTTCGTTAATATATAATCCAATTGGATGGGATCAAAATATTCACTATCTGTAAGGTAGAATATGATAGATGAATTAATATATGCCTCATCAATTAGATCAAATAAAAATTGTATGAATTAAGACTTCATATAATTGTTTATCACGGTTGGTCTTCTGCATATTCCTGACCCTTAATCGCATGTTATAGTGCCAGTAGACTAACTTTTTCAATCATTTCATAGTTAGCCTATTCCTTGTCTTCGTGTGAATGAGAGAGAAGGTGCTCCAATTCCGCTCACAGTTGAACGAGGAACATGTTTGCGATAGAACCCTCATTGCAACCCGTCTCAGTATTGGGCCATCACCTCCATAATGCATATACCAATCAGCGAATTTATCGTACTTGATTTGGGATTGCGCCAATGGAGTCACAAATGACCTGTGTCTCTTGCGGAATATGTCAATCTACAAAAATGGAATATAATAACCCACATATCAATAAACAGATCATATGACACTTCACTTAATAGTTATAAAGTATGATTACTCACATCTCTTATGGCTTGACCTTGCTCCGCCAACTCAAGGAGCATTCGTTGAATCACATTGAGCAAACCGCTGTACACTTTATCAGCCTCACTCAACTCGAAGCGTCGCGTATACTAGAAGGCCGGATTCAAGTAGTGTGCTATACGTCAAATATGAGCAATCTCATCAATATATGGAAACAATGAATAATATGAAAAATAATAAATAAATAAAAATCACTACATAAGCAGTTTAGCATGTTATACCTGCGGCATGTAAGAACTGGTGGACTTGTGCATCCCACCTCTTATCGATGATTGCCCAATATAGTTTATATTTTATAGGGCATTTGGTTTTAATAGCCAATTTTGCTTTATCCATCGACTCGTAAACATACCCCATCATTGGTTTCTTATTACCATCTACCAACTTCAACACTTGCACCAACGGGGTAGTAATGGCGATCAGGCGGTCAACATCTGCCAAAAATTGGGGGTTGTAGATCAGGTCAGCAACTTCATTGCAAGCAAGTCTCTTTGCTCGTGGGAGTTCTAACTCATGTTTTCTCCATTCTTCGGAGTTGACTATGCTTTTCAGCTCACACTATATCTAGCCAAGCTCTGTAGGGCTAGAAATTGTGTCGCAAATCGTGTAATCGCAGGTCGGAGTAGCTTGTTCTTGGTGAAGTCTCTCATCAAATTCACCAACTTGTCACTGTTGTATAGGTAGGAAGTAATCGTTATTCCCTTCTGAATAATTGCTTGTGCCTTGCTTCTCTTTTCCAAAATCCTCAAGAATGAGGTCTATGCAATGAGCAACACACGGAGTCCAGTATAAATGATATCTCTTCAACATTAACTGTCTTCTTACGGCTTTGTAATTGGCGGCGTTTTCTGTTATCACCTACACAATCCGGTGGTCTCCAACATCTTCAACTACTTTATTCATTAGTTGGAAGAAGTAATCAGTCGTCTTCGCGTGTTTAGAAGCATCAATTGATTTTAAAAATATTGTCCCAGCATCGTTATAAACCAAAAAATTGATCAAACTCTTCCTTGTAGGACCAGTTCATCCATCGCGCATAATTGTGCAACCTCTCTCATCCCATACTTCGTGGAAGCTCTCCAAATAAGCTCCTATCTCCTTGTACTCATCATCTAATAAGGGCTCAGATACCTCGTATGCAGAAGACTTTTTTACTCCTAGACCAGCTTCTGCACTTGTATCAATCATACTTTTAAAGTACGGAAACTCCACAACTTGACTTGGAATGTGATTGTATATCACGAACTTTGCAATCGATTTTCCAAGCCTCTTCCATTTTTTCAGTGAAATTGTACTCAATTTAGTTTGCTTAGAGTTTTTTGTCTGATACATGAATAGATCCATGGAACATGTAGTACGACCTGCAGTAGGCGGCCTGGTCTCCCTCACTGATGCTGACCTACGCAACTCGGCAGTCTCATAAATATCCTCATCATCATCAACAATATGTGGCCTATGACTAGATCCACCACCAGCAGCAGGCATGGATGGGCCCCTCAACCTGGACCGAAACCGATAATCAGCTTCTTCCTGATCTCGTCGCTGTCGTGCTTCTCTAGCACTCTCCCTCATGACTCTCGTTGTCTGTTCATCCTCATCCTCTTCATCCTCAGGTCCAGGTGCAGGAAACTCTGGATCTCCCCTTCTTATTTTCTCATACATTTCTTTATCTCGGTCGGCTTCTGCTTTTTTCTTTCTCTTAGCCGCTTGTAAACTGACTCTGACATTTTCTTTCACCTCTCTGGGTACATTGGGGCACCCTTTTGCCTTTCCCTTAACGCAAGTTAAATGTTCCTTCAACCGTGTGATATGTCCTCCCAGTAATTTTTCCCACAAAGCTTGCATTCTATTCGAAGTTTATCACCATCTATTGATGTGCCGTATTACCAAGCTGGATCTGATGATTGTTCCATATTTATTTATTTCACCTGCATGAATGAGCAAACGATTGGATTAAATTAAAACATTTAGATTATACTTGAAAATAAAATTTATTTGATATTATTCTAATTTTTAAAAATTTTATATTACATTTAAAATTTTATTTCATATTATTGTTATTTTTAAAATATTAGATTATATTTTATCAAATTTATTTGATATTATTCTAATTTTAGATTACATTTGAAAATTTATTTGATATTATTCTTATTTTTAAAATATTAGATTATATTTTACCAAATTTATTTGATATTATTCTAATTTTTGAAATTTTATTTGATATTATTCTAATTTTTAAAATATTATATTATATTTTACCAATTTATTTGATATTATTCTAATTTTTAAAAATTTATTTAATATTATTCTTATTTTTAAAATATTAGATTATATTTTACCATATTTATTTCATATTATTCTAATTTTTAAATTTTTATTTAATATTATTCTTATTTTTAAAATATTAGATTATATTTTACCATATTTATTTTATATTATTCTAAAATTTTTGAAAATTTTAGATTACATTTGAAAATAGTATTTAGTTGATATTATTCTAATTTTGAAAATAGTATAAAATCATATTATTCTAATTTTTAAAATATTTGAAAATCATATTTATTTGAAATTGATGTGTCACATGCATCATGGGGTATGTGTGATATGTGTAATTGATGTGTTGCATACCCCATAACATATGCGACACATGTGACACATGTGTAATTGATGTGTCACATACCCCATGCCACATGTGACACATGCGACACATGTAACACATCAATTACATGTGTCACATATCCTATACCACATGCGATACATGTGTAATTGATGTGTCATTGGGTATGTGTCACATGTGTGACACATCAATTACATGTGTCGCGACGCGTGTGACACATGCAGCACACGCGACACATGTGGCACATGTCCTGTGTCCCATTTTAAATTAATTTTTACACACACATGTATATATATATATATATATATATATATATATATACACACACACACACACACACACACACACACACACATGGCCCATGTCCCATGTCCCATTTTAAATTAATTTTTATAGATAACTCAAGTCTCAAGGGATATATATATATATATATATATATATATATATATATATATATATATACACACACTTGTGTCACACATGGCTCATGTCCTATGTCCCATGTCCCATTTAAATAAATTTTTATAAAAAATTTAAAGGTAGATCTTGAAATTTAAGGGTTGATCTTGAAATTTAAGGGTATATCTACCATATTTAAGGGTACATATTGAAATTTTAAGGGTAGATTTTGAAATTTTAACCCTTAAAATATAAGAAAATGAGGGAAAATTGATCAAAAATCGTAGAACACATACCTTCTCTATGTTCTTCAGCGATTTGGCGGCGATCCCGCACTTTTCGGGCGTCGATCCGGCATCGATTCGGTGTCAAAACGGGAACTATGCGTTCTCCAGTGGAACCACAACAACAAAAAAACAAAGAAAGGGGTTGTTGTCTTTAAAACTCGAAGAAATAGGGGTTTAAAGTTTTTTCATGCGTCAAAACCGAAGTGAGGACTCACATGTGCAAAATGCCAAATTATCGGACGATAACTTGAAATTATTGTCCGATACGAACGATACGGTCAAATTATCGTCCGTATCGGACAATAATTTGGTGATTTTGTAATTGCATCAGGAAACATCAAATCATCGGACGATAATTTGAAGTTATCATCCGATAACTACTATATTTTTAAGGGGGTACGATACAAAGGCATTGTATCGTACTGCCAAGGTCCAAAACCGATACGTATCAGTATCGGACGATATTTTGATCCATGGAGACGAGAGAGAGGAGCTGCGAGAGAGGCTAGAGGGTTTCACTTAAAATCCTAGATATGATGGATATAATTATCAGTTTTATAGATTATAAGTTATAACTTATAGGTTAAAAGTCATAAAAAATTGAAAATAGTGTCGATGTTTGCGCCATTGCTCTATTCGGCCATAGCGTTGCCATGACGTTGCCATATATGCATTCTCGTTATATAGGTTCATATGACGATTTGCCTCGCCATTCGCCATAGCGACGCCATGGCCTCACCTTGACAACCATGCATACACTATGAAAACTTATCTTGTATTTTTCTGCTTTCATTCATATATAACCCAAACAGATAATTAAAGATTCAAAGCACACCCTTGAGGAATTAAGGACTCACTTCATCAAGGTACTCAAGCTGTCTTTCCACTCGCAGTTTCTACTAGAGTTATTGCCCCTTTATACGTGTAGTGAATCATCCCAATTTATTTATTTGGAATGCATTTCCTCATTAGCAACCACCAGATTATTTGTATTAGTGCCCTATCCTTGGCCTTCTCCAAATTGATAAAAAACTATATGTAAAGTGTCATCCCCCCACCTTTCTTTCCTTTCTCTCATAACTTTTCAATAAGTTGCCTCAATAAGAAAATGACTTTAATAGTTGATTTTTCTTGGCATACACCCAAACTGGTTCTCTGTAAGTATTTAATTCTCATCTTGCACGGTGCTCGATAACTCTCATAGTTTCATTGTATGACTCATAAGATTAATTCCTTGATAGTACAATCTTTCCTATCTCCTCTATTCTTATTAAAAATGGACAACAATGTTCTCTTCTATTTTTTCAGGGCATTTTTCTTGTTCTCAATGTCTTGTTGGACAAATTATTATTTTTATAGGTAAGCTGAGCTTGACCCTGCGACCTTAAGGTTGCAACATTGTCATTGTCAACCTTCCATTGTGCTACAGGCCCAAGCCCTTCTTGCGGGACAATTTAGTCAACCAAAAGAGCCCTCCTCTTCCCCATCACAACTCAGACCTCAATAGGTATTTCATATGGTCCCATTTTGACGGAGAATGTCAAGCTCAGGAGCCTTGGATTTGGAGCCACAACAGATTATCGGCGTCGGAAGAAGCGTAGAGGAAGCTCGGAGGAGAGAGGAGAGAAAAGGGCACAACAAAGAACATCACAAATGACTGTGTGACATTCGCAGCACACACTGGCAAATCAGCAACGATTTCATCCGATATAATTTTAATTTGATAGGAAAATTTCCTTTTTTCGTTTTATTTCTGTCAGGACTCTTTTTTATTTCGGATTAATTATTGATGACCTATATATAGAGGCTTGTAAACACCTTTTAATTTAGTTGATTGATTATTTGAATGCATTACTGCTTGAGTAATCTTTGCCTGAGATGGGTTTGGTGTGAGGCCAAGGGAGTGATTCCCAAAAGCCATTGTTACTTTCTATATCATATTTGCTATCTCTCGATCTGTGCTTGCTTCTCTAAACCTTAGCCTAATTGCTTCCTTCAATCCCAAAACCCTAAGCCTTTTGAAACCCTAAATCAAACATAGCCAACACCCCTTTTAAACTATAAACCGATCCGAAAACCCTAAATCTGTTACAAAACCAAAACCTATTACAAACCCAAAATCTAATTCCGCAACCTTGGTTCGAGCCGTGAATCTACATCGGATCGAAGACGAGCGCCTAAACCTGAAAAGCTAGAGTCTTATCTCTAGGCCCGATCCCTCCTCAAATCTAACGGGACTTGCGCTTCGGATTGGACACCCTATTCGGAACTCGCGTGATTTACTTACCGAAATTCTACGAACGCGAAGGTATCGTGATAGTTTTGAGATTACTCTTGAATTAATTTTATTTAATTTCGGCAAATCGCATTAAAATCATATTCACGCATTCTAGGGTTCTCGTCCCGCGTCACATTTTCTTCCTTATTTTCGTCATTGCTAAGGCTGATTTTACTTTTACTTCAAATATTTTATTGGTCATCTCTTAATTTAGTTCCCCTTCCTTGATACATGTATTATTACTTAGTGCGTTGTATTTTGTGGTGTACTTTTCCTTGATAGATGTTTCATTATTTAGTAAATCATCTCTTAATAGCAAAATTTTAAAGGTTTTAAGGCCACTGTATCAATTTTTAGAGAGAGGGCTAGGTTGGGAGAAAGCGATAATGTGATTCCTTGGTTGCTAGTATACAGGATTGTGTAGAATCATTATGAATATTGTGATTAGGGAATGGAAGATGGTAGTCATAAGGGGTATTAACATTTTGTGGTCCTTTGGGCACTGCCGGGAGCTACCTTTGAGATTCCTCTATTTAAATTTAGACGGGATTTTGGCATTGCACCAATAAATAAAAAAGATGAGAGCCCACTTTGCGGATTTGGCCTTTTGCGTGTGGCAAATCTCATCAGAAAGCAAGGGAATCATGGTGAGATTACCCTTTGTGGGTGCACTGTTCGAGGGCCTTAAGTCATAATCTTAACTCTTCCAATCCTCTGAATTAAACGGTGATTAGGAGAGTCTCGCACCTGGGTTCCTTAATTATCTTAGCATATATTTTGGACATTCACTTTATCAGTATTTCATTAGTCGGTTCATTCGATCATGTTCATGATGAGGTCACTGAATGTGCACACTCTTCATTCTGTCGTTATTGTATACTTTTATGTTACCTACTCTAGCTTTGTCAGCAATGTAAACGAAGTTTAGTGTTAGTAATGGTCTTCAATTATAGTCTTATACATTAATCCGATTTTGGGTCAAACTAATGCTGGTAGAAGCTACTTCCATCATAAAGCTTGGAAATTGAGGTGATGTCATACGATAATACTATTAAAAATTAAAATGTTCATTTGAAAATCAATATTTATGGCATGTGGCTATGAGCAATATATTATTTGGTCGGTCTTCTCTTTTGTCCAGTTCAATGAATCTATCTTTTATTATTAGTATTATTATTATTTTTGCATTTAATAAATCATCTTTATATATCTTTATACTTGCAGATATATGGAGGTTAGTACAGTGGTTGTCATCCTTAATTCTCAAAAACTGCTCTCCCTTTCTTCTTTTTTTAAAATCTTATTTTTAATGATCTTGGAATGCTCTCAACACCATTGTCGTCCCTTCCTGCCAATTATTCCTCAGTTATCATTATTCTCTCTTCCTGTTAATTATTCCTCAGTTATCATTATTCTCTCTTCCTGTTAATTATTCCTCAGTTATCATTTCATGTCATTCTAGAAGTTCATACTATGTATACGAACATATTAATATTATAGACTTATTCCGTTTTATCATTTGAAGCTGTTATTAGATTGAACTTCATTTCTTATTTCTTGTAGGCTGCATTCTGCAGGGCATTTGTTGGATATATGCATTCGCAACATAGGTCTGACACATTTAGAGCCAGGCAAGGGGTACCATTTTCCTGATGGGTATGTTATGTGAGCATTTGCAAACTCTTTATTATGTATGTCCTCATTTATCTCTCTTAAAATCAATGACAGATGACTAATTAAGGTTAAGAAGTTTATAAATTTTGAGCTGCTTTTGGTTCTGCAAATATTTTTAGTTGCAAGTAGTCTGTGAATATCTTTAATTTTGAAACAACCAGTTTTTTTCTTGAAAAACATTCGTCTTTAATATCCCAAAACCCCTTCTTTACTTCAATGGTTTAACCTGCCCTCTGGCTATAATATATGCTGGATGGTATCTTTAAGAATTGAAATTGCCTAGTTTTAGAGAATCATGCTTCTTTAGTTTTCCCAAAGATGATTTCTAGATTTCAGGCCATTGTTTTTTATCAAAAACCCAAGTTTTGACTATAATATAGAAACTTCAGAAATTGCCATGAATTATTGCATGGTTCGTTTGATTGCCTGCAATTAGTCCTTCTCAACATCTAAGCAGTTCAATAAATTTGATATTTTGAGATTGCTTTGACGTTTTTGCATCTTCTTGAGTCATCTTCTGAGCGTCTTATTCAACTTTTCTCAAAATATCTAAAAACAGGAAATTCTTGGATTAAAATTTAACAATATTGTGGAAATGATACGCCTGTTTGCATGCCTGCAAGTATATCTTGTGGTTTGCTACTGATGAATCTGTGCTCAACATAACCAACAGGGGTTGGCGCAGTGGCCAGGACCACGCCTCAAGAACCGGAGGTTCTGAGCTCAAATCCCACCCCTTGTTAGACACTCGCAGGAATTTTTATCCCTACTGACTGGTACGTGTGATTTGCCGGTGTTGCACATACCTGGGGACTTAGTTGGGTGCTCTAAGAGGCCAGATACCCCGTTATCAAAAAAGAATTTGTGCGGAGCATCAAAATACTGAATACACTTCCAGTTGCAGAATGTGGAAACCAGATATTCCAGTATATGTTTACTTAACCATTTACCACATTTTAACTGAAACAATTAAATCTCTTGCTACATTTAGTCATTCAGTAAAATAAATTGCCATTTTAGGACAATAATTGTGTAAAGTTTAGTAAGTTATAAATGCAAAAGCTAGGGCCCTTGAAATCATTTATGTATGATAGAATATTTGAGTTAGGTTCCTGACATACATTTTGGATGCTTTTCTTCTTTTTTATCAAGTATGCTTCTCAATTAGCTCTCTTAAGATTTCCCTTCAATTTTATTTTACTACATATTTTCTAAGTTTTTAATATTTTTTATTTTTTTATGGCTGTGCTCCTGTTTTGGAATTTTCGGAAATTGTCGTGCCAAACACCTATGACACCTTCACGCTTGGCTCTTGTGTCACTTGTCTGGCTACCACTGGAAAAAGTGTATAGGAATTCAGATTAAATATCGATTCCACATTTATTTGATCACAAATTACTTTTATATTTCCATTATATTAGTAATCAAATCCTATGTTATAAATTGGCTCCCTCCCAAGGAGTGTAAACTTTTGTCTAAGAAACTTCTGTCATTTGAAATAATGTTGCTCAAATTATGAAAGTTGGCATGGATTACCAAATCAATTTAAGTTTTTTATTAAAATACTTCCATCTACTCAAAGAAAGTTACAAGAACACAGAAATGGTTACCGATTTTGCTCCAAATCATCTTACTTAAGGGTGCATGTCTTGCTAATCTTCAGCAATAAAACAGCATTCTGGTGCCACAAGTTTCGAGCTATTAAAAAAAAAGGAACACATATGAATGTCTTTTATTGAATTTAATCCATTTCGTATGTTAAATCTTAGGTTTATATATATTTTCTGCTAAGTTCTAATGAAGGATCAAAATATCGGTTTCGTTTTCGGTTTCAGGCATGACTGAAACCGAAAATTTGAACCGAAATTTCCCCTCTATACATGTTTTGACCAAATTTTCGGTTCAAATTTTTGTTTCAGTGGGGACCGAAACTGATACATTTCTGCCGACATTTCTGCCGATAATTTGAAAATTATCGGCCGAAATTTGAACCATGGTTCTAACTGCACGAAACTGCTGCTTTTATTCTCATGATACTAGTTTACATTAGTATGATCCAGATGTAAGGTTTTCTTTGTAAGTGTGAATCTGCATTTGGATTTATCATTTACCAAGCTCACCTCTGCAGGCCATTTGTGGAGTATAAAGGCACAATTCCACCGAATGAACTGCAAAGTAAACAAAAGGAGCTAGAAATAGATGCGAACGTGTTAATTTCTAATGGAGGGAAGGTGAATATTAAATTTTGAGTATCCTGATTTTCTGACATGTTGTTGGGACTGTTGAATGTTATCTTCATTGTTTGAACTAGACCTAGTATTGCATCCCAAATTACAATAAACAACTGTCAGGTGTCTGCTACTGTTTTACCATATGAGGAAGCTTCTGAAGTGTGTGGGGGAAGCCTCCCTGATTACATTTCCAAGGTCAGAATTGATTAAATGTATTTACAAGCCTTTACTTTTGTATTTATTATGGTTGCAAAAAAATTATTGTTAAGACCGCAAAGTAACCAGGGCATTACTTTCCACGCCATTAATGCCTTGGCATTTTTGGTGTACCATAACAAGTGGTATCCCAGCCAGCACCATGTCTAGAGTTCGGGTACCAGGAGGAGTTACCTGGGAAAAGGGCCATCTGGGGGCCCCAAAGGATTACCACTGTCCCGAAAAGCCGACCTGGGGGGAGGGCTCTATCTGGAGGCCCCCTCAAAAAGGGTACTAGAGTGAAAGCCACTACAGTGGATGTCGGCTACAGACCATGGTGCTGTCTTATAACCCTAAAGTAATAAGAGTGTAACTTTCTGCTGCATTATATCACCTGGGCATGTTGGTGTATTGATTACGTCCTTAACAATTATCTTCCCAATTTGCAGTTTCCAGATATATGTGTCTATGGTACCATATCCTGATATTTTCATAATTTAGAGCTTTGATTTTTTTGTGGGATAGCTTACCTAGATTAATGGTATTGAAGAACTTGCTGATCCTTTTCTGTCTGGGATATCATCCAGAGCAGCAGTCCACGAATTGTAAAGTTTGGAAATAATCCTGGTTGCCCTTGTGGAGGAACCCATGTTGCTGATATTGCAGAGATCAAGAGCTTGAAGGTAGTGATACTTTTAATCTGTTCTCTGATTATCTTTCCTTTGTTACTGAATGGATCAGTATATATTCTATGAAGACTTAGTATAAGGTACTTGACCTGAGTGCTGCTGCTGGCACTCAGGTGCATCTCAAACCGCCAACCTCGGTAAATGCGCTGATAATTTGAGCACCAAATACATGAAAGGTCAAAAGTGAGTTTTCATTAGTTTGTCTATACATAGATATTAGTGTGGCTTCCTATGCTTGACCATTTGGGCAAAAGGAGGTTGACCCGAGTACCACTCGGGTCGGGTACATAATGCCAGCTCATTGTCTGAATCCATGTCAGATAGTATACGAAGAAATGCAAGAAAATTCAAGTTTGGCTTGAATGGTAAGCAACACAATTGATTAATTTCAGTTAAGATTTTAATTTTTTTTATTAATCCGATAGATGTATCCACCTTCTCATCGTAGCTGCATCTTTGTGTTCACTAATTACTGGAACTGAAACAGTCAATTGAAAGTAGAATATACTGACACTATTTAATAATAATTACATATAGTTAATGTGATATCACTATAAAGCATCTGCTTAAACTAGTAGGTACCCATGATTCTAGTAGTAAATAATGCTCTAATCTACCCCCAGTCAACTGTTTGGGCCAAAATTTGAGCTTTCCTACATCAAAGGTCTATGCCCAACCCAATGTGATTCAACGGGTCAAGGGTATATGCCTGACCCAAGCTGAAAAACTGGGTCACCGGGAGCCAACTCTGTTCAAAATCCTTTAAACCCCCTAACCATTATATATAACATATTGACCTAAAGGTCAAGTGGGATGCTTCCCCCGACCCGATGTATCAAGTTTATGTGCCTGATTCAGGTTTTAAGCCAATTGGGTAATGAGCCAATCCGACCCGTGGACAATCCTATCTCCGTTGAATTTTACTCGTATAAAATTAAAAGAATTCTAATCTTTGCCCAGAGATGTGGGAAATAGAAGACTCATCACCACGCTGAAAACTTTCTCAAACGAAATGATAATATTCTTATTGCCATGAATACTGAATTCAAAGACACCTAATAACTAGCAATTGATTTCTTTAAGATGGAGTTGGATAAGTGAACCAAAATTAATACCTTTTCCCCCGTAAAAGTTCACTCATGTATTGGGTTGGATATTTTCATTAGTTTCAGTGTGACCCAGTGTCTGTACACTTGACATTGATTCTGTTTATTCGTTTCTTCTTCAGGTCCCTCAGATCCGGGTGAAGAAGGGAGTCACAAAGGTTTTCTATAACATTGGCACCTGATTCTGAGAGTTGGATAGCTTCAGCTTGACATGGTTTCCTCTGCCATTATTATAATATTTGTCGTAGTTATGAAAAGATGGTTGAGAGTGATTTGCTGAATACCCCATAGCTGCAACTAGGGATTTTAAATTGAACGCTGACAAATAGCAACAGAAGCAGTGTTAAAGATTATTGTGATATAGTAACATTAGCAGTGTTTGGTCTGTAACACAAATGCTTTTATAATCTATACCTATACTAATATTAAAAGTAGAATAGTGTTATTTTTGTCAACTTTTTGTTCACAATTTTTAGGAAGAAAATATTCTTTTTTAACTTAATCCACCCCTAAGCCATACTCTTTAATTTTATATATAGCTGTTGCATACTACTGTCAAAGATCACTCGTTGGAAAGATGGAAAATTTGATCCAATTGAGAATCCCTCATAAAAAACTAAGCAAGAAAACATAAAGCTTTTTCAGATTTTAGACCTCCCTTGTAATGAGTAAGTTTAATCGTCCTGATCTTACAAAACGAGTGGAGAAATAAGAATAATTGCTGGAAGCAAGTAGAGAAATCGGACTTGCAATGTTGACCCCAAATAGATGGCTTAAGACTATAAGGATGGTGATGATGATCTTATGGCCAGGTAGCTGTGTTATGTTCGAGTAAAGATGGCTTCTAATCTTTATGCCACTTTCCTTTATGACAAAGGCTATAAGCAGAAAATGCAACGGATAGGGACCAACACTGCAACTGTGAGGTAGCATCTTACCAGATTAGATTGGACTGGACTGGATGCTTCAAATCAGCTCTTGAGCATATAAGAAGGGGCACCTCTGTTCACGTCTACATGTTTACTGAAAGCAACTCTACATCCAAAACCTAGTGAAACCCATTGATTGCTTAGAATCAGATGATGGAGATAGGTTTTTATACCAATCTAACCTAGTGAAACCCTTAGGCTGCTTGGAATCAGATGATGGAAGTCCTTTTTCACCCTAATCTTTCACATAACGGATCTGGAGACCATGATCTTATTGTTCGTTCTTTATTCCATGTGGCACAGTTCCCAAAAAAAATGGTCCTAAAGTCACATGTGAGTGTGATGCGTCATGTGATTTTAGGGCCAAGTTTTTGGGATATGTGCCATGTGGAATAAAAATTGGCCATTTGATCGTACGCTGATGGTCTCAAGATCCTTTGTGTGGAAGATTTGGGTGAAAAATGATCTCCATCGTATGATTCCAAGCAGTCAATGAGTTTCAGATGTAGGTGCTGTCTAGACAATACCATCCCGGATCAGGTTGTTCACTATAACGTCAGCTTCGCTGTTTGGCCTCAACGGAGAATTGCTTTTACGCTTGGTAACACAGCTCCTCGCACCGTGGCAGAGAGCTGGTCTTCTCTTATAGGTATAAGAACCAACCCAACTGTAACCTAACCTATTCTTTATCATAGCATTTGATGTCGTGGGAGCAAACATTGGCTTAAAGATGATTCGCTAGTTCATCAAATTGGTTTTCTTAACTAACCCAGTTTTGAATTTCTGTTCTATATCAATTAGGCTAAAAAACAAGTAAATTTTCATTCCTGAGGAGGACACAGATAAGGGGGTATCCAAGAATTTGGGCAGTCCATATCAGGGATCCAACGGCATTAGATGCACTAACTTTATTTGATATTTTAAAGAAGGTAAAAGGTGACGCGGACTTAAAGTTTGTGCAACGAACACTGGGTTGGGCTATCTTTGGACGGATGGGATTCCATTGAGGAATATCCTCAATCATATACTCCAGCGCACCTACCCCTTTTCACTTTTATATGGTTAATGTGCTATGAGACCAATCTCAGTGTTAAAACCTGAGAAACACAGCTTTCAGGGTCATTGTCATATTCAAATGTCAGCTTTTGACCTAAAACAGCCTCTTATAGAGGCTATTATAACTTTACAATCTGATTTGAAGGATAAATGGAAAATAGAGTCTATTATATATCTATAATCTGATTTGAAGCATAAATAGAAAATGCCACTTATTTCATAAATAAATAAATAAAAAGTGGCTGCTTATTTTAAATTTGAGGACCTAACCCTCTCAATTTGTGGCCAAGTGGTATATAATTTTAGAAATCTAATTCATTAAAGTTGTAGCTATTATTGAAACCTGGCATAGATTTATCATAAAAATTAAAAAAATAGCCTATCTTAACTTCAAAGATCACATTTCACACTTATTTAAATTTGAACCATCCAAATCTATAGACTCTAATATGGACAAGAACAACTCTATTGGCACCTATTAAATTATTGAGACCTCTTAGGGTGAAAAATCGTGATTACTTTGAATCAGACAATGGATATCATTTTATATCCAAAATCTACAGAGTGGATCTTGAGACTATGGGTGATATTATTGAACAATCAATTTTTTATTATATATTATACGCATCCTAAAATATGGCTTAAAAATCATGTTTGAGGTTAATATGTGCCACGCGACTTTTAGGTCACTCAGTTTTTGGGACTTTGTGTCCTATGGAATACAAAATTAACCAATAGTATATGCACATGGTCTTCATTTGCGTGAAAGATTGTGACAAAAAATGATTTCATTATTTGGTTCAAAGTTGTTAATGTTTTTAGTGCAAGTGTTCTCCCTAATTGGATAAGTGCAAATAGAGCTACCAATGGATAATTATATTTAAAAGAGTCATATTGAAATGCCCCTATTAGAGAAGATTGTTTTGAAAGTTCTTATGTGCCTTTGGATCATAGTGACAAATTTTCTGAAATTTTGCTGAAATTCGTCGAAATAAAGCTCAAATAAAATTTTTGGCTAAATTTCGGTGTCAAAATATCCAAAGTTTCTTTATTTTTAGCATACGTAACAAGATTTCGTGGAATTAATGAAATATTTTCTAATTTGATCAATTTTTAAAAATTAAATATAATTTATATCTATGTTTTTGTAAAGCAAAACTTGGTATTTTAGAGACATGTGACATGTGAAAATACAATCTGAGCCGTTTAATTACATTTAATCATACGATACCTAAAACGGAATTTGATTTTATAAGAGCAGTGGGGAACATTATCACAAAAGAAAATAAATAAATAAATATAAAGCGTTGGCCCTTGCATCAAATTTAAAGAAAGACTTGATATTTTAGAGACATGTGAGATATGAAAATACAATTTGAGCCGTTTAATTACATTTAATCATGTAAAAAAAATTATGGGCACAGATGTCAGAAATTTGGATCTCTCATTAGTCGATGGTCAACTGATTTCTAGTCCCACTGCTCATAGGGTACATATAAGAGGGGTCTCTCATTAATCGATACTTTACTGATTTTGCACAAATTTCCTCTCGATATCAATAACACACCTAAATTATTGATATTATTAAATTAGTAATAACTAAAAATCATTAGTTCATTAATTGAACCTCTAATGTCAATTTTGATTAATATGCGAACTCAAAACATAGAATTGGCATAGAGGTGGCACATGCTTGTGGAAGTGGGCTCAATATTTTTCGTTTGCATATTAATTGGAGTTTGCGATAAGGATTTAATCAATGAACATAATATTTCTTTTAATGCTAATTTGATAATATCAATAATAATTTATTTGTGTTAGTGATTTCGAGGTAAAAGTTCAGAGATTTTTTTAAATTTAATAATATTAATAATAATTTATTTGTGTTAATGATATGGAGGTAAAAGTTCGGAGGTTTTTTTTAATTTTTAGTAGATTATATCCTGACGAAGTGGAGAGAAAGGAAAACTTTTTGGATTAGATTATATACTCACGGAGTGGCCGTTTAGCAATCATTCCAAGATCCCTTCCAGCACATGGGCCAGTTGCTACAGAGAATAATAAATAAACAAAGAGAAAAATGATAAATAAAATTAAATCATTTAAAAATAAATAAATATATTATTCCTTTCAATCTTACACCAACTATTACCAAGTCAAAATTCTTTACTTTAAAAAATCCACTGATTTTATCCTATAAAGGGTATTAATTCAGTCAAACTATGCCAAAATATAAAAAAAAATTATTCCCTCATTTCAATCTATTCCCTCGTAATATGATTACCTGACCCGAGTCAGAATCCTTTCATTCTATTCTCTCCTAATATTATTAACTGACTCGATCCAGAGTCGAGTCACGAGATCATACATCTAGGACTCTTAATGGGCTGGATTAAAGTTAAGTTGGGCCTTAATTTGAAATTTTAATTAAATAATTATATTACTATTATAGAGGTTTAAATACATAATTTTATTTAAATATTTTATTTTAATTTGTCATACAATGATTATAACGGATTATAATTGCTTGAAAATCTATTAACAAGTCATCAAAATTGTATAGTTAAAATGTTATGCAACGGTTGCTTGAAAATAAATTAAGTCATTTAATTTATCCAACTAAAAAAATATATGCACAAAGTTATTACGTTTTTGACTTAAATGCCCCAAGTTTATACCATTCAATAGTTTAATCTCAGGGCATTTAAGTACATCATATTTAACTATATAAAAAAAATTATAATTTTAAACAAATAAATATAATATATATAATATCCAGGCCAAGTGGGGGCTGGATGTTGCAACACTCAACCCAAGCCCAACCCGAATTTATCCGGATTGCAACATGCTTAGTCCGATCTGGATAGCGGGTCAGGTTTGCTTAATAAAAAATATCATTTTTTCGGGTTGCAACATGCTTAGCCCGATCTGGATAGCGGGCCAAAATGTGGGCTGGCCCGGCGCATTGAGAGCTCTACATTCATCTTCGCAATCAATATTTATTGCATAATTATGAACGGTCTCACTAGTTCGAGTCATATGTGGCACGAGTGATATGATCATTCACACACACACACACACACACACACACACACACACATATATATATATATATATATATATATATATATATATATATATATATATATAGATAGATAGATAGAGATAGAGAAATGATCATGACTTGAGTCATGAGAAATAAACTCATGATTCCAGCCATGGATCAAAATTTCGTCGACACCGATACGTATCGGACGATACGTATCGGTATCGGTGGTTTATATGACATATATCGAATGATACATTCAATGTATCATCCGATATGTATCGTCCGATACGTACCGGTTTTGGGCTCGGATGATATGTATCGATTTTTCGACATTTTAATCCATGATTTCAGCCTCTATTGGTTGCATATCACATCAGTGGGTTTTGAAAAGTTAATTGATGTGACGTGCAATCAATAGGAGCTCGAGTCATTATATATATATATGAGGGCCGGAGATATGCGCCCCTGCGTAGAAATATCTCTACGCCAATTGATATGGGCCGAAGATATGCGCCCCTGCGTAGAAATATCTCTACGCCAATTGATATGGGCGCGACATGTAGCGCCCTTTTTGTGAAGTGATGGGTGATATGGGAATCACTTGACTTTTTAAAAGTCTTTTTTCTTTCTTTTCTCTACTTTTTCAAGAAATTGACAGAGTTACTTTTTCAGGTATATTTTACATAAAACAATGTGAGCGCCCGATAGCGAAGCGCTAGCACCTCGGCAGCGAAGCGCCGCGTCGTTGGGTCACTCGTCCAGTAGTGTTGGCTTGTGTGGCACCTAACGCCCGATGCGCTAAGTCAGCCTACTAAGCTCCCAACTAAGCCACACGATGTGGATTTCATGATGCTACAAAGGGTGGAATGCTTGGCATGTTTATGTTTCACCTCGACCCTTGCGTTCGAACTTCGCCTGCGAAGCAATGCAGCAGGTTATAACCGGCAACAACGACAGAGAATGCGATGGGCAGCGACGAATATATGGCTAGTCCCTTTTGGGGTTAGACCCGTACCGCAGGGGTGGTTAGAAGTCACTCCAAACACGATGGCCCTAGTACACGAAGTAACTAGGACGACCAAGCACCAAACAAAGCTCGGAAGCACGCACTCAAGCCCACAAGGATAGTACACGTGATGGGTCGGGGGACTCCAACTCATGTTCCCCTATATAAGGGTAAAACAATAATTATGAGAAAATAACGGAAGAACCTCAAACATATTAGTTTGACATACGCCCGCAACGCTCCGTATCGACCTCCACACAACCATGTCGCGATCGTATCGCACCCGTGTCTCAACTCTTCATCCCATTGTGTCGCGACGCCCTTATGGCCTACGACCAACACACTTGGCACAACCTTCATGACTTGTGATGCACCAAGGATACTCTGATGCGGAGAAGAAAAATAGCCCTACGGCTGACCTGAATGGCCACGCCGCATGCCCCCACCACATCCTCTTCAACTCAAAATCGTCAACGTCCTCGTTGACGCCAATGCACTCCACAAGAATATGCCCTCCCCCACATGCCGAAGCTCTGTAATTTCTGTCCACTGCCACGGTCCTTCAACAACTCCTTGTCTTCACCCTATGTTGCAAAATTGTACACAAACAAAACTCCACACTTCAAATTTTATACATTATTGGTGTCTAAATCTTCTCACGGCCCACACCAACAAAACCGAGGTGTCACGCCTTCTCAGCAGTTAATCAGTCAGAGTGCCCCCACACTAGCGACAGGCTCATCATCAACTTCTCTTTCTTTACTCTTTCCTTTATCTGCAATCATCACGTTTAAGGCGGCCTTCTATGGACACTCCTGCACTAGATGCTGCCTATCATATTAGAAGCAGCCCTTCGTCCTAGGTCTGTCCTCTCTATTTCTTTCATACCTACTACCCCTCTCATGACAGAATCACTCATGCCCAGTATCATTCGGTTTCCTCACCTGCTTGTCATTGTATATGGGTGCCTGGTTTGCCTTCTCTCTATCTTGGCGGTGCTCGGTTAGCCGCTTAACAGCAGTCAACGTCTCATCCAAGTTTTTCAGTCCTCTATGAGTTAACTCATGTTGCGCCCACATTGCTAATCCGGCTATGAAGTAGAAGACATGATCATTCTCGCTCATATTGTCAATGTCTAACATTAGGCTTGTGAAGTCTTAATGTACTTGTGCAACGGTCCAGTGTGTTTCAACGTTGACAGTGCCTATTGTGTTGTCCATCCAACATTGGTAAGTTGAAATTAAGCTTGTAGCTCTTTCTTCAAATCAGTCCACGACCCAATTGCCCCAATGCCCAAACATGTCTCTGACATACGATGCCTCCACCACAATTTGGTGTCTCCAACCAAGTATTTCGATGCAATCCTCAACTTGATTTTGTCATCGAGGTCCCTCAACGATTCGAGGTATTCCTTTACGTCCCAAATAAACTTATCGAGGTCTTTTGTCTTGCAAGAGCCCTTAAATGTTTCTAGCTCAGGGAACTTGAATCGGGGTGTCGACGTCCCTACTAGCATTGCGAGGATGAGTTTCAACACATTCATGTCATCACGTATCTCCTCCAGCGTGACCTTTATAACTCGTACCTCTGCCGCTAATTGCTCTACGATCTCGATCAAAGCGGCATTGTTTCTCTCATGCCTATTCAGTCGCTCCCCATGCAATGTTATGGCAGATACCACTGAATCAAATTGTTCCGTCTGAGCCTTTAAATCCTCCAACCATTCCCTCGTTATCCGTCGTCTCGTATTCTCGCTTATCCCTTCCATCTCAATGGCTCTAATACCAAATGTCACGGGGTCACTTGTCTAACAGTGTCAACCCATACGGCACCTAACACCCGATGCGCTAAGTCAGCCTACTAAGCTCCCAATTGAGCCACGTGATACTGATTTTCAGTTGCTACGAAGGGTGGAATGTTTGGCATGTTCAAGTTTCACCTCAACCCTTGCGTTCGGACTTCGCCTATGAAGCAACGCTGCAGGTTAGAGCCGAGTATATGGCTAGCCCATTTTAGGGTTAGATCCACACCGTGGGGGTAGTTAGAAACCACCCAAACACGATAGCCCTAGTATACGATATAATTAAAATGACCAAGCACCAAGCAAGGCCCGAAAGCACGTACTCAAACCCACAAGGCTAGTGCACGTGATGGGTCAGGGGCCTCCAGCTCATGTCCTTCTATATAAGGATAAAACAGTAATTGTGAGAAAATAACGAAAGAACCTCAAATATATTAGTTTGACATACTACCCACATGACATACATCCTCCGCACCAATACACCCGCAACGCCCTACATCGACCACCACACAATTATGTTGCGACCATGTCGCGCGCATATCTCAACCCTTCATCCCATTGTGTCGCGACACCCTCGTGATCCATGACCACCACACTTGGCGCAACCCTCATAGCTTATGATGCACCAACGATGCTCTAACGAGAAGAAGAAAAATTATCCTACGGCTGACCTAGATGGCCGCACCGCATGCCCCCATCACATCTAGCACCCCGATAGCGAGACGTTGGCACCTCGGTGCCGAAGTGTTAGCTTCGGGGTGCTGGCGCCTTTATATCAAGGAATCGGCGCTTTGCTAAAAAAAATGGAGCATCGGCACCTCGTTTCAGGGACGTCGACACCTCTATATTGAGATACTGGCGCTTGGATAATAAAAAATAAAAAAAAATTAGGGTGTCGGCGCCTTTGAAACAAGGCATTGATGCCCTTTATTTTTTTTTAGCAAAGCGCCAGCATCGGTGTCAGGGTGCCAGCTCCTCACTATCGAGGTATCAGCTCTTTACTATCGAGGTGCTAACGCTTAATTATCGTGTGCTCACATTTTTTGAGTAAAATATATCTGAAAAAGTAAGTCAGACACTTTCTTAGAAAAAGAGATAAAAGAGACTTTAAAAAGGCTTCTAAAAAAGTCAAAAATGAAAGAAGATATAACTTTTAAAATATTTTAAAAGTTTAATCCTAATTAATAAAATAGGTCTCATGCTACCCATCACTTCACAAAAAAAGTGTTATATGTCGCGCTCATATCAGTTGGTGTAGAGATATCTCTACTCCCGGGCACATTTTCCCCTTTCCATATATATATATATAAAGAGAGAGAAGCAGAGATACGTCCCGATGAATTTTCCCCTTTATATATATATATATATATATATAGAGAGAGAGAGAGAGAGAGAGAGTGTGTTGAGAATATGGGTTGGAGCCCACCGTTGGTTTAAATAAAGGGCATAGCCAAGATTTTTATGTGGACAAATGTCAATATTTACAAATTTAGAGGGTTATATACCATAGATTTGGAGTGTATATATCATGGTATCAAAACTCGTCCGATATCGATACGTATCGACGATACATAACAGTATCTCTGCAAACCAATACGTATTGGTCCTATAACTCGGTATCAGTATCGGCCGATATGGTCCCGTATCAGGTATCGATCGATACGTATAGGTTTGAGCCGAGACTTTTTTTTTTTTTTTTTGAAAGGGCCAAAATGAATCGGCATCGACCCATACGTATCAGCCAATTCGTATCTATCCTCCATGGGCAGATACCCAATGCCAAGTCCTAGTTTGACACCTTGGTATATATAGAAAAAAGTTGTATAACAAGCTTTCTCTGCACATTTTTAAAAATATAATGGAACTTCAGGCTCCACTTTGCTACTATGTTGCTTAATTCACTAGTTTACCTAGAACAGATTCAGAGCGATTCGGTCCGGCATAATGAGCGAACCGAACCCACTAGCTGGATATCCTGCCCGGCCCGTTAGGCCCAACCATTTTTAAAGCGGGATTGGTCCTGATCATAAAGCCTACGAGCAAGGCTTAGGCTAGCGCTGCAAGCTCAACAGTTAAACGGACTGGACTCATCTTCTAGCCCCATCGAATTCTCTTATTTGTTAACTACCTATCACCAATCTCTTTTGTTTTCTATGATTACCTCCTATTACCAATCTCATACCATCCAATTAAAGTAGATGAGATCATGAATCTCTCTCAACATCTAGTAAATTAATTATGTGTTGGAATTTTTATGAAATCTCAAAATTCTTATTTTGTGTGGTCCACACACACTAGGATTTTATAAAATCCTGGATTGCAGTTGCTTAAAATAATAAAGGACATTTTTGAAAATTGAATGAAACTTCAAAGTTTTATGTGATTCTTATTCCTATTAGAATACCTTGATGTACGGTATTCTAGACAGGGCATGACTCTTTATGCTATATATATATATATATATATATATATATATATATATATATATATATATATATATATATATATATATATATATATAGGTGGGCATCCCCCGCTCACTGCACACAAGCCTTTTGCATCTTCCCATCAAGAGAGTATAGCAAGAGAGGCGGGTAGAGCCACTTTCACCTTCTTCTTCTTCCTTGTAGGAAAAGCTTCGGATTGCATCGACTAGAATCAACGGTTACGATCTTTGCGATAAGGTACACATATATTTTAATTTATAAACAATATATATTATTTTTTATTGATCATACGCCTATATCTTAGAGCAATTATTTGGATGGTCGGATCGATAGATCCAACAATTGGTATCAGAGCCATGACTGGTGTTTGATCGGTCAAAACAAAAAATATGGAGTAAAAAAAAAAAAAGGCTTGGTTGAGAATTTTCTGCAACTCAATTTAGGGTATATAATATTAAGGTAATCGTTATTCACTTTTTTCTTCTTGTTTTAGTGGAAACTAGAAAAGGTTTTTTGACCACGAAAGATCTTATATTTTTAGGTTTTGTATTGGTTTCTATTTCGTGATCGGTGAGGGATATTATTGGAAAGTGTTTTTGTCTTGCATTCTAGCTAATGGATCGCTACCAAACCCTTTCAAAAGCTTACGCTCACAGATTATTAGGGCGCTCATCCATGCTGAAGTAGTCTTATGACGAGATTAGTATGAGCTACAGGGCTGGGGTACAAGGATAAATCGCACTCCAATGCATGGATAAACATTGGGATGTGAACAGATTTCTGAAATGTGCAAAATTTGGCCAGGTTCACTGCCCACGGTACATACAACTTCAATATTAGAAGCCTCCCTAGCTAATGGCATAATGAGATGGGACCCTCTCTAGTTAAACCTTTACGGGAACTGAAGCCCTTATGGACTCTTTAAAGGGACTTCTTTCATAAAATAAATACAAATGCCTGAAAGGTTCTGACCTTGTTATATTGCAATTCAATAATAAGTTAATCTAAGCCACCATGGAAAAGTTTTACATGCTTTATCTCCCTCTATGGTCCCGCCTTCATATTAATTTGGCTTTGTATGATAATTTTGTAGCTTTGGCCATCATTTCCTTTATCGGTATTTATGTGGTTTTATTTCTCCACCGATGCTTCTATGATGGGTATAAACAAGTGTGAAATATAATTAGATGGATATAGCTGACTTATGGTTTTCTACTATGCGGTCTATTTTGTTATTGAAAATGTTTCCTTGTGTAGCAGCCACATGGATATAGATTAATATGAAGAAAAGTTTTATTTTTAAAATTTGGGTGTTTGAGTGTTTCGTGCTAAAAGAGATAATAAGACTATTGGTAATCCGTGAATTTTTGATACTGCACTTTGTGGTTTTGGTGGGACAAGGTTTTGACATTGTATGGAACTCATATGATTGAGCTCTCTCATTTGTCAAATTATTTTACTAATTCTCATAAGCGTACTTAAGATTTTAATTTAGATTTGTACAAATTTGATAAACTTTTGCATCTTAGGCTTATGGATACATAAATGGATTTGAACATTCTTTATATTTAGGCCATCTCTAGGCTCAAACGAGACCTGAGCTTGAGTTAATTATATAAGGCCCAATTTAGCCCATTAAAAAGATTTTCTTGGTTTGGGTGTATCGGCTCCTTTTTTTTTTTTAAGTCCGATTTTGACCCATTAGTAATCCATTTCGATCTATTTGTTGAGACCTATGCTTGATTTTATTATTGGCAACAGTTAATGACTGTATATGATAAAATAAAATATTTGGGTGACCCAATGATATGTCTAGTATATTGTTATTACATGTGCTTTTTTAGATTTTTGGTTTGATCTTATAGCCTAAGTGTATGTGTGTGCAAATTCATAGGTTTATGGCTTAAATTTTTTCATTACAAATTTATTTAAACATTGTTTCATGATTTTATTAATTATGAGCATGACTACACATATACACTTTAAGGTTAGTTGGTTAAACTCTTGAGACTAGACATATCAAGTCTAGGTTTTTCCAATTGGGTTAAGGAAGACCGCTAAAGTGGTCGTTCGGGAGACTATAATTGAAATAGGATTGGATCTGTTTAAAGGTGATCATTCTATGGAGGTTGTTATTTCTTGAATCTTGAGATTTTATCTCATTAAGATTACCTTGTGCACTGATTTGCATGAAGTTATTGATTATGCCCAAAGGTGATTTATTAATTTTGTATAAATTGGGTGAGTAGAATAGTCGTAAGTGTAAAGGAAAGAGAATGATGATTCTCTTGCCCAAAGGTAGTGAACCTTCAGGATCAAATCGAAAACATGAGCAATTAGGTCTACACGCATTTTTCTGCGCGCCCTAGGGGAGAGGATAGGTTGTACACTCAATTTATGTCCAAAGGTGATGCTAGATGTTGCACATTATCTATACCCAAAGAGTGAATTATTTGCATATGGTAAAACACTCTAATCAATTTGTTCATACCCCTAATATGAATTATTTTGTCTTTGGTGGATATTAATGACTTATAGTCATTTTGGAGTCCTTTGTGGATATTAATCTTTTAAACTTTTTGGTAACACGTTAAATGGCTTATAGTCATTTTGGAGTTCTTTGTGGACATTGGTCTTTTAGACTTTTGGATGAAATGCTATCATGTCTATATCCTTGGTGGATTCTATGGTTGGTGACATAATTTTATGATATAATTTTTAATATTAAATAGTGAAAATATTAATAGAATTATTTTTGTTTAAAAGAATGTATTTGTAAATCATTATGGAGTGAGGATCTCCGTTTATATTTGATTATGAAATTTTCTCTTTAAAATTAACAATATATTTTGAACATGAGTTACTATTTAATGGTTATATGGTTCTATTATTACTTCACGATTGTCATCATAAAAAATTGATAAAGTCTTAAACTTTACATTTTAGTGGGAGTTATCTCACTTCTAAACTGTAATTATTATTGAAGCATCTTAAAATCCTTGCCTTATATATACATAGGTGGAGTTTCTCACAAATTGAGGGTGAAGTTTTTTCACAATTTGGGTGGCATTCTTTGGAGAATGAGTCAACAGAAAAAAATATATTTTCGGTAGAGTTTTTCACAAATTAAGGGTGAAATTTTTCACAATTTTTGTGGTACACCTTGGTGAGTGAGCCAATAAGGTTTTACCTTAGTTTTGCCTGTGAGTATTAGTACTCTTTTGGATTTGTTCGGAGTTAAATGTGATTAGGCACCGCGTTAATAACTTCTTATTCTGAGGGTCAGGTGAAGTATTTCACAAGTCAGAGTTTTCTAGATGTCAGAACAACATACGACGAATATGGAGCGAGACATAATGGATTTGCACACTTGGTTGTGCATTTAGTCCACATGTTAAATTGGTTATCATCTATCAAATTTGTTGTTAATGTAGTTTTGTGACCATGGAACTGTATTATTATCGATTTCAGAAAATGGTATACTATGTGCATTCATGATCAATTTTTATATTATCATTAAATTCGGGTGATGTTTGAGAATGCCTAAATTATTTCAAACAGCTTTTATTTTCTGAGTATACTCGTTTTGGCTGTCTAATTCAGTGGGAGTCGTTTTTAAAATCATAGTCCATGTGTGGACCAAGTGGGAGATTATTGGAATTTTTATGGAATCTTAAAATTCTTATTTTGTATGACCTACACACTCTAGGGTTTTATAAAACCCTGGATTGCAGTTTCTTGAAATAATAAAAGACATTTTTGGGAATTGAAAGAAACTTCAAGGTTTCTTGATTTACATGTGATTCTTATTCCTATTAGAATACCTTGATGGATGATATTCTAGGCAGGGCATGACTCTTCATGTTATATATATAGGTGGGTGTCCCCCGCTTACTACACAGAAGCCTTTGGCATCTTCCCATCAAGAGAATATAGTAAGAGAGGCGGGTAGAGTCACTTTCACTTTCTTTTTCTTCCTTGTAGGAAAACTTCGGATTGCATCGACTAGAATCAACGATTATGATCTTTGCGATAAGGTACACATATATTTTGATTTATAGATTATATCTATTATTTTTTATTGATCATACGCATAGATCCTAGGGAAATTATTTGGATGGTCGGATCGATAGATCCAACATTATGCTCTCAAATTCTCAATAAAATAAATCATATTCTCAATAAAAGAGGGTTTTGAAGATCTTATTTTCCCAATAAAAAAGATTTCTAAAATATTATATATTCATAAATAATAAAAAGTTAAAAAGACAAAAAACTAAGGAAGCCTCCTTATCTCCCTTCCCATAGTCTCATTTCATTCGGCTCATCAATAAATAAATTGGTTGGGCAGGGATGGCCTTGGGTTTTGAGAGTTTGCTACCGATTGGGCTCGTACTTGGAATCAAAAGCCGACCACAGGCCCGAGATGGGCCTGAGCCAAGTTCAAATTCGTGGGCCTGGCATGATATACTTGAGGCCGGCCCAAATCCGGCCCGTGAGTTAGTTCACAGGCTTTGAGATTTTTTTTTTCTATTTATCTATAAAGATTCTTAGTTTCATTTATCAATTTTCTTCTTTTTTATTTTTTTTTAAGATTTTTTTTTCTAGTGTGAGGTAGATGGGCCCCCGGAAGCTGCCACCTCCCACCTCAAAGTTGGCATAATGAGCAACTTTTAGTTGAGCAAGTCGACCACCCCCAAAGTACATGTTCGGTCAAAATGATCAAACTATTCCAAAAGTTAAATTTTCCGATATTATTCCCAAATCTTAGGTTACACTGTCTCTAATCTCTATGCTTTCTTTTGAAATTATTAAAATTAATTTTTTTTGCTCTAAATTATTATAAAAGCAGATCATTATAGGATAGCTCTATTTGCACCGACTGAACTAATAAGAGCACCCGTATGACACTCAGGTTGGTGCTCTTATACTTTCAGTGGGTGCAATTGTAAGGGTACCTCTATTAGTGCCCACACAATCTGTGAAAGCATCCACATGTGCAACCCTTTTAAAATCATTGATTTCTTCGGATAAGATGATAGAGACCATTTTTCAACCCTATCTTCCGATCATGTTGCAATATCAGACAATCAGTTGTTTAGTCCAGGCATCACAGATCACCATAAAATGTCTCTTGAATCCTATTGCACACATCACGCTCAAACATGATGGTAGAGCCATTTTTGGTGATATGTGAGATGTGGAATAAAAGTGGACCGTTTGATAGGTGCAGCATGATCGCAAGATCCTTTGTGTGAAAGATCGAGGTGAAATATGACCTCCATCATCTGATCCAAAGTAATCAATGATTTGGGAGGGGTTTTCAAAGTAGGCACTTTCAGAGATTACATGGGCACTAATAGAGGTACCCTAATTTCTAATTGAGTTTGTGTTTGGGGATGAGCAGGCTGCGGATGGTAGTGCGACCTGCCAGGCCGTCCAAGGGGGTGACTTTCTGACAAATCTTGATCCATATCAATCCTGAATGGAGACCGACTCTCTTGACCGTCATTTAAGCACCAAATGGTGTTTAAATGATCATACACCGTTTAGTGGCTTATAATTTTGAAAATCTATACTGTCAAAGTGATATATCATCCATTAAAGGGCTATAGATGAAAAACTCACATTTTTGGGGAGATTTAAATCATCTCATTCGAATACTATAATATCAACAGTTGTTCTTAATTTTGTTGGTTGATATTAAAGTTCACTGATCATATGATTTACATCCACTTATAAGCATTATGAATGATGAATTGCCACTTGAAAATTTTAGATTGATCATAGATGTACTACTTGGCACAATCACAAATCACACTTTAATAGGGTGAGATGAAAAGTAAATTTTTAGTTGTGGAAGATCATTTGGTGTTTAAATGTATGAGGAACCATTATCAATGAACGGGTATCTTGTTAGGTATGTAAATAGTGAAATAGTGGTGAGTCATGACATAATGACCAAGTGTACGCTTGAGACGCCTTATATTATAAATTGAAAATAAATAAATGGTTCGTCAATTCTGCATGCTCATCAAGAATCTGTTTGGTCTAAGATTAACCTTTGCCTATCGTTCATTATCTCTTGATCGTATGACACTCATTGGTACACGGCCCACATACGGGCAAAGCAGAACCGAGTCGAGATGTGCACCCAAATCCTTTTTTTTTTTTTCTTTTTTTTTTTTTTTTTTTTTTTTTTTTTTTTTTGTCTCTTTTTGTTTTTCTCTTCCCATTAGGAGGTACAATTCAATGAAAGAGTCCCATGTAGGCCAAATCCTATATATATATATATAGGATTTGGCTATCCCATTACTTTTTGAATTTTAAAAACCAAATATCAAAATAAATGTTTAAAATAAAAAAAAATTCTCAAAGAATGATTTTGTTGTAAAACTCAATTTTTTTTTTTTAAAGATAAAGCCATTCGGCCTCAACAGCCATGGTTTGTCATCACCAAGGAAGAAAGGTGAGGACAAACCATACAATTCAAACCCACACCTTCTACACACAAGAGAAGGATATAAGGTATGAAAAAAACAAAAACACACAAAAAAAAAAAAAAAAAAAAAAAAGAAGGAAATAAGCATAGAAACTTGATCCCACGACCTTCGAGGACCTTCACCTCGACACTGGGGAGCATGCCAACCGAGCTAAAGCCCCTTAGGTGTCCTAAAACTCATTTGATAATGGCCGGAGGGGATCATTCTAAATTTTGTCAAATGAAGTAGGAGTTTTAATACCCCAAAGCAACTAATTAGTGTATATATATATATATATTATAATAATAAAAAAAAGAGAAATCATTTCTCTATATGAGGTAGATACGGTATAAATCCTAAACACTTAGCAAGCAGCTTCCAAAACAAACTAAGAAATCCTGCTTTGTACACTAACAAAAACTATACCCACCCGCTCATACAAGTTATATAAGCTGTATACGCTCATAGAATAAATCTAGCGGTGTCAGATTCCAGAGAGCACTCACATAACGGAGCAGCCACTCGGGCCACCTTCACTAAACATGCCAGGTTCCACAGTTGGATCCGAATCGTATGACTCAGGATAGGTATACGAATACGCATACGGCGTACAATACGACTCGCCGTAGCCGATGCTAGGATACGCCGTGTTGTAACTTACAACGTATGGAGCCGTTTCGTACGGCGGGAACGGAGACACGTGCTGACGTGGCGGACTGAAACCAACCGAAATGTTCATCGGTGAATCACCCGAGCCCTCGACTTTCGTGTCTGCAGGTGAGAAATTTACGTGACCTTTATGCCCTTTCTTTTTCTTCTTTTTGCCACCACCACCAGTTTTCTGGGCGGCGCCACCGTTTTCGCCACCCTTTGCGTCAGGCGCCGGTGAGATTTCCGTCTTCTTACCGTCGATATTGTTACAGCCGGTTTTTGTTTCGCTATTTTTGGCACCATTTTCTTTCTCTTTTTGATTACCGTCCGATTTTTCGGGTTTCTTCTCTTGGCTTTCCGGCCATAGCTCAGCGTGTTTGCCGGTTTTGATCAGTTTTTTTATGAGGGTGTCGGCTTCGACGTTTCCGGTCACCGTCACTTTGTGCTTGCGAGATTCGATAGTCGTCGTATAAACGCCTGTATATAAAATCCAACAAAGATCAAAGAAAATAGCAAATCCTATAAAAAAAAACCCTGTTAAGAATGAAGCTTAGAGAGAGAATTTATCAAAAAATATAAAGCTTAGAGAGAGAGAGAGAGAGAGAGAGAGAGAGAGAGAGAGAGTGAAAGAAGAAAACCCAGAAAGGAAAAAAACAGAGGACCTCTGAAATTTGATGAAATAGAGATTGAAATGAACTGTGGATTCTAGTTACCGTCGATGTTCTGTAGAACCTTTTTGACTTTTTTCCGGCAACCTTCACAATGGATGGAGACCTTCAACACCCATGTCTGAAACAGAGCAAGGTTTTAGAGACACTCAGAGAGAGAGAGAGAGAGAGAGAGAGAGAGAGAGAGAGATAGTATTAGTAGGTGGAGGAAAACTATGGCGTTTACCTTGTATTTCAGAGGTTCGGAGACTTCAACTGCCGCCATGAGAGAGAAGAGAGATGGGAGATTTTGCAAAAGCTAGAGCAGAGAATGATGTGAAAATATGGAATAATCAGAGCGAGTAGAGAGAGAGAGAGAAAATTGAAAAAAAAAAAGTAAGAGAGAGAGAGAGAGCGAGGTATTGTATGATGGTGCTTAGAAGCACAACCAGTAATGGTGCTACATGAGTACACGTCTTTCCGGAGAGTTATAGAGATTTGAAGACCGTAGATTGATGTGTGGTCGTGATTGATTGAGTGGAAGATTTAAAATGTTGCACAAGTAACACACCCATTTGGTGGGAAGTTTGCGCTGGCTGTATTGAGTGTAAAGCAATTATATTTATAACTGAGAGAATAGAATGTTGGAGGAATATAATAATTGGTTGTTAGGGATGTTGAGATTTCATATTTAAAGCCATATCCACATATATATATAAAGTGGATGTTGGTGCTCTGGAACAGATTATTCGTCTAAGTCATCGTATGACAACGGTACGAGAACTAGGTCTGTAGCCTGACCCGACCCGGCATTTTACCGGGTCGAGAAATGAAACTTGACCCATCGGATTGGGGATGAGACATCGGACTTGATATCGGGTCTGGTGGGTATTTGCCCAATCGGATTGGACATTTTCCTGGTAAGGCCAGGAGACCCAACCCACTTGATATTTTATATAATAAAAATGTAAAAATAGGGTTTTTTTCTGGGTCGGGCCAGGTTTTCTGGTCAGTTATCAGGTCAGGTCAGTTTAGGTGCACCGTCGGTTCAGATCGCGGCTAAAATTTGACCCGACCCGACCTTTTGACAGCCCAGGACTGCCTACTTGCAATGGATGGTACGGTCAGTTTGGCTCTGACTTGACACGACTGGCATCACAACTGAAGAATATGGGGGCACAAGTGGGAAAGGATCGTGTATAAAGCCGGTATAGTGGAGATACTGTTGCTATCGTGTATAAATCTTGTATATGAAGAGGGTAAATTCATTTGTAATTATAAAAAATTACAAAATAGATAAGAAAATAAAACACCTATTCAGCCCATTTTGGTATATTTGCCCCATAGAATCAAAATCTGACATTTAGTAAACATATAATCTCAAGATCTATCATGTGGAAGATTGGAATCAAAAACGATATCTATCGTATGATTCAAGGTAGTCAATGGTTTAAGGTCGTGAAACTCAAATTGACAAGGAAAAATATTAGGTTGAAAATAAAGGTACCTTTAAATTAAGGCAAATTTTAGTTTTCTATCAAATTTCGGTTTTGGGCATGACTGATCCCGAAACCAAAAGTTGAAATTTTGTAGTCCATACAAATATGGACTTAGATTTTGATTTCACTTTCATTTTAGGCATGTTTGATTCCGTAACGTTTCGGCCAAAATTTTGATCCAAGGGTCTTAATAATACTCAAATATAATTAGGATTGCTTTATTAACCCCCACAAATCCTGGAGGGCACCTATGCCAAAAACTTTTGAATGCTTTTAATCAGACAAAGATCATTTTTCACTCTAATTTTTTATATTAAGATCATAAGCGCATCAGTGAGTCAAATTTTTTATTCCACATAACACAGATCCCAAACAATGCCCTAAAATAACATTTGAGTGTTATTTTAGAGCTAATATTTTTTAGATATGTACCACATAAAATTAAAAACTGAGCGCAAGACCCCTTGTGTGAAAATTGGGTCAAAAACCGATCTCCGTAGTCTAAATCAAAGCAATCAATGGGTCTTGTCGCATGTTTTCTGTGGGTAGAAATAAAGCTAGCCATGCAATTATGAAAATAAACAATACTAAATTATTGAAAGGGAGCCATTAATTGCACATGCTTTTTAAGTGATTGCACCAAAATAATCTAAGCTACCAAAATAATCTAAGCTAGACATTGCACATGTTTTATGTGATTGCACCTAAAATTAAAAAGAAAATTGCACTTTTCTCTTAGCCCAATTTTCTCTTTACTCGTTATCTCCTCTTTCTCTCTCTCTCTCTCTACCCTTCTCTTTTTCTCCAGTGTTCTCTCTTTCTCTCTATTGATCTCTCTACAGGGCTGGTCCTTAGATTTTTGGGGGTCCAAGGCGAGTTCATAAAATTGAGCCCTCCATCATATTAATTTAAAAAAAAAATCGCTACAATTTTTTTTTAATAAAATAAAATTATACTCACTTCTCTCATTATGACAATTTTTTTCGAAATTTTCTAAAATTTCGCTAAAATTTACCAAAATTATCAGCATAATAAATAAATTACCAAGAGCCTCAAAGAAACATCCATGTCTATCATTTAATTATTAACGTAATAAATAAATTTCTAAATAAAAAAAAGGGCACTAATTGGCACCTTAAACATTCATTTCTCAAAGAAACATCCATCTCACATGTAACTCATTTGTAAAATGCCACATTCAACAAAAAAATAAAAAATTAAGGGCACTAATTGGTTGAACCCTTTCTCAATCAACAAATTTAGGGAGGAACCAAATCTGTCCATGTGGCACCTTTAACTTGCCATGTCTACCTAGGATAGGATTTATTTGAAATATTTAACGAAGGATAGCTCTAAACACACCCATGCATTCTCTAAAAGCACCTAAGTCGGAGACCCCTTAAAACTCATTGATTGGGTCAAATCAGACAATGGAGATCGTGTTTCACCTCGATCTTCTACACAATGGATCTTAAGACCATGTCTCTCACCTATCAGACGGTTGTTTTTATTCCACATGTCACATCCCAAAATATGCCCCTAAAATCACATTCAAGTGTGATGTGTGTCATTGCCCACAAGGTGCACTTTTTAAGGATATGTGACATGTGGAATAAAAAATTGGCTGTCTGATAGGTGCTCCATAGTCCCAAGATCCCTTGTGTGGAAGATCGGGTTTAAAAAAATCTCCATTGGACTCTGATCTAACCCAATCAACAAGTTTTATGGGGTCGCACACTTAGGCGATTTCAAAAAATGTGTGGGTGCAAATAGTCAAGCAAACCTTTAAAGAAAACAATTGACTACTATGATGATATTGATAGAAATCTACACAATTTTAGCTCAAAAAGACATAAAAATTACCTTCAATTTACCGCGATCCGATGAAATTTTAGCTCAAATCTACAATATATATATATATATATATATAATCAATATTTGACCAATTAAAATCCTAAATTTAATAAAAATAAAACTTTAGATCTAACCCTAAATCTAATGAAAATGTGAAATGAAATCATAACCCTAAATCAATTAAAAAAAATCTAAATCTAGTGAGAGAGATAAGAAGAAGAAAAAACTTAAATCTATTGAGTAAAATAAGAAGAATAAGAAGGGGGCTTACCGAATGGTCGCTAGCGTCAACCGTCGGGAGTGTTCAGGCTGGGTAGCCGAGGAGGGCGTCGATCGTCGAGTTAGCAGTGTGGCACAAAGTCACTCTTCCAGCAGTATCAGCCTATGCGACACCTAACGCCTGCTGCGCTAAGTCAGCCATCTCTGATACCAACGGTCGTGGGGGCATCCTTCGACGCACCATCAACCCTCGTAGTGCTTCGTTACCGCATGCAACGAAGCCAACCAATCTTCTCATTAGCTCTGATACCACCCACCTAGAGGACGGAAACTCTCCCTCGTGGTGACCTCTGTTTCGCAGCCTACCACCCAATGTATCATGTCCCTTACGACACGCTCAATTGCACCACTGTTCCATACTTGGCCTGCTCAAGCTTCACCCTGTGCAATGCAGTAGTACCTTGCTTCGCAATAAAATTAGCATGCAGCTTCTCATGTCGTCATATCTTGTTCGCATACCGAACTAAGCCCACAGTTGCATGCCTAACTCATATTCTCGTGCTCAACGGAGTCCCACGCAGCACTCAATTGCTCTCGTGAAGTTGCTCAGTTGTATATACCACGACGCGTAGTCCGGGCCATACTTCAACCTCGCATTGGGTGCCACACGGCGTCGCTGCGTCGACGTCCTAGGCTCACCATTTCAAGCCTAGGAGACACTTGCGCCCCCTCTGGCAACGGAAGGCCCCGTGTGGGAGGAAGGCAACTCTTCAGCTCTTCTCCCACATAGAAGGGTAAAACAATCATTCAGCCAGAATGGCAGAAGAACATCAAACCCTTTAGTTTGACATACCGCAACGTCTTCGCATCGCTAGCCCAGCTTGGCCATGTTGCGACCGTGTCACTCCCGCATTTTACCCCCCATGTGATCGTGTCGCGTCCTCGCAGCGCGACCACGTTGAGAGGCCCTCTTGGCCCCCATGTCGCGTGCCCTCCTGGCACCACATGTCGTGTCATCCCGTAACCAAGATGTCGCGTGCCTTTCTTGGCACCACATCGCATGTCCCAGGCACCATGCTGCAAGTTCGAGTGTTGACCCCATCATAAGTGGCCAATAGAATTTGTGGACATGTGGTCCTGTGGAGTCTAGAGAGAGAGAGAAATAGGCGTTGGATGCCTGAATACTCCTGTGGAGTCTAGACAGAGAGAAATGGGCATTGAAATGTTGGATACTCTTCTGGAGTCTGGAGAGAGAGAGAGATAGAATTTATATATATATATATATATATATATATATATATATATATTAAACCTATTTTTTAATAGGCTTTTCAGATTTGGGGGCCCCTAAAAATCGGGGGCCAAGGCAGCCGCCTGATTCGCTTTGGTTCAGGGCCGATCCTGTCTCTCTACACCGTTCTCTTTTTCCATCTCTCTTGCTCTCTCTCTCTCTCCACTGCTCTCTCTCTCTCTTTCTCTACACCTCTCTAGTCTCTCTCTATCGTTCTCTCTTTTCACCATCCTTTCTCTCAACCATTCTCTCTCCAAACTCTTTTAAATTGTTCTCTCTCTCCATCTCTCTTGCTCTCTCTCTCTCTCTATCATTTTCTCTCTTCAGTGTCATTTCTCTCTCTACGATTTCTCTCTAAACCTCTCTACATTCTTCTCTTTTTACCCAATGTGCAACTGCAAGAATAATTTTGCCATCTTATAAAAAAGGATAATATTAAAATTTTTACCACTAAGGGGCAATCACTCGAAAAGCTTGTGCAAGTAATGGCTCCTTTATTGAAACTATAAAAAAAATTAATGCTAGGGATTAGACTGCTTAGAAAAATGCTCTAACAGACCCATTACTGATTTATTGCAACAACTAGTTTGGATGGTTTAAGCTCCACAACCCAAATGGCCCAAAAGCCGTGGGCTTCACTTGGAGAAATCATGACATGTGTCACACAGTAAATAAATAGCCTTAAATTCACGTTTAGAACAGTAAATAAATAGCCTTAAATTCACATTTAAGTGTGATGTATGTTATATAATATCATGGCTATCTTCTGGTACTTGCAACACATGAAATAAAAAATTGACCGTGATAAATATATCATATTTCAATATCTATTGTGTGCAATCAATAATTTTCAAGGGGCCGTCAGTCGTAGTATCTCTTTCTTCTCCAACAATAAGGCCGGGCGGTCAGGGATGCACAAACGTCGCTAAAGCAGGTCGTTGAGCTTGATATTACTTAGGGCACCGACTGAATAGGAAAACACGCTGTGACGGTGATGGACACAACAATTGGATGGTGAATGGTTTAAGGTTTCAGCCATGACGGTAGTTGGAGTGAGAGAGAGATGAATAATTTGTATTTTTTTAATTTTTCTATGTGCAACCAAAGAATGACTGTGTAACTACTAAGCGGAAAATTGCTGTGCGCAAGTAATGGCTCCCGAGAAAAAGAAAAATTATTAGGGTACCTCTATTTGCGACTACCCATTCTCTGAAAGTGCCCATATCTTATACCCCTTGAAAATCATTGATTTTGTCGGATCAAAAAATGGAGGTCGTATTTCATCCCAATCTTCCACACAATAGATATTAAGATCTTGTATCACCTATCAGATGATCAATTTTTTATTCCATGTGTCACAGAGCCCCATAAAATGACGGTATATTCACATTTAAGCGTGGTGTGAATACCGACCATCTGATAGGTGCACCATAATCTCAAGCTCTATTGGGTGAAGGATCGGGGTGAAAGGCAAATAATATGATTAAAAGGAATCATTGATTATAAATGGGTATGGGACTTAGGAACTTTCACAAAATGAGTGGACGCAAACAAGGTATCCAAATTATTAAGACATGCTCCATTTTATCACATGTAACCTCTAATATATTTAGGGATTTTGGTATATACCCCTTAAGATATGCCGATATTACATTAAAACCCCTAAATTGAGTATTTATTCTAAAGCCCTTACTTTTATATTTTTGTTTCATATACCTAGGGCTGTCAACCAGTCGGGCTTTCTACCCTGCCCATTTTTTGTAAAAGATAAAATTTGGACTCGGGCCTGGTCCGATAACTAATCGGGCCGGGCCAAGTTTCTAATAATTTTTTAAGATTTTTTTTTTTTAAGACCTAATTTTTTCAGGCTGGACCGAGCCTTATACTTTGCAGTCGCCTGATTTCTTATTTGGAATTAGCCCTGCCCGACCCGTTTATTAAATGCATTAAAAATGGGGTCAAACCCGGCCCATCCGGACCGGGCCCGAGCTGAAACCTGGCCCGTTGACAACCCTACAAGTATCCATGCCGTTAACTAACAGTGAGTTTATGGTCGGAAAGACTATTTTGCCCTTAATAAAACCAATATTTTAAAAATACTAGTATTTTAAAAGGTCATTCATTTATCTATATTTACAAGTCATGTCATTAAAGTTTACCACTATTCTAAAAGGCCCTTCATTCACCTTTATTTATAAGTCACGCCATTATAGTTTACCACCAATCTAAAGGAGTACCTTTAAATCCACTCACAAAATCTTTGAGTTCACCTCTGCTAAAACACATTAATTGCATTGAATTAGACAATGGAGATTGTTTATCGTCCCAATATTTCATGAGATCGATCTTTAGATTATGGATTTACCATCAAACCGTCGATTTTTTATTTCATGTGGTACACACTCATAAAAGTGACCTTAAAATCAATTTTAAACTTGCATGTGATGTTAAGGTCACTTTTCTGAGATATGTGCCACGTGAAATAAAATACTAACCACCTGATGATACATCGATAATTTTAAGATCCATCATGTGAAATATTGGGAGGATAAATGATCTCCATTGTTCGATTTAATTCAATCAACACGTTTCAGCGTGGGTGAACTCAAAGATTCGGTGGGTGGATTTAAAGGTATTCTTCTAAAGGGCCCTTCAAATGAGTGTGATTCCCTCATTAAAGCATGCCAATGGAGGATTTGTGCAATCGATGCAATTATTCTTGTAAAGAAAACCTTCACTTTACATGTTCCATTCAAAATATCCGACCCTCCAATTTGTTATATAATTCAAGACCCATCAAATGAAAGACCAAGTGGCATTGACCGAAACTTACCGTAACCTTCACTATTAATTAATGGGTCTATCTTGATGGCCAGATCCTCGACCCATCACCATTTACAACAGTCTCGTCCTCCACCACAGTGTCATCAATTGCAACAAATTGATCAACTGTTGCTTTCTTGGATTTGGAAATTGGAAGTCCTCTAAATTACATGGACTATCCTCTGTAGAAGATGACTAGGTTGCGCTTGAGGAATGCTACATGCCCAACAATCAAACGTCATCAACTCCTTCGCCAACGGCTACATAAATCTTTTAAATAGATCCAATTGACGACTCAAATAGATCCAATTCTGGCTCCTCTTAACACTCGTGAGAACTCCTGTGAGAACTCCTGGCTTATTCCAGCAGCAATCCCTCCATCTGCTTACTAAATTAAGCACATATTAAGTTCTTCACTCAGGACAGTTTCTTCCTGTGGCTCATGACTTAGATTCAAAGTTGTAAATTTTTCTGTGGGTCAATTGAATTCATATTAGGTAGCCAAGAACTTCATGCATATGGGTGGATTAATCTTCATAAGAGCGAGAATTGAGGAAGGAAGAGTCCATATTCAATCCCCACATATGAAGCCAGAAGCAAAGGCCGGACCCATCACAGTAGCCTTCTTGCTGTTAAGCTTGTGCCATATAAACACTATCAAGCTCCCCATACACATATCAATGGCGAAGTATGCCCCAACAAGGAAGGGAATCGCCATGACCATAGGTAGAGGGACCACTTCACAAACTTTGATGGGGAAAGATCTCTCACCAAATTTGTCCCAATTGCAAAAGCAAAGAATCCATAACATAGCTGCAAGCAATGGTGCGGCAGTGCCGAGAAGCCTTGAACCCCTAAGATTGCCATATTTCTATAGATCAAAGCATATGGAGCTTTGAATTCTCCATCCGGATTTCCCACGTCAAAAGCATTGTAGAATAGAATTAAAGTCTTGCTTTTTGATATTGTGTGGAGAATTCTACCGATGAAAGCCATTACCTCGATGAAATTGTAGAGCCCATCTCCTAAGATGAGAGCAATTGAGATAAAGACCTACAAAATGCAAGTTCAGTTTAGACCGTCTTATTTCAGTAACCCTGACTAGAAGTAAATATCCATTTTGGAGGAAAAAATCCATGATACACTAACCTTGTAGCCTGGCAAACTCTTCATACTGCTTTCTGGTATACTCCCAGGAAACCAATCTCCTTTCAGTACACTTATCAGAGGCCACATTACACCCCATGAGAGCACAGCTTCAAGAAGCACAGACAGATTCACCAGGTGTGAACATATCATCCCCGCTCCAATATACATCACGCTGAAATCAAAGTAAAATCTGCAACTCCAAGCATTCGAATCAGCCATCACTCTTCGTCCTCATAGTTCGCATCAGATATATACTTGTCTAACTGATATGTGTTTAAGTGGATCAGGAAGTTCTTCAAAGTTAACATAGATGTTGATGGTTTCCTTCATATCATCTCTCCCAAACATGTACATCAGGTCCTTAATCGGCAGAACAGTCACCAACTCCTCGTGGGGGGTTGTACCCCTGTGAATGTACTGAATAGTCGGAATATACTCCTTACGGCAACTGCATATTTGTATCACATCGGTCAACATGACCAAGTATGATATGTGCTCACGATCCCATGTGACCTCCTCGCACTTCCCACCGATGTACTTACTATGGTCTTTTTGACTAATGAATTTACCACCTTAATATACTTTAATCCTCACGTACTCATCAAAATCGGCGGACATTTTTCTAACCCTAAAACAATAAAAAATATGCCAATTAGCAACATTGAAAGAATAAAATGCAATGATATATATGACATATATTTTCAATTCTATTCTAACCATACTAATAATAATAATTAGTTGATTGAGTCAACTATCAAAAAAATTGAATGTTTGCAATTGATATAATTGGCCGCGCAGATACATTTAATTATATTTGGAATGGTGAAATCAAATATGGTTTCATCAGCCCGGTCATCCATATGACACTTGATCATATAATCGGGTATTAGGGTGCCGCTTTGTAGCCAATTTCCACTAGTATGAGTCTAGATAAGTTACTTAGGGCCTTGAAAGCAGGCTACCTTTGTACTTTAAAATTTATCAATTAATTGATCAATAGGTTTAGGAGGGCATCTCAAAGAGGATCAATGCAAGGTGCATGATGTAAAGTTAGCTGATCAGTGGTATGTTGTCCTTTATGAGCATAAACACAAGAGAAGATTATTTGGTCAAATTAAAAAATTATTTAATATCAAAAATTCAAAATATAACAAATTTTCAATAATATTTAAGGCTTCACCATATAAATGGATAATTGATTTAAATAAGATGTTTTGAACAAGACAATGAGCCAATTGACAGATTAAAATCATGTAAAGGGGCTATATTTGTTTTATAATGCAAGGGAGTTTTTGTTATGACTCTAGAAATCTATGCCACTTGGTTTGTACCCAACTTTCAACCCATCAATATTGATGCATGCAAACCATTCCATTGGTGTATTTTAATATTGACTGTTAATTAAATATATGATTCATTTTAGATTACATATATCATGCGGTTCAGATCTTCTAATATATGATTGTTGGACCCACTTCAATTTAACCTATGAGCTATCGTTTTGATGACCTAAATCTCTCCAAAATATGTGCCAAGTGGCTCAAAATGGGCGATATGAGCAATCATGGCCCATTAATCCTATAACTAAAAACTAAAATCAACAAAATAAAATAAAAGAGGCAAAATTTGAATTCGCAAGAGCTAGCATAGGTATAAGATGATAAAGTGTATTTATCATTTTGTATCATCCACTTTTAAAGCAACGATTTCGACGATGGGATAAGATTCTGATGATGATGATGATGATGCAAAAACAGATTTCAACAATGGGAATCATGCAGCTTGTTTGCATTAGGTTCACAGGCATACACAATCTCAGTCCATCCGTGTGGCAAAAAATTGCACTTCACAGATTTCATAGGTGTTTGAAATCCGTAGGCATCCTAAGGCTTAGTCATATCATATAGACAGACTCAGATTGTTTTGTGTATAGAAGCTTAGCGTTGCACGGCTTTTGTACCTAATACAAAATTCTCTATGAAATATATTCCACAAATCCTGAAAGTAAAACCAGGAGCCAGAACACGATTCCGCCCGTCACCGAGATTCGTGGAATCCATGGCCAATTCCACAAAGCTTCCACGGAAATAAATAAATAATGCGTTAGTATTAGGTACCTAAAGGTCCTAAACCATGCACCATGGTGGTGCATTGATCAATCTGCATACCAAACCTATTCGGATTTGCACAGATTTTTGGGCACCCAAGTCAGTAGATGCTAAAAATGTATTTTTCACTAATTTGCATGCAAATTCTGCCTATATTTGTGCATCTCAAGATTTGACCTGGTTCACACTTGCTGCATGCACAATAGAGAAGCAATACCAATTAGCGCCTAAATGCACCTTCAAAATCAATCATTGATTGTTTCGGATCAGATGATGGAGATTATGTTTCACCCTGATCTTCCAACACAATAGCCCTTGAGATCATGTCGTACCTATCAAACGGTCAATTTTTTATTCCATGCGTCAGAGATCCTCAAAAAATGCCACAAAAACACGTTAGAGCATGATGTGTCATAGGATTCAAGAGCACTTTTTGAAAATCTGTGCCTAGGAATAAAAAATTGACCGTGTGATAGGTATGACATGATCTCAAGGTCCATTGTGTGAAAGATCAGGGTGAAATACAATCTCCATCATCTGATCTGAAGTAAACATAGTCGATTTCAGAGATTGCCTGGGCGCTAATAGAGGTACCCTTAAATAAAAGAACATCGTTATATGTAAGACAAATTTTATGCAAAGTGCAGACTATTGATGTGACATGATGCAATTGGCTACAAGTGCGGTGAAGCTCAATTAATGCAAGTCAGTGCAGCCACTCACGTGCCACATCAACCGCATGCACTTTGTCCTCAACAAATCTGTCGTCATTTATAATTTTCCTAAATAAATTATGAGGACCCTTACTCCCATACCTCTCCTCTTGCAGCACCCAAACTTTGCTATTACTTAACAAAAAGCTGTAGCAAAGTTTGGGTGCACCGCGCACCCAAGCTTTTCTTAATTTTCCTTTCTTTCCGTTAGATAAAAAAATATTTTCTAGGCACACCAAATTTGTTATGGTTAGACCACCACCAGAAGGAAGAAAAGAAAGTTGTGGGCTCATAGCATCCCACTAAAATATACAAGCCTTTGCTTCTGGTAGTGTGGTGTGGCCCATCCAGACATTAAATAAACTGCCAAGCTATCAATTCAGATCAGGCCAAGTATCATCCTCCACACTTCTGGCTAAATGCGCTATAATAAATTTTATATATATATATATATATATATATATATATATATATATATATATATATATATATAGTTCTCTATAGTGATGGATACACCAGTAATGGAAAATAAGAAGAGTGGCCTTAAATTGTGGACAGCGCGGGGCTTCGCGCAAAATACGAAACTGTTTCGCCACTTGTCAAAAACATGACCAGGAATTCATACTTCATACATTAGAACAATATAGATTAAAGAAATATTCAAAACGCAACCCATCTAATGCTTGATTTCGTTCCCATTCTCCTGGGATACAGGATTTTCAACTTCCCCAGTCTGGTCTCGGGACCCGGAGTTCGAGGTTTCCTTCACATCTTCTGATCCGTCCTGCAACTGCATCAGAGAGAAAAGTGAAATTCCGAAATTATGAGAGATCTCACAAATAATCAAAACATAAATAATTAAAAAAGTGTTAATCACATTCACACAAATAATACAAGAGATTTTTACGTGAAAAACCCTATCACAAATAAAAATCACGAGATCTATCTCAAATTCAAAGCAAATAATCCACTAAGAACAAATTTAATCTTACAGTGTTTTAGGAATAATATGCCCTATCACTCTTCTCACAAACAATGACTGCGTCTCACGACTATCTGTTCCATAGTAAACATCTTTTGCTTCCAATCGTTGTATCTAACGATGACCTACTCGTATCACACGAGTCAACAATCTTAACCTTAGATCTTAAGGATAACAGAATAATTCTTTGACAAATATAACAATTTTCAATAGTATAAAATTATCTCAAAGAGGATGGGAATATCTGAAAATGATATTTTGGAATAGAAGAGTTTTCCCCGGAAGAGATAACTACCGGAACTGAAATTGCTCATATAAACTGTCAGGGAACAAACGTCCGTGAATCACTTATGGATGTCCATGAGGTCAATCACGAGCGTCCGTACTATAGATTGTGACAGCAGATATGTCACATCAAATTTACTTTACATACAACCTAATTTTGGGAGCCCTATTAGGTTAAATCATGACCTTGACAAAATAACTTACAATCTCTCCCTTTGTCACAATCATGACAAAACCTAGATTACAATGATTAAAAACAACAAAAATTACATCATATCTCTCGCCTAAGTCCTATACATCAATCTAATATGAAATGCAAGCGATACAACTCTATTTGCTCCCCCTAAACTATTTGTCACGTAAATAAAATAACCTACAGACTATCTATTTATAGATGTCTTCAGATTGTTACTTTTACCTGTTACCTGAAATAATAAAACAAAAGATCAAGTGTAACAGAGAATAAAAATCAATGAGTAGATATGTTCTCCCCCTTTTTGTCATAATGTAACAATGGGATTAAAATGTTAACATGAAGAAGTTTAAGCACATCATCACAACATCATTAAACCCATCATTTAAACATATTTAAAAGTTGATACAATGGTCATTGAAGTAAACATATAAGTACTTCCGAGATTTTTACACCAAATATAAAAGCTGAATGTCCAAAACATTAAACACAGTCAATCACATCATTAACCAACTTTCAAAATAAACAACCACTTCTAAACATCAACATATTAGAAACACATAACCACTATCGAATAGATGCATCATCGCACCAAAACCTTCAGCCATAGTCATCTAAAGGGAATTCAACTGCTCCCCACACAAAGTGAATCCAGTCTCAATACAATTGGCCAGGTTTTGCATATCAGAGTCAAGACGATCAAATCGTTGATCGTAGTAATGTGCTTCTTGACCTTGAAAAGGAGGAACAGGAATATCACCAGCAGGATCCTGAAATGGAGGAGCCGAAATATCACCAACACTAACATCGCCATTAGCTTCCACTTCATCATCCTCATCATCACTACTCTCATCAATAAACTCAATATCGTCCAAATCGACTCTTACTCTTTTCCCTATCTTTGACAATTTTCCAAGCGGACCCATTACTCATTTCCCTATCTGATCATATGCATTTCCAACGTGAATCAAATTGTATCAGACAAAATCATAAGACATTTCAAGTGGAGTACAAGGTTCTTTGAACAAATAGCACAACAACAAAAATATTTACAAAAAGAATTTTTTTTAAAAAATCAAGTATAAGATTAGTAAAGAAAGCATAAACCAATAGATTTTCGAAGAAGTTCAAATCGAACAAAATCCAATGGTTTGGTGAAGAGATCAGCCAACTGAAGGTTTGTATCTATGTGCTCAAGGATAATAATTTTATCTTCAACAAAATCACGTATGAAATAGTGCCTGATATCTATGTGTTTAGTCCTAGAGTGTTGTACAGGATTTTCAGATATACAAATAGCACTGGTGTTATCAAAAAATAAGGTCATAACACCTTGAGAAATCCCGTAATCTGACAACATCTGCTTCATCCAAAGAAGCTGAGTGCAATCATTTCCAGCATAAATATATTATGCTTTAGCAGTAGACAGTAACACAGAAGCTTGTTTCTTACTAAGCCAAGAAACAAGACAGTTTCCTATATAAAAACACCCTCCACTAGTGTTTTTACGATCATCAGAATTATCAGCCCAATCAGAATAAAAAAATCCCACCATCTCTGATGTATCAAAAAGATACCAGAGATCTAAATCTAGAGTTCTGTTAACATAACAGAGAACATGTTTAAGAACTGTGAGATGAGATTCTTTAGGTGCAGCTTGAAATCTAGCACACATACCGACACTATAAGCAATGTCTAGTCTACTTGTTGTTAAATATAGTAAACTACCTATCATATTCCTGTAAAGAGTTTCACCAACATATTTATCAGACACATCTTTTGATAATTTCATTGAAGTACTCATTGGTGTACGAGCATGCTTACTAGATTCAAAACCAAATTTTTTAATTAACACCCTGGCATATTTGGATTGAGTAATGAAAATGCCAGAAGAACTTTGTTTTATATGAAAACCCAAAAAACAAGTTAATTCTCCAATTAAACTCATTTCAAATTCTTTGCTCATTAGATTTTGAAAATTATGAGCAAGCTGATCAAGTGTGGAACCAAAAATAATATCATCAACATATATTTGTGCAACAATTAAATGAGGTGATTCTTCTTTTAAAAATAATGTTTTATCCACACTACCACGTTTGAAACCATTATTAGTTAAATATTTTGTTAACTTTTCATATCAGGCACGTGGTGCCTGCTTCAAACCATACAAGGTCTTTTTTAGTCTAAAAACATCAAGAGGTCGATGTGGATCCTCAAACCCTTTAGGTTGTTCCATATATACTTTCTCTGAAAGAAAACCATTCAAAAATACACTTTTCACATCCATTTGATATAACTTGAACTTCAAGTGGCAAGCCATAGCCAAAATGATACGTATTGACTCAAGTCTAGTCACAGGTGCAAATATTTCATGAAAATCAATGCCCTCAACCTGTGTATAGCCTTAAGCAACTGATTTTGCCTTGTTTCTCACAATTTTACCTTCTTCATTAGTTTTATTTTTAAAAATCCATTTTGTTCCAATTATTCGAATATTAGAAGGACGAGAAACCAATTCTCATACCTCATTTCTCTTAAATTGAGTGAATTCTTGCATAGCCATAACCCAGTGCTTATCAAGAAGAGCCTCTTTAACATTTTTAGATTCAATAGAAGAGGTATACAGACATGACATATGAGATTCGTAAGATTTTTAAATTTATGTCTAGTCATCATTTTGGTAGAAGCATCTCCTATAATGGCACTACGAGAATGAATTTTCATGTCACGAGCATAAGTCGGCCTATTTGTAGATCGAGTTTCAAGGAGATGTTGATCAGTTTCCTCTCCATCAGATTGTTGTACACTAGTTGATGGTGTAGGATGAAAAGAAACAATATCAGATGTAGTATTGTTCTCAATTCCAAGTTTTTCATGTGTGATAGGAACAATAGGTGTATCATCTTTATCTTGATAATTTGATGGTGTAGATGTGAAATCTTCTACAACAACATTTATTGACTCCATGACAGTTAGAGTTCTTAAATTAAACACTCTGTAGGCTCGATTGTTTAAGGAGTAACCAATAAAAATTTCAGTATCAGTTTTTGAATCAAATTTACCAAGGGATTCTCTATCCCTTAAGATATGACATATACTTCCAAAAACTCGAACGTAGCAAACATTAGGCTTTTTCCCATTCCATATTTCATAGGAAGTCTTATTGGTGTTAGGTCTAAGATATACACGATTTGATATATAACAAGTTGTACTTATACCCTCTGCCCACAAATTTTTAGCTACTTTGTTGGAATTTATCATGACACGCACTATTTCCTGAAGAACGCGATTTTTTCTCTCAACCACACCATTTTGCTGAGGTGTGTGAGGAGACGAGAACTCATGTTTAATTCCGCTAGAAGAGCAAAGTTTAGAAAATAATGCATTTTCAAATTCTCTTCCATGATCACTACGGATTCTGACAATAGATAAATCTTTTTCAATCTGAGTTCTTTTAGCAATAATGATGAATTCATCAAAAGCTTGAGATTTTTCTCTTAGAAAGGCAACCCATGTGTATCTAGAATAATCATCTACTAACACAAGAACATATTTCTTTCCCCCTAAACTATTTGTTCTCATTGGATCAACAAGATCAAAATGAAGTAACTCTAGGATCCTAGAAGAAGTAGGAGCATTAACCTTCATATGGGGAACAAATGTTTGTCTTCCCATTTGACAAGCACCACAGATAGATCCGTCAGGTTTATTCAGTTTTGGTAAACCCCTAATAAGTTGATTAGAGACTAACTTATAGAGGTCATTTTTATTCATATGACCTAACCTTTGATGTCAGATGTCAAGCTCATTAGTCCTAGTTGTAAGACAACTAGTCTTGAAAGGATCTGTGAATATATAACAATTATCAAAAGATATAATTCCTGCAAGCACAACTTTTCCACTATAATCAATAACAGTGCATAAATTTTTTGAAAATTTGGCATTCATTCCATCATCACACAAATTTTGGTGCATAACTTGTTTTAGGTTTAGACTTTTGATTAGAAACATAATTGTATCCAATCCCAGACTTATCTGTAGTTCTTTGACCAGTCTTTAAAATTTTATCAAGTTTTTCATTTGCATTACAAAACTTAGAATACTTGTCATTAATGGAATTAAGTTCACTTTTTAAATTTTTATTAATTAAAGTAAGAGAAATACTTTTATTTCCTTATTCCACAAATTCTGAGTTTAGAAATCTCACTTTGTCCTCAAAAGACTTAACAATTATTTTCAAAAACATTTTTCTCTTGAATGTGAGTTTCAAGTTGAGAGTTAAAGAGTGATTATTGTATTTTTCGATTCGCAAACTTCTTTTATCAATCTTGATTTTACTTTAGTGAGCTCTAATGATTCCTGATACAACTCACTGTAGGCATTGGTCATGTCTAGAACATCTCTATCATTTTCAGAATCAGTAGATAAAGAATTTATAGAGGCCATTTCAGTGATAGAAGTACTTTTAGATTGAAGAGTATCTAACTCAACAATCGAAGCCATAAAAGCTCTAAAACCATGTGAGACTTGATCAGAATCATCAGAGGATGACTCATAATGTATTTCAGACTCGTGTGTGACAGCCAATACTTTCGACTTACCTTTATCATTTTTCCGATTAGGACATTCAACAGCAAAGTGTCCATAGCCACGACACTCATAACATTGTATTTCTGTTGAGTCTTTTTGTGGTTTCTTCTCAAACGATTTAAATTTCCTTGACTTCTCAGTTATTTGAAAAGGTTGTTTCTTATTTTTATAGAACTTCTTAAATTTTTTAACAAAAAGTGTAAGTTCTTGTGATTGACCAGGATCACTGCTAGATTCAGACTCATTCTTAGATTATTTGAAAGCAACACATTTAGTAACAAGTATTTCATACTCATAGGTTTGTAAAGAACCAACTAGTTCATCCAAATTTAAGTAATCAACGTCTTTGGATTCAACAATGGCATTGACCTTAGATTTGAATCGTTTAAGTAAAGATCTTAAGATTTTTCTAAAAAATTTTGCATTAGAAATTAGTTCACCAAGATTAAAAGAACCATTGACAATATCATTCAGACGAATATAAAAGTCAGGAAATTTTTCATCCTCATCCATGTGAAGATTTTCAAATTGAAAAGTAAACATCTGAAGTTTAGAAATCTTTACTTGAGGGGTCCCTTCATATGTGGTTTCAAGGATTTTCCATGCATCCTTTGCAATAGTACAAGTACTAATCCGGCGAAATTTGGAAGCAGTCACTGCTCTAAAAAAGGCATTAAAAGCCTTAGAGTTATAACCATGGATCAAAATTTCGTTCGATACCGATACGTATCGGTATCGGTATCGGAAGTCACCGATACGGTACATTGAATGTACCGTATCGGTGGTTTATATGTATTTACCGGACGATACATTCAATGTATCGTCCGGTATCGTCCGATACGGATACATATCGTCCAATACGTATCGATTTTGGGCTAGGACGATGAGTATCAGTTTTCTGGCATTTTAATCCTTGGTTATAACCAAGATTATCATACTCTTGATCAATCCACAATGATCTAGGTTTAACTATGGTATTAGGTATATTATCGATCACGGAGGTCGTAGTAGATAGCGACCATTCATCCTCAATAGCATACCATATATGTGGATCCATAGAACATAAAAAAGCTCTCATCCTTGCCTTCCAGTAAGGATAGTTAGAGCCATCGAATAAAGGCGGTCTAGTGATAGACGCACCTTCTCTTGGAAGATCGAGATATCCCGAATTAGCCATTAGACTTAATTCATAAGAATTAACCAAGTGTCCTAGCTCTGATACCAATTGAAATTTCGGAATTATGACAGATCTTACAAATAATCAGAATATAAATAATTAAAAAAGAGTTAATCACATCCACACAAATAACACGAGATTTTTACGTGGAAAACCCTATCACAGGTAAAAACCATGGGATCTATCTCAGATCCAAAGAAAATAATCCACTAAGAACAAATTTAATCTTACAGTGCTTTGGGAATGATATGCCCTATCACTCTTCTCACAAACAATGACCACGTCTCACGACCATCCATTCAATAGTGAACATCTTTTGCTTCCAATTGTTGTATCTAACGATGACCTACTCGTATCACACGAGTCAACAATCTTAACCTTAGATCTCAAGGATAACGGAATAATTCTTTGAGAAATATAACAAATTTGAACAGTACAAAATTATCTCAAAGAGGATAGGAAAATCAGAAAATGGGTTTTCGGAATAGAGGAATTTTTCCTAGAAGAGATACTCCGCTCTGATCTCTCACCCCTTCCCAACCACTTCAATATCTATAATGGGCATTCGATCAACGGGGACTTTGTCTTCATCGCTCATTCTATGGTTGGTTTGAAAGCTATTTGTAAGTTATTTTGTCAAAGTCATGACTTAACCTAGTAGTGCTCCCAAAATTAGGTTGTATGCCAAGTAAATTTGATGTGACATATCTGTTGTCACGATCTGTAGTACGGATGTCCGTGACTGACCTCACGGACATCCGTGAGTGACTCGCGGACGTCCATTCCCCAACAGTTTATATGAGAAATTTCAGTTCAAGTAGTTATCTCTTCTGGGAATTTCTCAAGGACGTCCGTTCCCCAACAGTTTATATGGGATATTTCAGTTCGGGTTAGGAGTAGTGGGGTATGTGGATAGCTAATCAAATATTCTCATCAGCAACCCAATAAGTATACAAAGGGATTTTGCACGCAAATCTTCCATATGAAACTTTTGCTCGTCATGAGCTGGTTATGTGTCAATTTGATATTGTTCAACCAAGATAAACTTACATATATCCAGATTCGGTGTGCTTTATGACAGATTCGACAGAGAAGAAAATAACAATTAACATAAAAAATAATGTTATTAATTATTACAAAATACACGTATTGAAGAATTTTGACTTGTTAAAGAAAATGATGAAACATATCAGAAAATTGATGATTCAAAGGGATTCTTCATTCCCTAAGGCAACAGTTTCATCTATCCTTCTAGCACATAGTCACCATGTCGGAGTGCAGGAATAAATCAGATTGGGCAAAAGACTGAAAATTTCAAAAAAAAAATCGAGGAAAAAGAGAGTGCAAATTTGGGAAAGTACAAAAAAAAAAAAAACATATATATATATATATATATATATATATATATATATATATATATATATATATATATATATATATATAAGTTCAAAGAAAGGCGGGGGAATCGAGAGAAAAGGAAAAAATTTTAAAAATCACATTTTATTCGCAGAAGTCAGGATTTTTTAGAAAAGTTGCAATATAAACCAGATTTAATCAGCAGCTGAAAAAAGGGCACATAATCATCGGCTGAGAAAATTGCGACTAAAATGCGACTTTTTCAAAAAGTAAAGAGTATTTGGTCACAATGCTTTAGCATAGCAATTAATGTGTCAAAATAAAACAGGACCCATGTGAAAAAATATCCCGATATGTGAGAAGGTGAATGTAGAGATTACCCCTAAGTTCTTTAGACTCGTTGTAACATCCTCTTGTTGTTGTTGAAGGGTGGTCCTCAGTTCTTGAAATTCCTGGTGCCAATTCTATTAAAAAAAACATAACACATATATAATTGAAAAAGTTAGAGAGTGTCTAATGGTCTTACTGATCGTAATTGCTCCACTTCAACATTGAGCGACTTTTTGAGCTCTAAAATCTCCTGCATGTAATAAATTAGGATTACGAAGAGCAGAAAAGGATATATCAATGAAATTGACAGGTTAAGAAGAGGAAATTACAACAAGATGAAGAATAATAGAAAATTGCAGGGGCCAATAAGTTACTGACAATTATTCATAGCCCTTAGCTGAATTCAGTATGAACAGGCAGAACCCTACCAGAATTGATATTAGCACCGAGACAGTACTGATATATAATGATGAGGTCATAAAATATTGTACATGCAATTATATGTAAATAAACATATGCATATCCAAACCAAAGGGTATGGTGACCTTGCGTTGGACCTAGTCTGAAACCAAGTGGAATTATTTTTTGTCCCATAGTGTGTTATAAAAGTAGCCTGGTAGCATGGACCAGGTAACTTACCTGGTCCCACACTATTTTGCAGTCACATGACACTCGATCACATGATCAGGTGTCATGGATAGGAGCAGCTCGATGATCATAACTATTTTGTGAATATATATATATATATATATATATATATATATATATATATATATACGCGTGTGTGTGTGTGTATAAAATCATGCGGTCAAAAGAGTCATTTGCACTTAAAATGAATGATTTTGTTTTACCATTCATATTACGTGCAATTGACTCTTTTGACCACATGATTTTATATTTTTCATTTTAATTTTTTTTTCACAAAATAATTGTGATCATCAAGCAGCTCCTATCCATGGCATCTGATCATGAGAATGGTGCCACGTGGCTGAAAATTAGTGTAGGACCAAGCAAGTTACCTGGTCCATGGTAACAAGCTACCTTTACCCTATAAATGTATATTTCTCAATGACAAAAAAAGGAGTTTGCATTGTATCAACTTATACAAATCTGATACGCATAACAGATCCTTGAGTGATTAATACATGTTCCAAAACCAATACAAGCACATTTCAAATAACAATATAACTTCCAAGTATATGTGTATGATTGGCTGATTGCTATAATTATGCTGTCCGTCAAAATGGTTTCTTGCACAAGTTCACTAAAACTAAAATGGCGCAGCCTGAAAGTAGGAGTTGAGAGCTATTCAGTGCCCATTTAAGAAAATCATGCCTAGAATTCTTGAACATTTGCTTGAGACATGATATATATATCGCAGACCCAAGTCAGTCACGCATAAACTCAATATGCCTTAGTTACAGAGAAGATTGATGATTTATTATCCCAACGTTACATTTCATCCCTTGACAATCCTGAACTTCCCCAGTTCAGTCAAGCCACTGAACTTGCAGCCTTTTTTCACTAGACATAGCTTTCCTAAGAGACCACAGCTCTATATAAACTAAAATCAACCCTCTTTCCAACAATATTTAAAAAAATAATAATGTAAATGGATTAACCAGTAATGAGCCTCCGTGTAATTAAGAGTAAAAGTGTAAAACAACACTTATTGGCATGGAAGAGACCAGGGTGGGAAAAAGAGGACTGACTACTTGAAGAAAGTTCTAGCATACTATACTATTTTAGAAAGTTTTAGAAAAACGGGATTTATACACTTTTCAATGTACCCAAAAAACCATTCGATCAATGTGTGGAAAAGAGGGTAATTTGAAAATGTGAAAAAGGGCTCCAAAGAGTCCACGGTCAACATAGGAGAAACATTTATAATTGAAACTATGAAAATACCTTTCGTCTAAATGTAATATATGTATATAACACAAATGATATCCCGGGTATTTAGGTGGGAAGAAGGGTGATTTGGTAATTTCAACTATAAATGCTTCTAAAACTTTGATCAAATATCTTAATCGGAACCCAAAAAATCATGACACTCCCTTTTTTCTAAAACTTTCCAAAGTCGTATAATATGCTAAATTTTTTTGGAAATAATCCTTTTTTTCTAAAAAGCCCGGAAAACAACTCTATCCCAAGGAAACTTAGGCACTCTTTGACAATGCTTCTTGGGGCTCATGAATTGCTTCTGAGCCCTCAGAAGCCATTTCACACAAAATCTCTCTTTGGTAGAGGACCGAGTCTAGAATCTAGATTCCGTGGGAAGGTCGAAGTGCAAAATCCACGTTTTCTGAGAAGGTGCTTGAAGCTGCTTCTTGCTTTTCATGATTGTGGGAAGCAGTGGAGACCGATGTCCCCATGTCTTTAGCATAATACCAATGGACAAGTATATCCCCCTGTCTTTAGCATAATACCAAAAATTCCCTTGAGGTTTAATATAAAGCATAATCCAAATCTTTCTCTTTCATTGACCCTCTATATCTTCACTCATCCTCTGCATACAAATCATCCGGCCGAATCACCTACGCCTGCGCCGACGAAGTGTGGTCGTCACCTCCTGATCTGGGGTCTCTTCTTCTTCTTCTTCTTCTTCTTCTACTCCTCTCTCCTCTCTCCTCTCTCTCCTCCTCCTCCCTCCTCCCTCCTCCTCTCTCCTCTCTCCTCCCTCTTCCCTCTCCTCTCTCTCTTCCTCCTCCTCCTTCTTGAGACTGTTACCAAACAACAATTTCAGCAGCATCAATACTTATAGCAGCAATTTTCAGAAGTTACTTTATTAAAAAACAAGGCCTTGCCAAACTACGCCTACCAACAGTAGCCCTAAAGACTGAAAAGATGAATCAAGTAACCGGCCATTAAATAAAAAAAAGGTCTGCTATCTTTGTGACTGAATCAATCCATGGTAATAATATATCGAGTATCTCACCAAAAACAAATCTGCTAACTTCTTGTTGGATCAAGCTCTCTCCCAACCCACTTAAAATTCATTATCCAGAATCTAATGATGACAAAATATATGAAGATGGAACAAATACACCTTAAGGCATCAATCTCTATTATCCAAGTTTCAAAAAACCATAAAGCTTCTGCGTACTTCCAAAGAGTACTGCTTTGTAAGCAACATATTGTATTCACGTAAACCATCCACATAAGTACTTTTCCTGTCATCTCAAGGATGAAACACTAATTGCCCCTCTTTGAAATAGAACACATTTGATTCTATTTGCAATAGATCATGACAATACTCATCTTTCGTAAAAAATGAAGAAAGAAGAAAGAAGAAAGATAGATTTAGAAAGTGTTTTCATCCATTACTATTTACTAGGAGTATTGTATAAGAATGCCATCAACAGAAGTATGCAGGAAAAATTTCCATTAAGGCTATTTATAGTTACATGAGATAGTTATAACAGCTACTCTATGAATTGGCATCATTTGGTGAAGCCAAGCTCATGATAAAGCCTTGATGGAATTATGATATCGATTCGTTTTGATGGCAGTTATGGTAGCTACCTCATAACTTGGCTACATTGATGTGCCAAAATCCGTTGTCATATGACTAATATCATTCTTATAATGATTTGCTTCATTTCATGTGAGAATGGAGGCAATGAAAAGATCAGTCCCAATGAGATTAACCCCATATGTTGTAAAATAGTGTTAATGAGGCCTCAACTTAGACCTAAGGTAAAACCTCACCGTCCTACTCTTTGGACCACATGATGGATTTTGTTGGCCAATCCAAACTGTCCAGGTGCCTAAACATCATATAATGATCACTCAAAAAGTATGCTCATCATAGGGTTCAAACTATTGGCTCTAATAAGTTTAACACAGACCATTGTTCATATCTAATGTAAGGCTCATCTTGAAATGCTTGCATTCAATGGTACAGATAATAGTCACAAAGTCGGGGACGGCAATAAATCGGCAAGGGTCTAAGTCGGGGACGGCAATAAATCGGCAAGGGTCTAAGTCGGGAAAAACCGGCAAAAAACTGTCAAAGTCGGAAAAAATCGGGAAAAATAGAAAATTCAAAATAATATATAAAGGTGATATTTTCAACTGACCGATTTTTCTCACTATTTGCCGATTGTTATATGGTGGGGATTGGGGTCAAAGAAACGGTAACAATCAAGATGATGATGTTGATAATGAAGATGATGATGTTGGTATTAATAATCAATGTACTAACGAAGGCCATTCTCAAAGAATGAGACAACTTGAGAATTCTCCAAAGCTCCAAGGGAACTACCCTTTAGTAGTAGTATCAGGAGGGGGAAGTTATTGTCATACAAAGAGGAGAAATTCTCATAAGCCCTTCTCTGTTAGGGCTTATCAGAGCAGATCGATCCTGCGCGTCTTATCTGAGGGTTTCATCTAACATATGCTCTGCACCTCGCCACTTCGTTGGATCTCTGTGCATCAGAAAAGAAGTTACAAAACAGCATGGTTTTCATGTAGGAGTTCTTTAAATCATGTCCTACGAGTTTTGGTTTGGTATTGTGAAAGATATACAAGTTCTCGTGGAAGCCATCTAACGTGTTTCTGGTTTGGGCTTCCGCTTCTCTTCACTTTATTATTCAAGATCTCTGAATCTGATGTCTGGGCACTGTTCATTTTATTTATCTGCTGCACTGATAGAAGTTTATATTGTTTATGGCTGCTGGGGTGTGAGTTGGTCATTGCTTTGTTGAATGACAGGTTAAACCCAGTTCTAAACATATCATGACCGTTGTATAACGACAGCTCTTTATCTTTTTTCTATTACTGCATCTGTTAAGAAAAGAATCAATTAAGTTAATGATATGATTTCTGGTACGGAGGATGAAACTTGGTTGTGTGGGATAGTGCCTTGTACTCAAATCTGTGTTTACATATTTCTGCACAGTAGCTGTTTGATGAAATGTTTGAGATACCTATCAAAGATCATTTTTGGAATATTATTTTTGTTCGGATGATGTTTGTGCTGCTGGGACTGTTTATTTTGCTGCCTTGAGATATGTATTGCTTCTGCATCGTGACAGTGAAATCTTGAGCTAGGTGCTGCCCGAGATCTGTGGAAATATTTGATGAAGAGATACTTGAAGATCCCTGTTTTGACTAAGGATCCATGAAGAGATATTTTGCTTGTGGTTTTCTGTATGGATGAAGATTTATGGACAGTTTGATGGATGTCTTTTATGGAATATTGTTGCTTATGGAGACTGCATGACAGATGTTCATGCCTCGAGATATGTGAAGACCGATGTTCTATGTTACTCACTCCCTATTGGACTGCTTCAATCTCTTTCACTTCTTCTATTTTGTGTAATGCTGATGTATGTGTATATGGTGGTCTTAACCCATTCTCTTTTGCCACATGCTGTCCCACCTACACTGATGATGAGTGGCATCTTTGCTGTTGTAAAAATGCAGCCATCTCTCTCTCTCTCTCTCTCTCTCCCTCCCTCCCTCCCTCCCTAAATGGGTATTTCTCCTCTTTAGTTATTAGCTTCTTAAATTCTACAGAAATCAGCAATAAGATCAAAGGCTTCATCTAATATGGAAGTAGATTTCTACGTCCCATCGCATTTCTTAGAAATCTAGAGAATTTTCATAACACTTCCGAGTGCTTGAACCAAATTCACTTAAAAATGCAACTGCACGCCATATTCCAGCTGATGTGATTCCATTTGTGGTCACTCACAATTTGCACTGATATATTTTGAGATTTGAAAATAGCCTCCTTACCTCATATTCATCTCATATTTGTATCAACTGAAAGTAGGACCTCGCATTTTGTCCTACTATGAATTAGAATTAAAACTAGACACCCAAAGTAAATGCCCACACTTCTTTCAAAAGCCACTATTTATAACAACGAAAATTAGAAACCCCTTGAAACCCAGACGTAGTCTCTTTCTATTACTTACAAATACAAATATAAAATCCTACTCTGTTAATAAAACATGGGAACTCTCTATCTCCTTCAGAATCATCATCACCCTGTCCCATATCTATTCTGCTTTATTAATGAAATTAAAAACTCTCGAACACACATATATGTGTGTGTGTGTGCAAAGGGAGCATACCCCAATGGGTACGGTGAATGTGCCCAAGGTTCTAGGTGGTACTCATAACATGTTTTGGGTGCCACATGGAGCAACGTTACATCCCAAAATGTGACCAGAGTAGCCTCACCTGGCATTTGTGCCACTTGTTTAATATCAACTCATAGCTAATACACCCAACATGGTTGACAGGTTCCTAGAAAAAGGTGTTTACAGAATGCATCATTAGGCGAGCCTGGGTTTTTAAAGATTTATCTAACATTTTAGATGCTTATTATACATTTATATGAGAAATGACTGGTAGGCAGTGCTGAATTATGGAGGGACCAGTAAGCAGGTTGCTGGTTCTTGACTTCCCCGCTGCAGATGCTGTAAAGATGCATTTTGATGGATGCTCGCTTGGCAACCCCTGACCTTGTGGCGTGGAGCGTAATGTGCATGATATTTTGGGTACAATTATCAGCGATTTTTGGGTCCTGTCTTTTGGGTAGATTCAAAATTCTGGCAATGTTTTTTCGCCTGGAGCTATTTTCTTCAGTTTTTGCAGGTTCTGCTTATGTAGAGAAGGAATAGAAGAATGTTATCAGATTTCAGTGGCTGTTTATCCATAGCGACATGTCATTTGTTTTATGGAAATTGCAGATCTGTGTAGCTCATTATCACTTTCTTCCTTTCAGGTTCCCAGAGCAGATGAAGAGGCTAACAGGCTGGGTAAAATGGGTGCTTTGGAGTTTTGATTGGTGCAGAGCCTCCTGGCCATCTCGAGTGATGTTTTCCTCTGTTTATTTGTTGAGGTTTTAAACACTCTTTGGCTGCATTCCGTTGTGTTCAGGACTGCACCCCCTGGGCCCTGTTTGTGTCAATCAGTCTCTTACTGAGTTTTTAATTTTTCACATCTGTATGTTTTTTTCTCTTTTTAATTCAATTTGATTAACAATTAGAAAGATATATAAAAACACTGCTCCTCTACTCTCTCTGAGTTTTATAGTATGACTTAATTGGTAAGATCAGCCTACCTGCTCAATTTTAGACATCTACGTTGTTCTTATAAACTGGGCCAACAGGGCGACAGTGATCTATCCAATCTCTGGACACGACTGACAACTTTTGGATCAATGACTTCATGCACAATGATGATTTACCTATTTTTATGCATTATTATATTTCATCTGGTTTGTGTAAAATCATGGCTTACTGGTTAACACTGCAAATCAGTAAGAGGGTGTCACACAGAATGCATTAAGGTAATAACTACCAGTTTTAACCACTTTAAGCACAATTTAATGAAGATGTTCTAGGATGGTGATGAGGTGCCAATATGGTGGAAAAGATATTACGTAGCAGATGAGTGTGTGTATCATTTTGAACAAATGGGAAAACAACCAAAGAAACCGAGTTCAATTATCAAGTTGCAAAAGTTGAAATCGCAAATAAGATTAAGGGTTATGTAATGAACACTGTGTCACTAAAAATCTATGATGAAACACTCCATCTCATGGACTGTGCTGGCAGCACATGATATGCAACTAGCTGCTAGTAGGGAGACCCAACATCAACACCTCAGCAGATCAAGGAATAAAATCTCGGTGTGTTGAGAGTGTGTGTGTGTGTGTGTGTGTGATCTCACCAATAAAAAAACCGATATGTGTCAACGAATAAAAGTTCCTATTCATATGGATGATAGAATATGAAAAGGGCATAATGGAATATGTAATATGTATCAAGATCCAATGTGTATTATGTATCAAGATTCTGATATAGGTGCATATGTATCGTACTCACCTGCGAACATAGTCACAAAAATCGCCGGAGGGGAAGCTCAGTTGGTCAGGCCTTGGGTTTGCTCCCCAATGGTCACCAGTTCGAGTCCCCTCAGGGCCACTAGAGTATTACCCGGTCGTTAGCTCCAGGGCCCCATGGGATTAGTCGAGGTGCGCACAATCTGGCCCGGACACCCACAGATATCAAAAAAAAAAAACATAGTCACAAAAATCGCCGAATTGTTGGTTCCCGAACAATTCAATGAATAATCGTAAAATTCGCCCAAGTTCGTAAAATTCGGCCAATTTTGTGATGAAGGCTTGAATTTTTAAAAAAATTCGGGAAAATTTGGGATTTTTTTGTGATGCAGGTCAAGAAAATTTCAAGAAAATTCTTCTTCTTTTTCTTTTTCTTTCGCTCTTCTTCTTATATATTTATATTATTTTAATTTTCCCCAATTTGACCGAATTTTGATGAATTATGCCCCTTTTTCCGACTTATACCCTTGCCGATTTATTGCCGAATCCCAAATTTGTGACTATGCCTGGGAATTTAAACCATGCTATGGATTTCTGATGTAGAAAAAATAACTTATGGAAATAAAGTAGCATTTTAAAAATAACACTAGGTCATAAGGAACTCATCATCCAATATTTAGAATAACCTTAATGTAATGGAAACAATCCCCAGAACAAACAAATTTTTGTTACATAACAATGCATTAATCAACCTTATGAAAAATAACTAGTAACCAAGCATATACTGGAAGCATCCAAGAGAATCTTGGAGAAATTATAAGAACAAAATGCCAGAATAAAACATGGAAATACATAAACTGCGATTAGAAGGAAGATAGTTCAAATTTGAAAAAATTCAAAACCAAACATGGGGCACTCACATCCCGGTACACCGTAACTTGTGTGTCTAACTTCGATCTCCAATTTTGCAAATCCTGAAATGAACACATGCATAAATATAGCAGCAAGAGTATGTAACCTTCTCTTCTGATTCTTAAATCCAAAACAGAAAAAGTAAGGTAACAAACTTCAAGACTTGATCTGAGGTACATTTTGTCAGCTCCATAGATCTAGAGTTCGAATAGGGTTAACGTTACGATTTCAATCTTGACAGTGAATGGGTCATTGATTTGGTAAATGTGGCACCAGAATACGTTCCACCAGGCCATCAAATAGTTTGATTCAGAATCATCCTAAGATTTCATAATTTGCATCGAAAAATGAATCATGTGATTAAGAGCATAAAAGCACCACGAAATGAATGGCCACTATGTGATTGCCAAAATCTGTTTTACACTTTTATCCCTTCATTTTCTGGCACTAGCAATCGTGGGTCAAAATCTCGGATTTCCGGAACATATCGTCCAGCTCCAAAACCGATACCTAATGGTTCCGGACTTGATACATACCAATACATACAAAAATATGAGTCCAGACAGTCAATGTATTGACCTGGCTGCTCCGAAACCAATATGTATCGGTTTCGTCGGGAACTTGGAACCATGATAGTAGCCTCTTAATCAGGGCTTTTTGATGCAATACCAGGGCTGAATCCGATCTATATGGTGGCCCTGTAACCATATGGCACTACATTGCACCAAAATAGGGCCACGTGTGCAGGATCAATAGCCCGTTCACTCTGCAGGTTCAATCCCAGAATAAACCATCTTTTCTTTCTTACTTATAAAGCATCGAGGTGATGTGACATAAAGATAGAGTATGTAGCATGTAACCCTGTTCACTTTCAAATGGATAGATTCGTGAATAGGCCTCAATTGTATTCGCAAATGCAGACCAACTAATCTCAAACTAGAAACTACTTTTCCTATTATAAGATTTTCTATACCCAAATTACCTGCTTCAATCCTTGAATTCTAGTTAGTAACTCCGATTTAGATTCGTTTAAATCCTGAAAAATAAAATATTAAAGACTTATACAACAAAGTTACTTGCGATACAAAAAAAAAAAAAATTTAATAAAACATTAGCTGACCGTGATCTTCGAGCTGATCGGAGTTACATTCTCTTTCCTCTGCAAAAAAAATAAAAAATACTAATTATTATTATTATTATTATTATTATTATTATTATTATCGCGTAATCTCAAGAAAACAGCTCGATCTTTGATGTCATAAATCTAAACAATTAGCACCAGATCATGACACAAAAAAGAAAAAAAATCTGAAAATTAGAGCATTTGAGATCGAAATCAATTGCCGAAAAATTAGGGTTTGGGAAAAGTGTTACGGAAGAGAGAGGAGTGACGATCGGAAGAGTTGGAGCTGAATCGGAATCCGCCATTAGAGATCGTTTGAAAGAGATGAAGATTTATAGGGTTAGGGTTGGTACTTTGAAGACTTCTCAGGGGTTTCAGGGGCTTTTTATGAGGAGAAGAGTGGAGTCACCAGTAGTATGTAGTTCAAATAAATGATGAAAGGAGGGGGCACAGTTGTCACCTGTTGGGTAGCAAACTTTGGGTTATTGGCTACATGTGTGAAAATACTAAATCACCCTTGACGAATGTTGCTATTTTCATGTGAGGGAGGGGCTATTAACGCCCTTTTTTTTCTCCGAAAAAACTTGTTGACTGTCTTGAATCGAAGATCATTTTTCATCCCAATCTTTCACAAAATAGATCTTGAGATCATGCGCACATACCAAATGGGCATATCGTGATTTCATGTGACACACATCTCAAAAGTGACTTTGATCATAAGCATACCTATCAAATAATCACTCTTGGGGATGTATGTCACATGGAATCAGCATGCGACCGTCTGAGGGGTGTTTCATGATCTAAAGATCTATTGTGTGGAATATTGGGATTAAAAACTATCTCTATCATCCGATTCTTTATAGACACAAGTTTATGACTGTAGCACCTATTAGTGCATGTCACATTAGGTGATTAAAAAAATTAATCTAGTGTGATATGTAACCAATGATAGCTCGAGTCATAAAATTAGGTCCCATAACTTGAGCGAGAGGATAATTATATACTTATACTAACATATTTAGTATATATTATTCAAAGATATGCGTATGATTATTCCGGACTTATAGGCTTTAACTTGTTAAACTTGGCTCGATGCAACAACGAGCTTTTAATGTAGGTCCTTTAGCCCTCTTACCCAAATTTTGAGCCCTAACTATAAAATTTTAGGGTTGGTTTAGAAGAGCAAACCTAGCCCTATTAATCGCCTTACTGGTAACCTTTAAAAGGAGATCCAAAGCATTCACCTTAATTCCTATGTTAGGACATGGGGCTGATTTTTCGAAAATGAAAGGAATAATCAAATATCAATAAGGGTACCTTCATTTGCACCCACCGAATCTTGAAAAACACTCACATTTGCTCGTGCTAATGAAAAAAGTCTAATTTTTTACATTTATTTACAGCAACTTATTTTTTTAGAATCTTTTAAAGACGCCAACTTCTTCCTCATATGCTTTTTCTTTCTAGCTACAGTAACTTATATAGCTTCAACAAGTCGTATAGCCCATGAAATCCTTTTGAAACCACCTAAAATCTCACTGAGATGAAACCCTCTAGAAACTCACCTGAAGTCACTATAAAAAATAAGACTACTAACAGCAACCAATAATTGCCGCTATTAATAAAAAACTTTCGCTATTAGCCCTGTCGCTACCAAAAACTACTGCTATTAGTCCTGTCGTTACCAAAAATTGTCTTAACAACAAGTGCCGCTGAAACACCTTATTTTTGTAATGAGTTCTATTTTCAAACCCACATGAAATCCTCTTAAAACCTTTCGAAACCCACTTGAAATCTCCCTTTGAAAATCTACGTAAAACTTATTTGAAACCCACCTAAAATCCTTTTGAAGATATCATCGTAGGCATTGTGACTTGCTAGAGTTAAGGAAGACGAAGAAGTTGTCATCGTCTTTGTCGCAACTTGGCAGAGCTAAAGAAGAAGTTTTTGTTGCGACTTTTTAGAGCTAAGGAAGAAACATAAGTGAATGCTATTTAAGATTCCCAAACAATAAGTGGGTGCAAATAAAGGTGGATGTTTTTCAAGATTTGCGTGAAAATAGAGGTTGTGAAATCATTCTAAAACACTCTTGATTAGTTATCTTATATTAAAATATAAAATAAAATATAACACGTCGGCTGGAATAGCTCAGTTGGTTAGAGCGTGTGGCTGTTAACCACAAGGTCGGAGGTTCAAGCCCTCCTTCTAGCGTGTTGGTTTTTTTTCCATTTGTCTTTTTTTTTTTTTTTTTTTTTTTTTTTTTTTCAGTCAGGGTTATTTGACCTTTCTAAGTGGGTATATTATTTTGGCTGAAGTTAAACAACAAAAATATCTATTGGCTGCTTTCCATCAGATGATAGAGATTATTTTCGGGGCTCAATCTTCCACACAATAGATCTTGAGGTCATGAGCCTATCATCAAACAGTCAAACGTTGATTTCATGCAACATACATCTTAAAAAGTGACTGATCATGACATACCATCAAATATCGTTCACATTAATTTTTTGCAATTTGTACCACATGAAACAAAAATCTGACCATCTGATGATCGACTCATAATTTCAAGAGCCATCATCCATTTCTTAGAATTTTACCAAATGTGTGTACATTTTGTGTATGGATTTAGCTAAGTTTTACCTTTTTTTTTTTTCTCTAAAAGAGTTAAAGGTTTAAACTAAGCCCATTTTAGAGAGAGGATGAATGTGCCACAAAATAATAGGAAGGTAATAAGGAGTAGCCAATGTGTTTAATATTTTAGCTATTCATAGTAAATTATTTATTTAATTAATTATTATATTAATTTTAATAGGCATATATTAGCACAGTAGCTTAGTTCTTATATTTGCGAGTAATACAAACTAATAAATTATTTTAGACTTGCATCTAAACATGTCTTAGACCCGACAAAAACTTCAATGGATTGAGTCTGAGTCTACCGTGACCCGCGGACCCAAATCCAAAAAGGGTCTAAGATCTTTTATTTGGACTCGACCCTTTTCCAAATAGGTAGAGGGAATGGTTCACTGCCACATATGTCTGACTTGATCCATTTCTTCCCCTAATCACGAGCATACATCAAACATGATGTATTCCACATGGAATCAAGATCTGACCGTTTGATGGTAGGAACATGATGTCAAGATCTACTCTCTCAAATATTAGGGAGAAAAAACGATCTTTATCATTTGATTCAAAGCAGTAAACAGTTTAAGCACCTGAACTTCAGGTTGAGGGAAAGAATCTTAGATTGAAATAAAGGTACCCTACTTTAAAATGTTCCAGTGCCCGCGGAGAGGAGAAAACGGGGACCTTGCCATACTCGTCAAAAATTCAAAGATGTATTTTCACACTATGCACGATGTTAGCGCTCTACACCGGAACCAATCTTATTTTAGAAAATCTTATTTAAGTTATGTAACTCTCTTTCACTTTTCTTATTCTAAGCTTTTAAGAAAGTCGGACCCTAATTCTTATTATTATCTTCTTTTAAGATACCCTAGCTGTAACAACCTTTTTTCCTTAACTCATATTTTCCAAAAATCTCTAATCTCTTCCCTCTAAACTCTCTAGCCTCTTCCCGCTCAACTACAATGAACTCTTTCTACCGACGAGTTCACGTAGGGCTGTATAGAAAATCGATCGAAATTTTGGTTTGGCTTCTATTTTAGGGCATATTGGTTCGGTTTCGATTTTGGAAAAGTGGCTTATCGGGTTATCAGTTCAACTTCAATGTAAAAAATTCAAAATCCAGCCGATAAGAAACCAATAATAGGGCATTACTTAGGTGCATACAAAAATATGTTGCAATTAAAATTTTCTCTTTTAAAACCTAAACTTAAAAGTTAAAACATAGAAATTAAAAAATAAGGGATAAACCTTAAAACTTAAAATTAAAAAAAAAGTTTAAAAACCCTTTTTATCCCATATCCCATTCGTTTCCACTTCCCAATTCCCAGCGGCCTCCGTCGGCCGTTCGTGGTCTACCGTCCTTTCGCTCGTCGGCGTCGTCCATCACAAGCCCACATAACCATACTCCACAACAGACAATATGTCTCTCTCTCTCTCTCTCTCTCTCTCTCTCTCTCTCTCCTCTTTCTCTGTTCCTCTCTTTAGTCTTCATCGCCTCTCTCTTAATATTATTTTGAAAATAAAAAAACTAAGGTTTAGAAATCGAAAATCAATAACTATCAGTTCAGTTTCGGTTTGGAGGCTTCTCGGTTCGATTTCGTTTTGAGAAACTATAAATCTATAGTTATTAGTTCGGTTTCGATTTATCATGAAAACCGACCCAAACCGAGCCGATAATGCCCCTAAGATCAAGGAGGAGGAAGAAGAAGAAATCTTAGACGAGCTAACGTGTTGGATGTCGATCTCTTCAACTCAAATCGTCATAGATCTACTGTTCATGCTTTAACAGGTGGGTACCCATCAATCCACTCTGTACTTCTCAGATCCTGTCACGTAAGGTGTGTTCAATCGCGTATCGACAGGCTAAATAAAACGAACCCATATATTTTTTTACTTATGAATATTGCTATAAAAAGAGTGAAATGACTAACCCCAATTATGATTTTATTTTAATTATTCTTTTTGTTCTTCTTTTTCCTTTTGGGTCTTATTTTTTAAACTAATAATTACAAACAATTTTGAATTCGCTCTATTGATTCTTATGTATGATCAATCGATTTTGGACCGAACTATGTTACCAATTTCTGTGACAACCTGACTTTCCCGTACCCAAAATACCGAAAAAGCCGTCTCGCCATCGATTTAGTAGAAACTAAGCAGACATAAATATATGGTAAAAGAAGGATTCTATCTCTATACACATACATAACCAAAAAGGAACAAAAAAACTCATCAGTGATGACCGACCATCACCTAAACAATGATTCCCAATAGTGATTCTCCAAAAAGTATGCATAAGTATGCTAGTGTTTATCACTTACAAAACATCCAATGTATCGGGCCCGAGCCCATAATCCAAAATGTATAGAATTCAAATTAAGCAAAAATTATACTGTGTTTAAGATCCCACGTCTATAGGTAGAATTCGTCAGGTGGAGTCTCTGTATCTTCCTCTGGATTATAATCCAGATCACTCTCAAATCCCTGATCCTGGGTGGTATCTACACCTGAGACATATAGTCAGGGTGAGCTAAGAGTCTAAGTTCAACATAAGAAACTCAATCTCAATTATATCTTATCAGAGCAAACATGATTTCAAATGACAGAATTCAAGCATATGATTTTCAAAGCGGATTAAATAACTGAATTTCAAAGACTAAGATCAGATGCAGTTTCTCGTTCAAATATCATTTCAAATTCTATAAATTGAAATCGAACAAATCGAGTTTCAGATAGTTGCATAGTCTTATTTGTTTAAACAAATCGGATAAGAGAAGCACATGCAATGCTTCTCTTATCAGTGACTTAAAATCATCTCTCATGAAAATATAGCATTGGGAGCCAGAGATTTCCAATGGGAACCCCTACTTAACCATCATCATTCAATGAATATTTTTCGAAAGTGCTACAAGTCCTTGCGTTATGAGGGAAACTTATGCTATTTAAATTCAGCGTCAGCACAGTTCGAAGAGTGATGGGTTTGTTCGTTTGAGCCTTAAGCCAAATGTGGAGTCTAACACATAATTCAGTGTGTTTAAATATATAGTTAGATTCGGAGTTCAGAGTTCAAGTATAATTCAAATTCAAAGCAGATTCAAAAGCAATTTCAGAGTTCATGATCAAGTTCAAAGGCAAATTCATATTTATCAGATTTGACATCGATTATATCATGTTATTCATGTAAATTAAGACAAAAATGCAATTGGTATTGAGGTTCCCCTACCTTAAATTCGGAGCCGTTCAAAGCGATCTAAAGTTCCTCATTTATAGTCTCCCATTCTTAACCTAGATCACCTTGAGATCGTACTACCTATCAATGGTGACGAAAAATAAATTGGCTCGAAGTTTTCCAAAGTTTTTTCCATAAAAACTGAACCAGACAAAACAGCGCAAATCGATCGATCGATTTCCAAAGGCAGGGAAATTCAATTGATCGATCAAATTTGATTCCTTCATACTTTCAAATTCGATCGATCAATTACCAAAATCGATCGATCGGTTTCTACAGAAAACTTGCATATCTCTGTCATGTCAAAATCGATCGATCAATTCAGGAATCGATTGATCAGTTTTGACAGATTCTGTAGCCCTTCGGGCTTCTTCTTCCTTGGCTTATTTTTACCCAAACTCATCCGACACAAATCAAATTTTATCCATCCATCCATCTAAGCTTAGAATAGTTATTTATTACACAACATTACTCACCTTTCCTTGGCCGATTACGCGGCTTTCACAAAGTTTGCCGAAGAGGGTCTCGGAGTAAATTCGCGGTTCTCACGGCGATCTGAATCAACGAAGCTCAAGGTGCATCTCCACTCCAACACCCATTAATCTTCACTTCCTCAACTCGCGTATGACGCGTCCACAATGATCAGTTCACAACCGTCTAAACCCACACTCTCTCATTCTCTTGGATCTAATAAATACTGGAGTTCATAGTTCCTCACGGCAGTGGCGGAACCACATAGACACGAGTGCGGGTGAGTGCCCGCACTGAAATCGAATTTTTAATTTTTTTTAATATTATAAAATTTAACTTCCCAACACGTCACCCTCTCTAAACCTAAACCCACGCCTTCTCTAAACCCACACCCTCCCTCTTTTCTCTCTCTAAACTCTTCGTCGCCCTCTCTAAACCTGCGCCCTCCCTCTTTTCTCTCCGGCCCATATCCTTGCCTTCGTTTTCTTCCTCGCTCCAAATCAGGGATCCTCTGCAAGACTTCAACTCCAAGTCTCCAAGCCATTTTTGCAAGTAAGTCCTCTTTTTCTTTTCCTAATTATTATTATTATTATTATTTTCATTTAATGCCTTTGCTTTCTTCTCTACTTCAACCATTAATGGCTTAATTTGTTGTTGGTTATTGGTTTCTGGTTTGGTATAATTGGAGATATATTTACTTTTTTTTTTTTTAATCTTTTTGGAGTTTTTTAGTTTTGTAATCTATTTGGAGTAATCGAGTAATCTAAATCTGTAAATAGGTTTTTTAGTTTCTGGCTTGTTGGGCGTGCTTTATTTTCTTCATTTTATGATTTAATAAGTTTTTTATGGTCCTTTTTTGTTTCTGGTATCTGAGTTTTCTTTAATTTTGGATATTTTTCAATTATTTTTCTGTTTTTGTTAGTTTTTGATTGATTGCTTCTTAATGTTGATGGTATGTGTAATATGTTCTCTTTTCTGAAGTTGGGTATATGTTTTCTTATTGGATTTTATTCATAGGTTCTTTGCACAATTTCATTATTTTTTCCAGAATCCTTCTCTTTATTTCGTTGACTTAGTCATTTTGGTAACTGGGTTTTCTTTTTATGTGATTCTGTAAATTAATTGCATTTTGACCATCGGATCTGTGAACGTTATAGTCCACAGATCCGATGGTCTAAATCTCTCCATAAAACATCATTTTTGGGCCTGTTGCACTTCATTCTATGATCTATCACTTTGATGGTATGAATCACCTACATCTTAAACCATTTTTCTTTTTTCAATGGTTAAAGTTAAAGTGCACCAATTTTTTTGGTCTAGTTTCGTTTTTGTCTTTGAGTTGCAATAATATAGGAATTATTTTAGATGACTGGATGTCTCTAGGATCCTAGGACCTTGATTTCATGTGTTAAATGCCTAATGGTTCGGATCACCCACATCTTAAACTATTGACGGGGTAAGATCATTTAAACACCATTTAGTGCTTACATGACTGTCAAGAGGATTGGACACTTTACTTAAAAAGTTAAAAGAAATTTTCTTTACATTTGTCAATGGATTCAGACTTTGATTTTTTTGTAGATGAATGATATACAATTGTCAATGTCTTATTTTTAAATCTTTTTTTTTTTTAATGTAATTTTAATGAAAATTATATTTTATAATAAATTAGAATTAGTTTAAATTTATATTTATTCAAAATTTATCTCTAATTCATCTTGCGCCCCGCCTAGATGAGAATTCTGGCTCCGCCACTGCCTCACAGTCGGAGCTAACTAGACCGAGCTCTCTTAATACAAGTGCCAAGTTCCTCGCGAAGAATGCGAAACTTGCGGTGCGATTCACAGTCGAATTTCACGAGAGGGTTTCACAAGGTGCGATTCACGGTCGAATTTCACGAGAGGGTTTCACAAGTGTTTTGAGGGGAGGGAGCTTAATCTTCTCTCCTCCCTCTTCCAAGGCAAAACAAAAGAACTAAATATGTTAGATATTTATCCCCAACCTATCCTCTTGACTTAAAATTCTAACTTGGTGTTAAACAAACACACCGCGCACCGCGGTTGTGCGTATGGGTTTCAACTCAATGGCCATAGAGACACCTCATTCCACTTTTCACAAATATATATCCTTATAAATTAATTATTCCCAAAATTAGGATGTCATCATGTGACTTGTTGGACTCGTACACGGAGTCGAGTATGCTCGGGTTCGAAAATTTTCGGGACATTACAATTTCACTTTTTAATTTCGATCAATCGATTCAAAGACCGATCGATCGACCATGAACCGAATCAAATGATTTCTTTTTATTAAATTTGCAATCAATAAATTCCAAATCCGATTGATCAATTTACATCCGAACAGACAATAATTTCACTTTATAATTTCGATCGCTCGATTCTTCAACATGATAATGCCCCTTTAGACTACAATCCGGTGTATGCCTCCTCTATGCTCGTTTATTTACTCGATTTGAGTCTCAACACGTGAGGTTTTGGACTCGAATTTCATACTCGATTTGAGGTTCGGTGTTCTGAAATATCGATGTCTTTGGGCGGAATACTAAGTACTCTACCCCAATTTATCATGACCAAAACTTTTATGATATATTAATGATAAGTAAGTTTTCAATCGATGGTCATGATTTACCTAACTTAAAACTACGATATCTTTCAATTTAATCATTCGATTATAGTAATCTATGTACTAATTCAATCGTTTCAACACGATCTCCGCGATGGCATAAAAATTTAAATATTCAATGCCCTCGTGAAAATCGAAGAAATTTAATTTTTTATATATATATATATATATATATATATATATATATATATATATATATATATATATATATATATATAAGTTTATGGATAATTATTTTGGTATAATTTTGTGCACAAATTTTACTTTGAACATGGTTGATTAAGATTATTTTTGACTCCCATGAAAAGGTGGCCAGATCACATGCCATGTGGTATGATCAACCCAAAACAAATCCAATTTTAGGTTTACATGTAATTTAAAGATAAATAAATTATTTTTTTTAACTTTTTTGTCCTCCTTTTGATGTGCAAAGATAAGGTAATGGCCCAAAACTTTGATGCATTGATTTTTGCTAACTTTGGCCGTATTTTAATGGTGGAAAAGTCATAATAATTTTTGTTTTTTGAACGGAATTTGATCGACTTTGCCTAAGCTGCCGTGGCACCTAATCCTCATGATGGAAGCCACATGTTGGCTACCTGATGATAGGCGTAAAGAAATCTCTACGCCCAGGCATATAATCCCTTACCTATTTTAGGTAAGTCTTAAATTGATTCTACACAATTTTCAAAGGTTTTTGGGAAGTAGTTAGTGTCACTGAAAAGAGCCGCTGAGACTCTTCCATGAGGGCAATTTAGTAAATGAGTTTTTTATTTTTTTTTATTTTTTATAATTAATTTAGTAAATGAGTTATTATTAAGATTGCAACACAAACCAGCTCTCTGACCCATTTGTACTGATGCCTGATGGGTATATGTTTATTTTATCTCACCTTCTTTTGCTAAAATCCCTCTTAATCTACACCCTTCATATATTATGTATTTAGTAAATAATTAAAACACTTTTGACCATAGTGAAAAATTTCGTTTATTCCGAATTTTTGGTGGGGGGTCCTTTTGGTACATTTCGTAGTAATTTTGATACCTTTTGGAAAAATTTCGAGGATTAAAAATATACAAAAAAATATATTTAATATTTTTTAAAAAATTACTAAAATATATACTCATAGTGACAAATTTCGTTTTCGACAACACTTCGGTAGGGGGTCATTTTGGTTCATTTCAGATAAATTTTGAGAAAAATTCGAAAAGTTTCGAAAAAATTTCGAGGAGTACAAAAAATATTAAATATAAATTATATTTAAATTTTATAAAAATTTTATTTATTATTTAAAAAATAAAAAAAATTAGAAAAGATTTATTAATTTTGATGAAATTTCGTTAATTTTGCCGAAATTAATGAAATTTCAGCGATTTCAAAGAAATCATCGAAATTTCGTTGAAAGTTTCACCCGACTCCTGTTTCGGTAAATTTCAAAGAAATTTTGGGAGATATTTGTCACCATGTATATTCTAAATTACTAACATATTTAAAATAAATTTTTATTTATTTTTAAATATATAAAAAAAATTTACCGAAATTTATCGAAAAATACCGAAATTACCGAAAAGTACCGAAATTTCGTTTAACCCCCATTTCGCAAAATTTCACCAAATTTTGGCGAAATTTGTCACTATGCTTTCGGCATCTATTTTTTATTTCATCTTCTTTTATTAAAATTTTGTAATCGTCATCTATATTATCTTATTTGGTCGATATCTCCAAAGTTTTTTATGTTTTATGTCATAATCTTGACAAGTTTATAGATCTCTCTTTCTTTCTTAATTTCTTTGGTCTGATAACCCATTCCAAATCTAATTTGTTTCTTTCTTAATTTTTTTTGTTCTAATCTCCTAAAAAATTATCTAGATTTTTTGGTGAATCAGGTCCAAAAATTGAAACTATATTCATTTATTGAAATAAAGGTACGAAAAAGTTTTTTGGGCATTTTTTTTTCAAAATTCCTAAAAAGCGCCATCATTGAAAAGTAAACATAAGTACATACCTCATACGTGTTCTCATCTTCCTGATTTAGCAGACTAATTTTATTGAAAAAATATCAAACAAAAATAAAAAATACAAATAAGCTCGCAACATCTCTAAACTTACAAATTACAACAACTTTATGCCTTTTCAGCTCCTATATATACCACTAAGAGAAAAATATCATGAATATATAATAATAAAAACAATTTAAAAAATTGACTATAATAAGTAGTGGTTCTTTCTACACCAAGTTCTTTCACAGCATGTCTTAAGTTTGGTGGGCACGTAGTAGACGTTTGGTGTGGTAAAATATTACTAGTGGGAAACGATCGGGTGGGAAGACGATATCATTTTCTAACATGTTTTACTCCATTCATGATCGATCGGACGATGATAAAATCCCTATTCAAAAGTTCTCCTTGTGAAAGTCAAACTTGGTCGTGGTCTTCCTCGAAAAGTCATGTGCCAGATGTCGTAATTCGCCTGTTACCCCAGGTGCACCACAATAAAAAACCCCTGCAACCACAGTTGTAATAAAATGTTAGCTTGAATCCACCGAGGGGTAGTTGTAGTCATATGTTGTGCAGATGGGTCGGTGGGTCGGGTCGGGTCAATCGGAAGGGTAAAGCAATCCAACCAGACACAGGTCAGGTTTGGGTTCGGATTGCTGACCCCTCGGGTCAGGTCGAGTTGAAGCTCCCGACCTGTTTATTAAATAGATTGGGTTCGAGCTAAGGTTTTTTATATGAACCCAACTCAGCCCTGGTCGACCCAAGTTTAAGTTGAGGGTTTCAATAAATAAGTCATATCAGTCAAGGGTAGGCGGTTGGATAACTCCGCGCATATCATTTGATCGCACGGATGGGTAGACCACTTTCTGAATCATGATGGGTGTACCACCTATAATGTAAATAGAGTCATAAATAAAATCCTTATCCTCACACTTTTCATGCCATGTGGTGACATAGATAAAATCTTTTGTGAAAAATGGGCATCACCACACTTTCAATGCCACAAGACACATGTTTTTAGTTATAAGTAATGGGTGGCATGCTTCAATTCTAGCTTTTGCATATATAAAATTATTCCTTCCTATCAACCTAGCTTTTAGGGGAATAATCCGAACTCTCTTGCTAAATATCTGATCATGTTCTACCTATTATTTATTACCTAAAAGGGTCTGAGGCCCTCAACTTTTATTATTTTGTAAAACGAAACTTCTTTTAACAGACATGTACTGAAATTCAACTTAAGTGAAAAAATGAATTTGACTAAAATGCTTTTATCACACGAGAGCGATCAATCAGACTCATATAAGACTGATCAGTCTACTATAAGACCAATTATGTCGGTCTCATATGAGACCTATCGGGCTTATAATAGACCAATCAATTTCATATGAGATCATTTGTCTCACATAGAGACCGATCAGTCCTATTTGGCAGAACCGATTGGTCTCATATGATACAGATACCATCCTTCTTATAGTGGACTAATCGACCAATTGATTAGTCTCACATTAGTTTGTAGGGGCATTTTGGTTTAACTCTCTCTAACTTTTGTTGAATTTCAGTATATGGCATAATAACCGATAGGTTTGACTCAGAAGGGTTGGCGCACTTGGTAGGAGACTTTAGTTTGTTATCAATAGGTCACGCGGGCTTACCGACACGTTGGTTGCTGTGGTTAAGAGCGACATGCTTGAACACGGCACGCCAATTGGGCCGTGCAAAGTGGGTCTTCACACGCGTACCGGAGACGATATCTATGCCGTTCTTAGCATGGTGCAACGACTGTAGCATGGCGATGAGTGCGGAGCGGGCGTCACCTTCTTCGTAGACGCTGGTGCAGTAGTTGTGGAGCTCAATGACGCCGCTTCGGTCCTTCTCCACCACATCGTCCATAATGCCCCTGAACCACTCGAACGACCCTTCCTCCCGTGTCACCCAGTAGAAGTAGGCGCGGCTCACTGCGAAGGGCTTCCTCTTTGGCTTGCTTCCACCTCCGCCCTCTTCGACTTCCTTGTCTGCGATGTTGTTGAGCACGTCTTTGAGGATACTAATGAGAGGAGTGGCTCCGATCCCGAGGCCAACTAGGAGTAGAACGTCGTATTCCGTGTAGTCTTGCGCTGGAGCGCCGTATGGGCCGTCGATTAGGAGCCTCGGCAACCTGTGCAATAATGTTGCTTTTTTCAAGTTTAATAATGACAAAATGGTGCTAGGGGTGTCAATGGGTCGGGTCGACTCGAAACGCAGGCATGACGAATTTAAGCTTGACATGTTGAGTCGGGTTGCATCGACTGAAAGGTCAGGTCAGGTTGCTCACCCGACCCAACCTGACCCAAGAGGGCCAAGACCCAATAATATTTTGGTACCTCTATTAGCACTCACATGTGCAACCCCTTTAGATCAGATAATGGCGAACGTGTCTCACCTCATCTTCCACACAATGGATATTGAGATCATTTCACCCTTATTAAATAATTAATTTTTTATATCACATGTCGCAGTTTCTCAAAAAATACCCCTAAAATCACGGTTGAGCATGACATATGTCATAAGATTAAAGATGCATTTTTTGAGGGCATGTGACAAGTGGAATAGAAAATTGACCGTAGGATAGGTACGACATGGTCTCAAACTATTGTGTGGAAGATCGGGGTGAACCATGATCTACATCATTTGATCCGAACGAATCAATGATTTTCAAGGGGTTTCGTGAGCGCTTTCAGAGATTGCCTCGTACACTAATTTTCTAGACAACTTCATGACCAGACATTTGGCAGGCCATTTATGAGATTGGTAACATTTTCTGGAAAATGCACCAATTGGCACATCCTATCCGCCTATTGTATATATATATATACCTTGGTTTCTCGTTTTGTTTCAACAAATCTGCTCTGAGGAGGCCACTTTGCTCACCCGTCGGAGGTTGACACACCTGGTTTCCAAAATTTTGTTGAGTCCAGATTTCAGTGTAAAGCAGTTACAGATTGGTTAAGTTATTAAACAAATAAAGTAGAAAAAAAGAATAGGTTTTTTGCATTTACCACCTTAAGATATATCGTATTTACACTCCGCCTCCGTGTTTCACCTATTTACATCACAGTCCCTGCTTTTGAGTTTCCTTTACACTCTATAATGATGAATCAACCATTGACTATTATAAGATTAAACTTTGACTGCTTAGAGCCCAATGATGGAGATCATTTTTAATCATAATTTCTATCTAACAAACTATGGTTAGATTTTGATTCACATGACACATTGAAAAGTGATCCGAGAATCATATTTGAAGTACACCCATGATCATGATCACTTTTTGTATTATTTGTTATATGTTAAATTTGATCGATAATGGTAAATTTCTGATCTAAATCTTGGATAGAATATTATGATATAAAATAAGCTCCATCAACTGATTCAAAGCCGTCAACATTTAATTTTTTACTAGTCAACGCTTGATTCGTACTTAGAGGGGTAATAAGTAAAAGAAGTCGAAAACATGAACCGCACTATAAATAGGTGAAATAAGGGGCGAAATGTAAATAGGACACATCTTAGGTGGTTATATGTGAAAATCCCTTATTATATTGATTAATAGGAAGAAAGAATAAGGCCGCATTGGTACCTCAGAGAAGACTGCTTTTAGATTTGATGTCCAGTCGCCTAAAGTACGAATATGAATGCTTAGATAATCGTCACCAGGAGCTGAAGTAATGGAAAAAGGGTGCCTGAAATATAGAGGAAAAAAAGGTCAAATACAAGTTAAGGTATATGGTGTTCCACACGGTTCTGTGACTCATTATTTTCTCCCCCTTAATAGAAAATAGTGTCATTATTTGCACCCACTGAATCTTTGGGAGCACCATTACCGAAAACATTAATTACTTTGAATCAGACAATGAAGATCGTGTACCAATAATCTGCGGATTTTGAGATCATCAATTTTTCATTCCATGACACATCAAAAAATGATTTGAAAATTATGTGGCACATATCATGCTCAAACAAATTTTTTACGTCAATTTTTTGGCATGAATTTAAAATCTGTCAGGTACTCCTAGGCTCCCAACATTTACTTTTTGGGAGATTTGAACTAAAAACAATCTCCATCGTCTGATTTATAGTAATCAACGATTTTTAGCATGAGTGCTCTCGAAAATTTGAAGGGTGCAAATAAAGGTACCAAATAGTTTTCCGGTAGAATTATCGGGACCTGGTTAATCGTGCCATGAACCAGGTGGCAGAGGATCAATGACCCGATGACCGATCTTGGTGACTGGGTTGGTCTCAATTACAAAGATTTACCATTCGAAAGGAGACACGGCTGCACATTTAACAAATATATACTGGCCGCTCTTGTAATTAAATCCTTGTGGTTTAGACATATGGAGCGCAAGTACGTTTCCAGGGTAAACCGCAACCTGAAAGGAAAAAAATGGTAGCGGAAAAAATGATAGAATGTTAGTTGTAAGCACGTAAGATAGTGGTGCGCCATATCTGTTTGGTAGAGAAATTGGTCTTCTTACCTTCTGAATCTTGACTGATTTATAGCCGGATCTGAAGGCGCGAATAAGGCGCTCGCTTGCGTATAGAATGATCGGAACCGCGAGATACATCCAAGTCTGAAAAGGGTATATACAATAAGGGTTCATTAAGGTGGACCTTTGATTCTTATAAACTCAAAATTTTGACTGTTTTTAGGTGCATTGTTAAGTTATTCTGATTCTTGGCTTTTCTCGTAAAAGATTATAATCCTTTTTTTTAAGTCCTATCATTTAGAAAATGCTGAATTGGTTCAATGAGTGATATATTGGGCTACGAACGAAAAAATTTATTGGTTTTTTTGAAGCTACAGTTAATGACAGTTGTTATTGATTGCACGTGCCACTGCACAAGGGAAGTGCACATACTAATCTCCCTTTCTCTTTTTCCAAATTGGTCAAACCTCTTGGAAATGTGGTTATATTTACTAGTGGCACGTGCTATGCATGCGGTTAGAGAGAGATTTATTAACAATTGGTTAGGTCCTTTCAGGTAGAACTTAGGTCACAAAATTGGTATCAGTCTCGGGTATTGATTTGTCGATGATCGATACGATTTGACAGATATGTATTGGCCTATTTAAAAAAATAAAAAATAAAAATCCACATCTTGGCCGAAACCGAGACTTATCGGCCGATACCTGATACGTATCGATCGATAAGATATTCGATACCCGAGTTGGGATACCGATATGTATCGGTATCGGCCGATTTTTTATACCATGGGTAAGACCGGATTTCGAGTCCTACTCCATTCGCTGCCCTTGGAAATAGGAAAATATTGACTGCACTTCATGCTATAAAAAGTGAAAACCAAGATAGTCAAGATCGTCCAATTTCCAAGGTCCACGGATGGGGTAGAACTTGAAAACCGATTCTATATGATAGGACTTGACCATTGGCTAATGAGGAGAGCTTGAGAGGAAAAAGGGAGAGTAATCAACTTTCTAGGCTTGGGTTTAATTAATGAATACTTTTATTATAAGACAGAGGGGAGAATGCACCCGGACATAGATATATCTATACGCCCAAATTCCTTTATGAACGACATGTAGCATGGGGTCCATTTCACAAATAAGGGTTAAAAGTTTTAGAGTATTTTAATAGTTGTACTCTTCTTCAACTCTTAGAGTTAATTTTTGAAAGAAATATGAGACTAACTTTTTCCCAATCTCTCTTTAATTTCTCTCTCTTCTTTCCATTTTTGCGATTTCTCCCTTCTAGAGTTACGTATGGAATAAAGATGGGCACTAAAATAATGATTGCTTGGCTAAAAAAGCGGCCTTTATTTATATTCATAAAGCAAGATTCTTCTTTCTGAACTCGAGTTTTAGGTGCGTAAGCTTTTTACCACTTTGAATTAATAATGGAGGTTGTTTTTCGTCCAATCTTCAACGTAATAAATCTGGAGATCAAAGGCTTACTATTATACGGTGATATTTTGATTCCACATAGCACACATCTCAAAAAATAAGATACTCATGACATATCATGACATACATCGACGTAGTTCTCGGATCACTTTTCAAGATGTATATGTCATGTGGAACTAAAATCTGACTGTCTTATGGTAGGACAATGATCTCAAGATCTATTCAAGATTGGAAAGAAAAGTGATTTCCATTGTTGATTGGAACGAAAAGTGGTCTCCCCTTGTTGATTAATTTGGGTTGAAAATAAGGATGCATTTGAGTTAGCTCTTACCTTAAATATTAGGCCCGAATTTGGCTCAGATACAAATTGGGCCGTGCTCGGCCTGAATCCTTTCAGGTTCATCCAAAAAAATCCTTTCAGGCTCATCCATCCTTTTATTTAAACCTAACCAAAATTGGATTCGGGCTAGGCCAGATTCAGTGTCAGCCTCACTTTTCTTAAACTAATAAGCATAGGTAGGGATTGGCTTTGATGGCCAGTTATTTTTTTAATGTGTCATACAATCAATGCCTTTGAAATTCGTGAAAGTCAACATTAGATGCTGGTCATATTCAATGCCCAAGGCTCTCATTTTCAACGCGGTCTCAGAAAGGTAGATGATAGGCAGCCTTACCCTTGTTTTAGAGAAGCTGATTCCTAAACTCAAACCCATGACCTATTATTGGTCAGACCATAGATATCAAATTCGATGATTTTTTGAAAAATCGTTCCTTTCACGATTAAAAGGCATTTTTTATCTTTTCAAGAATGCGATCTTTGAGTTTTAGACGCTTTTTTCCAGTGATAAATTCAATTATAAGGATCGAATTAAGGGCTTTGGTAAAAAGGTCGGGTTGATCCCTCAATTTCTTTATTTTTTTTCATTGTTTTCTGCCGAGTTCTTCCCGTTTTTTATCCTTGCCGATTTTTTCAGGATTTGTGTAATTTAGGCTTACCGTTTTCTTATACCATTCCTTGCTGAGGTAGAGGAAGATGCCGTGTATGATGAAGAGGACGTAGACGACCACAAATAGGTGGTGCGAGTACCAGAAGGCATTGAATCCAGTGAGCTTCCTTAGTGGCTTTGGCAACCTTAGTTTGTTGCGCCTGAGCCATGGCTGGGCCAAAATATATGCAATGACCATGAGCACCACCATTGTCACCCCGGTCCACCCCTCCGTGCCCTTCACAAACCACCAATAATTTGGCGGTCGCTCGTCGCCAAAGAAGGGCCTCATGGGCTCGTACTCTGCATCTGTCGCGTGGAGTAGCCGAGGGAAATCGCAAGTCAAATGGGCTATAGCATGAAGCCCAACTCCGACTGCGATCCCCAAAGCGATTACCTGAGGAGCCAATTTAAAGCAGAGAGTTTTAGATGACAATATATAGCTAGGGCACGCCCAGTTCAGTTAGCCCTCGAAATAGCTATAAAATGCCCGCGATTCTACTATTCAGAATGTATTGATAGCTTTGAATTGGATCGTAGAGATCGGTTTTCATCCCATTCTTCCACACAAAGGATCTTCAGATCATGAGCATATCGTTAGATGAATAATTTTTTATTCGATGTAGCACACATCCCAAAAAGTGACCTTAAAATATAAATTTAAGGTTATATTTTGGAGTATGTGCCGCATATAATAAAATGCTGATTGTCAAATGATGCACTCATAATCTTAAGATCTCTTATGTAAATATTGAGACAAAAAATAAACTATCTCGTCTAATTCAAATTAGTCCATTCATTATGAAGGGAAGAGATGAGGGGAAGTTATAGTTTCAAGGTGTGTAAGTATTGGTACTCTTTTTAATGAAGGGTCCAAAAATTCATGACTTAGTAGCTTAGAAAGTTAATTTACACAATCCGCTCTGTGATAGACAATTTTGTAGGCAGCTTATGTTGCGAGACGTGACTGGATGCATTGCTTGATCCCCACTGCTTGTGCAGCCAGTCACATTGCACCACATAAGCTGCCTGCAAAATTGTTAAAACCAATGGAAGCAAGGGATTACACTTTAATATCAACTTAGGAAAGTTGGAAGTCAAAATTCCCTTGCATCTAATATTTTTAGAATCAGTTGAACCTTTTAGAATCGATTGGCATACCTTATGGAAGTTAATATTGTCATCAAAGGGAACAATGACGCCAAGCTTGGTTTTGCTTCTCAGCCATGTGATGGTGTTTCTACACACTGGGAGGAGAATGAGTGCCATATTGAACTTAGTTGTCTCGGCGGCCCCCTTCGCAGTCGTAACGCAGTACCCCATGACATCAAAGACCGCACGATGCCTATATTGTATGAACTTCCATGTGAAGAGACCCGCGCAGATGGATAGCCAGAGAGCCACCACCCAAACGCGCTTCCAGTTGTCCTCGAGGAAGTAGGCCGTCTTTCGATAACACCGCTTTATCGGGTTCGGCTCTTTGGTGGGCACCAATTTCTGGCTCAACAGTTGGCTCAAGTTTCGGGTGTTGGTCTCCATGTTCTTTGATTGATTAGGCACTTGCAGCAGTAGCATTTCAAGGTTGTAGAGCTGGCAACCAATTACCAAACCATTTTAGTATGTTTCATATAGATGGGGCTGCCAACGGGCCGGGCGGGCAGGGCTTTCGTAGGCCGATTATTTTCAGACCTAAAAGTAACCGGAAACCATTTTATTTAAGCCAAAATCAGACCCGAACAGGGTTCAGGTCAGGCCAGATACTGGAATGCCGTGGTTTTCCATTAATTTAGCTAGATTTGGTTGGATCGGGCTGGGTTCAAGCAAAATTTTGACTTGCCCGATAATTTTTAACCTAAAAGATAGGCACGAGTCCATTTCAAACAAACATGGGTAGGGTCGGGCTCGGGGTAAAGCCTGATCGGTTAACAAACATAAGATAGATGTAGCACCACAGTTCATGTTAGCAAACAATAGCGTTTGATTCAAATCCAGAGCTCTCTATTAGAGTTAGAGCTGTCAACAGGCCGGGTTCACCTGTGCTCCGATATGCTTGACTTTGAATAGGGTCGAGCAGATTTTAGCTTGACTGACCTGAAACTAGGTCAGGCTAGGTGGTTTAGGCCCAATCTAACCCAACCTGATCAATTTTGTTTGGAATTATAATGGTAGCCCATTGGATGGGGTTGAGGTGCTGAGGGCCCAAAATGTTGGGCCCTCAGCACTAAAGTCACCATTAGTATTGACTTTTGGACGCCTAAAGGTTCACGTTAACTAGCTTAAAAGTTAAAATATTTGGGAATGAATTTGTTTATGACTTACTCCACAATGCATCCCGTGTACGGACTTCCATTGCATGACACTCGGTAACGTTTACGCAGTCATACAATTGTGTGGACTGTTTTAATACATATTATAAGAGGACCAAGGTATCAAATATTGGCCGACTGATACCGATACATATCGATTTTCTAGCAAATCAATATGTATCAGATATTTGTATCAGTATCGACATCCTTCTCGGCCGATACGGACTCGTATTAGCCAATACATATCGGGTATCGGCTGCTACAGAACATGTTTTAAATGCACGAATACGTATCGACTGGTCCTCCATGAAGCGATACCTGATATCAGTTCCTGAGTTGACAACTTGGAGAGGACACCCATTGTAGACCAACTCTTTGCTTATAATAGGCCCATGGTATGAAAAATTGGTTGATACCGATACGTTTTGGCGATACATATCGGTTTCTCGGCAATCGGTATCGGGTATCGGCTGATACCCTATAGTTTTTTTTTTTTTTTAAAAGGCCGATACATATCGGACAAGTTGTAACGGTCCTTCAAGGACCGATACCCGATACCCGATACCGAGTCCGATTTTGTTACCTTGAATGAGCCAATGGCTCATTGCAACACATTGCTAACCAATGAGGTAATATCAGCTGTGTATTTATTTAAACTTTGCCACATGCTCCGATCTTTATGCTTTTTAAAGTATGCACCTCTCAATGTCAGGGATGCAAGTTTGGTGTACCGAACCGTCAGTACACCCAAACCGAAACCGTACCGAAATCCATTCGGTTCGGTTCGATTTGGTATGTTTTTTTTCCTGAAACTGAAACCGAAATCGAAACCGATTCGGATCGGTTCGGTGTAGGTAAAATACCTACTTTTTCGTTTTCTTTGTTTTTTTTTTTTTTGGTTTTTTTCAGTTTTTGGTATTGAGCCACCCAAACTGAAACCGAACCGAATTGGGGTTCAGTTCGGTTTGTGTAGGGTTTCGGTGCTGTTCGATCTGATTCGGGAGCCTCGGCTTTCGGTTCGGTTTCGATGTTCGGTTCAAAACTTGCATCCCTATTGTCCACTGATAAGACAGGGCTCTTCTCATTGTATATAAATTTGGCTAGAGAGTTACCTCTATATAACCCTGATTATCCGGGTCCAGTTCCTCCATAATCAGAGCCGTGTATTCGTCTGCCCGATCTTTGATCTTCGACAACTTGTTTGCAGAAGCACTCATGGAGATAATCTGAAAATTAGTTTAAGCCACTTGATAAGCAAAAATGTAAAGCGGTGGACTCCAATGACCGCTTTTAAATAGATCGTGTCATGACCATCCACTTTCATGCCAAGTGGCACATATCTTGATCAGTAATTCAACTAGGAGCCCATGTTTGATACATGTCTTAACCAAAACATATGTGCATATTACAAGACTCTAACGATCCATTTAATCTACTATATGAACAACTACTCATTTTGAATGTGTAGATCAGATGGTTTAAATTATCTAATTGATGTGATCTTGGGGGCACCCTTTCATTCTTCCCAAGGTAAAATATTGAAAGTTGCATGATTGTTGATCACTATGTAGTGCTCCATTAGTAGGCATCTTACTTGACTTTGGTATGTGCACAAGTAAGCAGCCCACTTACCTAATGCCAAACGGCCCAAACCGGCTCTATGGCCATTTTATTCCAATACCAACTCATGCCAAAATAGAGCATCAACGTAAGATAGATCATAACACTTTAGTTGAAGGTCTCACCTCTTTCACTTCTTCTTCATTGATCCGTCCATCAGCGTTCTTGTCGACCCTGTATTAGTTGATCATTGACAAGTGTCAGTTTCATGCAACTCGTAACGACCATAAGATTAGATATTACTTATACTGACTTATGAAGAGCTCAGTAGAGTCTTTTGAATATTGTGGATGAGATTAGGAATTATTTCTCAGGTCTTAGGGTTTCCTTTAGGCCAATGTTGAAGAGATTGTTGGACCAAATATCAGATCATATCGGGTCATATTGGATGATATCGGCTCATATGTATTTGATAAATATGACTCAAACAAAATACCGAAAATACCATTTTAAAAAAAATTTAAAAATTTATATTTTTCTTTATTTTAAAAATAAAAAGGAACTTAAATATCAGCTGGTTTAGCTGATACGTATATCAGATACGTATCCGGCTGGGAGCTTGGGAGGCAACTGATTTGCCTACATATCAGCCTTTAAATCCCTGGTGATGAGCTCTTTACTATTGAAAGCATATTGCATTTGGAAGGGGCCCAATAATTTTGAAATATTGGGACCCATTACTTGGGCACAGCGATTTTTTTTTTATATTTTCTTTTAATTTTCTATTATAAATAGGAAAAGATCATAGTGATAAATTTTATTTTCGGTAATTTTTCGGTGGGGGGTCCTCTCGGTATATTTCGGATTAATTTCGATACCTTTTGGAAAAAATTCGGAGATTAAAAATATACAAAAAATATATTTAATATTTTTAAAAAAACTTACTAAAATATATACTAAATTACTAACATATTTAAAAGTTTAAAAAAAAAAAATTTAATAAAAATAAAATTATCAAAATTTCTGAAATTTTGTCAAAAAATATCGAAATTACCAAAAAGTATTGAAATTTTTTCAAAATTTTCGTTTGACCCCATTTTGGATAAATTTCGGCAAAATTTGTCACTATGGAAAAGATTCATTAAACAAACAAAAAAAGAGAGAGAGCCACCCAAGCTCACAAAGTTGGGTCTTCCACAAAATTTGAAATAAAGACTTGGTTTTTGGAGACATTCTATACAAAAAGAGATGATTGCCAAGGACCCATGTCTTATTTAAAGGTCATGATAAAAAAAATTCTTTTTTCCTGCAAAATATTAGACATTGTCTCTATCATTCAATGCAAGCCGTTGAATCAGATGATGACCTTTGACTACTTTGGATCATATAATGGAGATTGTGTTTTGTGCCACCAAAGATATTTAGGTCATTATATTATGACTTTCAAATAAGAGAGGTTCCTAAAATGCTAAATTTTCTTTTAAATTGTGTAAGGCCTACTTAGTGCGTGCAAGTAATTGCTCCCTTTGAGATATTTTGATGACTATAAATCTCTGGTAGCTCTATTCGCACCTACCCAATTATTGAAGGTGTGCTCCTACATTAAAAATTAATTGATTGCATTGAATCAGACTATGGAGATCAATTTTCAGTCAAATCTTCCACATGATTGACATTGAGATCATAGGCTTATCATCAAACAGTCAATTTTTTTCTTTCCCACTTGGAATAGATCTCAAAAAGAGGGACTCAAAAACCATGCGGCACACAATATACTCAAATATGATTGTATTTATTTTTGATAGGTAACTGAGAGTAAACTTGCAACCTAGGGGTTACAATCTTTTCAACCTGTAACCTAGCTGGGTTGACTCAAATATGAATTTAGTATTACTTTTAATATATGTGCTACACGGAATAAAATAATAGCCATTTGATGGTACATTATTGTCTTAAGTTTAATTGTTTGCAAGATTAGAGATTGGAATTAAAATCGATTTCTATCATTTGATTCAATGCAGTCAACAAATTTTTAGTATAGGCGCCCTGAGAGAATAGAGCTGCCTCTAAGTCTCCCTATAGTAAATGAAAATCTAATTTTGCTAGCAAGGTTATGATGAGTAATTTTGAAAAATAATCTAACGGCATTGAAATCCTGTGTAAAATACTTACATGTCAAAAAATGTTTGGAGCCTCGTATCGAAGCTCTCATCAGTAATCTGCTCCCAAAACTCTCTAAGCTCTGCCTTTCCAATTGAAGCCGACGTAATTCCCCTCCTCCGAGCGAGCGCATCGAAAAGTTCCCTAGCAAACTCTGCAGTCTCCTTCATCCCTGCATCAAAAACACACTTCACTCCAACTTCAATATTTACACATGTTGTCCTTGGATAGAGGTGGCCTGATACTAATGTTTAGAATTAAGATAACTTATTAATTAATCTCACATTAGTTTGTTGTCATATGCACTCAATCACATGATTAGATGCTATATAAAATAAAAGTTTAATAATTATAATTATTATAAAAATAATATATATAATTTTACGTTTAATGATGTTAATTGTACGTAAAATAAATAGTGAAACTGAATGTGATTTTATCATTTATTTTTTATAGAATTAATTCCTTCGATCCTTATTATTATTATTATCTTTTTAATAATAACTATAAACCGCTTTATTATGTGACACACGATCATGTGATTCTAATATGGAACCAGGTAACTTACTTATAAAGGGACAAATTAATCACATTACCTATGCATTGACCAAACAAAGACCTTGAGAGGGCCCCACCGGTTGCCAGCTCATCAAACCTACGCTCCACCTCACCCCAACCTTCGTTGCCCACGCTTTTACTCATAAACTGCAACCCTCTCAAGGCGCGCGCAGCACCGGACTGGGTACGGTCGACCTTGGAGAATGTTCTAGAAGAAGCCATCTTCCTCAGCTCTTGCGACACTTGTTTGATCTTAAATGAGAGCTGGGAGCCAAGCGACGTTTGTCTCCGCTCCAGATTCTTCGCCATAATTACCGTCTCCCGGTCACCGCCTTTGACGTTTTGGATGGCGACGGTATCTTCTGAAACGTCTAATGTTATTTCCACGTAGGCTTCTTCCGATTCTCTGAATCTCGCGCTCCTTTTGTTGCCGGTTCGCCTGGTTTTGTTGCTCAGCCGACCGCTCAATGAACCGCTTAGGGGACCGCTCAATGGACCGCTTAGTTGACCGCTCAATGGGGCACTGAACCCGATTTTTACACTGCTTTCTGAGTCGGACCCCGGGTCTAACCCGTGGTCTTGAACCGGCTTTTTGCTTCCAAAGCCCATGTATTCTTCTGTATGTTAAAATTTTGGCCCTAGACACACCAAAGAAAAATTTATATGATTTTGTCTCATGGATTTAAAAAAAGGTAACACAATCAAGGCTTAGTGTGTTGAACCAACAATTTCCGAGTCAGTTGACTCGGTCCTTGGAAACCCGCAAAGGGTAGCAGTATTTGCAGTTGAAGATTCGGCCTCCGCAGCCTTAGATTTCCATTCTTAGACTGTTGACTGCCTTGATTCAGATGATGACGATCGATTTTCCTTTTTCACCCGAATCTTCCAAACAATAGTTCTTGAGGTCATGGCCCACGATGGAATATATTCCCAAAAGTGTCCTGACTCCCAAGAACCGTTCTCATGGTGTACCATAATTACAATCACTTTTGAAAACATATGTCACATGAAATCAACACCTGACTGTCTGGTAGGTGGGCCATGATCATAGTATCTATTGTATAAAAGATTGGGACGAAACATTCCTGATCAACAAGTGAAAAGGCCTCCAAGTGCATAAGATGAGGGCTTTGCGTGCTATCAAACGTGCCATATAATTAGTACGCGTAGCGTTATTTACACCCGTTAAACTTGTGAAGATCACACGCATTTCCACTATAAAAAGTCGTTGATTGTCTTGAATTAGATGATGAAAATCATTTTTCGTCCCATTTTGTATAGATCATGTGACACCTATCGGACGGTCAAATTTTGATTCCATATGGCACACACCCCCAAAAGTGATTGTGATCATGAGTGTAACTATTTGACGATCACTTTTGCAAATGTTTGCCACGTTGAATCAACATGTGACTGCTTGATAGATGCACCATGATGTCAAGATTTATGCAAAATGGGACAAAAAACAATCTCCATTGTCTGATTCTAAACAATCAATACTTTTTATGATGGAAATGTGTGTGTTCTTGAAAAGTTGAACGGGTGTAAATAACACTACTATGACCTCATGCAATTTATGTTAGCTCGAGAAAATAAAAAAATAAAACTTCTATATTTCTTCAACATAACGTTAAAGAGAATGCATGGAATCTCACCCGAAACGTTTTTCCCACTGCCTAAGCTCCTGAAACTGAGTGAAAATTGATCAGAAGAGAGAAGGAATACAGAACAAGAAATGAGAGTAGGATAATGGATCAGAGTCTGCGAGGGATTTATATAGTTTGCACTTGTCGAAATGGGGTCCAAGTTAGCAATTGAATCAAGGGGCGCCGTTTGGTTTTTGAATTATTTTATATTTTTTTTATCTATCTAACTGTTTCAAATTTCAACGCTTAATTCAACTTTCAATACACTCGGCCAACCTAATCCAAAAGCAGCAATGCGCGTATAATGAACTAAAAAACAGAATGGGAAAATTAAAAAAATAAGGTTGGCCTATTTCGCAACGAGAAGTTATACTGAATTATGCTCAAGTACTGAGGTTGGTACTCCCATCATCATATTCCAATATTCTTGCGTTACCAAATTACTTACTCCCATCAACATGTTCCAATATTCTTGAGATTACCATAAGTAATTAAAAAAAAAAAAATTTAATCTTGTAACCCTGACATTTGATGGAGTCAACTTTTGATAGGATTGTTGAGGGATCTGTGGATCATTGGATACTTAGGTAGTTGGATGACTTGGATCATCATTTATAGCACTAAGCCCAAGTAGTGCAAAACATGATTGGACTATTGAACAAATGGGAATTGGTAATGGACAGTGTTATATGACAGACAAGTTTTACAGACAAAGAGCAGGCAGCTGACATGGAGCGATGCAAGTGGCTGCAAGTTCAGTGGGGATCAAGCAATGCAGCCAATCATGCTGCCCCATGTCAGCCACTTGCACAAAACCTATCCGTATGAAATTTTCAATTGGTAATAGAACACTGAAAAATCTTAATCACAATGAAAGGGTTCTGGTGTTGAGGTGGGACGCCTCGTGCACAAAAGTATTATGTTCAGGTCATAATTCCACGGGTACCTCTCTTCGCGCCCATCTGAAAGGGCCTACGTTCTAAATCCCCTTAAATCCGTAGACTCTTTTAGATCAGACAATGGAAATCAATTTTCACCCCAATCTTTCATACGATGGATCTTTAGACAATGGGCGTACAATCAAATGATATGTTTTTTATTCCATGTGCACGAGACCAGATTCCATACAGTACACATCAAAGTAAAATGAGATTTTTTGGGGATCAGTATCATGTGGAATCATGAAATAGATTGTGTGATGGTACGTTCATGATTTCAAGATCTATTGTGTGAAAGATTGGGATGAAAAATGATCTTCATCATTTGATCTCGAAGCAGCAACGGGTTTCAGCCTTTCACGGTGTTTCAAACGTAGGGGCTTTAGAGAAGGCGTGTGTGCCGACAGAATTACTCTAATTCTATTTCCAAACTATAGACGACTGCGACACACACACAAAAACAAATTTAATAGAGTTTGGTGTGGCACTTAAAAGGTGTTTTTTTTTGTTTTTTTTTTTTTTAGATAAAAGGAACGTTTTATTTTATCTAACTCATGGGAAAACGGCAAAACTAAGAAAAATTTATGTGCACCCAAAAACTGCAATGAACACACCTTTTTTGCTAACTAAGACAGGTTTTTCGACCTTATTACCCATAACAAAATAAAATTTGTTATTATTAGTTTTTCATGAGGGTACTTAAGAAAAACAAATGTGGGTAGCTCTGTCTGCGCCTACCTAAATACTGACGGTTTTGAATCAGATGATAGAAATTAATTTTCATCTCAATATTTTACATGATTGATCTTGACACTATAGGCGTACCATTAGATGATAAATTTTGCATTCCCTATGGCACATATCCCAAAGCGAGCCTAAAACCGCATGATGTGTTCCGCATAATTTCTGTGTCACTTTTTTGGGATCTATGCCACAAAAATTACAAAACTGACGGTCTGATGGCATGCCTATATGTCAAGATGAATTGTGGAAGATTGGGTTGAAAAATCGATCTCCATCACAAGATTCAACATAGTCAATGGTTTTATAATGTAGCCGCATTAAATAGCTACCGGAGGAAAGCATAAGTCAGACCTGACTCTCCTAACAATCATGAGGCTGTGTTTGGGATTGTTCTTTAGTAGCAAAGAGCAGTTCTCTACTATAGTAGAGAGCACATTAGTCAGGGTGTGTGTTTGGTTGGAAGTACTCTTAATTCTTTCCTAGGGAGAAAGAGCAAAATTTGGGTATCCTTAAAAGAGTAATTCAAACTTGCTCTTTTGAGTGGCTGGTATTTGCTTCCACTACAAAAAATAAGACTATTAGAAAAAATTGCTGCTATTAGTCCTGTTGCTATAAAAAACTGCCGCTATTAGTCTTGTCGCTAGCAAAAATTGCCTTAACAGCAAGTGTCACTAATACACCTTATTTTTGTAGTGCTCCAAAGAGCAATCGCAAACACGACCTCAAAGATTTTAATGATCTGATCTGCGTACTCTAATATGAGTTGTTTTTATTTTCTAATGACTGCTATTAAAGTTCATAAAATGGATGGTTCAAATCCTCTTACAGGCGCCATTTTTTTTATTGACATGTTTCAATGATTGATTGCCATTTCAACAATTTAAATTGTTCATATATTACACCATGTGACATAAGAATATACCCCATTTTAATAGGATAAGATCAAAAGTCTAAAATGATGGTCTAAACTTATTTAAACACCATTTTGGTGTTTAAAGGTCTGTCACCAGCCATCATCCCAAAAAAGTGAGGTTCCCATAGCAGCCCTCTATAATTATCAAGAAATGCTTAAATTATTATAAGTTTTATTATTAAAAAATATTAGAAAATTATGCATTAGGGACAAGTTTGATATGATGGAGATAAAGTGCAGGCGGCTAACACTACAAAACAAAGAATCTTTATCAGCAACCAAAAACTGCCAGCAATTATCGGTGATTACAACTGTCGAGAACAAAGGCATCGCCGATTGAATTGGCAACCGTTTTAACCACTGGAGATTACTATCATGCACAATAGTTTTACTGGCGGTTTTTAACTGCCGGGAATAACTTTTAAATTGTCGCAAAGTGATTTAATTTTACTTGCCGGCGATTTAAAGTGGTATAACTTCTTGACAGTTTTTAACCGCCGGCAAAATAATACATCTACGACAGTTTGAATCCGCCGCCCAGAATTACTGTTGGCTAAAACAATATTTTTTGTAGTGTAATGTGCCACTCGATGCAATTGGCTGCACCGGCGGTAAGGCTCAATTATTACAGGTTAGTGCAGCCAATCTAGTCGAGACACATCAGCCGCGGACACTTTGTCTGCAAAAATTCTATCCTCCGTTTAATAGTGTCGTAAAAAATTACACATTGTCGGTCCCAGAGATTAATATTCATTTAGATAGAATAGGTCAAATATTGACGACCTTTTCTTTGACACCTTACGATTGGAAATTTTAAAGCAATGGAGGAAGATGTGGCCCTCCTTATTGTTTTTTTATCAAAGATCCAGCGGTTGCATTTAATCGGTCAAACTTTTTCCTGCAATTATTCTATGCCTTTTGGGACTAGTCAACTATTTTCTCATATCCACCACCTAATCTAACACCATCCAATTTTTAACTGACTGGATGTTGTTAAATTGAAGAGTTAACTTGGGTCATCGGTAACTCACACTTGCCACAATCATACCTTGATCCAGACCGTCCGTTTTGAAGATCATCATGTGGAGTAGCTTTGAGTTTAGTCCCACATAGCACAATCTTAGCCTCGTCTCTCCGCAGTCTTATGTGTTACGATGATAATCAGACGATCAAAATTGTTAACTATATGAGTTTCAACCAACTTGTACGGCTAACTCACTTGTCTATTTTAGATGACCCGAGTAGTATATTCGAGGGCAACATTGAATCCAAACTCAATATAGTTTATGCATTTGACTATTAGAAAATGTCAAAAAAAATATGCGTTCTGTGGGATTCCATGGTTTTTCCAAAACCTAATGCATCTCAGACCGGAGATTTAAGCGGTTTTCGAAACTACCCATGAGAGAGATTAATAGTTCAAAATATATTTATCATATATTGAAATTTAATTCAACCATAGATGTTTTGAAATTAAATTAGAATAAAAAAAATAAAAATTAGAGGGCACCTTTCAAGATATGAAAATTATTTACTTTGAGCTCAAAATCCAAGAACCGATAAAATTTCTAATGTTATCGAGTTAACCCTGAGTTGAACTACTTAGATTGATCAAATATATACACCACTTGGCCTGAAAGCATAAAGCCAGGTTTAAAGTTGATCATAGAAGTTGACCTCCTATGGGAATTTGGAAGAAGAAACATGAGGGATTGTGGAGAGATAAAGAGTTGGCAAGCAGAAATATGACTTGCAAAATTACTCCAAATAGAAGGTGGGGCAAGTCAATGATGAGGTCATCATCATCATCATCATCATCTTATTGATTATGTGATTTAGGATTAATCCTGCAACCTTAAGATTTTAACCTTAAAAGGAGAGGCGCCTTAAACCATCAAATATCCTTACTATACTATATAAAAGCATGAATGGTTTTCGTCAATTTTAGTATTTCCACACTTTAGGAACAAAATATCCCTAAACTATTCTATCTACTTTCATGCTCTTCCTTATGTATCCCTATATTTTATAATTTTTCGATTTTTTAAAAAACACATGATTTAAAAGACGCCTTATTCATTAAAAGATATACAAAATCTATATATGTGATTTTAAAAAATACATGATTTTAAAAGACGCCTCATTCATTCATATAACAGAGCCTCTAAACATGAATATGAATAATATATTATGAATTACTTCTTTATTATGCCTTAATATCAAATTACTGTACAAAACTGAATATTTAATTGGCTAATTTAAAAAATAATTGATTTTAAAAATAATTAGCTCTGTATTCGAAAATTGAATTATATAACGAATAATAGTGGTATTTACAATTGAAGAGTTTTTTCGCGCAATTGCTGGTTCCATTGGTAACACTGTTGACTGCTTTGAATTAGATGATGGAGATAGTTTTTCGACCCAATCTTTCACACAATATATCTTGAGATCGTGGTCCACCTATCAAAATGCAGGTGTTTATTCCACGTGGCAGACATTCGTGATCACAGTGTGCCGTGAGATTTGGGCATGTATTTCACATAAAATCAACATCTGATCATCTAATATATGGGTCATGATCTCAAGATCTATGACGTGAAATATTGGGATAAAAAATCGATGTCATCTGATCCAAGGCAGCTAATAGTGTAAACAGTGAAATTATCAAGTGCGCAGAAAGAGTCTTCGACTGTAAATATTGCTATCCTTTAACAAAATAGGATGGACAAAAGCTTTATACAAAATATTTGGTCAACATATTCTATTCACATGATCCTAGAGAAGTGTTTAATAAAACACGATTAGCATGCATTTTATTTCATTAAATATTTTAGGATTTTTGGCATTTACCTCCCTAAGATATGTTTTATTTGCGACCCCTTATGTTTTACCTATTTACATTGCGGTCATCACTTTTGTGTTTCCTTTACTTATTACCCTTATGGTGATGGATTATTTGACTGCTTTGAATCAGTTGATGGAAATATTTTTTATCCCGATCTTTGATCTAATTGATCTTGAAATCATGAAACTACAATCAAATGGTCAAATTTTTATTTCACATGACATACGTATTGAAAAGATATCCAAAAACTATATTTCATGTATAACCATGATCATCATGTGGAATCAAAATCTGACTGCCTGATGGCAGGCTTTTGATCTCGAGATTGGGTGGAAGATTGGTAAAAATGATCTCCATCGTCACTATAAAAAATAAGACTATTAGCGGTAGCTAAAAACTGTCGCTATTAACAAAAAAAATTGCCACTAATAGTCTTATTTTTTGTAGTGCGTCTGATTCGGAGCAGTCAAAGATTAATTTTATAACAGCTAGCGACTAATTCGTCACTTTAGGGGTAATGAGCAAAGGAAACACAACAACAAAAGCCGCAATGTAAATAAGTAAAACACGAGTGGAGTGTAAATAAGACACATCTTAGAAGCTAAATATAAAAACTCAATAATTTTAGCTTCACACCTAGCTAATTATTTCAAAATGAATCTTTTTTTCTAAATTTTATTTATATGAGGCTTCGATTTATTCTAGGACATAAGATTCGTACCGTGGCACATTATTAAAAAGAAAGACTTTGCTGTTTTTGAGATCTCTGCCACATAAAACACTATTTAAGTTGGTTGATTTGAAGATCATAATATAAAGATTTTTAGGAGAAAAAATGACATTAAACCTTAAGGTCTCAAGTTCAATACTCAACATATCAAGTAAGAAATTATGACGTAAAGATATTAAAAATATTTGATGAAGTAGTGTTAACAAATTAAATTTTAAATCGATTATTTAATGATTAAAACTTAACTTTTACTACTAATATATAAGTTATAACTTATTTATTGATAATTCTGGGTAATATAGCATTTAAGTGCACAACTCATAGCCCAATTAAACCACTCTAAATGTCTCTATTTCTAGCACACTCCCGTACGTGGCACAATGGGGTACCTAGAACTAACAGTACAATAGTTATAAATGGTATATTTTTTCCTAACCCAATCAAGTTTCCTATATTGCACTCCATCTAGGTCTTTAAAGGCCATTTAGACCCACCTCATTCTTCCACGTGTAGAACGCACATTCTTCGATCGTGGCGATGAGGCATCACAGCCGATCGCGTGGAACGACGAGTACGAAGCGAAAAATGGAGCTTTGGACCAATCAGTTTTCTCCAATCCTCCTCTTGTAGCCCAGTCATCAGCATTCCATAGGCTTGGGTATATCTTCATTTGTTTGGTTGAATAGGAACCTCACACCAACGTGTTGGCCGATACGGGCCCGTATCGGCTGATATCGATACCAATATCTGAATTGATACCTGATACGTATCGGCACCGATACGTATCAGTTTTTTGGCAAACTAATATTTGATACCTTGGCCAAAATTTTGGTTGTCTAACATCAAAATGGCATATGCACCCAACTGTACCTGACGGGTCAAGGGTATATTCCTGATCCGACCTGAAAAACTCCCAATTGTCATGATTTTATATATAAAATATATGGATTGCATCTGTGGTTCAAAATTTCGGCGGATACTTCAATTTATCGGCCAAAATGTTTCGGCTTCGGTCCCTACCGAAACGAAATTTTGAACCAAAATTTCGGTCAAAATATGTATGAAGGGGAGAATTTCGGTTGAAGTGTCGATTTTGGTCATGCCCGAAACCAAAAATGATATTTTGATCCTTGGTTGCATTAGGTTGGCCCGCCCCAATTTTTGCCCAGTCACACCCGACTAGGAGGTCTGGTCGGATGGATGGCTCATGCCTGGCCCAACCCGAGGGTCAAGTTTAACTGACTGACCCGATAAAAAATCCGGGTCGGGTTGACCCGATCCGTTGACAGCCCTCGTTCAATGTGAATGAATTAAGAGCTAGTACAGAGCAACTGACTCGTCACCAAGGCTGGTGAGCGGGTGATGTCACGTGGTTCACGCTCCATAATATAGATGAGATTCATCCAAAGATCTACGTGTAATATATAATTAAGAGCATAAAAGTATTGTCCGAAAAATGAATGGCTACAATGTAATTTCCCAAATCAATTATAGCCCTTTATTTTTGTATGCTTGTAACCTCTTGATCACATGAAAGAATATCCTTATTTTATAAATTAAAAAAAAATAAATCCCCGTGGGTTTGAGTCCACCACAGTGTACAACACACAAGCCTGCACGGAAAGAAAAATTCCTTATTTTTGAGATCTGTGTCACGTGGAACACAATCTAAGCCTTATGATTTGAAGACCAATTCAATCATATAATAGAGAACTCTTTTCTTTTCAATCTTTGGCCTCAAACATCCTTCCATCATGATCTTCAAATCAGACAACTTAGATGGTGTTTCAGGTTATAGATTCCAAAAATAATGAAGTCTTTCACGTTTAATCATGTGCTACAGTATAAATCACGTGTGCAAGTTGTAGCTCCCATAGAGGAAATCTTATATGATTTGATGCATGCTCCAAAGTATAGAGTAGGAATGGTAGTGCTTGGTTGGGTCAAACCAAAGGTAGATCCCAAGGATTGAAATTTCAGCCAAAATTATCGGTTTCGGTTTCCACCGAAACGATAATTTGGACAGAAATTTCAGTCCAAATTTGTATGGGATTCAAAATTTCGTTTCGGCCAAAATTTTGGTTCAAATTGTCGATTTCGGTCAAGCCTGAAACCAAAATTTTACCCGAAATTTTGATCCTTTGTTTCCTGTCTCCTTTCCCTCCAGTGAAGGATGTAGGGTTGGTGGCTCCTGTTCCCCATAAACTCAAAATCTATCTCATCATGCTCTGATTTCTCTGATGAAAGCTGCTCACCAAAAATAATATAAGTTTGATCAACCATTTATTTTTGCAATATCTATCTAAATATAAACATTAATAATCCAAAACATTGATCCTGATTCTTGAATCTGTAATTTCTTGTTAATAATGTATATCCATGAATTAAATAGTGATCTCTATCAATTAAATAATAAATTCATTTATTATCCAGTTCAATTTTATTAAAATGTCTCTCGTAATATTATGAAAATGTTCTTTAATAAGTGTATTGTTGCCTCTTAACGATGCTAACTGCACAATAAAGTGACTAAATAGTTTTTTTACGTAGTTATCCTTTCATTCACCTTCGAATATTCGAGTTGCTACCTTCAATGCACCCTCAATCTGAACTTGATTCCGACTCTATCTCAATATCCACTTCGTAAAAGATTGGAGCAAAAAACGATTTCCATAGTCTGCTTCAATGGAGCCAGATACTCTCTAAAACTAACGATATATCGAATTTACATGATAACCGTTAATTATAAATAGTATTTGATAGCTTTCAATCAAATGGTGGAGATAATTTTTCATCCCAATCTTTTTATGTCAAAGATCTTTAAATCACGACGAACCTCTTAGATGATATTCATGAACACTTATCCCAAATACTAACTAATACTAACTAATTTTCTCTATCGACTATATCTTGCCTCCCATGGAAGAAAATCCTCGCTCTAACCCTAATTACTCATGATTTATTTTTATGAAAATGCCCATTACGATTCTTCTACAATAATGTAAAGGATTTATTTTGTTATTTTTATCAATTTATTTTTTATTTTTTCATGATTTAGAAGAGATTAAGCTTGCAGATTAATCGTTCCGATTTTGACAAGTTTGGAATCCTCCCTAAGAGTTTGTGATAATCTTATTATGCTGCCAACACGCAGATTAAATTTTAGCAGTAGGTGTGGTTGGACTAAAATAAAGAAGGAAAATTATAAAAGGTGGACAATTTTGTAACAACTTATGTGGCGTGACTGGTTGCAAGTCTTGGGCCCCAATATGTGTGCAGCCAATCACGTCGCACCACATAAGTTATCGGTAAAATTCTCTACCAAAAATTATCCACTGTATAATACTGTCCAATAAAGAAAGGAGTCACTATTTAGAAGCTCAGTATTCGAACCTAGCCCAATTTTTAATCCGTTTGACGGCCTAAGACCTAGCCTGATGGTATCTTGGGCCCAAGCTTGGTGATCGTGATTTTTCAACACTTCAGGTTAACCCGACCCATTAGAAACTCCAAGCTGAATTATAGAAAAAATAAAATAAAATAAACCTGACCCATTTACAGCCCTAATCTTGAGCTAAGTGGCATTATTGGCACTAAATGGCTTCAAATCTGCATAAATTAGCTTCAAAACCTTCTTTTAAAAGCAGGTATTAGGTACACGACCCATACCTGGGGGTTAACCATACTTGGGAAATGCACGTATACTCTCCAATTTCGGTGAAAGGTCAAATAGAATAAGAATTTTTTTTTTTTCGACCGGTAAGAATAATTTCATTTATTTGTTTACATTTACTTTTAATGTCTGCTTTTAACGGTAGCTAGCACTAGTGACTGATCATAAATGAGTACAGAACCAGGATTCACAAAGCCCACCCTACATACAATATAGATGGGATAAGGCCATCATGATGATAAAAGATAAAAGGGCCTTACTAGGGCTACAGTTAGAGTTTAATTCATGTGATACAATTATTGTAGGGCTCAAGCCAAGCCTGAGCTGACCTGATTAACGAGAACTTACGGTTGAGTTGAGTTGAGTTGGGCCGAGATGGGGAATGGGTCGTGTCTAGGGGTGGCAATGGGCCAGTGCCAAGCTTGAAAAAACTCTTCCAAATGGGACGGGCTTATGTCGGGTCTCTTCGAAATAACATCAATGTAAGCCCAAGACCAACCCACTGCCACATCTGGTCACCTCGGGGTCCATTTGGAAACCCGGACATTACCCCAATTCGACGGGTTAAGATTTTGGAAATGAACCAAAAACATGGCAGGTCAACTCGACCCTTTTGCAGGCTTTTCATCGGTACAGCTGGAACATCGTCCAACCGCTAAATTTATTAAATATATCCAAAAATATGATCTCAAGTAGGGCTTTCAAAGTTGGGCAGATAGACGTGCTCATCCCGGCTCGAATCAAGGTCTAGGGCCCAAATAAATACAAGAAAGACACATAATAATTATAAACAAGAAGTAATTTTAACAGGTCCGGCCTGGGACAAGTTAGGCAAGGCTACGGCTTGGCCCGTTGAAGCCCACTAGAGTTGAAGGCCGGGCTTGGGCTCATCCTTGGCACTTTAGGGCTGGTGAGGCTAGGATAGACCCTAGCCCGGCCTGCCGTGAGCCCCAAACTTTATTTATTTTGGCCAATCCTCTCTTTCAGACTTTCAATTGACAAGGTTGAAAACGAGAGAGGAGGGGGGGGGGGGGGGGGAGGAGAGAGAAGATAAGAATACTTGGATGATAAAAAAGGCCCAACCCAAAGAGAGAGATTTCGTCAACCCATCATTCCACGATTCCTTTTATTCCATAATTCTCTGCTTCCTTTATTACTATATTCTCTCTTGCATTCCACAATCAATTCATCGAAACATCCAAAAATCCACCCTCCCCTTCATGTCTAATAAGGCACCTTCTTATTCACTTACCTTTTGTTTTTTTTTTTTAATTTTTTCATTTATAACCTCATATTTAATATTATTTATTTATTTTTTTTTTATTAAAAATTTGCAGTATTATTGCATGGTGATGAGGATCCGCATCGACTGCAATGGTTGTTACAAGAAGATAAGGAGAGCTCTTCTCAAGATGCAAGGTAAAGTTCTTCATCAATGGCCAAAACTGGTTTTTTTTAGGTGAATTATGGAACAGGGTCCAAAACTTTTACTTTTTACCTGACAAGATCAAACAATATTCATTATTTCCTAAACAGGTCTCAACCCATACATATATATATATATATATATATATATATATATATACATATATATATATATATATATAGGTTGACTAATCTCAAGAGCACTTACGCTACCCCAACTTAGCACATATTGGGTTAGCACGGGATATAAATTCCCTAGGGCACCTCAAGGGGGGATTTGAACTCAAGTCTCCCCCTTCTGCGGTAGGCTTGCCAAAAATAAGGCTCGAAAATTTTGACTGCTTAAATTAAAATTAAAATTTGACATGTACTTAAATTTAAAAAGTGAGAAAACTTATTGAGACACAAATGGCTATAGGTCTCATATGAGACCGATCGGTCTTGATCAGTCTCATATAAGACCAATCAGTCGACTATAGGATCGATCGATAGTCCCACATGACACTGACCGATCGGTTATAAAGTGGACTGATCGATTGGTCTCCTATAGGTCCTAAGGGCATTTTCGTCTAATTCTTTTTTTCACCTAATTCAAATTTAAGCATGTAAATATAGTGAAGGTTGGGATCTACTCAGGTCAAAAATCAATTTTTAAATTTATTTGCTAAAATTTTTGTTGGGTGTTTATAATTAGTTTTCTTTCTGGTTGTTCATGGTTGTAGAGCTAGAGAGCCATTTGATAGAGAGGAAGCTGAATAAGGTAAGTGTTTGTGGAACACTTAAACCACAAGATGTGGCTATAAAGATGAGGAAGATGATCAATCGGAGAGTCGAGATCTTGGAGATTCAAGAGTTCAATGGGAAGATACTGCATGCTTCATCCTAGCCGTTGAAAATGGCTTGCAACTAGTTCAACGTATCAGTGAAAATTGATATGCTTATATATAAAGGGGAAGCAAAACCCAATACCTAATCCAATTGAAGACACTTAAGACATTTACCTCATATGGTAACTAGTATCACTTTTATTGATCAGGTTGATTAAGGGTAATTTCGTCAATTCACCCTATAGGTTAGCTGTCTTGAATCCTGATCTCTGTGCCCCTGAAAAGGGAACTGGAATAATTCATCAGTTGCCATTTTTTTTTCAGTTTATCAGATGTGATCAAATGACTAAGATGCCCTTAATGAATGCCCTTTCGTGGAACTTGAGGGAGTCCCTTGTTATTTAAATGAAGTGACCATCACTTTTTCCATTTCATAGCACATGTGTTGATCAATCTATAGACCATCCACTATTTCCGAATAAAAGTAATTAACTGACCAACTAATCTTACCATTATTAGACAAATTGTGTAAAAAACCATCCATTTTTTTTATCACTAGATGCACATGTTTGATTGTTCAACGTATCCCAAAAATAAAACATATCTATTAGAGGATTTGAACCATCTGATTGGCGTACTTTAATTTGATCATTTAAAAAAAATATAGACAATTATTCATTTTAGAGTATATAGATCGGAAGGTTGGGATCCACTAGAAAGTTTGATTTTTTAGCTCACTTTAATTCAATATAAAAATTGATATACACTGTTATCTATGTTACAGTCCATCTTATATTAATTGTTAAAATTTTGACACATCTCATCCTTTTCAATTAAAAAATTAACTTTTTTTTATGAAAACATAAATTAATATAAGACTTTTATATCGACCTTTATAATTGCTATAACTTTGGTTTTATAACATGTTGTAAAAGTTTAAAAATATTTAAAAACAAAAAAATTCATATCAAGGCTTTATAACGTAATCATAAGGGTTAATAAAGGTAAAAAAGCCTCACCTTTAGGGCCGTTATAATGGTGTTTTAATATCCTGGGGAAAGTCTAACACCATTGCTTTCATTGTTAAGTCACAATGCCCATTCGGATATCAAAAAAGAAGTGCCAATAGTTACCTGATCGGCCTAGTGATTGAGTAAAAAATTATGTATACAAACTCATGGTCTAAATCTAGATTGGATCGGAAAAAAATATTTCTATGATGTGATTAAAAAGCCTAAAAGTGCCTAGAAAAATGATCGGCTAAGATATGTTTGGACAATCACATGGTAGCATCCAATTTTTGGCACTGTTAAGAGATGGCACCTAAATGGTTAAGTATGGATATTGAATTAGCGAACTGTCACCAATGCTGGTGACTGGGTCGTCCAAGTTTACTACCAGCTCGAAAACCCGTATACTTGATGAAGAGTTGGTATACGGTAACCAATGGTGCACTTGAGAGTGAATGGTTCATTGATTTTGTACATGTAGCACTAATACTGGTGTCATATGCTTCCCAGGGGCATTTGATAGATCGGATTCATGCCCTAAGTTGCATAAAACCTAGCCCTACCATCCGAGTAAAAGATTACGAGCCCCTAGAAATTGAGGCACTGTTTGACAAAGTCGCTTTCAAAAAGCACTTATAAGGGTAAAATATTGAGTGAGAAACAGTTTCCACCCAAGGACTAGGCCATCTCAAGCTGCAAATGGTGTGTGTTTAGAGAAGCGGCGTAGGGCTGCTTCTACATTTTCAGCTAAAGGTGGCTGGTAAGGGCGTCTAAACCAATATTTTACATTAAAATGTGTTTTTGGAAGCAACTTTGCCAAACAGGGGGAAATGTTCATTTTCAGCTTTCCACAGGGGGAAATCATCTTCAAAAAATAAATGAAGGGCTATGATCAGTAGTACTCACGTAGAAGGCAGTGACAATTCCAGCTGAATCTCCTCTCACCAATTTCATTCTCGTGCTAAAATGCCCAAACAAATAGGACCTGCTCGACTGAAATCCGGTTCCTTCATAATTTGACACATCGATCAACGGATGTAAATGAATCTGAAAAGAACATCTTGTAGCATGTAGGTATGATTTTGATCAAAGTACCTGAGTTCTTGTCGAGCAAGAGTTGAACCTCTGAACCTCCATTTATGTACTTTATATGGTGACTTGCCCACGAGGGTGTGTAAAATTTTTGGAACAGCACGTCCACCGGCTTCCTGGGCGGTGCACCGATGCTTACGCCACATAATTCACATATAAACATGCTCACAAGCAGTGCCCTGAGCCCCATATCTGTTGACAAAAGCTCAAAAAAAGAAAGTGTTCAAGGGCAATGGCTAGTACTCTGATTTCCCAAATTTCACATCTAATGTGCTCTTATGTTTGATAATCTAACACTATCCGATCGAAGATCGGGCTGTCATGGAGTTACTCTTTGCGACGCAATCTCTCGTGCGGCAACTAACTTTCCCGAATTAGATCAGTTTCCTCACGTTTCAAACCTGTAAGGTAACACATGAGGTTAGAAACTATGCGAATTCTCGAATGTAAATACTATAGCGATACGCAGCGACTAGTATAAGGGCAGCCCCACGTAGGGTTAGGGTTTGCACCGTGGATAGTGGTTGTGAACCACCAACCACGATGGCTCCAGCGCACGACGTGACTAGAGCGACCCAACACCTATGCGAGGCCCGGATGCACGAACTCAAGTCCGCAAGGCTATTGTACGCGTTTCGTAGGAAATCACTTAGGCCAGCGACACGTCATGTGGCTGTTAGGCTACTTCCTCATATATATGGTTTAAACATCAATATAGGCCAAATGACGGGAGGACCTCAAACGTATTGGTTTAACATACTTTATTGTTCACACCGCATCGCTCCCCCACATGGCCATGTCATGTCCTTGTCGCGACCGTGTCACGACCAAATCTGCCACCATGCAGCGGAGTATCTACAAATTAAGCCTCATGATTTGGTGATGCGCCACGATGCCCCAACTTGTAACTACCAATGCTGCACACTAGTGGCCTTGCGGCTGGCCCAGATGGCTACGCCGTCACATCCTCCCCTACTTAGTTGCGTTGACGTCATCGTCGACGCGCCTCAAGTACTTCTTCAAAGTTGCTTAGAAGGAAGGTTTCGGCGTTAGGTAGACCCTTATATTTCAAAAGATTTCCATAGAAAAAAATCATTCGGACTGCCATCTCCCCTATTGTGTCGATGAGCAAGGATCTCTTCAAGCTGTCTTTTTGACTATTAATTAGCATTTTGGCTCGGCGCGAGTCGGCAAACTTCTCGTGGGGTCTGTCGAGTCTCTTTTAGAAGGCTTTAGGCAACTGACGTGAAACACAGAGTGTATTTTTAGCCAGTGAGGAAGTTGTACCCGATATGAGACATCATTAATCATTTTTGTGATTGGGAATGGCCCATCATACTTGCGAGTTAGTCATCTGTGTTGTCTTCTGAAAAGCTTGAGCTGCGCAGGATTAAGCTTTATCAATACTTCATCACCTACGTGCAACTCGATAGGTCGTCGACCCTGATCGATCAATTTTTTCATGCGCTTAGCGGCTTTCTCTAGATAGGCCCTAGCGATCTCTATGTTCCTCTGCCACTCCTTAGCAAGATGGTAGGCTGCCGGACTTGATCCTGTATATCCCATTGTAATTGTGTGCGGTGTTAAAGATTGTTGGCCAGTTGCTAACTCGAATGGATTCTTATTTGTGGTTGAATTTTTCTGCAGATTATAATAAAATTGGGCTATGTTCACCCAATTCTTCTGATTTGCGTTCACAAAATGCCTCAAATAATATTCCAAAATAGCATTTACCCTTTCACTATGATTGTCGGTCTGTGGATGTATGCTAGATGAGTAGTTCAGTTTCGTCCCCATGAGTTTCAATACTTCTCACCAAAACTTGCTTGTCAACCGCGGATCCTTATCACTAACAATCACCTGCGGCACACCCCCAATGTTTCACTACATTGTTGACAAATAATCGTGCGGCCCCTCTGCTTTACAATTTAACGGTGCCGGAATGAAAGTCGCATGCTTCAAAAATCAATCCACAACTACTAGAATGGATCCGAGTGCCCCTACTTTTGACAATGCAGAGATAAAATCAAGGGAGACGCTCTCCCATGGTCAGGATGACACTGGTAAAGGCTACAAGAGATCAAATGGTTTAATTCTTTTCACCTTGTTCTGCTGGCATATCAGGCAAGTTTTGACATACTCCTCTACATCCTCCTCCATCTTGGGCCAATAGAAACACCTCTCCAACAAGGCAAGCGTGCGATGAATTCTTGGATGACCAGCCCTGTCATGGCATTCTTTAAGGAGCTCTCTTCTAAGTTCTCTCACTTTCGGTACATAGAAATGGCCCCCTTTGGTCACCAACAATCCTTCCTCAGTCCAGAACCGCCGTGTTCTCCCCTCTTGTATCTGCTGTAGGATGATCCTCACGAGAGGATAAAACTTCAACCTATTACGCAACTGGTCGGGGATAGTATAACTAATGCGGCTGGTTGCAGTCTGCTCTTCAATTTTTAACGCAGCCAATTGAACTTTCAATGTTGCTAACTCCACTTTACGACTCAAAGCGTCTGCGACTTGATTGGCCTTATCGGGTTTACACACCAAGTTCATATCGAACTCGGCTAGAAAATTTTGTCAACGGGCCTGCTTCGGTGACCGATAATGTAGCTAGTCGCAACATTATCGGTCATCACTAAAAACTTGGACTCAAATAGGTAATGCCTCCACGTCCTCAAACAATGTACTACCGCCGTCATCTCTTTTTCTTAAACCGTATACCGCCGCTCGGTATGGTTCAACTTTCTACTCTCAAAGGCCACTGGATATTCTTCTTACATTAATACTCCTCCTATCACATAGTCAGAGGCATCCGTGTGTACCTCAAATGACTTGGAGTGATCAGGTAGTCTCAACACGGGGTCACTCGTGACCACCAATTTCAGATCCTCGAATGCCCTCCGACACTTCTTCCACCACTGTCACAACCGATCTTTCTTCAAAAGATCTGTCAGTGGTGCCGCACGGTGTGAATAACCAAAGATGAGCCTTCTGTAATAGTTGACAAGGCCCAAAAATGACCGCAACTCAGTCAACCCTTCTAGCACTCTCCACTCTTGAATTGCACGAACTTTCTCAAAGTCCATGCTGATATTTCCTCCTCTAACACAGTGTCCTAAAAATATAATCTGTTCTTATGCAAATGAGCACTTTTCTTAATTCACATAAAGTTGGTTCTCTCGCAGAACATTGAAGATGGTTTGGAGGTGGGTGAGGTGTTCTTCCAAGGTGTTGCTGTATACAATGATATAGTATTTGCATTTGGGAATCCGCATAATTTCATCTAACCGTTCCCTTGTACGCCTTCGCGTATCACCACTGCTTATCCTAGTGTCAGCCATCTTTAAGCTCTAATACCAAATGTCACGGAGTTACTCTTTGCGACGTAATCTCTCGTGCGACAACTAGCTTTCCGAATTAAATCAGCTTACTCACGTTTCAAACCTGCCCAAAATTTGTTAATCGTTCCACAGCAGCCTGCGCTGCCGCAAGGTCCTGTAATCCTCTTCTATTTAATTCAGCTTGCACCCATGGCTTGAGGCCTTTAAGAAAGTAGAATAATTTATACTTCTCAAACATGTCTTTGATGTCCAACATCAAGGCGGAGAACTGCCTCACATATTCTCTCACTGTGCCCGTGTGCTGTAGCTTCCGTAATTTATGTCGGACGATGAAGTCGACATTCTCTGGTAAGAACTGAGCTTTCAACTCTTTTTTCAGATCTTCTCACGTGTCTATAACACTTCTTCCACTCTAGATTTTTTCGTAACACAGACGCCACTACAGTTTAGCATCCCCTTCGAGATACATGGTCGCAGTGACCACTTTCATTGCTTCGATGGTAGGTGGAAAGACACGAAAGTACTGTTCCATGTCCCACAAGAAAATTTTCAACTCTTTGGCGTCGCGAGCTCCCCCATAGCATCGTGGCTCGGGTATCTTAACCTTTCGTTGAAGAGCTTCTGGTTGCTGAACAACCTCATAACCAATCGCCCTCATCTGGACATTCATCTTGGTGGTCAGGTCATTGATCTGTACACGAAGGGCTTCAACGGTGCCCCTCGTATCCTCAGTGAGGATCTTTACGTTCTCCGCTAACGTGGCATGGTTCACTTCTTGCCTATTCATAAGCGCAACCACAGACTCTGTCAGTTCCGTTTCGAGCTTCCAGGCATGATCCCCGTCATTCAGAAAGGCAAAGAAATAGAGAGTGTTGAGTTTATCTCGGCGCTCCAACTTAAGAAGAGACTAAAGAGGGGGGAACCTACATTCCTTGCTACGCTGATAGAAGAGAACATGACAGGGTTAGTGGAACTGGTGCCAGAGATCGCGTCTGGGCTACTTAGGAAATTTCAAGATATCATGCCACCAAAGTTGCCTAAAGTGTTGCCACCCAGGAGATCAGTGGATCACCAAATCGAGTTGAAACCAGGTGTGAAGCCGCAGGCTAAAGCTCCCTACAGAATGGCTCCTCCAGAGCTAGCCGAGTTGCGTTGACAGTTGGATGAGTTATTAGGGGCAGGGTTCGTTCGGTCATCAAAGGCCTCATTTGACACTCCAGTTCTTTTCCAGAAGAAACATGATGGTAGCCTTCAGTTATGCATCGATTACAGAGCTTTGAATAAGGTTACTGTCAAGAATAAGTATATTAATGTCATTAATTGCCGATTTATTTGATCAGTTGGGCAATGCCATTAATAGCTAGACTTGAGATCTGGCTATTATCAGGTGAGAATTGTCGAGGGTGATGAAAGTAAGACTATCTGTGTGACAAGGTATGGAGCTTTAAGTTTTTGGTGATGCCCTTTGGGCTGACTAATTCCTCAGCCAAATTTTGTACTCTTATGAATGAGTTGTTCCACCCTTACCTCGACAAGTTCATAGTGGTGTATTTGGATGTAAGGTTCTTTCGCAGAATATTGAAGATGGATTGGAGGTGGGCGAGGTGGGCGAGGTGTTCTTCCAAGGTGTTGCTGTATACAACGATATCGTCCAGACCAAAATAAGAAAAGACCGCATAAGAATAAGAATGGTTTGAAGAATTCAGCAAAAGCCAATTAGAAGAGCAAGAGTGACACACATGAAAAGAAGTCGTACGGGAAAGAGTCTGGTGTCAAGTCTACCGAATCAACTAATTTTGCACCTAAGTCGGGTTGCTTTCTATGCGGAGGACCACATCGAGTGAAAGATTGCCCACAGAAATAATCCTTGAATGCTCTACAGGGGTCTGCCAGTGCTCTTCCACCTCCTGTTGTCGATGAGCTAAGAATGGGGGCACTTAGGTTGCTGAATGCTATTAAGGGGCAGGTAGAGAAGGGAAAGACGGTCGCGCCCAAGGGGTTGATGTACATAGAGGTGTGCATCAACGGAAAAAAAATACTCGTGCCATGGTTGACACGGGGGTGACGCACAACTTCATAGCAAATAAAGAAGCACACCGCCTGGGATTGAAACTGGAGCAAGACTCCAACCACATAAAGGCAGTAAACTCGGAAGCGCGCCCCATTACTGGATTAGCAAAGGACGTACCTGTGCAGATAGGGCCGTGAACCGGAGCAACAAATTTTATGGTCGTACAGATGGATGATTTCCCGAATACAAATACTATAGTGATACGCAACGACTAGTATAGAGGCAACCCCACATAGGGTTAGGGTCCACACCATGGATGGTGGTCGTGAACCACCAAACATGATGGCTCCACTCACGACGCGACTAAAGCGACCCAACTCCTATACGAAGCCCGGATGTACGAACTCAAGCCTACAAGGCTATCGTACACATTCCGTAAGGGATCACTTAGGCCAGTGACACATCACGTAGTTATTAGGTCACTTCCTCATATATATGGTTTAAACACCAACATAGGTCAAATGACGGGAGGATCTCAAATGTATTGGTTTGACATACTTTACTGTTTACACTGCAGCGCCCCGTATCGCTCCCCCACATGGCTACGTTATGTCCGTATCGTGATCGTGTCATAACTAAACCTGCCACCATATTGCGTGCCCTCATGGCCCACGACCAAAGCTCTTAGAGTATCTACGGCTAAGCCTTCATGGCTTGGTGACCCACCTACGATGCCCTAGCTTGTAACCACCAATGTTGCACACTAGTGGCTCTGTGGCTGGCCGAGATGGCTACACCGTCACAAGGCAGTTCAAGATGTGAATGACATTAAGTAGTATAGTAGTTTTGCCATTAAAAATCTTGTAAAACAGCTCTATGAAACAAGTGAGACATGTAGAAATCTTACCTTAAAATTTGGAATAAGAGGAAGCGAATTTGGGTGCAGAAGGGGTTTGGTTGTATCATACTTATATAGGGTTGCCAGGGCTGCTAGAGTGGGCTTCAAACAACATCATTTCTAGATGGTCTCGCCTAAAAGCAGCCCAATTCTCTAGAGCTAACAATCAACAACACAACTATTATGCACATAAACTTTAGATTATCAACTATCCTTTATAATGGATAACTAATTCTCTAGTAAAGAATCTTGTATTCCCCAATTTAAATCAAATTTTAATGTGAATGTGGGGGCTGAGGTCGTGGGTTCTAAACTCTATGTTTGGTTCCTCCCTCTGTATTAATAAAGGTGGGTGATTTGTTGTATAAGATTTATTCTCCAAAGTTATCTTCCTATTATGTTGTACCACAAACAGATCTTATCTACGTGCAAGTTGCACAGACATTACATCTGGGCTGTTCTATGTCGTATGGCAATATCCAAAAAAAAAAAAACACTAGAGACCTAGTGTATTTGGTGTGTCTAAGAACATGTGAAGGATCATACTAGTGGGTTCAATTCAAGCGTTCGTGAACATAGTTTAAAGTATCAGCTAATACTAATATGTAATGGTATTTCGTGTGGTTGATATTATTGCCTATACCGGTATCACTGTATCAGTATCAGCCGATATCAACTGGTATAGAATTGGCCGATGCACATTGATATTAGCAAGTATTGGCCAATGTTGTTTATTTTATTCATCTAATCAAAGGGTTTGGCATCCTTGGTATCTGCCAATATGTATCAATTCAGAATCGGCTCTTACATAGTCACACTTGGGCCTAGTCGGGCTAAAATCTCGAGAAACTCATAACAGAACTAGCAGGTCAGGCTCATTCAAGGCCCAATGCTAACGTTGGTGGCACTTTAATAGGAAACAAAAAGGTGTATGCCAATGAGCAGATTATTGGGTGCTTTTATTACGTAGGTATTTGAAAATGGACTACTTTTTGTGGGGTGTAGCACATGATTCCCATGAGCCGCAAAAGGTGCAGCCGCTGCGTGGGTTACATGATCACGATTACCTTCCTTTGTCACCTCTTTCAATTTTGAGATGTGCTCTAGCTGCAACCATCACTCTTTTTGGTTGCAGATCTGGTTAATTGAGCCAAATAGAAATCGAAAATTTCAGTTTTTGGTTCAGCCTGAATCGGATCCAACCGAAACAAATTGATTCAATTATGGATTGGCTCAATTTGAAAACTCAAAATTGAAACTAGAACTGAAAAAATTAGTTTGGTATTTTCCAAATATATATATATATATATATATATATATATATATATATATATATATTATTATTATTATTATTTTTGATGAAAAATAAATAATAAAATTAGTTTTGTTCTTTGTTTTCATATTTTTTTTGAAATTTGGTCGGTTTTCTAAACCTATCCGACCGGTGTTTGGTTTTGGCTACTTAAAACCAAAATAAAACGGATAGGAATCAATTTCATTTTTTTTGGTTTTGGGTCGGTTGCGGTCTAGGTCAAGCTCGGCGGACCGAGTTTTCGTTCACTTTTTATTTTCGCTTCAAAACTTGCATTGCTATGCGGCTAGGGGTGCAACTTCAGCTAATCAAACCGAACCGAACCGAAATCGAAATTTCAGTTTATGCAAAACCTAATCGAAAACGAAACATATCAATTCAGTTTTGGTTAATAGAAATTTTCAAATGCTCAAACCGAAATAGAACCAAACATAGGTGATTTTGGTTTTGGTCGGTTCGGTTTTTGGTTTTTCTTCATATTTTTCAATTTTTCGGTTTTCTCACCCTACCCACCCAATTTTCGATTTTCAGGAATCAAAGTCGAACGAAACCGAACTGGGCCGAATTGGTTCGGTTCGATTTCGGTTTTCAATTTGTTTCGGTCTAGTTCGGTCCCATCAGTTTCCGATTCAAATCTGCACTCCTCTATGCGGCACACATTTCTATCCAATCTAAGTCATCAAATTATGACAAGCCTTTATTTGAACTTATCTCACTCAAAAGTTTCAACCACCATAACATTGGTACCATGAGATCATTGGTAACATTAAATCATTAGTACTTTAATATTATCAACCCTATCATAGGTATGGAAAACGGTTTCGATTTGAGCTTCACAAAGTGATGGTCCGGATTTATTTATTTTCTTTTTTTATAGAAATGATGCAATTTAGTTGATTAATTGAAGATACCTTTATTTGCCACCTGACATTCTTTCTTCTCAAACCTTGTTTCAGGTGCTAATTAAAATTGTTGACTACTTTTAATATAACCGTATAGATCATTTTTCATCCCAATCTTCCACACACTCCATCTTGTGATCATGGGTCTACCCTCAGATTTCACGTGGCACACATCTTAAAAAGTATATGTGACTCACATGTGCTAGGACACCTGTGATCATGTTCAATGTACCAAATGAAATCAACCATAATTATCTTGTATTTGAGATAGTCAACGGCTCTCACATGGGAAAATCTGGTTGGAGATATGGAATATGCAATTGCAAATATTGGTATTATTTAAAAAGTAATAGTAGTACACAGCTTGGCTTTAATGTGCGGAATGTGAAAGATGACTCAAGTGTTGTGCACTTCTAGGCTGCCACTTGGCAAACAAGTGGCTTTGTGCTAGAGTTGGAACTCTAAGCAGTGGCAGATTCAGGATTTTTATCCAGCCGGGGTGTAAGTTGAATTAGATTTAATTTTTTTTATAAATTATATACATATAAAATAATTAATAATTATTTATATAAAATATATTTTTCACCAAAATTACATACAAAAAATGAACTTACATATAAAATATAATTTTTCACTCATATAAACCAAGAAATTAATCTAATCCCAACAATGCAGAACCAATTCACAATTATAACTGATACCCAACTCACAAAAAAACACACAAATTACTCAACCATTCAAAACCAACATTAAAAAAATAATAATAATAACTTGGTAGAAATTAAATTACATGTTAGTGAAGAGCAATCCAGCACTAAGGCAACCAAGGCACATGAGAAGAGTCCATTTCTTAGACACATCCAGTGATTCACGAATCGCGGGCAGCAGCGGACTCCATAGCTTCATAAATGGTTTTAACCCTTTTACCTATGGCTTTTGATAGTACAGTTTCATAGTATTGAGAATTGAAAGAAGAGGATAAGACAAAGAAATTACATGATTAAGTCATACCATTAATCCATTATGGTCAAAGTTGGCAATTAATCCCAAGTCCCAACTATAAAAGGGTATTTATATTTTTATAAACTTAACTAAAGTCTAAAGATGAACAAATACATGGGGCGACTACATCAGAGATTCAGAGTAGCAGGTCTCATCTACATTACTACATATGCATATCAAAGATCAAAGATGTACAAATGCACAATAAAGCAGATGGGGTGCAGCGGGGAACACGGAACAGAGGTTAGACATTAGAGACCACCCACCATTTAGAGAGAGAAACAGAGATGGATGGAGAGGGAGTCAGGAGAGGAAGAAAAAGAAGAACAAATAAAAAAAGAAGAAGAAGAGAGTTTCTCACCTAATAATTTGGGCGACGGCAAGCAAGCGAATGGATTGCTGGTTGGAAGAGGCTTGATCCGGCGACGGAGAGAGAGAGTGGGCGTCGCGCTGTCAACGGCTTGGCGCGTCATGGGCCTCACTGCATCGACCTAGAGAGAAGGCGATAGAGAAGAGGGAAGGCCAGAGAAGAGGGACGACGACAAAGAGAAGAGGGATGGTGACGGAGAAAGGGCGGCATAGAAGAGAAGAGGAGAGGGAGAATAGGGCTAAGAGACAGTGAGTTGCCTTTTTAGCTTAAAGGCTTAAATGGGTTTGGTTCAGTGCGGGCGCTCGCCCACACTCGCCCGTGAATGGGTCCGCCACTGACTCTAGGCTAAAGCCCATAGTCTTGGCCCCTTTTTGTGTATTTTATTTCATGCAGCAGGGAATCCCGCCTCCCAATATATATATATATATATATATATATATATATATATATATATATATATATATATATATATCGATCTATCATACATATTAGCCGATTCGTATCGGTCCACTAAAGACCCAATGCCGACTTTGTTACCTTGCATGCAACTCATGGAGAATAGAAAAACTACATTTGCTAGATTGGGTTGGTACGATCCGGCCCAATTCTCCAATTACGACATACAAACACAATCATAAAATGAACACTTCAGGTTAGAATGGCGTGGGGTCAACCGACCCATTTGAAGCTCTTACTAGGGCTGTAAATGGGTTGGGTTAGGACCGGCCCACCTTAAAACCTACCCCAGGTCCAAGGTTAGGTCCTACCCCGTCCCTAACTTAGGCAAGCTTTGACATGCCCATACCTAGCTCTAAGTTTGGTTGTTGGGACAGACTATGTTGGATTTTTTGTGGTCAACACTTTAATCCATCTTTGAGTTTCTATTAAAAATTGGGTTGGACCTTTGACCACACGTATTTCGAGGCGATAGGAAGCAAATAGTTTCCTAATATAAGTGATATGTCTCCATTCTCCTTCCTTGATAAGATAGGAAAGAGAAGTGACTATATAAGGAGACCACCGTCCTTTCTTTCTCTAACTGAAGCACATTCTCATCTAAAGGCTAAACTTAGATAAGAAGAGAGGTAACGTGAACTCGGATTCTCTAGCGGAGATCATGGATTTCATTAAGGAGATTACTGGCGCGACGACCTGAGAATAAATACAAGATACGCATGTTCTTGTGAAGATATATATTTGATCGTGTGATTCGAACCTAGAACCTAAGAATTTTTATTATTGGTATCAAAGCAAGCTTGGTTCAATCCACTATCAAAATTTCGACTTTTTTTTTTAAATGGATCTTTCAAAATCATGGGTAGAGTGATTGGGACCAAAAATTGTCTGGCAGACGGTGTGTCCTGAACTCGCAATTGCACCAGTGAAATAGGTGGTGACACGAGAGAGGTTTCCCTTTTTTGCATTGCCGGACCAGTCACCGGACAAGTAGGCCGGAGATCAGTATTGGTTCTGGTACCCGTGGGTGGCGGAAGAGTCTGTGTAACTCTGCAAGTTTCTTCAAGTTGAAGGTGTTTTGAGATTTGTGGACTCTTAAAAAGGAAATAATAATATATTTAAATAAAGAGTTGCTTTATTAAAAGATGTTTATTCTTTATTGGTTGAAGAGTTTCTTTATTAGAAGTAGATGACTACTCCTTTTTTTTTTTTTTTTTTTGGAGTTGTGCTTTAATTAGGTAATACCACTAGCTACTATTGCATGTGTAGTGGGAGTGCCAAAGTTGGTGCTTCCCTAACTCTACATGACCCAACCCGGTGTGACTCGGCCCGGTCGATAACCGAACTCGGGCCATGACCCGATCCAGCCCATGGTCCGGTCTATCACTCAATCCGGCTCATGATATATGACCCAATTCGGCCTGTTAGACACGACCCGTTTGTCCTTAAGGCCAATTTTTGACCCATATTATTCATTTTTTTTTTCGGGTCATTTATAGATCCAATTTTGAAACATTTTATATGAATTTTGACTTTCTCAGACATTTTGGATCTATTTTTTGGGTCTATTTTTGAAAATGAGTTCTCTATTGTGACTTTTTCATGACCTGATGCCCTTTTGATAATTATAATCGGATAATTATTGTATATTTGATTGCCTTTAATTAAAGTTGGGTTTTGTGAGAAGATATAGGGCTGAGTATTGAAGGTTATGCTCTAACACCAACGCTGATATTTACATAATGTTACACATGATTATTATTAATTTTTGGCACTTACCAATCACATGAGTTAGATTTAGCTACTTGCATCTATTAAGTGGCTTATTTATTTTATTTTATTGTTTAATCAATTTTGTGACCATCTAAAATATTATAAAAGCAAAATAGAAAGCATGACTTGGAAGAATTCTTCTGTCCAATGGTGATGCTCTTTCTTAGTGTCGTAGTTTTCATAAATGACGTTTATTTTGTTTGATTGTTCTTAACATATCATATCCGATTTAAGGTAAATGTCATGTGTGTTTTTTAATGCTCTATTATTGATGTTAGCTAGATGTGACATGCATGCCCACATAATTATAGTTTGATGATTATAGATAATTTATTCATTTAATGTATATGTATCTCATAACTGTTTGATTTTGATTAATTTGCTCATCAATTGTAATCTGTGACATTGATTTACCTTTCAAAAGTAGATTAGTTAATAAGATGTGCATATATCTGAAAACAAGTTTTTGAAACCTTGAATCAGACTTAATATTAATGGCGGAGCCACGTTGTTCAATGGGGGGTCCCGGGATCCCCCATCGCAAGTTTTTTTCTTTAAAGTCTCTTAACTTCCATATTTTTAGGGGCAAGATCTTTTAATAAGGATTCCCTAAATCTCAAAACTTTTTAAGATATTTTATAAACTTATATTTTTATCCTCAAATTTTTTAAACAGAAATAGACTCCAAATTTTTTTTTCTCTCTTTTCCCAAATATTACTCCTAAAATTTTCTCTCTCACACTCTCGGTTTCCAAATCTCAGGCTACTATCCAATCTCCATCTCACTCACTCTCTCTCTCTTTCTCTCTCTCTCTCTCTCAAGAGTCTCTCTCCCCCCCACTCCCAAGTCCCAACGTCTCTGTCTTCTCTCTCTCTCTCTCTCCTCTCTCTCTATCGCTCTCTCAACTCTTAGCCACTCATCTCTTTCTATGACATCTCATTCACTCTCCGACTGTCAATGCCACGATCTCTGATTGTCGTCGATTTTTCGCTTAAGTCGAAGGTATGCTATAATTATTATTTTTTAATAAAAAATAAAAGCCCTAATTTATTATTTTTAGTGAGAATTGCTTCTTTTTTAGAGTTGTTTCATTATTATTATTTTTTATTTTGTGATTGCGGTTTAATAAAAGTGAGTATGACAAAATTATTACTATCTTCCATCAGAAAAATCCTGGCTCTGCCACTGCTTGATATGGTTGAATGAAATTTAGGTCGTACCTTAGGGATCAAGGTAGTCCGATAAAATGATCATTCGAGAGTACGTAACTGAAATAGGCTGCGGTCTGCCCAAAGGTGACCACCTATGGAGGTCACATGACTCTTGAACTTTGAGACTTTTGTTTTATTGAGATCAGATTGACACATACTTGTATGAGATTTTTAACTTCTGGCCAAAGCTGATTTAGGAGTTTCATATAAGTAGAGTGAATAGAATGATCATAAGTGCGTAAGGGAGAGAAGGACAATCTTTCTTACCATAGCTGATGAAGAGTCAGGATCAAACATAACGACACGAGTGATTAGGTCTATGCGTATTTTCTCAAACACTATCTTGGGAAACAAATTGCATATTAAAATTTCTGCCCAAAGGTGATGCTGAGACATGATGACTGGTTGTCCCAAAGAGTGAAAGTTGCTCATAGCTGACACTCTAATTAATTCGGATTTGACCCTAAATCAAAATTTAAATTTTCGAAGAATAGTTAGTGACATATGGTCATAGTTCACGATAAACATTTAGTGACTTATGGTCATAACATAATCTTCAAGGACATATGATCATGACGTATTCTAATTAAATTATTAGTGATATATGGTTAAAGTGGCTAATAAAGATTTAGATGCATTATTGACATATTTCTTTATTTTGTTAGTGATATATAATTTGTTTTATAGGGTCATGGATGGATCTATTATTCATAAGTAACTAGCAGGTGTTGAGCCTCTTGACGACTCTAACTATTCATTGTGGCGTATAGTCATTAATATATCATTAGGATATATGAACTATGATTTTATTCTTACTGAGAATAAACCTCCCACACCCACTGCGAGTTTTACGAAATTAGAGAAGAATTATTTTGCCAAATGGGAAAAGGCTAATCGTATGACTATGAAAATGACCCGTTCATCAATTAATCAAACTCTTAGGGGTGGGTTGAATCCTACAACTACGGCAACAAAACTCTTGAAAAATATTAAAGATCAATTTGTGGGTATGTGAAAGTCTCTAGAGTACTCTTATCTTATATAATTAGTTAACATGAGATATGATGAAAATGGAAGTGTGCGTGAGCACGTTTTAAAGATGTCACAGTGTGCTATAGGGCTCAGGGAATATGTGACTGCTTTTGGTGATGATCTAATTATTTATTTAGTTGTTTATTCGCTCATGCCTTCATTTGATATATTTAAGGTGAACTATAATGCTCAAGAGATAAAATGAGACCTTAACCAATTAATTTCTCTATGTGTAATCGGGGAGGACCGTCTGAAAGCGGCTAAAGTTGAGTTTGCACATTTGACTGTGAGTGCGTCAAGCCGGAAGAGTTTTAAAAAGAATCATAATTAGAACTTCAATCGAAAGCGAGCTGGAGCAGAGAATTCGAATAAGAAAGTCAAACCTGATAATTTAGAATATTGACATTGCAAGCAAAAGGGACATCTTCAGAGGGACTGCTTAATATTTAAAGATCTGTTGAAGCAGGTTAAAAGAGGAACATCTCAGCCCGAGAAATCCTAGAACTGAAATCACATCATTTATTTTTGCACGACATTAGTTAGTACTTTAACATTTATTTTGATAGACTTGATTTGCATAAGTTTAATTAAATGATTATAAATAGTTGATGTTAAATTATTCTTGTTGATTCATTGATTGCTATTATAAATGATTAAATTAGTGGGGGATAACTCGCTTGGATTGACGAGTTTTTTAAATATATATTATGGCTGACTCATCATATGAAATTGTGCACGTGTTATTGAAGGTACATGTGATTGTACTCTGACCATCCACATTTGATCGTATGGCAAGGTTGTGAGGTTGTACCTCGTTATGCTTGGATTTTGCTTGGGCTAGATATGATTAAGCATCACATCTTTAAACCTTCGTTCTGATAGTTTGGTGACTGAAAGTCATAGGCGGGGAGCCAATAATATATTAGGAACGTCATATCCTTGGGGGTATGACGCATGGACAAATATATGAACTGCACAGATATGTAAGTTGCCTGGTATCACTAAGTAAAGACTTAAGTCTATTAATGATGCTAATTTTGTGACCATGGATTGCCTAGTGTCGATTCGTAAGATGAAATATTCTATGCGTCATGATCCTTTACTGGTATTGCTATTGAATTTGGGTGGTTGTTACGAAACATCGAGGTAGTAGGGGTCAATGATTTTTTAAAATATAAAATGGATGGAAATCCGCTGTTCAGAGTTTGTCAGCATAGAGAGTCGTTTTCAAAAATTATGTTTAGATGAGTTAAGGTGTAGACCAAGTGGGAGAATGTTGGATTTTTTGTAGTCAACACCTTAACCCATCTTTAGGTTTTCATTAAAAATTGAGTTAGACCTTTGACCACACGTATCTCGAGGCGATAGGAAACAAGTAGTTTCCTAATATATGTTATATGTCTCTACTCTCTTTCCTTGATGGGTTAAGAAATAGAAGTGACTATATAAGGAGACCATCGTCTTCTCTTCCTTTAACCGAAGCACATTCCCATCTAGAGGCTAAACTTAGAGAAAAAGAGAGGTAACATGGACTTGGTTTCTCTGACGGAGATCATCGATTTCATTAAGGAGATCACTGGCGCGACGACCTGAGAATAAATACAAGGTACACATGTTCTTGTGAAGATGCATATTTGATCGTGTGATTCGAACTTAGATCTTAAGAATATTTATCAGACTAAGATTACCATTAAAGATAGAGAGATATTTCAAGTGGGAAAAAATATCTTAAGAATGCTCTTGTTAGATCTGATTGTTACGAACTATGTTTACCTTGTAATTCACTTTCATATGTATTGCCAAATGTCATTATATTCATCTGTGAACCAATGTACGGTGATTGATTAATTGGATTTTATTCACAAATATATAGTTCTAAAGAATGGTTTATAATAAGTCTAAAAGCTCTTGATGGTCGACTACCTTTTATTTCATGATTAACCACACTTATAGTCGTGGTTGTCCACAACTCTAGTGATGGCTAATCATGGAATTAATTCAACAAAGATTTATTTCTAGTTTAATTTATTGCCTTGGATCTTATATAGATCCCATGATTTTTTTCCTTTTGGATTTTCATGTAAAAATCTCGTGTGGAGTGGTAATTAATTTATTTTCAGTATCATTACTAGACAAATCTAGTATATCGGAATTTCAACTTTTTATAAATATTCAAATTATAAAAAAATTCTTATAACAATCCATGAATCTAACGGCTCTATGGAGGTTAGGGTTGTTGTTTGAATGTAAAGTATATTATATATCTCATATGGCTTTGGGAAGTACATGCCCAGATCACATGCCACCTGTCATGACCAACTTAAAATAAATCTCATTTTCGATTGATCAGTCATGAGACATATAATTTATAAATAAAAAATATTTTTTTTTGCCTTTTGCCTGCTGTTTGATAGGCTGACGATAAGGTAACGCCTCCAATAACTTTGGTGCATTGATTTGCACTAACTTTGACCATATTTTTAATGGTGAAGTCATAAAAATTATTTTTTAATGGGATTGACTTTGCCTAAATTGCAGTGATACCGGATCCTCGTGATGGACGCCACATAAATGGCTACCTGATGTTGGGCGTAGAGAAATTTCTACGCCTGGGCATATAGTCCCTGGCCTATATTGCATGGGTCGAGCTAGGATAATGATCTTTAACTCGCTAAGCCCTCGGCCCTATGCACAACAGGCTTAAATGTGAGGCCCTAGCCCGGCCCCCTTACCCCAGCTTCGAGTCATAGTCCTTTTAGGGCCGGGCTAAACGGGCTGACGGGCATGCCCGGCCTTATTGACAGCCTTACGTCTTACCAGTTAGCACATGCGAGGCCCATCATAAAATGTACAGTAGAGAGTCCAGACCAACGGTCGTATTCGCAAATAGAAGGCTCAAACTTTGATGGCTATTGCCAACTCCAATGCCTCTTTCCCGCCAGATTATATCTTCCCTTTCAAAATTCAAATACCCTACCCACCAACAGTTACTCTCTCTACTCCAAACCTGCAAATCGATGAACGAATTCAAGCAAATCCATGCCCAACTCCTTCTCACAGACCTAAAAACAGACACTTTAATGGCAACCAAGTTGCTAGAGTACTGCACCGTCACTGCCCGAAACATGGACTATGGTGTTCGGCTTTTCAACGATATCGATCAGCCCAATACGTACACATTGACCACCATGATCAGAGGCTTCGTAGCCGTCAAAAACCACGAAAAGGCCATCCAATTCTACCATTTAATGACATCTTTGTGCGTCGAACCCAACATATTCACTTACGTTTTCATCCTCAAAGCCTATTCTATGGTTTCTGCTTGCCGCGAAGGCCGAATTGTTCATGTGAAGCTCCTGAAAGTAGGGCTTCAATTAGACATATTCATTCGTAATGCACTCATTAATTTCTACTCCAAATGCAGTGACATCGACTCCGCCCGAAATCTGTTCGATGAATCTCCCAGCAATAATTTGGTGAATTGGAATACGATGATCGCAGCAAGTTTTGCTTGCGGAGATATCAAAGATGCACGGAAGCTGTTTGATGAAATGCCTGAGAGAGATGTCACGTCTTGGAACGTTGCCGTCAGTGGGTACTCCAAGTCGGGCCACGTAGATCTTGCAAGATCATTGTTTGATAAAATGCCTGAGAGAGATTTGGTGTCGTGGAGTGGGATGATTGCTGGGTACTCTCAGAGTCGACGGGCTTCGCAGGCGTTATGTCTTTTCAAGGAAATGCAAATTGCCGCCATCAGGCCTGATAGTTTCACTATGTCGAGCGTTCTCTCTGCTTGCTCTCAAATAGGTGCACTTGACATGGGTAAATGGATTCATTCTTATGTGGATCGAAACAAGCTAACCCACGATGTTGTATTGGGTACTTCACTAGTGGACATGTATGCAAAATGCGGGTGCATCGATATAGCCCTTCAAGTTTTCCATGGGATGCCAAATAAGAATGTACTCTCTTGGAATGCCATGCTATGTGGGCTTGCGATGCATGGTCACGGAGACGATGCGCTCACACTTTTTGCAAAGATGGAATCGGCCAATGTTCGACCTAATGATGTCACCTTCGTCGGGGTTTTATCCGCATGTAGTCACGTAGGCTCAGTTGCCGAAGGCCATAGGCAATTTGATCGGATGACTAAAGAGTTCAACATTGTTCCAATGATCGAACACTATGGTTGTATGGTGGATCTTCTCGCCCGGGCAGGTCTAGTCAAAGAAGCTAAAGAGCTTATCAAGAGCATGCCTATGGAGCCTAACATGGTCATTTGGGGGGCTTTGTTGAGTGCGTGTAAGATTCGTGGTGACATTGAGGGTAGCGAGAGTGTGGTGAATCATCTGATGACACTCGCGCCTGGAGATGGTGGGTGTTATGTGCTTTTATCAAACATATATGCTGCTAGAAATCGTTGGGACGAAGCTATTAGGATGAGAGTTTTGATGAGAGATATGGGAGTGGAGAGGGTGCCTGGGTGTAGCTCCATTGAAGTGAAGATGGTGGTTCATGAATTTGTTGTAGGAGACAAGTTACACCCCAACTGGAAGGAGATATCAAAGGTCATAGATAGGCTAAACACCCACCTTGAAAATGAGGGTTATGTGCCAAATTCCTCATTGGTCTTGTATGATATAGATGAGAGGAGCTTGTGTGAAGTGCCCAAAGGGAAGGTTTCTTTTGTCAATAATTAACAGAAATGTATAACCCTACAGATTAGAATCCATAGTATGGATGACTCAAATTGCCTAGTGAATGATTTCTTGGCCCACTCCAGTTCGATGTATGAACCACCACTTTTTGGCTTTAGATTGTGGTCTTTGCCATCTGATGAAAATAATATCACATGACAAAAAAAGTGACACATTCACTATCTAGATTGGCAACGGGTCCAGCTGTATTCCTTTTGAAATAGAGATGGCGTCTGGCTACGAAGTATAGGGATCCAAAGGTGATCCCTATAAGTAAAGTGCTGTCAACCAACAAAAGCAAGTTGCCAAGTTGCATTGAATTTGTGATGGTGTATGGCTACACGGCCCACTTGGGCTTGAGCTTGTAGCACAATGGAAGGTTAACAGTTTTATAACCTAGAACCCATAAAACAAATAAAAGAGGGTACCCCTACCTTTGAAACCCCCTTGAAACTGATGATTGCTTTGAATTAGATGATCAACATTGTTTTTAATCCCAATCTTATACATGATGGATCTTGAGATCATGAGCGTACCATCAGACGGTCTAATTTTGATTCCACATGGTACAAATCCCAAAAATAGAGAGCAACTGCGTATACACGCGATGAGATTTCATGTGGCACACATCACGCTCAAATGAGGTTTTTTAGGGGATCTGTACCACGTGGAATCAAAAAAGGCTGTCGGATGGTATTTATAGGGTCTCAAGATCCATCGCGTTGAAGATTGGGGTGAAAAATGATCTAGATCATCTGATTTGAAGCAGTCAACAGATTACAAAGATTTCTAATGTAAGCACCCTCTGAGATTAATTCCATGGGCACGAACATAGGTATGTGACTGCATGACGTGTATGGACTGCATGACGTGTATGGACTTATATGCATTTGAAGTCTGTGCATATCATGCAGTCACATAGATGTGTGGACTGCCATGTCAACACATATCATGCAGTCACATAATGAGTGGACACTCATTGTAGACTACCTCATAAAAAAAAAATGCAATGTGGTAATTGATTTCTCAACCAGTTAAGTACCCAACATATGTTAGATTGCACTACCTGCAACATAAGCTCACCATTATCATTGTTACGAAGCCCATTTAAGCCACCATCAACAAAGCAAAGATCACCTAAGTTATGACCCTAAACATTATACTAAATTGCTTTGACTGCAAAGCACTTTAGTATGGGATTGTGTTTGTTGACAAGGCCCTTTATAAGCTCAAACAGGCCCCTCAGAGCATGGTTTGAAATGTTCTCTAAATTTCTGCATCATAACGGCTTTCGCATGAGTTCCGCTGATACGTCTGTCTTCATTAGTCATTACTAAGGCCACATAACCATTGTTTTGGTTTATGTTGATGACATCCTCATCACAAATCGCATCCGTTATACATGACATGAGCCAACAATTTTCTATGAAAGACTTGAGAGATTTGAATTACTTTATCGGCATTGAAGTACTTCGCACACACCATTGAAGTACTTCGCACACACCTTAACCTTACCCTCTCTCAACACTAGTATGCCACCTCTACCCTTGATCAGGCGGGCATGCTTGATTTTAAACCTTACTCTTTCCCCATTCACGTCCAAATCACCTGAAGATCCTAAAGATTAAACCGTTTCATGACCCAAGCCTTTATCGCAGCCTCGTCGGCGCCTTGCAACACCTTACCATAACAAGACCCGATTTATCCTTTGCCGTTAACTGTGTGTGCCAACACATACATGACCCAAAAAACTCCCACTTCAATGCCGTTAAAAGGATTTTACGCTATCTCAAAGGACATTACATCACGGCCTTCAGTTCCAATCCGGATTTGTCAACCTTGCAGCCTTTTTCTGATGCTGACTGGGCAGGTGATCACCGAATTGATTGTGCCAACCTTGTGTATCTACCTCGGCTCTAATCCTATTTTGTGGTGTGCCAAAAAGCAACGGACCGTTGCTCGCTCTTCCACTGAAGCTGAATACAAGTTTTTAGCTCATACAACTCCCGATATTACATGGTTACAATTTCTCATTCAAGATCTCTTATTGCGTCGGGCACCCGCTCTCATTCTGTGGTGTGATAATATTAGTGCAATTTCTCTTGCATCTAATCCTGTATTTCAAGCTCGTACGAAGCATCAGAACGAAGGCTTACTAATGTGGTATCTAATCACATCTAGCCCAAATAAGTTTTAACATAATGAGGTATAACCTCACCACTCTACCATGTGATACAACCCTCATGCGGATGATTAGAGTATAATCACATATACTCTCAGTGGTACATCCACAACAATAAATGAAATGATGTATCCACAATGAAAGAAACTAACTAATACTAGAAAGACCAACTCCCACTAAAATTCTGTAGTCAATCTCTACTAAGTCGATATGAACATTACAATTCTAAGACTCGGATAATTATAAAAAACTATTAACTTTCACTAATTTAATTATTGCTTAAAATCTGTAAGTTTTTCACAAGAATAGTTTAATCGTAACCACATTATTTGTCCTTAAATTTTAAACGTATCATGTCCATAAGATATTAACTAAAAAATATTAGATTTATTTAAAAATTTAATTACAAAAATAAGGTTTGATTCTCAATTTTAGTATTTCAACTTTTACCTATATCAACAGTTATATTTGTTGCTCTAACTATTATTTTATTGTAATTCACCTCAAATAAATCAATACAGCGGAAACAAACAAATTATGAAATAAACCACAAAGTCATCTTCAAATTGAAAACATTCATATTATCAAAATATGTTCTTACATGTTTCATGTCCATTACATCTGAGGTCATCCAAGTTTCGATCTCACTTACCGATGCACGAATCTACATCATCATCATCCTTACTTTTCTCATTTATGACATCATAGAATCTACATCATCATCCTTACTTTTCTCATTTATGTCAAAATAGTTATATCTTTTTGAGGCCCAACACCATTTAAAACTTATAAAATTATGACTGCACTAAGAAGTGACCATATATCACAAGATAACGCTAAGAAATATGTCATTATACCTCTACAAGTTATCAAATATTTTGACCATATAGCATTGACTATTTTCTGTGAAATACGTCATAATCATATGCATGATGGATCTATATTTATATATTACTGACTATCTACATGGGATACGCGTGAATCATATGTCACAGATAGTTCAAGAGAATTACGTTATGACCATATGTCACTAAAAGTTCATTAAGAACTATGACCATATATCAGTAACTAACCTCTAAGGACTTAACTTGAATCTAGGGTCATTCAAATTAATTAGAGTGAAGTTACGTGCAAAGTTTCATTCTATGGGGCAGTCCGATTGCATCGTTTCAGCATCACTTTTGGGCAAAAACTTTAGCATGCAATTTGCTCCGAAGATTGTGTTTGAGAAAACACACATAAACCTATTCACTCGTGTTATATGGTTGATCCAGACTCTCCATCAGTTTTGGTTAGAAAGATCATCATTCTCTTGCTTAAACACTTATGACTATTCTGTTCACCCTACTTACATGAAATTTCTAGATTAGCTTTAGCCAGAAGTTAGAGATCTCATACAAGTATGTGCCAACTCGCTTAATGAGAAACAAATCTCAAGATTCAAGAGTCACGCTACCTATATAGGTGGTCACCTTTAGGCAGATCTCAGCTTGTTTCAGGTACGTACCTTCGAATGATCGTTTTATCGGTCTACCTTAATACCTAAGGGATGACCTAAATCTCATACAACTATATCAAGTTTGATTTCAAGGTTTCAAAAACTAATTTCTAAATATGTGCATATCATGCCAACTAACACACTTTCGATTAATAAATCAATACTTCACATAATAATTGATAAACCAATTAATCAAGAACAAATGGTTTTGAGATACATATAGATTCAATAAACAATTAAATTAACTAGAAATCATTAGGTGGGCTGCTCTTTGCTCCCAAACAATTGAAACCTATTCTTTTATGTGGGTTGCTCTTTGCTCGCAAACACGACCTAAGTTTATAGGCTTCTATGGGCTCGAAATACTTGGTAAACTTTGAAACATTAGATTATAACCCTTGTGAGTTAATCTCTGATTGTTTTCACATATATTGTCATTTAAAGGATTAATTTTGGCCATATGGCATTCATCATTGATTATTATAAAGTTTCGTGTGTATGGTCATCACTTGTACCACATAGCCCAAAAATAATAAATATCATAGCATTAGAGCAATCCGATCAGAGCTCTTAAATATCAACCCTTAAAACATGCGTACAACCATCTATATTAGAGTCAATATAAGTGGCATGGTTTAAATTATCCTATAACCAAAGGCAAAGCCACATAGAAGAGTGTAGGGCTGAAGCCCCCAATTTAACTCTTGAATTTGTGTAAGTTATGATTCTTATACGTCCTTTTTTTGCATATAAGCCCTCAAATCTATGAATTTTAATGGCTTGGGTTGCTCATAAGATGGAAAACAACCTAAAATATGTGATTCTTATAATCTATCGATAAATCCTTCTCATAGCTCCTTCTCATAGTCATCTATATATAATATATCAAGGGAAATGGTCAATTTAGGGTGCTGAGGTGGCTTTTTGTAGAATTTTTATAAAAAAATGTTATTTACTACATCATGATTCTAGCAAATATCTCCCATAACATAACTTTTCTATGCATGTCTCCTCTACGAGCATATTAACATCATCTTCTATCCATATTTCCATGTTTACTTTTTTTTTTTAATGAATGGTTATACTTTTATTGCTACGAGAAAATGAATACAAGATACACCCACAAAACTGACCTTATAAGAGTGAGGATCTCAAAAGCAGGCAAACTATGTACAACAGCCACAATTACGATCCTATATCAGAAAACAGGCCAATATAAGTAGTGGTTGATAGACCAAAGTGATTACGAACCGGCGGGCAACCAGAAGCACCAATCTTTGTCAAGCTATCAAGTTGATTTGTTTGCACTACGCAAAACATGAGCAAAAGAAACGATCTTATACTAGAAGTTAGTCTACAATGCGTGTCCACCCATCATGAGTGAACATCAAAGTCCACATGTCCCTATGAGTGAGTAATTTGCATGGATTTTCATGCATTAAAAGCCTGTGCAAGTCACTCAAACACAGGGACATGTGGACCGCGATGGCCACTCATGATGAGTGGACACCCATTATAGACCAACCCTTATATTAATAAGGTGAGTATTGTTGTATGAGATTATTCCCCTATGTGTCACTCAATGTGAGCGTTTTGTTATATGAGATATATTCTCTATGATATATAAAGCACTTCCAAGTTGTCTATGCCGTATGACATTATAAAAAATAAAAAAAATTCTAACTTAAAATTTTCAAAATCTTGAGTTGGTATTATAAACCCAAACGATGCAAAAAAGTAATGCTTGGATCAATCTATTTCCACACTACAAAAAACAAGACTATTAGCCGCAGCCAAAAACTGCCGCTATTAACAAAAAACTGTCGAAAAATTGCCGCTATTAACAAAAAATTGTTGAAAAATTGCCGCTATTAACAAAAAACTGTCGCTAATACTCTTACCGCTAATAATCTTAATAGTGTTTTTATTAATAGTGGCAGTTTTTTGCTCTAAAAAATTGCCGCTAATAGTCTTATTTTTTGTAGTGCCACTTAAATAGTGGAATCTTGAGAGATGCATAGATAATGTATTACCATAAACATTAATAGTTGAATCGATGTTTTACAATATTTCTTGAAACTCTCAAGATTAGTGATGTAAGATTGCTTCGCATAAACCTTAGTGTATGAGTATAACACCTAATTCTTAATTCTTTATACATAATATGGGCATTTTCTCTTTCTCCTTATTAGGTGGCTCTCTCTCACTCTCTCTCTTTCAATAATTATCTCCCAATATTTCGTAAGGTACCTTCATTTGCAACCCAAGATTCTTCCTCCTCCACCCATGATTCACATGATTAAACAGTTGATGGCTTTATATCAAACGAGGGAGATCAAATTTTGTTTCAATCTTTTACACAATAGATCTTGACATCATGATCCTACCATCAGACGATATATTCATTGAATTTTAAGTGCATGGGTGGTCTTCATCACATTGTGTACATATGTGTATCTTAGTCAATTAACCTTTAAAATCATGCATATGTGACTTTTCAATTTACAACCATATAGTTGATAAATTGTTTGCAAGTTATGTTCTAGTCTTGGATGATTGTCTATTCATATTGAGTGTCACCTATGCCATTAGCCTTTCTAAGCCTTATTTTTTTTCATGGAAAATAACTACACATACGACTCGTGTGAAAATCATTACTAAGTGGACGGTGAAAAGGGCTACAAAGTCAGTTGTAGAGTGAAAGTTGTCGTTCTCAAATTTCACTCAATCGTCTATTTTTTTTATGTAGAATTTAAAATATATATATGAAAAAAATAGAAAAAACATACTCAAAAATTTTATTCTCTTCAATTTAGCAGTTATGAGAAAGAGACTAAAATGACTTCCTATAAAGTCTCGTGAGAAAGCCACCATCCTCTTGGGTATAACAATCGGAAAGTCCACTTGAGTATTTGAGTTTACACAATTTTATAAACTTTCTTTTGTTATTTAATGAAGATTTATATGATTCGAAGATGTAGTTGGGTTAAAAATATTTCTCACCTTATATCTCTTATTTTTTCTTATACTCTTTATGTTTGAGAGAGTTATCCTTGGCCATTGCATCATCACATTCATTTTGTCAAATATATGTGAAAATTGTAAATTGTGTAAACAAGGTTGATGAGTGTTTGTTGTTGCTGCTTTGAAGATATATATATATATATATATATATATATATATATATATATATATATATATATATATATATATATATATGTGTGTGTGTGTGTGTGTGTGTGTGTGTGTGGCGCATATTGTTTACTAGTCACTTAAGATTTAATGCATTGTAGGATTATCCTTTCTGATTCGATGTGCATGATTGATGATTCTTTGAAATTTATGATTGTGATGATTACAGACTTAATTTCATTTCATTTCACTACAAAAAATAAGACTATTAGAGGCGGCCAAAAATTGCCGCTATTAACAAAAAAACTATTAAGACTATTAGCGACGAGGGTATTAGCGATAATTTTTTGGTTAATAGCGACAATTCTGACTGCCGCTAATATTTTTATTTTGTAGTGTTTTTGCAAATTTTGAAATTAATTTTTAAAGGTTTGGATTATGATTATTTGATCTTAAATGGTAAATGAATGGGAGAATAAGAGGATTGTTCTATCTACTCTGGTGTAGTTGTGTGGCATTGGTTTTAAAGCTTGATCATCGTCTCATTTTTTAGAGTATTATTAAAAAATAAATAAAATTATGTGTTCTTGTTGGACTTGTTTTCTTTTGTGGAGAGCCTATGAATTTCTTTTTCATATTCTTTTGTTATGACCAGCAAGTTTGTCCCCATGTTACCTGATGACAAAAAGGGAGAGAATGTGTTTGTGTGACTTGTTTTATTTGTGGCTATTTAATGCACTTTAATGATTAACCTTATTTTAAAAGTAATGATTATATAATGATTGATCTATTTGGAGCTGTATGGTTTCTATTTTTAGTGTTCCAGATTGCATGTTAAAGATGTTGAAGAGCTTTTTGCGACATTATCTTGTGTATACATGACATAGGTTTAGAGGGAATGCATTGAGTTGTGATTTCTTGCATGACATATAGATTGTTTGTATATGAGTTAGTTTATGATTGATGTTTTTTTATCTCATACCCTTGTAACTAGGTTTTGTCATAGATTGTGACAAATGGGGAGATTATTAGATCTAATAGTCACAATTTATAATAATCTAGTAGTTCACTCCTATATGCGTTGCCAAATATAACTTCTCACTTGTGAATCCTATGGTATTTGATTGGGTCATACTTATTCACAAGTATTTTAGTTCTAAGAAGAACTGTTTATAAGAGTTGTAATCATTTTGATGGTTGATCACGTTTCATTTCGTGGTTAACCACCAAAATATTGATGGTCGACCATGTTTCTTTTCATGGTTAACCACAACTAAAGTGACGGTCAACCATAAAATTAGTTTCATAAATTCTTTTTCTAAATATCTTTTAAGGTTACAACTACTATAAATAGTCTCTTAAGGACTTCTAGGTTTTTCATCTCTCTCTACTTTATTACCCAACCATCTTTGTGAGAGAAAAACCTTTTAACCTTTGAAACTTTTGATCGGATCTCTTGATTTTTCAAAGGCACTTGTTCATTTTCTTTTCGTGATTGACTACAACTAAAGTGACGGTCAACTATGAGATTGATTCCGTAAAATATTTTTCTAAATCTCTTTTTTGGGTTACAACTACTTAAATAGTCTCTTAAGGACTTTTAGGTTTTTTTTTTTATCTCTCTCTACTTTATTGCTCAACCATCTTTGTGGGAGAAATTTTTTTTTACCTTTGAAACTTTTGATCGGATCTCTTAGTTATTCAAAGGCTCTTGTTCCATTCTTTTCGTAGTTGACCACAATTAAAGTGACAGTCAATCATGAGATTAGTTTCATAAAAGATTTCTCTAAATATCTTTTTAGGGTCATAACTATTATAAATAGTCTCTTAAGGACTTCTAGGTTTTTTATCTTTCTCTACTTTATTGCTCAGCCATCGTTGTGAGAGAAAAACTTATTGACCTTTGAAACTTTTGATCAGATATCTTGGTTATTTAAAGGCTCATGTTCCGTTTCCATGTTCTGAAGAAAATCGCGCTTGAAGTTTCAAGCATGTCTAGGCTTGTGAAATCGAGTGACCTTGATGGAATTCGAAGTGTTGTTGTGGCTCGTCTAAACATGAGTAGACTAACGTGTGACTTGGTGGTTGAAGCCGACAAATCGAGGAATTGTGGGGTCGCGTAGTGAATTTTAGCGTTGCAATTTGAAAATGTTTGATAAGACTAGAGAGTTTGCATTCATTCGGTACTTTCTATAACCATTTAAGTCATAGTGTATTTGTTGCTTGATCTAACGTAGATCCCATGATTTTTTCCCTTTTGGGTTTTCAGATAAAAATCTGGTGTGGAGTAGTGATTGATGTAGTTTATATTATTTATTTTCAATATCATCACTAAGCAAATCTAGGATACCGAAATTTCAATATAATATGTGTCCTTACTATCTTCAACGTTTCGGGATTTGAGCAGGGTATAAACTTTTTAGAAAATAATTAAAATATTAGCCAATATATCAATACTAGAGACTTGATATAAGAATCTAGTATTAACCCATTCGGAGGTATCGAGTGGTATTTTTTATAGGATACCGGTATTAATCAAGCTTGATGCCGATATAAGAGATTTTAAGCTATAAGACTAATGTTAAACTAACATAGCTTGTGTTGATAGACAAAATAACTAAAGAATTGAGAATATCATCTCTTAAGGGAAAAAAATTCAATTAAAAAATAATGAAAAAAATAAGATATGAAAATCATTCATTGTTGACAAAAAATTAAGTGAGATCACAAAAATTATTTAGGGACAACCAATGCAAGTTCGAAAAATACAACATTTTTTGGAAGTTTTTATGAGAAAGATATCATTAAAATAAACTTCTATTTTTGTTGTGATAAGTAGGCATGGGATTTAAACCCCTAATCTTAACGCTATACGCTTGAGGGCCTCACTAGCTCACCACTGGAGCAAATATCCAATATCATATTGATTTCTACTTTCTTAACGACTTTGCTATAAACAAAGAGATATTAATATTGACGACAAGTCAACCTGATATTTTTTTACTCAACGAGGAATCTTGTCAAGACACTTAACTCTCATGTTTATATTCTTTTACAGAGAAACTCTATAGAGTCTTTTACGCTCCGTTTGGCAGCACTTCCTGCCCACTTCCAGTCGCTCTATGGCGACACACGCTTGGACCATATTAAGTAAACACGCATGGAGCGAGCAAAAAGTTGAATGGGAGCAAGAGAGGAACGTATGCGTCTGTAGCGACTACGTATGACACTGGTTTTGGAGGGTAGCAGAGCTGTGCATTAATGTGTGTGTACCTGTCATCTGGTTTCCAAATGCAATGTTAAATACTATGAGAGATTTGGAAGTGGTTTTCACAATAGCCACATTTGATGGTACAACCATGATGACAGTCACTTTTTGGGATGTGTGGCACATAGAATCAACATCTGACAGTCTAATGGTAGCCCATGATCTCAAGATCTCTCCTGTGAAAGATTTGTTAGATAAATTTAGGAAACAGAAATCCGAAAATGATGAAATGGGCAAGAGAATTGGGCTCAAGGCACGTAATCATTGTCTTTAAAACACTATTCGCTCCACACTCGAATAAATTCTTGAGTTTGCAAAAGGGTTCTAGTGAGACATTTTCAGGATACAACGAGCCCAATCTCTTGGATGCGATCCGTTACTTTACAACAGTAGAGGATCGCCCTAGAAAACTCAATTTGATCAAGTATCACCAAAAGAAGAAAGTAAGAGGAAAATTCTTAGGTTGTATACAAGGATTCCAATAGATTTCAGAGTATCTGAATATGTGTCTTAACGTGTAATAGCCCGAAAAATCACACAAAACTATAACCTCGGAATCCGTGCCCGATCGGTCACAGGTTTGACCAATTAGGAGTTCGATAGTTAGTGTAGAGTGTGATGAGTGAATGTGATGTGATGGGTTGTGTAGCAATGTGGTGTGTGTTAAAAATCTAAAGTCACATACACCTATTGAGGTGCATGTGTTCAACACACAAACTAGGAGAGAGATAAAAGGGTTTAATAACCCTAAATGTGTGTTTTTGGGTTGTTGAGAGAGGAGTAAAGAAGAGAGAGAGAGAGAGTAAAGAGAGTGATTAATGCAAGGAGTGAATGCTAGTTGAGGAAGGGAGATTCAAGCAATAAACGACGGATTCGACGCGAGGGATCCGCTAAAAGCAAAGCTGGAACCCTAGCCTTTCCAACCATAGATTTGAAATCAATTTGAGATTGATTCAAGATAAAATTTTGTGAATAAGATGCATAGATCGTAGAGGCTAAATTGTAGTTGAAAATGGTTTAAATCATAGGATATTTGTAATAGCCCGAAAATAATCACACTAAACTATGACCTCGGGATCCGTGCCCGATCGGTCATAGGTTTGACCAAATGGAAGTCCAGCAGTTAGTATGTGGTGTAATGAACGGATGAGATGTGATAAATAGAATGCCTATGTGGTGTGTGTTGTGGGGATGTAGTCGCATACACCTACCGCGGTGTATGTGCTCAACACACAAGTGAGGAAGAGGATAAAAGGGTTAATAGCCCTAAAATCAAGAGTTTGGTTGTTGAAGGAGAGTAAAGAAGAGAGAGAGAGAGAGAGAGAGAGAGAGAGAAGTAAGAAAGGAGTTATTGCAACTGATTGGAGGGGGGATTCAAGCAATAAAAGCCGGATTCAACCCGATTTGGATCTGTTAGAGCCAAAGCTGGAAACCCTAGCCTTCCAACCACTGGATTGAAATCAACTTGAGATCTATTCAAGGTAAAGTTTTTGTAAATAAAATGCATAGATTATAGGGGTTAAGTTGTGGTTGAAAGTGGGCTAAATTATAGGATAATGGGCTAAAAAAATAGAACAAAAAGTGTGGAAAAAGGATAGGGAAGAACAACTCGGAAAGGGCTGAATCTGACAATTTCGATTAATCGAAATTTGGTTTCGATTAATCGAAATTGGCCAAGAAGTTGAAAAGTCAGAAGACCCCGATTTCGATTAATCGAATTTGATTTGATTAATCGATTTTGATTCGATTAATCGATTTGGAGATCGATTAATCGACTGAGAACCTCCAGTGGACCCCAGGGGTTGGAGGAAATGGCTTGAGGAAAAATCGACTAATCGAAATGGGATTTCGATTAATCGATTTTAGTTTTCGATTAATCGATTTGGGGTCGATTAATCAATTTGTGAAACTCATGCTCAATCGAGAATCGACTTTGCGAAATAGAGCATTTCGATTAATCGAAATTGGATTCGATTAATTGAATGAAAACTCGACTGTTCGAACTAAGAATCAACTTTGCGAAAAGGAGAATTTCTATTAATCGAAATTGGATTCGATTAATCGAATGAAAGCTCGACTGTTCGAACTGAGAATCGACTTTGCGAAACAGAGAATTTCGATTAATCGATATTGACCTTCGATTAATCGATTTTGGAAATCGATTAGTCGAATCAGATTCGATTAATCGATTTTGGAATTCGATTAATCGACTGAGATAAATTATGTTGACTTTTGGGTTTGACTTTAAGATTCTTGGAGGGTCTTATACCTTCTTTATTGCATCCTTTGTGATGTGTTTCACCTGTTATGTGGTACCATAGGTGGTACGTGTGGACTAGTGTACAAGGAGCCACGTGGGACCTTGATGCATTGATCAAATGAAGACTTGAGGTAGGGAACACCTTGAACATGTACTTTATTTTACAAGAGCATGTATGTAGTGATATAGAATTCAATTCAATTATTATTTCTTAAGAATTTGTTAAAGGTGTGTGTGTGACATTCATAAGAGTAAACATAATGAGCCATCCCCAGGGGATGAAGAAGTAATGAGATAAGAGCATCAGGTGTGATGCAAGTAAATGAATACATCCCAGGGATGTATCCAAGGATTGAATCATGTTTGATAGGGCCTAACTGATATAAGATAGCACATTTACACGGTGAATAATTATATGTAAGGCACCGATATTTTTGTTATTTGAGGTTTGATAATCGACATGGCAGGATATCCGTGACCGATACGGACGATAAACCGTAGGCCGCCATGGAGGCTTATCCGTACATAGTAAGCACACCCCAGGGGTGTTGATTTGAGACAAGTGAAACCCCGCCACCAATCCCCAGGGGAAAGGGGCTTGGGTACTATTTGTATTCCCAGGGAATACGGTTAAAACTGTCTATATAGATGACGATGATGGGTATCTCATCGGGGCTCGATGCTATATTGCTCGGGGATTACTTAAATTGAAAGTTTAAGTTTTGCTTTAGGCCTTTTCAGCATCATTCATGAGTAAATGAAAACATAAGTAATCAACAGTAAAACGAAATGCATTTTTTTCTGTTTCATCAATAACTGCATAGATACATCATGCATGGCATATCATGGAATATATGTGACTTATAATTTATATGTTCAACCGTGTTTGTTCCCTATTGAGCTAGGATGTAGCTCACCCTGTCGCAGGTCCACTACTAGCACCGCCGAGGCAGGGAGACGCCGATCCGTGAGACGGACCTTGCGGTAAGCAAAAGAATTGGAGCCACCTCCGAGGACTTCTTACTCTGGACTCACAGCCGCTTGAGGGCTTTTTAGAGAGATTTTGTACGGCTTGGTATGTCAAGCCTTGATTTTTATTTAAAACCATGTACATAAGGAGTTGGGATTATTCTTTTGGGACGAACCATCCGTGATGATTTATATCATCGATGGTTCGGATCGGTTCTCCATTCATGCAGAGGCACGAGGGTAGAACTGTCTTTTGGAGAGTTGATTAATATAGATTTAAATTCTGCAATTTTGTTATTATACTTTTGATGCTTGATATACCAGTGTTCCGTGCTTAGCTAAAGGGCACGGTCAAGATGATCGTGCTGATGGCACGGGTTTCGGGGTGCCGAAATTCGGGCTGTCACAATATTGGTTTAGAAAAATAGAGGAAAAAGTATGGAAAAAGATTGGAAAGAACAGCTCGAGAAGGGCTGAATCTGACAATTTCGATTAATCGAAATTGGATTTCGATTAATCGAAATTGGCCAGGAAGTTGAAAAGTCAGAGGAACCCGATTTCGATTAATCGAATTGGAATTCGATTAATCGACTTTGGATTTCGATTAATCGATTTGGGTATCGATTAATCGACTGGGAACCTCCAGTGGACCCCAGGGGGCGCCATTCCTCTTTCTCCTTCCTCTTCTCCAACCGGTCAAGACGAGCTAGGGTTTTGGGGTTCTTTCGTCGATTCCGGATCAAGATCGCTAACTTTGGATCGAAACTCTCCGGTAAACCCTAGATTTATACTTTCCTTTTCAATTGAACTAGATAAACCCTAGTTTAGTGATTTTCCAAAAATGCCGCCAAAGACTCGGATGTCTTCGAAGAAGGCAACCACTAAGCTCCCGGTTCGGTGTAAGAACGCCGCGCCACCACCACCTACCCCATCTCCGGTGAGGACTCCATCACCGTCGGCATCGGAGACCACCTCCGGTTCGACGAGCGCATCTACGCGCGAATCTTCCCGCGAGTCCACACCAATGCCCCCACCACCCACTAACGTGGTGTAACCAAACGAATGGTGGGCGGCCAAGACCTTCGAGGTCGAATATATTATCGACCCCACCCTATTCACAAATCCCGATTTGCCGGGCGAGACCCAATGGGCTCGAAATTACCTCAACAACGCCGGTCTCGGCAACCTTCTCAAACCAATCCGAGGTTCTTACTACCCTAGGTTGGTTAGATTATTTTACCAAGGGCTTGTGGACGGCCCGACCGACGACGTGATCAAGACCACTATTGAGGGTCGCGACTACACGATCACCCGTCGCCACATACACGAGGTACTCGAATGTTACCTCGATTTTACCCCAGAGACTACCCTATTCCCACCGTTCGAGGAGGACCCCCGCTTCGAGGAGGTCATGACCCGCATGACCAATGGCAAGAAGGGGGTCGGGATCCTCCATAAAGAGGGTTGACCTTCCACACTATATGTAGATGCTTGATTCAATAATCAAGTGCAACCTCTACCCTATGCGCCACGATACGGAGCGCGTGGACAAAGTGCAACAGGCACTTTATGCGGCCTTCTATGGCCGATGGTTTGATGCTACCATGGTCATCCTAGAAGGGATGAGGTACATCAAAGGGAAGCTGATGAAGGGCAACATGCGGCCCAAGGAGAAGATGCCATACGCTCGACTCATCTCGAGCATGTTGGAGTGTTACTCCAATGATCCCTCCTATAGCATCTCGCCTCACGAGGTGAGGGCTACGGATCGTGTGAAGACGTTTTCGAAGTCTTCATGGACCCGTAGCTACAATCTGCTAAAGCGGACCCTACCGGCTCCGGGTCCCGCTCCGGTAGCCCCAGCAGTAGCAGCAGCAGCGGTAGCACCGCCACCACCCCCACCACCTCGGCAGGACCCACCCGTGGGTGGAGCACACCCTATCCCCACCGAGCCATCCGTGGAGAGGGTTCCCTCTCACACCGCAGCCTCACCGACGCCACCTACCCACTCCGCACCCGCGACACCCACCTCATCCTACTGCCGGCGCGCCACATCATCTGGGCCGACCATCGAGGAGCTGTTGGCCCGTATGGAGGCCAACAACGAAAGGATGAACCGGAGGATGGACTTCCTCCTCTTTCACACCCTCCGCCACATCTATCCTACCGACTACCGCCGCTACCTCGCCCAGGAGGAGGAGTGGACAGCTGGACGCACAGCCTTCCACAGAGGACCCGTCTTCCATCCTACCCCAGCCACTACAGACGCGGTTCCTTCCACATCTGCCTCCGCTCCGCCGACTGAGACGCTTCCACCACGGTCGCCACCACAGTGCAGCCGGCTCAGCAGACCACTTGACCTTGAGTACGTCACCTCGAGATGGAGCACCGCTCGACTGCACCGGCACACTGGGGGATTGCATGAGTTTTATTTTTTTTATGAGTCATGATTGTATAGATGTATGTTTTGTACGCCAACTCATGTGGCGCCTTGTAAAAATTTGCTGATATTAATAGAAATCCAAACTTTTTGTGTACATTGTTCAAATTCGTCAAATTTAAATTCTATGCTAGTATATGTAACTAATTTAATGCGTTTGAGTCAACTGGATCGCCTCACCTGAGAGTGTGGGGGGGGGCGAGAGAGACCCAGCCAGACAAACCTTGGGTTATTTTTGAGGACGAAAATTCCCAAGGTGGGGAGGATGTAATAGCCCGAAAAATTGCACAAAACTATAACCTCGGGATCCGTGCTCGATCGGTCACAGGTTTGACCAATTAGGAGTTCGATAGTTAGTGTAGAGTGTGATGAGTGAATGTGATGTGATGGGTTGTGTAGCAATGTGGTGTGTTGAAAATCTAAAGTCACATACACCTATTGAGGTGCATGTGTTCAACACACAAACTAGGAGAGAGATAAAAGGGTTTAATAACCCTAAATGTGTGTTTTTGGGTTGTTGAGAGAGGAGTAAAGAAGAGAGAGAGAGTAAAGAGAGTGATTAATGCAATGAGTGAATGCTAGTTGAGGAAGGGAGATTCAAGCAATAAACGCCGGATTCGACGCGAGGGATCCGCTAAAAGCAAAGCTGGAACCCTAGCCTTTCCAACCATAGATTTGAAATCAATTTGAGATTGATTCAAGGTAAAATTTTGTGAATAAGATGCATAGATCGTAGAGGCTAAATTGTAGTTGAAAATGGTTTAAATCATAGGATATTGGTTTAGAAAAATAGAGGAAAAAGTATGGAAAAAGATTGGAAAGAACAGCTCGAGAAGGGCTGAATCTGACAATTTCGATTAATCGAAATTGGGTTTCGATTAATCGAAATTGGCCAGGAAGTTGAAAAGTCAGAGGAACCCGATTTCGATTAATCGAATTGGAATTCGATTAATCGACTTTGGATTTCGATTAATCGATTTGGGTATCGATTAATCGACTGGGAACCTCCAGTGGACCCCAGGGGGCTGGAGGAAATGACTTGGGAAAATCGACTAATCGAAATGGGATTTCGATTAATCGATTTCAATTTTCGATTAATCGATTTGGGATCGATTAATCGATTTTTAGGAACTCGATTACTCGAATTGAGAATCTACTTGGCTGAACAGAGATTTTCGATTAATCGAATTAGGATTCGATTAATCGAATGAGAATCTCGATTAATCGATTTGAGAATCGATTAATCGATATTGACTTTCGATTAATCGATTTTGGAGTTCGATTAATCGACTGAGATAAATAATGTTGACTTTTGAGTTTGACTTTAAGATTCTTGGAGGGTCTTAGACCTTCTTTATTGCATCCTTTGTGATGTGTTTCACCTGTTATGTGGTACCATAGATGGTACGTGTGAACTAGTGCACAAGGAGCCACGTGGGACCTTGATGCAATGATCAAATGAAGACTTGAGGTAGGGAACACCTTGAACATGTACTTTATTTTACAAGAGCATGTATGTAGTGATATAGAAATCAATTCAAACATTTATTTGCTTAAGAATTGTGAAAAGTGTGTGTGCGTGTGACATCAATAAGAGTAATTATAATGAGCCATCCCCAGGGGATGAAGAAGTAAAGAGACAAGAGCATCAGGTGTGATGCAAGTAAATGGATACATCCCAGGGATGTATCCAAGATTGAATCATGTTTGATAGGGCCTAACTGATATAAGATAGCACACTTACACGGTGAATAACTATATGTAAGGCACCGATATTTTTGTTATTTGAGGTTTGATAGGTTACCCCACCGACGTGGCGGGATATCCACGACTGACACGGCAGGATATCCGTGACCGATACGGCGGCGAAATCGTAGGCCAAAGGCGGAGGCTTATCCAGATAGTAAGCACACCCGGGGTGTTGATTTGAGACAAGTGAAACTCGCCACCAATCCCTGTGGAAAGGGGCTTGGTACTATATGGTATTCCCAGGGAATACGTTAAAACTGTCTATATAGATCACGATGAAGGGTATCTCAGTGGGGCTCGATCCTATATTACTCGGAGATTACTTAAGTTGAAAGTTTAAGTTTTGCTTTAGGCCTTTTCAGCATCATTCATGAATAAATGAAAACATAAGTAATGAACAGTAAAATGAAATGCTTTTTAACTGCTTTCATCAATAACTGCATAGACACATCATGCATGGCATATCATGGAATATATGTGAGTTATAATTTATATGTTCAACCGTGTTTGTTCCCTATTGAGCTAGGATGTAGCTCACCCTATAGACTATACGTCGCAGGTCCACTACTAGCAGCTGCCGAGGCTTCAGGAGACGCTGACCCCGGTGAGTCGGACCTTGCGGCCGGTGAAGAGTTAGAGCCACCTCCTGAGGACTTCTTCTAGAGGACTCCGTTGTGCCACTTTGAGGGCTTTTTGAGAGAGTTTTGTAAGGCTTGGTATGTCAAGCTTTGATTTTGTTTAAACCATATATATAAGGAGTTGGGATTATTCTTTTGGGACGAACCATCCGTGATAATTGCTATCATCGATGGTTCAGATCGGTTCTCCATTCATGCAGAGGCATCAGGGTAGAACTGTCTTTTGGGGAGTTGCTTAGTATAGATTTAAATTCCGAAATTTCGTTTATTATTCTATTGCATGCTTGATATACCAGTGTTCCGTGCTTAGCAAAGGGGCACGGTCAAGATGATCGTGCTGATGGCACGGGTTTCGGGGTGCCAAAATTCGGGCTGTCACATAACGTCTCCTTATATAGACTTTTCAATATGACTGTTGGACCAACAGTCATATTTTGGACGGTTTAGATCTTTCAGGGATCTTAACCACTCCATCCAACGGCTGTTTGAAAGGTTGCACTTTTTCGAATTCAAATTCGAACGATTGCACACCTTTATAAGCGGTTATGAAACGGTTGGGTCCAATGGTCAACATTTGACCAATCCGTTTGGCCCAATAGAATCAAATTGACCCACTAATTAGTTGCCCATTAGGTCCGACCCGGTCCATGAATAATTTGACTATTGGATCTACCTGGTCAAAAAGTCAAATCTCTCCTTGCGACGATGTGCACGTGCAAAGTGCAAAGTGCGTGCGCGTCTAAAGCGCTAATGCGCCTAAACGCCAATCGCTAAGCTCGCGCACCAACGCGGCGGCTCGTCGCTAGGCACACTATTCTCTTCTTATTGTTAAACAATAATAGAAGGTGAAAGGTTTTATATATTGTCTAGACACTTTTTACTTTTACTAATGTGAGATTATTCATTTACATATAAAAATGAGAATATCCATTGCCTAAAAATTAACTCACAAAACTAAGAAAGAAATCAAAACAAAGTTTTATTTTCTTTAAAATTACTTAATATATTTATTATATTCTAAATCAATAAATAAATATAACAAGATTAAGACGAAAATCAATCTCCATCATCTGATTCAAAGTAGTCAATAATTGTCCATGTGTAATACACATATGATTGCTAAAAAAGAATATATGGTTGCAAATAAGGACACCCTTTTGATAATTATCCCTTTATTATAATGTGAAGACGACATTTCACCTTGTAACCAAAATATACTTAAAAAAATATTTAAACATCTTTTATGCTATTTGAAGCCATAGACTTCCTTATAAGGCAATGTTGACCTAGGGGTTCAACTAGTTTTAAAATCTGATGTAAGGAATCTTGAGGTTAGGGCTTCTGCACTATCATAGGTTAACTGGTGGTTTCTAAACCACTTAAGCATTAAGTTTCAAGCAGGTACACCTAACAACAACCCTCTTTATTATTATCATTAATCTTTAGGTATATTTATTATTTGACTATCAGGTATGGACTTATTTATAATTAATTTTGCATTATTTTATTATTTATAAATGAAAAATTATAATGAGAGGACCTCAAACAGTATACCAACAACAAATTGCTACATGGCGCGATGCAAGTGGTTGGCCCGACTTGCATTGTTGGACCCATTACGCATGTATTGTACCACATAAACGGTCCCTTGAATGGTTTGCTATTTGCAGTTCGCCATATATTAGCGTCCTTAGAGTACAAATTTTTGCAACCGACGATTCGGTCTCTGCAATTAATGGTAATATCGTAAATATTGTTGACTACTTTGAATCAGACGATGTCGATTATTTTTCGTCCCAATCTTTCATATAGTATATCTTCGTATCATGGTCTATAATTAAAACAGTCAAATGTTGATTCCACATGGAACACATCCCCAATAGTGACCCGATAACTCTTCTCATGATATGCCATGATCACGGTCACTTTAAAGTTGTGTGCCATGTGTGATAAACATTTGACCGTCGATATGTACACCATGATCTCAAGAATTTGTGAAAGATTGGGATGAAAATGATCATCTAATTCAAGGCAGTCAATAGTGTTAACAGTGAAACCATCACTTGCATACCTAAACCCCAAACCCTTTGAGTTATTATTAAGCCATTTTGAACATTTGTAAGGAAATACATTTGCATAGAAAATGTATATTTTCATTTCTTTTCATTTGTATAGATAAATTTTGTTTGTAAAATCTAAGAAAATGTATTGATGTTCTTTGACAAAATATTAAGGTAAAGGAAAATTATAAATGATAGATAGATTTGATGCACACAAAGTGCAAGCAACTGACATGGCACGATATAATTGGTTGTACTAACTGACCACCGACCTGCATTAATTGAGCTCACCAAACTTGCAGCCAATTATATCGGCCCACATCAACTGCTTGCACTTTGTCTACATAAAATCTTTTTACCTTATAACATTTTATCTAAACTCAATATAATTTATTTTAAAATGATAAAATATTGGGAATTTGGGACAAAACAAAATACTTTTAGTGTAGGTATTAAAAAAAATTGGTAAGAGCCATAAAGCAGTTGCCAAATAACTAAAAATGGTAGAAAATAAATTGTCTACTCATTTATGATGAGAGCCATTTTTCTTACTAGCAATCAAGCCCTTAGATAAGCCAAGGTGACTTCTTCCTTGACTCAGCTTTTTTAGATGTGTGCCATATGAAATCATCATGTGCCTCCTTTAATGATAATGTCATAATCTAAAATTCTTTAATGTTATTTCTCTATAGTGTTTGACTGATTGGAATATCTTTGAAAATTAATTTTGATCCCAATTTTTTACATAAAAGATCTATCGGTCATGGTGCCCTTATCAAACAGTACATATAATGATTCTACAAAGCACACATCATAAAAAGTGCTTGGGCCGCTTATCTAACTACTAAATTATGGCTAACTGCACTTTCATTTTAGTCATGCACCAATTTTTGCTATACGCACACCAATGAATTAGAAATTAGTAATAATAAGCTCTGCATAAAGATTCAAAACATGTAGTATTTATGGTACTTTTATTTGCGCGGCTAAATCTTTGAGGGCACCAATGCCGAAACCATTGACTATTCTAAATTAGGGTATGCGGATCCGTTTTCATCCCAAATCATTTCTACAATGAATCTTGAGATCCTGGCAATGCCATCCGAAGCGATTTTTTTATTCCACAAGGCACACATTTCATAAAAGTGATTGAGAATCATGTGATGCACATTAGGCTCAAACATTAGTTTAAGATCACTTTTTGGGATGTTTTCCATGTGGAATCAAAAGTTGAGCGTTTAATAGTATGTTCTTGATCTCAAGATCTATTGTGTTGAAGATTAAGATGAAAAACAATCTCCTTCGTTGAATTCATAGTTGTCAATTGTTTTCATTGTAGGTGCTCCCAAAGGCTTTTTTTTTTTTTTTTTTGAGATGGGCGCGCCCCCAAAGACTCGTTGTACGGAAATAAAGGTACTTTGTCTTTTCTAGGGGATAATGGCTCTTGATCGACATTCATCCAACACCATTATATTTATGTTTTATCTCACACCACTGAAGTGTGATTTATCATTATATCTCATGCATGGATCAAAATTTCGGTCCGAAACATTTTGGTTTCAATCCCTATTGAAACCAAAACCGAGAACCATAATTTCGATTTTTGTAATGACCGAAATTGAAACGAAATCTGATATTTTGATCCTTGGTCTCATGTGGTACACATCTTGACCAATCGAAATTATCCAAGTGACAATCAACACTGGAACATATCTCAGCCCAAAGAAACATCCCTATAAGTAAATGTGAACCATCCAATCGATGAACTTAATATCATTCATCAAAATTAAAAACAACGATTGATATTATAGCTAACAAATTAGATGCTTTAAATCTCTCAAAAAGTTTGATTTTTGTGCTTATTGCCTTTTAAAGGATGATATATCACTTTAACGATGTGGATTACCCACATCTTTAACCCTTAATAGTGTAAGTTCATTTAAACACCATTTGGGTGATTTAATGACAGTTAGGACAGTCGGGTCTTTTTTATTCTTTGGATTAAATAAATTAATTTCATGAAGGCACACCAACTTTTGCTATTTGTACACCACTTAATTTTTTGTTGTTGGGTGCAAAAAGAAAAAAGTGAGTGCACATGGTAGTATCCTAACTATACAGTGAAAAATGTTTGATAGAGAATTTTGCAGACAGCTTATGTGGCACGATAATATGACTAATTGCATACGTAGCAGGCCCAAGCACTGCAACCAATCAAATCGTGCCATATAATCTGTCTGCAAAATTTTCTATCAAAAACTGTCCACCATCTATAATTTCCCTAAAATCTCACTGCAGCCAACCGCGCCTGCCGATGTCCAGCAAACTAACCAATAAAATAGTCCAAGACGAAGACGACATATCACCGCCATTCCCGTATCTTTTTCCTACAAACCCTTTTCTGGCCGTGTTTTTATATAATACTTCTTAGCCATCATCGTACACAGTGATTCTTATCTCTACCCAAATTTAGCTACTATATTTTACCCAATCTATACCGTTAAAGCAATTTCTCACGGCTTCGATGAGCCATAAACCTGAACCAAACTTATCAGACGCTCAAAATTCCACATTGCATATCAAATTAATTCTACGGTCCAGATCATTATTAAAAACAACGTTCACTGATAAACGGAAGAGAAATCCAAATCGGTCCAACCAATTCTAATACCCCCATTAAACGACATGAAAAATCGAATAAACGGTCCAGATCCTTTTTAAAAACACAGAAATCAGTGAACTCATACCGTATCCTTCTTCTTCTACTTCAACTGCAGAGTACGGAATCACATACGTATGCGCCGTATGGAATCTCTGTCTGCCACACTTCCACACTCCAAATCCTTACTTGCTCGTCGATAAAGCAAGATACCGAAATTACAACAATAAATAGAAAGCCGAATTCAAACGATTCGACTCACCATTCTGCTCTCCGAGTCCTCGCCGAGTTAGAGAAAATGGGCCAGGAATCGTTCATTTACAGCTTCGTAGCGAGGGGTACCATGGTATTAGCAGAATACACCGAGTTCACTGGAAATTTCCCGGCCATCGCCTCTCAATGCCTTCAGAAGCTTCCGTCTTCGAATAACAAGTTCACTTACAGCTGTGATCACCATACGTTCAATTTCCTCGTGGAAGATGGATACGGTATGATCGCAGGCTTTTGATCTATGGTTTATGTTTGTATCGCGCTTTTGATCTAGGGTTTATGCGAATGTGATTTGTTTAATGTGTTTGATTTTGAGAAATGATAGATTGGACTTTGTTAGAGTTTGTCTTTTTTTTTTTTGTCGAATTGATGCTGCATTGATCTCATGATCCTAGTCGTCTGATCAATGGGGTTTCTTCGCGAGGAGTGGTTTTTAGATTCGTGATCTCTGTCTGAAAGTTGATTAGTCCGAAAAAAATAATTTAGAAGAGGTTTTGATTTTTTTTTTTTTTTTTTTGAAGAGGTTTTGAAAGACAGTTGAAAAATGGATTAAAATGTCAGATGATTGATGTTCTTGTTTGTGGGCATTGCCTAATTCTGTTACTAATTTCCTCTGAATTGTTCATAGTTCTCATTTTATTTTTCACAATTAAATGATTTAACTATTGAAACTTGCTTGCCATGATTTGAGAAGAGGTTTTGAAAGGGTGTTGAGCATGAATTAAATTCTTGGATGATACCGGGACATTTTGTTTAGTAAGTTTGGGTCGTGGTACGCCCGCTTCAGCGAGAACTGATACTGATACCAACCCGGTACAGGCTTCGTGGTGGTATCGGTATTGGACGATACACGACAGTATCATTATTGCTGATATTCGAGAGTATTGGTAATGGCCGATACACGACAGTATCGGTATCGGCCGATATGCGACCATATTGCCATATTGGTATACGCGTCTCTGCTCCGGGTACTGGTTGCACGTCTTTTTTTAAAATAATTTTCATTTATTCTTCAGATTTAAAAAAAAAAAAATCTCGAACCGGCTGATACATATCCATATTGTTTGATATGTATCGGTATCTCGGGGACCAATACCCGATACTGTCACCGATTTAGACACCTCGGTTTGGGTATTGGATTCTGTGGATACAAATTCTATGCAGGTTGTTGCATAGGATACAAACTGATAAGGGTCCTTCCCTTTGTATCAGAATGTACATTGGAATGAACACCTAATACCAACTCTTTTTAAACCTTAGGTGGAACTATCAACAATTAGATATACATGACAGGCAGTTACCATCTCTATATGCTTTGAAATCTAAAGCTCTTCGACAATTTGGAGAATAGAGAAGTCTTTGGGAGTTTGATGGAAGAAGGGAGGTGGGGGGATATTAGCCTTTCCTAATGCATAAGAAGAGTGAAGATATAGCTTTGCTTAATGTATGAGAAGAGTGAAGATATCTCCTGTCAGTGGAGTCACTTGCGGCTTAGCTTTAAGAAAGAGAGTATTAAGATTGTCAATAGGTCAACGAGCGATTGCTTGAGTCAGCGAGCAGCATGGTCAAAATCTCGGTTTTCCGGTACATATCTTCCAGCTCCAAAACCGATATGTATCGGTTCTGGATGATGCATTGGTATGTATCAGCTGATACATACCAATGCATTTAAATTCAACATATCGACCCGGTATTCTCCGAAACCGATTCATATTGGAGATTCGTATTGGTTTCGTCCGGAATTTTGAACCATGGCGAAGAGTCATGTTGAGACACATAGCACTCAAGATTATACGTTTGTGTGGAGAAACATTGTAGAGTCCTTTAAATCCTTACGATAAGGATTACATTTGCAAGAGGTTTTCACACAGAGATATCAAACCCCGAAAAATCAGAGGACGCACCTGGTTAGTATCCTGGTTAATTTGACTTGTAATTAATTCAAGTCTTTGTCAAGGATTGAGTATCTAATTATGTTGGAATTTTTTTTTAAAGCTCTCTCTTGATGTAAGTATAATTTGACCCGTCATTTAGTGTTTTTGACTAGCTAATACATACAAATTGAGTACTCTGACTGAAGACTTTGAAATAGCACTTTGCATCGTTGGTCTCTCGATGGTCTATATAATTCATAGTTCTGCCACCATTGGTTATTTTTACTAGCTTGACTTCAAGAACTAAGCTTATTATTATTTCTCAACCATTAATTTTAGGGATAATGGCTTCTGACCGACATTTAAACAGAAAATGGTGTTTAAATGACCTTACAGTACTAACATTTCACTTTTTATCTCACACCATTGAAGTGTGATTTAACGTTGTGCCATGTGGCACACATCTATGATCAATCTAGATTGCCCAAGTGGCAATCCATCGTTGGAACATGTCCTAGACAAAGGATCATGCTTCTAAGTGGATGTAAACCATCCAAGCGGTGAATTCTATTATCAGCCATCAAAGTTAAGAACAACCGTTGGTATTCGAGTGCACAGATTGGATGGTTTCGATCTCCCAAAAAGTGTGATTTTTGGACCGATAGCCCTTCAATTGATGATATATCACTTCTATGGTATGAATTTCCAAGATCATAAGCCAATAAATGGTGTAAGATCGTTTAAGCACCATTTGGTGCTTAAATGACGGTCAGGAGATTCGGTCCCTTAATTTTATGGCATGCTGTAAGCATTTTTCGAAGTGCTAACCATTTGCTAGTGCTGCTTTGGGGTAATATCTACTATTTGTTTACATTTTTTATCTTTTCGTAAGAGAATTTGACAATTTCAATCATAATGTTGTATTGAAGACATTTAATTATGCTTCATTTTTCTTGTTGAGAAAGGGTCTTATACAGTCTGGATTTTGCAGCATATTGTGTAGTTGCAAAAGAATTGGTTGGGAAACAGGTGATTATAGCCTATTTGGAGCGTATCAAAACAGACTTCAAAAAGAGATATGGAGGCGGGAAAGCTGATACAGCCATTGCCAAGAGTCTTAACAAAGAATTTGGGTATGTTTGTTGCACAGAATCTCGGTTTCCAGGGAAGATACGTATGCTCCTTTGTTTTGGTCGTTGTTTGAATATTCACAGTGGTTTGAAAATTTGCAGCCCAGCTATAAAAGAACACATGCAGTATATCATTGACCATGCTGAGGAGATTGGAAAGCTTCAAAAAGTGAAGGCTCAAGTTTCCGAAGTCAAAAGCATTATGATAGAAAATATAGATAAGGTATTCAATTCTAATGCTCAATAGTTTCTTTCGTAGCTAACTTGTGCATCAAGCACACTGGGTGAAAAACCAGAGTACGGTTTTACATCACATGACGACTGCATGGTTTTGCCTCTCTTTATTATGTATAGGGAAATTAGTCCTATTTTGTAGTATATAATACATGCAGAGGGTAAGTGGGCAGTGCACTCGAACCTGACATGCCAAAACAGACACAATTCACATGGCAGTGTCATGAAGAGATGCTATACTGAAGACTTTGATATCAGATATAGTGGTCGGGGAGTTACTAATCTAAGCATAACTGATGACCTGTTCAAACAATTCATGGTGCGAAAATCGGTAGCCCCGAATCAAAATGGCTCTCCTTGTACAAAGAAATGACAGAAAAATAGTAGCAAAGCCCGACTATTCTGCAATGGCTTGTATAGGAAAATTGACATACCTTTATACCATTATTCTAGAACTCGGTTGAGATGACTCCAGTTGACTGATTTTCAGGTAGAACTCGAAAGGAAACTGGAAAAATCCAGTTTATTTTAAGTTCTTGAGTAACTCGGTCAAGTTTTGAGTAACTTGACTGAGTTAACTCTAGTAGCTCGTATATATTAAAAAACATATACTATATATATATAGGGAGCCGGTTAGGTACTCCAATGGAGGATGGTGACTGTCCTCCAAGAAACACATGGAGCTCCACGTGGCACCCAAAACACTGTTTGGGTGCCACGTGGAGCACAAGTGGATGGTTTAGATCAATATTAAAAAAAGAAATTTCGAAAAAAAGTTTTTAAACCCACGAGTCAAAGTTTGACCGATTTCATTGGTCCATATTTCATGGTTCAAAAAACAGACGGTGGAGATGAGTTTTTTTTTTTTTTTGATCGGTAATAGAGATTATATAAAAGACAACAAGGCACTGAAAGATAATACAACTCCGGTAAACAGTGATCAAAACCGGAAAAAGCCAAAGAACAAAAAGAAAAACAAAAAATTACAAAAAAATATAACGACGATACAAATTTAACCCGGCTCCCACGAGAAGGCAGTGAGGCTGCCTCCAATCCCACCTCTTGTCACCCAAAACCTCACCAAGTCCATGACCGCCTTAATGACCATCCCCACCGGTTTACTGTTATTGTCGAAGATCTTGGCATTCCTCTCGCACTATAAACACCAAAAAACAGCTAACAAGGTAGCCCTTTAGTATTCCCCACTTTCCCCCTCAACTTCCGCACCCGCCCAACTCAACACCTGCTGATACGGTGTCTCTGGCACAACCCATCTGACTCCGAACGCCTTGAAGATGACCATCCATATCTCAGCTACAAACTTGCAATGCAGGAAGAGATGGGCAGCGAAATCCTCACTATTAGTACACATCATGCAAGAATTTGGGATATCAAGCTCCCTCCGAATCAGCAAATCCCTAGTAAGGATCCTCTCCTTGCAGAGCGTCCATCCAAAGAAACGAATCTTCAACAGAATAGGCAGCCTCCACAACCATTTTCCATCGAAGGTAGTGAGTGGCCGCTTTGACAGCAGCCCATAGAGAGATTTGACATTAAACTTTCCGTCACTGCTAGGAGCCCAAACTCTCTGATCCTGCCCTTGTGGGTTCTGCTTCAACTCATATAATTAGCATTAGATCAGAGAAACAAATAAACTCACTATCCCTCAACGCCCTTCTTGTAGCAACCTCCCAAACAACCCCTCCTTGTGTCAGCGACACGAATTCGTCTATCATGCCCCCCGGGTTCGAAGAAATGGCGAATATCGCCGGGAATGCATCCTTAAGGTGGCCCTCGTCCACCTAAACATCCTCCCAAAACCTGATGCGGGTACCACATCTCCACCGATACCGCAGGCCTTTAGCAAACCTCTCCCATGTACTACAAATGCCTCTCCACCACACAAAGGTCCCCCTGTGAGCCGTAGAGCAGATTCCCCACCGCCAGATGATCTTCCATACTTCTAGGCCAACACCAACCACCAGAGACTATCCCTCTCCTCAGCCCTCCCCACTCTCCACTGCCATTTACTAAGCAGTGACATATTAGTCCATTTCAGACTCCGGATGCCCAAACCACCACACGAGACCGACAACTCTTCTATTCATATCCGATCCCTCTCAAAGAAACGACCACTGGATTTGCTCCACCCTCCTGACAATCTCCACAGGGCACCTAAACATAGACATAAAGAAAATAGGCATCGATGACAGCACCGCTTTGAGAATAATCAAACCTACCACCACTGCTTCACATCTTGCCTTTCTAGGATGATAGCCGCCGGTCACACCTTTGCACCACTGGTAGCCAATTGCGGGCTGTGGGCTTCCTCAGCCTGAGGGGCAACCTGAGATACTTAATAGGCAGCTTCTCGATAGCAAAATTGACCGTTTCCGCCAAATCCCCTAATACGGATTCCTCAACCCCCTAATACGGATTCCTCAACGTCATTCCCCGTAACTGCAGACTTGTGAAAGTTAATCCGCTGGCCCGATACCGCCTCATACACCGAGAGAACCCCGGCAAGCGCATTGAACTCTGAGACATCAGCCTTCCTAAATAAGATCGCGTCGTCAGCAAACTGCAAATGCAAAATGGACCTTCCCTCAACCCCCACTTGCACTCCGGAAATCAGCTGTAGCTCCCTGGCACGCACTAACAGCCCTATTAACGCCTCTCCGACTATAATAAAGAGGAAGGGGGAAAGGGGATCCCCCTGCCTGATACCCCTAGAACTCTTGAAGTACTCAGCCAGCGTACCGTTTATCATAACCGAGAACTACGGAGTGGAGTAACAGCCTCTCTCATCCATTTCCTCCAAGTCACTCCAAACCCCAGCCGACGTAACATATAATCAAGATTCTCCCAGCTGACTCGATCATACGCTTTCTCCATATCCACCTTCCAAATCGCAGCCGGGAGCCGCTGGAAATGAATCGAATGAATAATCTCATGAGCCACCGCAACAAGATCTGTTAAATGCCTACCATAAACAAAAGCCTCATGATAGCCGGAAATAATGGTACTCATCACCAATCTAAGCCTAGTAGCAAGCACCCTCGATATGATCTTATAAAGGCAGTTGATAAGGCTAATCGGACGGTAACCAGAAATATCCTAAGCCCCACTAGTTTTGGGAATGAGAGTAATGAAGGTGCAGTTTAGGGCCCTACCAATGAACTCGGAACTATGAAATTCACTCATAACATCCATCAAATCCGCCTTGATAGTTGACCAACAAGCACGATAAAACTCGATGGTGAAAACATCCGGACCCTGCGCCTTATTCCTACCACCACACTTAATCGCCCACCACACCTCCTCCTCAGTAAAGCAGCCCTCCAGCCCCATGCTCACCTCTGCCGAAATAGACTTAAATGAAAGCCCATCCAGCTGCGGTCTCGTCAACCCCTCATCCGTATACAACCGTTTATAAAATTCCACGACACTCCCGAACCTGGTCATCCCCCGATTGCAGCACCCCATCCACAACAATGTTGCCTATAAACTTTGAGCTATTTTAGGCATTGGCAACAGTGTGGAAGTACTTAGTGTTAGCGTCCCCTTCATTAAACCATCTAACCTTGGCTTTTGCATCCAAAAAACTTCTTCGGCCTTACACGTGCTGTTAAACTCTGTTTTATACCGATATCTCTCCTCTCTCTCCTCATCCGTGAGGACTCGATCCTCTTCTAAGCTGTCCAACTCCTTCAGTCTCACCAGTAGATTCTCCTTCTTGACTTGAACACGCCCATACTCATCCCAATTCCATATCCTATTTCTGTCCTTTAGGCGCCATAACTTGGATATAAACCGGCACGTAGCAGTCCCCGGCCTCACCGGGTCACACCACCATCCCTGCATCTTCTCCCGAAAAGATTCATCCAACAACCACATATTTTCAAACCGGAAGGGAGCAGACCCTTTCCCCCTAGAATCATAAGTCAACGCTAGAGGACGATGGTCCGAAACGGCACGAGCAAGAGCTTCCAGGCGAGCCCCGGGAAACATATCCAACCAGTCCATAGCACATAGGAACCTGTCTAACCTGCTAAGCGAAGGAACATCCTGGAGATTCGACCAAGTGACCCGTGCGCCAGTTAATGGAACATCCCATATCCCCCACTTCGATACGAAGGAATTGAAATCTTGCATAACTCCCATATCTGGCGGCCCACCCTGCTTCTCAAAGCCCCAACGGATCGCATTAAAATCCCCAGCCAGGCAGAAAGGAAGATCCCACCTAGCAGCCAGAGCCGCCAGCTCAAACCAAAAGTCCCTCCGCTCACGGTCCACCGATGGGCCATAAATCCCCGCAAACATCCATTGAGTACCCGCCGCCTTATCTCGGAGCACCACAACAGCTGAGTATAACCCCACTTCCTCATCCACCTTGTAAAAAAGAATTGATGACCAGGCGACCAAAATTCCACTCGAAGCCCCGACTGAATCAACACCAATCCAGTCCCAATTGCCACCTCCTAGGACCGACACCACTCTCCTCCTATCACTGCTGCCCATTTGGTCTCCTGAAGGGTAACAATGGCCGGATTAAATGTCGCAATAACATGTTTGACCCCCGCCCGTTTATTCCTATCGCAAATGCTCTTCACATTCCAGGAAAGCATCTTCATAATCAAACAGGATCAAGCCCACCCACAGTAGGAGTGGGAACTACACTCCCCCCGCCCCTCTCCCATTCGACATTTCCCATTCCAACCGTGCAAGCTCCCGCAACCCGCCTCCCCGCTTCTTCTTAATTCCCTGATAGCTGAGCAGAGTGGTCTGGAACACCTTCCGCAACTCCTCCTCAGGTCCTATAAAATACATCCCTAGATTACGGCCAAAGACAATCAGACGGTCGATATCTTCAGACATTGCAGACCCCACAGGAAACCCACCCCCAGCGGCACCATCAAGGGCCTCGTACTGCCCTCCACCATCCAAGTGACTCCCCACACCCTCCCCAAAGATTACCGGCAACCCCACCATTTGACAATCCAATGACTCCTCTTCACATCCATTCCTCAACCCGGCACCCACCGCCGGCAGGACTCCCCGGCCACCAAATCTGCAACTCGACAATCCAATGACTCCTCTTCACAACCATGTTTGACTGCCCCGAGGAAGGTGAAGTGGAGTTGGGTCCACGGTGGAGATAAGTTTTCAATTTTTTTTTTCAAAGATGATCTAAGCAATGCACCCGAGTTCCATGTGACATTGAAACAATATTTTGGGTGTCACGTGGAGCTCCATGTGGAAGCTTGGAGGATGGTGACCGTCCTCCCTTGGAGGACAGACACCTTTTCCATATATATATATATATATATATATATATATATATATATATATATATATATAGTCCGATACGTTTCGTTTTTGAGGTTCAACGATACGATAAATATGATTTTTATCGGGTACCCCCTGAAATAGTCAAATTATCGTTCGATAATTTGGTGGTTTGATATGGACCCATAATTTGAAATTATCGGACGGTAATTTCAAATTATCGTCCGTATCGGACGATAATTTGGTCGTTTGATTTTTGGGATTTTTTTGAAAAAAAAAAGGTATCAAAATGATACATTCAATGTATCGGACGATACGCGATACATATTGTCCTGGAGATCAGGACGATATGTATCGAAAATCTGTTTTTTTGATCCATGCCTGAAAACACCTTACACTATTGCCCCAACTTCATTTCACGCTCCACGTGGTATCCAAATATTGGTTTGGGTGCCATGTGGAGCGAGGTGATATTGCATAGCTCATTTCTAACAAAAAAAATCAACATCTGATCCCTGTCACATGATTTATACTGTTTGAAATTTGGATCATTCAATGCAGTCAAATTTTGTCGAAAAACTTAAAAATTAAAATGAGCTATGTGATGCCCTCTTGCTCCATGTGGCATCCAAAACCATGTTTGGATGCCCTGAGGAAGGTGAAGTGGAGTTGGGTCCACGATGTAAGGTGGTTCAGATGAATCTAGGATTTGTAAAGTTAGGTCTCTAGATGTTAGGGTTGAGAGAGAGAGAGAGAGAGAGAGAGAGAGAGAGAGAGAGAGAATGAGAGAAGGCTTAGTGAGTTGAATTATCTCACTAGCTTTTATATTAAGTGAGTGAATTATTACATACACACCCAAATTTACTATGCACACACACTGTACATATTACTTGTATTCCGAATACTCCCCCTCAAGCTGGAACATTCATATTAACCATGCTCAACTTGACAACATCACTAAGAGTATAAGGCCCAACGGTCTTAGTCAAAATATCTGCAAACTACAGAGCCCTTTGTTCAACCGAGTGGCTCGACATCTTCCCAGGGGCCCATTTGGAAGCTCTCGCCCGCGCCATTTCGGATCATCGACCTATTGTTCTCACGTGTGATTCCCATGGAAAGGGCCTGTCCCCTTTTCGTTTTGAGAACATGTGGTTATTGGATGAGGTGTTTCGGGAGAAGGTTCGGGGGTGGTTGGAACCGGTGTCGAATGGGACAGCTGCTTATCGTTTCCTATCTAAGCTTCGCCTGGTTAAAGATAGAATTAAGATCTGGAACCAGGAAGAATATGGAAGAGTGCAAGTTAGAAAAGAGAATTTGCTCTCAAAGCTGAAAAGGCTAGACAACCTGGAGGAGACCAAAAACCTTTCAGCTGATGAGAGGGAGACTAGATTGCAAACAAAGGTGGAGTACAGAGAGACATGTAGGGCCGAGGAAGTGTTGTGGATGTAGAAAGCGAAGGCGTGGTGGTTCAAAGAGGGGGATGCCAATACGAAGTACTTCCATGCAGTTGCAAATGCCCACAGTAAATCGAAATTTTTGGGAAGTATCATTGTTGATGGGGTAGTGTACACGGGGCATGAGTAGGTGCGGGATAATATCGTAGGTTTTTACGAGCGATTGTATTCAGATGAGGGTCTTCCGAGGCCGGGTTTGGATGAGTTGCAGTTCAACGCTCTTTCGGATGAGGATAGTAGGGGGTTGGAGTTTTGCTTTACAGAGGATGAAGTGTGGACACCGATCAGATTTGGTGGCATAAATAAAGCGCCGGGGCCAGATGGTTTTACTATGGAATTCTTCCGCACGTTTTGGGAGACCATTAAGGTGGATTTGATGGAGGTTTTCCATGAGTTCCACTCGACTAGATTTATCGGGAGGGCCTTAAACTCGATTTTTATTACCCTCATTCCCAAGATTCATGGGGCTAAGAATATACCCGACTACAGACCTATCAGCCTGATTAACTGCATCTATAAGATTATGTCGAGAGTGTTGGCCAATAGTCTCAAGTGGGTGATGGGATCTATTATATCTGGTAATCAAGGGGCTTTCATCCGTGGCAGACACCTTACGGATCTTGCGGCGGTTGCTAATGAGACCATTCACTCGGCCTATGTTCATCGTAGGCCGGCTGTGGTTTGGAAGGTGGATATGGAGAAAGCCTATGACCGAGTTAACTGAGGAAGCTTGGACTATATGTTAAGAAGGTTGGGTTTCGGGGTCGTTTGGAGGAAGTGGATGCGCGGGTGCTACTTGTCTCCGTGGTTTTCTGTGTTGATCAATGGCACGTCGGCTGGGTACTTTAAGAGCTTTAGGGGCCTCAGGCAGGGTGACCCCCTTTCCCCTTTTCTATTTAATATGGTTGGGGAGTCTTTATTTGAACTGATCAGTCGCGCTAGGGACTTGGGCATGCTTGCTGGCATCCGGGTTGGAAAGCAGGGTAGAGCCATCACGCATTTGCAGTATGCGGACGATACCATTCTGTTTGGGAAGGCTGATGTGACGGAAATCCGTAATATGACTGATATGCTTTCAGTATATGAGGCGGTGTTGGGTCAGTGAGTTAATCTACATAAGTCTACGGTCTCTGGCATCGGGGTGGAGGATGAGTCATTGAATATCCTGGCTGGTTCGGTTGGGTGCGAAGTTGAGGGGTTGCCTATTCGGTACCTAGGTTTGCTGCTCGGGATTAGAAAGCTTACGATGCGTGATTGGCTCCCGATTGTGCAGCGATTTGAACAGCGCTTGTCCTCTTGGAAAGGCAGGTTATTGAGCAGTGGGGGTCGGCTCATCTTGGTTAAAGCGGTGCTTTTGTCGATCCCCATTTTCTTCATGTCTATGTTTAAATCTCCCGCCAAGATTCTTGATCGTCTGGAGTGTATTCAAAGATCGTTTCTTTGGGAGGGGGTAGGTGTGAATCGCCGATACCACCTCGTCAATTGGGACACGTGCCTGCTGCCGATTGCTTGTGGTGGGTTGGGGATCCGGAATCTTAAAAAGACTAATTTGGCGCTGTTGGGGAAGTGGATGTGGAGAGCGGGAAGGGAGGAGAGGGGAAATCTTTGGTGGCTTGTTTTGAGCGAAAAGTATGGGCTTTCTTGGGGGAGTTGGAGGATTGGTGGTTCAACTCACAGGAGATATAGTTAGGGATGTGGTTCCCGCATTCGTTTTTGGGAGGATCGGTGGCTGGAGGTGGGACCGCTTAGAGATGTGTACCCGGATATTTTCGCCCTTTCGTCAAACCCGGGTGGGAGGGTCGATGAGTTTGTATCCTTCGCCAGTGGGAGATGCACTTGGGATGTAGTCACCAGAAGGCGCCTTAGGGACAACGAGATGGGGAGCTATCTCGACCTATTGAGCAAGCTGTATGACGCGCAGCAGAATAGTCTACGAGTTGATAAGAGGATTTGGGCCCTGAATCGGGAGGGGAAGTTCAGCGTTAAAGAGTTATATCGATGGTTGTCACGCCGACCGCTAATTAGATTCGAAGGCAAATGGTTGTGGAGGGAACCTATTCCTCTGAAGATCCGTTTCTTTGTGTGGGCTTTGTGCAAGGATAGAATCCTGACTAGGGACCAGCTGATTCGGAGGGGTAATGACGTCCCTACTTCGTGTGTTATGTGTCCCGACGGGGAGGAGTCCGTTGCTCATCTCTTCCTCCATTGCCGGTTCGCTGCTGAGGTGTGGGGAGTCATTCTAAAATCTTTTGGTGTGTCCTGGATTATGCCTCATATGCCTTATCTGTTTTTATTGAGTTGGGAGGCGGTGAAGATGAAGGGGGAGGGACAGTGGATCTGGAGGGCGACTTTATTTGCAGCTCTATGGTGTCTATGGCGCGAGAGAAACGACAGAATTTTCAAAGAGAAAGCCAAACCGGTTGGAATGGTTATGAGGTCGGTTTTGGACCTGGTTAGCTTCTGGGTCATGCGTGGAGGGGATAGTGATTACTGCCACAATTTCTTGTGGGATCCGGGCTGAGGGAGCAATGCCTCGATGTCTTGTGCGGTGCTGTTTTCCTTTTTTTTTTGGCTGTTGTAGTTTCTTTTGATCTCTGGTGTTGAGATTGTATTGGGTTACAACGCCTTGCTGTTTATTAATATAATCTTTATTACTGATAAAAAAAAAATCAATCAAAGTGTCTTGTCCCATGCATTCTCTCGAACAAAATGAATGTCAATCTTAATGTGTTTGGTCCTCTCATGAAGGACAAAATAAGAAGCTATCTTTGTAGCTGCCTCATTGTCACAGTGAAGAGGAACATAATCTAAAATAGGATAGCCGAGCTTAGATAGTAGAGAGTGCAATCACAAAACTTCGCAAGTGCCATGTGCTATGGCTTTGTACTCGACTTTTGCACTGGATTTGGACACCACTGCCTGCTTCTTACTCTTCCACCCAACTATGTTGCCCCCCAGAAAAATACAATAACCAGAAGTAGTTCGATGGTCAGTGATGGATCCAACCCAATCGGCATCAGTGTAGGCTGAAATGCTCCTAGGACCACAAACACGATATACCAATCCGAACCCTAGGTTGGACTTGATATACCTAATAATGCGATGGACGACAGCAAGGTGGACAGTATGAGGAGCATTCATAAATTGACTCACAAGACAAACTGCAAACGTGATGTCAGGTCTAGTAAGAGTAAGATAAATTAATCTGCCCACCAATTTCTGGTACTCATGTGGATCGGGAAGTAAATCATCATCCTTCTCATGAATTGAAAGCTTCTGATTAATGGGTGAGGTAGCTGGTTTACAACCAAGCATACCAATGTCACGCAATAAATCTATGACATACTTTCTCTGAGAGACAAATATCCCTTTATGAGATCTAGCAATTTCCAATCCAAAGAAATATATGAGGTTCCCCAAGTCTTTAACTTCAAATATTTTGTCCAATTCACTTTTAGTCCAACTGATAAAGACACGATTATCACTAGTAGGATTAATATCGTCTACATAAACTAGAAGAATCACACAGCCAGAGGAACTAGAGTGAATGAAAACAGTGTGATCAGAGTGACATTTCTGGAACCCCAAATCGACAACAACACTGCTAAATTGATGAAACCATGCTTTGGGTGACTGCTTCAACCCATAAATTGATTTTCGAAGTCGATAGACATTTGCAGTCTCTCCCTGAAGCAGGAAACTAAAAGAGGGATCCATATAAACCTTCTCAAGAAGATCACCATGAAGAAATGCATTCTTCACATCGAGCTAATATAAAGGCCAACTCTGTATGGCAGCAAGAGCTAAGAGAACACGAACAGAAGTCAACTTGGCTACGAGAGCAAGTGTAGCCTCATAATCGATCCCATGGGGTTTTGCAACAAGTCTAGTTTTATACCGAGAAAGAGTGCCATCTGGATTGTGCTTGATAACGAAGACTCACTTGCACCCAACAATGTTCTTCCCTGATGGAAAAGGAACCATGCCCCATGTATGATTGGCCTATAACGCATCCATCTCTTCAACCATGACATCCCGCTAGGAGGGATTGTCAAGGGCAGCACGAACAGTCCTCAGGATCGTCTCAAAGTCAATAGCAGATAGAAAGGCCCGGTAGGTGGGTGAGAAGTCCTGATAGCAAACAAATTTGGCACCCAATCGCAAATCAATAGTAGACGATGGGGAAGAAATAGGGGCTAGATCAGGGATACTTACAGGAGCTGGAGTCACCACTGCGGAGGATGCTGGAGGAGGCACTGCTACTGTTGGACCACGCCACCTGCGTCGGACATAAGTAAGCATTCCCTTTTGTTGTTGAGAAATAGGAAGATCCTGAAGTGCATGCAAAGGGAGAGGAGGGGCTGGGGTAGGAGTATGACAATCCTAATTAAAGTAAGGAACATTTTCAAAAAATGTGACATCCATGGAAGTGTAAAACCGATGAGGATGAGGATCATAACAACAATATCCTTTAGAAACAGTAGAGTATCAACGAAAAGACATCGGATAACTTCATCATCCAATTTCTCTCGAGCAGGATGAAAGTCCTGGATAAAATAAGTACACCCAAACACACGAGGCTCAACAGAAAAGAGAGGATCTGTGGGTCTAAGAGTTTGATATGGAGTATGACTCACTAAAGCCCTAGATGGGGTGCGATTCATAAGAAAACAGACAGTAAGTAGTGCCAAAGACCAATAAGGTTTTGGCACATACATATCACGAAGTAAGCACCGAGTCAATCCTAAAAGATGTATGTTCTTACACTCAGCAACACCATTTTATTGCGGAGTATAAGGACAGGAGAACTGATGAATAATGCCATGTATTGTTAGGTAATTAGCAAAGGATTGAGACGTATACGCCCCCCATTATCAGACCTTAAAATTTTCACAGTAGAACCATGTTGAGATTTAACCAGGGCATGAAATTCTTGAAACTTAGAAAAGACTTCACTTTTATTTTCCAACAAATACAACCATGTACACCTAGTGCAGTCATCAACGAAAGTAACATAATACCGAAAATCATCAACAAAAACAACTGGGGATGGACGTCACACATCAGAGTGCACAATATGAAATGGAGCATCAAATTTATGCATACTCGATTAATAGGAATGTCTTAGATGTTTCGAGAGTTGACAAACAACACATTAAAATTTAATTGAACTACAATGAGATTTAAAACTTGGAATCAATGAACATAAGTTTTGAAATTCGACATGGCCAAGTTTGGCATGCCACAAAGATAAATTATCAAAGCTAACGCGAATAGTAAAATGAAAAAATAAAAGGGGAAACAATAGCAGGTCCATCAGCAACAACGGTAGGTGTGCTGAAGTCGACCAGCAGATAGTACATTCCACCTTGCTCAACTCCTCTGCCCAATCCTCTTTGTAGTAATCTCTTGAAACACACAGCAAGTAGGATAAAAGGCCACACAACAGTTTAGTTTCTTAGCAATGCTACTAACAACTAGAAGATTAGTAGAAAACTGAGAAATATGTAAAACATGAGATAGTGACAAAGAAGAAGATATAGGAATGGTCCTAACCCCTAGAATGAAAGTGAGGGAACCATCAACAATGCGAATCTGAGCAAGAGAAGAAGAGGGACAATAGAGAGAATAACCCTGAGATTCACCCGTCATATGATCAGTGGCCCCTGAGTCAATAACCTAACGAAGAGCAATAGTAGTGGTCACAGCAAAGCAGATGAATCAGATGTACTTGGTGGCTCAGAAGCAAATCCATAAGTTCCTGGACGATCTGTAGAAGGAGGCTATGAGGCACGAAACTCATATGATCGAAATAACTCCCTACTTGGGATCGAAGGGAGCTCAAGTCACCAATAGAAGTCTCGAGAGGATCAGTAGCAACAGTATGGGCAGATGTAGAAAATCTAGGCTGATAACCCTCTGGATAACCGTGAAGACGATAATAGTGCTCACAGTCATGTCCCAAAAAACTACTGAGAACATGTGAGGGACGAACGACCTCCTCGGCCATCACGACCTCGTCTACCTCCTCTATTTCTCCCCCTTCTCCTAACAACAGGAGGGCAAATATCAGATGCAAAAGCAGCACGCTTCTGAGGAGAAGAAGTGACTGGATCACTAGACGACATCATATGACAATGTTGCTCCTCAGTAAAAAGTATCCTATAAATAGTGCTAAGAGTGGAAAGCGGCCTGATAGTGAGAATTCGTGTGTGGGTCTGCTCATAATTAGAAAGAAAGGCCACCAAAAAATTTGTAAATTTGATCTTGCTCATAGCGCTTAGCCAGCTTAGCAACAATTTCTTCCCCAAACTCTGAAAGAGGCTTATAGTGATTGAGCTCCTCCCACGTACTCTGTAATGTGTTGTAGTACTCTTTATATAACAATCCTTCTGTTTACACTCATCAATCATCTGCTTGAGTTGATACATTCTTGTGTCGTGATCAGAGGGAGCAAAAGTATTTGCCAGCTTGTCCCAAAGCTTAGTAGCGGAGTCATAAAACATGAAGGTCCGATATATAGAGGGATCCATTTAATTAAAAAGTCAGCCAAGAACAATCACATTATCCGCAGCCCATTTCTCGGCATCAACTACATTAGTCTTAAGTCTTGGGGTAGATCCAGTCGACAATCCCCTTTTCATACGGCCTTGAATGTAGAGCATAATTGCTCTTTTCCATTCTAAGTAATTATTGGAATTCAACTTCAGAGTGATTATGGTAGTGGGTAAATTCTCACTAATATTTTTATAACCCTCGGTCATTTAGGCCAATAAGCAAAGCGTCAAAAAAGAAGAATGAATTAAAAAAAGTATCACAAAAAACTTTTATAGCAGAAATACACCAAACAAACATTTCCTCAAACACCTTTTGTGCAACCCATCATATGTCCAAAATATCTCAGCAACACCATCCTCATAGATCAGCACTAACTAGACATTTTTACAAGCAATTTTCATGCGCTTTTACAGCAGTCGTCACATCACTATGCCAGTGTACACCATAAAAACAACAACTAACTAGGCATTTTTACATGCACTTTGCGGCAGCAGAGGTAGACAGAAAATAATTAAGGGGGATATGAGGCTGGAGAGACCGAATACTACAAAAAAATCAGCCACTAAACAGTGCCAAAATTGCCACAACATGCCCAAAGCAGTGCCAAATCAGCCACAAAACTGTGTCAAAACAGATTGCATCTTCAGATTATTCTCCAGAAATCAGAATAACTATCAGTAAAGAGGCAAAAACATCACCAAATATTGCTATTCTTGTACTTGAACCTGCAGTGCAAAAACTGAAGTTGCAGAAGAGAAGAAACCCATTGGAGAAGACGATCCAGGATTGTGACGAGGTCCACGTCTACTGATGTTGCAGCATAAAAGAACAATGCCACAAAACAAATTCCGACAAGACCCACCCATTTCTGGTGGATTTCGAGTCTAACGCGGCTGAAACATCCGGACCTTATCCCGACGTCAGCTGCGAGGATTCGAGGGCACGGGTTTGGTTTGGTTTGGCTTTGATACCAAGATGAATTTAGGATCCGTAAGATTAGGTCTCTAGATGTTAGGATAAGAGAGAGAGAGAGAGAGAGAGAGAGAGAGAGAGAGAGAGAGAGAGAGAGAGAGAGGAAAGGCTTAATGAGATGGATTCTCTTACTAGCTTTTATATTAAGTGAGTGTATTATTGCATACACACCCAAATTTATTATGCACACACATTGTACATATTACTTGTATTCCTAATAGGTTGGTCCCAAGGACCATGAAACTGACACTAATAGAAATATGCATTTGAGTGCACGTCCTCGTAGCACATGATTTCGAGTTGATGCATGTCCTATAAGGGTTCACCAGTTCCTCTAGGGTTTTAGAATATTTTTTTTGGTTGTTTTTGCTCTCCATTTCACGAGTCAAAGATATGGTTTTCCACCCAAAAGTTTTTTGCCATTAAAATTTTCACCTCTAATCACAAAATCAACAATGTAAGATTAATTTTTCTTAGACAGTCGTTGATCGACCTTCTGCATGTACACGTGGCACCCAACTGATTCGAACAGAAGTTTTCATTCATGCATTCGAATGTATAGTCCCTGGTCTCTCTCTCTCTCTCTCTCTCTCTCTATATATATATATATATATACATTCGAGCTGGACCTAGTCGTGTATTTTTGGAGTCTTCAAGTATACTTGAATCGGCTGACTTTCGAGTCTGACTGATATTTCGGCTTTTAGATCTAAGCTACTTATACCAAGCTGCAAGGATCTCTATATCATCTTTGTCTGAATCCAATTAAAACATGATTAAGACATAATTTATCGATATACATGAGAGATGTGTATATGTTATCACCAGATCCGTCAAGAACTTCTTGTATCAAATGCCATTAGTTCTGACAGCCTTGGAGGAGGGGGTGAGAAGCCACAGCATATTTATTGTCTCCAGAAGCAAACAAATGTGCCAGGTTTTAGGATCTCCAGTCCAGTTTACTTCAGCATGAAGCATGTATCCTGTACTTGGTTCCTTTTTGTATTTCCTTCATCTTTTCACAAACTTGCTATTAATCATAATGTGTGTGCAAGCCACACGCATGCTACACACATCCTTTCACAATGCATCTCATGAATTTATCAACATGGAAGCATCTTATTGATGTGTGGGTTTTTGCTCTCATGATTTTTCTTGTGGAATTGTGGTAGGCAGAATTGAAATTGGGTCACTAATGCCTGCTAATTGCCAGATACGTATCGGTTTTGTTGAGAACTGATACTGATACCACCCTGATACAGGTATCGGGGTCAGTATCTTCCAATACTGTCTCGGTATTGGCCAATACTGACTGATACAACTAGTGTTTTATATATTTCTTTCTTTATTTTCTTCAAAAAAAATATGGGCCGATACTGTGTCATTATCGGCCGATACATATCGGTCCAAGATGGACCGATATCGATACCGATATTGACACCTTGCTGCTAAGGAGCAAAAATGGCAAATTGTGATTTTATGGTTGGCATGCCATCAAATTTTTTTGTCTCAATGATTTTTCCCATCACTTCAGTGCTCTGGCTCACTGATTAGAGGGCCTGTCTCCAGAAATTTCAAATACCTTCTGTATTGGTTATGCAAGAGGCACCAGATACACTACACATGATCTGGATAATATTCAAACTTAATTACTTACAGATGTATGCACTCCCTCTTTCATATCTTAGGATGGCTATGTGGCCCTTGTTTATGGTGAAAAGTTTGCCTATCTTGTCCTGCAAGTAAGGTGTGGCTTATCATCCAGCCGAGCGTTGCTATTGATTCCACATGTAATTTTGAATTCTTATATGATATGTTGTTAGTTTTATAGGATCTAGGGACTAGGAAAAATGGTATTGGAGACTTATTTGATACATTGTTACTAGTATAGGATCTAGGAGCCAGGAAAAATCTCTCTAGAGGAGGATGGCAGGGGGTGTTGCAGGCAAACAGAAATGATCAAATGTTTGCCCTGGATGACACTATTTTCACATCCCTTCATATTCTAGCCTCCACTTGGCATTATTATTTAGGACATGAGCAAATTCTTTAAGCAGAAACATTTGTGTTCATTTCACTGAGCTATCACTCTGCTATCCCTATGGCCTGGGTGATAGCTTTGACAAGATTCAAAATAGACATTTTTCATTTATAATGAATTGGCTACCTTTAGATTTTGATATTGATTTATGGGCCCCCTAGCCTCTCTACTCCAAATGGATTGAGACGATCACCGTTAGTTCTCTTCGATATTTTCCTTTGTTCCAAATCAAAAGTTTTCTTCCCTTTGTTTTGTTTTCCCCCTTTTTTAATAAAATCGTCATTTATAAAATTAGAGGCTTGTATAGTATTCTTTTCCTCTTAATGCCTTTGTTTTTTCTATCAAAATAAATGAGTGAATATATAAATAAATTTTCCTTATTAACGATAAAAAATAAATAATTAAATAAAATAACATTTTATAAAAAATAGTAATAAATAAATAAATAATTTCAGGGTGATGAGGTTGTTTTATAGTTGATACATGTTCAATGGATATTTAAGTGTATACTTGAACAAGGACTCACACAACAATCATTGTGCCTCAATAGTCATTTCCACTTTGTGAATGTATGCATCAACATATTGTAGAATGAGCCCTTTCTATGAGGTTCAAGGGTAAGATTCCTAGAATAATGACGACTAAGAACTTGATGCAATTGTATTTATTTTTAGGAACATCTCTATGGTCGTATATATTTTCGGGAAAATTTTGGAAAGGTGATGTCCTTTTTCTCGAAGATTCAGTAATATCTACACCTTTCTTCATGCTAGAAAACTCACATATCTAACATGTACAGTATTGTTGGGGGTAGTTTTTTTTTCATGTTTCTAAGAGCAGTCTTATCCAAGAAGGGATCAAACTGTTCCTGGTGTTCGAACTGGTCATTAATGGTCGGCTTAATGAGTACTGTCATGGGGGCACAGCTCACCCGACACGTTTGCCATACCTGTATGTCGCCTTGATGCCACTACAACAAGGCCAACCTAACCCACCATCAGCTCTGATACCCACCCTCCTAGAGGACAGGAACTCCCTTCATGGTTGTGAGATGTATGCACACCCCTCCTTGCCTCATTTTGCTTGTTCAAGCTTCACCCTATGCGTCATGCATTAGTCTCTTGCATGTAATAGTAGCATGTAGCTCCTCATGCCGCCCCATAACTAACACGTTTTGCTATCATACTGAACCAGGTCCACCATTGTGTGTGGCTCTCATAGCCAGCACACTTCTCTAGCATCCGACCCTCATGCCAACATGCACGATAGTGTCCCACGTAGTCCACGAGAGTCTCCCTTATAGCCCACCAAGCCGCATCGCATCGCTCCCCAATTTCTAGCCACGCATCTGACCTTGACATGGAGCCTATATATGCACCGCTGCACATAGCTCCACGTCATGCCAACCTCCTCGGGTAACACACAACATTGCCGAAGCAACATACTAGGCCCACCCTTACAGGCCTAGGAGACCACTGCGGACCCTTCAATGCACCAGGTCCCTATGTGTATGGGAGTAGCTCCACAACGCCCCTCCCATATATAAGGCTTAAACGCCAACCCTAGCCAAATAGCAGGAATACTTCAAAGTGCCTGGTTTGACATACTTTTGAGTGCCACACCAAATGTCTCCAATTGCCACTGACACACGAACCATGCACCACCACCACTTCCAAGCCAGATTTCCACTTGCACACACTTCTAGCCGCAACGCTAATACACTACTCAGCTACTTTGGCCGTCTTCACCTCATATAAAGGAGCACGCAATGCAAGGTAAGGCCTGCACACCTCCATGTTTGCGCTTCACACACGTAGCTCCGATGCCCACTCGCCTTCTTGCTAACCAATCAACGTGCTGCAGCACACCACCTCTTAGCTCCAAAGCCCTCATGCCTTCCTGCTAGCCCAGAGTAATGACCCCGCACAGTAACACTCGGGTCTGTTGTGAGCACTTCCATTTTGAGCGTCTCATCTTCTTTGGAGAAGCAGAAATAGAATGGATAGAGATATGGTCCAACTACAGAACTTTTTCATTACTTCCATGGCCGTGCCTTGTGGTACGATAGCACCCGTACTATCGAAATGGTTTGTCAGTACAATTTTGAATATCAGGAATCGTTGAAACTTGATGGATGATGAAATGATAATGTTGAGTGAGATTCATGATCTAACCGAAGCAGAGAGGATTGCAGGATTTGGTATTTGGATTCGAAGGGGTGCTTCTCAGTAATTCTTCTATTGGGTTTTAGTGAGAACAGCATTGGTGCTACACTATTGATTCCCCCTAGAGTGTGGTTCTTTGGCTGGAGTTTGGCTTGGAGCAGAATCCTTACTGTGAATCAGTTGATTAGGAGAGGGAAGAGAATGAGGAATAAATGTGACATGCAGTGGTACCTAGGCACTTATATTTTTTAGATTTTTGTCGTGTCTACTGTTGGTGGCATTTGGACACTCCTCAACTCAGGACGATTTTTCTAGACATGTATTGGAAATACTACATAATACCATCAAAATGTTCCTCGTTTTGACACAATAAATTGAACTGTCATTTTTTAAAAAATTGTGTAAAATCTAGCAACTTATAAAATAAAAAGCTTGGGTTCTTGAAAACGGTTTTTAGTACACCTATACGGATGCATTGATTTCCCAACTTTGATCACATGTTTAACGGTGGATAAGCATTGTATCCTGCCCAAATTTTTTGCGTGGAACAATATCAATCTCCTCTAAGTTGCCTTGTCACCCAATTTTCGGGTTTGGCGCCACATGGAGCTCACTTGGCTCGTGGGTAGCATCCCGGCCCTCTCTCTCTCTCTCTCTCTCTCTCTCTATATATATATATATATATATATATATATATATATATATAAGATCATTACAAAATTTGAATGAAGTACTTTATTTTAAAACCAAATTCAATTACAATGGACAAGCCATACAGGTTCAAATTTGGTCAAATTATAATTTCAATCAAGTTAGCCAATCGACCTAAAAATAAAAAGTGTAATTTGTTGAAATGCCAATTTAGGGAAATTGTGATTAGAATTTAGATTGCATTTCACAGAATTGGGAATCCAACGCATCCATATACAACAGATAGTTGTGGTTCTATGTTTTGCTTCCCCATTGGTGCTGACTTATTTGATGCCCATTGAACAGTGTCACTCCTGCATAAACAGTATTTCCTTGATTTACACCCCTAAAATGCGTGGTTATTAATGGCCATCAGGTTTTTTGGGTTGATGGAATGGCTGATGTTTATGGTGTTATGGTGCAGATTTCCAGATTGACTTTATGTTTTGATCAGCATCGAATTGGGTTTCCCTTGATCTAGTTACAAAATATTAAAATTTGAGCTAAGTTTGTAGGATCTTGATGTGGAACCGATGGTAACAACTAGCATATGGTCTTTAACGTTTATTAGTTGTGTTTTGTGCTGGTATTGATCACACTCAACAGATCTGTAACATAGATATACCACCAAAAATGTTGAAGAATATAATTTATCCTTTGAATATGTTCCCATGGGAGCATCCCACATTTCCAATAACTCCGTAACCAAATGTAGCTGATTTAGGTCTTCTTGAAAGGACCCAAGACTGCCTGTACAACTAAGTCTCCAGAGAAGAAAATATAACAAATAAATGGGCATATTACCTAGAAGTTATATGTTTCTGCTCAGGGGTCATTGCTTGGTGTGATGGTAAAAGGCTTCGGCACGCGGGTATGAATCCGGAGAGCAGCCACTTTGGGAACGTTTGATTACCATCTGTAACGTGTTTTCCCTGTTATTACTGACATGTTGAACCTAAGTGGTCGTTTGATTGGCCAAAAAGAAAACAAGTTTGGTTGCTTTTTTGCTCATGGATATGCAAAATTGCATACAAGGGGGGACCCTCATATGCCTCCGTTGTTACGTGTGACGACATTTAACGACGGGTGTGTTAAATGCGTCTTGCAATCACGCGTGCCCTTTGTGTGTAAATTGATTTGCATCTATTCATTTATCGGGGTTTAGGGTCTAGGGTTTCTAGACACGATTGTATGCTAATCTCAACGCACTTGCAGCTGATTTCCATCTATTCATTTATCAGTGAGTAGGGTAGCAATTATTGTGATGATAATTCTATGATCAGTCGTAAACCTTGCAGGCTCTAGACAGAGGGGAAAAGCTAGATGTTCTCCAAGACAAGACGGAAGACCTCCGCTCTCAGGTGCAGTCACTGTAATTCCATTACTCCTGTATTAACCTCTTTCATATACTGAACGGGCCTTATGTCTGATTTCAGGCCCAAGAATTCAAGAAGCAAGGTACACAAATCCGGCGGAAAATGTGGTACCAGAACATGAAAATAAAGTTGTTTGTTCTTGCCGTCCTTTTGCTTCTTGTCTTCATCGTGTGGGTTTCTGTTTGCCAAGGATTTGACTGCACCAACTAGCAATACTATTCTTGACCCAAATGAAAATTTCAATAGCCACAACGTAGAATCAATCCATACGCCACAGCTTCAATCGAGAACTCAGATAGCTTCGACAAGAACGAGTTTCTGCATATGTAGAGGGAATTATATCCTTTTTTCGGTTGTTACGAGAACCTCATTGGGTGTCAGTTGGAAGGCAAGAATGAGAGAGATGGAGTGGTCAGTGCAACGGACTCTCGTAAAATATCTAACACCGAGGCTGTGGGATCAAAGACTTGTGCCTCCAACAGCGAGTTCATTATACAGTTATCTTTTATCTACTTTGCTTTTTTTCTGTCAAGCTTGTGAAATCTGTAACAGTTAAATAAAGTAAATGCAACAGTAATAACCTTTGTAGAGGCATTTCTAGTTTAAAGTCTATCTGCTATGAATCTATTTGTACTAAAGCTTGATATAAGTGAGTCTAGCACCAACCATCTACCATCGGACGATATTGGGAATTTGGGATGTCACAAAATGTTAGTCCGATCAACGAAAGTGCTCTGATAGTGGGAGATCAGACGAGATTACAGGTACAGTTACGCAATGTGACCTGTGCACTAGGTAGGGGTGGATAGGTTGGGTATCTAATACCAGCTTGTGCAGGTTTCCAAGCTAAAGTTGGTATAAATTATCCTGCCCGGGCGCCAAGGGCGGTGCATCAATCTCCCACTGTCAACCTGGTCAAGCCTTGAGAAACACGAATATATATGTTCTCACAAATGAGTGGTCTTGAGTTGGATGCACAAATTTATAGGGCTGTCAATGGGTTGGATCAGCCCGTTACCTGACACACCCTGACCTAATTTTCAATCGGTCGAGTTGGGACCATAAACTTGACCCATTGGGTCTGGTCGGGCATGAAGCATCAGGATCAGACGAAAATCAGGTTGTAGTATAAAGGGTTTCGGAGATTTTAAACTAGGGTGGGTCGGGCATATACCACATAGCACAATTTTTACTGATGCGAGTTGACCAAGTAGTAATGCATCTTGTGACCTTTGTGCAGCAGGTATGCCCACCGGAGAATTTATATCATCAAACCCAAATACTTTTATATGAATTCAAATACTTTAGATATGGACAACATTTAATATTATAAAATTTTTAGATCGAATAGGTTGGGCCATCTTATGAGCATGTTTCTTTGGCTGGGGTGTTCTCTATGTGATGCTTAGCCACTTGGACCAGTTTGATAGGCCGAAAAAAAGTCCACGTAGCCCAAAGAGTGGGATAGTGAAGGCTTTATGGTGAGCTCCCATCAACCCAAAAGTTTAAAATTTTGGTAAAGTGGTAGCTCAAATGGTGCTCTGGTAAAATAAATCTTCACAATGAATGAGAATGACGAGCACTAATTAGATAGCTAAAAAAAACAAGAGCACTAATTAAATAGCTGCGTGGATGATAAGAAATGTACATATGCTAGGCAGTAGCAACTGCTTTGAGTATCTTCCCCAAGGAAAGTTAAATTTGAATAGCTAAAATCTTATTTTTATCACTTTATATTTTAACTATTGCCTTTTAAAAAACTCTAGAAATTATACCTATTTTAACTATTCCTACTTTAAAAAATAGCAATTATAGCTATTTTACAAAATATATTTTAATTGAAAAATTTGTATTTTCGGCCTTATAATTTTATTTATTTGTAAAAACGGTCCTATAGTTTCAGTCTTTACGAAATAAGCCAGCTCTAAGCTAAGCCATTTCCATGTCAGCACCACCGCTTCCACGTTAGCACCGACCTTTGAAATATCTAAAAAACTTGATTTCACTTTTTACTTTAACTGCTGTAAAAATCGAGAGAACGGTAAGAAAACGACGACAAAGCGGAAACATAGCGACAGATAATTTTCAAGTATTTTGTTTTTACTTTTTATGAAATTTACTAATTCGCAACCTTTCCCACACAGTCCGCTATTTTCTCGATAACATGCCGCTATCTTAAGATATCGTTCTGCTATCTTAAGGTAGCGGCATGCTATCGGTAAAATAATGGATTGGTTTTAAAAACCCTTTTTTTGTTATTTAATTGTTCTTATGTTATTTGCAGTACCCACTCACTAATTCTAAAATGTCAAAGTCTTTGAAGGCCTTTAGGAAATGTACAAGGGTTATTGTTAGAAAATTTTACATGCATTGCAACGAAGAGAGGAAGATGATACTAGATGAGTTAATTTTCGGTCATCCATTTAGGATTTTTGAGAAATTAGTGTTTAATGGAGACTTGATTGACGCGATTTTGAGCTTATGGGTTCAAGATAACGTGTTTAAGGTGAAGAACACTAAAGTAATACTGCATGAGTCCGATATATCATTAATTTTATGCCTTAACATATTAACAAAATCTGAGTCTGAGCATGTGGCTGTGTTAGAGGAAGAAATCATTCGATACAAATTCTTTCGGGAACAACCGACTAAAAGGGCTCGTATTGAAGAAATAGTGGATAGTGCCCAGCTCTCCAACGATATATTTTTGAAATTATCATTGTTGTTTCTCGTATGCTTCTTCTTACTTCCGGTGTGACAGCCCAAATTTTGGCATCCCGAAATCCGTGCCATCTGCACGACCTTCAAGGCCGTGCCTTACATTCATATCATAACTCCTCTTCATATATACAGCCAAACGGAAATTGAAGCACATGCGAATACTCTAAGCAACAATAAGAATTTATAAATTAGTTGATCCTACCAGGCTGTTCTTGTTCCATGCCAATTCATGGACATAAGGACATACCCGAAAGTTTAATGATACTCATTCCTCCTAGGTGGTCTACCAAGTGACAGTATTTAAAACATTCAAATTAAAAAGGCTCGATATACCAAGCCATACACAGTACTCTCTCTCAACTCACTATCAAAGTATGCAAATGGGTTTCCTAGAAGAATTCTCAGAGGAGGTTCACTCTTCCAGGTACAGACACGATGCCTTTGGATTTACTTCACCAAGTCCTTGCTGCCGTTAGTCCTTGACCTGCGACGTATAGTCTAAGGGGTGAGCTACATCCTAGCTCCGTAGGGAAAACAAAAGAACATATAGATCATCTCCCGCACATATGTTAGTACCCACAACATAATTTCTCAAGAAATATTTATGTACAACAATTTGAAGGATAAAAATAACTCAATGAGTCCCAACCAATCTTAGCACAGTTTCTGTTTAATCTCTTTATGAATTTGTTTGTGAACTTGGCCTAATCACTTAAATCTTAACTTAAGTAATCCTCGAGCACTATAGCATCGAGCCCCGATGGAATACCCGCCATCGTCGTCTAACTAGACAGTTATTATGTATATTCCCTGGGAATACTGCCCAAGCCCCTTTCTCATAGGCGGCGGGGTCTATTCTTAATCTATATCCCTGGGATGTGTTACAACTATACGGATTGGCCGCCGTACCGGTCACGGATATCCTGCCGAGTCAGTCGTGGGTATCCCGCCACGTCGGTGGGGTATTCTGATCAACCTTAAATAATAAAAATATCAATGTGCTTTACATATAGTTATTCACCGTGAATGTGCTAGATATATATTACATTAGGCCTTATCACATTGTTTCTGTTTCTCTATTTTATTTCTTACGCATCCCTGGGATGCCCCATACTTCTATTTCAACTTTCTCTGATTTCACCACATTATATTTCGTCCCCTGGGGACCTCAGGATTCTTCACACTTTACACACACACACCCTTATCATGAGAGTTTATGGTATATACTACTATTTAAATAGACCATACTACGCATATGAGTTCACAGAATAATGCACATGTTTCAAGAATACTCCCTACCTCAACAGTCTCAAAGCACGCTTGTCCTTAGCGGTTATAATGCATCAACCTACATTAAAAGAGAATTTACTTTAGGATGGTTTAAGGTCATTTGGGGTGTAGGACACCCGAGTTCCTCTCCTTAGAAAACCAATATTTGAGTGGTCACCAGACCTCGCTCGCGCGGTCACTTGACCTCGCTCGAGCGGTCTCTTGACCTCGCTCGAGCGGTCAAATCGAGATCGCTCGAGCGGTTAAATCGAGCTCTCGACTTTTTTCAGGACCTCGCTCGAGCGAGCCTCCCTTTAGTTTAAGGGACCGCTCGAGCGAGCCCAGAGTCTTTCTTTTCTATGTTCATCCTCGCTCGAGCGAGCGTCTTTAGACCGCTCGAGCGAGAAACACCGATTTTTGTCCATGATCAGATCGAGATCATGCTTCCATCCTTCATTTTACCTTAATCTTATATAAAGCAACATACAGCCAACATCCTTCCTACTATTTAAAACATTCCTAGGCATCTATATGTTTTTTAACGTACCTCTGACGATGAAACACGCACAGGTTCGATTTAAGATTTGTAAACCAACTAGGCTATCCGGTCTCCCTGGTTCGTCCTCCCGTCATTACCTCTGATCTCCCTTGCCGAGCCAAGTTTCTGCAACCCTAGTTCTCCCAGGCTCCTTTCTTCCCTTTCTTTTTCTCTATAGTCTCCTCCTCTCTATTTAGGTTAGAATAGTTTTACGTAAGGACTCCTCTTCTCTCTTCTTCACTTTTATATTTATCACAATTGGGATATACTAGTGTGTTTCCCATGTACACACTTTAATTATTTGGGTGTTTTGGTCCCTTTGTGAAACGCATATACCGATGTGCAACCAAGTGTGCCATGCACAGATCTCAAAAATCTGGGTTGTGACATCCGGACACATACCAGGAAGTAGATAGTCAACACTTGAACTTAGTCCATAACTTCGAAAAGTTCAACAAATTTAGTTGAGTGCATATCAAAAGAGATAGTCATAAGAGAAGCGACAAAAATATCGCCAAAGAGGCAATATAACATCTACGGGTGTATTATCGCCTTACAGATTTGGGCATTGGAGCACTTTCCAGGAGTAGACCCCGCTCGTACTTAGCTAAAAATTTTATTTCCGAGGCTGGACTCCAAATTATTTTTGAGACAAAATTCTTAACTCTCCAGTCATTGTATATCCCGATGTTGAAAAATATGAATTACAATATCGATCAGTTCGGCTCTTCTTCAAGCAAAGAGAGATGGAAAGGGAACAAGAAAGAGAATACCCGACCCAAAAAAGAGCCCAGGAGGTACACGATGATAACGGTGAGGATGATGACGATAATGATGATGACAGTGATGATAATGATGAGTACGAGGTCGTTATACGTCAACAAATAGAATGAAAGGGAAAACAACTGGAAAGTAGGCAGTAGCCAACCAGGGAACAACTGGCTAGGCATCCCCAACTTATAAATGAAGTAACAGAGCTAAGGAAAGAGTGCTCATCTTTCCGGATAGCAGTTAAAGAGATGAAAGACGATTTCAAGCGCGCCTTTACTGTTTTAAAATGACAGACAATAACTATTGAGCAGTTTGGGAGAGACAAAAAGGCCCTACAAGTGCAAGTAGGGTCTCTAGAAGATCAAGTAGCTTACTTGATGAGCGAAAATATTGTAATGAGGAAGGACCTTGAAGCAGTAAAGTCTCATTTGTCAAAGGTACTTAGTCTAACTTTAACATATTAAATTTTTTTTAAATAAATATTTTAAGACATCAGATCGCTAGCTTAAAATAATAATCTGCTATCTTACCATAGTGTATCACTATCTTAAGATAGCATTAAGTTAGTGATACGCTATGGTAAGATAGCATCCCGCTATCTTAAGATAGCGTTAACTTAGCGATACGCTATGGTAAGATAGCATCTCGTTATCCTAAGATAGCGTTAGGTTAGCGATACGCTATGGTAAGATAGCGAGCCGCCAGCTAATGTTATGTGTTGAATTAACTTCGATTAATTTCATGTTTTGTATTGATGTACGATGATATTCTTTTTTCGGTACTCTTTGATGCCTTTGTTGTCTCCCAACCCCCTGCCTCTCATTCCCCTGCCCCTAAGCCCTCTGCACCCCAACCACCTGCCTCTCAACCCCCTGCCCCTCAACCCTCTGCACCCCAACTACTTGCCTTTGAACCCCCTGTCCCTCAACCTTCTCGCCTCAACCTCTCACTTTTGACCTTTTACCCTCACTTGCCTCCCAATCGTCAATGGTCGATGCTCTACTAACCCAACCTACTCACGAGTCACAGCCGCCAGCACTTAAATCCTTACTAGTAAAACTCTCTATATCAAAGAGTAAGGCTGACGGACAAGGGAAGGGTACGAGATATGAGTTGCGGGTAGGGAAGAAGAGAAAGATGCCAACCATGAAAGCCTGTATAAAATGACAAAGAGTGGTCGTCGAGGAAGAAGAAGAGGTTGAGCCACAATCCATGGAGCATAAATTTATAGTCGGTATGTGAAATCAGCTTGCGGATGACGATTCTACGATCGTGAATACTATCTCAGGTATTGATGTCACCGTAAAAAATTTTAGGGTCCTCAAGGGAAGAACGTGACTTGACAATGAAGTCATGGATGCATACTTTAAGGTCTTAGAGAGTAAGAACGACTATATGTTTTCAAAAAAGGCGGACAAGGGCTAGTTCTCGCATCGGTCATGACCCTAGTATATCGTTTCTATTCTTTATTATTTTATTTATTTATCCGTCTTTATTTATTTACTTCATTCACGCCTTTCAATTCATAACTTATTCTAATGACCAATTTCAGACCCTCATTATAGCGAACCACTCAAAATTTGAAAAATTTATCCGTGATAAAAATTTGAGACCATTCAATGACTTAAATAAGTGGGAGGCATACTGTAACAGGTGGCAAGTTCATCACTATTGCAAGTCGCTTGAGGCCCAACTTAAGAGTACGACACGCGACGCGGTATTGATGCTGAGATTGTGGGATGGTAAGTTCTTTTTTAAATTATATTAACACTTTTTATGTTTCTTAATTAACACAGTACTAATTAGATCTTCGGTTACACACAAGTTTATTTCCCAATGCATAGTCAGAGACATCACCATTAGGCATTGGCTATTGTGTCCGTAGTAGATCGCATTGTGAAGCTGATAGACTCAACCGACCGAGAGTATTGAAGGAAGTTCAAAGCGCGCAAAGAAAGTCTGTTGCATCATCTGCTGCGACTTCTTCATACCGTCGGATTGAGTTATGCTCTCGATCAACCGTGACAACTAATGGTGATGGGTAGTGTCGATCTTTTACAATGGTTGAGACTGTGGTGTTTTTGTACTAAAGTATGTTGAATACTTCTCAGAACAGTGGACAATAGATTTCGAGGAGAAAGACATGCCGCGATTTCAAGTTGAAATCTAACATTCATTGTCCACGTTTGGAGCTATAACTATTGAGTTTATTTTTTCTTTTCACTTGTATATTTTTGTATATTTTGTAATAAGTTTGGAACAATAAATATATATTTTATAAATCATATAATGAAATTTTAACTTGTGTGAATTTTTCTTTATTTTTTTCCTACTGTCGGAAAATACCTTAGTGGTTCACTATTGCTTGAAGATAATTTTTTTGTTAATATCGGTCCGCTATGGTATAATATTAGTCCTCTATGGTATAATAGCGAACCACTACTGTAAGATAGCAGTTCGCTATCTTATAATGTGAAATTACTCCGCTTCTCCATATGTGAATAACAAATAACAATTGCTTTTATAATTGTAGACTCACAATCTCATTTTTACAAGTTACAAATTAAGGCAGGAATCTTTGGTTCCTAAATCCAAATAAAGAGCATAATAGCATTGAGAATGATTGAACTGGGGCGAGGTCGTGCTAAGAAATAGATTTTATATTCTAATAAATTTATATGAGCGGCGGTTATGTCCATGTTCGTTATAATTTTTACACTGTAGTGGTCGAACTTTACCTTTAAATCTTACCCTCCTTTTCTTAGGGCGACCGACCTGACGAATCTTATGTGAAAGCAAAGCCTTGATGTCCTCCCTTAGAACGGTCTATTGGCGCTTATCAATGGTTGGAACAAAATGTTCTTTGTAAGTTTCTCTAAATAAGACACTATAATCACAAAATTAAGGAATCTGTCTTTCCTCAATCCTGCGCGATAATGCAGCGATCGCATGCGAATATGATAATCCAAGGATAACCCAACGTCTGCATCTGCACGTTCGTTTATCTAGATCGACATTGTGAGTGTATTGCCTTCGTTTAACTTGAAATGCATCACGACTATAGACAACGTTCTTTCGACGGGCCCACCCTAAATTTTGTGTCATGTGCTCTTTCGTCATCGGTGTCAACATGCGTATCATTTTATTTCCTTACTCCTAACGTCGAAGGTAGAAGTCGGCTACCTTCGTGCGAATAATTTCTAGCATGGTCACGATTGATTTCTCTCTGACTATTTTTAATATACTGTTAATGATTTCAATTATATTTATTATCAATATATCATAACGCCTCCCTTAAAAATATAAGCACACCCAAAAATAGTCACTGATATCTTTAATCCGTACTATACATTCCAAGGGGGCCTCGTCTTCTATTTTTCATAAATTTTTTTTTAATTTTACCTCCGAGAATACACGGGTAGCAACCCAGAATAACGGTCGGGAGATTATTGTATCCTTATATGTATAAAAAAGATTCAAAACTAAGTGTCACATTCAGTAGCTGTGAAAGGCGTTAGGAAAAATATTATGCACAACTTTCATCAATCCCTTCTGCTGGTCTGATATCAATACAAACTGCTCTTCAAAGTTCCCGATTATACGACTCCCTATTAGTTTAAGAAATCATGTCCAATGATCTTTATTTTATTTAGGAACAACGCCGAATGCTATGGGGAATAAATGTCAATTCTCGTCTATCCCTGTAGCTATTAACAATACTCATTTGTATCATTCGCCCAAATGTATCCCATATATCGTAATTATTCTTCACAAAGTATTATGAAAGCTCCTAATACAAGATCCAAATATCACTAAGAACCTCTGAAAGGCATTATCAGGCTCACGACATAATTTCTTCTGTACGTCTGGATCGACCTGTTGTAATTCGACGACATAGGATGGTAACATCTTAAATTGCTCCTTCCAGCTACCTCGGATGCCATTTAATGCCATTTCTTTCCCTCTCCATGCTATCCAGTACCTACTATTATACCGTATTTTTTTTCAATATAAAAAATTATTGAAGTAGGACTCTTGTCAAAGCCTTCTAACAACTTATCCCTCACGAACGAATCTATCCACGATGTCGTACACTGGCGATTTCCACTTCCGAAAGCTGGCCTTTCGCACGTATTTTTTAGACATAAAATCTTCAAGGAAAACGTGTCCACACCCACCAATTTTGATGCATGTATTTGCCAAGCATACCATACTGCAACACACATCGCCATAACTCGAAGATGACTGATTTTTATTAATTTAATTTAAAAATTATTTATCATGACAAACTCTTTAAGGACTTTCTGAAAGGATTTCTTATTTCTGAATGTCTGACCAACAGTTAATAGCCCTCCATACAGTTCCTCATCATTAAAATCCATATACTCGCCTTCCGAATTATTAAGATTATAATATTCGTCCACCAGAGGTTGATCAATTCTCCTATTAGTATCAACAAACGAAGTAGGCGATGGCGGTGCTTCATTATTTTCAGGATTACTATCACCGTCATCGGCTGAATAATTATTACGTGCTTAGGGTTGTGTCCATTGAGGTACGATTGGTTGAGGTGCAGTTGTTTCAGTTGTGGTTTGAGGAGGTCGGGATGTTTGGGTTGCGATAGGCTCCTGTGGTGTGGCCTCGATTATCATGGACTAAGGCCTCCCAGAAATATTTTCCACTGATTTCAATCAAATGTATTATTTATCGATTCAAAGTTAAGCTGATATATATCATGCATCAGATTTAGTTGAGGACAATATCCTTGATCCTCATCGCCTTCTCTCATTGGAATATCGAAAGAAGGTTACTCCAATGGCCTATGGTATGGGTGAAATCTTATATTCATATTTTTATCATCGTTGATTATCATCAGTGCATCGATGTTCTCCTCTTCAAATTATATTCCTTCATTTTCAATCAAATGTTTTGGTTTCACACTATTATCATCTTCTAATCTGTCGCTTTTCTCATATTCTTTATGATCTTCGTTTGTTTTCTGAAATGGTTGAAATGTTTTGAAATACAATAAAATTTTCGTGACGGGAGTGGCCAATGATTTTTTAATATAAACATTTATCACACCATCACCAATACGATATGCTTTGAATAAGTTTGTAAGATCATAGGAGTCCAACAATTCTACAAACACAAACTCGTTCCCTATGTGCAATAAAACCGATACTGTAATAGAATGTTTTTCTAATCGAGTCTTACTGACGTTGTACATTTTTTGGATAAACTGATTAAATGATATTTTCTCTATGATAGCGACAATCTTTCAATGTTCACAGTTGTAAGTATTATCGCCGACACAGACCCCATCAAAATGACAAAATACGAGAACATCCATTTCAACCTAAAATATAAAACATAATAAAAATTAGAAAGTAAAAAAATTTCATACTTAACATACACCCTAAGAGTCAGTCGACCGCTACCTTATGTTAGCGTATCGCTATCTTAAGATACTGACCGCAACCTTACGATAGCGTTCACAACCTTAAGATAGCGACCGCTACCTTATGTTAGCGGATCGCTATCTTACGATAGTGTTCGCTATCTTAAGACGCTATCTTAAGATAGTGAATGCTATCGTAAGATAGCGATCCACTAATATAAAGTAGCGGATCTCTCCTTTCTGGCGTTATTTTTAAATTTCTAATAGTTAATATAAAAAATGTTATCTTATTAGTGTTCGATTGTCGTTGAAAGGGCTATAGTATAGTCTAAACTGGAAAAAGAGACAACAGACTATAGAAAACAATGAAATATAAAGGAGAATAATCATATATATAATGAGTATATAAGAAAAAAGGTTGGTGTTGACGTAGAAACGGCTTGGCTTGGAGCTGGTTTATATCACAAAGATTGAAACTCTAGAGCCATTTTTACAAATAAGCAAAATTATAGGGCCAAAATTGTAAATTTTCCTTTTTAATTTGGTGAGAGAGAGAGAGAGAGAGAGAGAGAGAGAGAGAGAATGATTATTAATTTATAGCTAGTAGCTCACCAAAAATGGCGATCAGAGATGAGGTCGCCAAAAATTGCGACTCCCATAGTGTATCGGCTGGAGAGGAAAAATAAGAGTTTAGATCGCTATTTTAACATTTTAAGGGAGGATAACTTCTCCACTGGAGATCATTTCCCAAGTATTAGACGGTCAGATGTTGATTCCACGTGGCACACATCCATAATCACAAGGCACTAGGGTCCGCCGTGATTATGAGTACTTTCGGAGGTGTGCCATGTTTAATCAACATCTAACGTTTGATATGGGGGCCATCATCTTAATATCTAATTTATAAAAGATTGGATGAAAAATGACATCTATCATCCAATTCAAGGTACTCAATGGTAGTCAATGGTAATAGCAGTGGAACTATCAGTAGCACCGCAAGAATCTTTGCTTACAATAATCTCTAATGGAGAAATTTAGAAAGGGAGCAACCACTTCCCAACACGGGGCAAAACCAAATTGAAACCCAAAAACCGAGCCTTCCGAATCAAACTGATACCAATTGAAAATCGACATCGAACTGATTCGGGTTTTCAATTTTGGTAGTTAAAAATGTAAAACGGGCCTGGTGGGGAGAGAAAACCGAAAAATAAAAAATATCGAAAAAAATATGAAGAAAAACCGAAAACTAAACCAGTCTGACTGAAACCACAATCAGATCAGTTCGGTTCGGTATTGATTATTGGGGGGTTGAAAAGTCCGGTTAATCGAAACCGAAATGTTTCAGTTAGGATTCGATTTTTTGTAGAAATTGACTCGAAAACCGCAATTACTGTTTCGGTTAACCAAATCTGCACCCGTACTTGCACATCCGATTTGTAACTTTATTCATAGTTTAAATGAAGGAATAATGGCTCTGACTGACACTTAAGGGTACCTCTATTCACGCCTACAACATTATTGAACACGCCTAACATAAACCTGTTGACTGCTGGAATCGGACCCCCGAGGGATCTTGAGACTATGAGTGTACCATAAAGCGATGAATTTCCGATTTAACATGACATATCTCCCCAAATCGTGGCTCTAAACTCACATGCCCTACATATGCTCAAACATGATTTTTGGACCATCTTTATTGAATTTGTGCCACGTGGAATAACAAATATACCGTTTGATGGTAAGTTCATGGTTTCAAGATCCGTTATGTCAAAGATTGGGATGAAAATGACCTCAATCGTCTGCTTCCAAAAAGTCAACAGCTTTTATTAGGCTTTAGACTTGAGCGCTTTTACAGTTTCACTGAACTTGTGAGGTACATTTGTTCGCGCCTATAGGATTATTGAAGGTGCTTACATCCGAATAGGGATGCAGATTTGATTTACCGAACCAAAAATTTCAGTTTTTGTTTCGTTTCAGTGTAAACCAAAACGAGACGGTTCGATTTCAGTTTGTTTGCTTTTTGTTTTTACTTTCTCAAACTCAGACTGAAAAATCAGTTCGGTTCAGTTTTTATTTATTTTATTTTTCTCAATTTTTTTTGCTTTTTTTCCTACTTGTTTTTTATTTTCAATTTTTGCTAACCCAAAATCAAAACTGAACCGAATTGGAGTCATGCCTAATCGATTTTCGTTTTTCCCTTAAATGTTTTTTTTCTTGAGAGGAAATAGGTCAATTGCATTAGACTAAATCATTTGCTACAAAAATTTTGATTTGGTTAGGGGCATCATCACCCCACCAAATATTACATTGCTCAACATTTAGCCCTATTTTAGACAACTGATCAACCACGGAATTAGAAACCCTATTTACCAAATTCCACTTAAGAGATCTAAAATCCTTGGACCGATCCTTAATCTCTTTGAAAATGGGTCCTAGAAGCAAGGAGTCCATGTCTTCCCTAGTAATAGAGTATAGAACATTTGACGAATCACCTTCAATAGTAATATTCTGCAGGTTATGACTCAAGGCTAGTTGAATACCATGGAAAATGGCCAAGGCTTCAGCATGATCCGAAGAGGACACATGAGGATGACGATTAGCCAATGAAGATACTAGAGAACCCTTATCATTTCTGATGGCCACACCAATGCCTCTCGACTTAGATTTGTTGCACCAAGCCCCATCACAATTAATTTTGAAATAGTTGGGAGGTTTCCACCTTTTTGGCGAATTGGCATTGATCGCCAAGTTGTTGTTGGGAGGTGGGGAATTGGTTCTTTGGAATTCGCTTAAGTAGATTTCGGCTTCTTTCACTGTAAGGGAAATATTAGGTCCGCTCCTTCCCGAATTAATCTGATTTCTATAATTCCAAATCGCCCAAGCAATCATAAAAAAGTATTCGATTGTGTCATTGTCTAACAAAGAGTGAATTTGAAGTATCCATTCGGTGAAATAAAAAGTATGGGACACTTTACTATAAAGACCAAGAGAAGATGTAGACTAGAATTGTACAACCATGGTGCAGTCCTTGAGTGGGGCTGCACCACAAACAGGACAACAAGAGTCAATATGCGGCATTTTCTTCTGAAGATTTACCCGAGTGGGGAGGAGATCATTACAAGCATGCCGCATGAACATTTTAATTTTGTTTGGGACACTACTGTTCCAGATAAGATCCCAAAATTTCGAATTGGAGTCGGAACTGGTAGTGCCTTGAAAGGTTGTGTCTTGATAGTTATCTAGGGCAATGCAATAAGCCAATTTACTGTGAATTTTCCTTTTTTGTCATATGCCCACGCTATTTGATCTTCTCTATCTTGAGAACTTAAAGGGATGCATAGAATTTCTTTAACACTATCTTCCATAAAATGTTGGTAAATAAGTTCTTCATTCCAACGCTAGGGATGTTGAAGGATAATAGTTTTTACCCATCTAATCGGCGGTCTTGAGAAAGGAGTAATGGGTTTGAAGGAGCTCGGTCTCGGTATCCAACAATCCTCCCATATATCAGTGTTTCTACCGTCCCCTATCCTGTGAAGCAAGCCTTTGTGAACGATTTTCTTGACTGATAGTAGACTTCGCCAAGTATATAACGGGTTGTGGCTGACTTTTGCATTCATGAATGATGTATATGGGAAATATTTAACCTTAAACAGGCTCGCCGTGAATGAATTTGGGAATTCAGTAATGCGCCAAACCTGTTTAGCAAGCAACGCATCATTAAAGGCCTTCAGATTTCTAATCCCCCTTTAAATTTTGACTTGCACAATTTATCCCAACTCTTCCAATGAATACCATCAATTTTAGCATTTTTACTCCACCAAAATCGGGCAATGAGCATTGAGATTTGATGAATAAATCCGTTAGGAAGCTTGAAGCAACTCATAACGTAATTTGGATTGCCTGAGCGACGGCTTTGATTAGAATCTCTTTTCCAGCAGATGAGAGGAGCTTTTCTTTTCAGCCTTGTAGTTTATGCCATATTCGATTTTTTATGTTACCGAAGACGTGAGATTTTGATCTTCCAATACTCGACGGTAGGCCCAAATATTTGTCCAGAGATTTCTCGCCTTTGATGTCTAACACATGAAGGATATGTGTTTTAGAAGAACTAGAAACCGATTTGCCAAAGGAGATTGAGGATTTTAATCATACCCCATTAAAGTGTTGTTTATTATTATGTCATGTGGTGCATATATGTGATTAATATTAATTGTCCAATTGGCAATCTATAATAGGTGCATGCCTCAACTATAAGTGGATGTGAACCATTCAATCCGTGATATTTATTATTAGCCATTAAAATTAAGACCAACGGTTGGTATTAAAGTGTATGGATTGGGGATGGCTCAAATCTCCCCAAATGCAAATTTTGGGGGAGATTTGAGAGTAAGAATTACTCACAAATTAAACTATCAATGATGTAAGACCATTTAAATACCATTTTGATGCTTAAATGATGGTCAGAAGAGTCACTCCTTTCAAAGAAAAACTCACTATTTTTTGGATTTGTGTCATGTGGAACATCCTCTGAGCCGTCTCATTGGAAGCCCATGATGTAAAGATCCATAGTGTCAAAGATTGGCACCAAGCATGACCTCTTATCGTCTAATTATGGTAATCAAAGTCCATCATTTGATTCAATGGTTGAGAGCATGGCATCAAATATCGGCCGATACCGATACATTTGAGGTATCAACTCGGGTATCGGTATTGGCCGATATGGGCCCGTATTAGCCGATACGTATCGAGTATCCGTATCGGCCAATACCTCTATTTTTTTTCAAAAAGGTACCAATACAACTCAGTATCAGCCGATTCATATCGGTCCTCCATGGACCGATGCCCGATACCTATACCAAGTTTGACACCTTGGTTGAGAGCATTGAATCCGACGATGGTGATTGTTTTTTGTGATGATATTTGCCACCAAGTGGCACACATCGCACTCAAACATGATTTAGTGCCTTTTTTTTTGTATCTATGTCATGTGAAATAAAAAAATATCCGTATGAAGGTAAGCTCATGTTTTCAAGATCCATTGTGTCTAGACAAAAAAAATATTTGAAATGGGAAAAGAAAAAGAAAAGAACATAAGTTGTATAAAAAAATAGAGGAGAGAAATTAGAAAAAGAAAATAAAAAAAAAAGAAAGAAAAAGAAAAAAAATCAAGATAGTTTCTTTTCCAATTTCTCAGGAATATTTTGAATCTCAACTTCCTTTCCGTTGTCCCCTTAACCTGAGCCATATTACAAGCTTGAAAAATACTTTCATGTTCCAATTTTCTTTGGTCATTGCCTTGTAGCGAGTAGTTTTGTAGCATCTATGTAACATAATATAGCATGTTTGGGATAGAAAAGTATCTTTCTATCAGATTTGTATTTTTTTTTTTCTTTGATTCGTGTTTCTTTTATCATGTGAGACCATATATTTTACTTTGTATTGATCTCTCACATGTGTATAATAATTTTACCTTCTCATCGGAGTGTTTGATTTGGAGAGAGAATACCTAAAGGGGGGTTTGAGTTGAGACATGAGTTCCGATGGTTTATTGTTTGGATTACACGTCTTTGTATGAATGAATCAATTACTTATAAATTTGATAAGTAGATTAATGTGAAAGGATATGAATATATGGGATATGAAATTGATTTTCTTAATTGAAAATGAACATGTTGAGTTGATTGACGATTTTAGATTTTAAATGTATATCTACATATGAAAATCATGTTTAAAAAAATTCTTTTTTATCTATGGTTTGAAGAAGATTTTTAAAGTTTGTAGATAACTTCACTGTAAACCCCCTCAGAAGACACAACTCCACTATGTATCACTTAAGGATTTAAAGGCTTGTTGCAGATGCTAAATGCAATCGTGTTCTCTACGAAAGAGACATTTAAATTCTCGTAAGATAATTTTGCTTTAGTTCTTATTTCTCCTTTGCTCGAAGACTAGCAAAGTTCATGTTTCAGGACCGATCAACCTTCAAAATTGTACGTAAAAACCTCACATGTTAATGTTGCTAAGCCTTGAAAATTATATTAATGTTTGATTTTAGTTTATATTTTGTTTACATGAATTTTTGAAGGTAAAAAAGATAAGTACATCAAAATAGAAGAGAAAGGTAGAATGAAAGAAGAAATATTTAGAAAAAAAGACACTCGACAGGTTGAGATCAGACTTGGACCGATCGAGACTAATCACAGTGAGAAGGCATTGCAGAATTGAAGAAATACAAATCTCGACCAGTCGAGATTGCAAAAACGACAACAGGTCACACGGGGAAGCGTGGGATTCTTCCCAATTTTGAAAAATTTTATTTCTCTTTTCTAGTTGATTTATTTTAGGACTTTTCTTCTTACTTATTTTCTAATTTGGAATGTAATAGGACCTTATGAATCTATAAATAAGGATCCTAAATTAGAGTGATAGGATAGCTTAGATTTTATATTCTTCTAGGTTTCGAAAGTTTATTAGATTTGAGAGATGGTAAACCATCATTCTAAAGATTGAATCAAAGAGTTGTACTGCAATGATGAAGATCCCAATAACGATGTGTGGCTAGTTTCCGAAGTTTGAGACCTCTTGTAAATTAAGGGTAAATTGCAATTCAAAGTTTTATTTTCTTTTCTAATTTAGATTCGTTTGTAGTAATGATTGCATGATTGAGATTCACGCTTGTTTATGGTTTGTTATGAATGATTTTAAATTACTTTATTTCTATTTATGATGACCATAATCGCCTTGTAGGGATTAAGATTAGAATTGATAGAATATTCACCATCAAATTAGTATTTGTAGTTTAGTTTGATATAGGTTTTGTATAATGACGCTTACGGATTAGATTGCTAGCAATTAGAGGGATTATATTGTCCCTACTATTCCATGACTATGAATAGGATTTAATTATTTTACCTAGCTTTAGCTCGTAGCAACAAGAAGGTTATTCAGATTGGAATAGGAATAAGATTGCGAATTATTATGAATCGGCCATAAAGAGGGGTCCTATATTGTTTTCTCGCTTACTTTCTAAATCTATTTCAACAATTAGATTCTCGTAGATACTTTTCCTTTTAGTTTTAAAAATCAATTTTCTAATTGAGACCTTAGATTAAATACTAGTTGTCCATTGGGTTCGACAACCCTTAATAGTTCACCGTTGTTACAATACTTGTGTGCTTGTAAGGTTTTAATATTTTAATGATCATATATGCATCAGATCATGTTCAAATTTTGTTGGCGGTCTCTGATCATCCTTGGGAAAGATTTTGTGGCACCTGATCTCTTTGATGGGTGCCATGTTGACCCCAGATTCTAATGCATGGATCCACCATGCATTTTAACACATATCCCCAAACCTCAATTAATTGTATAACATTGACATTTATTATGAAAATAATAATTTGATTAAATTTTACTTTTGTAAGTACCAAAACATTAGTCTTACTACAATAGAATTTTATAAATTTTTTTAGATTCACAATTCTAAATAATATATTAATTTTCTAAAAAGATCCTAAGATCTCAATTAAAATGATTAAGTCTAAAATCTAAAAATTATTAAGTCTAGAATGAGTGCTTCATAATTTTTTAACAAATGACCCTATTGAATATAAAAAAATAAAAATATAATTATGATATCATGATAATTATCCATGTCACTAAAAAATAATGGGACAATATTTACTTTTGAAGGGGCTCCCCAACACCATATTTAGGATAGAATGTGACCCACAATATGTGAAAGTTACATGCAAGTTTGGATATGAATCTTCTTGGAAGTTCACCATATTTATCACTTAAAACATGAAAATTAAATTTGTAAACATTTTGATAGCAAGGTTTGTTTGCCCAAAGTAATAGCCGATCGGTCACGGGTTCGAGTCCTGGAATCACCCTCTCCAAAATAGGAGTAAGGCTGCCTACCATCCACCTCTCTCTGAACCTTTTTTACGCATTTTGATAGCAAAACTGAATCATACAAATAGATGCATAGTTTAACATAGAGAAATAGTCATAAACTCTATCCACCGAGAGTGCATTGATTGTATAAAGATAATACGAATCTCTTCTTTCCTCTGTATAACAAGTATTGGATCTAGGAGGTATCTGTGTTTAGTTTTTTCATAAGATGGTTTTATATGTTTTTCACTGATTACCATGAAAAAATCTTTAATATTAAGGATAACAATAGAGGTATCACCAGATAACAATTGTTTCACACAACAAATTCCACTTGACAGGTGATAAAAAAAGACCTTTTTGGGATCACCAGCCATGTAGCACGTGATCTAAAAAACTAAAAAAAATTAAATTTAGCCTTAAAAATATTGTTAAATATTGGGTGATGCCTAACATACCCAAGGCATTGAATTTTTTCTAATGTTAACCACTATTTTAAATATAGATATGCAGTTTTTTGAATTTTTAGAATAGACCCAATCGACCTTGTGCATGTTATTTTGGCAACTAATTTTTCGATTAGCTGCCACTTGAGAGTCAAATAGGACGGCAGCGTCGAACCTAGTCATTGGTCTCCACGCCCATATATAGGTAAATAGATAGAGGGAGAGAGGTGTCCAACTTTACGCTTATTCCACTTGAATGCCACGTGGCACCCAAATCATGTTTGGTGCCACATATGTAATTAGCACAAGGTTGATTCAACACATTAAAAAAATTTATTTAATCTTCATTGATCATGTGTGTTAAAATAGCAATAAAATGCAAAATTGATACCATGAGACCAAGGCCATGTATGATTTTTATAATTATTTTTCTACAACACTATGAGTATGTAATGGCAAAATGCTTTTGGAAGCTAATACACGCTTCATCTGTAATGGTACTACGCGTATCAATTTTTTTTATTGTTTGATAGTGTATACAGTGAAATGCGTTTAAATGTTGTTTGTTAGTATGAGCTTGTAACGTATCACTTAAATTATTAGTTATATATTGTAGGTTTTTTTGCAATGGTGCTTATGATCTCGAAAATTGATTCTCTCATCTTTGATAATCCATACATGAAAGGCTTAATATATAAGGACTCAGTAAAAAAAAGATCAAGCAATAAAAAAAACATAAAAATCCATTGCATTTCACTTGAAAAAGAAATAAAAATAGTAGTAACATCTCCCTAGTGATAACGACCATCCCACAAACTAGAAGCCAATCTATCATGTTTTTCACGTGAGAGTACACGTTGTGGCGGCGCTTGTGCCATCTGGTGATCCACTTCTGTTACATATTGTGATCCCTCTTCATCAGACGGAACTTTCTTTTCATTGCGCCACTCTCGGAACATGGGGTCATCATGACGATAACTGTGAATGAAATTGTGTAAAATACAACAAGCATAAACAATCTTGATTTGAGTTTTAATTGGATAGCATGTTTGCGCCGACAATATTGGCCAACGCTGTTTTAGCACCCCAAAGGTGCATTCTACAACATTGCGTAACTGTGAGTGAGACTTGTTAAACAACTCTTTAGGACACATGGGAGGATTAGAATTGTTGAAATCTGAAAGATGATAACGAGTTCCATGATATGGGGTTAAAAAGTTGACCATGTTCGTATACTCTGCATCGACAAGGTATAATTTACCAATTGATACTCGCAATGGATTTTGTGGCTTTGTAAGAGCGTCTTTGAGAATCCTTGAGTCAGTTGCTGACCCCTCCCAATCCGCAAGAAAGTATTGGAATCGCATGTCAAATGATACAACCTCTAATATGTTTTGGGTGAGTCTTTGTTTGCAATTGATATACCTTGGTTGGTCACGCAATGGTACTCAGATCATAATGTATGTACCGTCGATCGCTCCCACGCAATCCTTTCAAATGCATGAATGAAAAGAGTAATAATATTATATATATATATATATATATATATATATATATAATTTTATACTAGAAAAAAAAAAGAACAAAGTTGTGAGGTAGTTACCTTAAACCAAGGATAAAATCGATGATCATAAGCTTTATATAGACATTGACATGAGCTTTATATGGATGTCATTTGTAATGTCAAATCAGAGATATAGCCTATCCCAAAAATTGAAGAATACACTGTCTAGGTATAAGTGCAGGGCATAAACTTCTAAGGGTAAAAGTAGAATTTAGGATTTTAGAGTGGAGTTAGACTATGAGAGTTTTCCTTTTCATTATTCGATTGGACAATATGCATAAAAGATTGTTTATTGTAATATTCAAATCATGCAGGAAACTCAAAAGAATGAAATGATAAATGTATAGCAATAAAAGAAGCATACCACTCGGTCAGAGTAACTATGACATGAGCTTCATAAGGGTATTATCCATAGCTTCAGGTAAAACTTATCATTCAGAGTATTGTCCATCCCAATTGTTTGAAGAACAATAGCACTCTAAAAGTGTTGGCTTATCACTAATCATTCATAGACATCATTTATGCATATCAAAATTCTCCTTGAAGAAAAACAATCCAATCATAAACTTGGAAAATGATCAAAGATAGAGGATGCATTCTTCAACAAATTAACCAAGTTATACCCAAGAAAGAAAATGTTGTTAATTTTCAACGAAGTTAATGTTTTTTAATTATCATCATTATCATCAGAGCCTTATCTCATGACAAGGAGTGTGATGAGTAGTGAAATATGATGATATTTCACCCCTAAATACCTATATTTAGCCGTCCGATGAAGGCTATCTGATGAGATTTGCTAGATTTGAAGTGTTTCAGGTAAATACAGTCCAAGTTTCTAAAACAGCCCAAGAATCCCGAAAATAATGTCAAAACACTGCTATTTTGGGTCATTGAGAACTTAGTGCGACTTGCAGCTCAATTTGGACCTTCAAGACGTCAGATTCAGGAAATTGCTAAAACATAAAAGTTGTAGAGCTCGTCGTCAGCTTTCCAACGCCTCAAGAATCACCTCAATCCGAATTCGGTACAGAAAATTATGATGCAAAGCTAGGTGGAATTCACGAAAATTACTCTTAGATGTCAATCGAGAGAGGTATTAGGGTTAGGCTATTATAAAAGGAAGCCACGTGAGTTTCTTGGGGGATTATTATTTTTGCAATTAGAATATTATTCATTCTTTCTTTTTAGTTTTAGGGCTCTTCACTTTGGGGAATATTTTCTTCATCTTTTCAAGTCTTCTTCTCCCTTCTTCTAGGGTTTATTCAGGTAGATTGCACTTGGATTTGCATTATTTTTCTCTCGAGAAATTCATAGATTGTATTTAGGAAAACAATTGCAAATATCTTTGGAAGAAATAAAGAGGAATGACTTTGAAAGAAAAAGGAGATCAAACACCAAAGATGAGCCAAAATCAAGAGATCGGGAAGATGCGATCCCCGAGATAAGTACCCATGTTTATGATTAATACCATCTATTATTGTTATCATGGAATCGCTTTTGCTCAAAGTTTGTGTGATTGAAAATATTTTAAATGCTTTGTTATGACCGTTGATATCCAGTAATCGCTAGATCTGGACAGTGATCTAGGTCAGAAGCGATTATGTCTTTGATTGTCGTGATCTAAATATCATGAGATACGCTTATGCTTTTACATGACTCATACCGCAATGTTAGCCGATGAGTCATTGTTTTAGATAGGGTATGCCGGATTGATGATCATATTTTATTTCAAGTCATTTTTCTAGATGAATGATGGTGTGAATGATGATTTAATGAAATGGGTTTTAATGATAGAAAAGTGCGAATCTGGGGTAGCATATTCCTTGATCTCATTTTAATATTGTTCGTAGATTTATCAGTAATTAATTGTTTAGATTAATTTATTTTTCTGCATTTAGGAAAAGTGCGTTAAGTTTTTGGTAAAATTGAATCTGCCCTTTGGTACTTCCTTAGGGACGCGTTTTAAAATCTAAAAGAATTAATTAAAAATAGATCTTGTGCACACTTGCAAGGGTTACATTCTAAATCGATCAAGTTTTGGCCGTTCTTGGAAATCGGTGAAATTTTGATTAATCTTCGGATAGGATTTTCATTTGAGTGTTTAAAAAAAATAAAAATAAAAAAAATAATAATTATTAAAATTTATTTCCTTATTTTTCTCTTTGATAAGATTTTGTAGAGTCTTTTAGGAAGTTTAGATTTTTAGGATACCTTCCTTAGGAAATTTAAGAAGTAGAGATTTTTAGGACTTCTTATTTTAGATTTGGTAGGACTCTTTTTCCTTATTTTCCTCTTTTAGATATTTTTAGGATTTTCTAAATTTAGTCATTAACTTTTGTGGGACTTTTGTTTTAGGATTTTTAGGAATCTTTCATTCTTCTCCTTATTTTTCTCTTTTAGGAAAGATTTTATAGGATTTTCAATTTTAATTTTTAATTTTCGAATTTAATAAAAAAAAAAAAAAAAAATTAAAATTAAAAAAAAAAAAAATTTAAAAATTTAATTCGAATTTAAAAAAAAAAAAAAAAAAAAAAAAAAAAAAAAAAAAAAGAAAAAATTTAATTAATTTAAATACTGATGTTAATTTTAATTTTAATTTAAAAAAAAAAAAAAAAAAAAAAAAGAGAATATTTTTTATTTTAAATTTGAATTTTAATTTTAATTTTAATTTAAAAAAAAAAAAAAAAAAAAAAAAAAAAAAAAAAAAATTTAATTAATTAATTAATTAATTAAAATTTTAATTTGAATAAAAAAAAATTAATTTAAATTTGAATTTTAATCAAAAAAAAAAAAAAAAAAAAAAAAGAAATCTTTCCTGATATTGCTCATTTATCATCTTTGTTTAAATCGTTTGAAGCGAATTTTGTGGGTTTGTTGTGGATTCTTCAACTGTTTGTGAGTGTTGGTGTATGAGCTTTACTGTTCATCACCCACATCTCGCCACTGCTTAATCTTGAGATCGAAGAGCTTGTAGAGAGAATCGAAGAGTCCAGAGAGAATCAATATCAACAAATGAGACCATGGCGGACCAAAGGCAAGAGAGAGATGAGAATAACAACAATGGGAATGTCAATAATGGAAATAATAACAATAATTTTGATGAGGGCCCAGAACACTGGAGTATTATAACGATCCTGGTTTTACGAGGATCGGGAATGTATTATGCATGCTCCCATTCCAGTGGAACCACTATGAATTCAAATCAAGAATGATTCAAATGCTACCAATTTTCCATGGGTTAGCAAATGAAAATCCAGACGCTCACTTAAATGAATTCACTGGGTATGCAAAATGTTCGAGAGTCCACAATGTCACCGATGAGATAGCGAGCTACTCTTCCGTTTCTCTTTAAGAGATAAAGGCAAAAAACATGGTTCTATTCCTTAGAACCACAATCTATTCGAGTTGAGCGATCGCCGTTCCTTAAAAATATTTTCCCATGACTAAGGCCATTGAATTGCGTCGGAAAGATCCAGTTCTTTTCCCAACAACTCTGTAAACATTCCATGAATGTTGGGAACGTTTTAAGGAATTGATCAGAAGTTGCCCAAATCATCAAGTTCCAAGGTGGCAACAAGTCCAAAGTTTTTACAATGGACTGATTCCTGAAGAGAGACGCATGGTTGATGCATCTTGTGGTGGATCTTGTGCCACGAAAGAAGCTGACGAATTGTGGGCATTGTTTGAAAAGTTATATCAAACTTCGATACAAAGTGAGACACTGGGGCGAACCAACTTGAACCTGGCACCTAAATCTCATGTGTTGACAAAAGACGGATTGTACGATGTCAACAATAATGCCTCAGATCTCTCAACAAAGTTTGACATGCTGTCCAAACAGATGAACATGTTGTTAGCTGCTACCAAGCAAGCTAAAGCTCTCATCACCCCACAAGGTGTGTTCAATTTGTGACCACCTGTGTCATATGGCTAATGAGTGCCCTACTACCTTGTCATTCTTCCCCGATGAACCTAATCCTCAAGAGTGTAAATGTGACTCAATCTTATCGTGGCGTGGTAGAAACATGTACTCCAATACCTACAATCCGGAATGGAAAAATCACCCCAACTTAGGATGGGGTGAATCGAATAAGCGGCCAGTAAACCAAAGAACATAGAGCCAACACAATGGGTGGACAACAACCTTTTCAACCAAATTTTCAACACAATTTTCGCCCACAACAGAATTTCCGAATTCTAATTTCCAATGTAATTCCAATTTCAACAGAATGTTCAGTATTATCATCCAAATTCCACTAAAAAATCAAATTTCAATCGAATCTTAATCAGATTCGAAAGATTACGATGCGGAAGAAAAGCTTATCGAAGCATGCAATCTTTTCAGCAGATGATAATGGACCAAGTCAGTCAATTGGCCAATCAAGTGAGACAACGAGAGGAAGGTAGGCTCCCAGCCAACCCATCAATAATCCTCGAGGCCAAGCACCATCGAAGCGGACCATCGAATAGTCAACAGGTTGAAAGTCACATACGGTCTTTGAAGTGGACGAGGTTCATAATCAAGTGGAAATGCCTGTAGAAGCTGATGAAGAAAGAGAAGCAATAGAGGAAAAAGAATCAGAGAAAAGAAAGGAGAAAGGAAAAGGAAAGAGAAAGAGACAAAGAGCCGAGATAAGAAAAGTGCAAGAGCAAGGAAGAGAGAAAGGAAAAGAAAAAGTAATAGAGGAAGAGTTTCCTTCAACCGTCCAACAAGGGCGTGAAAAAGAATCGAAATGGAATGCACCTTATGTCCCAAAGGCACCATTCCCTCAATGCCTAACTCCTCCATCTAGAATGGGAAAGGGGAAACAAAAATGGAAGAATTTTTGAAACATTCAAGCAAGTAAAGATAAATCTTCCATTACTTGAAACAATCAAACAAGTTCCTGAGTACGCCAAGTTTTTCAAAGATTTGTGCACTCGGAAGAGAAAGGCACGTACTCACGTTTCAAAGAAAGTGTTCCTAACAAATCAAGTCAGTTCGATATTGCGATTGGAAACCCCACGAAGCGAAAGACCACAGGTCCCAAGCATTCCATGTGTCATTGGTGGGCAACCAATTGGAAAGCGTTATTGGATTTGGGAGCAAGTGTTAATCGATCCCATACTCAATGTACGAGAAACTTCGGATTGGGTGAATTGAAACCCACGACGGTCACACTCCAACCGCGATAGATCGGAAAAGAAGACCGAGGGTGTTATCGAGGATGTTTTGGTTGGAATAGACAAGTTTGTCTTTCCAGTGGACTTCGTTGTCTTAGACATGGAACCACCTGCGAAATCAATCAATCAAGTCCCAATTATTCTTGGACGTCCGTTTCTCGCCACTGCCAACGCTTGCATTAATTGTCGCACGGGAGTCATGGACGTTTCTTTTGGAAACATGAAAGTCAGGCTTAACATATTCCATGCGATGAACCATTTCCCTAATGAGGATGAGGTCGAATGTTTTTACATCGATCAGATGGACGAAGTGGTGGATGAAGCATTACCATCAATGCTCACCAAAGAGGAATTTGAAACTGCTTTGTTAGCCATCTATGAGGACAAAGGGCTTGAAAGGAAGTGATCGAAGAGAAAAGTCAAATTCATCATGTCAAGATGATAACTTATGTGAAGTTGTGACTAAGGTAGAACCACTACCATCGAGGTAAAGGATGTCGACTCCATCAATTGAGCGACCACCAACTGTGGAATTGAAACACTTGCCTAAGTCCCTCAAATATGCTTTCCTGGGACCTCGAGAAACCCTTCCAGTGATAATTTCATCCACATTATCGGAAGAACAAGAGAATGATTTGTTGAAGGTGCTGACAGCGCACAAGGAGGCCATCGGCTGGACCTTAGTGATCTCAAGGATTGACCCATCAAGGTATGTATGCATAAAATACATACGGAGGATGAGAGTAAACCATCGAGGGAACCACGAGGCGACTTAATCCGAACATGCAAGAAGTCGTTTTAAAGGAAATCATTAAACTCCTCGATGCTGGAATCATCTATCCGATCTCTGATAGTGAATGGGTTAGTCCAGTACAAATCGTTCCGAAAAAGTCTGGAATTACAGTGAAAGAAACTACGGAGGGAGAATTGGTGCCCACTCGTGAAACTACTGGATGGCGTGTGTGCATTGATTATCGAAAATTGAACACAGCCACCAGAAAAGATCATTTTCCCCTTCCGTTCATTGATCAAATTCTTGAGAAGTTAGCTGGGCAAGAGTTTTATTGCTTTCTTGATGGTTATTCGGGATACAATCAAGTGCCCGTTTTTCCAGCTGATCAAGAGAAGACAACATTCACGTGTCCATATGGTACGTTTGCATATCGAAGGATGCCATTCGGCTTATGTAATGCTCCGGCCACGTTTCAACGATGTATGTTGGCCATATTCACGGACATGATCGACAAATTCATCGAAGTCTTCATGGACGACTTCTCGGTTTTTGGAAAAACATTTAATTCTTGTTTGAATCATCTTTCACAGGTGTTGCAACGTTGTGTAGATTCCAAACTTGTTCTCAGCTGGGAAAAGAGCCATTTTATGGTTCAACAAGGAATTGTGTTGGGGCATATTGTTTCAACGAAAGGAATTGAAGTTGATAAAGAAGGTCGACTTAATTGCAAATTTACCACCTCCTAAAAGTGTTCGACAAATTCGCTCATTTTTGGGGCATGCTGGATTTTGTAGAAGATACATTAAGGATTTTAGCAAGGTGGCTAAACCATTGTGCACTTTGCATGGGAAAGATGTTCCTTTTGATTTTGGTGAGGACTGCATAAAGACATTCCTAAAATTGCGTGAACTCTTATCAAATGCACCAATAATCCAACCACCGGATTAGTCTTTACCATTCGAACTCATGTGTGATGCATCTGATTATGCGAACGGAGCTGTCTTAGGGCAAAGGGTGAATAAATTACCTCACGTAATTTATTATGCTAGCAAGACATTAATTGAAGCCCAACTGAATTACACCACCACCGAGAAGGAATTATTAGTCGTGGTGTATGCTCGGACACATTCAGTTCCTATTTGCTTGGATCGAAATCAGTGGTCTTTGCACACCACTCTGCTTTGACATATCTTTTAGCAAGGAAGGGTGCGAAGCCAAGGCTGATCCGTTGGTTCCTGCTTCTCCAGGAATTCTACTTTGAGATTAAAGATAAAAGGGGTTGAGAACGTTGTGGCGATCATACATCTAGAATTACGCTGAAGAATCATCTATACGAGACCATCCGAAGTGACACATTTCGGATGAACATTTGATGGCAATTGATGTAGTGGTGCAAAAGTTCCGTGGTTTGCTAACATCGTGAATTATCTGGTCATTGGCGAATTCCCAGTGGGGTAAGAATGATAAGAATCTCTTTTCTCCCAAATAAAATACTATTTCGGGATGAACCATATTTGTTTAAATTACGCTCGGATCGGATCATTAGGAGATGCGTGCGAAGGCGAGCAACTAAGCGTCCTAAATTTTGCCATCTTTGGGGCTGTGGAGGCCATTTGGAGACGAAGACCGCATGAAAATCCTTCAAAGCGGATTCTCTGGCCCTCAATCTTCGTACTTGCTCAATCGCAAGGAATGCCAAGCGGTGTCAATGACTTGGCAATATTTCCTGACAAAATATGATGCCCCTTAATCCAATTCGATTGTTGAAATTTTCGATGTTTGGGGATTGACTTTATGGGTCCTTTTCCACCATCCTTTGGGTATTCATATATTACGGTGGTTGACTATGTCTCCAAATGGATTGAAGTGTGGCAACCCGATCAAATGATCACAAGGTTGTGGTCAAATTTACGAGAGAACATGTGTTTAACCGATTCGGGATCCCAAGAGCAATCATCGTGATGGCGGTTCGCATTTTTGCAATAGCCATTTTGCCACTTTAATGAAGAATGCACGTCACTCACAAAGTCGCTCGCTGGTACCATCCACGACTAGTGGTCGGTGGAAGTGTCTAACCGGAAATCAGCGAATTCTAGAAAAGATGCAGACGGATAGAAGAGATTAGTCAAACCGGCTATCCGATGCTTTGTGGGCCTATCGTCGCATTCAAGACACCGTCGGAGAATGTCTCCCTTGAATTGTCTACGGAAGGCATGTCATCTTCTGTCGAATTGGAGCATAAGGCATTACAGGCGATCAAGCGATTTAATTTCGATATGCAAGCGCAGGGTCGAATCGAAGGTTCTGATTGAGTGAATTAGAAGAGTTACGCTTCGATCGTATGAAAATTCAAAGATGTACAAGGAAAGGTACAAAAGTTGCACGATCAATTAATTTCTAAGGAGTTTCATGTTGGCCAAAAGTTTGGTTATTCAATTCCGACTTAAGCTTCATCCCGAAATTGAAATCTAGATGGGAAGGCCGTTTGAGTTGTTTCCATTAGTGAGCACTGCAATTGAAATTCAAAGCCTTGAGGACAATCGAGTTTTCAAAGTGAATGGGCAAAGACTCAAACCGGTGTTTGAGCCGATGACCCGATTTAAGATTGAGGCAATGCACCTTAGTGATCCGATTCTTGATCAATGAAGAGGTCGTATCGACACTTAAACTCGGCTTCACGGGAGGCAACCCGGTGTGTTTTATTTAGGAGTTGGACAGAGTTTAGTTTAGGATTTAGGATTTATCTTTCTTTTCGTATGTTTAGTTCTAGAATATTAGTTTTAGTTTAGTTTAGGTTATTTTAATTTCCAAATTAGTGTAGCCACATTACCTTCAATCTATTTTTGGTCATGTTCTAATTTGATGCCCATATTCTCTTTTGATCTTTGTGTTGAGGTACTTTTCAATGAGTTTGGGGTGCCTACTTATTGCAAACAATGAGGACATTGTCATTTTAGGTTTGGGGTATGTATGATTATCTATCTTTCATCACTTATTTTTGATTTTCTTTGAAAAAAAAAAAAAAATTATTTATTTGGAACCATCATACATGATTTACTTTGCAATAGTTTTCAAACTTTAGTTGATGATGCATGTGAATTTAATTTTGAGAATATTGATGTCATATTTTGAATACTTGTATCTAGGATGATGAAGCTTAATGTGATAATTTGTGGATGACTACGAAATTAGTGCTTAGAATTTTGCACTTATACCAAGCTAAGACTTAGAAATCGATGAACTATTTTGAGCGTTGAATCTTAGGTTCTTAGTGGAGACTAAACCCGTAAGCTTTAGAGCTAATTTCCGTCATTGATGAGTGAATATATAAACTGGAGTTTTCTTTGAATCTGATTATCTTGCATAATCTCATACATTTTATTTTGGCTTGTGACTTTGCATGATATCAAATTCATATTATTGTGTTAGAGCGTCTTGTATATCTACTCAAGACAAATAGGCAAGTTACCATCTTTTAAGGAAATGATTGAAGGCCATCTTTGGCTCGTTTGTGCTTAAAATGCCCCACCTCATATAAATTTATCCTTTTAGTACTTTGAGCCTATAGAAAAATTTACCTTATACATTCTTTGATAAGCCACGTTAACCTTTAACCCTTCACAATTTCGAAAATTTAGCTTTACCCTTCTTATTTCGAGAAATTAGGAGCGAGGATAAAAATGAGCGAAAAGAGTAAGTGGAGAGATAATGAGTTATGGTGTTCTTGAGAGTGTATGGCAAATATAAAAAGAAAAAAGGGGAGAGAAAAGAAAAAAAAAAAAAAAAAGGAATGAAAATGAGGTGCTTCAAGAAAAGGAAATTCAAAGAGAAGAAAGAATGAGAAAAGAAAAATATTGAAAAGAAAAAAAAAATGGTGAGAAATTAGAAAAGAAAAAAAAAAAGAAAAGAAGAGAAAAAAAAAAAAAAAAAAAAAAAAAAAATCCGAAGATTGGTCCTTTTCCAATTTCTCAGAAATTTTGAATCACAATTCCTTTCTTTCTTACCTTACGAGCCCCATTACAACCCTACAAAAGACCTTCATGATCCGATCTTGCATTGGTAAGCATCTTGTGGAGAGTCAATATATAATACTTATGACACTTGATATGACATGCTTAGGATATACAAGTATCTGTTCTTATGAGATTTATTTTTGTTCATTGATTGGCATCGTGTTTCATTTATCATGTGAGACTTTTTCATTTGCTTTGTATTGATCTCTTGTGTGCGAAAACTTACCCATCATCGGGATGATTTTATTTTGAGAGTATACCTAAAGTGAGGATTGAGTCGAGACAACGGATCCGATGGTTTTCCGTTTGGACTAGTTACGAGATGGATGAATCTTGGTTTTGGTATGCACACACTTCGTTTAGGCATGAATGAATGAGTTATCTAACAATTTGAGCATTAAATTAATTTGAATGGATACTAGCATGATTGACATGACTTTAATATTTGAGATTGATGATTCACATCTTGAAGCAATTAATGATTTTGTTTTTTGAATAGTACATATGTTATAAAAAAAAAAATCATGTTTTGAAAACTAAATTTTACCGATGGTTTGAAATTTTTGGAAGTTTGTGGGTAACTTCAACGAAACCCTCGGAGACACAACTCCTCCACTATGGGTTTAAAGGCTTGTTGCACATGCTTTAAGTGCAATCGTTCCCTCTGAAAGTGGCATTTAAATTTTAGGATGTTAGTTTGATTTGCTTTATATTTCTATCATTCTCTTTGCTCGAGGACTAGAAGTGTAGGTTTGGGGTGTGATGAGTAGTGAAATATGATGATATTTCACCCCTAAATACCTATATTTAGCCGTCCGATGAAGGCTATCGATGAGATTTGCTAGATTTGAAGTGTTTGTGCATCGGTCAAGTTTCTAAAATGCAAGAATCCGAAAATAATGTCAAAACACGCTATTTTGGGTCATTGAGAACTTAGTGCGACTTGCAGCTCAATTTGGACCTTCAAGACGTCAGATTCAGGAAATTGCTAAAACATAAAAGTTGTAGAGCTCGTCGTCAGCTTTCCAACGCCTCAAGAATCACCTCAATACAGAAAATTATGAGCAAAATAAGAAAAATTAATACGATGCAAAGCTAGGCGGGAATTCACGAAAATTACTCTTAGATGTCAATCGAGAGAGGTATTAGGTTAGGCTATTATAAAAGGAAGCCACGAGTTTCTTAGGGGATTATTATTTTTGCAATTAGAATATTATTCATTCTTTCTTTTAGTTTTTAGGGCTCTTCACTTTGGGGAATATTTTCTTCATCTTTCAAGTCTTCTTCCTTCTTCAGGGTTTATTCAGGGTAGATTGTACCTAGGATTTGCATTATTTTTCTCGAGAAATTCTTAGATTGTATTTAGGAAAAACAATTGCAAATATCTTTTGGAAGAAATAAAAGAGGAATGACTTTGAAAGAAAAAGGAGATCAAACACCAAAGATGAGCGGCTAAATCAGTAGATCGGGGAAGATGCGATCCCCAGATAAGTACCCATGTTTATGATTAATACCGCAGTCTATTATTGTTATCATGGAATCGTTTTGCTCAAAGTTTGTGTGATTGAAAATATTTTAAATGCTTTGTTATGTATCAAGTAATCGCTAGATCTGGACCTGCAGGCTGATCTAGGCTGTAGAGCGATTATGTGCTGATTGTCGTGATCTAAATATCATGAGATACGCTATGCTTTTTACATGACTCATACCGCAATGTTAGGCTGAGTCATTGTTTTTAGATAGGGTATGCCGGATTGATGATCATATTTTATTTCAAGTCATTTTTCTAGATGAATGATGGTGTGAATGATGATTTAATGAAACTGTGGGTTTTAATGATAGAAAAGGGGTACGAATCTGGGGTAGCATATTCCTTGATCTCATTTTAATATTGTTCGTAGATTTATCAGTAATTAATTGTTTAGATTAATTTATTTTTCTGCATTTAGGAAAAGTGCGTTAAGTTTTTGGTAAAATTGAATCTGCCCTTTGGTACTTCCTTAGGGACGTTTTTAAAATCTCTAAAAGAATTAATTAAAAATTCACGTTTCCCTGTGGGTTCGACACCCCTGTTCTTGCCATACTGCAATAGATCTTGTGCACTTGCAAGGGTTACATTCTAAATCGATCAGAGTCCTTTAGTTACATTTCTCAAATAAATTAGACAAAAGATCACAAGACAAGGAGTTCTTAGGAAGGAGTTAAGCAACAACCCTCAACCGCTAGCATAAAAAAAGCTTTATAACTAAAATATTATCAACTCTTCTTAAGCTCATATGCACATTTTTTGAGGAGGACTTGTAGGGTTGAGGAGGACTTTTTTTAACCACTTCTATTTTTTAATCACTCAAAAATCCATGTCAGAAAGCCCATTTTAACTACTTCCCCTGTATCTTATATAAAAAAACCTATCTCAAAAACCCAAAACCCACTATCCAATCAATAATTTCAGCCTCAAAAACTAAATATCATAACAAAAAAAATTAAGAAGTTGATCCTTTAATTCCCCTAAATCCAATATCATAAAACGCACCATAAATTCAACATAATTTCCCTCAATCCTATATCAGATAACCCATGAATTTGGATTCTCCAATCAGAAATCAACAATCAAAATATTCTAAGACCCATGAATTAAAAAAAAGTGACAATCAAAATATTTATTAAGAAATTTAAAAAACTACCCACCTGGAAGGATGCAAAGCACCTGAACTCTTCAAAGAAGGTAGTGAAAGCAGTGGGAGGAAACGTTGCTATATAGTCAGACATTGAAAGAGGATGCTTGAGTGGTCACCTCCTACAACAGGGGTATCCAAGATTTGATAATCCGAATCTCTCCATAAAAGATAGCTCATGAAGGCACTGCCGTTGATCTTCATCAGATACGGGTTGTCGTACAATCCTAGGGTAGGGGCTATTAGAAATCTGTAAGAGTTATAAAAATCTTAGGGTTTTAAGAGCTTTCAATTTTTTGGTTGGGAAGAAGTTAGGTTTTTACTTGGATTTAATGGGAATAATAATAGAAAGGAGAGGAGAGTTGATGGAGGTCTTTACCTATTGTTGGTGAAGGAGAAGAAATAAAGTAAAAGAATAGGAGTCGTTGGGATAATTTATTTGGGAAGTTGGTGCCTGATGCCCTTTCAAATGTGTAGCTTCAAAGGCGTGCGAGGGGTTGGCTTTGATGCTGATTTGAGCTACGCATAGCGCTTTCTGTACAATACGCGTTTAGTTAAATCGCCAATCAAACACTCTTTTCAAATTTGACTTGGCATATTTTGTACCTGAAATGCATATTCCAACCTCATTATGTGCAATCAAAATGGCCCTAAGGATGGTATAAATCATGCTTTGGCATTGAGTGCCACATGACATGGGAAAACAAACTCTAGTTTTGTGGTCAAACGCTCCCCTCGAGTGTATTGATGTTGACTAAATGTGTAGTTTGTAAATCTGCCCATTGAAATACCCTCATAGGGATTTTTTTTAAGATGCCTTACTTACGTTTTAGATTTGGCCAGGTCCCTTAGTTTGGGATTCGACAAGATCCCTTACTCAATCGTTTTAATCGAAATTAACTACCTGACGTACAAATATTGAAATACCAACATTACTCTTTCCTTTTCGTGTAGCTACTAATGATTCATTTTTCCTTTGACCATCCGATTTCTCATTGACCAAAGTCTGTTGGACGACAAAAGTTAATCATATGGCTATCCACTTACCCAAATAGTTAATTGCGTCGTAATAATGGGTTCAAAGACCGGTTAATCTGCGGTAAGTAGATGGTTACTGCACGATTACCAAGCGGGTACCGTGCAATTACCGCATGATAACCGTTATCTGTTAACTTTTACAGTTCAAGTTAACCATGTGTAACCGCACACTAATAGCACAGTAAAAGGTGAAAATAAAAAGACTCCAAATAAGACTAAAAGATTTTTTTTATCCTATTTTCTCTCACCTCTTAATAAATTTAAGATTCGCATGGACTTCTTTTTTTGGTATTTTCACTAACACATCTTAATAAATTTAGGATTTTTTTTGCATATACCCTCCTGTTATGTTAATATTATAAGAAACTCCTGAGTTATGGGTATTTATTCTCCAGCCCTTACTTTTGTATTTCTGTTTCATATAACCCCCTGCCGTTAATTAGCGGTGAGTTTATGGACGGAAAGCCTATTTTGCCCTTAATGAAACTAATATTTTAAAAATACCATCATTCTAAAAGGCCTTTCATTCATCTATATTTACAAGTCATGCCATTAAAGTTTATCATCATTCTAAAAGGCCCTTCATTCACCTTTATTTACAAGTCATGCCATTATAATTGACCACATTCTAAAAGGAGTACCTTTAAATTTACCCACAAAATCTTTGAGTTCACCCACGCTGAAACACATCGACTGCATTGAATCAAATGATAGGGATTTTTTTTCGTCCCAATCTTTCATGAGATCGATCTTTAGATCATAGGTGTACCATCAGACGGCTAATTTTTTATTTCATGTAGTACACACCCCTAAAAGTGACCTTAATATCAATTTTAAGCATGCACATGATGTTAAAGTCACTTTTTTGAGATATGTGCCACATGAAATAAAACACTGATAGTCTAATGGTACGATCATGATCTCAAGATCCATCATGTGAAAGATTGGGAGGATAAATGATCTCCATCGTTCGATTCAATTCAATTAACGTGTTTCAGCGTGGGTGAACTTAAAGATTCAATGGGTAGATTTAAATGTACTCTTTTAAAAGGCCCTTCATTCACCCATCATATTCAAGACTCATTTGATGGATGATTCCCCCATTAAAGCATGTCAACGTTTGGGCGAATACTCAACCAATGAAAGATTTGTGGCAAACGATGCAATTATTCTTGAAAAGAAAACCTTCAATCTATATGTTCCACTTAAAATACTCGTCCCTCCAATTTCCTATATGATTCAAGACCCATTTTTAGGAATTGAATTGCCTAATCGCGTCTGCTTCCATCCACCGAATCTTTGAGTTCATCCACGCTAAAACACATTGATTGCATTGAATAAGACGATGGAGATCGTTTAGGCATACCATTAGACGATCAGTGTTTTATTTCGTGGCACACATCTCAGAAAAGCGACTTTAACATCACGTATACAGTTAAAATTAATTTTAAGATAATTTTTTTAGGTGTGTACCACAATGAAATAAAAAATCAACCATCTGATGGTGCCACCATGATCTCAAGATCCATCGTGTGAAAGGTTGAGATGATAAAAAATATCCATCGTCCGATTCAATGCAATCAACCGTCTGATGGTGCCACCATGATCTCAAGATCCATCGTGTGAATGGTTGGGGCGATAAACGACCTCCATCGTCCAATTCAATACAGTCAACAGTCTGATGGTGCCACCATGATCTCAGGATACATCGTGTGAAAGGTTGGGACAATAAATAATCTCCATCGTCCGATTCAATGCAGTCAACCATCTAATGGTGCCACCGTGATCTCAAGATCCATCGTGTGAAAGGTTGGGACGATAAACAATCTTCATCGTCCGATTCAATGCAGTCAATGCTTTTTAGCTTTGGTGAACTCAAATATTTGGTGGGTGGATTTAAAACTACTCTTTTTTGTAAGTGGAGGGGTGGATTTAAAATTACTCTTACGGTATAGAGGGTGGCAATTTAGTAATTTAATTTAAAAAAAGATAAATATAATATTTAGGCTATTCTTTAACGGCGGATTAACCATTTAAAGTAGCATCCGTTAAAAAGGGTGTTTTATGAACCCCAAAATACTAACTCAGGGGGTTTAAAGCAAATAGCTAAAACTGGGGGGATTATTTGTAATGTCAACATAATTCAGGGGGTATTTGCCAAATACCCATAAATTTAAGACAAGCATAGACGGTTTTTTCCTATGTTCTCTCAAAGCCACAAAATAAGAGTATACAAATGCAACACTTATGATGAGCACAGTTAAGCAAGAATTGAAAGATCATGGTTCTTATAAATTAAAAAAAAATAAAAAAAAATTACGGTCATCGTACGTTAACCGCATGGTTACCACCTGGTTACAACACGGTTACAATGCGATTACTGATCGGGTAAGAAATGGTGTCCGATCGGTAACCGATTTTTGCGCAGTTACCGGCTGTATCCCAATCGGATATTTGTTTTATACAAATTTCGATTCAAAAAAGAAAAATTGTGCTTGTACTTTTTGATATAAATTCTTTAGGGAGCGATCATATTTCGTGTTTTACTGGCTCTATGGGCATTTCTGTCATTTCCTCCTTATGGTAGGTGAAAAGATTTGACAGTACTAGTTGTCATGTAATTGGAAAAAAGGAAGGGATATTAGGGTCTTTGGCGACAATTGAGGTGGTTAAAACGGTTGGTTATGGGATCTTGCCAAATCCCAAACCAGGTAAGGGATCTCTCAATTATGTTTGAAGACATTAAAATTGCTGGTAGATGTTTCTCCGGTTGTTCTTGGTCTCTTGTAAAACGATCCACAAATAGTGCCCCGGATGCTCTAGCTAAGATTGGTTGCTCTTACAATTGTAATGAGGTTTGAGTTGAGGAGGCCCCTCCTCAAATTCATGACCTAATTGTTGCTAATTCTTCTTAAGAAATGAAAAAGTATGCCTCCTTTCAAAAAAATAAAAATAAACATAAATAAATAAATCACAAGAAAAGTTTTGGCAATCATAAAAAAGGTTTGTTCTACATATAAACTGACTACCCTATAGAAATATTATTCCATAATAGTCAAATTCAAATATTTACATCATGGATTGCAAAAATGACTTTTCAAGCGGCATAGGATTTCTGAGACCCTCTCATCCCAAGTCTCGATGTAACGGTCCACGGCTGCGAAGTATCTGAAACGCCAGGTCTTTTTAAATATGAGAAGCGCAATGAACCCCCAAAATCCCAATGCAAAAGACATAGCCACAAAAGAGTAAAAAATGACATGATTATCCATTATTGATTCTTCATCTTCCTCATCTTCTCTAGTGTTGTCGGGTTCGGATGAGTTCCTGAACGAGCAACTCATTTCTAGTGGTTTCCCACATTGATCTGGATTACCAGTGTAGCTACTCTCCTCGAACGTGCTGAATTGTTCCTTCCATGGTGGTATTGGACCTGAGAGATTATTGTAGGCAACAGTGAAAGTGGAAAGGGAGTGCATCTGAGTTAGCTGTTGAGGGATAGGTCCTATCAACTTGTTATGAGAGAGATCCAAGCTCTCTAACTGTGCCATATTTTTGAAGGATTCAGGAATCGGACCCGTGAGAAGGTTGTGTGATAGGTTTAGCGAGCGAAGACATTTCAAATCTCCCAATTCTGGAGGCATATTACCTGTTAGTTGGTTCATAGAAAGATCAATCCCAGTCATCAAGGAAAGTGGACCACCCTCATAAGTGTACTCATTGCCCTTGGTGGTGAAGTCAACTTTGGAAATTAGGGTCATTTGAAAGAGTTCATAAGTTTCATTTACAGGAACGTCATTTTTCCAAGAAGTGATATTGTTGAAACAAGGAGGTATTTTGCCAGAAAGACGCTTATGTGAGAGATCCAAGAAATGGAGATTTTGCAAATGACAATAATTTGTAGGTATGTGTCCTGTAAAGTTGTTCTTCCCCAAGAGGAGTGATTCAAGATGAGAAAAGGTAGTTGGCAGCCAATTGGGGAGTGTCCCTGACAAGGAGTTGTTGCTAACATCAAGAATCACCAAAGAGGTGTTCACTAATAGGCCATGTGAGCTTGTACTAGTGAACTCATTGTTGTCAAGAAATAAAAACTTCAGTTTTGTGCTATTGCAATTTCTTGGTAGCATGTCCCCAACCAATCTGTTGTTAGATAATCCCAGGTAGGCTAGTGAAGAAGAACCACAAGCCAGACCAAGTGGAATGTCTCCAAAAAAATCATTGTTTGACAAGTCTACCAATTGTAGATTGTGACCGAGGAAAGGGGGAAGTGGACCTTGCAAGACATTTTCTGACATGTTAAGGACTCTTAGTTTTGGGAAATGCAAAGTGAAGTTAGCAGGAAACGAACCACCCACAAAGTTTTGACTCAAATCTAAATATCCAAGGGAAGTTAAGTTGCGAAACAACAGAAGAGGAATTTCACTAACAAGTTTGATTTGGGACAAGATCAAATATATTAATTCCTTCTGATTGGCTATGAAACTAGGAATGCCACGGCCGCTACGTATGTTGAGTCTACAATTTGAGAGATCTAAACCAGCAAGTTGAAATGTGGGTTCCCAAGTGGTGCCCTCAGATTCTACCTCTAATAGGGGGTTGTTTGAAAGGTGAAGGTCTATGAGATAGGAGAGGTTTGCAAACATGGAAAGGTTGACAATTCCATCTAGTTGATTAGAACCCAGATTAATATCACTGATTGAAGTGAGATTGTCTAGAGAAGGAATTTTCCCATGGAATTCATTACTATAGAGATGTAGAAATTGAAGTGAATGCATCTGCTCCAAACATGGATGAATTCTACCTTCAATTGCATTATTGTGGAGGTCCAGCATGGTTAATTTCCTTAAGTTACAAATGCCTGCATTGGAGAAAACTAAGAGTGAGAGAAAAATAAAGAGACTTACAACTTGATTTTAAGATATCCATGTAAAATCTAAAAGAGCACAGGGCAACACATTGATCAACATTCAACACCATGTGACACCCAAGTTTGGGTGCTAAAGACTTCAGTGCAAAGCCATTCCATTATCGTTCCAAAAATAAATAAAAAATAGCATTGTTCACCATCAATCTACCGTTAGTCAATAATTAAAATGAATAGTGAATTATTTGTCTAATTTACCATTCATTTTAACACCATTTGATCGATAATGAATATGTTTTTTTAACTTTAAAAAAAAAAAAAAAAATTACCTATGGAAGAGTAACTTGAGCACTGACTGCCACATGGCACCCAAAAGTGCCAAAATACTCAGCCAAAAAATACGCTTTAGTAGATGATTCAAACAATCTGATTGGTGCACTTTAATTTTGATCGTCAAAGAATATATGAACTTAGAGCATTTGATTGTTAAAAAAATGAACTACCATCCATTTTAGAGTGCATATACCAAATGATTTATATGGGACAGTGTGTACAATTTTGTAGCCCACTCTAGTTCAATATATGAATTATGAACTAACATGTTGATGACTTGGATTGTTAAAAAACTTACTATTTGGGCGGACTTTAGCTCCATACATGAACTAGCACCTTCAAGACTGACTTGGACTACTAAAAAACACTTGCTTTTTTTTATTTTTTGATTAATCCTGAAAAAAAAAAACACTTGCTCTAATGAAAGACCGGTCACCGTGTAATCTGTAAAGAGGCCATTATCGGCCAGTATTCTTTAATGACAAGGACCCGACTCTCCTAACTGTCATTTAAACATCAAAATAGTGTTCAAATCGTCTTACACCATTAATGGTTTAAGATGAGGGTAATCTACACTATCAAAGTGATAGATCATATATTTAAGGGCAAAGGTCCTAAGAATAATATTTTTGGGATATTTAAACCATCCACCCTGTGGACTCTAATAGCAACTGTTGTTCTTAGTTTTAATATCTGATACTAAAATTCACCAATCTGATGGTTCACATTTACCTAGGGCATGATTCTTTGGCCAAAATATGCTCAAATGATGGATTGCCCTTGGACAATTTAGATAGATAGAGAGGCTTGCCTATAAAGCACACTTCAATGGTGTAAGATAAAAAAATATTTAAATTAATGATATAAGGTCATTTAAACACGAAAATGAGGTTTAAGTCCATCAAAGTTATTATCCCCAATAAAAAACGGCGTACCTCTATTTTCACCAACACGTTTTCTGAAAGCGCTAATGTGTGCAACCTCTTGTAACCCATTAACTGCTTGAAATCAGACGATGGAGGTTGTTTTTCTCCCCGATTTTCCACTCAATGAATCTGGAGACCATGATTTTACCATCAAAACGGTAATTTTTTAATTCCAAGTGTCACGGATCCCAAAAGATGACTCTAAAATCACATTTTAGCGTGATATGCAGCATATGATTGTAGGCCGCTTTTTGGATATTCATGCCACATGAAATAAAAGATTTGCCCGTCTGATGGTACGCTTATGGTCTCAAGATTGCTTGTGTGGATGATCAAGACAAAGAACAATCTCCATCATCTGATTCGAAGCAGTCAATGGTGCTTCAAGGGGGTTTTGGATGTTGGCGCTTTTAGTAAACCAATTGGCGTGAATACAGGTACCCAAAAAAATGTGGTAACTAGGGGAGTTGGTATTATGTGTTGCAAACACCATTGTCTGAAATTGCCGAATTTTGTACACGGGCCATGTACCTCTTACGTACGAGATATATATAGGTTGCATATGGCATATCTCTTTGCCAGACCCGGCCACAACAGAGTTCACGTGCTTTAGCAAGTTCCCATTCTCTTTGTTAACACCGTGCTACTTGCTTTAGCAGGTACCCCTTCTCTTTGATAACTCCTTGTATAGCAAGATTATTGTTGGATATTTTAAAGGTTTTAAAAAATAAGTTTTTGAAATTAGGATTTGTCCCACATCGTGTAAACTCTTTTTTGGGTTTGGCTTATATATCTTTGTCTTGGCTCAAGGCTTGTAGCCTTCACCCAAGGGGCACCGAATTTTGTAGCTTCCACCGCCATGCAACCCATCGATCCTTTGACTTGTATACACACAGCCTTGAGCAGCCGGGAGACGCCGTATGCGAAGCGTAGCGTCTGATAATTTAATTAAACTTTTGAATAAGTGTCTAACCGCCCATTTGAATTTTGAACGGATATGTCTTATCCGACCGTTCAGTTATATGCTACGGATATGTCCGTTCGGTTACACCATTTTATCTATAAAAGGCCCCAAGACCCTCATTTTAATATCGCATATTTTCAAAATTCCTTTAAGCTTTCTCCTTCTCGAGTTAGCTTTAGTTTTTGGTGTTACGGTTGCGTGATCGATTCACCAAATCGATCCTGGATCTGACCGGGTTCGTTGTATCCTGGAACCAATTTGCCGGTAACCTATTGGTGACCACTAGATCATAGTGGTAGGGGCAAATCTCGGTTTAAAGACAACGATATTTAACGTGCCTCGAATCGGATTAGCGTATATTTTAATTTCGATCTTTATCTTCTTCTGCAACCTGAACCTATTTTTCTAACGGTTTAAACCGAGATTTATGGCTCATATTCTGTCCTCCACTTCTGCTCTAGTGAATGATAAGATTCATCCAGCGCTGCCTAACAACATCCACAAGTTAGACAATTTTGATGGTTCGAATTTCAAAAGGTGGCAATAGAAATTGCATTTTCTGTTAACCACACTAAAAGTTGTATACGTTATTACAATTCCGTGTCCGATTATTACCGAATCATCCACCCTCGCTGAAGGCCGTAAAAAGCAGAAATGGGACGATGACGACTACACTTGCAAAGGCTACATTTTGAATGCACTGTCGGATTCTTTGTTCGACGTCTACCGCTCTTACGATACTTCGAAGGAACTCTGGGATGCACTCGAGAAGAAATACAAAACTGAAGATGCAGGGTATAATTCTTATATTATCAGTCAATTTTTTAATTTTATGATGGTTGATGATAAACCTATTCTTAGCCAAGTTCATGATTTTCAAGTTATTATTAATTATATGGTTGCTAATGGTTCTCATTTCGATGAGGATTTTACGGTTGGCGGTAATCGCCAAGTTGCCTCTATCATGGAAAGATTACGAAAAATCCTTAAGCGTAATAATGAGAAGATTTCTATGGAAGATCTTCTCCTTCATTTACGTATTGAGGAAGAATCCAGTTAGGGACAAAGCAGAAGATCACATTGATATGACATCAAAAGCACACTTGGTTGAGTCTAAGGTTGTTAGTGTACCGTCCAAGAAGAGGAAGAGAGGATATTCTCATTCTAAGGAGAATAAGAAATTCGCCAAGGAGAATAAGACCATGAGTGCAGAAGAATGGTGGTTGCTATCGTGGGAAACCGGACATTTCAAACGAGATTGTCGCCTCTTCAAGAAGTTGAAGAATCAAGCGAATCGTGGAAGTGAAAACAACCGTGGCCGTTCTTTGGAAGTCAATCTGGTTGGTGACATCAATGAATGGTGGATCGAACCTTTGGTGCCACAAAACATGTGTGTAATAATCGTGACATGTTTGTGACTTATGACAAAGTGATGATGATCAAGATCTCTTCATGGAAACTCATCTACGGCAAAGATCATAGGGGCGTGGAAAAGTGAAATTAAATTTCACATCCGGAAAGTCGTTACACTCACCGATGTGCTCCATGTACCCGATATCAAGTAAGAATCTTGTTTGGGTGGTTTATTGATTAAACATGGTTTTAAACTTGTATTTGAATTATAAGTTTATCTTATCTAAAATGGTGAATTTGTTGGAAAAGGATATGCCATGGGAGGCATGTTCAAACTCAATGTAATGATCCCTTCAATAAAATCTCATCTTCTTCTTACTTGGTCTCATTTCTAATTTATGGCATGATAGATTAGGACATATAAATTATAGGTCTATGAAATGTATGGGTAACTTAGATTTAATTCCAAAACACGAATCTTTTGCTAGTAGTGCTTGTAGTGTATGTGCTAAGACTAAAATTACTAGAAAACCTTTTCCTAGTGTTATTAGAAATTCATGTTTATTAGATTTAATACAGTGATATTTGTGATTTAAATACTGTTCCTACTAGAGGAGGAAAGAGATATTTTATTACTTTTATAGATGATTTTTCAAAATATACTCATATATATTTATTAAATACTAAAAATGAGGCTTTTGAAAAATTTAAGGTTTATAAAGCTTTAGTAGAAAATCAATTAAATAAAAGAATAAAAGTCATTAGATCTGATCGGGGTGGAGAATACATGTCAAATGAATTCTCTGATTTCTGTGAAATTCAAGGAATTAAATCATGAGGTGACGGCTCCTTATACGCCATACAACAAAGCGGAGTTAGAGAAAAATAGAACATTAGTAGAAATGACTAATGCATTATTAGTTAATGCTAATTCCGATAAAAATTTATGGGGTGAAGCTTTATTAACTGCTACTCATATTTTAAATAGAATTCCACATAAGAAAAGTTTAATTACACCTTATGAACTTTGGAAGAATCGAAAACCTAGTTTAGCCTATTTTAAAGTATGGGGGTGTAGGGCACTTGTTAGATTAGTAGATCCTAAAAGACCTAAGATAGGGATTAGATCTATTGAGTGTGCATTTATTGGCTATGCACAAAATAGTAAAGCTTATAGATTTCTAGTTATGGAATCTAATGATAACATCGATAAAAATACTATAATAGAATCTAGAGATGCTATATTCTATGAATCTAAGTTCACTACTCTAACTAATAAATTAAATATTAAAAGTACATCTTATGAAGATGGAAAATCTTCTAAATCTAAAGAAGTTATTGAATCTTCAAGTGATGAAGAGATCATCTTTGAACCTCGACGAAGTAAACGTCAACGATTTGAAACTAGTCTTTCAAAAGACTATTATATCTATTTGATTGAAGGAAATAGGACCAAAAGTACTAAGAAACATTTGTGTCTAAATGAGCGATGATCCTATCACTTTTAACGACGCAATGAAATCTAGAGATAATGCCTTTTGGAAAGAAGCTATCAATGATGAAATTGATTCAATAATGGGAAACAAAACATGGAAATTAGTAGACTTACCAGAAGGATCTAAACCCATAGGATGTAGATGGATATTTAAAAGAAAACTTAGAACAGATGGAACTATAGAAAATTTAAGGCACGATTAGTTGCCAAAGGATATGAAAAGGAAGGTGTTGATTATTTTGACACCTTTTTGTTGCTAAAATTTCGACTATAAGACTTCTAATTGCCTTAGCTTCTATACATAAGTTACAAATCCATCAAATGGATGTTAAAACCGCTTTTTTAAATGGTGATTTAAAAGAAGAGGTCTATATGGAACAATCAGAAGGATTTGTTCTACGACAAGAAAGAAAGTCGTAAACTTATTAAATCTCTATATGGGCTCAAACAAGCACCAAAAGCGGTGGCATGAAAAGTTTGATAATACTATTACCAATTTTGGATTCAAAACTAATGAATACAAATGTATGTATTATAAATTTTCTCATAATAATGGTGTTATTATATTTCTTTATGTAGATGATTTACTTATTTTTGGAACTAATTTAGAAGTTATTTTACAAACTAAAAACTTCTTAAGTTCATCTTTTAACATGAAAGACATGGGTCAGGTAGATGTAATTTTGGGAATCAAAATTATAAGAAATGAAAATACATTAACTTTAACTCAATCTCATTATGTTGAAAAGATTTTGAAAAGATTTAATTATTTTGATTTGAAATCGCCAATACACCTTTAGATATTAATCTTAAATTGACTAAAATGATGGATGATGTGCATGGTTAGAATATGCAAGGGTTATTGGTAGCCTTATGTATGCAATGCATTGTACATACACATCGCATTTGCGATAAGTAAGTTAAGTAGATTTACAAGTAACCCTAGTTCTATTCATTGGAATGCTATTTCGCATGTTTTTAGATATTTAAAGGGTACTATTAATTATGGTTTAAAATTTTCTGGTTATCCTCACATTTTAGAAGGATATAGCGATGCAAGTTGGATATCTGGTTCAGAAGAATCAAAGTCTACAAGTGGATGGATATTCACTTTAAGTCTTCGCGATCTCATGGGGATCAAAGAAGCGGACTTGCATCACACATTCTACTATGGAATCGAAATTCATTGCCTTAGCGGCAAGTGGAAAAGAAAGCGAGAATGGTTCTGAAATTTACTACTAGAAATTCCAATTATGATTAAACCATTGCCACCTATCTCTATACATTGTGATAGTGAAGCAACACTATCAAAGGCTTATAGTCAAACGTATAATGGAAAAAATAGACACATTGGTCTAAGACATAGCTATGTAAAACAATTACTTAGAGATGGAGTAATCTCAGTAATTGGGGTCAGTCTGCAAAACACAGGCGGATCCGCGTTTACTAAAAGCCTTGGCAGAGATGGGATTAATAAAACTTCAATCGGGATGGGTTTAAAGCCATTAAACCTAAACAGCCACTTATGATGGGAACCCTACCTAATATTTGTTTAATCAATGTTTAGGTTCAGAAAAAAAACAAGTAAATGAAATCCGTGGCGGTGAAGGACACTACATTGATGAGAAATATATCTCATATACATCCGGTGAAGGGTAGTGTTTCAATAATGGATAAGGAAGGTAGAGCATTGCTCTTATCTATAACACTATGTGTGAGATGTTACGATTCATGAGGACATCTCTTATAGGTCCGCCTATATAAGTGTGAAGGTGGAGCCGCTTTCAATGAGACTTGGCTTTATCTCATAAACACTTACGAAACCGTGGTACTAGCATAGGGCCTAAATGTGCTAACCTTTTATTGAACACCAAAATATATGAAATATGTGTGTGAAATAATTCCGATTTGTCATATAAGATCGTTAGTTCAAGACTTAGTTTCACTAAAATCTTGATAAATTTTGAATTATTTTCACTAAAGTGAAAATTCAAGTCTGTAAAGACATTTTCATTTATGCACATTTTCTAGCTGCTGTTTCTATTTCAAATCTTTAAAATAGTGGGGATTGTTTATTTTTTAAGAAAAGTTTTTTATATTTTAAATCTTTAAAATAGTGGGGATTGTTGGATATTTTAAAGGTTTTAAAAATAAGCTTTTGAAATTAGGATTTGTCCCATCGTGTAAACTCTTTTTGGGTTTGGCTTATATATCTTTGTCTTGGCTCAAGGCTTGTAGCCTTCACCCAGGGGGCACCGAATTTTGTAGCTTTCACCGCCATGCAACTCATCACACACACAGCCTTGCGCTGCCGAGCAGGCCGACGGACGCGTGTCGCACGTGCGATAATGCGTGGCGATAGCGATGACACTAATTTAATTAAACTTTTGAATAAGTGTCTAACCGCCCATTTGAATTTTGAGCGGATATGTCTTATCCACCGTTCAGTTATATGCTACGGATATGTCCGTTCGGTTACACCCATTTTATCTATAAAAGGGCCCCAAGACCCCTCATTTTAATATACTGCATATTTTCGCAAATTCCTTTAAGCTTTCTCCTTCTCAGAGTTCCGCTTTAGTTTTTTGGTGTTCTGGTTGCGTGATCAGATTCACCAAATCTGATCACACGGATACGCTGCCGGTTCGTTGTATCCTGGAACCAATTTGCCGGTAACCTATTGGTGACCACTAGATCATAGTGGTAGGGGCAAATCTCGGTTTAAAGACAACGATATTTAACGTGCCTCGAATCGGATTAGCGTATATTTTAATTTCGATCTTTATCTTCTTCTGCAACCTGAACCTATTTTTCTAACAATTATTTCCAAGATTTACCTGTTTAGTAGTTCTACCCTCCTCTCTACTCTCACTCCTTGCTAGAGCAAATTTTATTTGCTCCGGTAGGGAGTTAGTAGAGAGCAGGGAGGCTGCTGCTAGAGCAGATAAATTTTACTTTGCAGAGAGTTAGAAAAGAGAATGAGAACCAACTAAAACAGGTGAACTCTGCTGTAGCAGGGGCTAACAAAGAGTTATGTCATACGCAACCATACTCATTACCTAATATGTGTACCTAATATGTGTGTGAGTTGGTATCAATTGTGCTAGCACAAATGCTAATTATTGTGCTTAGTCCTGGATATTGTAAATGTGGCACACATGGTGATCAATTATTTTTAAAATGGCTTGCTTTAAATCATAGCCTTATGACTACGGATAATCTTTGTAGGAGAGTTTTGATCATTCCATCCCGATGTGTGTTATGTTGGGGTCATTCTGAGGACATTGAGCACCTTTTCTTTAAATGTGGTTTCTCTAATGTATTTGGTAGTCCTTGAAACGTAGGCTTGGCATCAAGGGCAATGGTGAATCCTTAGATGGTGAGTTAAGACTTTGTATGGATGAAGCGAAAGTGAATATTTAAAAAGAAGGCCGCTCTTATTAGTAATTCATTTTGTGCTGTTGTGTGGCATATTTGGCGTGAACGTAATGCAAGAATCTTTGATGATGAGTAAAAGTATAAAAAGTAAATCCTAAATAATATTGTTGGAATATGGGCTTAGGTATGGACCGATTTGTCGAATGGGCGGTGGGTTTTCACTCGTTTATTTTAAAAAATTGGGCCGCTTCGCTTTTAGCTAAATGGGCTCCGATTTTAAAATTTATAGCTCGAACACGCTTTAGCTATCTGGGCGCTGATTCTAATTTTTTTTAACAAAAATTTTAATTTTTTAGTTTTTTTTAAAGGACCTCAGCTAAACGGGCCGAATCGGGCCTTAAACTTTGAAACCCAAACCCGGGCCGTTTAATTAATTCCTAAAAAACTAGGCCCGAACCCGGCCCATTCGGGCCGGGCCGGGGCTGAAGCCTGACCGCTTGACAGCCCTAGGAATGGTGAAGTGAGCAATTTTTTTTGCAATATTTGGCAAGTTCAAGCGCCGATTACGAATCCTATATCTTGTTCATGGGATTGTCCTTCTAAAGGTCAGTTTAAATTGAATGTCGATGGAGCGCTTCAAAATGGGAAAGCTGCAATAGGGGGTATTATTAGGAAAGCAAAAGGGGAGGTGGTTTGTGCCTTCATTGGGCCATCCTTGTGCTCTTGGTGGTTGATAGTGAGCTACATGCTATAGTATGGGGTTCATACAGTCTTTGATATGAATATTCTTGATATTCTTATCGAATATGATTGCAAGTGTGCTGCGACTTGGATTCAAGATATTTCAAGGGTGAATTGGAGGAGTAGTGATACTGTTCGGCACATCCGAAATTATTGTACTAAGTTTAATAGCATTACTTTCAAACATGTGTTCAGAGAAGTTAACTCATGTGCCGATTTCCTTGCCAAGTGGGGTCATACTGCTAGTAGTGTTGTGCGATAGAATGGGGATATCGATTTACCTGGTGGTTTGCACTCTCTTCTTAGAAAAGATGTAATCAATATATATTTTCATTTGTAATCTTTTCTAAGCAATAAATAAGGGCGAGGTCCCTCCAACCTCAGCTTACCGATCAAAAAAAAAAAAAAAAAAAACTATTTTTAAAATGGAGTGTTACCTCTATTTTATTTCTGATCCGCGAAGAAAGAACTTTCACAGATCTCAAGGCTAAACAATTTATTTATGGGATAATGGCTCCCGACCAACAGTTAAACGCCAAATGGTGTTGAAATGATCTTACACCAATAAAATCTCACTTTTTATCATACCAATGAAGTGTGATTTATCATTGTGCTATGTAGCACACATCTATGATCAATCTAAATCGCCGAAGTGGCAATCTATCATTGGAACATGTCCCAGTCAAAGATCAGCTTATAAGTGGATATAAACCATCCGATCGGTGATGTTTAACATCAGCCATCAAAATTAAGAACAATTATTGGATTTGGAGCGCACAGATAGGATGGTTTGAACCTCCTAAAAAGTGTGATTTTTTTACCTATAGCCCTTCAACTGATGATATATCACTTGGACGGTATGGATTTTCAAGATAATAAGCCAATAAATAATATAAAATTGTTTATATACCATTTAGTGTTTAAATGACAGTCAAACACTACAAAAAATAAGGCTAATAGCGGCAATTTTTTTTAATAAAAAGCATCACTATTATTAGTCCGTCTAAAATCGCCGCTACAAAAACAATAGCGGTTTTTAGAACGACAGATAATAATGCAATTTTAAAAAAAATTGCCGCTAATAGTCTTAGTTTTTGTAGTGAAAAGAGTTGGTCCCTTTATTTATTCATCTTTGAAATTCATGGAAGTCAGTTTCATAGAATTATGCTGCTAAGAAGTGTGCACTCCATTTAAATAAAAAAGGAGTAAGATTTGAATGCCCTATTACTACACTACCAATAGTTTAAAGGGCACTTTAGAAAAACAACCTTAAAAAACAAATATTTTAGCAAAAATTCTAGAACTTAAATGTTTTAAAAAAACAATCACTACAAAAAATAAGACTATTAGTGGCAATTTTTTTAGCAAAACACTACTGCTATTAGTGTTGTCGCTACAAAAAACAGCCGCTGCTAGTCTTACAGCAACCAAAAAATGCCTTAATAGCAAGTGCCACTGAAATCCCTTATTTTGTAGTGAATTATGGTTTTTTAAAGTTTTGAGATCCGTGAAAGCATTATTTTTTTATTAGGATTTGAGATCTCACGTATCTCTGAACTTTAGAAAATCGTGAAAGCATGAATTTTTTAAAACTTTTAAGTTTTGGAATTTTTTGCTAAAAAGTTTGTTTTTTAAGGTTGTTTTTCTAATTTTCCTTAGTTTTTTCAAATGCCCTATGGTGGTCTCAAAAAAAAAAAAAAGATAGTTTAATGGGAAGTATGTTTTCCTTGTACCTGGCAAGAATCGGCCTTTTAAGCTATTATGTGAAAGATTGAGTTCTTCCAACGTTGATATGTTGCCTAGACACAAGAGAATATTAGCATCCTCAAAATTGTTGTGAGACATATCCAGATATCGAAGATTGTTCGAAATGCATGTCCCTGCAAACCAAGGTATACTCATTAATCATTTACTGTTAAGAAATGCTTAACCTTGAACAATCAATATAGTAACTGCGAGGCATTAGCTCTATTGGTAAGCTCCCTCCACTGTGAGGGAGTAGGTTGTCGGTGGGGACGCTCTTTCCCACCCTTGTCTTTACAAGGTCTGGGTTCGGTTCAGTGAGTTAACCCTCATCACTATAGCTAGTGCTCCAGTCACATGTGTATGCGTGCCTGACCCTCGGTTCTCAAGACTGTCTCGACCGAATGACCGTATAAATAAAAATAATATAATAACTACGAGAATAATTAGTTCACATTTTAGAGCTAAATTTTCATTAAATAAGGCTATTATGATAATCGAAAATAAGATTTGGAAAAAAACTTTAACCAATTGTGTAATATTTCTTGAAACATAAAATTCAAATATCCTTCATAAAAAAATATAGTGAGCAAGAGGATTAATATGGATATCCAAGCAATTTTTTACTTGCTAAAGTAGTTAGTCTTTATCTTCTTGTTTAAATAGGTGAACTGAAACTCATTTTGCTAAACACCATGAACCAAACTTGAAAATAAACTACCAAAAAATCATCAGAATCGTCTAATTGGTGGTTTTTACTTTTCATCGTTGGAAAAAAATGTTAACTACCTTCTATTTTAGAGTGCATAGATCAGACGATTTATTTCCAACAATGCATACGACTTTGTAACCCACTTTTGTTCACCAGTCAATTATGTAATGTAATTGAGGTACTTAGGTCCTGGATATTACATAAATGTTGCACACGTGCCACAATATTTGTATGATTAAATGACTCCCATCAGAAGACCAAAGGGCTTTTTGTGTATACTGTGAACTGCTGATCATTCACAATTTCCAATGGTCTCTATTTACGCTACTCACTAGAGCAGGTGCATTTGGTTTGGAGGTGTATTAGCTGCACAACTGACACACATAAATGGCTTTAAACTTAGACTTTGCTAAGCCTAGAGCCAATAATATGATCAAATAATAAGATTTAGCCTTGAAAGCAGCAGCTTGGCAGCAACTGGCACCAGTTGTATTGAAAGGACTCCGTTCACCGCCAGGTTAAGACAGAGCAGAGAACTTGACGCTAATTCAAATCAAAAGCAAAACTGGCGGCATTCACAAACAGAAACCAAATGCCTACCGCCACGTTACTCAAGTTGGCGCCAACTTGAGTCCTCAAACACAGAATCAGGTTCGAGAAAAGGAATCTCCACCATGTGTGCAGCTGGCCCTCTAACTAACTCTGACATTGGAGAGCGTGCCCAGTGCCACGTGGAGAGCTCTAAAGATTCCAGGACCACACTGCCTTGCTGCCATTGTTCCAACTCAGTAGAGCCCTAACAGAATTAGGGTTTCCGCATGAGAGGAAACCCTAATTCTCTTAGGAGCTGAGCATCATCGCTTTAGATCGATCAACTTCTCTTCTCTTCTTCTCTGTGTATCTCTGTATTCTATCTTTTTAGTTTTTTAGCTTTTTAGCTTGGCATGTCTGGCTAAGCAATAGATAGTTAAAGCAAGACCAAGCCATTAGTTGCCATTGTAATCTTTGCAAAATTAATGGCATGCTTGTGGGCATTATTGCAGAATTGAGGTGAGATTAGTTTTTGTGATGCTATAGTTATACATGATCATCTTAATCTAGTTAGATCTAAGAGTTCGTCCTGAATTGATTGGGTTTAGTAGGCTCACTGTAGATCAGTCCTTGTAGCCTGGTTTCGGTGATGTATGCAATGCTATTCTTGTCTCTTGACTAGATCAAATCTTTGGGATAGCCTGTGACCATTTCAGTGGACAGGGTATGTTCTTTGACCGGTTTATATTTACAGCTCCTGCTAGATTCATTTCGATTGTGCTTGTAGCCAAGAGGAGGTTGGATCTATAGATCTGTTATCTCGCATGGGGTTACAATGTCACCTCTGGTGAGGGATTGCCCTAGCTATTGTTTTCTTCTCTTATCTCTCTCTCTCTCTCTCTCTCTCTCTCTCTCTCTCTCTCTCTCTCTCTCTATCGATCTTTAACCTTTTTTTTTTTTAATCTCTAACTGTAATCATAGATTAGCTTACTTTTAGTGTTTTATTACTTTGAATTGTAGTGGTTAATGATCCAATCATCTCTTCTACTTTAGCTATACATAGTAGCCATCCATATCTGAGCTAGCTGATAACAACATATCTAAGTTAGGCCTCTATAAATAAACTCCCCAATCCCTGTGGATCGAATTCCCCATTCTATGGGTATTAGCTGCAACTGACCTGTCTTGAGCTGACAGTTTTGTAAGCATTTTTCAGGTGTAGTTGTCCAATCATGAGTGATTGCAAGGCTACAAAAAAGGTTTGCCAGCTGGAAGAGCAAACTCCTTAGCAATGGGGGGTATTTGACCTTTATAAATTCAACCTACTCCTCATTGCCTATTTTCTTTATGTCCATGTTTGTTCCCTTGACGTGTTGGTCTTTGGTTGGAGAAGATAGTTCAAGACTTTCTTTGGGAAGGGGAGGGAGAGAAGAAAAAATTTCATCTTGTTAATTGGGATATTTGTTGTAGGAACAAAAATGAGAAGGACGATTGGGGATTAGAAAAATGAACCTTGTTAACAAGGTGATGGGGACGCTACCAAAAAAGATCTAGGTTTTAGGCCGTACCGGTGTACCGGCAGAAGAAGAAGCGGTAGAGGAACCATGGAGCGCCAAGATTCGACGGGAAAAGATTTTAAGGAGCAACCTTAAGAAGAGGGTCTTTGCCCAGGCTCGCTCGAGTGAACTTCATTTTCACTCGAGTGAGGTGCTTCAAAAACTTGACCAAAACTTTCGGGTTTTGGTCGCTCGAGCAAAAATGAGCCCAAAATAAGGCCAAAACTTTTGGCCTCAAGTCGCTCGAGCGAACCCCAGTTGTCGCTCGAGCGACCCCTTTAAGATTCCTGCTCAAGCGACAACCAAATGCCACTCAAGCGAATCATGTGGCAGATTATGTCATTTTATCATTTTTGTTTCTTCTTTTCTTATGTCACGTGTAAGTTACTTTTTAGGGTAATATGGTACTTTCCTATTTTAGGCTTTTCTTATTTGTAAGCACTATAAAGCCCACTTTGTGAGCCATTCTTGACACTTGTTGAAAATTAATGAAAGTGCATTGCTTTTTGAGCTTAAGATCAGCTTTGAAGAGTGAGTCTTCTTTCCCATGTGGGTTTGGTGTGAGGCCAAGGGTGTGATGCCCATGTTATCTTTGATCTTCTCTTTTATTCTTGTTCTTGTCTAATTTTTTCCCAATTTTATCAATCTCTTGCATCCAATTTCTTTCGCTTTTAATTGATGATCCAATCCCTAACCCTAGATCTAGAACAACCTCGATGTCCATCCTTGTAGATTGAATCTGATCTTAGCTTGTCGATCTATGGTCGTTATTGAGTTCGAGCTTATTCGATTTGCACTATTAACGGCCTCGATTCAAAAGCCCTAGTGAGGAACCACCGATTCCACCGCGAGCTAAGATCTAACGCCCTGACCTACATGAAGCGAGACTTCTATCTCTCGGATCGCCTCTTCCGCAATTTCTAACGAATCTCGCGCGTTGACTTAGACCCTACGTGAATCAAGCACGACCACTTAGGCGGAATCCTATGAAATCCTAAGGTATCGCTTTAATTTGTGGTTAATTGTTTGATTAATTAGTTTAATTTTGGCAAATTAGCATTTCATGGTCGTTCACGAATTTTAGGGTTGTTGTCCCGCATCACAAGGCCCTTTCGGACAAGTGACTATGGAGGTTAGGGCTGGAGAATGAAAGAAATAAACTATGGTGGGAGGTGGTGCATGCTAAATATGGCTTATTTGATAATGGGATACTCAGATAGAAGGGTTTAATGGGGTCTTGTTGGTGGAAGGGGGTGAAATATGTCGCAGCTGAAGTTGAGGAGTGTGTTCAGTATATTGGGGTGACTGACTGTAAAATTAAATTTTGGAAGGATAAGTGGACATGTGATCTATCTTTAATGGAGCGATTTCTAGAGCTGTTTTGTGGTTCTTCATCAAAGGAGGCTCTCAGCGATAACATTCTTGTCGAGGAAATTGGTAGTTTCAACTAGAACTTTGGAAATAGAGGATTTCTCAGAGATTCTGAGGTGGACGAATCGGGAGCTCTTAATTCTGTTGAGCTCTATGACTAGGAATGTTGTAAATAGGGATTGTAGGATCAGGGCTATATCTAAAAAGGGTTCCTTCTCTGATAAGTCTTTCTATGATGAACTGTACCAGAAGAAGAATGGAATTGGCGACAACAGAATCTAGGCCAAACTTTGGTGGTTTATAATCCCCCCAAAAGTTAAAATTTTCAGTTGGTCAATGGGGTGGGGTTGAATTCTCACTGCTGATCAATTAATTAAGCAGGGACTTAATCTGCGAAATAAATGAACCCTTTGTATGAGGGGAGAGAATCCACTGTTGACACTCTTCAGTTGTGTTGTTTTCTTCAAAAATCTGGGGGGTCCTACACAAGATTTTCAAGGTCTCATCGGCTTTCCTAGACAATATGGCAAGCATGCTCTGATAATGGGAGGGTTGACAGCTCGATGTCCTTCAGGGCGACCTTTGAAGAATTGCACCATATGTTGTGATGTGGACAATCTGGCTTGAAAGGAACAACAAGGCCTTCAGCAGAATTGGAAAGCAGCTCAAATGTGTGGTCAAGATGATAAAAAATTTGATGATCAGCTGGATGAGCCCTCTCCATCAGCGAAGGGATTTAAGTGCCTGCTACATTTTAGAAGAGTGGGTAGGAAGCTGCTCACCCCTAGTCTGTTTTCAGCTGTTCGTTTAACGGGGTTCACTAGTTGCTGGAAGGGGTCCCTTACGGGGTCTCTGATGCCATTTGTCGGGTTAGTTGAGGGGGTTACTTTTTTTCTCTTTGGTTGGCTTACTGGGGGTAGTTACTCACTACCTACCATGGTGTGCCCTTTTTCTTGTTTTACTCTTTTCCTTTTTAATGAATCCTTTGTTACTGATAAAAAAAATACACTAATTGATCTGAAGGAAGCATGCTTCGAATATCAGAATCAGTGAAAGGTTCAATTTCACATCTTCTTGGGAAGAAGTCAGGTAAGTTCTCTCTATCAAGTGCTGGGAAAACTATATGTGTATTAAGAGTCCAAATGGATAACATATTTAAAGGTTGTGGATACTTCCAATCACTACCAAAATCCAAATATTTGGATAGAAAATTTTCGGGGCAGCAATACTGACTAAAGAGAACTTTTAGCAGCATAATATCTAGGAGTTGTCGAGTATTTTCCAAATTCATTTTGAGTTTTAGGCTAACCAAACCAAGGATATACAAATGGATGAAGATGAATAAATCTCTATTTTTTTTTTTTGGTCAGAAATTGGGTTGAAAGGTTCCCCTTCCTTAGACTAATCAAAACAAAGAGAGATGTAGCAAAACAAAAGAGAGCCAAAAGAGTAGGTAAGGCTCAAAAGACATCCCAAGCGAAATCAGACGACAAATTTTACGCTTGTGGTGCTTCTTCTCATAAAACATTTGATATTGCGCTCACTCCAAATTTAGTTCACAACAACAATAGCGGAGGTAGCCATGATACCCTTGCTAGCAATGGGGGGAGGACAATTCTAGAAAAATCTTCAGAAAAGGAAGGGTTTCTACGGTCAGATGTCGAAGAAAGGACCTCCATATTCGAGCAGAGAAAGAACAACTGAAGAATAGATGATGGTTATCATTTTGACCTGCATTGGTATGATGCAACTAGAGTTGATGACAATCCCACGAATATTAAGAACAATATGGGTGAGAAGCCTGGATAGTCTTGCTTTCCAGGCAGTGTATGAGTGGTAATAAACACATCCTTTTTCACTAATGAACTGGTATCAGAGCTCAGCTTGATTGCAACAAGGGCTTGAGGGAGAAATGGGCATCCATGGTAGAAATCATATAACAAATATTTAAATATGGATAAAAAGGAGAAGGAAATAACATCTTCGAAGGCTAGGTATTAAGCCTCTTCCCTCAAGATACCCAGTATGTGGTATTAAATCTATAGCAAGTGGACTTGAGGCTCTAACATCTTTTGAGGCTCTAAAATCTTGGTAGGGATAGCATTCTCCTTCTAGATACCTATTCTTACTAGAATGATTCCATGGATCTTTCATTAGGTAATAGGACTAGAAAGAAATAGATTGAAGAATAATGATGCATGCATTGGATTAAAAGATATTGTTAAATAATGTTTTGAATTTCCTGAAAGAAAGCGCTAAGTTGGTTAGACCAAAAATTGCTCAACTACAGATGATGTTAACATTTGGGGAAGAGTAGGAAAATCACTACAAAAATAAAGAATATTAGCGGCAGTTTTTTGTTAGTTTTTTTAACAAAAAACTGCCGCTACCAAAAATTGCCTTAACAGCAAGTGCCGCTGAAACACCTTATTTTTGTAGTGTGTTGAAAATTCTGAAATTTTCTTTTTTACGATAAGCCATGGGAGTGGACTTGGCACTTCGAGGTTGCACTATCACTACAAAAAATAAGACTATTAGCGGCAGCCAATTCTGAGGGTGGATTGCAGTTGTCCAAAAGAGTTTAAAATGAGCATTAATTGAGCAACTGAACTTAGCTCAAGGTTTAATTTGAGCTTATAGAGGTTGTATTACTCGAACTAGACAAGCACACATGGTTTTTTATTGTTCTCTTTTTAAAATCAGCCCTTAATTTTGAGGTAGAATGTAAAAATTTATTTGATTGCATCGGAATGATCAATATAATACTAACAAACGAAATCATTGAATCGAATTCATTGATGCTCCTAAAGGCTATGATTGGTGGAGGTTAACCATGGACCTTAGAAATTAAGTTGGATAATTCAGGACTTATTAGATGATTGTAATTAAACTATTTCTCATGTTCTTGGAGAAGGGAATATAGTAGTGGATGCTCTCGCTAATTTGGCATTGGATGTGGAGCTCGACCAAATAGTATAGATTGACGTTGTGGAGTCGAAATTGTCTACGAGGAGCTTGCCTGCCCCTTACTTTTTGGAGAGGAGAATGAGAGAAACACGGGAGATGAGCTTCCTTTTTAACTTTTATTTTTCTTTTAGATATGTATTGTGCACCGCGAGAGTCCCAAATGACAACAATTTAGATTTAGAAATAAAGTCTCTCGGTCTTCATTTGCAAATCCAATTTTTTAACCTATGACTTGGATTTGTAAATCCAAATCAAATTCCAAATATCTACAATCTAAGACAGTGAATTTGGATTTCAGGGACTCCAATTCAATTTCTCAAATACAAATGCGCGCTCCTGTTGGAATTGTCCCACATCGTTTGTGGGCTAGCCCTTCTTGGGCTCTTTATATCTTGGGTAAACCTCACCTTACAAGCCGGTTTGGTGAGGTTGAGTTAGGCCCGTTGGATTTCTACATGGTATCAAAACCATTTTTTCTCCTCACATCACCTATTTCTTGTCCTCGTGATTTGGCTCAAAAACCTCACCTTACAAGCCGGTTTTGTAAGGTTGAGTTAGACCCGTTGAATTTCTACAGTTCCCAAAAAAGAAGATATTTTGTAGATAAAATAAGGTCAACTGAGGTGCCATTAAATTAGCTCTAATATCACAGCAAGCCAGAAAAAATGAAATTAAAACAAAGTTCAGGGGTGCTCTTTTGACAGGAGCAATAGTTTCGGTGTATTAGAGGGGGACATGATCTAATATCACAGGCAAGCCAGAAAAAATGAAATTAAAACAAAGTTCAGGGGTGCTCTTTTGACAGAGCAATAGTTTAGGTGTATTAGAGGGGGTCAAAGTTCTAAGGGTGTTTTTTAAATTTCCCTTATAGATATTTAGATCACGATCTTCGAATTAGAGGGCACACAAGGTTTACACGTCGCAAGTCCAAAAACCAAGACACTTGGGTCTATGACCGCACATACTAGCAACTTGTTTAAAAAATGGATATGCAATAAATAACCATAGAAATGGTGGTGTGAAGTTTGTTTGCTTTATACCTGATGATAATCGTGTAAGACCTTTTAGATTATTATTGTGAAGATAGAGCTTTTCCAACATTGAGAGGTTGCCTAGGCTCTCCAGAAATTTTGAATCCTCAAGACTGTTGTGACTCAAATCCAAGTCTTGAAGATTCCGTAACCCTGCAAAAGATGATATGTGTTCGAGTGAGTGTTAAAATTGTGAAAACATGTAAGATCAATGTGATAAAAGTGAAAATTTACATTTTAAATTAAATCTTGAAGATAAAAAAATGAACGTTGAATGGGCTGACCATCCCTTTATGGATAGTCATTATGGCCACATATTTAGGTCACACAGTTTTGTTTTTTTTTTTTAATTCGAGTCCTCAAAGTGGTAGCTCATATATTGAATTAAACTGAGCCAAATATTCATAATTATTGGGGGTTTGGCATGTCCAATCTATAGAATCTAATATGCATAAGGGTAGCTCTATTCGCACTTACTAAATTATTGAGGGCACATGTTGAAAACCTCGTGATTTTTAGGTGATGCAGCACGGGCTATAAAATAATAAGGGTTGTGGAATCACTCACATCGGGCAGAATCGCTCACGCCAATAATTGGGACTCGCTTACCTAGGTTAGAGAATCATTCACCTAACAAAGAGGAATCACTCTCTTAAAATGGAGACTTCAAGCTCTCAACATAAAATAATTTGAAATGATTACATGACCTTTAAGGTTTAAAGGTTAAATGTCTATTTTTCAATGATAAAAATTAAAACAAACAAGTTTCTAGACTGCTATTTCTACAACAAATAATTAATCGGAGTCCCTACACTAGCTACTAAAGAAACTTCATAACTACTAAGCCTAAGAATAACAAAATATCAAATATGTGCCAAAAAGCAAAATGTGACACATCGGCTAATTAAATCGTGTCACAAGGACGAGCCATATGGACAAAGCAGGCTGCATCATTAGGTCAGTTTTTTGGATGTGTTCCATGAGGAGTCAGAAACTAAAAATGAGACCTAAAATGGTCTATATTGTCTTATTCAAAGCAGTCAATCAGTTTTAGCATAGGTGCCCTTAACAATTGGTTTGGTGCGAATAGAGCTAGCCTATGGACAATTGTGCATGTATCCTTCTAATGGAAAATACTTAAAGTGCACCCACGGAGATGGTTCCAATGTTCTTATAAGCATAATTCATTGGCTAAGACATGTTATGATAATTGGTTGTTAGATTGACTATTTGGATTTATTAAAGTTAATTTTGTGGCATGCGGCGTAAAACTTGCTTTCATGGACCTATCTGTGGTGATAGGGTCAATCTGAAAACTCTAGTATCCTTTGCCGAAAATTGAAATTTATCATAAACACTTTTTTCTTGTTTTTTTTTTAAAATTCTCTTGGAGAAGATTTATTAGATAAGACATGTTAAAGTTTAGTCTCACATGGGGTAAATAATAACCTTGTTTCTTGACTTATAATATCCTGGCCCCTCCATTTATAGCCAATTGGTTTTGAAATGGATCCCCAAATTTATTATGGTATCAGAGTAGGTTTTTCTCCACTTCACGTCACCCAGTTCAATTGCCCACGTGATTTGGCTCAGTCCTGCCAACACGCACGCAGGGGCATGTTGAAGTTTAGTCCCGCATTGGGTAACTATAGCTTCGTCTCTCCCCTTCAAATATCTTGGACCCCTTCACTCATAGCCAATTGGTTTTGAGATGGATGGATAGATTTACCATGGTATCAAAGCAGACCTTTCTCCATTCCACGTCACCTAGTTCAATTGTTCAAGTGATCTAACTTAGTCCCACCAACATGTGCAGGGGCGTGTTGAAGTTAAGTACCACATCTGATAAATTATTGCTTTGTCTATCCCCTTATAATATACTGGCTCTCTCCACTCATTGTCAATTAGTTTTGAGATGGATTCTCAAATTTATTAGGACACATGACACAAGAAGGGCTACATGAATACTTGGTGGCATGTTTATGATAAACTTAACCTTATATTAAGTTTGTTTTGATCAAGATAGAGATCTTCAATTACATAGAATAGTCCCACACCAGTTGTGGGCTGGAGGCCTTGGGTTATGGATAGCCGGGGCAAAGGGCTACATGAATACTTTCGGGTTGGGGGCGTGAGGCGATAATATTTTTGAAGTGTGGAACTGTTCATATTTGAGATCAGTGGATGTGATTAGGATCACTAAAGCTAGATAAACCATATCATACACAATTATGAGAGAATGCACTTGAAAGTTTCACAAAAAAGTCTTTTTAAACCTAAAGAAAGAAAGCATGGATTTCAGCACAGAGAAAAAAATATGAGGATGGGCTAGAAGGGATTAGTACTGATCAGAGTGACCAATAGCCGACTTAACGCTCCCCAAACTGAAATGAATGAGGCCATGAATCTTCTCTCCGACTTTCATGTAATTGGTTGAGGAATTACAAAACTTTTCTGATCAGAAGATTTGAATATATACTTTGACTTTTTTTTATACCTAAGCTGGACTAAAACTTGTGACCTTGAGGTTTCAATATTGTCAACCTTCCATTACATCTCAAATCAATAAACTGCCACATCTACAATACAAATGCATGCACCATAAATGTTGCATCGCCCCATCACAGATAAAAAAAATGACTGCAATGTGTACACCTTACATTACCATACCAGTTTTTAAAGCTGAATTAATATATAAAGCTCAAGTAAACTTCAATTCTTATAGTGAGAGATATGCTCTTTCAAGTCTTATAGTGTGAGATCTGCTCAATGAGGTGTGGTGTAGAACTCTTGAAGTGTAATGTACATGTCGACCCCTACATGTAAAAAGAGATTGCTTTGCCCCTAAAACATAAGTCAACTTGGTCTTTAACTTCTATTTTAACTAATAAACAAGTCTGATGCCATTTTTTTGTTAGAACTAAAATGATTCCCAACACATATTGGGAACCACAATTAGATGATTAGGGGTGTAATCGGTTCCGTTTGGTCGGTTTTAGACCAAAATCACAAATCAAATCAGTCTTAATCGGTTTCTAGATTTTCATACCAAATGAAACCGTTCAAATCTTAAACCAAACCAACTCAATTCGATTCGGTTCAATTTGGTTCGGCCGGTTTCAGTTTTCCTATAAGTTCTACTTGCGCATCAAAATTTTCTCAACTTCTCAATCGGTTTTCCTATAAGTTCTTCTTTACTGCTTTAGGATTTAGGAATCGGCTAAAGACAAGGGTAGGGTTTTATATAAAAATATAAATTTTAATTAAACACCCTTTAAAATTAATCAAAACCCTCGTCTATATATATATATATATATATATATATATATATATATATATATATAATTACTTACAAACTACATTCGGTTCGGTTCGGTTGGTTTCGGCTTGGAACCGAAACCAGACCAAATATTTTGGTTTTCCTTTTTTTCGAATCAAACCCAAACTGATACCCGTCCAAACCGGACCAAACCCGACGGTTCGTCCAAAAAATGCACAGCCCTACAGATGATGCATCAGTTTTTTTTGTAAATCCAAAACAGCCACTAAATTGATAGTATAAATAGTCACAAGAGTATGTTTTCTTTGTACCTGTGGAGATTCCAAAATCGCCTCTCAAGTTGTTCTCCGAAAGATCAAGTGTTTCTAATTTCAGTAGGTTCCCCAGGCATGCTGGAATATGGTCATCCTCAAGCTGGTTTCCATATAGATACAATTCTCTAAGGTTTTTCAGCTGGCAAAGCCCTGTAAAATAATTATTTTTGAGAATAAAGGACGGTGATTAGATGATCCAACACTCAATATAATCAGTTTCCAAGTTAAAGTATAAATTTATACATTCGTTATAGATTAATTAACTTGTTAGAAGTGGTCACCAAAATGCATAAAATCAATTAAGAAAGGGGATATGATGATCTAACACTCAATGTGTCATACACGTTGACTCCTATTCTCCATTAAAGGGTGATAACATTCGTTGTGAGACCTAAAATACTCATATTGGCAACGCAACAATTTGATTTTTTCCTACATCCAATAAATAATATCTCAAGTAATAATGGGGAAGTTACATAAAGGTTCTATGTGCCTTTTTTTAATTAAAATGTGGTTTGTTTTTGTGTTGGATAATACCATAGGGGAGTCACTACAAAAAATAAGACTATTAGTAACAACTAAAAATCTTCTTGTTTCAGTGGCAACAAAATTATTAGTGGCAGTTTTTTTGTTAATAACGATAGTTTTGGTTGTACTTTTATAGTGAGTTATATAAAAGTTTATAAATGAAGTATAGAGACTACGCACCAGACAAAGACCCGTTGCTTAGTTCATTTCCATCAAGCCGCAATATCTTTAGCTTCTTCAATTGATTAAATCCTGCACCATAAAATTTTGTATAGTGCATACATTTAAATAATTTATTTTGCTAATGAATTAATAAAGCATAACGAATAGCAATTATAATATTATAATGCTTAAGCTTATGAGAGCCTCTTACAGCATCACTCATTCATGAATCATGATGAAAGCTCACTTCCACAATCATTAAGGCCTTTGAAATATGTGAAAATTAGCTATTAAGAAAATGACTAGAAATCTATTGTAGTTTTAAACTCCATATATATGATGTTAATGCGGAGAGTCAGATCCCATTGTTAATCATACTGCCTTTCTCTCATAGCTAATGTTGGTGACTTGAAGTTACTTCACACTTCTACCCTAAAAGATGCCACTTAAGTTTTGTCTAAAAGTTGACCAATCGTAAAAAATAATATATAATGTAGATGAAGTTCATTTATGGAGCTCCCTATAAATTATAAATCCACCATTGTTACTCCCATAAAAAACCACGTATTTAGCTCCTTCAAGTGTGCAAAGAAAGTACAACATTTGGATGCAAACTTTCTAAATTCGGGCAATAGTCAGGTCCTACCAGAAGAATCTGATTTTCAGTCCTACCCCAAATGTGCCCTTGAAAATAGGAGAATCTTGACTTTCTTTGGTTTATACTCTTTATAACATAACGTGCAGTCAAAATTCTCCTATTTTATTTTCTATTCTTTTATTTTATTCTACTCTGGTCCGTAATAATTATGTTGTCAAATAGTTAAGGGTAGCTTTAAATGCACCCACTGAATCAGGGTTGGCCCTGGATCATGGCGAGAGCCTTGGGCCCCCGATTTTTAGGAGCCTCCAAATGCTATTTGTCTATTTTAAAATAGGGTTTTAAAAGAAAAAAAAAAATTTATAAAGCTAAAGAGGTCCCAATTTGGTTACCTTATTCTCTCTCTCTCTCTCTCTCTCTCTCTCTCTCTCTCTCTCTCTCTCTCTCTCTCTCTCTCCAGAGATCTACTATCCAACACCTCTCTGACTCTCTCAGTCGTATCTATCTCTCTCACTGTAATTCTTTTATTTAGTTTTTTCTTTCTATGCCTCATACAGAGACATGAGATTTGAGAAGAAGTTGATGGGGTGGGTTACCTTATTGGATATACACCCACATCTATAGTTAGTAACATATTTATATATTTTTATATAATTGTATCTGCTTTTTAAATTTATTTTTGTAACTAGGGCTCTTGGGCAAAGGCCCAAGAAGCGGCTACCTTTCGGGTCCCCAAATTATATACAGTTTGTTAGTATAATTTATAATTTTTAATATACAATGACATTATATTCATCTAATTGTGTTCGAGTGAGTTGTGGGTTCAACTCTTCTCAGGTACCATATTTATATTTTTTTTAATAAGTCATGGATCAGGTTTCGGACGAGTCGGTGCAGGTCATTGGTCTGGTCACTGGCCTCATTGGGGCAAGCCGACCATATGTATTGACCCAGTCGATTCTCTGACCCAATTTTGATCGAACCAGATTTGTTTCACCAAATCCTTTATATATAGGGAACCTCTAAACGCGCCTATGCGTTCTCCGAAAGTGCCCACCTCGCAGACCCTTTGAAAACCATTGATTCCTTTGAATGAGATGATGGAAATGATTTTTCGTACCTATCGCTCACAAAATAGATCTTCATATCATGGCCCACCTATCAAATGGTCAATTTTTTATTTCATTTGTCACAAATCTCCAAAAAATGCCCTTGAATCATATGACACGCTTCACGCTCAAATGGGATTTTACGGCCATTTTTTGAGATCTATGACAAGTTGAATCACAAACCGACAGTTTGATAGGTGCACCATGATCTCAAGATCTATTGAGTGAAAGATATGGGTGAAAAACGATCTTCGTCATATGATTAGAAGGATTCAATGATTTGATTTAAGTCATTCCCTTATGCTACCCATCGCAGCCAAATAGTATTTTGGAAGCCACATTGATCTCCATGAGATCTTCGAGAACGCTTGAGCGTCCTGGAGGACGGAACCGGCTCCCATATATATATATATATATATATATATATATATATATATATATATACACACACACACACACACACATTTTTATTATTAAATGATCATAACTTAAAATAGTGATTTCAAGCTCATTAGAGTTTCATTTTTTGCAAATGACCTATCCAATGAGCCTATTTTTAAAACTTTTTGAGATTGTTAAAATGCTAAAAAATGGCAGTGAAAGATTCAATGGCAGTTAAAATAATAAAAATTGTTCAAATGTTAATGGTTGGATTACTCAAACCGTCGGGTACGTTCTACCATTTTTTTCTCTCGTTTTGGTGTTGCATTTTCTTTAATATATACTTTCGTTAATTTGTTAGTTGCATTTTCAAATTATAAACAATATAATGAAAATTTGAGATATTTGTAATCTAAAAGCATTGAGCATTATTTTATTTGTCAAAAAAAATATTTGTGACAATTTATTTTTTTTAATTAATATGTAAGAGGGGCCCCATTTTAGGACCTTGCCTTGGGCCCCTAAAATCTCACGGCCGGCCCTGCACTGAATCTTGAGAGGCACCTACACGTAAAACCATTGATTTCTTTAAATCAGACGATGGAGATTGCCTTTTGCTCCGATCTTCCGACCAAGGGTTCTTGAGAACATGGTAGACCTATTAGACGATCATTTTTTATGATTATAAATCTTATTTTTTTTCATTTTTTATTTTTCCCTCTAATTTTTCCTCCAAATGTTTTCCCAAACTTGCCAGATTTTTTCAAATTTGAACCTCGCCGTATTATTGTACAACCTTGACTTGGTAACTATGGTTGAAGGGAGCTTGGTTTGGTCACATGAGCTTGCGGAGAGAGAAGTGAAAAAGAAATGGAGAGAGGTATGAGAAAAAGGTGGAGCATAGTTCGACTCAAGATTCTTCATTCACATGCTTCAATTATTGACTACTTTGAATCAGTTGATGTAAATCAGCTCTCATCCCAATCTTCCACATAATAGATCTTGGTTCTCCCATCAGATGGTTAGATTTTGATTACATGTGACATACATCCCAAAAAGTGATCTGAAAACCAAGTTTGATACACATAAATAGTCTCATAAACGATTATGATCATGTTCACTTTTTGGAATGTGTGTTTCATGAAATAAAAATCTGAGCTTTTGATGGTATTACCATAATTTCAAGATCTATTGTGTCGAAGATTGTGAGGAAAAATGTTCTAAATTGTTAGATTCAAAACAGCCAACAATTCAGGCATATGAAACCCGAGTTGAGAAGGAAGAAACTTGGATTGTAAATAAAGGTCCTTTTTGAAAAACTCATAGATGCTAGGGCTGTGCATTTTTTTGGGCCGAACCGACCAAATTGGACCAAACCACCGATTTGGGTTTGGTTTGGCAAAAAACAAAAATCGAAAAGTTTGGTTTGATTTCGGTTCCAAGCCTTCCCAAGCTGAAACAGGCCAAACCGAACCGATTGTATATATATATATATGTATATATATATATATATATATATATATATATATATATATATATATATATATATATATATATAAGAACGAGACCGCTTTTAATGGTGGGACCAGAGGATCTGGGACCAAAGGATCGAAATATATGCATGGCCACAGACAAAAGGGATACCTTGTATGTATTATCCTTAAAAAAATTCGGCTGAACAAGCTATAATATATATAAAACCAACACAATAAATATAGTGCGTGACCACAAATATTCAACCGACTGTCTCAACTAAAATAAAATGAGGAGGAACCATAATATATATAGTGCATGGCTACAAATATTCAACTAAAATAAAATATGGGGAGGAAACATAATATAGTGTATGGCCATAAACATTCAACTAAAATAAAATATGATGATAACTATTACCTTGGGAACTAGCAAATCCACCAATTTGGTTAAGTGATAAGCCAAGAAACTCTAGCTCCCTGAATTGCGCAAATAAACTAATGTTTACTTGCCAAGTTCCCAATTCATATGCTCTTCCTCTTGTCCGATACAAATCAATCTTAACTATTTGAGATGTATGATCATTGCAAACTACTCCTTTCCAAAGACAACAGTCCTCTCCCACCCACTCGTTAGGAAGATGAGATCCCTTTGGATAATTTAAGCTATCTTTGATGGTCAAAAGTGCATCTCTCTCCTCTTTCACATACCCTTCACATAAATACTCAAAATTAACAATCCCAAACACCATAATAATAATAATAATCGAGAACACTCCATACCCTTTCAAACACCCTACTCTCACTTCCTTCATTTCTTTTGACTTAGGCTGCAAGCAAACACACTAAAAGAAAGTGGACGTACGCGCAATGCGAAAGAAAAAAGAAAGGGGAAGAGCTCATTTATAGTTTAGCTCCCATTGACTTGGTCAACAACTCAGTTAACCAATTATAATAAATAAATATTTTTAGAGTGTACGAGTAAATACTTTCAGAGTGTACGAGTTTTTGCAACTGAAGATTCTGTTTCATCAACTAATGGCTCCACTTTTAACACTGTTACCGGCCTTGAATCGATAATGAAGATCATTTTTCATCCCAATATTTTATAATATATGTTCAGATCATAGACCACTTATCAAACGATAAAATGTTGATTTCACGTGTCACTCATTTCCAAAACTTATAGTGATCATAGTGTACCATGAGAAATTCTCCAGTCACTTGGATGGTCCCGATAGACTGGTGCCATGCTGGATGGAATATGTTGAGAAAAGGAACATGGAATGAAAAAAGGGTAGCTCTAAACGTGCGCACGTGATTCTTTGGAAGTGCCTACATCGGAACTCTTTTAAAATCATTGATTGTGTTGTATCAGATGAGGGAAATTGCGTCACTCAGATCTTCCCAAAAAAAGATCTTGAGATCACGTCGAACCTATCATACGGTCAAATTTTTATTCCACATGTCAGGGATTCCCAAAATATGGCCCCTACAATCATGTTAGAGTGTGATGTTTGCCATTGCAGACAAAGGGAATTGTTTTGAGATTTATGACATGTGAAATAAAAAATAATTGTTTGATAGGTGCAACATGATCTCGAGATCTATTGTGTGTAAAATCAGGGTGAAACATGATCTCAATCATCAGATACAATGGTTTCCAAGGGGTGGCAAACGCAAGCGCTTTCAAAGAGCGTGTGGGCGCAAAGAGTGCTACCATGAAAAAATCCATGGGTTGGTGTGCGGTCACATCCATGGGTTGGTGTGTGGTCACATCACTTATTAGTTAGGGTCAAAGTGATTGGAAAAACTAATGCATTGTTTGTTAACACGAGCTCGGCCAAAAAATAGTTGGAAACTTTAAATTTCTCACAAAAATTCAATTTGCAAGTGTTTGACAATGTAGGGAGACTTACAAAGTAGAGTTTTTTGGAAAAAAAACTCACATAAAAATTTTACCCAAATTTTGGCTGGAACTTTTTTAGGCCCATGACATGGATTAAAAGCTTAAAGAAATTTTGGTGGCCACCCTTACAACCCGAAATTCGTTCTTCTCAACTCGGATATTTCATGCTTAAAATCGTTTGATTGCTTTGGATCAACCGATCAAGGTTTTTTTTTTCACCATAATTTTTCATATAATGGATCTTGAGACCATGAGTGGCACACATGTCAATATCCGAGTTGAGAAGGATTTTATCACCATACACTCAATTTTTTTGTTGATGTGGCACACATGTCAATACTTCTTTTTTCACGCCCACGCGTTCTTTGAAAGCGCCTACATCTTAGGCCCCTAAAAAAAATGTTGATTTCTTCAGATCAAATAATGGAGATCTTTTTAACAAATATCTTCCACAAAATAGATCTTGGGTTCATGGTGCATCAATCTGACGGTCAATTTTTAATTTCCTCTATCACCGATACCCAAAATCTGACTTTTCAATCATATAGCACGCATTATGCTCAAACGTGACTTTAGGGCCATATTTTGGGGACTGGGGACACATGGAATCACAAACTGATCGTTCGATAGGTATTACATGATCTTAAGATCCATTCTATGGATGATCGGGGTGAAAAAAATCACCCTCATCTGATCCAAAGCAATCAATAGTCTTCAAGAGGTCTGGGACGTGAGTGCTTTCAGAGAACGCATGGATGCAAACAGAGGTACCCATAAACAGCGACGCCAATAAATGGAACTCAACCATCTAAGCCAGTTAATTTGAAGGCCATGATCTAAAGATCATAAGTGAAAAGATTGGCACCAAGCATAATCTTTATTGTATGACTCAATGTACTCCAAAGCCATTATCCAATTCAACAGTTGATTGTATCGAATAATATAATAGAGATTGAGTTTTGCACCACTCTTTTGCGTCGTAGATCTGTAGATCATGGCCTTTATATCAGACGGTTTAGATGCAACCTCACCTCATAATCGTACTATTTATTTGCACTGTAAAATCGTAACTTCGCCCCATCTCCGGCCAACGTGCATTGACTGATTTGAATCTGACAAAGGAGATTGTTTTTTATCTCAATCTTCCAGATGATGCATCTTGAGATTATGGGTATATCGATTTTTTTATTTCATGTGGCACCCATTCTAAAAAATGACTCGTGATTTGTATTTGAGCTTGATGTATATCTCACGAGTTTAGAGTTACTGTTTGGGATTTGTACCACGCGGAATAAAAAACTATATGAGTGTATGCCCATGATCTCAAGTCCCATCTTATAAAAAGTTGGGACGAAAGAAAAATTCATGTTCTAATTTAAAGCGATTAATGCATTTTAGTCCGACAAGATGGGGTGAGGTTACATGTTCATATGGTGTGAAGAATGATGCCTTAAGAAAATAATTTTATACAATATATCCAAACAGCTGAAAAAAAAAAAATCAAACCATTGTAAAATTTTAAATATAAAACTTCCCATAAGTTCTTTTATTTACAAGCCCATGTAAAGTTAAAAAAAAAAAAAACATTTCAATGAGTTTTATCAAACAAGGTATAAGTGTGCGTACCAGAAAGAGAAAAGAAATTGCAATTTCATAAAGGCCAATGTTTACACATTGGGCATGTTTGATTTGCGGTATGTATTCACAATTCAGTACCATCAAGGGAAGCCCAATCACTAGGGACAAAATGAGTTTTAAAAGTATTTATTAATTTTGGTCATGACTTTCGTGATCATCATTTACACACCAAAATGGTGTTTAAATGATTTTACACTATCAATTGTTTAAGATGTGGGTGATCTGTATGGTCAAAGTGATAGATCATAGAATGAAGTGCAGCATGCTTAAAAATGATGTTTTAAGGAGATTTAAACCATTCGATCTACGGACTTTAATATCAACCGTTGTTTGAAGTTTTAATGATTGATATTAAAGTTCATCAATCGGATGGTTCACATCCAACAAACAACGACTCATGGTCATCGGCCCCATCAGCCCCACTTAACGCATAAAATGAGGATCAAACATGCCAATTAGCTTAATATTAATTGAATTTTTGGAGTTGTGGACAACTCTAGTGAATATTTGTAAATAACTCCCAACTTCATCTTATTATAAAAAAATCTATATTTTAAAACAAACTAATCGTGATCATCAACACAACATTGCCCCATATATTTGGGGTCGACTTTTTCAATACTATTTCTCCACTTGTTTTTAATCAGTGCTAAGGTGAGATTTAAAGACCTATATATATTGAGAAACCGAGTGGAACCCAGACCTACGGATATATCTAAAACATATCGGCCAAACTCGTTGATATTTAAGTAACCAATTCTTAATTTTTTGAATAATAAAAAGTAAAAAGAAAAAATTAAATTACAATGACATTTTTAGAAATTTACCAATTCATATGCGATACCATATCGACTGACATGACTTGATAGAAGCCAATATTAGCTAATATTTGACCCGTTTGACCCGATCTTTTATCCCATATAAAATCGGAGGTATATCTCGGTGGATGAGGCTTAACTCGATACATATCAGCCGAAACCATTGCGCTAAGTTCTCTTGAATTTTGCAATCCTATCTATGCTCAATCTTCATCAATAAGAAAATTGGCAAAATCCTTTGTCAAAAGGGATTAATGGCTTAAATCTTTCAACGGCCATCATGTTTCATTGTCCGAGGTACGACTCCTGCCGTGACCTGTGGTTCACGGTGTCATCAATTCTTCTTTAAATGTGTCAATAATGTTGAATTCCTTTCTTTATTTATTGACTTTTGAGAAATTGTATGTATTATATTGAAAAAGCAGCCTCCGGAGCGGCCGAGTATAATACAAGCCGGCTCCCAAAACATTGCTGCATGGAAAATCGAACTTTCATAGAAAACCAATACATAGATACTTGAAGAAATGTAGGAAACTAGATGCACTAGGAAAAATCCATATGCCAAGACTTTTCTTTATAAGGCAATAAATAATTTTCTTTATAAGGCAATAAATAAGGACCCAGTTCTCCATACAATAATTTAAGCATTAAAATAGTGTTTAAATAATTTTATATTATCAATGGTTGAAGATGTGCGTAATCCACACTATTAAAGTGATAGATCATCCATTGAAGCGATTTGAATCATCTGATCTGTTGATTATATATAATATTTTAAAGTTTTAATAGTTGATATTAAAGTTTATTAATCGGATAGTTTAGATCTACTTATAGGGATGTTTCTTTGGAAGTTTGTAATGAAATATGTTCTAGTGATGGATTGACACTTTGGATAATTTAGGTTGGTCATACTACAAAAAATAAGACTATTAGCGACAGCCAAAAATTATTGTTATTAACAAAAATATGCCGCTAATATTCTTAATAGATTTTTTATTAATAGCGGCAATTTTTTACTCTAAAAAATTACCGCTAATAGTCTTAATTTTTTACAGTATCAAGATGTATGCCACATGATATAAAGATAAATCACACTTTAATAGTATGAAATTAAAAATATAAATTTAATAGTGTGATGCAGCAGAAATAACAATTAAAGGACTTTTTTACTTCAATATTGGTGATAATTCAAATAGGCCTATCCAAGGTGTCAACTCCAGCATCGGTCCATAGAGGACCAATACGAGCCGGCCGATACATATCGCCCCGAGTTGCATATGTTTAAAAAAAAAAAAAAAAAAAAATGGGAGATCCACGTCACCAACGCGTCATCTCTCCAATCCCAATCTCGTCCCGTTTCTTTTCATAGCCACCAACCTCTATGCTAGGCGTGTCGAGGTGGCATTTCTAGTGCATTGAGAAGAGCCTTAGTCAAGTCAAAAGCGGAATCTTACGTTATACACTATTCCTCAATGTATTTTTTTCCAGATATTTTTCATCTTCGTCATATCCATCGAAACCCGTGAAAGAATATCTATTCATAGATTAGGCACTCACTTCACGAAGGTCGAACAATGTCTCTGATGTCCCTACTACAATTCTGGCAGGTGACAAGTGGCATGCATAATTTGGATCACAACATATGTAATGTAAGAGCCGCTCCTAATTGTAAAATCACCCATCGCTTGGGGAGAAAGACAAAAAATATCAAGTCCCATGATGGACGGTCTTAGATTCACGTAGAGCAGATGACCAACTGCATGAAAGTGTACCACAACTTATCTCCAAACACCTGTACCACTCGTTGGCCTTCTTCAATGGTAGAGTGGCCTACATCTACGGCCCAATGTAGTAGTGATCACCGTCTCCTTAAATTATAAAGTAAAGGTATCGACTCTGACTGTCATTTGAACACCAATTTGGTGTTTAAATGATCTCACACCATTGATTGTTTGAGTGTATGGGTAATCCACAACGTCAAAATAATAGATCACACATCAATGGAATATGGGTCCAAAAAACAAGCTCTTATTGAGAGATATGAATCATCCTATCTGTTGACTACAATACCAAACCTTTTTAGTTTGAATGGCAGATATCATAGTTCATCAATCGGATGGTTCTTGTCAACTTATTGCTACATCGATGGATTGTAACCTGAACAATTTAGATTGGTCAATATGTGCACCACATGGCACAATGATAAATCACACTTCAATTGTGTGAGGTGAAAGTTGCAAATTTAATGGTGCTAGATCATTTAAACACCACTTTAATGTTTAAATGTCGGTCAGGAATCATTATCCCTAAATAAAATATACTTTTTTTTTTTTTTTTTGGCTCATTGTTTTTTTTTTTTTTCAATTTTATTTTTCCTTAATTGTGGGTAGTTGTATATAATTAAGTATATTATACTATATATAAATATTGTTGGTCCTATTGCTCCACGGAAGGCATTTTGCTCATTTTCTGGTTTTTAAAGTTGCAATCGAAGTTTCTAATCCCAAAGAAAGGTTAATGGTGGCGGAGGTTAGTTTATCATTCGGGAAATTTACCTGGTCGGCCCTGTCAGATGCGCCTTTTACGTCAGAAGGCCTGTAGTTTCACTTTTACCCAAATAAATCAGCTCCAAGCCTAGCCGACCCTAAGGAGAGTAAAAGGTCCAAATTACCCTCTTCTATGACCTTCTTTAACCAACAAAGCATCCTCTTCTTCCTTATTTTATCCTGCAAAAAAGTTAGAGGTGTAAAACCCTAGACGACGTCTCCTTACTTAGTTTGATCTGCTCCGATTTGTTATTTCTCCGATCTGCTATTTCGAAGAAGCCCCTGCATTTCTTCATTGTGGCAAAAAGACCCTGAAGTTTGTCCTTGAGACGCGAGGTATCCTACTTAAACCTCATTTTCAGTTTATTAGTGTCTCTTAGTGATGCAGTATCTCCTATTCGTGTAGTATAAGAAAGGTCTTTGTATCCTTCGATCCATTTTTTAAAAAATATATATCGATTACAAATACAATCGTCATTGACTCCATATAGAGTCGCTATCGATTGTATAGAGTCGATATCGACTCCATTTAGAGTCGATATCGATTGTATATAGAGTCGATAACGACTCTATATACAATCGATAGCGACTCTATATGAAATCGATGACGATTGTATTTGTAGTCGTTATCGACTCTATATACAATCGATATCGACTTTATATGGAGTCGATGACGATTATATATGTAGTCGTTATCGACTCTATATACAATCGACTAAGATTTATAGTCGTCTTTTCTCTTTTGTTTCATCAGTCTTATGACCCCTTTCTTCTCATTCTTAAACAGACAATGACGGATGTGAGAATTCCTCTTCTTTGTCACTATGATGGCCTTCTTGTAAACGATGATGGCTTGTATGAAGGTGGCCGACGGAGGCTTATTAACATTTCAACTGAAATTTCTTATGAACAATTCATAAGGCTTAATATCTCATTGCCGCTTTGTGAAGGCGGATGAAACAGTTTCCACAAAGTTTCATATGAAAATAGTGAATACGCCTGTGGTTGCCGACATTTTGGACTCTGATGATTTGGCTACCTTATTTACATTTTATAAATTCGCGGTGAACGTTATAAAAATATTCATCATTAAGGAACCGTCATCCTTCCTAGTTGAAGCTGAACAAGTAGATTTCGGCGGGACTGATTTTGTGACTCATTCATTTCAGCCATGTAAGTTTGAGGATGAAACTGTATACGATACCGTCCTGTTAGGCGATGACGGCTATATTGTGGCGAACGATGGCAGAGGGAAAGCAACATTTGATTTAAACGATACTCCGATTGAATCGTATGATGACCTAGTAAAATACATGCATGGGTCACAACAATGTAGTCAATGGTTAGACTACACTTCAGAAAGGGTGGTGGATACCGACGATTTAAGTCATATCTTCCCCGGTGGATGGACAACTTGGTTTACTTAAGACTTATGTTCTACCATGCCATCGATGGGAATTACCGGAGAAACTCAACCCCATGTCCATACACATGAGCACCCCTTCGGTGAAGGGCCTAGCCAACCATGCCATTATCCATTCGGTGAAGGATCCGGTCAATTACATCAGAACCCCTTCGGTGAAGGATCTAGTCAACCACCCGAGAACACCGCTAGTGAATGGCATAGTCATCCTCAAACCATGAATGAAGATACCTTAGAAGAAGAATATGAAGGCGAACCGGATGGGTTTATCAAAGAGGATCCAAAAATTTTTGTGAGAGACATTGACAATCCCCTAGTAGACGGAGATTACGAAATGTCAGAGACATCGGGCGACTCCTCCGATGAAGAGGTGGAAACTGAATATCGGAATTGGACGTTTAAAATTGGAAGGATCTTTCGAGACAAACAAACATTTCAAAGAGCATTGAAAGAGCAAGCGGTGGAGAAAAACTTTCAAATTCGGCCTTTGAGGACTGCTAGTTATCGAGTGACAGCCGGATGCTACGAACCCGATTGTTTGTGACGAATACATGCTTCTAAATTGACTGGGCTCGATTCTTTCCAAATCAAAACATTCAATAGTACTCACACATGCGGAGCCACTAAAATCAGATCATACGATCACCGTAATGCAACAATCTCCTTCCTAGCGAACTATGTACGAGATAAACTTATGGAAGGATTCGACTATACACCGGCGTCGATAATGTTTGATATTGCAAAAGCTTATAATGTGCAAATCTCATATACAAAGGCTTGGCGGGGAAAAGAACTTGCCCTTAATAATATTAGAGGCAGTTGGGAAGGACAATTTGTTGATCTATCGACCTACGTGAAGGAGATGGAGAGGGTAGATCCTAATGTACAAACACCTTTTTAACTTACTCTTGACGATAAGTTTCAAAGATTTTTTTAGAGTTTTGGCCCATGCATCGAAAGCTACCGCAATACACTTCGTCGCATATTGCTTGTAGACGGCACACACCTACGAGGATGTTTCGAAGGGATCCTACTTATCGCCTCTGCGCAAGACGGTAATGGTCATATATTACCGTTAGCATTTGCCGTGGTCGAGTTAGAAGAAGAGGATACGTGGATGTGGTTTCTTGAACGGGTAGGTGCGTTCGTGATCGGTAGGTTTAACGAAGATTTCGTATTTATCACGGACAGGTCGAAGGGTTTAATAAATGCGGTGAAACGTATCTTTCCTAACCCATATCACAACTACTGCATGCGGCATATGACACAAAATTTGCAGCACAAGTATCCCAGGAATAATGTGAAGGGTCTATGGTGGTGCGCCACGCGAGCATATTCGAAAGAGAAATTTAATTATTTTATTAACGAAATGAAGAAAGATCCTGCTGATTCTTAGGACGTAGAATATATTTAAAAATAGATCCGAAGCATTGGGCACGCGCACATATGGAAGGAAGGCAGTACGATTCCCTGACTACGAATATTGCCGAAAGTTTAAACAGCGTGCTAAAGATAGCTCGAGAGAGACCAATTATCGACTGAATCAGAACTATTAGAGAGAAAGTCGCCGATCATTTTCAAAAACGCAGAGAGATATCTGAGAAATGGACCACCCTTCTCTGCCTGAAAGCAGACGCGCACATGAAGAAGGTGTTGCAATGGGCCGGTAGAAAGAGAGCTCAACCATACAGGCACGATCAATTCTAAGTCAATTTCAGAAATTTCATTCATCACGTCGACTTGGAATACAAGACCTGTAGTTGCCGCCGTTGGCACATTCATGGCTTGCCTTGCTCCCATGTCGTGGCAGCTATCAATCGAAGAAGTTACGACTACCATAACTTTTGTGAAAAATGGTTTTTCACTGCTTACTTTAGACAAACATACGACGAGCAATGGGTTCCCACCCTCAATAAAAGTCAATGGGAGTTCCAAGCAAAGCAACTCCCTGAAAATATCAAAGTGAGACCACCCTATTATTGCCAAAAGCAAGCCTGTCGTCCGAGGAAGAGAAGGATAAGGTCTAAGGGTGAGGTTAGGGCACTACAGTGTAGCAGGTGCATTGAATATGGTCACAACCGCAGGAGCTGCACGACAGTGGGACCGATGGGTTGACAGTGTATATTTTTAATAATTATAGATTAAATGTAAACGAGAAATTCAGAATCAATATTTTTTTACTGTAATATAGTCTTTACCGATTAATCATAGAGTCGTCATTGACTGTATCCATAATCAATATCGACTTTATATAGAGTCACCATCGAATATTTATAAAGTCGATATCGATTCATTTAAGAATCGGTATCGATCACTTATGTAGTCGATGACGACTCTATATATAGTCGATAGTGATTACATACAGAGTCGTTACCGATTAGTTATATAGTCGATAGCGATTACATACAGAGTCGTTACCGTTTAGTTATATAGTCGATGACGACTCTATATGTAGTCGATAATGATTGCGATTTCTACTTTTTAATCACAGCTACATAAAAATAGTGCAATTATATTCAAAATAATTCATTAAGAAAAAATATTTCATTTACATTTACAAAATTATTAAAATACAATCACACTATTGCTGCGCCCCCTCCTTTTTGTCGTCCTTCGCCAGTACTCTGTCATCACCTGTGTATGTAGTCAGTATATGGCCAATTTTTGCCCTGATCCTATCTATATCTGATTGCGCGAAGTCAAATTTCTTTCCCATCATGAAGTACTCGACATACTTCACAACAAACACTCAACAATCACACGAGTTGGTCTGTCGGGGGAGAGCTTTGATCCGGCAGTCACTAGATGGCTAAGGATAGTTCTTCGTGATCAATGCAGCGGAGTCACCGTACAAATATAAAATCACGGGAAGGTATTGGGTTTGTTTCGAAATAATAGAGAGGAGTGTCAGATATGTTAAGCTAACAATGATAAAAGATATGCTAAGCAAAATATCTTACCAGCGCCTGTAATTGGGACACATATCTTTCCTTGGAGGGCCTATTAAATATAGGGTCGATGATCATTATCGATCGTTCGACTACCCTTACGATCGCAAGCGCCCAGTGTAGTGGTTGTTCTGAATGTATTGGCATAAATATCTACAAAAAAATAATATAATCTCAAAGGGTATGATAGAAAAATTAAAAAGAATAATTATAAAGAGGATAAAAGCATACTATGCCGCATTCGTGAGCCCACAGATTTCGAAGCTCATTGAAGAAGAAAGTTTCCATCAGCTTCTTCCCTCCGGTCTCTTTTTGTCTATAGACAGTCCACCGTTGAACTTGAACATCGATAGATGGTCGTATTATTTTTCAGCAAGCAGAACTTGTTGAAATCTTTCAGTTCATAGCCCATGTACGTCAGCGCGGCAGGGTCCATAAGGAAGTTTTTGAGATTTTTATCAGGATGAATTTTATCATCAATTACTTTCAAATGTCTCAGGTAGGTGCTTATAACCTGAAACCAATGCAGTTAGAGTGAAATTTATAATCGTTATCGACTCTATAAGTCATCGATGACGATGTCTTAAGTCATCGTTATCGACTCTCCAATGAATCAATATCGATTAGTTACAGAGTCGATAACGATTACATAAGCCATCGTTATCGACTCTGTAACTAATCGATATTGATTCATTGGAGAGTCGATAACGATTATGTAAGTCATCGTTATCGACTCTATATTCATTCGATATCGACTCTTTTTCGAGTCATCGACAGCTTTAACTATTTTTGATTTTGCCTACAGTATGTTAAACTTACAAAGTTATCCAGGTACTGCGTGGCCGCCAGACATGTGAAGGATTGCTCCACCAGCTTATACTTACCAACAGTGTTTACATATTCGCTACATAAATAATGGCCAACTTAACTAATTTTCACGATAAATATATAATAATAAAGTTAAGGATTCATGGAAGAATAACTTACTTGTCCTCCTTCAGAGGCTTGTTCCATATATCTAGCGTATATTTTTGCTCCGCTATCAGCTCAGGTGGAAGCTCAGCAGGAGCATCTTCAGCCGTAGACCCAGGACCAGCGGTAATGACTGCCACTGGTCTAGGCTCAGCAGTTGGTCCTTCACTGGCCTTCTCGATAGGCTTCTTTATAGCCACTACCCTTCGTTGTGCCTTAGTTTGACGGCAATTACTTTGCTGAGTTTTGCTTGCCTAGGTCTTAAGCGAGGCTCAGTTTGTTGGTGAGGCAATTGGGAAGAGATTTCCTCTTCACCAGCAGGACCCTTATTAGTTTGAGTCTCAGGCTGCTCGTCAGCAGCTGCCGTCACCTCATCAACGGGAGGAGGAGGAACCTGATGCACAGGAGCTGATGGTTCCTTATCGACGGCTGTGTCGCACACCTTCGATATCAGCTCCTCCATAGCCACATCCTGTACATCGAAATAATGATGCAAAATAAGAATTAATTTTTGGTCCACATTTTAAAAAGTTCAAATCGATTTTAAATATAATCGTTATCGACTGTACATATAGTTGCTATCGATTTTATATATGATCGTTATCGATTATATATATAGTCACTATCGATTGTAAATATAATCGATATCGACTGTATATATAATCGATAATGATTGCATATATTATCGGTATCGACTCTATATAAAGTCGATAACGATTGTGTATATAATCGTTATCGACTCTATATACAGTCGATATCGATTTATGTTAACAAAACTGAACATATAAAATCAGATTTCAACACATACCTTAGGTCTCGCCTCCAATAAATTTTCAAAGAGTTCTTTTATATTCGACTGGCCCTTTCTGACCAAATAGTTGTAGTGATTTAACTTCTGCCACTCCGCATCCCTTGAAGTCAGTCTCTTTAAAAGAGTTGTATAGTTTCTCTACAGAAGCGCAACGTTTAGCCAAGGCTTTATTCTCTCCCTCCAAATCGCTCACTCTTTTGGTGAGCTTCAAGTTCTCCATCGTCAAATGATCGACCCTCCTCATCAAAGGATCATTGGAGGTGGACGGTTCAGCTGGGCTATCTTTCACTGTCAGGCTCTCCTTGGTGGCTCCCCTAGTTCTTCGTCGACCCTCTCCGACATGGACGGGGCCCTTTTTCGATGGGGGTTCTTCTGACATCGATGCGTCATCCTATTCTTCCTCATCAATGTTCTCGACCGGAATGTAATTTCTTTTCTTCTTCGGTCGCATCTCTTCCACAGTTTTCTTGACCGGTTCTTTCCTCTTCCTCCCAACCTCCTTTTGAACCCGTAGATATTCTCTTAACACGGGTATCTCTAATTCAAAGCCCTGAGGCAAGAGGGGAGCGCGAACCTTTTGAAAGAAAAGGAAACATGGTGAATAACCGAATAAAATGATCGTATATGTAATAAATCATTCTCAATTATGAAAAGAATCGGTACCGACTATTTAAAAATTCGGTATCGATTCGTTACTGAATCGTTATCGATTATTTAATGAATCGTTATCGACTACTTAATAAGTCGTTATCGATTCCTAAATGAATCGCTATCGACGTCCTAAGTAGTCGATAACGATTCTGTACTGAGTCGCTATCGACTTCTTAAAAAGTCGTTATTGATTCTGTAATGAATCCTTATCGATTCTAGAATGAATCGGTAAGATGCTTTTTGAATTGACAATAGACCTCATATCTTGCTGTCTAACATCTGTCCGCGAGTGTAACCTTTGATCCTTGACTGGGCCCTGCCCGACCATTTCAGCAGCGGTGGGAAAGGGTCCTTGAGGCCTAGCTGGGATGGCGATATATCGGGCAGGATCTCATAAGCCCACCATTGAAGTACACATATGCATCCATATGTGTTGTACGTCTTCAGGGCTTTATCCATCTCTGCAGTCTTTCTATTCGCCACGCCCTTCATTATATACTCGATCAAGTCTTGGTAGACATGCAGACCCCACGGAGTTCAGTTAAAGTTTTCCACATCATCGATGAGGTCGATGTGGTCTTCCGAAATATGATGGTGGGACCCGGGGAAGAGAAATATGCACAACACAAATAGAAGGGACAACTTTACGAAGTCCTTATCACTTTTCGCTCTACAAATTGCAACATCTATATGAGACCGGAGAATTTTTTCATGAGGCATTCCACAAAAGTATTTGTATCGAATGGTTTGTTCTTCCGATGGTTTAACGGATGGGGTATACTTTTCTGGGCCAACTACGGCAATGCCCAGTATCAATGTAATGTCTATCTTCCGAAGATAGACATCAGTCTTCCCAATTCGGAAGTGGTCTTTTCAATCCAAAATGTCAACATCGCATCCACCGCATCGGAAAGAAATCCCACACCCTTAGGCATTTGAAATATTCCACCAAAAATGAAATCTCTCAGCAACTTCTTCCGAGTTGGGGTAGCATTTTTGTAGAGATTCGAAATGGCACTGGGCGAACACTTGGCAACAGCTCGGTGTACAACCATCTTGACAGCCTTTTGAAATGAACTGTAATAAAAAAGAAAGGACTGAGCTTCATACTAACAAGGATAGTTTAAATGTTGAATGAAATGTATATATAAAACCTGTATCGATTATATATAGAGTCGTTATCGATTACATACGTAATCGATATCGATTACATATATAATCGATATCGACCCTATATGTAATCGATACCGACTCTAGATGTAATCAATATCGAGTCTATATATAATCGATACCGATTCTATATGTAATCGATATCGAGTCTAGATGTAATCGATATCGATTACATATGAAATCACCACCGACTCAATATAAAGTCGCAATGACCTCAAAATATTTATTTATATAGAAAATATTTCATTTACTGACTCAAAAGATTTCATGAAGTCGCCATTGAATCAAAATGTTTCATTTACTTGTAAAATTTTTCAATTACATTCATAATGTTTCAATTACAATTAAAAATGAAAAGAAAATCTTGCAACAACGTCCTAAGAAAGATTCTTCGATAAAAGCGGTCCTCCGCTTCTAACCAAAATTTAGGAAGATGGATGAAGAGCAGGTGGTGGATGGGGTGGAGAGGCGGGTGGCTCCGTCTTAAGTTTATTTTTCTTTCTTTTGTTCTTTTTCTTTTCTTCCTTCTTCTTTTTCTATATCGATTATATATATATAATCGATATCGACCCTATATGTAATCGATACCGACTCTAGATGTAATCGATATCGAGTCTATATATAATCGATACCGATTCTATATGTAATCGATATCGAGTCTAGATGTAATCGATTACATATGAAATCGCCATCAACTCAATATAAAGTCGCAATGATCTCAAAATATTTATTTATATAGAAAATATTTAATTTACTCACTCAAAAGATTTCATGAAGTCGCCATTGAATCAAAATGTTTCATTTATTTACAAAATTTTTTAATTACATTCATAATTTTTCAATTACAATTAAAAATGAAAAGAAAATCTTGCAGCAATGTCCTAAGGAAGATTCTTCGATAAAAGTAGTCCTCCGCTTCTAACCAAAATTTAAGAAGATGAATGAAGAGCAGGTGGTGGATGGGGTGGAGAGGCGGGTGGTTCCGTCTTAAGTTTCTTTTTATTTTTTTTATTCTTTTTCTTTTCTTCCTTTGCCAAAATCTCCATTACTTCATCGTACTCGTCCCACAGGAATTGCAGAAGATCTGGTTCTGGTGGTGGTGGTGGGTCCTCCCATACAGGCTCGAACTTGATTGGGTTATAGTAGATTTTTTCTTCGTCGTCTGACATTGGGAAAAATATGGGCTGGTAGGGATGATAGGTTTTCTAAGGACGAACTAAACCTTTATTTAAAGCTCCTAGATGGTGGAATACGAATCGTTGTATTAAATTTTCTTATTCTTCCAAACTAACTTGTCATAATGGTTTTACAAAAGGGTAGTTGGCAATAAATTGAACGTCGGCTGAGATAAATATAAAACCTCGTATGATTTATTATGGCATCGAGGGTAATAACTATAGGGAAATTAATTCATATGATGGGTATTAATTATATTCATAAAGAGTCGATATCGATTTTTTATAGAGTCGTCATCGACTATTTATATAGTCGATTACGACTACATATAATCGTTATCGACTCTACATGTAATCGATAGCGACTCTACATATAATCGATAGCGACTCAATATGTAATCGATAACGATTGCATATAAGATCGATATCGATTACATATGGGAAAACCTAAAAAAATTATATCAAAATGTGCACCAAAGAGAGGAGAAAAAAAAAATCTATAGCGATGGAAGGTAATTTTAATTCTAACTTATAGATTTGATAGCTTGGAGATTGTATATTTGAACGCAAGCGTCCACGAAGCGACAACGACTCTCCATCGACTTCGAACGAAAAAGTAAAAAGTAAACAGTAAATGATTTGAGAAGAGGACGGCTATTTATTACATTGGGGATAGTTTGGGCATTTCCTACAGGCGTGCGTCAACTCGGCGCGCAGCGGATTTGTTTGGGTAAAAGTGAAACTACAGGGCTTCTGACGTAAAAGGCGCATCTGACAGGGCCTGTCAGGTGAATTTCCCTTACTTTAATTCACTTAATATTCTCTCCGGTCCGTTGGAGATCTTTTTCTCTCTTATAACTCTGATATTGAATTTTAGATAAGTGAGTGAAAGTTATACTGAAATCCTCTACCGTTAGAGAATAAGGTGAGTTAAAGTTAAACTGAAACCCTCTACCATAAAAAAAGGTTGTGGTTATTTATCATTTTCAAAAAATTTAATTAATAAAATAGAAAATAAAAATATCAATCTATTCCACATCTCTCGCAGCTGACACCCTCTACCATTGAAAAGGTTGTGATTATTTACCTTTAAAAAAAAAAAAAAATTAATAAAATAAAAAATAAAAAAATCAATCTTTGCTACATCTCTCTAATAACTGAAACCCTCTATCATTAAAAAGGTTGTGATTATTTATCTTTTTCAAAAAATAATAATTAATAAAATAGAAATTAAAAATCAATCTCTGGAACATCTCCATCAGGTGTCTTGTTGAAGATATTCTTTCTCTCTCTCTTCTCTCTTACAACTCTAATATTGAATTTTAGATAGCCTCTTTTCTGATAGATGAAAGTAATACTAAAACACTCCACGGAGTTGTAATCAAGCTTTCGATGGACACTCTACTATTAAGGAGCTATCAAGCTTTCGATGGCAGATTATTAGAGTGTAACTTATTTGCTATGTAATGCAATGTAATCGATTGTAGCAATTTGTCTATTCTATATTTCTTTCTTTTTTCTTTGTTCATCTTCTACTTATTTTCTTCTGCATTTTATAATTTTAATATGGTATCAGAGCCATGATCGGCTCCTCTACTTATTTTCTTTTGTATTTTATAATTTTAATATGATATCAGAGCCATGATCGGCTCCGTGCATTCAAGCCGGTCATAGTCTTAACATTGCTTCCGCTTCATTTTTCTTTCATCTCTTCTGCATGAAATTTATTTATGTAATTTTCATTTTTTGCTCTTCATCTCTTTTACATTTAGTAAGAGATGTCTTCTCATTCATGTGAATGTATTTTTCACATTGATTTGCTTAGTAGATGAGTATTTTTCACTTTGGTCTTCTTTGGCCTTTTTATTTTCATATGAACATTTTTTTCTACAATTTCTATAGCCTTTTAAAATTCATGTGATTTTCATTTCCCACATTTTCTTTGATTTTTAATAATTCACATGATTTTCTTATCCTCTATTTATTTGGCCTTCTAATCCTCTGAATTTCTTTTCCACAGTCACATGGGTAGTTATCTCAACCAATTATAGTCATTTCTAAAAAAAAAATCAATTGTAGCTATTTAATCGCTCACGTACTTTCTTATCAGGGTATTATAACGTAGTGTAATGCAATGTAATTAATTGTGGCAATTTGTCTATTTTATATTTTTATCTTCTTCTTTTCCTCATTCATCTTAAATTGCGAAATAAATAAATAACAATTAAAAAGAAGAACAGATTTTCCCTCTTTTAACCTACTTATAATTCATATATTGAGCATGCTTTGCCTTTCTTTTTTTAAATTTTCCATAGGACTACCAAAGACTAATTTTAGAAAATGCAACCTTTAGAAGGAATGATCCAATGAGGAAAGAATGATCCAATGACTGTAGAACCAGAAGGTTCTCAATCGTCTTGGCATTATTCACGCATCCCCAAAATAGATCAAGAAAAATCAACACAATCGTCGACAACTAGCGCAACCATTGATTAATTGTATCCTTTACATAATTAAAATTCATATTTAGTTTTATGTATTTGGGAATTTTGTTAACATTGAAAATTAAATTTTAATATATAATATTTATATGGAAAAGGTGTCCGTCTTCCAAGCTTTCACATGGAGCTTCACCTGGCACCCAAAATATTGTTTTGATGTCACGTAGAACTCGGGTGTATTGCTTAGATTATCTTTGAAAAAAAAATATAATTGAAAACTCAATTCTACTGTGTGTTTTTTGAACCATGAAATATGGACCAATGAAATCCGTCAAACATTGACTTGTGAGTTTAAAAAGTTTTTTTTATTTTTTTTATTTTAATATTTATCTATACCGTCCACCTGTGCTCCACGTGGCACCCAAACAATGTTTTGGATGCCACGTGGAGCTCTATGTGTATTTTGGAGGACGGTCACCGTCCTCCATTGGAGGACCTAACCGGCTCCCTATTTATATTTATATTTGTTGTCTTTTGGGTGGGTTAGTAGCTATATTGTATGATTGGTAGTAGTCACAATTCTTGAAATACAGGTGCCAAAACATAAGTGAAGCGGTTTTCACATTTTCCTTGGTTATTAGTTTTGTATCATGTTATATGAGAATGGCATAATCAATTATCCAACTTCTTAGTGAAGAGGTTTTCAGACTTTATATTTTTGAGATACGTGACTTGTGAAAATGTAATTTAGGTAGTCTAATTTAAAGTTCATGATCTATAGATCCTTAGTGGATAAGATTGGAGCAAAACACAATTTTTACCATATGATCTATTATTGTCAATCATTGAATCAAATAATAGCATTTGACTATATTTAATCATATGATGAAGATTATATTTCATGCCAATCTTATCCACTAAGGATCTATAGATTATGAACTTTAAAGCAGACGGCCCAAATTACATTTTCACATGTCACATGTCCCTAAAATACAAAGTCTTTTTTTAACCTCGGTGCAATCACTTAAAAAATGAATGCAAGTAATGGCTCCTTTTTTTTTAGTAGGCATTTGGTATCCGTCCTATGTGCTGAGGTCGATGTATTGGTAAATCTCTCTTTGCTAACTGTTGCACATACTTTTTCCGCCATCAATTTAATGAATGGTTAAAAACTTACCTTTACTGATTTTTGCTCATAGATATTTGAGGACGGATTAGGTTTAAACAGTTTGATTCATAGTGACAAATTTCACCAAAATTTGGCGAAATTTTGCGAAATAGGGGTTCAAACGAAATTTTTAGAAAATTTTCAGTATTTTTCAAAAATTTTGGTATATTTCAGTATTTTTCGATAAATTTCAGTTATATATATTAAGAAAAAAAATTTATTTAAAAAAAATATAATCTTTTTAATCCCCGAAATTTTTCCAAAAGATATCGAAATTAATCCAAAATGTACCGCAAGGCCCCCCCACCAAAAAATCCCCGAAAACGAAATTTGTCACTATGATTTGAATGAGGGATATTGATAAATTCACCGGCCTTCATGCAATAGGCTCTAACAAGCACCAATATTTGAAAGGCTTTGGGTGGTGATGTCCTGTAATTATTTTTCCTTTCTGTTCCTAGCAAATTGATAAATGTTTATTCTTTAAGCAACAACTCCACAAATATCTTAATTTTATTTTTTTGAAAAATAATAAATAAAATTAAGGGATGGATAGATATTCATTTTGCAGGTTTGGCTCCAATCTTCACATCACTTGTTGCATGGAGTAATAATTTAGAATAAGATAGCTTTATTTACACCCGTTAACCTTATAAGGAAAACATGTGTTTCAATTATTAAAAATTGTTGACTGCCTCAAATCAGACGATGGAGTTCATTTTACATCTCAATCAGATCGTTATTCCACATGGCACACACCCCCAAAAGTGATTATGATCATCAACATACATATTAGACAGTCACTTGTCACTTTTAGAGATGTGTGCCATGAGGAATTAATATGTGGCCGTTTGATAAGTGTGTCAATTATCTCAAGATATATTGTGTGAAATATTAAAAAACAAATATAATCTCCATCATTTGATTAATCAACGATTTTTTATAGTGGAAATGCCTATGTTCTTCCCGGACTTAACAGGTATAAGTAACGGTACCCTTTTAAATATTATTGCACCATGTGACCGTAAGAGTCCGAAAGTGCCACAAATCTGCAACTTTTTTTTTTCGGGAAAGGCTTATTTTTGCGGGAAAAGCTGAGGGTAAAGATAAAACTCTAGACCGACTTTTGAGGATGGTTTGGGCGTGCGCAAACCATCTGAAATCTACACCAAAATGGGTGGGTAGGTCAAACTTTGTTGGAGAATTGGCCTTTGGAGTTGGCGGAAGAAGATTGAGGAATATTGAATCTCGGCTTCCATGCCTACGAAAATCACAACAGAGCTACTAGAAGACCCATGGAATTCATACATGTAACATCCCGAAAAAATTTTGAAGCCACAGGTCCTGATCTGATGTGTGTCTGATAGGAAATGTGCTACCGTTTCAGATTTTTCAAATGGGATCGTTTCGGATCCGTTTAAGCTTCATATAAGATTTTTGGACTAAAGCTCATACACCGCGGTGGTGTATTAGCTTAACACCGAAACTAGTGTGACCGTTGGTTTGAGTGTGCAAGCTTCACACTGAACTAAAAGATTATTTGTATAATAGATAACACCTTACCTAGGTGTATCCGTTTCACGCGGAATCTAGTTCTTTTAATAAGAGTTCACACCCAAAGGGGTGTATGTGTGTCATAGGGGAACCAACCTCTTTAGTTTATAAAAGGGCAAGACTTCCTTTAGATGCTATTAGTCATTTATATGTTTGGGAGTTTGAGTTTCTAGAGAGAGAAAGAGAAAGAGGAAGAGAGAGGAACTTGAGGAAATTGATATTTGTATATCCGAAGCTCAGATCGGCTCTGCTAAACTTCGAGGTATTAGCTTCGTATTAGTGTGTGTGCCGTAAGAAGTCGTTAAGTTCCAAGGCGATGAAAATCCGTGAAGAAAGAAGATTTTATCCCTTCAAACCCTCTTTTAAATTGGATATTTCGAAGTCCTGAAATCGGTGGATTTCGCAAGGGTTTCTATGCGCATTACGAGAGGAATTTAAGCTTTGATCGAGTCTGATACGAGCATGAGAGGTTGGGCTCTCAAACCGTTTCGCGTGGAAGAACCGACGCTCGATTTTCGGTCGAAATACGCAGCGATCTCGCAAGTTAGAAAGGTAAGGGATCTTGTTTTTAAAGATTAAAAAGAAGTGTTTATTTTGCCTTGAGTATGTGCATAAAATTTGGTTTGAATCGGGTGAATTTTAGGAGAAAATAGACCAAAGAAGAAACCCGAAGGGATCTGAACCCGTCAGAATCGAACATTCGATTTTAGAATTCGATCGTTCGATTTTAGAAATTGACCGTTCGATTTTGGATTGAAGTGTCGATATAGCTTCGTTATTTTGGTCATAACTTTTTACTCTGAACTCCGATTGATACGATTCTTATAGTGTTGGAAAGAGGACAACGAGCCTTATAATTTTTGTGAATTAATAATTTGATGAATCAAATATTTTATGGTTCAAAATTGAGCAGAAAGTTGGGTCAAGTTCTAAGTTAGCACGAGCTTACCCATTTTCTCCTCGATTTTGAGAAAATACTTAAATACGTCAAAATTATTAGTAATTAGAATCAGTCCTTAATGCGTCATTATATGTGTGATATAGATTGAGAATTGAAAATCGTTGATTGGACCTTGGTTTTGCTTCCGTTCCCGCGCGACTTTGAAATTGATGCAGGAGAAACTCAATGTGAAATTACATTTTATGAATTTGATTAATAGTTTCCTTAATGTATGTTTTGATCTGATGGTTTCAATTTGACGTTTGATCTGATGTTATGTTTCCGTCCTGTTTCCACATATGATCAGATTGTTCTGTGTTTCCGCTTTTGATCATATTTGATCCGTTCCGTTATGCTTTAATCAGATTTGTTCTGATAATCTGTTTGTTCTGTTTAATCTGATTTGTTATGTTTTTGTTTATGATTCAATTGCTTTGTTTATGTACATGACGTAATTAGTTGAACTTGCGTACAAATTTTGAATTCGAAATAGAAACTATAGAAAGTGAAACTCTAATTTTGGGTGATGGAATCTGATTGTGTTTGAATCTTTGAAGACTTTGACTAAGAGTTTTAGAATTTGATTAGAAATTGAAAAGTGAATCATTAATCGTAATGAAATTTAAGAGTATGGGTGATTGGACTCCGAACTTTAGAAACTTAGTTTTGAGTCATTAAGTTAAGTATGAACCTTGAATTCCGTATTCGAAAGTGAATGTGAACATTGAGAATGCATCTGAACATTGACAGTGAGTGGACATTTAGTGAACATTACATATGTGGACCGGTACGACGGTTATTCGTACACTGTGTACAGTGCATAGCATACATAAGTAGACCGGTACGGCAGTTATTCGTACTCATTGCATAGCATGCATATGTGGACCGGTACGACGCTTACCCATACACATTGCATAACATACATAAGTGAACATTGTGAGTATAGTGAACACTAAGAATTTGTGAGTGTAGTGAATGAGTGAATACACCGTGAGTGAAGTGCATACATAGTGAATAACAGAATAAGGATATTGAATAATCAAATAGTGAATGATGAAATCTGAACCCTGAATATTAAATTTTTGAATAGTGTATAGTGAATAATAAAATATGAGCTTTTGTTTCTGTTATCGAATATCTGCTCTGTTATAGCTTTTGTTCTATCATCGAATATTTGATATGTTTCTGCTTTGAACTCTATCATCGATTTTATGTATTGATATGATAATATGTAATTCTTGTTGAAATTTCTTCTACTGAGCTTAGATTGTTAGCTCACCCCGACTATACGTCACAGGTATAACTCTTTATCAGTGTTTTGGACTTGAGGAATTTCAAGTTACCTACTGAAGGGAGAAGCTTAATTGGATTTGACACAGTGACTTTCGAGATTTGAGCTTGGTACATTTTAGTTATGTCAAATATGCCATAGCTGCTTTGATTTCCGCAATAAGTGTGAATGTACCAAGTAAATCTTATTTTCAGATTGTGATCTACGATCTGGCGGTCCGAGTTTTCTCATTTGATTTAAAGTTTAAAAGAAAAAAATATATATCTCATAAAATTAGGTTAGAAAATTCTGGGTTGTCACAAGACACCCTTATAATTGATCGCATGCCATACAAGTTCGGATCCGTTCGAACTATTGAGGAGTGCACAAATAACTCGGCATGGAATGTTGACATTCTCGAGTCTCTGGTGTGTGCTATAGAAACTCCCACCATTATGGGTACTACTCCGTGGACCCCTAGGGGTTGGCGTAGTTGATAGGGGACTTTGATTTGTTACCAACAGGGTATGGGTTCGAGTCTTGGCTTCTCCTTTCTGCGATAACAGGATGCCCCTTAGGGTGTGTAGTAATTTGAGAAATACTCGTTACACGGTGAGGGTGAGGGTGAGGACGAGGGGATCCAGTAGGGATTAGTCCAAGTGTAAGCTTAGGATTACTCTAAGTTATCATAAATAAAAAATCAAGATATTTGGGTGGAAAGATTTAAATTATAATGTCTGATAGCAATTTTACTATACCAAAACTATCACCTTGCAAGTGTATAGGGGAATTGTAGCACATGTTATAAGGGTATCGATCCACAATCCACAGGGAAAACTTTTGAAAGCAATCCGTCTATAAGTCTTTGAAAAGAAGTTGATTTTGAGTTTTTAAAACTAAATTGCAGAAAGTAAACAGATTTGATTTTAAGAACTAAATGTAACTAATGCTAGAAAGTAGTGTAAAAGACATTATAGAAAACAAGTTTAGGTTCCTTGATCGCAAATTCGTAATCCTAGTTAATTATCTCTAATTCCTATAAATTTTATAATTCTATTAAGGCGGTAACGATAATATAAGAAGAGGATAAGATCAATTTAAGATAACTATTACAACATAAGCCTCTCTAGCAATAATCTCGTTAATGAGACTAAGGCAATAACGACTGTCACGCCCCTCGACCTAGCGATCCGGGGCGGAGCCGAGTGGGCGAGGGAGCACGCACGCGCCGCTTCTGTGTTCTTTATTCGGGCATTTCTGTTTCATTTAGAAACTTAATTCATTTTCCAAAACTTGTTAAAACACGTTTGCTAACCCATGTCGAATGCTACGAGAATCAGATGCGAAGGTTGGATTGATGATGTCAAAATGCTTCCATGCTAGAGAATCAGCGAGATGTCATAAAATCTCATCTCTAGTGCGACATTCGGCATGCCATCTCATGTCAGATGAAATTTTTGACCACATATACAACCTTCGTAATTGTGGGTTCAAAGGGAAGTAATGCAAAATTTTTACCGATCTATTCTTTCTATCGTCTTCTAAATGATCATCATGAGACTTCCATCGTGAAATACCACAAACATTACATGATTGTTTGTCAGCGGACTCTTTCCAATATAACATACAATTATTCAAGCATGCGTCAATTTTATTGTATTCAAGTCCTATCTCAGAAATAATTTTTTTTGTTTGCCAAAATGAACTAGGCAAAGTTGAACGCTTAGTGAGGATCTCTTAACAAATCAAGCAACATTGTAAATGATTTGTTACTTCATCCACTAATGTATTTAATATGTGGTAACCTAACAATGAACGATAACTTTGTATGTGATTTACACCCTGAGAATAAATCTTGTTTGGCATCGTGCACCAACTTGTGGAATTTAGCGGCATCTGCATTAGGTAGATTATTGGTTCTCTGTGTCATACCATCTGAACCTCCTTTTAGATTATGGATCCCAAACAAATCACACAACAAAGCACTCATGTCGCCACACATCTCATGCCCATCTGATCCACTATCAACCAAATCAATCCTCATTGTGTTTGTCTGAGATATGTCTTCCCAATGAAAAAATCATTTGGTGTAATTTTGAACAAACCCGTTGTATACCATATGATCGTATGTCGTTTCTCTATCTTTATATAATGTATTGTTGCATCTGACATATGGACACTTCAACTTCCCATTTGCAGTTGTTCCACGAGCTATTGCAGGCTCGATGAATCCTTTCGCGCCTTGGAAGATACTTATGAGAAATTCTACTCCATCCAGATACAAAAATATCATTCGTATTTAAACAACATATCAACATTTGAGCTACTCAAAACACATGAACATAAATGAATATAAACTGCCTAGGCTTCTGAATCCAACTTTTATCCATCATGTGGGAGACTAGATATACAATCTCCAACTCCTTTCTTAATCTCTAGAAATCATATAAAAAGGTTACAAGTAAGAGATAACAATTTATTCATCATGTGGGAAACTAGATATATAATCTCCAACTCCTTTGTTAATCTCTAGAAATCATGTAAAAAGGTTATAAGTAAGAGATAACAAATATTTATTTATTTATTTATTTTTAAACAATAGATAACAAATAAGAAATTTTATTACACAAAATGACTAAAGACTTGGAGGGAAATAGTAAGAAGAAGTAACTTAAAGAATTGATGGGTAACAAAGAGTTTAGCACTAAGTAAAATAACAGTAAATTGATGTGGCTTTTGGATGGATATAGTAGCTAAAGTCTTCTCAATGTACAAGACTCCAACATGGAAGAGGTATTGGTACGTACCACTACCTCACATATATATATATATATATATATATATATATCACTATAAGAAAATAAGACTATTAGTAACAAAAACTACCGCTAATAGTCTTGTCGCTACCAAAAACTGTCGCTATTAGTCCTGCCGCTACTAAAAAAATGACTTAATTGTAAGTGTCATTGAAACCCCTTATTTTTGTAGTATATATATGTGTGTGTGTGTGTATTATATTTGAGACAAGTACTTAGAAATTGTTAATGACTGGTATGTTTAGTTTTGTAGTGATATATTTAGATGCATTGCACAATTTTGTAGTGATATATTTAGATGCATTGCACGCCAATCACTAGGCCCACTTTAGTGTAATATATGAACTGCCATCTTGATGACTTGGATTGTTCAAATCCATCTGCAAGGTGGTCCAATCAGTGGACATTCATGGAATAATCTGTCTAATAGTGATCATGTGCCATTATTTTAATTTATTTATTTTATATAGCTGGAGTGTTATTTAGGGAACTGACTACTTAAAAACAATGGGGACAAATATATTCATGGTAACTGCAGAGATAAGTATAAATGATAACTGTTTAATTCCTTCGTCTTACCCAATTTTCCCCATCCAAAATAAGATCAAAGATGACTACAAAATTGTTTTTTATTAAGTAGGATTATTTATGCTGAAACTTTCACCATGTGTATTTCAAACACACCCATACAGGAAGGAAAAAGGCATAATTAGCAAAACAGGATTGGGAATGTAAAGTTTGAAATCCGTGAATGCTAGTTTGAAATCCGTGAATACTAATCTGTTTTAGGATAAAAACCATCCGTGAATACTAATTTGAAATTCGTGAATAGTAGTTTGAAATCCATGAATACTACTTTTTTTTATCGGTCAGCCGGGCTCGAACATGCTACCTGGAGGATAAAAATCATCCTTTTATGACTTAAAAGTAAATATTAGAGGAGATGAAATGCCATATTTTTTATTTTATCATATTGATTTTTGGACGTGCATCAGTTTGAATAACTACATAACCAAGCTTCTTTTCTTTTTTATTAATGGATGAGTTATGATACTGAATGCCAAGTGATTATTTGCCAAGTGAATGGAATGGGAAACTTTCTTTAACCTTCATAAAAATTCTTGCTACTATGCCAACAAATGCTTACTACTTAAATATACAGCATATGGTACATGTTTATTAACAACAGAGGTAGGCCTTGAACTATTGGTGCTCTGTGTTGCAACCTCGAGGATGTGCAATTGGTTCTAACTTGCCTAAATTCTTTGAAGTTTTGTGCATATCAACTCATCAGTAGTTTTATTAAAAATGAGGAACAAATGTGGGCAGGGAAGGGAAGGGAAGGGAGAAAATGCTAGGATTATGAACATTTATTTATTTATTCACCACATGACACAATCTTTTGAGCGATCCAAATCATCTAAGTGGTGGCTCATTTTGGGAGCTACTGTGGGTCCAAAAATCACTTTCATTGGGAAATTTTGAATCGGCTGATCTATGCCCTATAATATGAACAGTTGTGCATATTTTTTTAACAGTTAATATTAAAGTGCAATGATTTTTTGGCTGAGACATGAGCCAATGATGAGTTGCTAGTTGGACTACTTGGATTGATTAAAGATGTGACATGGCGTAAAAGTTGGGTTTTCATTTCCCTAACTCTCATTAGTAGAGTCGATCTATTTTTTTTGGTAAGCTGGGATTTGATCAGTGATCTCAAGGTTGCTTCAAGGTGCACCTACTGTTGAGCTACAAGCCCAATCCCTAAGATATAAATTTGAAAACTTTTTATAAATATGTTGGAATTGGTAGAGGTAATGATGTCTTGGACTCAAATCGATTTTGTGGTTTAACTTGTTTTCCCTTTGTATTCAAAGGAGACAGAACAAACAAAATGGGTAAGGCAGTTGTGAGAAGATAGGGATGGCTACATTGTCTGAAATAGAATTTGTGCTAATTTAAAGCATATTAATTCTAAATATATGTGGAATGAAAAATAGTATGAATCATCTAAGTCCATTTATATGGAAGTGGGAGGTATATAACAAGTATGAAGATCATGGAGAGTATGGCTTTGGCCAATGATGAACTTGTGTTGTATGCTTGGCATTTGTAAAGAGCATATCTTTACCTAGTTGATTAAGGTACTAAAGCACAAGTTTCTTAAAGAGTATAGGCTATCAAATTCAAACCGAGTTCCAATCTAGTCACCCAACTTTCTTGGGCACGATGAGAACCTAGTCAACAGTGAAGTAAAGTAGTAATGAAGAGGATAGAAGCAACAATCTACTTCATTGTCATTCTGGATGAGGGGGTGTTGAACGCCTGAGTGGAGGTTGATCGGGTAAAACAACTAATAGCCATTGTGATGAACTGGTTTTTAATTTAGATTAAGGTTGGAATACTCACAGTTTTACTAGCCTAGAAGTCAAAAAGTCGTTTGACTCTGTAGGCAAGGAAAAAAAAACACCACTTAGCTGAATTTTAGTAAGTTATGTAGGAATTTGGTGACTCGATAAAAACTCTTCAGTCATGTTTGTTAATAAGTAAATGGAAAAAAATTTCAACTCAACAATTATACGCATGAACTCATCTGTCAGGCTAGTCAAATAGGTTGAAAAAATCAATAATTTACTATTTAAAAACTAATATTTAAGATTTTTACTTCTTGTATTGACAGATTCAGGGGATTAACTAAGTATTAACTAATGAAATTATGTGTATTCTACAACCAGAACAAGCTAATTCCCAACTCAAAAAGAAGACACACCTAGGCATACCTATACGTGTGTGTGTATATATATATATGATGAAATTAAAGGTATACCACAGGTAATGTCAGTAAAAGCGTCGGCAGGTATGTGGGCAGAAACAACGTCGTTGGCGGTAGGAGCGCGAGAGAACTGAGGAGTCGTAATCGAAATCAATAGCTTTGAACTGAGGAGTCGTAATGGAAGCTGCTCTGATTTTCAAGCTTAACCGATGATTAATTTCAAATATTTTTGAAATCAATAGCTTTTGATCTGAAAAGGAGTCGTAATCGAAAATCGAAGTTAGAAAATAGGAATCGATCTAGATGCAACTCATATTTTCCATTTTAGATGGATTCAAGGCAATAATTTTTGAAGCAAGATGCAATTAAAAAGTGATATGAAGTGATTAGAAAAGAGTAACAACAAACTAGAAGAAGCTTCTTCTCATAGTCTGAAATGGCATCGGAGACTAGAACCATCATGTCGTTGGTTGATCCTCTATCCCTAATCGATTTACCAATAACACAAATGCCTTAAGTCAACGTCTGAGAACCAAAATCTAGGTTAGAATCAGCTCATATTTATGCTTGTAGAAGAGATCTGAGGATCATATGAGGCAAGATACAATTACAAAAAAAAGAGATTTGAGCATAATATCAAATTGATGAAATGAAGTAAAATTTTGTTGATTGCCTAAGATCATACCTACAATTAAATGAAAAATTATTAAAATAAAAAATCAAAAGTTAGAAAACTGAAATTGAGCTAGATTCAGTTCTCATGCTTACGTTTATCGATGGATTCGAAGCAATATTAATCTGCAATCAAGCATGGTTCAATAGTGGTGGTCAGATCATTCACTATAACAAGAGATTCAATCTGTGTGAGGTCCATGGTGATTTAAAATTGGAAATCAAATAAGAAACTTGAGGGGTTTAGGGTTGAGCGAGAGGATGGGGTGAGCGTGAGAGGGATCTAGACCCTCAACTTGATCGAGAGCGAGAGGGACTTAGGGTTTCAACGTGAACGAGAGGAATTTGAACGTCAAATTGATCGATCACATTAGAGTTTTTGCGAGAGGTTGGGTTGTGAGAGAGGGATTTAGGGTTTGAGTGAGGATTTGAGCGAGAGCGACGACCAGCTAGAAAATGGGTTGAGCATCGAGAAAAGAGAGATATATAGTGTGGCCCGATTGAGTGGGTTGCGTGTGGGCATTAAGTGGAGCAACCGGGTTGGCTCTCGTGGGTTGGCCTAACTATTGCTTGCGGTGTTTTAGTAACCACCCAGAATTACAGTCGAGAAAAAGGGTGTTTTTTGTAGTGGATCCCCAAAAAATGTTGTATGTGTTCCATGTGTAATCTTGTCTTGCGTGCAAGTAATTGCTCTTTATTTTTGGGGATTTGTACCAGGTGGAATAAAAAAACCCATATGATGGTACATTCATGGTCTCAAGATCCATCCTGTGAAAGATTAGGGTGAAACACAATCTCTATCGTCTGATTCGGAATAGTCAACGGGTTTCAGTGGGCTAGGATGCATGGGCGCAAATAGAGGTACCCTTTTTTTTATCTCTTATTTTTGGCATATTAGGTAGTGTTCATAGTATTCCTTTGTTAGTGCAAACAAAAGGCAAACTAGTTTGGCTAGGATGTATCCCGGGAGCATGCTTGTCATTCTCCTTTTTTGTTGTCACGGTTCTTTCCAGACGAAGACAAATTATTTAAGGAGTGCTCATCATATTTTCTAACAATAAAAAAGGTACCCATTATTGCAACTTTTTTTGTTTGATCGGTAAACAACAAAATTATATTAAAATCCAACAAGCATCTACAAAATAATACAGATGGAGCTCCCGATCAAGGGAAGAAAAAAGAAAAACAAGCAAAAAGGATGAAGGAGCTTCATTATTGCAACTTGATTGAATATTATTTGGGAAATTTTCAGAGTCGACCACCATAGTTTCACTTTTTCCATCAGTGGACCTCTAATTACACCTTTTCCATAACCGACCAGCTTGAAGCCAAGCCAAGATAAAAAGTCATAAATACCACCGAGGTCGATAAAAGGTGATAAAAGTAAGCTTTTTTGTCTCTGGCAGTTCTAAACGCCTTAATATCATTAGCTGCTTTGAATCCCATGATGGAGATCATTTTTTATCCTGCAGGATTGATCTTAAGATCACAGGAGGACCATTAGATGGTCCATTTTACTAAACAATGTAGAGCCACTATAGAGGAGTGGTAGAACTCCCCTAGGGGAGCATTGACGCTCCCCTAAAGGAGTGCTAAAGAAGCGTTGGAGCTCCCCTAAGAGAGCGTTGACGCTCTCCTAAAGGAGCGATGGAGCTCCTCTGTAGTAGTGTATTCGCTTTCCTAGGGAGGCGACATCGTTCCTCAATGACATCAATATCGTTTTTGAGTAAAATAGGTCGTCTGATGGTACGCCCATGACCTTAAGATCAATCCCGTAGAAGGTTAGGGCAAAAAATGATCACCATCATGGAATTCAAAGCAATCAATGATGCTAAGACGTTTAAAATCGCCTAAGGCTTTATCACCTTTTACGGACCTTGGGGGTATTTACGACTTTTTAACTTGGCTTGGCTTCAAGTTAGTCAGTTATGGAATACACCTGCTTCAGCTAAACAGCCCCAAATGTGTAGATATCCTAAAATCGGTTTTGTTCCTTTTCATGGCTCATAAGGAGTTTTGGGAACAACCTTACTAGGAACCCAATTCAGAATAAGGACTGTTATTTTCAAGGCTTCTCCCCACAAGAGTGGATACAACTTAGAGTTGCACAACATGTTTCTCACCATATCCATAAGAGTACGATTTCGTCGTTTAACTACACCGTTCTGTTCAGGTATTCCCGGTATGGTATATTGAGCAATAATGTCATGCTCTTATAGATACAGGGCGAATGGTCCTAGATTGTAACATGTTTCGGAGTATCTATCATAGTATTCTCCTCCTCTATCATATTTCACAATTTTAATCTTCGAATTGAGTTGTAACTCAACTTCGGTTTTATAGATCTTAAACATATTCAATTCCTCATATTTCTCATGGATGAGAAATTTATAACCAAAACGAGAATAATCATCAGTGAAGGTAATAAAATACTTTTGGCCACCATTAGCAGAAGTTGAAAATGGTCCACAAATATCTATGTAGACTATTTCTAGCAAACTTGTGCTCCTGAAAGCTCTTTTCTTTTTAGTATTCGTGAATTTTCCTTTAACGCAATCTACACAAGTATTGAAATCAGAGAAATCGAGTTCATTGATTATATCATCTTTAATTAACCTCTACATTTTATCCTTAGATATATGGCTTAAACATTTATGTCATAAAATGGAGGAGTTGTTGACTGCTCGTTTTCGTTTCTTACATCATGACTAACATATATAGAAAGTAAAGATTAGGCATAAGATGAATCCAAGTTTAATTTATAAAGATTGTCTACTAATAAGCCACTACCCACAATATTGGAATCAAATAATAGAGTAAAAAATATTATATCCAAATTTAAATTCAAAACCTAATGAATCCAATTTAAAAACAGATATAAGGTTTTTAGTGATACTTAGAACGTAAATAGTATCAACTAATTCCAAAATGAAACAATTATCTAAATTAAGACGCAGAGTCTCAATGGCCTTCACGTCTGCTTCTACTCTATTTTCGAGTTTGATGATCTTTTCGCCTTTAATTAGCTTTCTATTGGATCGAAATCTCTGTATTTAATTGCTTATGTGAATATTTACACCAGAATCTATTCACCAAGTATTGTGTGGAGCATCAACATAAAGTGATTCAAAACACACAAAGACTAGGTCATTACCTTTTTTAACTAGCCAATCTCTGTATTTCTGACAATCATTCTTGATGTGTCTGTTCTTCTTACATAAGTAACACTTGATGTTAGAATTAGATCCGCTAGCTTCTCCTTTTTTAATTTTCAGTTGAGAAATTTTCACGTTCTTTCTTTTATATGATCTCTTCTTTCTCTTGAAATTTATTTTTGATTGTCTAAGAGCAGCGTAATGAGCACTTTCAAATTTTTCAGTCATAAGTCTTTCTTCATCTTAGATTTCTCTTGAAATTTATTTTTGATTGTCTAAGAGCAGCGTAATAAGCACTTTCAAGTTTTTCAGTCATAAGTCTTTCTTCATCTTAGACACGATTAGTTCGTTCATCTTTCATTTCTCTTTATGCGTGCTACAATTAATCTTGAATGGGTCAAATTGTGTAGAAAGAGAAGTCATGATAAAGTGAACAAGATGACCTTTATAAAAGCTCATATTCATTTCCTTCAATTGAGCCGCAATGCCACTCATTCTCATAATGTACTCTCGTACGCCACTATGACCATCATATTTCATGGATTCCATTTTAACAATAAGACTGTTGACAAATGTCTTAAAAATTCCCTGAAATTATTCCTGAATGACTTGCATATATTCCTTTGCATTATGTGAGTTAAGAATATCTCCCCGGATCGCTTCAGTAATGAAACTCTTTATGATCATGAGGTTCATATGATTTTATCTATCTCACTTTTCCAAATCTATATTGTTCACTTTCAGATCCTTACTGAGGCATCGACAGTAAACACCTTGGGTTTATCAAATCGTATAGCATAGTCAAGATTCATGCAACCTAGAACAATTGTAACTTGTTCCTTCCATTTGTCATAGTTTAAGCCACTCAAAGGTTCAATTTTACCAATCATAGTAGTAATAGAAGTTGGGTTCAATACTTGATAATAATTAAGGGCTTTATTATAGCCACATACAATTGTAGTAACTATTCATTCTACAAAGTTATATTTATTTATAGTGTTTTACGCAAGAGTTAAATTATGTAAATAAAATCAATGTAATTTTATTGAGAAACAATTTGCATCATTATAATCCTTTGTTGGGTCGAGCCATAACAAACTAGTTGTTTCCTTAATTTAGATTATTGATTGTAGTACTAATTGTATCGTTATGACCCTTCGTTGGGTAGAGTTATAGCACGCTAGTAGTATCTGCACAAAATAATAAATAGTAAAACACAGCCATCACACAACATTAAGTAATTCATCACCGTTGGGTAGAAGTAATCTTTCAAGTTATGATTTCAACGTTTACTACACACTTTCACTAAATTTGTAACATGGTCATTCTTTTTTTTTTAAGACTTAAAATTTAACCGCATTACAAAAATCACAATACCAAAAAAAATCATCACTATTGAAAAAAAAAATCTTTTCAAGTCATGTTTTCAATTTAATTTTAATATCCACATCATGGGACATTATAAGATTTACAAAAAAATAAAGTAAAAGTAACTTTTTAGATGGTCACAAAAGCATTAAGAAAACAACATAAGCCACAATTTATAATTCCAATAAAAATAAGTATGCTTATATAAAAAATATTCTTAGCAAAAACAATAAAATATTTCATTAGCCATCTATATAAAGCAAGATAAATAAATAAAACAGTGTAATTTAAACACTTTCCGAATGGGACTAATAGAGGTCCCATATTATAGTTCTTGCGAACTAAATCAAAATGGCAATTTACATACTCTAATGAATGTTAAAATCGACAACGGATATGTATTCCAAGTTGAGTTTCTAATGCACCAAGGCAAAATATAATGGTTCTCCAAAGAATAAGCACATAAAAATAATATCAATATCACCGATATCATTGAATCATCTATATGGTATCTGGCTCGCACATTATAGCATCATAAATTCTAAAATAAAATAATAAAAAGAGTCTAACCTATTAGAAGGAGAAGATTAATGTGATTGGTGCTTCATACTGATAGACTATACACCCACATAAGACAAAATAGTAATTATAGAAAGGATGCTCAAGAGAGTAAAATTACCAAAACACCAGCTTCACATAAAAGACAAGATGTCATTTTATTTATTGCTACTTTTATATTATTACGATATGATTGACCTATTAAGGAAAGCACAATCTTTGGTAAACCTTGTTGACTTGCAACTCAAAAAAAAAGGGTAAATTCTTTTTTTTCCCTAAAATACTTTAAAATTTAAGTCGTTCAATCATCATTGATCAACTTTGGCCTCAACTTGGCTTTGATACCACCTATTAAAACTACGAAGATAGCCGGATCTTTGGCCATAGAAGATCAAGAGTGATTGATCTATACTTATTAAGTCATACGGTCAATAAGACTTACATTGATTGTGAGTCATGAAGATGGGTTGTTACTTGGATCTTCAACGATCTCCTCGTTTTCAATACCTCCGAGCACAATGAGAATGTTTTTATTAATAAGGAGGGTTAAAGTGTGTCGAGCAATCGTTGAGACCAAGCATCTCTATATTTATAGCCAATGAGTTATTCTCATTAAGGACTTAAATTATTAATTATATTGTGATTGGAAATCACAATCATACCGTAAATAAAAAATTAATTATTAGTTGTTTATTTTCTCAAATTCACCAAATTAGCAACTATAATATTTCAAGATTGATCTTATACCATTCATCGGTCAACAGATTGACCATAATGAAAGCCACCAAAATAGAAACTTCTAACACATTCATGATAACGGTAGTCACAAACACCATATAATCCAAATAAATTATAGACAAGTTCAAGTAGTCAATTAAGCATCGGAGACTCCTTGATGGCACAAATACTATAAAGGTTGCCCGTATTCACAACCAAAATTTCTATATTCACAATAGGAGTTTTTGCCCGTTAAAATCGTTGATTGGATTGAATCAGAGGATGGAGCTCGTTTTGGGGATGTGCTCCATACAAGAGATCTTGAGATCATGGCCCACCTATTAGACGGTAAAATGTTGATTCTACATGGAGCATATCCCCAAAAGATGTCAGAGAATCCTGCCAATGATCAAGGTCAATTTTGGGGATGTGTGCCACGTGGAATCGGCATCGGACCATATGATAGGTGGCTGTGATTTCAAGAGATGAAAGACAATCTCCATCTTCTGATTTAAGGTAGTCAATGATTTTACCAGGCAAAATCGCAATGGTAGAATCTTCGCTTGTAAATACTACTACGCTAAAAAAAAAACTAAAAGAAATATCTAAAACTCCAACAAATCCACAGCATGCAAATACCCATATCCAAAACGAAGAAGCCCTTGAGACTCTCCTTCAGCATCTTCCTAATAGTAGTAGTACTGCTGCTCCACACACATCATATGACCCAGTCCTCGCCCAGCCTAATTATAACCATTTATAAGTTCATCTTCACACAAAATTGAAGGCACAACTCAGAAAGCAAAAAAATAAAAAAAATAAATGCAGAGAGAGAGAGAGAGATGGGTAACATTGGTCTCATACCTTTAGTTTTCATCCTGGGCAATGGATTATGTCCCCATCAATCCATATTTTGGGGATGTGGGCTATCTTGTGCCACTCATCCCCTACCTCCTTTTGGCACGACTCGCTCAAAAGGTAGCAAACGTTTATCATCAATAGTTGAAGGGTCTTAAGGTCTTTCATCTCCTCCGGCAGAGATATCAAACAATAACAGCAAGTTAGGCGTAGTACCTCTAGCGATTTGAGTTGCCTCATGCCCTCAGGCAATTCTATCAGATTATCAGAAAAGTGAATCTCCAAACTCTTGAGTTTTGAGTTTGGGAGATTTGGTATTGCACTTAACCTCTCTCTTCCAGTCCGCAAAATCAACTCCTCCAAGCATGGCAGAGACCAAATCGTCGGATATGTAGCATCAGTGTAAACTTCAATGGTTAATTTCCTTAGCGTACCAGGGAAAATGTTCGGCAACGCCTTCAACTTGGGTGTACCCACAATCTTTAAAACTTTGAGACAGGGCATTTCTCCATCTTCTACTCTCAATTCCCACTCCACCAAGTTAGACATATATTCCAACTCGAAAACCTCCAACTTTTGAAAATCACCTTTTTCGCCATAAAATTCACGACCCAAGTGTTTCACGGCTTCCATCCTACATATCCTGAGGTGTTTAAGAACCCGAAACTTCCCAAATGCAGGCAGTTTACACTTTTTGCACCCATCTAATGTTATCTTAACAAGATTCGGTAGCGATGACTCCACCACCCAACTCGGAAACTGGGAACCCATAAAGCTCTTTATTTCCAAATGTTCTAAGCTGGTATGCGGTTTGAGAGATTCAAACACAAGCTTCATCCTCTCTGCCTCCATGCTTCGTTCATTGCCACAAGACAAAATTAAACTGCGAAGTTGTTCCTTCTTCTCTAGGTTTGCCTCCTTAGCCTCTTCAGCACTTGCCACTCTCTCCAAGTTTTCTATAGTTAATTCCCCTCTAAGAAGATTAAGATTTTTCAATTCCCCAATTTCCAATTCACTCACACCACCCACAATAAACTTAGAAAGAGTTCGAAGGCAAGTTAATCTCCCTATTCCCTTGGGAAGGTAAGTCAACATATCGGTATTTAGGATATGAAGATGTCGGAGACCAGACATTTTCCACAACTCAGTTGGCAGCAGCTTAAGATGGATGCAATGGTCCAGATTTAGCGTCTGCAAATTACATAGATTGCTACAAATTGATTCAGATAATTCTTCAATAGTGGACCATGAAAGATTGAGATATCTTAAATGTGCTAATGTTTTTATGGAATCTGGGAGTTCTTTTATCGATATCCCACTCAACGTCAATGCTCTAAGGCATATCAAAAGATTGAAAGGAAAGGTAGAAGAAAGGGTAGAAGCACGGTGACCCCAGAACAAGAGTGTGCGCAATTCGCTCTCACTATTAAGTTGATTGAATATTTTCAAATCATCTGAATCATCCATTATTGTGTAATGGCGTCTCTTGATAGGATTCTGCAGGTAAGAAGCTCTGTTCTCCAAAACAAATTGGGCAAGATCGTGAACTACATCATGCATCTTGTACCACACTTTGCCGAAATATGGGTCTTCTACAATTTGGAAAAAAGAGCGCCCCAATAAATCATTGAAATACCATTCACCTCTTTCCTCCAAAAGCCCATTCTCTGAATTTATGAAACCCTGAGCCATCCATAACTTGACCAACTCATCCTTGTCTATCCGGTGGTTTTTCGGGAATACAGCGCAATAAGCAAAACACTGCTTGAGGTGCAGTGGCATATTGTAATAGCTCAACAATAAGGCTGGCAAAATTCCTTTTTCAACCTCTCTTACCTCCCATATTTCACTTTTCAAAACGAGCGTCCACTCCTTTGTTGTTCTTCTAGGGCTCAAGGCACTCGCTATAGTAGTCACAGCAATAGGCAGTCCGTTGCACTTTTTTACGATTTCACGGCCAATTCTTTCCAACTTGGAACGTTCTTCGTCCGTCTTATTGGCTAAAGCCCTAAGACTAAACAATGACCAACAATCATTTGGTGGTAAATAATCTAGAGGAATTATGGGGGAGGACCTGCTCATAACCTCTGCAACATTCTTTTCACGAGTAGTGGCCAAAATTCTACTCCCCTGTTCACCACCTCCAAGGGGAAGCCTCAACTTATCCCACTCCTCAACTTCGGCGTTCCACACATTATCCAACACCAGTAAAAATTGCACACCAGCTACACATTTTCTCAAACATTTTTGCAAACCCCGTAATCCTTCGTCCGATTTCTCACTGCCAGTACACTCTTTAATAATTTCTCGCATAACCGCTTTCGCATCGAAATATTTAGGTAGAGAAACCCACCATCTTTTCTTAAAATAATCCTTCACCTCGACATCATTGTAGACTAGTTGAGCAAGGGTTGTTTTCCCAAGACCCCCTATGCCAAATATAGAAACGACTGAAATATTGCAGTCCCCCCCTTTACTACTCTCGCTTACCAACTTGCTTATTATGCTCTTCTTTTCTTCATCTCTCCCAAACGTCTCCGATATATTTATGTATTCGCTAGTTTCCTCAGTTGCTTGTTCAATTTTGGTTTTCACACTGAATTCATATTGTTTCTTTTCATCATCAATCTGATCTAGTCTTATCCTTACATCTTTTATCCGGTGTGCAATCTGACGACGAAAGAAAATGGATTTGCAGTAAACAGGAATTGAGGAGAAGTGGGTGCATACCAAATTGCAGATACCAATAACACCATCCTTTTCTCGGCTTTCTGCAATTTGTCTGCGAAGCTTTTCGGTCCTCCACTCGTCCAGTACATCGTCCATGTCGTAGGCAGCATCTTTGAGCTTCCCCAGCCAATCTCTCACCGATGGATCGGTGACTTGCTTCTCCTCCGCGTTTTCTAGGACGGCTTCAATGGCAGTGAAAGTAAATAAAAGCTTTTGAGCTTCACCACTAACGTTAACCAATAGGCTCACTTCTTCTTTTGCGTAGGAGATGAAGTAGTCTTTGGCCATGGAAACAATTTGACTTGCCATACTTAGCAAACGAAGAAGGCGGGGGTGATGGATGAGAGAAATGGTGAAATAGAAAAAACAATGTTGCATTGATTTGAGGAGACTATGTGACAACTTGGCTGTGGAAATGTGTGGCCCCCATTTCTTACCCAGATATTGCAAAGGCTTAAACCATGTGGTTCTTAATCTACAGCCGTCAGCAGGTCGGGTCGAAACTCAATCCCAAACTTTTAGTCAAGTCAGGTCGGGTCAACCCAAACTTCTAGTCAGGTCAAGTCAGGTCGACTCGATACCAACCCGATATTTTACGGGGTTGAGCATGTGAACTTGGCTTATCCGGTCAGGTCGGGCAGAAGACATCCGACTTGACCTTTGGGTTGAGTCGACAATGAGGTTTGGTCTGGCTGGGTTGGGCTGACCAGACTCAATCCAATATTTTATATATATATATATAAAATAGGGCGTTTTACTTGTTCGGGTTTTTAGGTCAGGCGTCCAGTCGGGTAAGGTGTCAATTGCACCATTGTGTAAAGACAGGCATATGCCATTTTCCGTTGGACAGCCAAAATTTTGGCCTGACTTGACTCGTTGATAGCCCTAAAAATAAGAGGCTTTTAACAGGGTTGGGTTTAGTTTTCAGGTCGAAGGAGGGTTGGATCACGTAAGGTTTCAGGTGGGGTCATAGGGGACACACAACTATGCATGAGCTTGCAAATCAGTGAAACCGCTGACCGTTCACTCAGTGAGTCAGGGTACCTTAACCTAAAGCCCAAGGTTCTTTTTTCTCAACTTGAGCTTCGTATGCTTAAACTATTTATCAATTTTGAATCAGACGATTGAGATCATTTTCTGTCACAAACTTTCACGAAATAAATCAAAGCCTTACCATCAAAGGGTCAAATTTTAATTTAATGCAGTTAAAGGTTATAAAAAATTAATGAAACCATGTAAATCCAACATCTGTTTGTGGCCTTTGTTTGAGATTGATCGGATCGGATGATAGAGATTAGAGGTAAGTCTTTTCCCTCAAATTTTTTGCTACAAAATATTTATATAATGGCCTTAATATTAGGTGATCTGGCACTCGGGTGCTTTACCTACCTTATAGCAACTCGTGGTTGATAAATGCACCGACAGATGGTTAACCACATATTTCAAGAGGGACAGACTCAGAAGTGGACAGTTGAGGTTGGTTAAGCACCAGTAAGAAATCTTTTACAAGGATAGCTATTTCTGCACCCACTGGAACTCTAAGAGCAGCCACCTCCTTCATTATATTTCTACTACTTCCTACTAGCAATATATAGTATTGCTACTCCACACGCACACCATGTGTCCCAGTTGAGGTCATGCATTGGCTAATTATAGCATTTTGTCTTCCCTTATAGTGTTTTGGGTGCCAATTGGTTTTCAGTTGGATGCACAAATTTATTATGGTATCATGGCATACCTTTTTTAACTACATGTCAGCCAGTTCAATTGTTCACGCGATTTTGCTCAATTGAACCAATAAGTGTCGGAGAGTGTTGAAGTTTAGTCCTACATTGGGTAAATTATAGCCTGGTCTCTCCCTTATAATATCACTACAAAAAATGTTATTATTAGCGGCAGCCAAAATTATCGCTAATACCATCGTCGCTAATAGTCTTAATAGCCTTTAATAATTTTTTTATTAATAGTGGCAGTTTTTGATTGTTACTAATAGTCTTATTTTTTATAGTGTATCATAAGCCCCTTCACTCATTACCAATTGATTTTGAGTTGAATGTATAGATTTTTATGGTATTTAAATAAGTAACCAATGGGACGTAGTGAGGCACATTACATGCGAGGGGGTGTGAGCGACAATCCCACATTGCTGGGCATCATAGCCTTAGGTTGCATATAAACCTGGGGCAATCTTTTGGGTTGTTTAGATATTTAGAGAGGTACGTGTAATCAAAGTTTAAGATTTGAATTAAGATCTTAAGAAAAGTTTGTTGAAATTAGGATTCTTAAGTAATCTCTCTTCTCTCTCTAATTTTCTTCTCTGACCTTTCACTCTTTGGTTTTAATAAAACACTTTATTTTATTAATTTCTATAAACCATGGTGGGAATTGAAGATTCCCTGATTGCAAAAACTGTCACCCATGAATGTTATTTAATAGAGGTGGCCCTTTGAACAAATTATCCCATGACCATCCACTTTCAGCCACGTGGCGCATATCCAGTTCGATCATATAAATTAATTCTCTAACGATTCCATTGGACCATTGGCACCTTTTGTTCTTAATTGCTAGATAGTAGGTGACCGAGCACCTATGATCAAGGAGCATATGATCAAATGGTCACAATCAACTGGTGATCCAACAGCATTCAGCAATAATTGAGTGACCATTATAGAATGATCTAGAACATCCATGATTGGATGGCCATGATCGAGCGCCTACAATCAAATACTCATGAAGTGCAGTCATGATCAAAAGGTCTTGAAGATAGAGTCATAATCAAATGATCGCGATCAGATGACTACGACCAAACAATCACAATTAAATGTTCATGATCAAACTAAAAAGATCAAGCATGCATAACTGAATAATTAGGATCAAACTACCCTTGATCTAAAGCTCATGATTGAAGGTTTAACCACCAACGATGGAATGATTGTGAACCAGTGCATATAATTAAAGGGTCATGATTAAGTGACCATGATAGAATGATAATGATAGTTTAGCTGCTGCGATTGAACTGCTGGATCGATTGGTAATTTGATTGAACGGCCATGATCAAGCACGGACAAGATCCAGAAAATGGAAGGTTAAAAAGTGAAGTGCAAATGGGTCGGGTCGACTGGAACCCAACTCAGAATCCGACCGGATTTGAACCAACCCAGACCCAAAAAATTGAACCCAATTAAAGTTTGGGTTTGGGTCCGGTATCTGTCAATGAAGACCCAACCTGAACCATCCCGGACCAAGTTATATGCGGGTCGGGTCTGGTCTTGCGAGTTTAGACCCGGACCCAACACAAAGGCAGTCTAGCCAAATATAAATATCGGCATATAATTATTTTTCTATTATATTTTCCAGCTGATTTTTAGGATGGACGAAACTTTCTCTATATGATGGGACATAAATATCGATCCTCTTACTAATTGAATGAATAGTTCAAATTTTAAATGATCCAGTTTCCTAAATGACAAATTATAAATGTAGGACAGATTTGATGAGGACAAAGTAGAAGCAATTAGTGTGGCGCGACGTGATCGGCTGCACCGACTTGTATTAATTGAGTCCTACCGTACTTGCAGTCAATTACGTCGCACTATATCAATCGCCTGCATTTTGTCTATATAAAATCTGTCCTCCATATAACATTATTCTTCCTAAATTATTTTTTGCAAAATCTAGAGTAACAAGCATGTAATATCCACTTCATTTATGTTAGTGCAGCTCTGTTTAGACTCGCGTGTTGTCTGAAAATGCTCATGTGTGCAACCCCATAAAAATTGTTGATTAAGTAGGATCAGACGATGGAGATTGTGTTTAATACCGATCTTTCACACAATCGATCTTGAGACTATGTAGCTTTTTTACTATAACAATATTCTCTTTAGCGTGTTGTCTGAAAATGCTCATGTGTGCAACCCCATAAAAATTGTTGATTAAGTAGGATCAGACGATGGAGATTGTGTTTAATACCGATCTTTCACACAATCGATCTTGAGACTATGTAGCTTTTTTACTATAACAATATTCTCTTTAGGATACCTCCATTGCACCCACCCAACCTCTAAGGGTGGCTAAGTCTGAAACCCCTTGAAACTCGTTGACTGCTTTGAATTAAACGAACTAGATCATTTTTCTCTCCAATTTTCCACACGATGGATCTTAAGAGCTTGAGAGTACCATCAGACAGTCTATTATTTCACGTGATATAGATCCCCAAACATTGTTGTATGTGTTCCATTGTAATCTTGTCTTGCATGCAAGTAGTTGCTCTCTACTTTTGGGGATTTATACCAAGGTGGAATAAAAAAAATCATAGCATGGTACATTTATGGTCTCAAGATCAAGATTAGGGTGAAAAATGATTTCCATCGTCTGACTTGGAATAATCAACGGATTTTGGTGGGCTTAGAAGTAGGACCCTTAGAGATTGCGTGGGCACAAATGGAGGTACCTTTTTTTATCTCTTATTTTTGGCATATTAGGTTGTCCCAAAAGCATGTTTGTCATCCTCCCTTTTTTATGGTGACAACAAAAATATTTAGAGAGCGTTCATCATATTTTCTAACAACAAAAAAGATACCCATTACTGCAACTTTTTTGTTTGATCGGTAAATGGCAAAATTATATTAGAATCCAACGAGCAGCTAGAAAGTCATATAGATGGAGGTCCTGATCAAGGGTCAAAATCTCAGGTATCCGATACGTATCATCTGAGCTCAAAATCGATATGTATCGGAATAGTAAAATATCGAACAATACATTAAATGTATCGTTCGGGCATATACATACAAAATGGATGATACAGTACACTGAATGTACCGTATCGGACAAATTTTTGACCCATGGTCCCGTTCAAGGGAAGATCAAGGGAAAGAAAAAGAAAAACAAGCAGAAAGGAGCTTCATTATTGCAACTTGATTGAATATTATTTGAAAAAATTTCAGAGTCGACTACCATAGTTTCACTTTTTCCAGTAGTAGACCTCTAATTACATCTTTTCTATAACCGATCAGCTTGAAGCCAAGCCACAATAAAAAGTCGTAAATACCCCTGAGATCTATAAAAGTGATAAAAAATAAGTTTTTGCATTTCTAAACGCCTTAATATCATTGACTGCTTTGAATCTCATGATGGAGATCGTTTTTTATCCCGATCTTTCACAAGATTGATCTTAAGATCACAGGACCATTAGATGGTCCATTTTACGAAAAAATGCAAAGCCACTATAGAGGAGCGTTGGAACTCCCCTAGCAGAGTGTTGACGCTCCCCTAAAGGAGCGTTGGAGCTCCCCTGGAGGAGCAATGGAGCTCCTGTGGCAGCGATATCGCTCCTCAATGGCAGCGATATCGCTCCCCTAAGGAAGCGACATCGCTCCTCTGTGGCAGCGATATCTCTCCCATATAGAGGTGGTATCGCTCCTCAATGGCATCGATATCGTTTTTGAGTAACATAAACCGTCTGATGGTATACCCATGACCATAAGATCAATCCTGTGGAAGATTCAGGCGAAAAATGAATACCATATCATAGAATTCAAAGCGATCAATGATGCTAAGACATTCAAAATCGCCCCAAGTTTTTATCACCTTTTACTAATCTTGGGGGTTTTTACGACTTTTTAAATTGACTTGGATTCAAGCTAGTCGGGTTGTGAAAAATGTAAAACTACGATTGTCAATCCGGGAAATTTTCCTTCTTATTTCAGTGGACTCTTATGACAGCCTTTAAACATGTCATAGATTATCTTACGACCATCCACATGCAGCCACGTGGTTCATACGCTTGATCAATCCAATTGGTTCAATCATATGGACTGATTCTCTCTAATCATTTGAATATGACCAGCCCATTATTACTATTCGACTGCAATAAGTCATCAGGTAATGTCCGCATTCCGGTACAATTTAATGGCCATGATCAAACTATAAACAATTTAATGGTCAGTTATGATCAAGCATTCATAACTGAACAACTAGGATCAAACTGTCTTGATCTAAAGTAGATGATTGAATCTTTACTGTGAAATAGTAAGAGGTCATGGAGCAATTGCCTACCATTAAATTATAATTATGGATCAAAATGCCGAAAAACCAGTTCATATTGTTCGAGCCTAAAATCGGTACGTATCATCGATATTGGACAGTACCGGATGATGCATTAAATGTATTGCCCGGCTCTTTACATACAACCGACCGATACGGCACATTCAATGTACCGTATCGGACGAAATTTTGATCCATGATTATAATACCATGACCTAATGATCATGATCTAATATATACACAGTTTAGCTGCTGCGATTGACCAACTTGATCGATTTGGTATAAAAATCTCATTTTAAAAGAGGGGATTTACTCCACTTTGAAAATCCTAAACCTACACCTCATCAAACCATTACTTTGGATGTTGCATGCCTGGTTATAGGGATCCTTTATTAAGGTTTCTAAAGCATTTAAAATTTCAAAAAAATTCTGGCATATGAGCATCTTACAAAGAGAGTTTTTATTTTATTTTATTTTTTTATAACCTGGGTATATGGGCCTCTTAGAGCACCCGCCTAATCCCAAGGGCACATGCGCACCCAAAATTCAGCACATATAAATCCCTAGGGTGGCCTCAAGGGGGGAGGGGATTCGAACTCAGGCCTCCTGCTTTTGGAAGCAAGTACCAGGCCAGCTCATATGCATATCGGTTTCGGTAATAATTCAGAAAAAATAAAGAAATGGGGAGGGAGGGAGGGAGGGAGGGAGGGAGGGAGGGGAGGGGGTTGTGTGTGTGTGTGTGTGTGTTTGACCGAAGCATCTCTAGCGGCTCTTGGAAGGTTAAAAAATGAATGGCCTACAATCTGATCAAGCCCCGACAAGATCCTGAAAATGGAAGATTAAAAGATGAATGGACAAGGATCATAAAAGGTTTAGATGCTAGGATGAGTCAATCTAAACAATAGCCTACCATTTGTATTTCTCAGATGGCCCAATATACCACTAAAAATGGAAGGCTAAAAAATGAATAGCCAAAGTTCAAATATATATATATATATGCTCTCCAACCAATATATTCAGATGCTATGATGAGTTTGATATTTCGACTGAAATTTCAGATGGACAAATGCCTAATATCCACATGAAGAGTCAACAAAACATTGGAAAAAGAAGTCATCTCATTTAACTCACAATCCCGAAAACAAATAGAGAACTAAAGCGATCGAATTCATTAGTATATAGCAGTTCAGCAAAAACCTAAAAGAAGGAAATGTGATCCCTCTACTATTGCCGGACTTCAAGTCTTCCTCTTCTGCCAGAGTCTATCCAGAGCACTGTCTGCATCTCCCTGAAGCAAAGAATGGGCATTATAAGTGAACAATTAACAACCACCATGCGACAAGGTGCAGGAAGACCACAAGTTTTATATGAACAAGTAATGAAAACAACACACCCTTTTTTCATATTTGTAGTTAGTAGGAATAAATTCAGGAGGGGGGATTCATCAGACCTTTTTTAATGATTAAGGAACAAAAATGAAGCAATGTTTAACTTTCTATTATATTATTATATAGGTTTCTTGTTTTGCAATTAAAATAAGTGCCCGACTTTCCTAACCGTCATTTAAACACCAAATTGGTGCTTAAATGATCTTACACCATCAATGGTGATCTGTACCATCAAAGTGATAGATCATAGATTGACATGCAACAGGCCCAAAAAAGGTGTTTTAGGGAGATTTAAACCATCCGATTGGTGGACTCTAATATCACCATTGTTCAGTTTTAATGGCTGATATTAAAGTTCATCAATTGGATGGTTCACATCCATGTTTCTTTGGACCGAGAAATGTTCCAATGATATATTGCCACTCGGACAATTTAGATCACAGATGTTCACATGGAATGATGATAATCACACTCCGATGGTGTGAGATTAAAAGTCTAACTTTAATGGTATAAGACCATTTAAACACCATTCTGGTGTTTACATGTTCGTCAGTAGCTATTATCCCTTAATATGATAGTGAAACTAGAAACAAAAAACAAAAAATGCTTTGATCCCTAATAAAATTTTACAATCCTTTCTCGATCTACAGAAAATTTAAAATGACAACTTCTACCAAGAGGCGCAGTAAGTTGGTAGCCCTTTTGAAGTTTAAATCTGTGAAAGCAATGGATGTCAACCCACCAACTCCATAAATCAACATGTTAAATTTGCAAACAAGTTCCAATGAGTTACTTGCATGATAACCCAGTCATCAAAGAAATTGGATTAAAAGCCTAAATTGACCACCAAATACCATATCCTTTAAAAGATAATACCTTCTGCCCCTATTTCTTTCAAATTTTTCTCCAAAAAGATTAGATCTGAAAAGATTCTTCATATCATTCTAGTTTTTTCCAAAATGCCCTTATAAATGTCGAAAAAGATTTGCAAACTGGCATTGCAGCACTTTCTGTAGCCTTTATATTCCAAAAAAGAAAATAACCCAAACAGAAAAAAAAAAAAAAAAAAGAGTAGACACGTTTTCATGCCTGCAAGCACTACAATTCGACAAAGCATAATGTAAGCATCTTTTGAGGATAGTTTCATAATTAATTGATTGTTCATTGTAGAATAGTGACAAACAGAAGGGATAAAATTTGACAAAAGATTAAAAAATTGGCAAAGAAAGGAAAATAATAATATAAAAATATAAAAAATAGATATATATATATATATATATATATATATATATATATATATATATATATATATATATATATAGATGGGAAAATGGCATAAAAACGAGTCACCAATGAGTCAAGTCTCCAGGCCATACGCGTTGCATGTTGGCACGGGAGTGTATGGCTTGGATACTCTAGTCACTTGGTGACTAGAGTAAATCATCACCCTATATATATGTATATGATAAATGGGGAAATGCATCCGGGTGTAAGATGCTAGATCACATGCCACATGGCATGATCAACCCAAAACAACACCTGTTTTGGGTTGATCAGTCAAGGGGGATGTGATTTAAAAAAAAACAATCTTTTTTATGACATCTTTTTAATCTGTTTGATGGGTCAAAGATATGGTGGCACCCAACTGACCTGGTGCATTGATTTTTGGGACCTCTAACCGCATTTTCAAAGGTGGAACCGTATCAGATCATGCCCAATTTTTTTTAAGTGATACCTGATTGATCTTGTCTAAGTTGCCGTGGGATGGCATTTTGGTAAATAAATGAAGAGCAAAACTACCTTTTTGCTTTTTCGGAAGAAAACTTGCAATTCTCTTTTTATAATTACAAGTCTACCATCATAAACTGGTAATTACAAGTTTGCCATCGAAAAAGTCAAAAGGGCAAAATAGGCATTTTGGTCTGGGGATGATGCTAACCTCATAATGAAGATATATTACTAGTTATAATATATAGGAGTAAAGGGACAAGAAGGAGAGAGACGACAAGGAGCCAAGACAAGATTCGCAAGGAGACAAGATGATATGGAGCCAAGACAAAGGGCAAAAAAGACAACTCGGCAACCTTAGGTTTTTGGCACCCAATCCCTTGTCTTGAGACTCTCAATGTTGCAAATTTAAGATATTTTTACCCTCCCGTTTGTTGAGTTTGAGTTGATAATCCTCTTTAGTCAATATGAAAGTGACCATCTTGTCGTCCTTGAAGAAAGAAAATGTATTTTGCCTCCCCGTTATGTACCGCTTCTCTATCAAACTGCCTCAGCCTCCCCAACAATGTGATACGCATCCATCAGAACAACATAGCACCACACATCATCCTGATACACTCCTTTCCAATAGAGAAAGAGACCAAGCATTGAGTGGCCCCACGGATTTCCCTCCCCTCCTTGAACCATTGAACCCTCTACAGATTCGGATGGGTCTTCCCCTCAACTTCAACATGTCCACCAGCTTCCTTGAGACGATGTTCCCCTTGCTACCACTATTAATCATAATTGTGCATATCGGCCCATTCGAAGTGCACTTGGTATGAAAAATTTTAGACTGTTGCCACTTGTCTTTGTCAGCAGGCCTCGAAGTAGTGATAAAACTTTGTGTATAAGCAAAATCTCTTCATCGAAATCGGCTTCTACTTCAATTTTGACATTGATTTTTCACAGTCCGCCTCATAAGTCATGTCTTCTTTATCCTTACCTTCATGATCCTCACACTATGCAAGAGCATACCCCCAAAAAACTGTCGCAAAAAATTCCACCCTACGATGATTCGGTATTTCCTTTAATCAGATAATACTTTCTACTTTGCTCAACCAATCTAGGAATTAATCTGGATCCCTTCTGTCGAATTCTGGCAATGTCAACCTTGATCCATCATGTTCCTCAATCATAGTCACAGTAATTTCGCCCTTCTTACACAAATCTGATTGGCACCTTACGTCGGCGATAGGAACACCTTCCTTCGTCTGTTTCATTCCTGGTATGATCACCTTCAAGCTCCGTGGCGGTCTCACGTCCATGTGTTAACCCATCATTCCTCTCAATACTTCATTAATTTGTCCACCCTATCCATACGTTGATTCAACGTTAGCGCTCTTCGTAAAGGAATCTCGATTAAACTTCCATGGATAAGCACCCTCTCTGATACCAGATAATGTAGCCCGCATCCCACAGTTATAGAACACTCGATAGTGTAGAGTATGATGAACAATAGAAATCTGCCCTAGGGAAATAGGAACCTGCCCCTAGTCTCGCTGACTAAGTAGAAGCACAATCTACAGATTCAACCTTCCATGGAATTTGGCAATGCCAACCTTGATCCCGTAATTGTTCCCTCCATCATGGTCACGGTAATTTTGCTGCCCTTACACAAATATGGTCGGCACCCTACATTGGCGATAAGAACGCCTTCCTTCGTTTGTTTCATTCCCTGTATGATGACCTTCAAGCTCCATGGTGGTCTCACGTTCATGTGTTAACGCATCAATTCCTCTCAATACTTCATTAATTTGTCCACCCTATCCATACGTTGACTCAACGTTGGAGGCTTGGAGCTCTTCTTTAAGGGATATCAATTCATTTCTAAAGGATAATCACCGCTCTAATACCAAATAATGTAGACCACGGCCCACAGTAATTATACAGTAATCGATAGTGTAGGAAAAGTATGATAAACAATAAAAACCCACCTTAGAGAGATAAGAATATGCCTTTGAGTCTCGACGACTATGTAGAAACACAGTATACGGAAGCGATAATAATCACAGGTTAACCAAAAAAATGTGTGAAAACACAGACTAACCCCTCACAAGATCACAGTTAAATCTGTAGATATACTGCTATCTAAATGAGTGTCTAACAACTAAAAGTAATATCAGCAGCGCACCATTTTACAGAACCAATATTCAGCAGTTGGTATTCAGTAATGGCAGCAGTGGTAAGTCTGAAAAGATAGTGATCATGGACTCAAAAGTCTGAGATCAGCCACAGAAAATCTGAACCCAGATCAGCAGCAAATAGCAGTAGCAAATAAGTCTAAAAAATCGTTAAGTATAGCTGTTATTAGAGACTCAAATGTCCCGACCAATGCAAGGGAAACGTAAAGAGTTTCAAGCCCTTTTTTATTCTCTAAATCTTCTTTTCGTTAAAAATTTCTCTCCTACATGTAAATCTCGAGCATTCCCTTTTAAATAAAAGAAATAAATCCTAACTTCTAAGTTCAGACTTAAGTAAATCTAGGACCTTAACAAACTTTTAAAATGTAATTAACCTGGCAATTAAATTCCTATATTCTAGGACCCAACTCAGCATAAATAAATAAAATTGTTGCTCTTTATGATTACCGAGAACCCATATTAGATAACCCAATTTTCACTTGATCACTTCAAGTGCTTAAGTGAGCCTTAGTTTTAACCCTCTTTTAAATCCATCAACCCCCAAGTCACCACAGATATGGGTATACTTTCAGGCCTCAAACGGCCCCTCGACACCCTGTTATCCCCAATTATCAACCTTGTTTCAGCAATAGAAAGCCCTCCATCTCATCATATTTTCTCCGCATCACCTTTTTAGGTTTAATGAGGATTTTTACCTTACATCTATAAATCCATCTTGGACATCATGACTAAATCATGTCCTAACTTCAATAACTTTTAAAAATAGGATAAATGCTCTTGCTTCTAAAACATAGGCATTAGTTGGGTTTCTTGGCAACAAACATTGCATCTTCAATAGATCAACAAAAAAAGTAGAATTGGTCAAAGCAAACAGAAGGAAGATTAGAACAACAATCTTCATGACTAAAAGAGTAAGAATTCAGGTAATGCAATGAGAGGATAGGAAGTAGAGCCTTGAGAGGATAGGAAGTAGAGCCTTGAGTTGGCCTCTTTAAACAAGCACTGATTCACCTGAGAAAAAATGTGTATTTGGAACATTTTTACGGTTAAAGAGCCAGGTCTCAAGATGCGTGAGAAAGGACAAGTAGTATTTCTAGTATACATTAGAATTCTAAACATGTTTTGAAAAAACCTTAAGTTGTCTCTTGAAACCATGGTTTTAAAACACGAAAACTGGACTCGACTCGAAAGTTAGCTGAGTAGAGTCAACTCGGAAAATCGGTCCGACTCGACTCGCTCCGACTTGGGTTATTTAATCTATATATATATATATAAAATTTAAATAATTAATAAATAAAAATTAATTATTGTCCATATCCCATCCATTTAATAATTAGAAATTCATAAATAAAACACCATCTATCTAAATTCATATCTATATTTATTACATCTAAAACACCATCCATCTAAATTCATAAATAAAACACCATCGATATCCCATCCATTCTAATTTCTAGATTTTAAGCCACCTATGGCTTATAAATCTGTGGCTAAAAAAAATCAGATCACTTAAAGCATGGTTTTAAAACCAGATTTTAAGCCACATGTGTTTTAAAACCATGATTTAAAGCCACCTATGGCTAAATTAAAAAAAACCCAGATTTTAAGCCACCTATGGCTTATAAATGATGGCAAATAAATATGTGGCTAAAAAAAACCAGATCACTTAAAGCATGGTTTTAAAGCCAGATTTTAAGCCACGAGTGTTTTAAAACCATGATTTACAGCCTGATTTAAGCCACTTGTGGCTAAAAAAAAAAAACCCAGATCTTCTTCTTCTTTCTCTCGTCATCGGGTTCTGTCGAGACAATGGGCTGAAGCCCTTTTCTTTTTTTTTGATAAAAGGCTGAAGCCCTTAAAGCAAAGGCATATATATATAAAGTGCATACTTGCAAAATTACAAGTATGCCCTTACTAATCTTTAAAAAAACCTGCCAGCCAGCCAGCCAAATCTGTGAGGTTTAAGTCGACTCGGTGAGTTGACTGAGTCTCAGCTCAATTTGAGTTAGCAGCCGAGTCGACCCGAAACTGGGCCGAGTCGAGTCGACTCGCCCGAGTTCCGAGTCGACTCGCCCGAGTTCCGAGTCGACTCGGTGAGTTTTAAAACCATGTTTTAAACAATCACAGATTCAACTGGTGAAGGTAAAACACCAAAACAAATTTACTTGGTATAAAAATCGTAATATACTATAAAATGTAATAAGTAGTAGCCTTTTATGTTATTCCATTTATTTTAGCAAATCAATCATCAGAATAGGTCCTATAGTCCAGAACTAAGTTTTAAAACTCGGTATTGGTGGCAATATCTGCAAACCCACGGAAACAATACATATCAGCATGGTATCAATACGTATCAGTTTCGTCGAGAACCGATGCCGATACCACACCGATACAGGTAACGGGGTGTTATCGGTATTTGTATCGGACCAATGCTTAAATTATTATTCTTTTTATAATTTTTTCAAAAGACAAAATATCGACTGATACGGTATCGGAGATGCCGCTTCTGTATCGGCTCATAACTATCAGTCAAAGATGGACCGATACGTGATACCGATACCGATTCTGCCACCTTGCATATCAGTATTGGTGAGTGCAAATTTTTTTCTTCAAAAAATCTTCCTAAATAAAAAATAATATTTGTATGTATACACATAATTAGTACTATTATACATATGAAGTTTAAATAATAATTTAAGCATAAGTTAGTGAATAATTTAGAATATTGAGTATTTTTTTACATATTGCACATATATATATATATATATATATATATATATATATATATATATATATATACACACACATTACACACACGAGACCTTAAAACATCTTCCAGACCACACCCCCACCCCACCCCACCCCAAAAAACGAAACTGCAATATCTTCAGAAACAAGAGTACGAATCATCAGTTTGTCTAAATAATGAAATGAAACTATTGTCATGATACCCTAACAGGGTTACTGATTTAATTAAAAAAGGAACCCATCTCATTCCACAATAAGAACTACAAACAGATAGAGAGATGATGTGCGCTCTGCAATAAGAGAGATAGCATGTACATGCAAGCACGCTCAAAATGTTCATAGGAGAGCTACAACAGCTGATGTACAAAAAAATTGCTACGATATAAGCAAAAGGAATTAAGAATGGGAGCCCAGTGAGACTTGCAGGAAAGTAGTGAGAAGTAACACAAGGGATTAGAGACAAAGATAATTACCCTAAATAGAATGGGTAAAGGGTTCATAGGACCAATTCCTAGCCCAAGTAGATGGGACCAGGCATAATATATATACAGTAAAATATACTAAAAGATTGTTATTTTCTATTTAAAATAGGAAAAAAGGCATTTTTTCATTTGGAAGAAAATGATAATTTTTGTACTTAGGCTGTTGATAAATTCACCCTCACTTTTTCATGTATTCACCACCTCTCTTTGTATTTTAGGTAACTCGAGGTCAATAATACCCACATGCGCATACTTGAAATGATTGTAGGGGAATTTTAATCCTAAAGTTTGCAAAATAGGGAACCAAATCGTAAAAAAAAGTGGCGGTTGAAGCTTAGAGTTGGAAAGAGATGTCATATTGATCTACTTTCAACATCTTCGTCTTGAAATGGAAGCAAGAAAAAGTAAGATTAAGAATCATAATACATGTCGAGCACAGCCCAAGCTAACATAATCACCATTATTTTTGCCTTTCTCTAAGAAAACATAATGAATTATAGAATTAATTTAAACAAGAACGAAGAAAAACCTGAGCTCGAACAAAACCACAGAGAGCGAAAGTTGTGAAGTGGCCAGTATACATGCCACTCTCATCTACATGCCCGACATTTATCTGGACAGATGCATGATCTTTTGAAGTAATAAGCCTACTTGTGGCAGAGCTGCAAAATACGTTACAAAAAGAATAGTGCAAATCAAACAGAGCAATTTTAACTTCAAATTAAGGCAATTTGAAAAAACAAAGTTGTGGCACCAAATGATTTTATTAAAGAATAATAATGATATTTTAATAATAAGAAGAAGAAGAAGGTATACCATTTCCTGGGGATGTAAAGATCCATGTTCTGGCCCTCCTCATTCTGCATCTTGGCAAATGTTCTGGAGAGAAACAAGACAAAATGACCAAAATAAAGGGAATTAAGGTGCGTCCCACCAAATGAGAAATTATACAAAATTAAAAAAAAAAAGATGCCAAGTTACTTGTGTGCGAGGAAGTATAATAAAGACATCATGGGACAAGACATGGAATTGTACATCAACATCAAGTTCTCATAAAAGGTACCATCATAGGTCAAAAATTCGGAAAACCAGTACGTATCGTCCAGCTCCAAAACCGATATGTACAGGACGATACATATCAGTTCCGGACGATACATTGGTATGTATGTCTGGTATTTTACTATTCTGTATGGGGGGCACCGATACGGTACCTTGAATGTACCATACCAGTGGCCCCTAAAACCGATACATATCGAGCGATACGCATCGGTTCCGGACGATATTTTGACCCATGGGTACCATTAAAGCATCGTTAAATAGACTGATAACCCAATAATTTTAAACTATCAAAACATATAATTTAATATATATATAAAAATTAAACTGTCCAAAAAAAAATATATAGTAAAAACGCACAATACCAAACAAATAAACATGGTTAGAAAAAGTATAGAAAAATAGTTTTCTATCCAGTTTTTTCTACTCTAGCCGCTGTCACTAGTACACATTTAAGGGTACCTCTGTTCACACCCACATCCCAAACCCCTTGGAAACCATTGATTGCTTTGGATCAAATGATGGAGATAATGTTTCACCGCAATCTTCCACAGAGTAGATCTTGAGATCATGCACATCTATCAGACGGTCTGGTTTAGATTCCATGTGTCACATATCCCCAAAAAAGGCCTACATTCACATTTGAGCGTGAGGTGTGTTACATTTTTTGGGATCTGTGACACATGGGACTAAAAAAATGGCTGTCTGGTAGGTGCGCCATGATCTCAAGATCTATTTTGTGGAAGATCGGTGTGAAACACAATCTCCATCTGATTCGGAGAAATCAATGGTTTTAAATGGGTCTGGGACGTGGGTGCTTTCAGAGTGAGTGGGGTCAAAAATTTCGAAAACCGGTACATATCGTCCATCTCCAAAACCGATACGTACCGGACTAAACGTATCGGTTCTGGACGATACAATGGTATGTCGTCCGGTATTTTAATATTGAATGTACTGTACCGGTGACCCCCAAAACCGATAAGTACTGGACAATACGTATCGGTTCCGGACAATATTTTGACCCACGGTGGGTGCAAATAGAGGTACCCCACATTTAATAGGGCAAAAAATCAACTGATGCATCCTTGTTACATAGACTCCATGACATTAAACTTTGAAAATATAAACACAAAACTACATATAAGCAAGGCTGTCAAATGCGTGGAGCGGGGCCTAGGCGGCGGACCCCCTTGCAGCCTAAGCAGGGACTAGGCGGCAATATATATATTTTTAATTTATATATATATATATATATATATATATATATATAATAAAACATCCATGCAACGTGTAGAATGAAAATAATAGTATCAAGTAAGGCGGTAAATAGCTAACAAGTAACAACTAGTTAACTAAGTATGTGCATTTGTTAACAAACTAACAAAGTATAAACTAATAAAGTATAAATTCAAGAGAGATAGGATTTAATTTTAGGGCTTAGGGTTTAGTTTTAAGGTCTTTTAATAAGTGAAGGGGAATGTTCCCGTGTTAACCATGTTTAACATGGTTTAAAATTTCGGCCATGGGCCGAAATGTTTTTCGGTAATTTTTGGACTACTTTGAAGATTTCAGCCGAAATTTCGGTTTCAGTCCCAACTGAAACGAAATCCGAATTTTTGATCCTTGATGTTTAACCATTTAAGTAAAAAAATAAGCTTTTTATTTATTTTAAAAACTTTTATAAGTACAAAAATAAAAAGCGGAGATTTCTAAAAAAAGGCCCCACTTTTTATGCCTAGGCGCCCGCTTAGGCGCTCGCTTCAGAATGAAGCGGAGTGGTGCCTAGGCGCCTAAGTTGGCGAAGCGGCAAAGCGGCTGCCTAGGCGCCCCATTTTGACAACAATGCATATAAATAATAAACAAACGATTCTCTTCTCATTTGAGAATTGGGATGATGAAGTGATACATTAGCTGCAGGATTGAGTTTAAACTGACGCAACTTAATCTTCGTTGGAGCTAATTGCAAAACATAGAATTAAATTGATTTTATGGTAGTTTCATAGAATGAAATTTAAATTCAGAGAATTAATCTACTTAAAAATTATCACAGCTCTCTCCTGTATTTTTCACAGCTTCTCAAAGCAATTACATTGGAAATAAAAGTTTTCAGTAGAGATTTGAATATTGCCTGCTAAGAGCGGATCCGATGTAAAAATTAGCGACTAATTTTATAAATAAAACAAAAAGGTTGATCAATTGCAAAACATACCTATTTTATTTTTGAAATATATACAATGAGTATTAAGTTAAAATGGAAAATTCTCTCAGCTTGCAAACAAAAAGCTTTTCGCAGATTTAGAAGTGATAGAGAGGGTACCAGCAGAGAGACAACGATCCTTCTCGAGTTTGTAGAATGGAGTTCTCGATTCACAAAACCCTAACCCTAACCCTAAAAGGCCTTGTTTGGAGTTTTGGTTGTTTGGCAATCCGTGGGACCCACACCTTAGAGGATTTTTGGGAAAAAAATCGGATAAAATATTCAGCCAAAATTTGGCTGAAAATCTTTAAAAAGAAGTTTTATTTCTTACCCTTGCAACCCGCACCCTTACAACCCGAAATTCATTCTTCTCAACTCTATATTTCGGATATTTCATGTTGATTGCTTTGGATCAATTGATCGAAATTTTTTTCACCATAATTTTTCACATAATGAATCTTGAGACCATGAGTTTATCATCAAATGCTTAGTTTTTCCTTTGATGTAGCACACATCTCAAAAAAGTTTGCCTAAATAATGTTTGAGTACCTCTATTAGCGCCCATGCATTCTCTGAAAGCACCTACGTCCCAACCCCTGAAAAAGTATTGATTGCTTCGGATCAGATGATGGAAATCTTTTTTAACAAAGATCTTCCACAAAATAGCTCGTGGGCTCATGGCTCTCCGATCTGACAATCAATTTCTTATTCCCTGTATCACAAATCCCCAAAAAATGGCTCTTCAATCATATGACACATGTCACGCTCAAACGTGATTTTAGAGTCTTTTTTTGGGAATTTGAGGCATATGGAATCAAGAACTAACCGTTTGATACTTGCCACGTGATCTTAAGATCCATTGATCGGGGTGAAAAACTCTCAACATCATTTGATCCGAAACAATCAATGGTCTTCAAGGGGTCAGGGATGTGGGAACTTTCAAAGAATGCATGAGCGCGAATAGATCGAGGTACCCATAATGTTTTCACATAATGTGTGCCATGTGATTTTTTAGTCATTTTCTAGGATTTCTGTCACATGGAATGTTATCTTGCATTCCATATTGTTTACACTCAAATTGCAATGGAAATATGATTTAAAAGTTCAACATCCATTAAGCAAATTTCAATTACCCAATATGATTTTGCATGCTAATTCTTGATTGATCACCGTTGAATTATTACATTCTGGTATGTTTGATTCATCACCCAAATTGCTTCTCAATATTAGTTGGCCTATACATTTATGAGCGAGCTGATATCCAAAAGCTATTAGTGTCAATTTATTCTTGATTGCTTTATGTCAATATGCTTGATTGGTTATAAATTGCATATAAATCTCAATATCAGTATGCTTGGTATCTTGTATAATTGGTTGTATAGCTTAGGATCTCAGTATCCTAAAAGTATTAGTGACACTCACAATATGCTTATTACTCTCAATATCAGTTAAGTTATAGATTGCATTTCAATATCAGCTAACTCATAATAGCATATCAACAGTTTCCCTCAACAACAGCTCAGATTTTTTTGTTCAATATCAATTACCCGTTGACAGTAATAAATTGTACATCAGCAGTAACAGCAATGGTCTCTTTAATTTTGTAATAATAGTACAAGATCAGACTTATGAATTACAGGTACCCTTGAATATTCGTATGTTTCTTGTTATTGAACATCAGTTTTGTCAATTGGCTCTTTTATATTGATGTTGTTGAATATGTCAATTTACATATATTTCTCTTAATCTTGTAAATCCTTCTAATGGGTATTTAACTATACAATTACACTATGGGGGTGCCTTTAAGGGTATATCGAGAGAAGGGGTGTGATCGTTTATAATCTGAAACCTTGCAAGTGCACAAGTCCGAAGTACTAGGGCGAGTACAAGGGTGTCGAACCACAGAAACTTGTCGTTTACCTTATAACTACTGTCTTAATCAAAAAGAATTTTAAAAGAAGTTTTCTAATTTAATTGACTAAAAAGCAATAAAATTGATTTAGAAAAGTTATAAGAAAGCAGCCTAGGATCCCTCTTGGATTACAGACTCGTAAGTAATATAACTCATATTCATATCCTATTCCAAATTCCGGATACTGTCCTGCTCTTTGCTACAAGCTATAGTGAGGTATAAGAATCAGGTCCTATTCATAATTATGGGCCAATTTGAACCGATATAATCCGTCTAATCACTAGCGAGCTGAATAGTAAACACCATTGCACGTAACCGCCGAAACTAAGCTACAAGCACTAATTTGAGGGTGTCTTCCTATTAGATCTAACCCTAATCCCTACAAGGCTATTAAGATCAAATAAAATAGAAATAAAACGTTATTGTCACATCCACGGTAATAATCATAGACCTCAAACATGCAATCGTACCATATGAAATTCGAAATAGAAAAAAAATAGCAATTATATTAAATACTCATCTGTGATTTATAAAGGATTCTATCCTTGGAGAAGTTAACCACACATCGACAGACTGATCTTCATTATCTCTGATTCGATCATCTATTGATAATTATAAATTACAATCTCACAACTCTCAAAAACTAGAAAACTAAACTTAGGAAGACTCACAGCTGGGAAAACTCTTTGCCGAAGGACTCCATTAATCCTAACTCTAGGGGCCTTATTTATAGAACGTAAGGCCCTAGTACAAGTTTAAACACAGCAGGTACAACTTTGAAGAAGATTACTCAAAGTTGGACACTCGGCCGCCAAGGATTACAGGCTGTAAAGCCTAGATTTTCGTAGGGAGACCTTGTTTCGACCGGTCAAGAATGAGTCTCGACCGGTCGAGTTCTCAATTTCCTCATCAGGCACACAGTCCTCACTGTCTCTGGATTTCGACTGGTCGAAACTAACTTTCGACTGGTCGAAACTAACTTTCGACCGATCCAGCTTCAATTCTCATGCCAAATGCTTCTTCTAACTCGACCGATCGAAACTGCCTTTCGACCAGTCAAAATCATATACAAAAGATGTATATAATCTTTGTTTGGTTTCGACCGGTCCAAATTGGATTCCTAAAGCTTCTCTCATTGCAACCGATCGAAATTCACATTTCAGTCGGTCGAGATCTGCAATCTTTTTCCATTTCCCTCTTTCTTCGTTTCTCTGTTACTGCACTATTTTGATCGGTCCAAAATGGATCTCAACTAGCCGAAATGGTCCTTCTTGGGACTCATTTACTTTGTTTCAACATTGTTCTCTATTGTGGCTTTGAGTCTTCTTCTACTTTGCTCTTTTAACCACTTTTGCGTACTTTCGGCCTTCAAGCCTGTCATGACACATCTCATACTAAAGGCAAACATTAGTAGTCAATTGAGGGTTAGAAAGGCCGAGATTTGGGCATAAAATATTTTATTTTGAAGGCTGATCACGCCTCCAAACCTCAACTTTGCTAGTCCTCAAGCAAAGGAAAATTTTAAAAACGAAACTCAAAAGCAAAAACAAAACTATCCTAGAAAATACAAGTATTTCTATGAAAGTAAATGTCACTTTCATAAGGAGCACAGTTGCATTTAGCGTATGCAATAAACCTTTAAACTCTTAGGTGATCCCTAGTGGAGGAGTTGTGTTTCTTGGGGGTTTACAGTGAAGTCAGCTACAAACTTACAAAATTATTTTTGAAACCATCGGTAAATTAAGTTTTCAAAACTGGCTTTCATAACATATATACTTTTAAAAACAAAAACCAGTAATTGCTTTAACATGTGAATATTCATTCTCAAATACTAATGTCATACCGATCCTACTGATGTCCATTCAAATTAGTTCAATGCTCCGATCCTTAGATATTTCTTTCATTCATGCCTAGAGTGAAGAGTGTGTGCTTATAATGCTAAATTCCTTCCATCGCAAGACCAATATAAACAATGAATTCATGTCTCGACTCAATCCTCACCTTGGATATACTCTTAATATAAAATCGCTCTGATGAATAACTAAGTTTTCGCACGCATGTGAGAGAGCGATACAAAATAAATAAAAGGAGCTCACATAATAAAAGAAAGACGGTGCATCAAAGAATAAAATGAATCTCATAAAGAAAGATGTTTGTATCTTAAGCATGTCATATCAAGTACCTTAGGCATCACATTTTCACTCTGCTCGAGGCATTTACCATATCAATATTGGATCAAGAAGGTCTTTTCAAAGGGTCATAACGGGGCTCAGGTAAGGCTTAAGAAAGAAAGGAAAATTAGGGATCAAAATTTCTGAGAAACTGGAAAAGAGACTAATTTAGATTTTTCTAATTTTTTCACTTTTTTGTTTCTTTTTCTCAATTTTCTTTTCTTTTCTTTTTCTCCTTTTCCTTTTAGAAACACCTCTTATTTGTTCATTCTTTTTCAAGCTTTTTCTTTTGCTTTTCTCCATTTTTCACTGAATTTTTGGTCATATGCTCCCAGTAAACAACACAACTCATTCCTCTTCACTTAGTCTCTTTTCATTCACTCTCATCTCTCGTTCCTAATTTCTCATAAATGAAAGGGTAAGGCTTAAACTTTCAGAAATGGTGTAAGGATAATGGTTAACGTGACTTATCAAAGAACATATAAAGGCAAAATTTTCAAAGAGGCTCAAAAGAGGTACTAAAAGGTAGAATTGTATGAGGTGGAGCATTTTAAGCACAAATGAGTCATAGATGGCCTTCAATCATTTCCTCACAAGATGGTAAGTATGCCTATTTGTCTTGAGCAAAAATATAATGTGTTCTAGCACAATGATATGAAAGTGATGTCATGCAAAGTAACAAATGAAAGTGGAAAGTATGAGATTAAGCATGAAAATACATATTCAAAGATACTCCGAGTTTATGTATTCATTCATTAAGGACAGATAGATGGATCTAAAGCTCACCGGATTTAGTCTCCACTAAGATCCTAAGGTTCAAAGTTCAGACTAGTTCCTTGATTTTCGGACTCAAGCATGATAATGGTGCAAAAAGTTTTCTAAGCACGAATTTCATATCTATCCTTAAATGTTCACATTGAATTTTATAATCATAAACAACAACAATCTTAACATGATATAAATATTCTCAAACTAGAACTCACATGCATCAACAACTATAGTTTGAAAATTGCGGAAAATATGCATATGATGGTTCAAAATTGGGGTTTTGAGGGTGTCAAAATAGTGGTATGGCAAGATAAAACAATGGTCAATAAAATATGCATATATTAAAAAGTAATAACCACAAAAGTTACCACAAAGACCTCCAAACCTGAGCGGTGCAATGCTCTCATTGCACAAAACGATAATCAAAGAATGAAAGAAAGAGGACAACCAAAAAAATAAAGAAGTTTTAGCACAAACACCAATGATGCAAGTTCAACTTCCCTTTCATTTATGGGAGGACGGAGGAGGAGAGGGGGGGGGGGGGGGGGAGCAAAGGCCACTCCTTTCCCACTTTTTTTTTAAAATGTTTCCATTGTAGAACCTGCACAATCAACAAACGTGTTAAATCTCAATAAACATAAACTACGACAAAAGCAAAACTAGCTAAACTAATATATAGTACAAACATAGGTTTCCTCCCAAGAAGCGCTAAGTTTTCGGTCTTCAGCCATACCCCCTCAAGCCACGAGAGGCACGAAAAAGGATTGTTCATATAGCATGTTTTGGTTACCCTTTTTATCACTTAAGGTCTTTAGACTTTTTGTGGGAGGTCATTCAACAAACTCATCCACCCTATACATAAATCATGAAATGTTCATGCTTAGTATGTGTCAGCAATTTGAGAGCATCGAATAAATCATATGTTGACGCCAATTGAGTTGAGGGTTCGTCGAAGCATTGTAGGAATGGATCTCTCGGCCCACAAGGTGCCTCATAAGTGATGCTCGACTGCTCAATCGATATAAAACAAGGAATTGTGTCTTTCTCATGCAATTGTTCTTTTGGTATTATAGGGGTATCACAAATAAGTTGGCTATCTTCCAAAGTTTCAATCTTATGTCAGCCAAAAATATCTTCCTTGTAAGCTACCTTATGTCTGCCTCTAAGGGTCATGGTCTCAACATCAGGCTCATGGGCAGGGGTAGTTCCTCCTCTCAAATTCTGGTCTTGCAGGATGCTTATTGGTTGGCTAGGCAAGGTATCTTCCTCCCTAGCAATGGCAGCGACCAACTGCCCTACTTGATATTCAAGTCGCTTAAGAGACTTCTTATAAGAGTGGATTAATTTAAGATTATTGGCAGATTGGGATTGGAGTTCTTCCATCATAGTTCAAAACTGGTTTGTGAAATCAAAACTCCATGGGGATTGTGAATACTGTGGGTCAAACTAAGGTTGGTCAGAAAAATTTGGCATACAAAGTTGATTTAATTCACAAACTCGATTTGGTTCCCACCAATTAGGACAACTCTCTCCATATTCATCCCAATAGTGGTATGAAGTCTCATAATTAAACCCATAAAAAGATAGGAGGGTCGAATTTGTGAGAAACTCTATATCGCAAAGTCATAAAATAAGAAATGAAAATACAACTAGAAAAACCTAACTAAATCTAAAAACAAAAGTGCATACCTTGGCCTCTCACGTGCGTCACCTTCGAAGCTTTGGTAGATTCGGACATCGGTCTCCCAAATCTACAAAACAAAAGCAAAAGCAAACTAGGGTTAGAAAAATTTATAAATTTTATAAACTAAGATATAAATTAAAAAGTAAAGTTGAAGTCCCCGACAATGGCGCCAAAAACTTGATCGTTTATAATCTGAAACCTTGCAAGTGCACAAATTTGAAGTACTAGGGCGAGTACAAGGGTGTTGAACCATAGAGACTTGTCGTTTACCTTATAACTAATGTCTTAGTTGAAAAGAATTTTAAAAAGAAGTTTTCTAATTTAATTGACTAAAAGGAAAATAAAACAGATTTGGAAAAGTTATGAGCAAGCAGCCTAGGATCCCTCTTGGATCACAAACTCGTAAGTAATATAACTCTTATTCCTATCCTATTTCGAATTTTGGGTATTGTCCTGCTCTTCACTACAAGCTAAAGCGAGGTATAAGAATCAGGTCCTATTCATAGTCACGGGCTAGTCTGAACCGATATGATCCGTCTAATCACTGGCGACCTAAACAGTAAACATCATTGCACGTAACTGCCAAAACTAGGCTACAAACACTAATCCGAGGGTCTATCCTATTAGATCTAACCCTAATCCCTACAAGACCATTAGGATAAAATAAAACATAAATAAAATGCTACTGTCAAGTTCACGGTAACAGCCATAGACCTCAAACATGCAATCGTACCATATGAAATTCGAAATTGAAAAAGAATAGAAATTATATTAAATACTCAATTGTAATTTACAAAGGATCCCAGCCTTGGAGAAGTTAGTCATGCATCGAAAGACTGATCTTCATCATGTCTGATTTGATCATCTATTGATGTTTACAAATTACAATCTCACAACTCTCCAAAACTAGAAAAACTAAACCTAAAACTAAACCTAGGAAGACTCACAGCTGGAAAAACTCTCTACCGAAGGACTCCATTAATCCTAACCCTAGGGTCCTTATTTATAGAACAAAGGCCCTAGTACAAATTTTAATACGGTAGGTATTCTCCTAGAATCTCAAAAATCACGTTGAAGAAGATTGCTCGAAGTTGGACTCTCGACTGCCAAGGATTCCAGGTTGTAAAGCCTAGATTTTCACAGAGAAACCTTGTTTCGACCGATTGAGAACGAGTCTTGATCGGTTGGGTTCTCAATTTCCTCTTCAGGCACACAATCCTCACTATCTTTGGATTTCGATCGATCAAAACTAACTTTTGATCGGTCCAACTTCAATTCTCTTGCTAAATGCTTCTTCTGACTCGACCGGTCGAAACTGCCTTTCGACCGATCAAAATTATATACAAAATATGTATATAATCTTTGTTTGGTCTCAACCGGTCAAACTTAGTTTCGATCGGTCCAAATTGGATTCCTAAAGTTTCTCTCATTTCGATCGGTTGAAATTCACATTTCGTCCGGTCGAGATATGTAATCGCTTTCCGTTTCCTTCTTTCTTCTTTTCTCTATTACTGCGCTATTTCAACCTACCTAAAATGGATCTCAACCGGTCGAAATGGTCTATCTTGGGATCCTTTACTTTGTTTCAGCATTGTTCGCTACAGTGGCTTTGGGTCCTTTTCTACTTTGCTCTTTTAACCATTTTTTGCGTACTTTCGACTTTCAAACTTGTTGTGACACATCTCATACTAAAGGCAAACATTAGTAGTCAATTGAGAGTTAGCAAGGCCGAGATTTGAGAATAAACTATGTTGTTTTGAAGGCTGATCAGGGAGTTACAGAGGGGGTAGAGTGGGTAGCTTTAATTACTACCATGAAGACGAAATGTCTTACCTCAAGCTCCTAAGTATGTGTTATGAATTTGATTGCATAGTTGGTTAAGGCATTGACTTTTATGGCACCACTGGTATGGAATTCAATATAATCAGATCAGACAATGGCATAATGAAGTTGTGCAGAAATGTAAACCAACATGGAGTGGTTCACGTATACACAGTGGGCACTACTTGCGTGAAAGATATTGGTTCTCAAGAAAGTCTAAGCTGCATGCGCGGTCAACCACTATGAGTGGACAAAAAATTGAATTCAAAGGGCAAGGACAAAGAGTAGAAGATGGTGAATGACGAGGATTCAGATAATAATCCTCTATCCTGCTCTTCTTCTTCGGATGAAGGCTAGTTGTATGACAACGACTACGAGTTGGATGATGATGATACATTATTTGATGCTCACGTAGACAATGATTGTGACGAGTTGGTGTTGGAAAGTGATTTCCAAGCTAGTGTCTCCACAAACGAGAAAGATGGTGGAATGGAGAGAGGTGACGATACTCTTTCTTTGGAGTCCGACTTGAGGAGTGTAGATAGTGATTTTGATGACGACGGAGAAATTAAAAGGCTAAAGTATCTTATCTTTAACGAGAAATCGGCTATGAAGAACCCCACATTTTGCGTTGGTATAAAATTTAAGACTCATGCCTTGTTCAGGGAAGCCGTGAAAGAATATGCCATCAAGTGGGAGAAGGATGTCCGATTTGTAAAAAATGATAGAGAGAAAATCCGGGCTGTTTGTAAAGATGGTTGCCCTTGGGTGATTTACTGCTCGCATGTACAAAACTATCCAGTGTATCGGGTGAAAACTTATAAAGACGAACACGTGTGTGGAAGGGCCTTCAAAGTCAAGTGGGTCAGTGCAAGCTGGATCATTAAGTGGTACGGTGATAGGATTAGGATGATTCCATCATGACCTATGTCCTCACTAACCAAGACCGTAGAGAGTCCAAATTTGACCAACTCAACCCTGGAAATTGGGTCTACTGGTCTAGAATCTAGACTCAACCTAGCAATTGAGATCCAATCAAATCGGTTCAAATTGGGGCGGGTCGGGTACGAGTCCACCAACCAATTTAGGCCCCTAGCTTTGTCCTAAAAAAGTAATTGGATTCAATAATAACCCAATGACAAATAAAAAAAAAATGACAAATTTTATGAAGGAAAAAGGGCATATGAGTGTCAACGAATGGATTAATCCATGCGTTGGAACCCAAGATCACATGCCACATGGCATGTGATCTAAAATAAAATGTGTTTCAGAGACGCAATTGCCCCTAAAATCATGGTCAAACTTTACTTATCGCTTGGCAAACCTGATGTATTGAAATTTGGGACCTTTGACCACATTTTGACAGTGAATACATACCCAATTATACTTTTTTTTAAATGGGCCTGATCTTCCTTGAGCAAGTTACTTTGATACTTAGACAGGTGTCACATGGACCTACTTGGTTCGACCGCATGGATCATCCAAGTGTTCGAACCCATATCCTCAGTCCTCTTTTATGATTACCATTATGTCCATGTGATGGTAGGCTCATGGTTATCAAGACTTGTGGTGCCCAAGATTGGGATGAAAACCGATCTCCATCGTCTAATTCAAAGCAGTCAATAGTTTAAGCACGTGAAATGTGGGTTGAGAAGCAAGAATCATTGTAAATAAGGGTACCCTTTTTAAAAACCTTAATCTTACAATTTTTCATGTTTTTTAGTATTTTTAAGCCCTTTTTATCCCTTTTTAAAAACAAAATTAAAAAAATGAAAATATCATATCTACTTCCCAAGTCGATACATTTATGATATAGCCAATATATATCGGCCTGGGACTCTGCCGATACGAATCCGACATTGAATACTTGACAATGACACCCGGCTGCCTGGTTCGCTCAGTTTGGATTCTGGTTTGCAGTAAGCCACTCTTTAGAGAATCCGATTTGCTAGTAGTGTCATCCCGAAGCTTGGCCATTTCAAAATTTTTGGTATTGGGCATAGTAATCAGGTTGAGTTCAACAGTAATTCATCAAGGGTTAAAATTGGAAAAAAAATCAACAAATTCCTGGAAAAAGTTGGAGAAAAAAAAACCGATTGAGTTGTAGCTCAGTTAGCTCCCTCCTTCGGGAGGGTTGAGATTGTGGGTTTTACACTCCACGTTTGCTTCTTCCTTCATATTAATGAGGTGAGGGTTGTTGGGTGGGATTTATTCCCTTATCTGTCACTCAATGCGAGTGCCTTTGTTGTGTGGGATTTATTCCTCACGTGCTACTCCTGAACTGTTATAATCTCCACGATATGTAAGGTACATCCAAGTTGTCTATGCCATGTGGCATTATAAAAAAAAAATGTATGAACAAATTTCAAATATATTACAGCTTTCACGATTTATTAAAACAGTCGCAATCAAATTATTCATAAACCGAGATAATCATAAAAAATAAAAGATTTTTTCATAAATAATATTTTTTTTGTTGATAGGTAAAGAGGAAAATTTTCTTAAAAAGGAAAAGTAATATTACATGTACAAATATAGGACATGGACAAAATTTCCAAGGGATTAAACTATATAAACCGAGGTAATCATCCCACAACGGATGGGCTTACATTTGCTCCTTCTTTAGCCAACCTATCGGTCAGACTGTTGCCACGCATGGGAACATGGCGAAATATAATTGGTTTGTTAGCAACTGCGACAACTATAGGGTGAAGAAGACAGGTGTATCTCCACGGCGGTTTAGATATTCCTCTAGTTGCAAGTTCTGCTTCATTGTTAGAGCAGAGGCCAACATAGAAGTTAAAGGTTTCCAAAATGACACCTTCAGAATTTGAGATAAATCCTCTGCCACCCACTTTCCCAGGTGATGCAGGACAAAAACGCTAAACCTTAATTATGTAATTTAAAAATCAATTTGAGATCTAATTGTGTAGTGGAGATATGGAAATTAATCACAAAACACATAAAATATTAATAGCTATATTAGGGCAATTTACTTGATTTAATTTAGTGTCCATTAGCATATGAATTCTCCCGATTTAGAAAATAGGTCTAAAGATAGACTCTACTTTCGATCTAGTTTAGGACACCAAGTGACTATAACGATGTTGTCTCTTTGACTCCTTGCTAAGATTTGAATAATTTAAGGCTCGAAGGTTTCAAATTGTTCAAAGGGAATTTACGAATTAGGGTTAGAAATTAAAAAACAATATCTAAGAGAAAAGAAAATTGTATTGTATGATGATAAGTTTAATTTTATTACATATTTTTCCTTTAGACTACCTTTAATTGTATTGTAGAAATTAAAAAACAATACCTGGCGCTATTGAATCAATAAGTTTTTTTATTAATAGCGGCAGTTTTTGGTGTTGCTAATAGTCTTTATTTTTGTAGTGTTTTTATGTTATGCACTTTAGTTTTCTAGTTCTAGATAATTAGATTAGAGATTCAAATTGAAAAGGTTGAGTTGAGAGAAAGATCAAGAAGAGGAAGATTGACACCTTTCTAAATTCGAACATTTTCTTCAATTCAATATGATCAAGATCATAGTAAAGACCATTGTCAGGATTATGGGTTGCTAAATCCATACATCAAAGTTAAGATGAAGCCCTAACTTAATTTTTTATGGAGTTTTAATTTAAATTTTTATGATCCATTGTTTCAATGATCATTTTCGATTTCAATAATTTTAATGTTATGAGGTTTTTTGCTACTTGATTTAAAGTCAATTATAAGAATATATGGTATGCTTAAGGGTTTTCCCCCTTTTTATACTTGATGATTCGATAAGATTAGACTTTTTTATCAAATAATTTAAGAAAGATTAGTATGAAATAGAAAATTTTAGTAATCTAAATTTTTATCCGACCAATAGAACTTTTAGATTAATATGGAAATTTGTCCATAAAAGAAGACTCCCTTTATAGAATTTAAACACTTTTAATTGGATCAAGATTATCGGTATCTAGATTTTATATCTTATTGTTAATTCAATGGTTAATAAAAAAAAATTAAAAGGACATTAGAAAGAGAGTTAGGTGTAAATTCTAAACTTTGATTTCATTTTTTAATAGAACTTTTCTCCAATTTATCTCATTTTAAATTTTATCTTCAGCTTACAAAGTTTTCATTTTTAGAGTTTGCAAATATAGGATTTAATATTTCACCAAATTGATTGGATTAGTTAAGTAGAATTTTAAATTTAGTTTCCATAGACAATCACTGAGGGATCGACACTCGTAATACTTACCAGTTGTTATACATTGATTTGTATACTTGTGAGAGTTTAAATTGAATTCTGATAATTTTAGAAGCATTTAATTGATGTGATTTTTGGCTTTATTTTGTAATCAAAATTTCGACAATAAGTTTTTGGCGTCGTTGCTGGGGATTGCATAGGTTGGTAGTTTTAAAATTTTACTTTCCATAATTTGTAGGTTAAACCGAATTTCAAAAAAAAAAAAGAAAAAAAAAACTTACTTCTCACTAGTTAAGATTAATAATTTTTTTTAATTATTTTAGGGATTGTTGTTATTTTTTTTAATAATTTCTTAATTTTTAGGTACACCGATCAAGAAAGTGAATGAAACCAAAGCAATTAAGAGACTGCTCGACACCCATCCCAAGGAGTACACCTTTGCGCATAGTGTTACAATAGACACCCAAATTTTGCTCAAGGCATGATCGACCCATACTTCGAGAAAGGCGTACCTCCGAGCTTTCGAAAGTATTTTCCAAACCCTCAGGAATCATCCCAAAATCCTTAGGAATCATCCCAAATCCCTAGGAATCAACCCAAACCCTTAAAACCCTTCTTGGACCCTTAGAAAGCCCAACCAGAATAGTGATTGGAAAGAGGAGTGTCAAAGTTTACATAGACCTCTGCAAGAGTTGTGGCTTATATCATTGGAAAATAGAGGTTCTCAGCTTTCCAACAAGCCAAGAATTGCCAAATTTGAAATTGTACATCAAAAGATATGGCAATTTGAAAATTGCGCAGAGGTGCGGGGATTTGGCCTTGCGTGTAAATATACACGCAAAGACAATTTTTGGCAGAAATTGGCCTTGCGTGTATATTATACACGCAAGGCAAAATATACACGCAAGGCAAAATTGGCTATTTTCTTCATATTTAAGCTCCAGAACAGGCTCTGAACTTTCCTATTTTCTCGAGGAATACTATTCCTAAGCCTAACGTGTATATTATACACGCAAGGCTTAGGATTAGTATTTTTTATAAAAATGACCAAATTTCACTTTTGGGGTTTAACTTTTTAACTATCCTAAGATTTGGGGTTGGTTTTTTTAGGACTGTTGTACCTCTCCTAGGCTTAAGTTCTACCCTTTTTCCATTTAGAACCCACCCTATCATCTACCATTAAACCCAAATTCCCACCTATCTAAGCCCTAGAAATCCTAGAAACCTTAGATCCTTATTACCTAATTGCTAACCTAATTAGGACCTTAACCCCTCACTAATCTAACCTTCCTCTATAAATAAAAGGCCACCCCCCCTTGTTGAGAGATCTTTTGAAATTTCTAAGAGAAGAAACTCTTGCATTTTGCTCCCTCATTTGCCGACAAAATTAGAATTTGCTCAAACCTTAGAAGCTTTAGCCCATCTCATACCTCTAGCATCATCATTCATTCCCAAGCTCCAAGCCTTTAGCTATTGAAGTTAGCACCTTGCTCTAACCCGCTCGCTTTCGAAAGCTCACCGGTGTCGCTCTCGCGCAAAGATCCACAACGATGCTATAAGGGCTTGAGAGCTCCGACTCTCCCCTCTATTCCTCTACCTTCTTTGCTTTTACTCTATCCTAGAATTGAGCCGTTACGCCGTCAAAATTTTTGAGGATGCGAAGGGCTCAAGAGGATCGGTGCACCTTTAGGCCTGAGAGGGTCGGTCGGGTGCCTAACACATTCCCGATTGATAATTGAAGCCCCTACCCAAGAGCCTTTAGAGTTGACCGGGAAATCGGAGTCATATTTTGTACTTCGCTGCTTATATATCGATTTTGAGGTATCCCGGGACGCCAAAAGCTCTAGGTGGCGACTCTATCTTTTTAAAAGAAAGTACATCGTCGCGACAAACTTGCGAGTGCCCACGGTTGCACAGTTACCAACCACCACGGCCGCATACTTTGAATTAAAATCAGGAGTGATTCAATTGTTGCCTACTTTTTATGGAATAGATAGAGAAGGTCCATATCATCATGTGAAAGAATTTTTGGATATATGCTCTACTTTTCACTTTCAAAACTTTTTCGATGAATCCATTCACCTTCGCCTCTTTCCTTTTTCATTAAAAGAGAAGGACAAGTCATGCTTAAATTTTCTTGAAATCGGATCGATCACTACTTGGGAGCAATAATCATTCACAAATTTTACCAATTGGATACCCTGATTTGAGTACTGTTAGTCTATAGTTGAATACTAATACTCTTCTAATAGTGTATATTCACAACAATAGGAAAAAGAAGAAGAAAAGGAATATCTGTGAAAAGAAGTTGAAGTCACGATTCAATCGCAAGGTATAACTGTGAAATCGCAGCTCAAGCCATAGATGATTCTCCAATCGTAGACACACAATCAAACGGAGAGATAGAGAATTCAAAATTGTAATCTTACGATCTAAACCACGAGCGATCGAAATCCCTGAAGCAGAATCAATGTAGAGGTCTGTGAGAGCATTAGAGCAATCTATGAGAGAACGAGAAGAACCACGAGCAATCGAGAGACAAATCGTAGAGAAGAATAATGAACAACTCTGCAATCGTAATCACGATTTCATCATTAAAAACTGCATGATTTCATCTTGAAGTCCTCATGACACCATTGCGATGTGATGAAGCCATGCAGACGTGATTGATGAATCCATTCAAATCATGATATTGAAAGAGTCCCTACAATCTCTTAGTGTTGAACTAGAAGAAAACCAACTTACATATCAGAAAAGAGTCATAAAGGAGAAAGATATGAGTTAGGAAGTTAAGTTTTAGGAAAACTCTATAGTAGGAAGATGTCTAGGATAGTAGAGTCCTAAATTATTGTAATTGATCTCTTATGAGTCTATAAATAAGAGAGCGTGCGTCCATAGGTAAATATAGATAGAAGAGCTCGAGATCATAGTGAAATACCTACGATTTGTAACTAGTAGTTTATTTTCCTAGTTTTTAATTATGTCTTTTATTTTTATTTTTGATTTAATAGAAATAATGAGCAGCTAAATTTCTTTTCAAGTTTGGGAACCAATATATAAAAGATAGTATGAGTAATTTATTATTTCTTATTTTTCAGAATTCGTTATTGTGATTGGTTAATGAATATGAGTTTTGAAATTTGTCTGTGTTTCAAAAGGTTTTCACGACTTATGTAATATCCAATTTCTATATTGTCGTTGATGCCTTAGGATTGAGATTATTAAATTTTTATCACCCGACTATGTTGTTGTTGTTGCCCTAGTTAGTTTCATTAACTATTTTCATGCTAGAGAAGTTTATGTTGTCGTTGTTCACCTAAAACTGATCTTTTATTCTTCTTATGTTACCGTTGTCGCCTTAAGATAATTACAGAATTCAGAGAAATAAGAGATAGTTGATTAGGAGTATGAATCTGCGATAGGGAACTTAGACTTAGTTATTTTGAATAGTTTTTCTGCACATTAATCTTTAGTTTATTTCTTTCATACAGTTTCATTTTAAACTCCAAAAAACCTTTATTGTTATGGACATTTAGAAGAGTTCTACAAAAAAAATAATTCCCTAAGGATGGATACCTTTATATGTGCTACAATTCCCTTATGCACTTGCAAGGAGATAAAACAAAGTATAGCAAAGAGTTTATAAAAAATTTTGGCGTTTTTACCGGGGAATATAATTTTTTAGAATTATGATTTTTTTTTATAGTTAGTTAGTTTTATCATCTTTTAATTTTTGTTTTTGTTTTTCTTTGTTAGGAGGATTGAGCGTAGACTAGAGAACAAAGCATAAACATCTCTCCACCGAGGGAAGCTAGAGGCCCAGATTTTTTTTCTTCTCTCATACTAGTTTCTTTCTGTTAAAAGAAAGAGGTTAATTTGGTTTATGCACAATACACGTTCCAAATCTTTTGATATCCTTGATTGTGATCCTGAAATTGAACAAATTCTTTTATGGAACTTGGCTTTTAGACGTGTTTCCGAAATCAAATTGGTTCCAATGGCAGAAGATCACCCCATCAAGGAGCACCATACCCAAGTTGCTCTTACTGCACCTTCGTGTATTGCCTTACCAAAGGTTGCAAATGGACAACACTTCGAGATCAAGCACTACCTTTTACAATCCCTTTCGAATTTTCATGGGCTTGATCACAAAGAACCCTATCAACACCTTAGGATTTTCATTGAACTTTGTACCACATTAAGATTGACAACGCTAAATGATGAGGTTGTTAAGATGTGATTGTCTACATTTTCATTAAAAGACAGGGCGAAGGCATGACTTGCCTCCTTGCCTGTTAGAAGTATTACTGATTGGGGTACACTACAAGCCAGATTTATAGCTAAGTATTTTTCAATTGGTAAGATTAATCAGATCCGCCAAGTAATTCAAAACTTCCGGCAGCTACTGGGATAATAGTTTCATGAAAGCTGAGAACGGATGCAAGACCTTCTACAAAAATGCCCTTATCATGAAGTGTCCAATTGGTCCATAGCAGAGAGTTTCTACCAAGGGCTAACTGAGGGGAACCAGCAAATTGTTGATGTTGTGAGTGGTGGAGCCTTTATGGCTCAAAATGGTCTTGGGACTTATTTGTAAAGCTAGCCGACAATTCCTTGTAAAAACTATCTTTGCAACGGGTTGATCCCAATGTCACTCGCTATACCCCTCTTGCGAGAGGAGGTCTTTATGATATCAATTATGATAAAGTAAAGACGGAGAATGACATAAACATTAAGGTTGCAGCCTTAGAACAAAAGTTGGCATCTTTAGTAGCAACCAACCTTAATGCAGTGGAAAAATCTGTAGCAGCCTAGTCTATCTGCCAGAGCTTGGCCCATGTAGTATCTGATTGTCCTATGACACCATTATATCCTGACATGATATAAAAGGAACATATATGTGCATTCCAGCAGAGTGATTACGGTAACATGTATTTTTGACTTATTTTCTTGAATTCTTTTTCACTCTATATTTCTCACAATTGTTTTCAAGTAAATTTCTCATATCTTTTCCAGATAAAATCCTTTTAAATCTACCTTTCACTCATTCAACTCTCCTATTTTCCCTTTATTTCTAATCCTCAGAAGTACAAGGGTGAAAGATTTAGAATCTTGTGGGTTAAAGGTGATTATGTTAGGGTACAAAAGAAATTTAGGCTTTAGGCTTCGAATATGGGTTCAAGAGGTACTGTAAATAGGTTTTTTGGCTTTTATGGCTCAAACTGTCAAAAGACGACCTTCTATCATGTCAAAAAAAACTGGTAAGGCTGCCATATTGTGTTGATATCTGTAATAAGCAGTTCTAGAATAAAACAAACACAATAGCAGTCATGGATGCAAAAAAAAATATGAGATTTTCTAGTAAGCAACAAAGATCAAATGAAATTTGGATGTATTCAGCTTTCTCCACTCTCTCAATGACAGGATATGGCTCAAAAGCTCACTAATTTTAGGTTTTTTGAAACTAAGATCTAAATTCTACAATTTAAAGCAATTTATAGTTTCAAAAATTTAGTATTGGTACAAGTGTGCATTTGACTAAGCATGAATATCAACTAAATTTATCATTGATTTCGAACTTCTTTTTAAGATGATGGTAATTATAATTGGAATCATGATTTTCAAAAATTTCTTACTCATGCAATGATTAACTTCAAAAGAACCAAAAACAAATTTCCTAAACTAATCAATTAAATAAAAAAAAATTGTATCAACAAAAAAATTCAAAACTAAAATTTACAAAACACAGTGTGTACCCTCAAACTTAAAGGAAACAATGCCCTCATTGAAAAAATTGGAACATGGGCAACAAAAATCATTCCTGTGAGTGCATAAGGATGTATGCATTTTGTTTCTTATTCACGTGGTGGTATGCATGGAATGATCGCCATTGACATGGATGAAGGTAGTGCAAGGATAGCATTGTTAGAAGTTTTGGCCTATGCAGTGACAACATTAACTTGTTCATATCCTTCTTCCTTATCATGGTCAGACAGTGTAGGAAAAGGATTATATTGCAGTTCATCCTAGAGTTCCTTGCATAGGCCTTTAATGACCTCTTTCTCAACTAACAGGCTTTGCATTTCTCTTCAACAACTACTTTTTCTTGTTCAATCTTCTTCAAATTTTTCATATCCTCTATCAGTTTTGTGATCACTCTGAATTTTTCTTTAATTTCATCTCTTAACAGCTCAGTTTCCTCTCGCAGTTTGGCAGCTGTTACAATACTCCCTTATGTTATAGCTTTTGTTTTTCTCTTATGCTCTAATAACAATCCTTCATTATCATCCTGGAGTTTCCTAATTTGTCCTTCTCTCAAGATCAACTGATGATTTTTCTCGATGAGTTGAGCATGTAATTCTTTCTGATAATCCTTGTAGGCTTGCTCTTTTTTCGTTGGGTTTTCATACAGCAGATTGAGTTGGTACCGTTTCAAGTTAAGGATCTCGGAGGCAAGCATAGTGTTTGATTTGAGAGTTGATTTGGATGTTTGTGGAGTGAAGTGTTCGTTATTGAGTTCATGTTTTAAAGTAGGTATATGGATTAATTCAAAGGTCGGGTTTAAGGTTGGTGGGGTGATGTGTTCGATCGTGTGTTCGATAACGCATTTGGGCTCGGAGATTAATTCCAGAGTATGTTTGATTAGGGGTCTTGATTTTCTTTCAGTCTCAATTGCTCCCAACCTTTCTTTTCTTCCTCTAGTAGCTTATTCTTCTCCTTATGCTGATCCATTTCGAGCTTTTGTTTTGGTTGCAGCTTGAGTTACTTTTTGAAGGGTTTCAACCTTAGCTCGATTGTAAATATCTTGGCCAATTTCATCTATGGACCTTCTTTTGATTGCTTGAAGAATCACCTCTCTCTCTTTATGACTGTTGGCAGTGGATCTGTGGCCAAAGTTGTAGTAGATGTCCCACCTCATTGCGGACAGAAGTATCCACTCTTCGGGGAGCTATACTAGATTTCAGCATGTTCACCTCCTCTATCAGTCCTTTGATTAATGATGGGATTGTCAAGAGGTGAGGTTCATTTTCCTTTTGCCAAGCCTTTATATCCAAAAATTTCCTTTCCCAGTCGGGATGGAGGCCTAATATAGTGGGGATTGGGGTAGTAGAAACCATGGATGGGGTTGGTAATGGTAAAGAGCTCTCAGTTAATGGTCAGAATCGTTACCCTTAGTTTCCTCCCTTGTCCACTTATCCATTTTCGACCTTGGCATGGTTGTTTCAAGGGTCTGAAGAAAAAAAAAAATCATTTAGTTCATAGTTTATTCAGAACATGCAAAGCATTATATCAAAACCTGAATGCTTACCTTTTGCCATGCAATTTGAATCCAAAACCCTAACTTCTTCAAAATAGGAAAACCCGTAAATTAGGGTTTCAAAGATTAATAGAGTAATCTGAGAAAGGGTTTATCAATTCGAAAATGGATTGGGCTTGATTGAGTAAGGTTTGAAAACTGAAATTGGAGGGAGAGGGTGATTGTTGGATTGGCTTGAGAGTGTAAATGAGGAGCCAAGGCCTTCATTCGTGAAATAAATAGACTCATATCTTGTGGTGACCTGCTGAGATGGTCACTACGATTTCTTCAACGTAGAATTGTAAGTCACATTCCAGCACCTCGATTTTGTCAAAAAGTTTACGATTCGACTTACGATCGCACGTGAGTACGATTTGACTTTTACTATTTATGACTTTTATTCTGTGGTCAATCATCTTTCCTTACGTGCGGTCGTGAATAGTCAACTCCGCCATCACAATTTGCGATTCTGGTTCAGATCTAGTCTTTAAGTTCTTGGTCCTAGTCACGGGCTCTCATGACATAATTGTCTTTATTTTATATATATATATATAAAGAAATTTATCAATATACATGTTGCTCCTCCCAAACTTCGAGGAAACAATGCCCTCATTGGTTCATGAGAGACAATAAGGCATAAAATATAAAGGAGAGAAAACACATAGAATTTGGAGTAAGAGAGTATATTACACAGAAAATGATATTTACATAGAAAAAAAACACTAATTACAAAAAAAAAAACCTAGGAAAAAGCTAGACAAAAGCAGGAGCCAGCATAAAGACTTCATGAAAATTTTAACGAAAGACCGAAGGAAGTCTGTACAAAATCTGCTACACCAAGAGAGGTCCTACACCACCATTTTTATATGGTCCTCTACTTGCAGGTATGTAGAGGGTCATCGGAATGGGGTGGTGAAAGTGGTGGGGGAGAGTTAGGAGGGGGTGGGACGGGGGTGATGAGCGTGGAGGGGATGGCGAGGGATGAGGGGGGAAGAGTTTGACGCCTAGGTGTCAAGTAGGAGCTGTAGGATGCGCTCCAACGCCCTCTTCTCGGCCAACAACCGTTATATCTCGTCTTCCTCCTTGATAAGGATTGCAAGGAGGAAGTTGACGTCCGCCCAAGAGATGGGGTTTGGTTGCTTGTCTGCCATGGTTGATGAGCGACTAAAGAAAGAAAAACGGAAAGGCAAAGAGAATGTAGAAAGGGGTGACAAAATGTAGTATTTATAACAAAAAGTGGGACAGAAGTTGAAACGACGCAATGAAATCGAGATTTGTCTCAAAATAGATATGCCATAAAGGTATTCAATGGGAATGGTTGGCAGTAATTAATGCGACGTCTGTGTGTGCAATCGAGGCATCACAATTAACTCTCGTGAATTTACGATGGCATCGTAAGCTCATGACTACTGACTGTATAGCCTTTGTGAAGACGTGTCTATCTCACGATCGATTGTGAGGAAGGGCTTTAGAGAGGAAATATCCTTCCATGGGAAATCGTAATCACTACGATTCACTCGAAAAAAAGGGTCCAGAAACAGAGAATATTAGCAAACGACTGCCCGTAAGGGTGGGTTACATGCTATTGTAAATTAATAACTCTATTAATGCACATCGGAGAGGGCATTACGAGTGCACGTAACTCGTTACGTTCAAGCATAATGTCCATATCAGCCAGTCATAACAATTATGATTGGCTGAGAGTAAGTCAAGCCCAAACGCAATAAATTTGATTAATCCAAACACCCACTACGAGCAACCATAAATTACGATTACTCGAAGAAAGTAAATCTTCCAAAAGTTTAAACTAGTATAAAAAATAAAACTAATTATTCAAACACTAATTTAAGGAACTAAATACAAAATTTTGTTATGGATGAGTTGGTAGCACGACAATGCCCATGAATATATGAGACATACTCAGGGTCTTCCAGTGATATGGTTAGCACTGTCCCTTATTATTCTGGTGCAATTACTAGCTTGCGTCTCTGCCCATTGACCTTAAAAATTCGATTGTCTTTAGGGTATTCAATGGTGACAGTTCCATGAGGGAATGCTTCTATTACGATATAAGGTCCGTCCCAACGACTTCGAAGTTTACCGAAAAATAACCGAAGTCTCGAATTGAATAGCCAAACCTGTTGGCCAGGCACAAAACTCTTGCATAAGATATGACGGTCATGAAACGCTTTAGTTTTGGCCTTATAAACCCGAAACATTCTCAGAGGCATCATTATGAATTTCTTCCAGCTCATTGAGGTCAAGTTTCCATTATTCACTAGGCGTGGACAACTCAAAATTAAGAGAGCTCTATGCTCTAGTTCTACAGGTAAATGCAAGCTTTCCTGTACTCAAGTCTCTAGAGAAACATGCCAATTGGTGTTTTAAAAGCAATCCTATATGCCTATAAGGCATCACTTAGTCTCAGGGACCAATCCTTTCCATCGAGGCAAACCGTTTTCTCAAGAATTTTTTTAATTTCTCGATTTGATATCTCCACTTGCCCACTAGTTTGTGGGTGATAAGGGTGACAATTTTGTGTGTAACAAAGTACTTCTTGAGCAAACTCTCAAAGAACCTATTACGAAAATGACTACCCTCATAACTAATGATGGCTCGTGGAGTTCCACACCGAAAGAAAATGTTTTCCCTAATAGATATCACCACCTTATGATCATTAGTTCTAGTAGCCACGGCTTCAACACATTTAGAGATATAGTCGATAGCCACAAGAATATACATAAACCCTATGAAGGTGGGAAAGGTCCCATAAAATCAATGCCCCATACGTCAACGAGTTCACTGACCAATATCGGATGGAGAGGCATCATGTCTCTAAAAGACATGGCATCTGTCTTTTGAAAACCGTCACAAGCTATGCAAAAAATATGGGCATCTTTAAACAAGGACGACTAATAAAAATCAGACTGGAGTACCTTGACCGCAGTTTTCTTTCCACCGAAGTGACCTCCAGAAGCATATGTATGACAAAATTGAAGAATGTTGTAGAAGTCACCCTCAATGACACATTTTTTGATTATCTGGTATGGGCATATTTTTAGAAACAATATGCTCTAGGACAACACCCTCTTGAATCAAGAAATGACTCTTCTCCCAACTCAACACTAAATTCGTTTCCTCACATCTTTCCAAGACTAGGGCTAAATGATCTAGACAAGTCTCAAAAGTTTGGTTAAATACCGAAAAATCATTGATGAATACCTCGAGAAACTTTTCTATCATATTAGAAAAAAATTGTCATCATACACCTTTGAAACGTTGTTGGTGCATTGCATAATTCAAATGGCATGCGACAATAAGCAAACGTGCCAAAAGGACAAGCAAAAGTAGTCTTTTCTTGATCTTTCGAATATATTGACACTTGATTATACCGAGAATAGCCGTCAAGGAAACAAAAATACTTTTGATCCGCAAAATTTTCCAAAATTTGATCAATAAATGGTAGAGGAAAGTGATCCTTGCGGGTCATTAAGTTCAACTTTCGGTAATCAATACATACGCGCCAGCTTGTGGTCTCGCATAATGGTATCAATTCAACAGCTGAATTCTCTTTGACCGTGATCCCAGATTTCTTTGGGATCACCCGAGTAGGAGACCCCCTCACTATCAGAAATCGGGTAAATAATACCCGCATCAAGGAGTTTCACTACTTCTTTTTGCACTACTTCCGTCATGTTTGGGTTTAACAGTTGCTGGCTCTCTCTGGAAGTTTTGGCATTGTCCTCCATGTGAATCATGTGCATACAAATAGATGGGTCAATGCCTTTTAAATCAGCCATAATCTACCCTATAGCACGCTTATGCTTTGTAAGTACGGTCAGCAATTTTCTCCTGGTCTGCAGTTAAAATTGAAGATATGATGACCAAAAGAGTATTATTGGACCCAAGAAAAGCATACTTCAAGGTATCGGAAAGAGTTTTCAGTTCTAGGGATGACGCCTTTTCGATTGATGGCAACAATGGCTCTCTTGAGATGGTGGGTAAAGGTTCCACCGTGGGTTTCCATGTTCTTGGTTGAGAATTAAAAGAGGAGGCACTAACAAAATAGGCCTTCTCGTGGAAATCAATTTCATTCCCTTCCAAATCCATGTACCAAAGTTCTGTCTCTAACGCATCCTTGGACAAGATGAGGGGGAGTGCTTCTTCAACAAGTTCTTCTATGTAATCCATATAAAAGCACTCCTCTTCATCAATGGAGGTCAGTCGGTCACAGAAAAAACATTGAGCTGGATTCTCATATTTCCAAAAAAATCTCCATCATACCGATTTTGCAGTTTATGCATGCGTTGGTAGTGGCCAAGAAAGATTTACCGAGTATGACAAGGATTTGTGTTGGAGACTTAGAACTAGGCTCCATGTCTAATACCAAAAAATCAATGGCGAAGAGAAATCTGTCCACCCCGACCAATACATCATCAATTATACCAATCGGTCTCCGTTCAAATCTATCAACTAACTAAAGAGTTGTCGACGCGGGCTTCAATTGCCCAAGTCCCAACTTTTCATACAATGTGTATGGAAGCAAGTTTACACTGGCTCCCAGATCCAAGAATGTTTTATTTATGGTCTGGTTGCCAATAATGCATGGAGTTGTGGGCACTCCGGGATCCTTAAGCTTTGGTGGAGTTGTGGCCTTCAAAATTGAGCTTACTTGCTCCGTCAAAAAGACCTTTTTAGACAAATTATTCCGTCGCTTCCGCTTTTGGGTGCACATTTCTTTCAGAAATCGTACATACGCCGGGACTTGCTAATTGCATCCAACAAAGGTAGGTTTATTTAAACCTCTTTGAAGATCTCGGTGAAGATCTTTTCTATTTTCTTCGGATTTTTATCAAAAGATGAAGGTGCTCCAAAGGCATTCGGAAACTATAGCTTTCGTACATATGGTATCTCAGTCACAAGGTCCATCACTTCATCTTCCTTATTTTTTTTATTTTCAAATTTATTTATTTTAAGGTTTTGTGGCTTTGAAACTTTCCCGTTCTTCTTGGCTCTCCCTCTATCTCAAGGACATCCACGAACGGGAGCATCTCAACTTTGTTGTTCACAGTCTTGCCACTCCGCAGTATTTGAGCAGCTTGGACATGTTCAGTGGGAATTGATGTCTCCGCACATAAACTAATCCTTTCAGGTTACTCATAGGTTGTGATGGTAATCGGTCATCCTCTCTCTTCACCATTTGAGTAGCTAGCTACCCAATTTGAGCCTCTAGCTTTGTAATAGAGTGGGTATGTGAGTGAAAGGTCAGAGAGAATTGAGCAAGTTGAGATAAATCTTTCGAATGTTGATGCGACTGTTGTTGCAAATCCCTAAGAATTTGAACAATTGTTGCATCAGATCCACCGATGTGGCCTATACTGTTGTTGTTCCACTGGCTAATGTGGTCGAATGGGTGGCATGTTGGGCTATTGAAAATTTTGGGGTGGAGGGTATCTTGGCTTAACAACAGATGGTCCTTGTTATTGGCCAATCATTGAGCTATCATTCAAATCAGGATAGGTTCTCTATTGCGGGTTATATGTACCATAATCACTCATTTGCTCTTTAGCTCTAACGGGCAACTATTTTTTTTGTTTGGTAACATAGCTTATCGCCTCATTTGCTCTAATGGGAAGGTGTTTTAAGTGAAAAACTTGCTCTCTACATGCTTTCTGTCAAAGCATATTTTATCTGCTTCAACGGGGAGCAGGCAGAGAGTGCATCTGATCTTATAAATGCCAATCCAAACACAGCCTTAGAGCCCCTAAATTGTATAAAAATTATCTTTTCACGTAATTTAGTGGCTAATAAACTATTAAGTGTGGTATCAAGTATCGGCTGATACTGATACGTATCAATATTTTGGCCAACCGCTGTATTGGTATCGGATATCAGCCGATACCTCCTTCCAATTTGATATATTTTTTAGTAATACCAGTGCATCGAACCAATATCAGTCGATATGTATCGGTTCTCCATAGATTGATATCTAATACCGGTAGCCAATTTGACACCTTACTTTTGTTTTACACTCTATCTTCTGAAAAAGATGGCTTCTTTGTATAAACAAACAAATGTGTTGTGAAACGATGTAAATGTATAGAAACTTTCAATGAAATAGTGTTTTAAATAATTTAATATATCGATACCAATGTTTTGCTATTTACGATATCTAATAAATCTTAAAAAATTCTAAAATTGAGAAGACCCAAATGAGGAGACTGATTATTTTTAGGGAGTCATTACTTGCACTCCGAAACTTCGCTCTTGCACTGAATTTAAAACAAGGACTTGTAAGTTTGATGACCTCTACTATTTGAAAACATCATCTAAATCGTTTGATTTAGCGGCCATGATTTAAAGATATTCAGTGCAAAAGATTAACACGAAATATAATCTTCATCATGTGATTAACTATAGTCAAAGGATATTATCTAATTCAACAGTTGACTACAATAAATGATATGATAAAGATCGTGTTTTGATCCAATGTCATGTATTGAAAATCCCTAAATCATGAACTTCAAATCGAACGGCCCAGATTACATTTTTATCATCACATGTTTCTAAAATATCAAGTCTTTCTTTAACTTCGGTGCAAGGACCAATTTTCTGAGTGCAAGTAATAATTACCTTATTTTTATATTAGAAGCTCACGTATTTACATTACCATTTTATCCACTAGATTGCATTTTTCAGATCAGACCAAACGGAACTTAGCTATCACCACAGGCCCACAGTTATATTAAATAAGGGTAGTTGAATTAATTCGTGGCTAAGACTTTTTTTATATTATACATATAATGTCATACGGCATAGATAGCCCAAATGTAAATACAAGGGCTCCATTGTCTACACCCAATGGAGCTGTAAGAACAACGAAAAAGGGAATCTCACAATTGCCTAATTTAAATCAAACGATGGAGGTTGTTTTGTCTCAGTCTTTTACATAATGAATCTTCAAATCATGAGCGTACTATCAGACGATCGGTTTTCGATTCTACACGATACACATATAAAAAAAGTGACCCAAAAATCACATGACATACATTACACTTAAACATAATTTTTTTTTTTTGATAACTTAGGGTAATTCCAAGCTTACGCTTGGACTAATTCCTAAGGGATGCCCTCGGCCCCACCGTGTAATAAGTATTTCACAATTTACACACTCTACGGGGCATCCTGTTATCACAAAAGGGAGACGCCAACAGGCGATCCTATGACCTATTGGTAACAAACTAAAGAAGGTCCCTTTTTGGGATCTGTGGCATGTGGAATAAAAAGCTGATCTCTCATATGGGCACCCATGATCTCAAGATCCATGTTGTGGAAGGCAAACAATCTCCATCGCCTCATTCAAAGCAATAAATGGTGACATTACCTTTCCACTGACTGAGATAACAGTTTAATAGGGTACAAATAATGATACCCAAAAAATAATCTGAATTTGGCATTTCTTTTCTACTTATTTAGTAATGTTAGGTAGGCGATTTCCATTAAGTATGTTCTTAAACCATTGAAGTTTTCCTAAGTTGCAATTAACCCAAAAAAGTCAAATGGCATTTTCGTGGTACTTGGGCAAAACCAAGGTGATATCACCTATATGGAGCTACCTGATGTAACTCTAAGAACCGATTCACACTTCTTCTCATAGTAACAGAGGTTTGATTAGGATTTAGGAGTGTGCAAAATGGGTAACTCATATGCTTTTTATTTCTTCTTCTCCATCTTCGTTGTCAATGTCATCATTTTGGATGGTGCTGTTGATGATGCTGGTGATCCCCGTTTAGACCCGGTTCCTCCGAAATTCATTTGCAACCGTTCGATCGCAGAATGCCTGTTGAATAATGATTTTGTGATGGATTCGGAGATCAACAGGCGCATGCTACAACAATCTACCCGAAATTACATAAGTTATGATGCGCTTAGACGTGACAGTGCCCCTTGTTCGGTATCCGGCGCGTCGTACTACAACTGTCAACCTGGAGGTCAAGCCAACCCTTATAACCGTGGGTGTAACGCCATTTCTCGATGCCGTCGGGGTTAGCTCACTACAAAAAATAAGACTATTAGCGGTACCAAAAACTGCGGCTATTAACACAAAAACTGTTCGCTACTAATCCTGTCGCTATTGAACAAGACGTTTTTTTTGTTAATAGCCGCAGTTAATTTTTGGTGCCGCTAATAGTCTTTTTTTTTTTTTTGTTCTCTCTCTCTTTTTCCGTACCTCTTATATATGAAGTTTAGTTCCCTTCGTTTTTGTAGCTGATTGCTTCTTTTTTCTTGTGTTATGCAATAGATGGTGCTTTTTTTGTTTGAGAATAAATGGTAGATATTGATCACTTAAAATTTTTCACTCATTAGGCCATTACTGAACTTTCAACGGTGATCCGTCACCACCATACACTGATTTTTCTTATGGTCCTACTTTCCGGTGGAAATCATTGATAAATCAGACGATTGAAACCGTTTTTCGTCCCTATCTTCGATGCAATAGATATAGAGATCATGAGCCTACCATTACCATCAGACAATCAGATATTGATATCACACGACATACTCCCAGAATGTGACGGGGAAATGGTAGCCTATGATCAGATTCACTTTTGGGGTGCATGTCGGAATGATGGTAATGCCCATGAACTTAAGATCCATTGTGCCATGCCTAATTCAAAAGATTTTCTCTAATTGCACAAAATGGTACTTTTATCTTATTTGTAACATGGACTATTTCCAAACAAGGAACGAGACAGAGATTGACGTAGGGCTGTGCATTTTTTGAACCGAACAGACCAAATCGAAGTGAACCGTCGGGTTTGATTCGATTTGAACGGATACCGATTTGGGTTTAGTTTGGATAAAAGGAAAACCGAAAAGTTTGGTTTGGTTTTGATTTCAAACCTCCCCAAGCCGAAATTAAACTAAATGTAGTTTGTAAGTAATTATATATACGCCGAAACCAAACTAAATGTAGTTTGTAAGTAATTATATATATATATATATATATATGGGCGGGGATTTTGATTAATTTTAAAGGGCATTTAAGTAAAATGCATATTTTTATATAAAACCTTACCCTTGTCTTTAGCTTATTCTCAAATCCCAAAGCAGTAAAGTAGAACTTTTAGAAAAATCGGTTGAGAAGTTGAGAAAATTTTGATGTGCAAGTAGAACTTATAAGAAACCGAAACCGACCGAATCAAACCGAACTAAATTGAATCGGGTTGGTTTGGTTTAAGAGTTGGACGATTTAGTTTGGTTTGAAAATCTAAAAATCGATTTAAGACAGGTTTGATTTGTGATTTTAGTTCAAAACCGACCAAATGGAACCGAATACACCCCTAAATTGAGGTGGCAAAGTCAGTCTCAGCTTACCAAACAAAAAAAATATAAATGGACATATATGCACATATATGCCATCAAACGTATAATAACAAGGAACTTTAAATAGCGTTCAACTGTCTTTGAATCTTACACCATTAAAGTGTGATTACCATCATGTCATGTGGTGAACATATGTTATTAATTTAAAAAGTAGTAATCTATCATTGGAATATGCCTCAGTCCAAAGAAACATGCCTTTAAGTGGATGTCAACCATCCGATTGATGAACTTTAATATATCAACTGTTAAAACTGAAAAGAACAGTTGATATTAAAGTCTACATAGATCTGATGGTTTAAGATAATCTCCCTAAAACAACATTTTTGGGTGCCCCCTTTGCACTTCAATATATGATCTATCAATTTCATGGTACAAATCACTCACATCTTAAACTATTGGGGATGAAAGATAAATGGTGAATAGATCAAATACTTTACTGTTTATCTCTAATCTTTGACCACTGTTAGATCGCCTATGGACAATACTTCTAATTTTGTAATTCGTTTTCAAGTGAAAGATAATACTTTATTCTTTTTTCCTTTTTTTTTTAATGATAAATTGGGACTTCCTAATTTTTGTAATTTCTTTATAGCCGATATTTCGTTCTTTTAAGGGTGATGGCTATGCGGAAGCTCTTTTAAGATGGGCTTTTATCTTTCAGTTGGGAGTTCTTTTATCATTTTTTTTTTAATGAATTCTTGCTTAGCTAGAATAATAATAATAATAATAATAATAGATGGACCTTGGCCAGATGTATGTGACATTCATCTTGAGCTCTTTCCCATAGTCCCGTGATTAGATTGTGCCGGTGACTGAGAAGCAAGGTGTCAACTCAGGTACCGGTGTCTGGTATCGGTCCATGGAGGCCCGATACGTATAGGCGGATACCAATATGGAGCGGTGCCTTTAAATTTTTTTTTTCTTTTTTTACAGAAAATAGAGGTGTCGGCCGATACCCAATATGTATCAATCGATACTGACACCCAAATTGTTCGTGTTGTTTCGTATTGGTTTACCGAAAAACCAATACGTATCACCGATATGTATCGGTATCGGCCAATATTTGATACCATGTTGAGAAGCACTAGATTGTAGATGCTAGATAAAGCACTAGATTCTAGATAAAGTCAGGGAAAACCATTATCGATCGAAAATTATGACAAACAAAGGAAGATAAATTATCATGTACATGATTCAAACCACTTATTTGTTTCGTGCCATGTCAAATGACTTAAAAAGTCAAGTTGATATGGCATACAATCAATAATAGCTCGAGTCATTTGAATAACTCAAGTGAGGGATTATTAATCATAAAATAACTTGATGAAAAGGGTGGGAAAGGGTCCCTATTTGAGTGTCATGTAAAACTTGTTGTGAGTGGATCCTCATTCGCCTAACGTGAATATTTAATGGGTCAAGCACATAAAATTAACCCCGTTAGGTCATGTTGAGCATGAGGTATCCAACCCAACCTTCCCGTCAAATCGAGTAAACTAATTTGAGTTCAGGTCGGGTCTTGCCGATGTTGATGAAAATGGTATTGATAATGGCTCCGAGAAATGTAGTTCACTACGCTGTCTTAAAGACAATAGACGCTCTCACTCTGTCGGATAAACGAAAATGCAACAAGGTTCCCAGTGAATCTGCTTTCAGGATACAATAGAGTCTGATCTTGTCAAGAATCGTATGTTCTTTTCTAAATTGCACTTTTTAGAGAAAAAATCTGCCACACAGATTTTCTGATACACAAAGATTCTTAAAAAAATATGATCGTAAAAAAAAGGAGAAACAAATTTTATTATATTTTTTTATTGTATCTTTTTAACTCGTATCTGATCTCTATTTATAGAGAAAATCTTGAAAGATGGTGTCTTTTAAGATAATCATGAAGCGATTTGTCTTTTCAGATTCACTTGTGTTTTTTCATATTTACGATAAAGATGCAAGACAATTGTAAAAAAGATAACAGTAAAAAGATAAAATCGATTCACTTGTGTCTTTTCAAATTTACAGTGAAGAGATGTTAGACTTGTCGATCCACTTGTATCTCTTTAACTAACGGTAAACATAACTATAACGACGAAAATTGAGAAAGATCATGGAGTTGCCATGTTCAAGCTAAACACAGGCTCCAACCTTTGTTTATATATAATTTTTTTTAAATCTCAAGGTCCCAAGTTCAAGCATACCTTACCTACTTTATATATATATATATTCTTTCGATTTGTTATTTTTATTTAATATTTTAACTTATTATATATTTATTACTATCATTATAGTTCTCATTATTAGTATCCCAACATATTTTTTGGGAGATCATTGGTGGTTGTAAGGCCAACAAAGCATGGAGTTAGCCACTAAAGAAAAAGTTAGACCCGCATCTAACTCTTAATAACATTATTAAAAAGGGTTCATAAGGGCTCACCTTAGGCCTAAGATAAAGTCCCTATAGTCTCCCTCTTTAGCCATATGACACTTTTTTCACCAATCTAATTTGGTCAAGTGACTAAATATATTACGAAAATCATTCAACCAAAAACAAAAAGAGTTGAACCTATACAAAAAGGGTTGAACCTATATGATCGGAGGGGTCAGCGAAACCCAATTATATTAAGGTAAAAGGCTGGGCTGAGCCCTACCCATTTTGTATTTGGTTTGGGTTTGGGTGCTTTTTTCTTTGAAATTTTTGCATTTAGCCCTCTAAGATATTGCGAAATCACACTTTCTCCCCTCAGGTTATGCATATTTATTTACCGCTCTTTTGACTGACGACATTTGTACCATTGCGGTTAGTTGACTAGTGCTGATTGCTATACAACAGTTAACAAGAGTCTGTAAAGACCTTCTTGCCTTCACTACCCCAGAAAAATTACACTGCACTACCCAAGAAAAATTATACTTTGAAGCCATGCACCCCTTATAGCTGTGACCCACATTTCATCTTAATTATTTTTCATAATATGAATGATCCACATTTCATCTTAATTATTTTTTATAATATGAAAATGTATACGGTGCTTTTATTTAAAACCCAAGAATTTTAACTTCATATGGTTGATTGCTTTTAGTTTGACGATAAAGATTAATTTTCACTTAAATCTTTGTGCTAATAGATCTTAAAATAATGAGCTAGCCATCAAACCATCATATTTTGATTCACATAGGGCAAACTTGAAAACTGTTTCAAAAATTAGATTTGATGTACGCCAATGACCATGTTCACTTTTTGGATTGTTTGTCATATAAAATTAAAATAAAACGTCATTGTCGAGCCATGATCTCAAGATCTATTATCATAAGTATTGGGGGAGAAAAACAATTTACATCTATGGATTCAAAGGGGTCAAAAAAAGGTACAAAAATGTAAAAGATGGGTTGAGAAGGATATATGGTTGAAAATAAAGGTACCCACTTCAAAAGCACTTCCCAAATCGGTTTCATTGCCTTGAGTAAAGGTGACTCGTCTTCTGTCACGATCCGAAATTCTACCCCATCCTGAGAGCCTAGAATTTCGAGTTATGACCCGCGCATATCCCGGATATGCTAAGCGGACATACACCTAATTAGAGTTTTCGCGAAAAACAGGTTCCATAAAATCCGTGAAATCCAACAAATAAGGTAGAATATAAATGTAATCATAAATACTGAATAAGTCTGATAAAATACGATAGAATGCTATCAATCTACAACTAACAGGTAAGTCAAATCAGAGACAAATCCGATAAAACTGAAAGCATAGAGTCAATGATAGTAATATAAGGTAAAATCTAATATCGAGTCTACTAACTCAATATCCGGCGCTCGGATCAAAATCAACACTGTAGTCCTCCTGATAATCGACAACGTCACCCTCCAAAGGCCCCTGATAGTCAACGTCCACTGAGTCGACGTTCTCAGCACCAATCAGCTCAGAGATACCTACGTCCACACCGTTGGTATAGTCATCTGCAGCTGTTAGATTAACGTGGGATGAGTTTACTCAGTCACGTAAACTCAGTGGGATACATCACCAATCCACCCCATACTACTCAGGTGCATTGTGGGTGCATCTTGTGAGTGATAAACATAGTATCTCAAAGTAGATAATAAAAGAAAGATAAAATCACATGCATATCGTAAAACTCATATCATATCATAAATGCAAGACCATGATCTAGACACTCATATCCTAGCATACCTTACCATATCTCATAACATATCATACCATGTCTTATTATCATTCTCGCACATGCGTCTGTACATCGCATGAGTGTAACTAACATACTAGTGAAATCCTAAACGACCTGTGCCAGAGTCGCTGCTCGAGCTACTATGGGAGGGTCAACATAGTATCATGCCACCATATTATAATGCCCTCGTGTTATACTCCACCATCCAGCCAATGGAGAGACATAATGGCCAAACTCACTCATAACACACTCATACTCATAATCTCTCCCAGATATTCGTCTTGGCTGAAAGACGTTGTTGCCTTTACGGTGGCTACGCAAGGAACGGCACGTACAGAGACTTAAGTTCTTTATCTTTTGCTAGCCTACACAACGATATCTTATTTTCGTACTCGTATCATAACTTATCTTATCTCATACTCATATCTTATCATGCTCTTATACTTAATCCTATGACAAACTATAGTAAGACAACCTTCCTAATTCACGCTTCCCAAGAAAAAGGTTCCGCGGTAACCTGGATGTACTTTGTGTGGTAGTTTATACTGCCATAGAGGTGTTGCATCCGTACATGGATACCAATATTCTGAGTTTCACGTGACCGTAAAAGAAACCTCACCATAGCTAAGGCCCAAAACCTGATTCTCGTATCATATCTTATATATTATCCTCTCGTATTAAAACTTGGGGTGATAGGATCACTGTATATGCCACCGTATACAAAGTTACACTGAATTTACACTCACCCGACTCGTCATGGGTCCCATTCCACCATGAGTTGTAAGGCATGTGAATACGGTGTATTCCTCGCTTCGATACCATCTAAGCGAATCACCACGCCCAAGCGTAGGCATGATCTCATACACTCTCGTACTCATGATCTAACATATTCTTAACTCGTATAAATTAATTAAGTTACAAATATAAAAGTATCACACATACAGATTGATTTATACTTAGATTTTGATTATGCTTATGTTTATATTTATTTACATGTCACACCAATATAATTATAGAATAGGATTATAAGTGTAATTTCGATAATCGTAAAGGTTAGAGTTCGATTTCATAAAGGCATCGAAGTTCTAACACTTTGTATTATCGAAGAGGTCGCGTTGAAGCGATAAAATTGAGATATATATATATAATAATTAAATAATTAAATTAAATAGTATTTATACTTATTAAGTTATGATTTATCATGACCATCAATCGAAAGACCTTACAATATAATATACACAGGAACTTTGGTCATGAGAATTAGAAAATAATATTAAATTTGAATAGCCTTGAGTCATTCAAAATTAAACCCGACTTGTTGCTCTATTTTGACCTCTAAAACGTCAGCTCGTGAAATGGTTATTTCACACAAAGTTGTAAAGATCGTTGTCTTCTTTTCAATGCCGTAAGAATCGCATTAATCTGAGGTCAGAGTAAACAGTTATGACCAAAATACCGGGACAGGTGCATCAATGGTCCTGAGCTCGGGTTCGTGGCCGCGAATTCGGGTTCGTAGCCGCAAGTTCGGACCCGAAACTTTAAGTTTGTGCAATCTATTATTCATTTAAATAAAATAAAAATATAATTTAATTTTTGGGCTTAATTAATTTTAAATAAATAATAATATAACTTGCAACAATAATATATATTATTATAGTCTTAGTAGAAAGATAAATTTATAACTATATAGATTTGGAAATAAATGATATCAATATGATATTATGTCAATGAAGTCAATCTATCAAATTTATAAGTATTAGAATTTAATTAATTTTACAGACATAAAAGAGAAGTAAACATATTAAATATACAGACCTAATATAAGGTAAAATATTAATGGCTCAAATAAAAGGGATTCTTGAAAAGAAAAGAGAAATAACATATAAACCCAATATACAGAATATACAACTTTTAAGGGAAAGCATATATTAAATATATAGGTCTATTAATTTATTAGATATTTGGGTTTAAATAAGATTTTTAAACCCGTCGATGTGCGATCGAACGCATCCTACTCGACGGGATCTGAGAAGAACAAGATGGATTGATGGGTACCCACCTCTTGAAGCGTGAACGGAAGATCAACGGCGATTCGGGTTGAAAAGGTCGATGCCTAGGGCGTCGGTTCGTCTAAGTCTTCAGAGAGAATGATTTTTTATTATAGAAAGTAGAGAGTTTTTAAAGTTTTATTTATAATGGTATAAAATTTTAGGTCAATTCTAATTAACAAATTTAATAGAATAGGAGATTTTTACATGGAATAAGAATTCATACGGAACTTGGATAGCTTGAGAAAAGGTTTCGTTCCAGCAATTTGCATAAGCACCAAAGCAATTGGTGTTTCTCTCCCGAAATTACAATTATATCCTTTGACTTGCTTGATCACTTAAAATGGGCATAACTTTTTATATTCTTGTTAGAAGTCGTCAAATTATATATCGTTGGAATCGTATCGACGAGCACTTCGCAATGAGCTTAATTTTCATATGAGAAAAATTAGAAATTTTCTATTTTAAAGGGTGGGTTTTGATTCCAATGTGGAGCGTTAGCATAGTATATAGTGTGGTGCATCATCTAACACTGTTAAAATAAAATCTAAAAATCCGGGTTGTTACAACTTCTTTACCAAAACCATGTCATTGCCTTAATTCCAAACACTAAAATCAAAACCCAGAACCTAACGTCGTTCGATCTCCCTCGTGCGATCGGCTTCTTCATTCCCCAATCCCTTTCTGTCACCATCTGTCTCTCGAAAAAAAAATTCTAAAAACAAGGTGTTTTAGGTTTGGGTTTTCTTTTCTTGAAATGAATTTTGGTAGAAAAACAGAAACAAAACTTAAAAAGCTTTTTTCATGGTTGTTTCTCAAGCCAGGTGGTTCAGTAAAGTGGGTTTTAAGAATTCTTTCCTTTGTTTTTATAATTTTTATCAACTAAAAGGGATATTAGTAGAAGGGTTTGTATCAATACGTAGTCCCATCCATATTTTTTTGGGTTATAATTTTAGAAGGGATTTTCAGGTAACTTTCATTTGAGCCTTTTTCCCACTAATTTTGACTTTGTATTTTTTATTTTAATTGAGATTGTGGGTTTCTGAGATCATGGAATTTATTGAAGTCCAAATTTCTAACAGAGGTCTAGGGTCATGAATTTAATGGAGATCCTGGAGTTTGCAAGGTTCCAAATGATTCTGAGGTAGTAGGTTGTATGATTTGTGGAGCTTCCACAGGGCAAAGCCCTCTTCTGGACCCTCTTCTTTTCTTCTCCTCCGTCGGGTCTGTTTTTTTCTCTCTCAATAGATTATATGACTTGGCACCCGTGAAGGGTAAAAGTGGTATATTGTACCCTACTAGCCATCGTAAAATGAATAAACGCAACGGTATGAAGCAAATTTTAATCCATTGATCAGCCTTCAAAACTATATAATTTATATCCGAATTTAGGCGTTGTTAGGCCTCATTTAACTACTAATGCATGTTTCAGTATGAGATATGTTGTAACAAGTTTTGAAGGCCTAAAAGCGCAAAAGTTAATAGAGCAAAGTTAAGGAAGACATGCAAAAAACAACGGAGAGAAAAAAGAGTATCATGGTTTACATAAAGATTTGCAAGAACTAAGGCCTATACTATTAGAATGTAGAGCTTCATAGCTTTCTAACGCGTCAAGAAACACCTAATTCCAAGTTGTACATCAAAAGTTATGACTAAATGAAATACACGAAAAAATGCAAGAAATGCAGTCTGGACTAGTCGAGAGTGGAACTCGACTGATCGAGTTTGGACGGAATTACACATAAATTTGGACCGGTTGTGAGGTTAACATGCCTCAGACATCTAATTTACACTGGTTCAAATTCAATTTGGATTGGTCCAAATAGCAAAATTGGACTGGTCGAAACCGTCGAATAAAGAAAAAGGAATGAAACTAAAAGTGGATTGGTCCAAATGCAAATTTGAATCGGTCGAAACGAAACAACAAAGAGAGCCATTAAGCATATAAAATTGAACCTGTCATATTGCCATTTCGACCGATCGAATCTCAACAGAAAGTGAGCACTGCGAAGACCCAAGGAGAATTGTTAGTTCGATCGGTCGAGTTTCGATTTCGACCGGTCGAAATAGAGTTTTCATGCGATTTTTCAGGCACGACAATTTCTTTTGAAAATCAAGAGTCCGAGATCTTCTTCCTTTCTAGTTTGGTTTAGATATATTTTAAGATTTGTTTCCTAGTTTAAAGCAATGTTCTAGGGCCTTATGATCTATAAATAAGGACCCTAAGTTTATGAATAACTTAACTTTTAGCCTAGGGCTTTTCGCTCATAGTTTTAGGTTTTCTTCTAGGTCTAGTTTTAATTTATGATTTGCGAAAGTTCGTGAGATTGAGGGCTTTGTAATTATCGTTCTATGATTCAGTAATGATAAAGATCACAACAATGATGCATAGCTAAAGCTACCCGAAGATTGGAATCTCCTGTACGATCAAAGATAAGTAATTAATTTAATTTCTATTTCTTTTCTAATCTAAATTTTTGTGGTCATGATTGCATGATTGGGATCTACGTTGTCATGATAGATGGTTTTAAATCGATTTATTTCTATTTTATTTAATCCTAGTGACCTTGTTGGGATTAGGATTAGAATTAATAGAATGCGCACCTTCGGGCTAGTACTTATAGAGTTTGATAGGTTTTGTGCAATGATGTTTACTATTTAGGTCGCTAATGATTAGACAGATCATTTCGACTTAGAATGATTTGTGACAATAAATAGGACCTGATTCTTATACTTCGCTTTAGTTTGTAGCGAAGAGGAGCACTGTTACCCAGAATTTGGATTAGATTAAGAGTAGGATGCGAGTTATTTATGAATCTGCGATTAAAGGGATCCCAGGCTGTTTTCTCACTATTTTTTAAATCTGTTTTATTTGCTTTCCTAGATAATTTAATTAGAATTTTACTTTTATAAAACTCTCTTTCTAGTTAAGGCTTTAGTTTAGAATAAACGACTAGTCCATAGGATTCGACACCCTTGTATTCGCTATAGTACTTCGAACTTGTGCACTTGCAAGATTTTGATTATAAGCGATCACTCATCACAGTAAGGAGGCATATGTACAAGAAATACCAATCACAAGGGCAAAAAATAAATATGCATAACACAGAGGCGGAGTGCAATTTCACAATATTTTTTTTGGGGGGGGGATTATAAGCGATCACTCATCACAGTAAGGAGGCATATGTACAAGAAATACCAATCACAGGGGCAAAAAATAAATATGCATAACACAGAGGCCGAGTGTAATTTCACAAATTTTTTTTTTTTTGGGGGGGTGGGGGGGGTTATGATGGGTCAACATGGATATAAATCCCTAGGGTGCCCTAGGGGGGATTCGAACGGGCCAAGTTTGAATAATCCCTTAGGCAACCCTAGGGATTTATTTCCCGTGCTGACTCGACATATGCTAACCTAGGGTGTGCACGTGTCTTTGGGATTAGTAAGTAAGGTTCTAAGAGGTCCGGACACCCGAGTTATACAAAAATAAACACCATATTGTTAATATTGGGGCTCATCCACCAAATATCAACTCAAAATAATAAATAAATAGAGGCATCTACATTATGTCTCATGTCAAAATGGTCTGAATCAATAATTAATATTCCTCTCTAATCTCATCTTAGAAAATTGAGCAGTTAAAAGATTCTTATCCTGACTTACTTATAAATAAGACAAATCGTCTGTTCTAGTCATGCATTTGCGCATCAGCTAATATATAAAATAAATCAAATATCGGGTTGAATGGTGGCATGATGGCTCCGATTTAAAGGGTCAACACATAGATCTCAACGGGTTGCTCGAACTCGCAAAACTTAATAAATAAATAAACTAAAACAAATGTAAAGTTGCATTCTTCCTCTGCCCTTTGTTCAAAGAAAGATGTGGCAATGCCCTCGGTGCCTTCCAATTTTTCAAATGGCAAGTCTCCCATCCAATATGCCATGTGCTAGCCTCTGTTGGTTCATTTTTATCTACGTGATGATCATATCTGTTGGTTCATTTTTATCTACGTGATGATCATAACCATTCATGTTGTCGCCGCAATCCGTCACATAGGCCTGATGGGTTCATATGCCTAATGACAATCGACATTGTGGCTCGTGCCATGCTATGTGCCCTCTACAACTTAGGTGTTCATTTGCAATGTGTGGTTATGGTGAGGGTGACACATGAAAGGGCTCAACTAAATTTGGATATTGTTCTCATTGTTTACAATCTCCGGAAACGATACGTTTCGGCCCATCACAATAGGAGATGTATCGCTTGATAGAGTCATGCCCGAAGCTTGATGTGTGTCAGTAGAACGATATTTTCTCCATTCATCTTGTTCATGGTTGTGTTCATAGATGTTGAATTTTAGCTTCACCAAAAAATAGGTACTCATAAATACCTTGATTATTTTTATTCTTATTTATTCTTCTTTTTTTCCATTACGGGTATCCGGCCTCTTAGAGCACTTGATTAAGTCCTAGGTAAGTGCAACAACCACACATCGCACGTACCGATCAATAGGGCTAAACCCTAACGAGTGACTAACAAGGGGTGGTATTCAAACTCAAAACCTCGGCTTCTTAGGTGTGGTCCTGGCCACACAGCCAACCCCTGTTGGTATTTGCTTCTCATGACTTCCTTTTTTAGTTCAAATTCTGCAAGGGATTGAAATTGAACATATTCCAATCTTGAAATGCGTCCAACTTCAATGTCTTATAAACTCGAAATGAACATCATGCTCTCCACCCCTTCCAAAATTTGTCAAAGTTGCTTAACTAAGTCACCAAACTAAACCCGTCCTTTTTTTTTGGGTTAGCGGGAAGGGGATAACAGGTATTTGGCCTCTTAAAGCACTCGACCAAGTTCTCGGGTATATAAATCATCACACATACCAATCAATAAGGATAAATCCCTATGAGTGACCAACAAGGGGTAGGATTTGAGCTCTGGACCTCCTCTTCAAGTACGGTCTTGGGCGTTGCGCCAACCCTAGTTGGTGTATCATAACAGTGGGGTACATAAAAGGTGATGTATCATAAGGCAGCTGTACCATATATAAGGGTGTATGATATGGTATATCACCCTTATGATACATCACCCTTATGGCACGCCACCATGTATGATACACTTTTATGCCACGTAGTACACATCTTTAACCAATCCGGGTCATTCAATTGGTAGAGCATCACGTGAACAAATGCTAGACTAAAGGATACCCGTAAGAAGATTCAAATCATTCTACCCAAGTACTTGGTATAGACTAGGGATGCAAATTCGGTTTATTGAACCGAATCGAAAGCAAAAAATTCGGATTTCGGTTCGGTTTAGCTGATACCGAAACCAAACCGAAATGAATCGGTTCAGTTTCAATTCATTTTTTTTTTATTTTTCTAACCGAAAGCTTTTTAGACGATTTAATTTTCCATTTTGTGTTTTTTTTTCATTCTTTTATATCTTAATTTAAGGTTTTTATTTTGGATTTTTCGGTGTCCTCATCCTACTTAATTGGTTTTCGATTTACGCCATCTCAGACTGAAATGAACCGAATCGGTCAGTTTCGAATTGGTTCAGTTTGTGCGGTTTTTGGGTCAAAACTTGCATCTCTAATATACACCATCATCACATTTAGTCATAGGGTCCTTAATAAAGTTTTATGATTGGATGGCGTTTCATAATAAGGTCAATAGGGTTGTGCTGGACTATCAACCCGCCTAACCTGACCCTAAAACTCTTATGGCCATGGTTCAAAAATGAGGTAAGATGGCCTAACTAAGGTATCAAAACCTAAAGCCCACCGTGAGTAGGACCGAGTAACGGATTAACAAGTTAAAGCTCATAAGTCCGACCCGTGCATCTTTTTTAATTATATGTAGGAAAAAAAGTATATGGGTTCGAGTGCATGGATGAACTCATGCACTTAAATCTTAGATTACATGCTCCATGACACGTGATCTCGAAACAATACCCCTCTTGGGATCATGTGTCACATGGCATGCAATATATTAAAAAAAAAACTTTAAAAATTAATTTTTTTAGTGGTCAAAGTTTATGTACTGCTCCACACATTCTGATACATTGAATTTTTTCTCCTTTGACCACATTTTAGGCAGTAGATATGCATCAAATCATGTCCAATGGCCCGTGATCGTCCTCAGGCAAGTTGTTGTACCTGATCCCTTGTATGGGTGCCACGTGGACCCCATACGATTCAAATGCATGGATCTACCATGCATTCCAACCCATATAATCAGACCTTATATATATATATATATAATTACCAAAATAACCTTCAATATTACTGTCAGACTTATCAAACAAGTAGTTATAAGGTTATTTTAATAATTTAAATATTTATAAACAAAAATCTTTGGATTTTCTTTTTTCTTCTCAAAATATTTTTCTCGATCTTTAACTGAAATGAAAAATTATTAAACCTTTAGGAAAACTAATAATAACCGATAAAACTGGAGGCTCAACCCAAGCCCCGAACCGCTTAAGTTAGGACCAGGCAAGGCTTATCAAAGCCCACCTAAGTAAGGGCCAGGCTAGTGGGACAAAGTAAAATTCAGCCTTACCTAATGGTATTTTTTTGGGATAAAGTGAAATTCACATGTGGAATCACGAGGCCTAAGTGACTTCTAAGTGAGGAAGTCGATCTCGTACAGTAAATTTAAATAAAGGTGCCAACATCTTTGCGAAGCTCGAGTTGAGAAGGAAGAATCTTGACTTAAAAATAAAAGCTCCTACTTTTATAGCTATGTTAAAACCGATGTAATTTATCAAGATCGTGCGTCTATAATCTAGTTGTCACAAATGAATGATTATGATAAAATGATTACAAATGGAGAATCATAATTGAATGGCTAAGATCGCATAGTGATGATTGAACACTAATGATCAATTTTACATTATCATGTAAAAAATTAACAGTAAAAGAAATTTCATATAAAACGCATCTTCAAATATGTACATAAAATAAAATATGAAGAACATGAGCTGATTCCATCCTACACTAGTGGATGGCCATCAGCCTTGAGGGGCTAAATAATAACAAACAAATTGACATTTTTTGTACCAATTTAAACAAGCAAAATGGCATTCAAATGGTCATACACCATTAAGGGTTTAGGATGTGGGTAATCCGTACCATCAAAGTGCTAGATCATACGTTGAAGGCAATAGTCCCAAAATTAGTGTTTTAAAGAGATTTGAATCATCCGTTCTCTGCATTGAAATATCAACTGTTCTTAATTTTTAATGGCTGATACTAAAGTTTACCAATCAGATGATTTACATCCACGTAGAGGCATTCATCTTTGGCTGAGACTATGATAAAATCTGATTTAATCATGTAAGATCAATCAAACAACAATATGCATTCATGAGAATGTAGTCGGATAGCAAGCACCATATAATCCAAAGAAATGGTAGACAAGTTTGACTAGTCAATTAAGCATTACAAAATTAAAAAAAAAAAAAAAAAAAAAAAATCCCACAAGTAAAACAAAGGGTACCGGTATTTACAACCATTGTTTCTATAGTCATAATCAAGGTCTTTGGCAATTAAAATTGTTGATTACCTTCATGAATAAAAAGATTGAGCTTGTTTTTCATCCCAATCTTCCACATAATAGATCTTGAGATAATGACCTACATATAAGACGATCGAATGTTAGAATACATGGAGCACATCCCAAAAAGTGACCTAAGAACCCTTCTCATGATATGCCCATAATCAAGGTCAATTTTTGGGATATGTGACACGTGGAATCAACATCTGACCGTCTGATAGGTAGGCTATGATTTCAAGATCTATTTTATAGAAGATTGGGATGAGAAACGATCTCCATCCTTAGATTCAAGGCAGTAAACGGTTTTAGGGGGCAAAATCCCTGATTAAGAAGGTAGAATGTTGTAAAATACCACTACCCCAAAAATAGCTAAAATAAATATCAAAACCCAGGGTTTGAACTTTGAAGGTATAACACAAACAACAACAAAGACGAAACAAGCGCTACCATATCCACGTAGGCTCCTGCATTATCTTTCTAGTTTCTACTAAGCCAGAAGACTCCTCCACGTCATAACTCCTCGACGCACCGTATGTCCCACTGTCGCCATATCCACCAAATGTACCACTCGGTTCCTGACACAAAGTTGAGGTCAGAATTCAGAGAGCAGAAAATAAATAAAATGAATGGAGAGAGAGAGAGAGAGAGAGTGCCACATTGATCTCTTACCCGTTAACGATTTCCGGGCCCTGGATTAAGTCATGATCAATCATTATTCTGGGGATGTGGGCTATGTGGTGCCACTCGTCCCCTACCTCCTTTTGGCACAACCCGTTTAAAAGCGGACAACCGATTATTGTCAATTTTTGCAGGGCCTTAAGGTCTTGCAAGTCCTCCGGCAGAGACGTCAAACAAGGACAGTGAGTTAGGCGTAGTACTTCTAGCGATTTGAGTTCCCTCAAGCCCTCGGGCAATTCTTTCAGAGTACTGGAATACTGAATCTCCAAATTCTTGAGTTTGGAGTTTGAGAGACATGGTATTCTTCTTAACTTCACGCTGTCAGTATTCAAACTCAACTCCTCCAAGCATGGAAGAGACCAAATTCCCGGATATGCAGCACCATAGTTAACTGCAATGGTTAATTTCCTTAGTGTATCAGGGAAACTGTTGGGCAACGCCTTCAACTTGGGGGTACCCCTAATCGTTAAAACACTGAGACGTGGCATCTCTCCATCTTCTACTCTCAAATCCCACTCCACCAAGTTACACATATATTCCAACCCGAAAACCTCCAACTTCTGAAAATCTCCATTTTCGCCATAAAAGTCACGACCTAAGTGTTTCACAGTATCCATCCCACATATCCTGAGCTGCTTAAGAAACGGAAACCTCCCAAATGCAGGCAGATGTATACACCTGTGGCACCTTTCTAATGTTATCTCTACAAGATTGGGTAGCAATGACTCCACCATCCAACTCGGAAACTCGGAACCCGCATATCTATGTATTTCCAAACGTTCTAAGCTGGCATGCGGTTGCAGAGATTCGAACACACGCTTCATCCTCTCTGCCTCCTCCGTGCTTGGATCATAGCCCCAGGACAAAATTAAACTGCCAAGTTGTTCCTTCATATCTAGGTTTGCCTCCTTAGCCTCTTCAGCACTTGCCACTCTCTTCAAGTTTTCTATGCTTAATTCTCCTCTAAGAAGATTAAGATTTTTCAGTTCCCCAATTTTCAATTCACTAACACCCCCCACAATAAACTTTGAAAGAGTTCGAAGGAAACTTAATCTCCCGATTCCCTTCGGTAGATAAGTTAATGACTGGGTATTTTCAATATGAAGATGACGGAGATTAAACATTTTCCACAACTCAGTTGGTAGTTTCTTAAGATGCCGGCAGTAGTTCAGATTTAGGGTCTGCAAATTACATAGAGTACTACTAATTGATTCAGGCAATTCTTCAATTTTAGAACTGGAGAGATCAAGGTATCGGAGATGATCTAATGTTTGTAAAGAATCTGGCAGTTTTTTAATGGAAATCCCAGTCAACTTTAGAGCTCTAAGGCGTATCAAATGATTGAAAGGAATGGTAGGAGCGTCGTTGATATTCCAGAACAAGAGTGTGCGCAATTCGCTCACACTATTAAGTTGATGGAAGGTTTTCAAATCATCACTATCACTCACTATTCTGTAATGGCGTCTCTTGATGGGATTCTGCAGGTACAGAGTTCTATTCTCCAAAACAAATTGGGCAAGAACGCGAACTATATCATGCATCTGGTACACTACTTCGTCCTGATAGATAGTTTCTGCAATTTGCAAAAAAGAGCGCCCCAATAAATCATTGAAATACCATTCACCATTTTCCTCCAAAAACCCATTCTCTGAATTTATGAAACCCTGAGCCATCCACAACTTGATCAACTCATCCTTCTTTATCCCGATATTTTTCGGGAATACAGCGCAATAAGCAAAGCACTGCTTCAAGTGCAGTGGCATATTGTAATAGCTCAATAATAAGGCTGGCAAAATTCCATTTTCCACCTCTCCTACCTCCCAAATTTCACTTTTCAAAACGAGCTTCCACTCTTCAGGTGTCCTTCTAGAGCGCAAGGCACTCGCTATAGTTTTCACAGCAAGAGGCAGTCCATTGCACTTGTTAACGATTTCCCGGCCAATTGTTTCCAACTTGGAACATTCTTCTTCCGTCTTATTGGCTAAAGCCCTAAGACTAAACAATGACCAACAATCATTTGCTGGTAAATTTTTTAAAGTAAATATGGGGGAGGACCTGCTCATAACATCTGCAACATTCTTTTCACGAGTAGTGGCCAAAATTTTACTACCCCTTTCACCTGTTTCAAGGGGAAGCCTCAATTTGTCCCACTCCTCGTCTTTGGCATTCCACACATCATCCAACACCAGTAAAAATTGCTCGCCAGCTACACATTCCTTCAAACATTTTTGCAAACCCCGTAATCCTTCGTGGGATTCCTCATTGCCAGTACACTCTTTAATAATTTCTCGCATAACCTTTTTCGCATCAAAATCTTTAGGTACAGAAACCCACCATCTTCTCTTAAAATGGTCCTTCACCTTGACATCGTTGTAGACAAGTTGAGCAAGGGTTGTTTTCCCAAGCCCCCCTACGCCAACTATAGAAACCACTGGAATATTACTCTCCTTCTCTTTGCTACTCTCGCTTACCAACTTCCTTATTATGCTCTCCCTTTCCTCATCTCTCCCAAACGTCTCCGATATATTTATTAATTCGCTAGTTTCCTCATTTTCCTGTTCAATTTTCGTTTCCACACTGAAACCATATTTTTTCTTATCACCGTCAATCTGATTTAATCTTATCATTATATCTTTTAGCCGATGTGCGATCTGACGACGAAAGAAAATGGATTTCCAGTAAATAGGAATTGAGGAGATGTGGGTGCATACCAAATTGCAGATACCAATAACACGATCCCTGTCGCCGCTTTCTGCAATTTGCCTGCGAAGCTTTTCGGTCCTCCACTCGTCCAGTACATCGTCCATGTCGTAGGCAGCATCTTTGAGCTTCCCCAGCCAATCTCTCACCAATGGATCGGTGACTTGCTTCTCCTCCGCGTTTTCTAGGACCGCTTCAATGGCAGTGAAAGTAGTTAAAAGCTTTTGAGCTTCACTAGTAACGTTAACCAATAAGCTCACTTCTTCTTTTGCATAGGAGATCAAGTAGTCTTTGGCCATGGAAACAATTTGATTCGCCATATTTGCAAACAAAGGGTGGGTTTGGAAATGAAGGATGAGAAGAAACTCAGGTGATGAATAAGTTCTAGCAATCCACCTTCTTTGATCTAAATTCTGAAGTCAACTATATGATAATAATAAATGCGGAGCACATTGTCCAGAATATATTTGTTTTGTTTAAGAATTATTGCCTCTCTCGATCTAGATACAGTGTATCATTGACAAAAAATAATCATAAAACTGCAACGCTAAAGTTAGAATCGGATTTTAATATGTCAACATAGTTAATATATTGCAACTTTGTTTTTTATCGGATTAATATATTGCAACTGGCTTCACTGGTTCTTAGCACAGCATGTGCACCCTATACAATAGTAAACTATTTTGGGTATCCATTGATTGCCTCAGATCAGATGATGGAGGTTGTTTTTCACCCCAATATTCCAGAAAATAGATCTTGAGATCATGATGAACCTATCAGACGGCCATTTTTTTATTCCATGTGTCACAAATCCCCACAAATGGCCCTAAATTCATGTTTGAGCGTAATGTGTGCCATATAGTTCATGGCCATATTTTGAAGATCTGTGACACATAAAATAAAAAATTGGCCGTCTGATAGGTGGTTCATCATCTCAAGATCTATTGGGTGCGAACAGAGGTATCAAATTATTTTAGGTTGTCTGTTTTTGCAACTAAAAAATATTGGGTTGCCACCCAGGTTTAAAAGTACTCAACCACATGTGTGTCACCTGGAATCAACATATGACCATGCGATGGTACATAAAGGCGGACCCAATTTAAGGCTTAGCATGGGCAGATGCACACGGTGACTTTATAAAAAAAACCTTTAAAAAATTAGTACGTTTAAAAGAAAAATAAAATAAAATTACGTTATCTAAACCCTGTCATATCTGAGGGTTATGCGAACCCCGATTATAGCAAGAAAAAAGGCTAGGATGGTTCGAATCCGGCCCCGCCTGAGCCTCGGTCAGCACAAGTTTGAGTTTTAATAAAACTCTAAGCCCAAAAGCACTTGGGCCGAGCCCTATTGATTTTGTATTTGGGTCGGGTTTGAGTCATTTTTTTTCGATAACCAAGGATTCGAGCCTCTTACAGCACCAGACTAATCACAAGGGAACGCGTGCACACTAAGTTAGCACATGACGGGTCAGCAAGGGTTATAAAATCCCTCCGATGAATAGGGGGATTCAAACCGCTGAGTTTGAATCACCCCTTAGGCCACCCTAGAAAATTATATATTTGTTTTGTTTACGAATTGTTGCCTCTCTCGATCTAGCCACAGTGTGTCATTTAAAAAAAAAAATTCAGAAAATTGCAACAATAAAATTAAAATGTGATTTTAATATGTCAACATAGTTAATATATTGCAACTTGCTGCACTGCTTTTTAGAACAACATGTGCACGACATACAATAGTAAACTATTTTGGGTTGTTGGGTATCACTATTTTGGGTTGTTGGGCATCTCTTTGCGCCCACGCATTCTCTGAAAGTGCCTATATCCTATATCCCTTATAAAACAATTGATTGCCTCAAATTAGATAATTGAGGTCATTTTTCACCCCAATATTCCATAAAATAGATCTTGAGATCATGATAAACCTATCAAACGGTCAATTTTTATTCCATGTATTACAGATCCCAAAAAAATTATCCAAAATTCACGTTTGAGTGTGATGTGTGCCATATGATTCAAGGACTATTTTTGGGGGATTTGTTAAACATAAAATAAAAAAATAGCCATCTTATAGGTTTTCATCATCTCAAGATCTATTGGGTGCCAACAGAGGTACCCAATTGTTTTAGATTATCAGTTTTTGCAACTAGAAAATATTGGGTTGCCACTCAGGTTTAAAAGTACTCATCTGCATGTGTGCCTTCTGGAATCAACATATGATCATGTGATGGTACACAATGGGGGACCAGTTAAGGCCAAGCACGGGCAGATGCCCACGGTGATTTTATAAAAAAAAAAACTAAAAAAAATTAGTACGTTTAAAAGAAAAATAAAATAAAATTACATTGCCAATAAAACGATTTGAAGATCTGACCATCTGATTGAGGCACCCTATTTTGAAGATCTATTGTGTGGAATATTAGGATGAAAAATGATCTTCATCGTTAGATTCATGATAGTCAACAGTTCTAAACGTGTGTTTTATTCACAGAAAAAAGGGAGCAAATAAATTTAGGAGAGATTTCTCAATTATTTTTGGCCTAATAGATTTTTGTGCTATCATATTTGGAGAAGAATTTATGGACCATTTTGTGACTAAATATACTCCCAGAGGCTATGCTATTGTGACTAAATTTATGGAGAGATTTCTCTCACAAGAGTCTATGCTATTGCGTGTTTAAACATATTCTCATAGGGTGTATAAGCTCTAGTAAAATTAATCAAAGTAGAGCCTTATACAAAAGAAGATTTGAACCTATAACGTATGGGTCACAAACCACTAATTCAACCACCAAAGTGGTTTAGTTAGTTATATATAGAAAAAAAACTTTAATCTATATATAATTTTTGAAAATCAAAATAATGTCATCCATTCTAGAAAGGTTGGCATTTTTTGCACATGTTTTCTTCCAAAGAAAACACACATTTCCACTATAAAAAATTGTTGACTTCATGTAATTAGACGGTGCAGAGCGTTTTTTGTCCCAATATATCCTCCACACAATAGATCTTGAGGCCATGACGCACCTATCAGACGGTCAGATCTTGATTTCACGTGGCACACATCCTTGGGACTGGCCTTGAGAGCTATTACGATTTTTTTTGTTAATATAAATAGGCCCCATTTCGGAAAATCGACATAGGCCACCAAAACCTCATGATCGGAGCTAGACACTTGTCTTCTTTTTTTTACTATTCAAGTAAGCACGTGAGTTAATGATTTTTACGTGCCCATGATTTTAATGAGAGACACATCACTTTGTCAGCGAATTTGAAATATAATTATAATTTTAAATATTAATTAATGTTGTACCCCTATAGAGGAAAATTCAGGGTCCGCCACTGATGGTACACCCATGATCTCAAGATCTATTGTATGGAATGGAATGTAAAATGACTCCATTTTGATTCAAAGCAATCAACACTTAAAAGCCTTAGTAGGAATAGAAATGCAATTAATATATATTTTAAAGAATTTTAAACAATTTTCTCCTTTGTTAGATCAAAATATAATTATTTCTCTTTTAAATAACTGTTTCAGTTTTATCTATGCCCGGCGACGTATACGGGCCAGGTTTAGTCACTAAAAAAGTCTAATTTTTTGGGCCGGGTTGCAGGCCGATTGGACCAATTGGCAGTCTTAGTCCCTATAGTCGCCCTCTTTAGCCATATAGTAGGAAAATTATTCAACCAAAAAAATGTGAGTTCAAACTATTTGATCTGAGGGTTCAACGAAGCCCGATTATATTAAGGAAAAAGGCTAGGATGGTTTGAATCCGGCCCCGCCTGAACCTGGGTCGGCACAGGTTTGAGTTTCAATAAAACTCCAAGCCCGAGAGCACTTGGGCTGAGCCCTATCGAATTTGCATTTGGGCCCAATTTGAGCCATTTTTTTTGGATAACCAAAGATTTGGGCCTCTTACAGCACCGGACTAATCACAAGGGCATGGCGCCTTCCAAGTTAGCACATGACGGGTTAACAAGGGATATAAATCCCTAGGGTGACCAGGGGATTCAAACTGGCTAAGTTTGAATCACCCCTTAGCCAACCCTAAAGATTTATATCCCATGCTGACCTGCATGTGCTAACTTGGCACATGCACATCACCTTGGGATTAATCGGTGGGCTAAGTGGCCAAAACACGCACGTTATCCAAAAAACTCATGTTGTTAGTATTGAGGCTTATCCATCTAATATCAACTTGAAAAAAAAAAAAAATAGAGGCATTTACGTTATTTGTATGTTTGATGTCAAAAGGGTCTTCATCAATAATTTATATTCATCTGTAATCTCATCTTAGAAAATTGAGCAGTTAAAAGAATCTCATGTTGACTTATATATAAATAAAACAAGTCATTTAATTTGTTCAATTCATGCATTTATGCATTAACTTATATATATAACATATTAAATATCGGGTTGAATGGTGGTGTAACGGTTCCGATGGAAAGGGTCAACACATAGATTTCACGGGCTTGTTCAAACCCGCAAAAATTAATAAATAAATAAATGAAATAAAACTAATATAAAGGTCCATCCTCCATTTTCCCTATGCTCAAGCAAAGATGGTCGTGCCCTCCATGCCTTCCATTTCTTCAAATGTTAATTCTTCCACCCAATAAATCATGGGCCACTAATGGTTCATCTTTATCTGTGTGATGGTCATAATCGTCCATAGTGTCACTGCAATCCGTCACATGCGCCTACTGGGTTCATACGCCTCAACACACAGGCAGAGGAACTTGCGGTGCGCTAGTGACCCAAGTGTGTGCATGGACCATAAGAACCTGTGGAGTGGTAGCACGTGTTGTGGGCAACGGTATTGTAAAGACATTACGAATGATCCTGTCAACTGCGGGGCGTGTGACAATCTGGATTTTCCCAACCAAAAATTTTGAGACATTTTTTATTTCTTTAATTTTATACTAAAATCAAATGAAAAATTTCAGACGGCCAGATCGTAGATCACAATCTGATACAGAATATACTTGGTACATCCACATATATGTAAAAATCAAAGCATATAATATATATGGCATAAATAAAATCTCCAATTCTAATATCTAACATGAGCAGTAAACAAAACAAATCGACAGTGATGACTAACCATCCCCTAATAGTGGCATACAACAGTACCAATGTGTCGAACCTTAACTCACCAAATCCACAAAGTACTAATTCTACGATCCCAGAACATAGTACAATACCTTATGCGGAAGCTCCTTTCTTCAAGTGCGTAGTCTGGGCCAACCTACACCTGTGACATATAGTCGGGGTAAGCTAACATCTAAGCTCAATAGAAAAAACTCAATAGCAATTACATCTTATCAGATAAAATTCATAGATTCAATGACAAGCTTCAAAACATTTTCATATCAAAACGGTATTTGAAAGATCCTTTCAGTAATAAATTTCAAAAACCAAATTTCAACCGACAATCTGTGTTCACATATTTTTGGGTCAAATGGAAAGCAAAACAAATTTCTTATTTCTTATTTTCTAGGATTCGGATGAATTTACGAATCAAGGTTCAAGTTCACATCAAGGTTCACATTCGAATCAAGGTTCAAGTTCACATCAAGGTTCACATTCGGATTTGCAAACAATGTTGAATTTGCAACAAATAACCAATCTGAGGCTAAAGCATCTCATGTCGCAGGAACAGAGCATCCTACGTAGAAGGAACAAGGTTAAAAACCTGGGGACTCTACCCTTCTCTGGAGCCTCTACTCCTCTCTGTCTCAAGTTCAAGGTTCAAGTTCAAGTTCAGGTAATAAGTTCAAGTTCAAGAACGGATCGAGGTTTCGAATTCAAAGACGGATTCAGATTCAAGCTCGGAGTTCGAAATCAACGGATTCACATTTCGGACTTAGAGGATGGATTCAAATGCCAAATTCATGCTCAAGTTCATATGTCAAATTCATTTTACAGAGTTCCAAATACATAAATTCAAGTATTAGTCAATGATATAAAACTATTTCATTTTCAAATACAATTACATATCAACTTCTCAAATTCATAAAATTCCAGTTCTAGTTTCAAAGAATTCAAACACTAGTTCAAATAAGGTCAAACTTATAATTTTTAATTTTCATTCAATCGTATCAAGAAGCTATGAACCAAATTCATAAAATATAAATATACTCTGAGTTTCCCCTACCTTAACCTTGATACTGCACGAAGCCAAGCGAAGCTTTATCTATGACTTTTCGCCCTCAATCTACATCACAAATATACAATGTATTAAAGACCAACTCTAGTTACTAGAAACTTAGACATCAATTAATGTTTCTCAATACGAGGAGGAAACGGACAAGTTCATGCTAATCTGAAATTTGACATAACTTTTCACAAACTTTTGACTTTTAAAAATCTCGATTCATGAGTTGGTCAAATATAAAGTTGTAGAGCTCGATGTTGTTTTTCCAACGCAATAAGAATCACATCAATCGGAGTTCGGCACAAAATGTTGCCGCCAAAATACCGAGACTGTATCGGTACCTCAGACAAAACGTGCCAACCTAAAACTTGATGTAACTTCCCTCTAAATTTTGGCCTTTAAAACATTTGATTCATCAACTTTTATATTCATGAAAGTTGTAGGTCTCGTTGTCTTTTTTCTAATATCTTAAGAATCATATAATTCTAAGTTCGAGATAGAAAGTTATGGCTAAAACACTAAAGCACTATCGACATGCACAGTTAAATTCAATCGATCAAAATAATTTCGATTGATCAAATTTGAAACTCGATCGATCGAATTCCAACATAAATCCTAATACCTCATGTTCTATACTTTTCGATCAATCAAGTTTTCAATTTGATTGACCGAAACACATTTCGATCAATTGAATTTAATTTCGATCAATCGAAATTCTTCAGAAATCAAATTTTAACATTCTCAAGTAAAATTCGATCGATCGAATCCATTTCGATCGATCGAAAATCACAGATTTCTCCCAAACCTTGGTTTTCTCATTCAAAACCTAATTTTTCTTCCTCAAATCTAACCGAAATCTCACATACAATTATACAACCATAAAATAAAGTATTTAAAACTCATCTAGCATGAATTTCTCACCTTAAATCAATCAGTTAACCCATAGATCAGATCATCTCCTCCACTTCACAAAAAGGATTTCCAAACCCACATCGGTTTCTTCCAAGCTCCACGATAACGACCAAGCCTTCACGATCGTCGATAACCCTTCCACACACACCTCACACTAACCCACGGTACGATTAGCGGCTCAAATCACACGATCTCTTCGCTCAAAGAAGTGGGTTTCCAAAATCCCCCAAACGGCACAAAACGCCCAAACAATGCACACGTTGGAACCAACGATGATCCTTCCCTTCCACGAGTACACAAACCTTTTCCTCACAAAGCCTAAGCTCGGTGCACACGGATCCGACACATTTTTCCTTCTTCTTCCCCTTTCTCTCTCTAGAAGCCCAAGAACCCCCAAAATTGTAAACGTTGAAGGCTTCTCAAAGAAGCTTTGTTTTTTTTTTTCTATAAGTTAAAGGGGCTAGTTTCCATACTAAACACATACACCTATTTTGGGTGTTAGTCTTATCTAAGGAACTAGACTCCACGTAAAGCAAATACACCTAAGCGAGGTGTTAGCTATTATAGAATTAATCTTTTGATTCGGTGTAGGGCCTGCACACCCAAACCACATATCAATCGGACTCGGTGTTGAGCCAATACACACAACCACGGTGTATGAACTTGGTCCTAAAAATCTCACACGAGCTCAAATGAACCCAAAACGATCACGTTTGAAAAATCCGAACGGTGACGTATTTCTTAACAGACATGCACCCAATTAGGACGTATAGTCGGCTCGATCAGTTGGCCCAATTAGTCAAATAAGTTATTTAATCATTAATAAACTTTCATTCCCTCTCTAGAACCCAAAAATCATAAGAGATATAAATTCTCTTAGGCTTCATACACTTTTATTAAGTCTCTGGTTTCGGCGTTAAGCACATACACCTCAACTAGGTGTATCGAAACTCATTCAAAGTTTCACGCATAACTTTAATCCTTCTGATTTTCACTTAACACATAACCTAATATGACTTATCAATTATTTTCATGGGGTCGAGTATGTGACCAGTCGGGCACGCACAGTGAAGCACACTGTTCAAAGGTCAAAATTTTTGGGCTGTTACATTCTTCCCACCTTAAAGAATTTTTATCCTCAAAAATTGACGTGCCTACTTCAAAAAGGTATGGATATCTCACAGGACCGAACGAATATAGTGATATTCTCTTCAAGAGTCAGTGACTCAACGTCAACGAAAAATAATTAGGGCCATTATATTCTCCCCTTCTTAAAGAAGTTTTCGTCCTCGAAAACTGACGATGGAAGTTTCAGATCTAATTAGACCCAAAAATCACCAAAAGCCACACAACCCACTATACTAAATCCACACAGTCCCTATGCATCCCATTCTCATTACTAAGCAATGAAACAATTCACATTCCTGATGTCCATTAAAATCAGTAATCCTACACGACAACATCATCCAAATAGACCACAACAAATTAACTTATGTTAATTATGACTTTAAAGATGTTTACCTGCAACAAATTTACCGATACATACACGAATCATATATTATCTGCAACTACTTTATCCAGACATAGTCCACAACTAAATCATCAATCAACGACAATGATTGAGCAAACCCATCCACCCTGCAAAAGGTAGAGCACTTCCATAGCAGGTAGCAATTCCATTTTCTGTAACCATTGCTAAGTATAATCTATAGCTAACTTAAAAGAAACCACAAATTGCTGAATAAGGACACCTGCAAGCAATATACCTACAATCATTGGAGCAAAAATCATATATCCATAAACTTATAAGCACATCCGCAAGACCTAAGTCGGTCATCATTACAAAGTGTACACAAACTACAAATCCTGAAGATTTACTAAAAAAGCAATGCCCACAAAAATGCTAAAACCATTAACTAACAAAGTTAACCTAGGGCCGTTGAATAACTGCCGAAGTCGTTCTTTCCTTTCCTTTTTCGAGGCAGTCTTTGAGTCGATGTCCTTTCTGACCACAACCAAAACATGCACCAGATGTTCGCCTACACTCTTCATCCTTATGATGTTTTCCGCATCTAACACATAATATAATCGGTACAAACGAAGATGTGTGGGTAGTTAGTTGAAACCTTGAAGCTCTGGCCGTAGGAGAATTTGAAAGGTGGAACGGTCCCATATGAGTAGATGCAGATGGCCTTGAATACATAGTTTGAGCAGGTTGAGAGGGCACTGGCATCAAGAATCTCTGCCTCTCATTTGTCGGCTCATAATTGTTTGACCTTCCTTGACCCGCTATGTTATTTCTATTATGATGCTCTCGTCTCTTGTACATATTTTCTATGTCTCTCTCAACAACAATCGCTCTTCTAATCACTTCGGCATAGGTCTCTAGTTCGAATACGGAGACCCTATCGGGTATATCTAGCCTCAAGCCTTCTTCAAATTTACTGGCTTTCATTTCCTCTATGGCCACTAGTTCTGGTCCGAACCTCAATAATCTTATAAATTCAATGTCATACTCTCGTACCGTCATACTTTCTTGCTCCAAATTCGTAAAATCTTTCTTCAACTGATTTCTTATTTGCTTGAGAAAATATTCTTTGTTGAATACGCGAACAAACTCCGCCCAAGTCCATGGACCGTAAGGACCCTCAACCTCTCTCTTCCTCAGCACCAACTTCCAACACGGATCGACATCACCCTCAAGCTGGAAGGAAGCCCAACCAACTTTCTCATCTTCAGTACTCTGAAGTCTCTCTATAAGATTTTCCATCTGATTTAACTATTTCTCAGCCTCTAATGGATCTGTCTACCCATAGAAACTAGGAGGTCTCAACCTCCTAAAATCGACAAAGGATGAGGGCAACAATGCTGGAGGAGGTGGTCGTGGTGGCTAATGATGATGACCCGCATTATTGGTGGTTAACATCGCATTCTACTCAGTCAATAATGTCGTCTGCTGAGTCCGCTGAGCCATAGCAGCAGCTACAGCCTCCATGGCTCTAGCCATCCTATCTGAGGCCTTATCTCGATGACCCCTCTCTTCCCCAGGAGGTGGTCTCTGATCTCTCCATGATCCAAAAGGGATCTCCTCCCCACTCCTATTCCTTTCACGATCGCCTCTAGGTCGACTTCTTGGAGGCATCGCATACTGTCACGACGAAATCTAGAGTCACCCAAAGAAATCAAATTAGGGATGGTGAATCCCCCCCTAAGGCCTGACAAAATCTAACTCCACTCATTCCCTAGAAAACCTAATGCCTAATCTCTTATAACAACTGTGACAGCCCGGATTTTCCCAACCAAAAATTTTGAGACATTTTTTTTTTCTTTAACTTTACACTAAAACCAAATGGGAAAACCTGGACCGCCAGATCGTAGATCATAATCTGATATAGAACATATTTGGTACATCCATATACATGCAGAAATCAAAGCAGATAGTACATATGACATGAATAAAATCTCCAATTCTAATATCCAATATGAGCAGTAAACTAAAACAAACTGCCAGTGATGACTAACCATCACCTAACAGTGGCGTACAACAGTACCAATGTGTCAAACCTTAACTCACCAAATCCACAAGGTACTAATTCTACGATACCAGAACATAGTACAATACCTTATGCGGAAGCTCCTTTCTTCAAGTGCGTAGTCTGGGCCCTCCTCAAACCTATACCTGTGAGGTATAGTCGGGGTATCATCTAAGCTCAGTAGAGAAAACTCAATAGCAGTTACATCTTATCAGATAAAATTCATAATTCATTGACAAGCTTCAAATCATTTTCATATCAAAACGGTATTTGAAAAATCCTTTCAGTAATAAATTTCAAAAACCAAATTTCAACCAATAATCTGTGTTTACATATTTTCGTGTCAAACGGAAAGCAAAATAAATTTCTTATTTCTTATTTTTTAGGATTTGGACGAATTTACGAATCAAGGCTCAAGTTCACATCAAGGTTCACATTCGAATCAAGGTTCAAGTTCACATCGAGGTTCACATTCGGATTTGCAAACAATGTCGAATTTGCAACAAATAACCAATCTGAGACCAAAGCATCTCATGTCGCAGGAACAGAGCATCCTACGTAGAAGGAACAAGGTTAAAATCCTGGGGACTCTACCCCTCTCTGGAGCCTCTACTCCTCTCTGTCTCAAGTTCAAGGTCCAAGTTCAAGTTCAAGTTCAAGTAATGAGTTTGAGTTCAAGAACGGATCGAGGTTTCGGATTCAAAGACGGATTCAGATTCAAGCTCGGAGTTCGAAATCAATGGATTCACAATTCGGACTTAGAGGATGGATTCAAGTTCCAAATTCATGTTCAAGTTCATATGTCAAGTTCATTTTATGGAGTTCTAAATACATAAATTCAAGTATTAGTCAATGATGTAAAACTATTCTATTTTCAAATACAATCAAATATCAACTTCTCAAATTCATAAAATTCCAGTTCTAGTTTCAAAGAATTCAAACACTAGTTCAAAAAAGGTCAAACTTATAATTTTTCATTTTCATTCACTAGAATCAAGAAGCTATGAACCAAATTCACAAAATGTAAATATACTCTGAGTTTCCCCTACCTTAACCTCGATGCTACGCAAAGCCAAGCGAAGCTCTATCTATGGCTTTCCCCCCTTAATCTACATCACAAATATATAATGTATTAAAGACCAACTCTAGTTACTAGAACCTTAGACATCTTTTAATGTTTCTCAACACGAGGCAGAAACGGACAAGTTCATGCTAATATGAAATTTGACATAACTTCCCACAAACTTTTGACCTTTAAAAATTTGGACTCATAAGTTGGTCAAATATAAAATTTATAGAGCTCGATGTTGTATTTCCAACGCAACAAGAATCACATAAATCGGAGTTCGACACAAAATGTTGCGGCCAAAATACCGAGACTGTATCGGTACCTCAGTCAAAACGTGCCAACCTAGAACTTGATGTAACTTTCCTCTAAATTTTGGCCTTTAAAACATTTTATTCATCAACTTTTATATTTATGAAAGTTGTAAGTCTCGTTGTCCTCTTTCTAACACCTTAAGAATCATATGATTCTGAGTTCGGGATAGAAAGTTATGGCTAAAACACTAAACATTGTCGGCACGCACAGTCAAATTCGATCGATCGAATTCCAACATAAATCCTAATACCTCATGTTCTATACTTTTCGATCAATCAAGTTTTCAATTTGATTGACTGAAACACATTTCGATCAATTGAATTTAATTTTGATCAATCGAAATTCTTCAGAAATCAAATTTTAACATTCTCAAGTCAAATTCGATCGATCGAATCCATTTCGATCGATCGAAAATCACAGATTTCTCCCAAACCTTGATTTTCTCATTCAAAACCTAATTTTTCTTCCTCAAATCTAACCGAAATCTCACATACAATTATACAACCATAAAATAAAGTATTTAAAACTCATCTAGCATGAATTTCTCACCTTAAATCAATCAGTTAACCCATAGATCAGATCATCTCCTCCGCTTCACAAAAAGGGTTTCCAAACCCACATCGGTTTCTTCCAAGCTCCACGATCACAACCAAGCCTTCACGATCGTCGATAACCCTTCCACACACACCTCACACTAACCCACGGTACGATTAGCGGCTCAAATCACACGATCTCTTCGCTCAAAGAAGTGGGTTTCCAAAATCCCCCAAACGGCACAAAACGCCCAAACAATGCACACGTTGGAACCAACGATGATCCTTCCCTTCCACGAGTACACAAACCTTTTCCTCACAAAACCTAAGCTCGGCGCACACGGATCCGACACATTTTCCCTTCTTCTTCCCCTTTCTCTCTCTAGAAGCCCAAGAACCCCCAAAATTGTAAACGTTGAAGGCTTCTCAAAGAAGCTTTGTTTTTTTTTTTCTATAAGTTAAAGGGGCTAGTTTCCATACTAAACACATACACCTATTTTGGGTGTTAGTCTTATCTAAGGAACTAGACTCCACGTAAAGCAAATACACCTAAGCAAGGTGTTAGCTATTATAGAATTAATCTTTTGATTCGGTGTAGGGCCTGCACACCCAAACCACATATCAATCAGACTCGGTGTTGAGCCAATACACACAACCACGGTGTATGAACTTGGTCCTAAAAATCTCACACGAGCTCAAATGAACCCAAAACGATCCCGTTTGAAAAATCTGAACGGTGACGTATTTCTTAACAGACATGCACCCAATCAGGACTTATAGTCGGCTCGATCAGTTGGCCCAATTAGTCAAATAAGTTATTTAATCATTAATAAACTTTAATTCTCTCTCTAGAACCCAAAAATCATAAGAGATATAAATTCTCTTAGGCTTCATACACTTTTATTAAGTTTTTGGTTTCAACGTTAAGCGCATACACCGCAACTAGATGTATCGAAACTCATTCAAAGTTTCACGCATAACTTTAATCTTTCTGATTTTTACTTAACACATAACCTAATATGACTAATCAATTATTGTCATAGGGTCCGGTACGTGACCAGTCGGGCACGCACACCAAAGCGCACTGTCAAAGGTCAAAATTTTTGAGATGTTACAGGGCATGTGGGCGCACTTGTGCCCCTGGGCTCGCATGTTGCAGTAGCCAGTGTGTCGACTTTCGTAACAACAATCAACATTGTGGCTTGTGCCATGCTATGTGTCCACAACTTATGTGCTCATTTGCATTGTGTGGCTATAGTTAGGTGACACATGAAACGCCTCAACACTAAATTTGGCTAATGTTCTCAATGTTTACAATCTCCGAAAATTTCGGCCTGACACAATAGGAGATGTATTGCCTGATAGAGTCGCACCTAAAGCCTGATATGTGTAAGTAGAACGACATTTTCTCTATTCATCTTGTTCATGGTTGTTGGTATGCGCTTTTTTTAGGTTCCTTTCGGTCCCCAGAAGTAGTAGCACAATTAAATTCACGTGGACTCTGGCTAGGCGATAATAAACTAAGATATTAAATACATAAAAAAGGTAAATTATGAGCGAAGAATACCTAGTTTGATACAATCACCAACTGCATATGTGTAGCGACGCTGCAATACATCATTGATCACACTTTTTGGGGTGTGGGTTGACTTCTTTATTGAACGTAGGCTGACCGACTTCAACAGCTCTTGGTTGCCTAATAGTTTAGTTAATATAATTTTTCTAATCCTAATCTAAGTCTAATTTGTTGTGTCTCCTAATCCTATTCTGACTCTAATTTAATTTCCTAGTACTACTCTTAACTCTAGTTGACCGAGTTTCCCAGTATTACTTTAATTCTAACTAATTTAACTTCCTGATATTACTCTAATTCTAATTAATTTAGACTGTTAATACTATTTTAATTCTAATTAATTTAGCTTCCTAATATTATTCTAATTAAAAAAAATGGGGGTTGAGACCCATTATGCTAAGGAGAATCGATCTCGTTCCCGAATATCCTTCGTAAGCTCCCTTGGGCAAATCGGTTGACAAAGGATTATTTTGTAAATAATAGAGTTTAAAGAAAGTTTAATTAAAATCTAAGAATTAAGAATTAAAAATTGAGAATTGAGAGCTAAGATCGTGAATTAAGAATTTTAGAACTAGAACTAAAAATTAAGAATTGGGACCAGAAATCAAAAACTAGAAATAGAAATTAAGAACTAAAAACTAGAAGTTGAGATCTAGACTTAGAAATTAGGGCTAAAAATTAAGAACTAAGAACTAAAACTTAGAAATTAAAAACTAGAGCTAGAAATTGAGATCTAAGAACTAAAAATTAATAACTAAAACTAGGAAGAGATTACCTGAAGCTGAGCGCTTCTTCCTTCTTTTAGCGCTGCAGAGAGAAACTTGAACTTTCTAGAAGAGGCCTAAGCTTGAGAGAGGAGAGATTGCTATGAGAATTTGTGTGTTTAGGCGTAGTAGGGAGTGTTTTTCTAGGTATCGGGCTAATTTCACGCATAAACCATGTGCGCAATTGGCCAATTACGCGCATATAGACTTGCGTGGGATTTAATCCGACATATGGCGCTATGCGTGTAATTCACTTTTGAGTTGGTCACAGACTTGAGAATGGCCGCCTGATCGGGTGTCCTAGTTCCACTGTGCCTAGAATTAATTTCACACATGGGATCATGAGTGAAATTCAATTACGCGCAAGGGAATATGTGCGTAATCTAGGAGTTCGAGTGGTCTGGGAAATTAGAGTTCCAGTCCAATCCAGGATTGCTTTCGCGTGTGATCACACATGTGGAATCAATTTTGTGCAGGAATATATGTGCAAAATACGGGACTTAGTGCGGTGCACAGAAGCCTATGCCTAGTCCAAGTTGGTCTAATTGCGCGCATCATGTGAGACGTGCAATTGAATTTTGCGCATAGAGGTATGCATGGGACTCGGGTCTTCAGGTAGTCTACGGAAGTGTTGGTACACGCTTTTTCTGGGTTCCTTTCGGTTTCCAAAAAGAGTGGCTCAATTCGGTCCGAGTAGACTCTAGCTAAGGGCGATTGTAGAGTGATAAATTAGGAAATATTAAATTACTGAAATTAAATAGGCAAATATTAAATGAAAAGTACTTGGGTGATGCGATCGCCAGTTACAGATATTTATCAATGTTGCAACACGTCACTGATCACGCTTTAAGGGGGAGCGGGGGTTTGCAGGTTAAACTCCTTTATTGAATCGTCTATCGGCCGACGTCAACAGCTGTAGGTTGCCTTTAGTCTAACTGATTTAGTTTTCCTATTCCTACTAGGATTTTAATTAACTTGGTCTCCCAATCCTACTGGGAGTCTAATTGATATAGTTTCCTAATCCTACTGAGAGTCTAATTAAAAAAGGTCTCCTAATTCTACTAGGAGTCTAATTGTAAAAAGTTTCCTAATTCTACTAAGGTTCTAATTAATATCAGTCTCCTGATTGTACTAGGAATGCAAATATGCTATTTTTTTAGAATTGAAACTACTTTCCTAATCCTATTAGGAATGGAAAAATATACTAATTCTACTAAGAAAACTAATTCTATTAAAACTCTAATTAAAATAAATATACTAATTCTCTTAAAATAAATATACTAATTTTACTGAAAATCTTAAAAAAATGAGGGGTTTGGCCTGCTATGCTAAGGAGGATTGGCCCCGCTCCCGAATACCCTCCTTAGGCTCCCTTGGGCAAATCGGTTGGCTAAGGATTATTTTAAAAGATTAACTTTGAATTTATGAACTTTCTTTGATCATACTATGCATTTTAGACTAAATGATCTTAACGGATGATAAACATAAGTACTGTAGGTCATAAATGTTAATTTTTTATCTCTGAAATTTATCATAGTATTCATGGATTTCTAGGTCAACTTATGATTATAGATGCATCTTTGGTTTGAATGCATAGTATAGCATAACATATTTTTGTTTTCTTGGAATAGAAATCCTATAGAAATATTGACCTGACATGACATGTTTATTTGATGAATTGTGCATATGAAATTTTAGAATATGACCATCATAATCTGGTTTTGATCATGATTAGATTAATGATCTTAGATTGCTTGATTGGTAGATGGCTTATATAGACATTAACATTGAATCTTTGTATGCTTTCTTATAGAAATAGAACAAATTTTTAGACACGACTTAGGGCTGGAATTCATTGAGAATATCAGTTACATCTCAGAAAATTTTAGCCCGATCATAAGATGATAAGTGTCAAATCGGATGGTCCCGATTGATAGACTTGATAGATAGCCTAATTTGCTTGAAATGTTCAGTAAATGCTTGATTTTGCCTATGCAATCTTGATTGAGGGTTAAATTCTTGATAAGAATGAATGAATTAGTAAATGTTAGAATGATGTGACAGATCTTTGATAGTTGATCATGAAAATTGAATGGTGTTAGACGCATGGATAGGATTAAATGTGATTTATAGGTCATAGAAAGTATAGTAGTTAGAACTTAAAAGTTGATTGAATGGATTGAAAGAATGGTGATTTTGTAAAATGGTTTTCCAAAAAGAATATGAATTTTGAACATGTAACCGTGCCTGAAATTTTAGGCCCGACCGGATGGTTCTTAAAAGCCCAATCCGTAGCCTTAAGTAAATTGGTGCCCGATGAACAGGAAAGTACCAACAACAAATAGTGCCACTTAAATAGATAGAATGAACCAGAAAAGAGGTCCTGATGAACCTAAGATTAACTTAGGAATGTCCCGGACCGAGACTCGAAAAATTATTGTATTGGATGGACCACTAGGTGGACCCCATCGAAGGCCCAAGTCTGTGGACCTTGCAGCCCACAGCAATCTATTCTCAGAACAGTGAACAAATTAAATAGAAATAAAACCTGAAAATTTTCCAAAAAACTATGAAAAATTCTTTAAAGGGTTCCTAATACCCAATTAAAATTTCAGAGCCGAACCCCGTATGGTTTAAAAATAACGGCACCCGAAGCATAAGGCAACGAAGCTGCCTTGTTTCACTTGAAAACAGAGCTGTGAAAAATCGTGCTTTTCGTACTTGAAAACTTATCAAAAAAATATGAGATAAATCATGAATAGACCCTGACCTGTCCTTAAGGCCCACGTAAATTTTCACGTGACGAATCGATTAGAATTGCTGACGAGAAAATCGGTAAAATTGTAACGCAGAAAAACGAAAAATGGCACCCAGCCAGAAAACAGGCCTGGCCTTCGATCGGATGGACCTGATTATATCCTGATCTCTTGATCTTTGACCCTTAAAATAAAAATAAAAAAGTTAGGTAACTCGCGGATATTTCAAAAGAGCTGCTGATTTCTCGATTTTCCGATTGACACTAATAGTTACGGACCGGACACTGAGGCCCAATAAATCTGACCCAAAATTCTGATGAAAAAGAACAAATCTCAATAATCTGTCAACCATGATAAATTCTCATAATATTTTTGAATGCGATCACGTGGAAAAAATGCAATTATCACTGCTCTTTCCTCAGTTTTGGAAGCACTCGAAAATTTGATCAGTATAAAAAATGGCGGATGATTTACTGCAAACTGTCCGCCACACTTGTGAGAAATCTGAAAATTTAAGAAAATGGACCTAGCGCTTAGACCTTGACCCGAGACCTATGGCTATTTGGAAAAGCCCAATCACACGGTCACCATGAATCCAACCTGTGATGAGAGCCATGTGAATTTGATCAACCAAGTCAAAAGACCCAGTCTAATCTTTACCGACCCAATAAGGCCCAACTCCTAAACTCTTAGTAAAAAGGATCAACAAGGTGAATAGGAGTTTATTAAAAGACCTGGCCTATGACTTGGTAAATCTTAATTGATTTTCTAAGATACGAGCCTAGCCCAAAACATTTTGATAAAAGCCCATGATAGATAAATACATATGGCCCGGACCCTAAAAGAGGCCTATATATCTAGTTTTAGATCTAGTAAAGGCCCAAATCATCTAGGATTGGGCCATTGGACCCACAACCCTTTGGACCCATAAATCATTGGACCCATAACTCATTGAACACATTGGACCCCTTAGACCCATAAATCGGTGAACCCATGACCCATTGAGCCCAAGGCTCATATCCGAAATTATAGGATAAGTAAGATGATTAACCCCTCATTGAACAGTCGATCAGTTGACTTAACTTGAATAGATAGGATTTGTAGAAACAAGCACCTTAATACCTTAAAGGAACATCGTTAGAGACAATCGAGTTTTTATCTTTATCGACAACGATAAACATAAGTCCCCATAGGGCTTTAAACCGAGGTAACACTTGATATAAGTGTACACCGACAAGATCCTCCCTTAGGATCAAGTCATATGATTTGAAACTCGGACCTGACTTTTGCATGGACATGATTGCACATGAGTTTAAATATAGGATACAGACACTGATTTTTTAAAAAATAGCCTGAATAAAATGCATGCAAATGATTGATAGATAATGACATGCTTAGACATGATTGAATATAGAATACTGAAATACTTGAAATGCAAATGATTAATAGATAGAGATATGCTTGAACATGAAGATGAAAATTTGAAAATATTTAGAATACAGTAAATGATATATAGATTCTTGAATATGTATAGAACGCTGAATGTGGAATACAGAACATGAAAGACAAAATTTAAAAATATGCATAAAATACAAAAATACAGAATACAAGACCTCAAAAATGAGGATACATAATACAAAACCTCATAAATGAGGATACAAAATACAGAACCTCAGAATTGAGGATAAAAAATATAGAGCTTCTGAATTGGGGTACAGAAAATACAGAATTTCAAAACAGTACATGAAAGATAGAATCATGAAATATATATAGAACATATAATTTTGAAACAGAAAGATGAATAATGCAACGAAAACTGAAAATTTCAAAGTGAAAAAACGATACCATACAGTACAATACAGAACCTCACATTGATGATCGTTGTTCTCACGAACAAGCTCGTATGAGCACCTTGCATTTGAAAGGGTTATGAAAATGTCAACTGGAGATTTGATCTAATTAGACCAATAAGGTCATTAATCCTTGTCTTGATTGACTAAACAGCGGAAAGTGACGACCTTTATCCATGCAAACATTGACATACAAACAGGACTATGGTTGATGTTTGGTAACAACACCGATTTAATTAAAAGATAGTAATAATTAACTCATATATAATAAGTTTAATTATAATCACCTAATCCCTAAAATAATCTAAAATACCCTTAATAATTTCAAAAGAATTGTAATGAAACTTGTAACTTATGTTGATGATAATACAATTGTGAGTTTTTCTCTAGTTAATATTGTTGTATGTAATCTGTAGAATATAATTTCATGCTTTAGATCTCCTTATTTCTTATTTTGTTATGAATTGAACCTTATGAATTACTATTATTTTCGTGAATGTCAACTTTCATGATAAATAGAATCTGCTTATTTTAATTGCTTTTAGAATTCTGATGTTGTCTAAATTTGTTTGGTTATATACTATTACAACAGCTGGAAACCTTACTTGCACTTGCACCTATGTGATATGTTTATACTACTTGTACTAAAAATCTGTTATAAACCTAATTAAGATTTTATTGAGCTTCATTGCTTACGGTCGTTTCATAATTTAAAATTTTCAGAGTTTAGTTAACAACCATCTAGCTAGAGTTAGAGGAGCTGGGTAAGGAGGGATCCAGGAGTTACAACCGAGCTAAAAGTTTAAAGCTCATTTTGCCTATAGAACTACCAGCACCTACACTTAGTTTTGATAGAATTGTTCCTTTACTTTGGTTTTTGTTGACTTTTATTTAAAGTGCATTACTTCTGAAAGCAATTGTATTATTTTTGTAATTAGACTTATATGGACATCGACTCTTTAAAAGTTTTACTTTTGAAAAACATCTTGAAATGACTTTATTTATGTTCTCGTACTAGTTTGAAATTATTACGAAACTTACGATCAAGTCGTAAACCCGAACAAGCCTGATCAGGTTAACGAAAATGGGAAGTTAAACCAATAGTATTTTAGCTAATGTTTTCCCAAAACCACTTTGATAAATGAAAATAAATTGTTTCCCTATTTTAAGTACTTTACGCTATATTTAGAAAAAAAATAATAATTATATATATATATATATGAGTACTAAGAAACATAAATGAAGTATGAAGTTGAAATATAAATATATGAGCATGAACATGAATACGTCTACGAACATGGATACGAACGATGAAGGTCACATCCACCCACGCCGGCTGGGCGCCGCTAACGGATCTCGAGGGGTGCGAGGGGCGTGACAATCCTGTCTCCTCCGGCCAACATGCATTGACCACTTTGAATCAGATAACATAGATTGTTATCTTGAGATATCATGGGTATATCATCAAACAATTTTTTTATTTCATGTGGCACCCATTCCAAACGATAATCTGTGATTTGTATTTGAGCTTGGTGTATGTCTCGCGTGTTTAGAGTTACTGTTTGAGATGTGTACCATGCAGAATAAAATATTAATCGTATGAGGGTTTGCCTATAATCTCAAGACCTATATTGTAAAAAATTGGGACAAAAAACAATTGGGTAGCTCTAAACGCGTCTACACACTCTCTGAAAGAGCTTGCATCAGAACCTCTTAAAAACCTTTGCATGCGTCCGATCAGATGATAGAGATCTCATTTCACCCAGATCTCCCACCCAAAGGATCTCGAGATCATGTCGCACCTATCAAACGACAAATTTTTTGATTCCACATGTCACAGATCCCCAAAATATGCCCTAAAATGATACTTGAGCGTGATGTGTGCCATTGCACACAAAGGGCATTTTTTGGAGATATGGGACATGTTGAATCAAAAAATGATTGTTTGATAGGCGAGACATGATCTCAAGATCCATTTTATAGAAGATCGGGTTGAAACACGATCCTAAGCATCAGATTTGAAGCAATCAACAATTTTTAAGAGGTTGCACACGTGAGCGCTTTTAGAGTACGCATGAACGCGAACAAAGCTACCCAAAACAATTTCCACGTCCTTTTTGTATTTTTTTAGGGAAAAACAATTTCCATTGTCTAATTCAATGCGACTACTACCGTTTGGCACAATGAGATGGGTGAGGTTACAAGTTCGCATGGTGTGAATAATGGTACCTTAGAAAAATAATTTTACACACAATAGCCAAACAACTGGAAAAGAAAGAAAAAACAATTATTAAATTCTAAAAATAAAACTTCTCATGAGTTTTTTTATTTACAAGCCCATATAAAGTAAAATAAATAAATTAAAAAATAAAAATACAATAAAATAATACTTTTCCATGAATTTTGTCAAACAAAGTGGATACATATGCATGAGAGCTCAACTAGCCTAAGAGCCAAAGCCCACGTCACACTTGGCCCCTTTAAATTTTGGGTTTGAAGTATTAGCCCAAGCGCGAACTCTCCTTAAATCGGGTCTTGCCTGATAGGCTGGGCCGAGCTACCCGACCCATTACAACCCTTAGTGGGAGCGGCACAGGAGAGCCAAACAGAGCAAGGATCAAAATTTAGATCAAAATGACCAAAATTTTGGTCATTTTTGTATAGGGATCAGAATTTTGGCCGAAATTTCGGCCAAATTTTTGGATTTTGATTTCGGCTTTGATCATGCCCAAAACTGAAATTTTGATCCTTAAAATAGAGAATTATCTCTGTCATTTGACTATTAAGAAAGGGTAGTTTCGTCCATAGATCAAGAAATGTCTTTCTGTAGGAAGGATGAAGACCCTACGCTGCCAACTGGCTTGAGTCGCTTGACGATGGTTTTAGGCGTCAGGACGCGCAAACATCGTCTTTTTGTGGGCCCCACCTCCAGCAATGCAAACGGCGACGTCGTGCTTCTCACGTCTCAACTTAAGCACACCGTTAACGCTGTTAAGAGAGAGTCAGCCAGTAAAACTGCAGCCCAGCTCATCGGCTCGGCTCTTATCTCTACGGCTTGGCTCCTTTCAATTTTGGCGTATCAGATTTCATTGGGTACCTCTATTCGGGCCTCCCTAGTAATCGATCATGAGTCATGAGTGTGTTATCAGACAGTCAGATTATACTCCGTGTGTCATAGATGGTAAAAAATTAATCTTTATGGCACGGCCATGGTTTCAAAATCCACTGTGCAAGGTTGGAATAAAACGATCACCATCATTTGATTCAACGCAATCAAAGTTTCACCTACCTGTCATCTATTAGGTGAATAGAAGAACTCAATTTCATTGAGATATGATTGTATGATAGGTGCGCAATGATCCCAAGATCCATTGTTTGGAAGATCAGGGCATGCATAAAAAATTTGGATTTCTGATACGTATCGTCCTGAGCTTTAAGATAATATGTATCGTGTATCGTCCGATACGTTCAATGTATCATTTTGATTTATTTTTTTTTTCAAAAAATTCAGAAGACCATGGACGATAATTTGCTCGTATCAGACAGCAATTTGACTATTTCATGGGACAAGTAAAAAATCATATTTATCGTATCGTTGAGCCTCAAAAATGATACGTATCGATAATGTCCGATATTTTGACTCATGGATCAAGAATAAAACATGATCTCCATTATTTAATCCGAAGCAATTAACGGTTTTCAAGGGTTTGAGATGTAGGCACTTTCAGAGATTTGAGCCGCATGGAGCACCATCTAAGCAGTCTGATTTTCAATTTCTATCACTTGATTTTTCATAGTCAACCACTGAATGGCCTTTGATTTTCAATCACATGATAGAGATGGCATTTGGTGCCAATCATATAAAACTCCTTAGCGTTGCCTTCGGCGGCCGTTAGATTTAACGGTAACGTAGAGACGCGAGAAACGTGTCCATTAACTACCCTTGGACGGACATGTAAACAACATCAGGTGCGAACCCAGAGGCTGCCTTTGTACTTAAATGAATTAATATTTAATAATTATTTTATCTACTAATATGCCCATTGGTTGAACGTAAATTATAAGCTAGCCATCAGACGATATTTGCCCTGCCGCGTTAACAGAGTACAAATCCCATGTTTAGCGTGCATACAATACTCGGTATATAATATTAATCTGCGGGTGTGATTTGAGCCGATAACCAATGATAAGAGAAGAACTTATTGGTAAGATAGTGTGTGCTCTCGTTATCTATATTACACGTGGCATGCAATCAATGAATCAAGATGTTCTCTGACATAATTTGACCCAAAAGCTAATTGATCAAAGAATTCCAACCATATGATCACAAAGACTTGCCACATGGACCTGATTATCTATATGTTAATTAGCAGCAATTAGTCAAGAGCCACAAAGCATTGTTTTTAGCCATAACTAGCTCCTATATTGACCTCGAGTGAGCCCAAAATCACATTTTTTTTTTTTTTAATAATGGATATTTTGAGCCATTTAATATTTCTTCGTAAGCTTATCTCATCTATTTAAAATGAGGAACTACCTAATCTTTTCTTTGAAAATTGGGACAATTTCTAAAATCTTTCCCTTTTAAGTTACTTTTCTAAATCCTCCCCATATTAAATATTTAATAAACTCCTATACTTAAAATTTAGTTATTTAAATGCCTCCTCAATCATAATATTCACTTTAATACCAAAATTACTCTTAAAAGGAAAAGAATTTAGAAAAGGTGTTGGTCAGCTCGGCCAATAAGCTAGTAAAAATTACATTTTTAAAAAGTAAAAATTTATCTTTTTGTCATTGAAAAAAATATTAAAAATCTAAAAGTTTAAATTTTTTTTAAAGAAAATAATAATAAAATATATTAAAAATAAATCATTTTTAATTTAAAAAAAAAATAATAGACACTACATTTAATATGTATATATTAAAGTGAGTATTTATGATTGAGTGGGCATTTAGATAACTAAGTGAGTTTATTAGATATTTATAAAAGCATAGGGTGGATTTAGAAAAATAACTTTAAAGCGGGAGAGATTTTTTAAAAATTCCCTTAAAAATATATACAGTTAAACATATGGGTACCAATATTCACACCCCACGACACTGCTTTCTCACAAAATAAAACAAAAATAAAGTGGGGTGTGAGTTTTAAAATAGTCCCTCTTTAGTGGAGATTTTCTACACTAGGGTGAGTCTCATGGGGTGTGAATAACGGTACGCTAAGCATATGTGTTATTGCTATCACTATTAAATAGTACATATTAAATGATTCCAATCTTTTGCTAGTTGTGACCGTTTGGTTGAGACATAACCCAATAATGGGTTACGAGGTGGACTCAATAGACAGTGGCGTAGCCACATAGATGGTTGTCGGGGCTCAAGCCCTCATTTAAATCTAGAGTTTCTATAAAATATGTATTTTATACACCTTTGTTTGTATATGAGCCTCCAAATTTATGATATAGAAGCCCCTAGTTCTTACCAACAAAAATTTCTAGCTACACCCTTGTGAATAGATTAATCATGATGTATGCTAGATGGCATAAAAGTTAGGCGTCCGGGGTCCTATCTAAGTGTAGACAAGTCCTGTAGGGTGAATCCCATGGCATTGGAACATGGGTATCTCCGATTTTTATTTTATTTTTTCAAATGATAATGACGTATCCGCCCTTTTGGAGCATCCGACTAATTCCCTGCATACGGCGCACATCAAATATACAAATCAATAGGATGATTCCCTGCGAGTGGCCAATAAGGGGTGGGGTTTGAACTAAGGACCACTCCACTTCTGGAGTTGTGGTCATGGCCATTCCACCAATTGGTCCATGGACATCTCAGGTTAATGACACAATCATAAAAGCTGGTGGGCTAGCTTCTAATATCAAGTATACTATATGAGATATGGCTCTAACCTGCATATAAACATCAAATGGTGTTTAAATGATCTTACATCATTAAAATTAGGCTTTTATCTCACACCATTACAGTTTGATTTATATTATGCCATATGATGCATATTTGTAATCAAATTAAATTGTTCAAGAGGCAATTAGTCATTGGATCATGTCTAAACTTAAAGAAATATGTATGTAAGTGAATGCAAATCATCTGATTAATGAACTTTAATATTAACCATTATAGCATCATATTTGGCCATGATACACTTCAATCTATGATCTATCGTTTTAACAGAACGGATCACCCACATCGTAAATCATTGATGGTGTATGATCATTTTAAAATCAATTTGGTGTTTAAATAACGGCCAGGAGAGTCTTATACATAATGTATACTTCTATATTCAGTGTATCCCACCATAGCATAATGGTACACATCACCTTGGAATCATTCCTCATTACAATTTCCATTCTAACACAAGCCACCCTACCCTCGCCCAAAAAGTAAACTTGCCCTTCCCAGATAGAGGTATGCTACCCCTGTCAAAGTGAAGTGGCATTTCCGTATTTCTGTATAAAACCAAGGTTAGTTCTCAAATCCCACCAACCATGTTCCATATAACCCAACCCACCCTCTTTGCCTTTCCCAACCGAGTAGAGAGTAGAGAGCGAACAA